>JAOPSE010000010.1:91952819-93202819 GCA_029449295.1 Zea luxurians | reverse complement strand
TGCTACCAGATTTCAACCTCGACATCGACGCGCATCACCAATTTGTTGCGCCTGGTAAGGATTACTCTAACCATGTAGATCTATTTATATGAAACAGATACTACAATTAGCAATATGGTGCACTGGTTGAGGAGATATGAGCATAATGGCGCTTGCTGTTCTATGCAGTTGTTGTATTCTGGGTACTCCGTAGATAGAAAAGACAAATTATTTGATAGTGGTAAGTGTGGCATAACAATAATATGATTATTATTTACCAAGTTTTTCACTTCTATTACCTTGCTGCAACATTGATTTATTTTGGGCACTAAAATAATTTTGCTTTCCTCAGATGGACAAATCTTGGATCAATGCAACACTATTTAGCAAGCCACACCTAGAAGGAGTTAGTGAGTTCATGAAGCTTGTAATAGAGCGATTTAATGCGAATGAAGAGATACTTTGTCCATGCCGCAAGTGTTTGAATCGGCTTAGTGGACATAGAGGACAGGTGGAGGACCACTTATATCTTCATGGGATGGCTAGTACATACACTAGGTGGATGTATCATGGAGAAGCCATGGATGACATAATTAATGAAAATGGTGACCACGAGGATGAACATGTGAGTTTCAATGATGATGTTGGTATGAATCAAGATGAAGAAGAACCTGATGATAGGATTAATGGTATGGTAGAGGAGTTATACACAGCCGAAGATCAAGATAAAAGGAAATCTATGTTTGGAGATATACTAGAGGAGATGAAACAAGAAATTTATCCTGGTGCAACTTATACAAGATTTTCTTTTGTGGTGAAGTTGCTTCATATTAAGTCATTTTATCGTATCAGCAATGTTGGCTTCACTGCAATACTGAAGTTGTTGAAATCAGGATTTCCTAATTGCTCCCTTCCTGCATCTTTTGGAGAAGCAAAGAAACTTATTCGTGCACTAGGACTTGGGTATGTTTCAATCCATGTGTGCGTGAATAACTGTGTTTTGTTTCGGAAGAACTATGCAAAGCACGATCAATGTCCAATTTGCGGTGAATCAAGATGGAAAGATACAAATAAACGGATCCCTCAAAAGGTATTGCGCCATTTTCCATTGATCCCTAGGCTAAAGAGAATGTTTGCTTCCAAAGAAATAGCAAAACAGGCACAATGGCATAAGTTCAAGAGGAAACATGTGGAGAATGAGCTTAGTCATCCAGCTGATGGAGAGGCATGGAAAGATTTTGATAGAAAATATGGTCAGTTTGCAGAAGATGCAAGGAACATTAGACTTGGGCTCGCTACTGATGGTTTCAATCCTTTTGGCAAAATGAGCTCATCATACAGCATGTGGCCAATATTTCTTATACCATACAACTTTCCTCCATGGGAATGTATGGAACAATCCAACTTCATTATGGGCCTACTCATTCCTGGCCCAAAATGCCCAGGAAAGGATTTTGATGTCTTTATGGAACCACTCATTGAAGAGTTGTTGGAGCTTTGGAAAGGTGTCACTACTTGGGATGCATTGAGTGGAAACAATTTTGAACTACATGCTGCAGTTATATGGTGCATTCACGACTATCCAGCTTTGAGCACATTGTCAGGTCGGGTCACAAAAGGCTATTACGCTTGTGTGCATTGTGACAAAAATCCTTGCTCCAAAAGAATAAGGAACAAGATATGCTATGTTTATCATCGACGTTTCCTTCCAAAAGATCACATTTGGAGGAGAAATAAAAGTTTTGATGGTCATAGTGAACAACGTGAGAAACCAGAGGAATTTAGCATAGATGAGTTGATGCAACAATTGGAGAGGGTAAAAGATGTAAGACCAGGAAAACATACTAAAAGCAAAAAGAGAAAGAGGGAAGTAGAAGGTCAATGTTGGAAGCGAAGATCATGTCTATGGGATTTGCCATATTGGTCAAGTTTGAAGTTGCGCCACAATCTTGATGTAATGCACATTGAAAAAAATATATGTGAGTACTTTCTTGGTACATTTCTTGGCATTGTTGGAAAGACAAAGGACACCATTAATGCTAGGCTTGATTTGGAGGACATGGGCATAAGGAGACATTTACACTTAAAGCATAATGGGGACTCATACAATTTTCCGCATGCACCATACACAATGAATAAAACACAGAAGGTTGATTTTTGTGACTTTTTGAGAAGTGTGAAATTCCCCGATGGCTATGTTTCTAACTTAGCAACATGTTTTAGTACTGATGGATGCAACCTCCAAGCATTGAAAACTCATGATTGTCATATCCTTCTTCAAAGAATTTTACCTGCTGCTATTAGAGGAATCATGAGTAAGGACATATATGAAGCACTTGCTGAATTAGGTATTTTCTTTCAGCACTTATGTGCTAAGACATTGAAGTTGGATGTTTTACAAAGAATGAAAGTTGAAATCCCAACCATTTTGTGCAAGCTTGAGAAAATATTTCCTCCTTCTTTCTTTGATGTGATGCTGCACTTGGCTATTCATTTACCTGACGAGGCAATCCTAAGAGGACCAGTGCAATATGGGTGGATGTATCCGGTGGAAAGAAGGTTGTATACATTGAAACGTTTTGTAAGAAATATGGCTAGACCTGAAGGATCCATTGCAGAAGCATATGTTGCTAATGAGTGCTTGACAGCTTGCTCGAGGTACTTCGATGATGTTGACACACGACACAATCGGGAGGGTAGGAACAAAGAGCGTGTTGATTTGAGCAGAGGCAAATTTTATGTTTTTCAGCATGGAGTTGAACTTCTTGGAGCACCAAGAATTACATACCTCCAAGATGATTATGATAAGATGGTTTGGTATGTCCTAAACAATTGTTCGGAGGTCGAGCCATATATAAAGTACGCATTTCCTTATACGTTTGTCATTTTTATATGAATTGTTATTATCGCCTCTAATATATACCATATCAGGATGTATAAGGAAGAGTTAGAGAATGAAGGGATTGTTAATGTGGAAAAAACCATTCAGAAGCACTTTTCCTCCTGGTTTAAGAAGCATGTGAGTTTCAAGTTCATATCCTCAGCATCAATAATTGACTTGTTTTCACCATGGATTTTTTTATGTCTTCAGATTGCAAGTTTGCGTTTTGTCGAGGGAGAAGACATTGATGATGACCTATATGCATTGGCATGCGAACCGGATTTGCGAGTTCGAATTTTTTCTGCATGTCTTGTTGATGGTGTTCGGTACCACACCATTGACCGTGAGAGAAATAGAAGAACCCAAAACAGTGGAGTCATGGTTGAGGGCACTCATAATAATGAATTCATTGATTTTTATGGCTGCTTAAAAGAAATTATCGAGTTGCAGTATAACTCAGATTTGATGGAGCATCGGACAGTTGTTCTTTTCCGGTGTGATTGGTTTGACACTCATAGCAAGAAAGTCAGTATGAAATATGATGGATATTTTAGAAGCATAAACCATAGTAGTTGTTGGTACAAAAACGATACTTTTATTTTAGCAGCACAAGCAACTAAGGTATTTTATTTGCAAGACATCAAGAATTCTGGAAGCTGGAAGATTGTTCAAAAATTTACACATAGGCACTTGTGGTGTGTGGCTGAAAATGACATTGATGAAAGACCTAGTTCCTCAGGACTATCATACCAAGATGATACATGTGTTGGTTCTGAAGTGCAAGTTAATGAAGGAGATATGGAGATAACTGGACATCAGGATGCTGACGAATCTATTAATGTCAGTGCAAGTGTGGTTGATGAATTTCGGGTGCAACGAGAAGAGGAAGTGGAAGAGTATGAGACAAGCGACAATGAAGATGAAACTGGATGGCAATATGCTAGTGACAACGAAGAATCAATAACTATTGTCAATGACGATGATGATTTCAGCGATAACGAGTAGCATGTTTTTTGTTTGATCTGAGAGAAGTTAACTCTATGCCGTAATTTGTTTGATTTTTAAGAAGTGAACTAGCTACTGTTATTTGAGAGAAGTGAACTGTATGCTACAATTTGTTTGATTTTTAAGAAGTGAACTAGCTACTGTTATTTGAGAGAAGTGAACTATATGCTGCAATTTGTTTGATTTTTAAGAAGTGAACTCTAATTGATGTAATACTACTGCTACACCGAATACACATTTCAGATTTCAGAACATACACATTTCATAACGCATTTCTATGCAACTCAGATTTCAGAAAACACACATTTCAGAACACATTTGTGTGCACCACATATTTCACATTTCAGATTGTAGAATACATTTCAGGTTTCAGAACATAGATCCAGCCACGCATCAGTAGTGCACAGCCTGTTTACAAGACCCCTACATTTTTCTACCCAATGACATCTCCCTTTTTCTTCTTCTGGTTATGAACCAATTCCTGCAGCATTCCATAGATGACTTCCTTTTCATGTCGCATAGCTTGTGTCTGAAGGCCTGATCGAGCATGCAAATTTTGTGATCCGCTTCTAACACCTTGTCGTACACAACACCAACTTTGTGATCCATGTCTTTCAGCTAGTAAACTGAACATGGCGTGTAACTGAAACTGCACATGGCGTGTAAACGAGTTAATTGACTTTATAACACTCTCGTCGCGCGGTTTCGCCGGATTACTACTCCGCAGCTCCGCTTCGCCAGGATGGTATTATGGAGCACGCGCACACGCTAAATTGGTATGGTTAGTATCCCGCCCACTGTAACCGGCTGTTTTGTTGCGTTTAATGAACGTCGTATATTCCTGTGTACTAATCTACCCCTAGCGACGCTGCCCAAGCTCCTGTCCAGTTTTGACCGTGGCGCTCCCTGCCCACTGCCCACTGGTGCCCGCGCCGCCACCATTTGGTTCCTGCGTCGTCAACCTCTGGTTCCCTCGCTGCCGCCATCTGGTGCTTGAAAAATGCTTGAAAGTAACTGAACTGAAACTGAACTGCAGCTGGTCAAACTATGTGTATGTATGAAACTATGTGTATGTGTGAGACTTTGTATGTGTATCCATGACCAGTTTCTGTTTTTGTGTCAGACTATGTGTATGTGTGATTCTGTTTTTGTTCCATGACCAGACAATGGCAGTTTGTGTTCCATGACCAGTTGCTGAACACCAAAAAATCAGTTGACAGTGTGACTCCAATTCAGTTTGTGGCTCCGACCGTTGACCAGTTTTTGAACTAAAACTACTGAATTTTGATGTGTTTTCATGGCCGAATCAAACAAGACTGAAACAAGGCTGAAACTGTTTTCATGGCCGAAGCAAACAGGCAGCTGAATTGAAATTCAGTTGGTCAGTGCAGTTACCAGTCTTGTTTGTCAGTAAATCAGTGACAGTCTTGTTTGTCAGTGCAGTTACCAGAAACAGAAACTGAATTCAAAAGACTGAATTGAAATTCAGTTGGTCAGTGCAAAAAAATTCAAAAAAAATTCAGATACTTAATTAAGATGGTCAGTGCACGACGGTTGGCCAGTCCAGTTGGTCAGTTGGTCAGCTGAAAAATACAAAAGAATTCAGTTGAGACTCATCTAGGTGCTTGCTTGAATTCACTTGAGACTGAATTAAGATGAGACTGACCAACTTGAATTCAGTTTATGCTTGCAGTTGCTTGCCTGTTCACTTGAGTTTGTGCCAGAACACAGAATTCAGTTTGTGGCACATTCAGATGCTTTCAGATGAAAATACTGAATTCAGTTTGTGGGCAGAACAGAGAAACTGAATTTGCTTATTTTCAGTTAAAACTGAATTTCCCATAAACTTAAAGAGAACACAGAATTAAACATGTGTTGCTATGTCCATAAAACTGAAACCGAAACTGAATTGCTCAAATAAATTAGCGTTGTCCATTAGATAGTAACAAGCACGTAGTGTAGTGGTTTGTCTTGGTTTGCTAGCACTTTATTAGGTGGTGGTTCGATTCCCATGTATGAACTTTATTCTTTTCTTTTTTGCATTTTTTGCTAATTGCATTTTTTGCTAATAGGAGACGTGCTCGTGGTTTTTCATTAATTTCAGATTTAAAAGCACATGTGAACAAATCTTCCCAGGCGCTACACCACGACCCCACCCCACGCCCGTCTTCCTCGCCTCAACGTCGCCACCAAATCCAACCGCCTGGACGCCACCGCCCCGCCCCACCTTGGCGCTGCCGCTCCATCCAACTGCCTGGACGCCACCGCCCTGCCCCACCTTGGCGCCGCTGCTCCATCCAACTGCCTCGACGGGTGTCTGCTCCTCACTACCTGGCCATGTTCAAGATGCCCCCTGGAAGGATGGATGGGGCAAGGACACGCAAAGACCTTGGTGGTAAGTGACTTCAAGTTCTTCTCCCATTTACTGTTTTGCTATCGTTGCCCAGCACGGGTCGCCGATGCCGTCGCCGATGCCCGGGCCACCGTTGCCGTTGCCCAGCATGGTCCATCGCTGCAGAGGGATGTCTTCTATCCTTGCAAACACATGTGTATTTTTTGCAGCAGAGAGGTTTCAGGTGCTCAGATCGGATCCCCTATTCTCCTTTTTTATAGATGGATTCTGTAGGTTATCTATCACAGTGGTAAATAGAGATGCATAATTTTCCCCGATGTAACCTGTTCTTATCCAAGTGAATACTATGAAGGAGCTAGTACTATAGAAACCGAACATAAATGTGACTAGTTTATTGAATGCTTGTTTTGGTTTCATTTTATCCATACCACTTGTCTTATTTTTAAACCTTCCCATTCACAGGACACAATGGAAGCACTTGTGGCTGAGCCTGGAGTAGAAGGGAAAGAATCTAAGACCCCTACAGAAGCAGTTGCTCAAGTGTTGTCTTCATCAAAATTTCTTTATAATATCGGTCTTGTACCCGCCACAAAGAAAAGCTGCAATGGTGGTGATCCTACACGTGTGGCAGAACTTGAGGCTGAACTTGAATCAGAGAAGCAAAACTCATTAGAAGTTAGAGCTCAGTTAGATGCCCTAAAGAAGAAGGTAGAAGAATCAGAAGAAGCAAGGGCTAAGGAGTTAGAAAAGATTAATGATCTGCAAAAAGGAGCAGATGAGACCAATGCTCTCCTTCGTCGTCTCTTTAGCCTCAATAAGTAGTTGGTCGATTGTGCCCTGATTTTGCTGTCCTATTTGTACTCTGCTTTGCACTCTACTTGATGCTGGTGATAAAACATGATGATAGTTTTAATTTTGATATGCCCTTTTGTTACTGTCCTTAGCACACTACTAGATGCTGGTGTGATGAAACATGGTGACAATTTTGAAAATTTTGAAGGATTTGGTTGTTGATAAATGATGTCTATGATAATATGTTGCTAAGTATATGTGTTGATTGTTGATTGGTGTTTAATTACAATGGATTTTTCTTATGGTACATTGTGAAACAAAATGTCTGGGTTCTACTGGAACCCAGCGCTTCCAGCAGCTATGTTTCTACGCTGTGTTCTGTGCTCTTGACTGCAGGTTTAAAAATTAAAAAGCAAAAAAATGGTATAACAAATCGGTTGTACGATTTCTGGGCTGCAATACCAGATTAAAAAAGGCAAAAAAAATTATGGTGAAAGAAATTGACTTGAGGGCTAAATATTTTGTGACGAACAAAATTGTCATAAGAAATATGCCACGTAAGATGCCATGTCATGCGCATGTTTAATTTTATGACGTTTTCTATCCTACGTGGAGGCATGTTGTGGCGTTTTTTGGAGATTGTTAGTGACGAAAATAGCGTGTCACAAAACTATGACGACATATAATATGTCACTAAATTTATGACAAATAAACATGAAACGTCACAGATCATGCTATGCCACGCATGATAGGTGACGAAGTAATTATCGTCATGGAGATGTCATAAATTTCAAAAAATGACATAAATTCAAGGTTTGGTGACATAAAGAGAACGTCACAGAAGGTCATAAGTGTTGTAGTGATGTAGCACCCCACGATCCTTGCCGCCCTGTCTTCCGCTTCACGCACGAATGCGGCGGGATCTCGGCCACGCAAATCAAGCGCGAAGGCAGGACTTCGCACCAGCTGCCCGCCACGGGAGGGCATCTCGCGAGGGCATACTTCGCCCAACGTCCAGCCATGCGCCAAGGGCCATACCCCATACCTGACAAATTCCTCAACTAAATCACGTCCGCTACTCATGCGGACAATGCAACGAAGGGCTCCTTCGTCTTCGTCATCCTCCGCTACCTCAAATTGCGGGTATGCTACATAATGATGGGAGCACATGACGGTCACGGGGAGCCCTAGGTGGTCTTCGACTGCGCCTTCTGAAACGTAAAACCAGAAATCCCACCAGTTGCCCCACTTATTGCGGGCGCAGGGAACCAACTCCACAACCTCCATCGAAGTCTTCCCGGACTTCGGCGTGAATGTGCACGATCCAAACTATGCAATCTCATCTCCAATTTTCCTCTTTTGCCAATGCAGACAATAATGTTTTGCAAAGACTTCCACTGAGGGCTGGCCACCATAAGAAGTCGTCGCCCAGACGTACTTCGCCAGGGCCACCACGGCATTCGGCGTCAGCTGGTGGACCTGGACCTCGAACTTCCGCAGGACCTCCGCCACGAATTGATGTGCGGACACACGAAGGCCAGCAGTGAAAAAAGCCTAAAAAATGACTAACTTGCCTTCTGGCTTGGGGACCTCCTCCGCCCCCGGGACACGCCCCACTCCGCTGCCAAAATATCCAAGCTTCTGCATGTCCTGAACACGGACCGAGGAAATCCGTGACACGCCAAACTCCACTGTATCACCAGGATGCAACTCCTCCGCCGCCACGTTGCTCAAAGTGTCCTCGGACGATGCGCCGGCCGGCGGTGTATCGGCAGCAGATGAAGAAGAGGACGGCATGACTACGTACCGGCGGCGGCGGTGGGCGGTCTGCTTCACGCAGGCCAGATCTCCGACGAGCAGGACCAAGGAGGGCAAGTGAGCAGACGAACGGTTTCAAAAGGAGGCTAGGGTTTCGCGGCGCGCAGAAAGAGTACCTGACCCACGCCGCCCCACCCCGCCCCCCTTTTATACACAGGACGCGACGCTTCGGGAAACTCGTAGTCCAACAGTACCGCGTCCATCAACGGTCACATCAAAAACCCCCGCGGAACTACTTCGAGCGAGGGCAGCGTCTCCACCATCTAGCGACGTCTTCGGCACCAGATGACCCAGTCGAACTGGTCCCTCAGAGGGCAAATGTTGAGGCGAAGGCGAAGACACTACCCCTCGCTCGATGCCTTCTCCAATCTCGCTGCATCAACGGAGGCAAAACGACCGGCAGCTCCCACCCTTCGTCCAACACGTTGCAAGACGAAGGCCCACGACGAGGTCACCCCGCCCCGCGTCCTCGTCGAACACGAAGGCCCACGTGGAATTTGGCCTATTGTAACGGGCCCCGCGTGGCCAGTTGTATTACGGGCCTGATTTGCAAATGTTTTTATGTAATGACGGTCTGTAACCCTGCTTCATGGGAATATTCCGGGAATGACCTAGGCGCTTGAGGGCACATGTGTCCTTAATCCGAGACGCTAGGCGCTCAGGCACCTATAAATACCCCCGCACAGTGTCCTTGAGAGGCTAGATTAACAGAGCGATTGCTGCCTCCAGTTAAACCGTGTTCCCATCTCGCTCATCCCCCTGTTGGAATCAACCTGCCCGGGAACGCAAGTTCCAACAGGGACCCAATAGGTTGCCCTAGTTTGACTGTCTTTATACCTTGTTTACCATTGAATCTTTGGGTAGTACATGCTATTGCTTTATATGGTTTTGGGTATAGATATACACACTGTTCATGATTATATCTTTATTATCAGTTGTTATTTACTGTTCATGTTAAGATCATTATGTTAATTGGAACATGGAGAACCACCCGGGAAAACAGTGCTACCACAAGGGAGGAATGAGACCCCTTGGCTGATTAATTAGGAAAGCTAGTGGATGACTACCTTACCCGAAAGGGGCAAGCACAGTAGGGGAGTGGTCAGTGTAGGGAGGTCCTCAGGTTGATTTTGCTGCGATAGCGGTCAGGCGAGGGATTCCTGCACTGGAGCTTCCTATAAACTGTAGCGGGTTTTCTGAAGCTAGTGGAATTTTGTAAAGGCCTCGTAGTGTTACCCTGTCTCGCCTCCTTGGTAGAGGTGTACGAGATTGGCCGTCTCTTGGCAGATGGGTAACATGACTTGTGGGTAAAGATGTGCAACCTCTGCAGAGTGTAAAACTGGTATACTAGTCATGCTCACGATCATGAGCAGCTCGGACACTTACATGATTAATTTATGGAACTAAATTCAATTTGTCATATGTATTGCATCGCAGGTGATGTTGTTACTTTTGTTCTACTACTTAATTGGGTTGGTATTTACTTACACTTAGTAACTGCTAATAAAATTTTGACCAACTTTAAAAGCAATGCTCAGCTCTAACCATCCTCTTTGGTAAGCCTTACACTTTACATGAGCTCCCACCTTTGGCGAGTTCATGCACATTATTCCCCACAACTTGTTGAGCTATGAACATATGTGAGCTCACTCTTGCTATCCCACACCCCCCACATGTCAAGAACAGGTACCGCAGGATGAGGCACATGGAGGCTGCTGTGATGAGTTCGTGAGAGGTCTAGGCCGTCGTCTCCCAGTCAACTTTGGGTTGCTAGACCGTTGTCTCCTTATAATGTAGTTATTTATTTATTTTGTACATAACTCCTATTATATAGTAAAGATGTGACATTCGATCCTATGCTATGTTTCATCATATGTGTGAGACTTGGTCCTAGCACACCTGGTGATTATGTTCGCGCCCGGGTCTTGGTGCCTCGAAACCCGGGTGTGATAACACGCTATTAGGGCTTGTTTGGTTAGCTCTCAATCCATGTGGATTGAGTAGAATTGGGTGGGTTTAAATCCCAAGTAACTCGGGTGTGACAACACGCTATTAGGGCTTGTTCGGTTAGCTCTCAATCCATGTGGATTGAGTGGAATTGGGTGGGTTTAAATTCTAAGTAAGTCAAATTTTTTCTCATTTTTTTCCAATCCCATTCAATCCATAGATAACGGGAAACTGAAAAGGCCTTAATAGGATCCAAATGTTTTTTCACAAATTGTTAGGGCCCTAAATAAATTTTAGTTTAAAAAATAAATAGAAAAAGAGTCTGATCCTAATTCAAACTGATACTTAAACTTTATAATATAAAATTTAGAATCTATTGTCAGCCAATCTATAAGTGTAGCTTACAAGCTATAAGTCAATAAGTGTAGTTCAGTTAGAACGTAAATTGATTGGTATATATTGCTACCTCGACACTGTTTTGTGACAGATGCCTGATCCCTCGGTAGTTCACTATTATTTTTTGATCAGATCACTCGTCACTGTCAGGGCCAGGTAGGTCAGTTGAGGCCTCCCCGGGATGCTCGCTGCCGCGCGTTGCATCAGGATCACATGATTGCACGTAGAACCAGAATCTGCCCAGCCAATGCGCGGGAAGTATCCTCCGTCCACGAAAAAAGAAATTCAATCCGCTAGCTAGTCTACGGTGTTACACGTCAAAATGGTTTAATTTTAATCAAATTTAAAGAAAATATCCAACCTTATATGCAGTCATGGAGGTGTAAGGGATAAGAAGATGCTGGGTATATAGGATAGAATATAGGTCCTCCTTATCCCAAGTCCCCAATCCTTTTTGTTTGGTATCAAATAACCGTAGTACGCTTAGGCCATGTTTGGTTTCAATTAGTCCTAGGACTAAACTTTAGTCCCAGAACTAAACTTTAGTCCCTAAATATTTGGTTCTAGGGACTAAATAGATTCTAAAGTTATTAAATACACTGTCCAATAACTCAAATGCTTTGAAATACACTCACAACATTAGTTGTCCATACAAACATGCTCTCACAACCAAATACTACATAGAGAAGGTAAGGGTTATATAGTAATTATAGGCTTTTAGTCTCTTTTAACACCTATGTGAAGGACTAAAGACTAAATCATTTTAGTCTATATTTTAGTTCTAGTGTTTGGCAAAAAAAGAGACTAAATGGGACTAAGAGCATCTCCAACAATGCCTCAAACTAGTGCCTCAAATTGAAATATAGGGCTCTACACAAGAAAAACCACTCCAACAATGCCTCAATTCAATAAATTTTGTCAAAAAACTATAGGGCACCTTCTCAAGTGCCTCAAATATACTACACCGTAGTGGGCTGCCCTATAATCTAGATTTAGGGCTTTACTGTTGGAGCGAAGTGTTTTGTTGGTGCCCTAAATTCTATAAAATTTATTTATTTTTAAATTATAAGGCATTTTTATAGGTCACGTTGTTGGAGATGCTCTAAGGGGGTGTTTGAGTGCACTAAAACTAATAGTTAGCCACTAAAATTAGTTGAGACATCCAAACACCTCTAGTTAATAGTTCAACTATTAGCTATTTTTAGTAAATTAGTTAATAGTTAGATAGTTATTTGTTAGCTAGCTAATTCCACTAATAATTTTTAGCTAACTAACTATTAGTTTTAGTGCATTCAAACACTCCCTAAAAACTAGAGACTAATCTTTAGTTCCTCTAACCAAACATCTCCTTAATGTAGAGGTCAAAAACCAAATAAAGGCAATATAAAATATGGCTAAAATTTCAATCTCATGCGGCATGAGCCCAGCCAGAGCATCCCACGTGTCCGCGTCCGGAATGGATCCGCGCGGCGACGACTCGAGCGGGTGCGAGTAGTGTGCGACCAACCGCGAAGGCCGATAACCCAGCCCACACGACGAGGCGTGACGATCTCGATCGAGTGCACGGGCCGGGTGGCGTGCACCCTCCGACGCATCGACCTCATTTAAAGCCAGCGAGCAAGCGTGGCGTCCGCCCTCCATGACTCCATCCATCCATCCATCCCCCGCACGCCCACATCCTCTCTTCTTTTCTCCCCCTCCCGCTTCCTTTTCCCCCCTCGTTCTATTTGGTTTGGATTGGAAGCTTCTCGAGTGGTCCCCGCGGCCAAGGTCACGCACACCCACCCACCTGGACCTGGTGCCCGCCGTGTAGGCCTCTCGGCCTTCGTCGTCCTCCAGCCCCAGGCGGAGCACGAGGCGGCGGACGTACGGGCTCGACGGAGGCGAGCTGCCGGCCAAGCGAGCGCGTGGAGTTCCCCGGTCGACCAGGAAGACGCATTCAGAAGAGGACATCGATCGATCGCGGAGAGCTCCCCGGGTATAGCCGACGACGATCCATGCTTGTGGCGGCGGGATCAGTTCGCCCGTCCAACCGGGATTGCTAGGTACGCGCTCGACTTGTACTCGTCCTTTAATTTGCGGGCCCTGAGCCTCCGGTTTGCATTTTTGTTTGTCGGTCCGTTTGCGCAGCATCAGGATCACTAAGCGAACCGGTCTATTTTTTTTAAATAAACTATGATGTAGAACAGTTAGCAGTTGGAGAAAAAGTGAAATCCATCCCTCAAATGAATTTGAAGTGATGTAGTAGGCTAGTAGCTGGATTCTGAGAGTGGTATGTACCACCCGTCCCCTTCCATTTTCCGCGCGCGGTTTTAGAATTGGCAGGTGTGCAAGCAGTCGAATAGGCCGGCGACGACGTGCTTACATCGTGCGTAGTGGCAATCATGCACTGGCCCGCCAGTTGGCACTGTTGAGCACCATGGTCATCAAGGAAGTTATATAGTCATGCAACGTTAATGCGATAACAACTGGGTTGGTTGTGCTGATTTCCCGTCGCCTCATGGCGTTCATGTGATCTGACAGCGAAGCGCGAGGAGTAGGGCATATACATTGATATTTAATGTAGATACTATTGAGTTATCTAAATGAGTTATTTGGAAAAAGATTGTAGAGCCGTCTTTTTTAAAAAGACTAAAAAACGTCTATGGCTCGTAACCAAAATAGTAATAGACACCTTATTTTTCATTGTATAAATTCATCGTCTGTTCTATAGATTTGATATTGTATAAATATATTTATTTCTGTATTTATTAATAGACTATATTTTTATACACTCTATTATATAACAGAGTCTCCTAGCTATCTTTTGTGTTTGGAGAACCGTTTTTGTGTCTCTAACTCTGAGTTTACACAAAGACAATAAAAACAAAAACAATGGGGAGCTCGTGCACCTTCCGCACGTCGATGGAAGAATGGAAGCGAGCTGCCGTCAGCTAGCATAGACTAGTCTCGGATTACCTGCGGCAGCTCTCTCCTCTTGTCCTCTCCTCCACTTGTGGTAAGGAGGACGAGGATGAGATTAGCTGATTGATTACCGATTAGTCTAGTCTAGTTAGTCTGAGAGACCATACTAATTTATTCGCCGGATCGAAAGGCAAGTGGGATAAGGCGAACAACGATGAGACGTGAGAGAAATGGCACCGGTAAAGTGGCGACTGGCGAGCGAGGGCCGCCGCCGCCGCGCCATGTGGTCGCGGATTTGTCCCTCGGGTGCGGGAATCCCTTGCTTTTACACGTGGTCAGGATCATCTCGGATAGGACCGAGAGTAGTTGCGGAGTTTGCGTTGCAATTTTTTCCCCATCCTTCTTTCCTTTGGTAGATGAGATGGCACCGCAGGCTGCAGCGTCTGCAGGTTGCGGAGTAGATTGTATAGTAGTCGCCCTCTGGTTCTAGAGAAGTGACATTATTATATATGAAAAATGTGATCGAAACCGAACCAGGAAACAAAGCTGGTATACCGGGGGAGTATCGCCATGTGGGCTGGCAGCGGCCATGGCCTCCTAAGTTTTATACAAACATATAAATACATACTAATTATTACTAATTTTAAATAGTTAAATATATAAAAAAAATAATAATTAATTCAACAAATATTGGTTATTTCTTTGTTTGTGTGTTTGATAAAAATATATAGTCTATTAAATTAAATTTAAACTAGAACCAGACACTCATATACTATATATAATCTATTATATATTGTTTATAGACACCTTAAAAAATATCTCTAGGCACGCGAAAGCTCACTAGTGAGTAGTGACGACCCCATCTCCTAGAGAACGAAGTGTCCCGCCGCTTTGCGACCACAGGAAAAAAAAGTTCCACGCCAATCGCTCGCCTGCCGTGACAAGTGGCGGCACGCGGTAGGCCGGAACCCGGAGCGGACCCTGCATAGTGCGCTCTGATTGTCGCGTCGCTGAATCGATCTCCCAGCCCAGACCGACTCCCAGTTTCCTCCTTCTGGCGTGTCTGAATGAATTGTAGTCCACCACAAGATTTTCACGCCGATTTAGCAGTTCTTTTTTTTTATTCCTACAAAGTTAGTTGCATTATGATGAGTTATAAAGATTACTAGTGCTAGAAATACATACCAACAAAATTGCGAATGTACAGTTTAGAAAGGGTAATTATTAAGATTCAGTTTGATAGATCCAGCTCGACATGAATAGACAGGGCTTTTTTTGCTGAATTTTAAGTGATTCACTACTACGCAGTCTGTGCTCACGCAATTGATAATTATCCATTTCCTTTTTCTGTGCAACTTAGTATTTCATTTCCATTTTGTCTCAAAAAGTCCAGGTAGAAGCGCAGGACGAGGCAGCGGCAGCGTGAGCGACGCCACCACCCAAGCGGACGGCAATAATGGACGCTAACCACTCGCCGCCGGCGCAGCCGGAGAGGCATCATGGCAGCTTCAACTACGACATCGAGAGCACGGACGGCACGTGGCGCGGCGCGGGGGCGTGGCAGGAGCAGGACCCATCGTCGGAGGCCCTGATGCGGTACGACGACGACGGGCCCCGGGAGCCGCTGCTGCGAAGGCGCACCATGAACACCACCTCCCAGATTGCCATCGTCGGCGCCAACATCTGCCCCATCGAGAGCCTCGACTACGAGTACGCCCTCCACACAAACCGCCTCCTCTCTGTCTCTCTCCCCCCTCCGTGGCTGGTGGCTCCGTTGGTTGATTTTGTCAACTTACCGGAACGGCGGAACCTTTGTGTACTAATTTGGTGGAAATGTTTGATGCTTACTGTTTTTTCCGTGGTGATTGTGACGAAGGATCGTTGCCCCTGCTTATTATTGTTTGACATGGTTTACCAGAAAGTTAGGATCATGTAATGCCTTTGGAAGACGAAAAAGTTATCCTGCTCAATTATTGTTCAAACTTATCATTCGTGTCCCTTTTCTGAATTGAAATTTGTAGATATAGTTCATACGCTAATACAGCAATACTGCATCGACAATATCATGTTCTGATCGTTCGTGTACTTACTGAATATCAATCAGTAGATTCCATGGATTTTTTTAATGGCCGTATGCTAGGATCTTCCTTTGTTGACATTATGCACATAGTTTAATTGAACACTTACTGTAAAGTATCCAATCTCGAATAAGAAAGGAACCATAATTATTTGGGAGCTGAACCATGCACTGATCTGATGCCGTTTGAGTTTGGACTTTGGACAAATAGAACAACACACATGAAGCACCGTGAAATCTTGTAGTATGAATAAATACTGATGCGGTTATATGTTCTTAAACAGGGTTGTATCATGCCAAAAATAGGATATCATCCAACAAACAGATAAATACTGATCGCAAATTATTTAGTGTAAACTCAATGGTGCTAATATATGCCAAATGTAAATTGTTGACTGTATACTCCTTAGAAATAGACAGTACGCACAATTTAGCAAGCTTGCTGTGTTATTTCCCGACTTACCATCAAATTTTACTTACATGTTTCAGAATTGTGGAAAATGACCTTTTCAAGCAGGATTGGCGATCAAGAAAGAAGCAGCAGATATTCCAGTATATTGTTCTGAAATGGTCATTAGTTCTTCTTATTGGCCTGTGTACTGGACTTGTTGGCTTCTTCAATAACCTTGCAGTTGAAAACATTGCTGGGTTCAAGTTGTTGCTTACAAGTGATCTGATGCTCAAGCATAGGTAAAGCTTCACTGAGATGCTTTTGCTACTTTACCAGACCATTTAGTTGGTTTCTTCCGGCTGTTCAATATAACTTGTCATTGATTAAGCAATAAAACACGGTGACTAACTTGCATAAGATTTTACTGACTAACATCAGTTGAATAATGTGAAGTGTCAATGGTTTATTGCTTCGAGTGCAGGTACTTCACAGCATTTCTGGCATATGGAGGTTGCAATCTAGTCTTGGCAGCTGCTGCTGCAGCGATCTGCGCTTACATAGCACCTGCTGCTGCTGGGTCTGGTATCCCTGAAGTTAAAGCATACCTTAATGGAGTTGATGCTTATGCTATATTAGCTCCAAGCACACTGTTTGTGAAGGTAAGTCTAACTCAGAATAGAATACTTAGTACATCCTTTTTACAGTGAAACCATATTTTATTTATTAATCTTTGAGCTTGTGTTCGCGGTATTACCTTTTGTGCTATCTTAATCGATTGAATTACTAAGATCTTTTCCATCATTTGCATGCCATGTACTGAAGTGTCATTGACAATTATTGCAGAAACCTCTAAACGTTTTACCAGCTTACTAGGAAATCAAGAAGATGCATTGACAGCCAAATTGTTGTTTAGGGGACAGCCGTCCTGCTTGCTCATTATGTTTGATTTCGTTCTCTTTTCATTTTAATAACGTGCTGCAAATTCACAAGTGTGTCATTATTAGTCTTTCTTCGGATATGTGTTGCCGAAGGGAGTCTGTTAGACTGTTACTTTGCCTAGTTTATCCATTTATGATGCTTGCATGCTTAGGCACACATTTTCAATTAGAACAGCTTATGTGTTATGTCCGGTAGTTATTCAGAATCATGATCTATAAGCAGCTTGAATTGTTACAGAGCCCAATTCTTGGGTTCCTACATCAACCACAAGATCAGCCTCATTTGGTGGGCTAGAACAGAGAACAAATGTAAATTCTTCGTTTGGGTGCTCATCCAAAATAAACTCCTCACGACAGACAACCTAGCACGCATGGCCACACCAACCGTCTTGCGCCCTATGCAATGGACCTATAGAATCAGGACCCCATCTATGCCTAACCCGCCCCTTTGCACATGAGGTCTGGAACACAGTTCTTGCTTGGGAAAGCTTTTCCCTGCCGCAACAGGTGGATTTGAGCAACATCTCCAGCATTAGAGAGTGGTGGGAGAAGACGGAGACTCTCTTTCCGCAAAATCGCAAAAGGGAGTTCAATAGTCTGGTCATCTACACTATGTGGAACCTTTGGAAGGAGCACAATCGAAGAATCTTTGAACATTGTTTGCTGTCACCGCTCCAGATGGCAGGGAGAGTGAGAGAGTGTGTTTTGCTCTATAAAAGTGCGTCCAGCCGTTTTGGCTTGTACTAGGGTTGCCTGTCGTGTTCCTTCTTGGGTGCTTGATCCTATGGCCTGAGTGTCACCGACCCTTTGTACTCTTAACTTTTTTCCCTCTCTTAATTGAAAGGCAGAGCTCCTGCCACTTCGTTAAAAAAAACATT
The DNA here is from genome assembly GCA_029449295.1 of Zea luxurians. Classification (NCBI taxonomy): domain Eukaryota; kingdom Viridiplantae; phylum Streptophyta; class Magnoliopsida; order Poales; family Poaceae; genus Zea; species Zea luxurians. The sequence continues at coordinate 93,184,460 of JAOPSE010000010.1, read as the reverse complement.
ACGATATCAGGACACCGTTTTTTCTAACTGCCGGTTCGAGTTCAGCAATCTATTTCTGAAAACTTTCTTCTCTTGTTGTGCAGATATTTGGTTCAATACTTGGAGTTTCAGCTGGATTTGTCCTTGGAAAGGAAGGTCCCATGGTACATACAGGAGCATGCATTGCCAACTTACTTGGTCAAGGGGGGTCACGCAAGTACCATCTGACATGTAACTGGCTCAGATACTTTAAGAATGATAGAGATAGGCGGGATTTGATTACTTGTGGCTCTGCTGCTGGAGTTGCAGCAGCATTCCGTGCGCCTGTTGGTGGTGTGCTCTTTGCTCTTGAAGAAGCAGCATCATGGTAGGAACTATTTCCCTTTGTCGCGATTGTTAATTCATATTTAAAAGGTGATGCCATCTTGCCATATGCGGTGCCTTTGGATTTGTAATAACCTTGTTACCAACCTGAAAATGCAGACCTGCATCACAATTGTAGTAGGCATATCCTGACTTCCAAATATCAATCAAGTGATAGGTCTTTTGGATAAGAACCATAGTTTGATTGCTTCAGTATGCTGATAGGAGAATTTATCTATTTGCAACTGCATCAGATGGGTGATGCTGACATTTTGTTTTTGCTGCATTTTCTTTCCATTTGACTGAATGGGTCTCTACTTCATGTTTCAGGTGGCGAAGTGCTCTCCTGTGGAGAACATTCTTTACAACTGCTGTTGTTGCTGTTGTACTGAGGGGTCTGATCCAGTTCTGTCGTAGCGGAAAATGTGGTCTCTTTGGTCAGGGAGGGTTGATTATGTTTGATCTTAGCTCAACCGTACCGAGTTACAGTACCCAGGATATCATTGCAATTATTGTCCTTGGAATAATTGGTGGGGTCTTCGGGGGCCTGTTCAACTTTCTCTTGGATAGGATTCTCCGAGCTTATAGTTTTATCAACGAGTATGTAGTATGTACCAATCATGTGTATTTAGTTACTCTATAAAATTTTCCTTCAAGGTGCAATCTCATATTACATTGTTGTCTTGGGCTGTCTGCCTGCAGGAGAGGTGCTCCATACAAGATCCTTCTCACCGTCACAATATCAATCATCACATCAGCATGCTCCTATGGGCTACCTTGGCTCGCCCCATGCACTCCGTGCCCTGCTGATGCTGTGGAGGAATGCCCTACCATTGGCCGCTCTGGAAATTTTAAGAACTTTCAGTGCCCGCCGGGCTATTACAATGGTCTTGCGTCGTTGTTCTTCAACACAAATGATGACGCCATCCGCAATCTATTCAGCAGTGGCACCGAGAATGAGTTCCACATGTCCACTCTTTTTGTGTTCTTCACTGCGATTTACTGCCTTGGCCTTGTGACATACGGTATTGCTGTTCCATCTGGTCTCTTCATCCCTGTTATACTTGCTGGGGCTACGTACGGGCGCATAGTGGGGACCCTTCTTGGTCCAATTTCAGACCTTGATCCTGGACTATTCGCACTTCTTGGCGCGGCATCTTTCCTCGGTGGAACAATGAGGATGACTGTGTCAGTCTGCGTGATACTTCTGGAGCTCACCAATGACCTCCTTATGCTCCCGTTAGTCATGCTCGTTCTTCTAATATCAAAGACCATAGCCGACAGCTTTAACAAAGGGGTTTATGATCAGATTGTGGTGATGAAAGGCTTGCCATTCCTGGAAGCTCATGCCGAACCATACATGACGCACTTGGTTGCTAGTGATGTTGTGTCTGGGCCACTGATCTCCTTTTCAGGCGTCGAGAGAGTGGGGAATATCGTTCAGGCGTTGAGGATCACAGGCCACAACGGATTTCCAGTGGTCGATGAGCCACCTCTATCAGAGGCTCCAGAACTTGTTGGGCTTGTGCTCAGATCCCATCTGCTGGTCCTGCTGAAAGGTAAGGGCTTCATGAAAGAGAAGATGAAAACCAGCGGTAGCTTCGTGCTGGAAAGATTTGGTGCCTTCGATTTTGCCAAGCCAGGCTCAGGGAAAGGCCTGAAGATTGAGGACCTGGATTTCACTGATGAGGAAATGGACTTGTATGTCGATCTCCATCCAATTACAAATACATCACCGTACACGGTGGTAGAGACCATGTCACTTGCGAAGGCTGCCGTCCTTTTCCGGGCACTGGGACTCAGGCACATGCTCGTTGTGCCAAAGACCCCAGGGGTGAGCTCTCATTCTCCGAATCTTGCTCTAGAGATCAAATATTGCAGTGCTGGCTATTCTTTAACATGATATAAAGTTGCAATATGACCTTCACATATATTTTTATGATAGCTAATCTCTTTATCGTTCCACTGCAGAGACCTCCAATTGTTGGAATCCTGACGAGGCACGATTTCATACCGGAGCATATTCATGGGCTGTTCCCAAATATACACAAGTCACACTAATGGAACACTCAATCAGTCCATATCTTTTCTTTTTTGCCGTCGCCTTGTAGGTTGTAGCTAGCTGTACGAAAACGAAGCTACTTTTGTCCAATATTTGCTATCGGCCATCTGGCCTTTTCTTTTCCATTTTGTTTCTTCAGGAGTACTCCAGAATCATATAATCACTGGATAATATTGTATTTGTTGTCAAGAGCTGGTTCCCTGGCAGAACACTCCATAAGTGATAGATCTCGGTCTGATCGTACGCCTTTATTACTGAATGGTAAAGCCCCGACGAACCTGGAGAATTTCTCTGAGTTTAAATTTAAGTTAGGATGGTTCATTAGAGAGGGATTTTTTGATATGGTTTCTTTCATTTGGCAACAAGAAAAGAGAGGTGAAACCGCCATTCAGATATGGCAAAACAAGATTAGGTCCCTTCGACAATATTTAAGGGGGTGGGCAAAGAACTCAGCGGGGTTAGTAAAAAAGGAGAAACAACAACTTTTAAAACTGATTGATGAACTCGATAAAAAGGCGGAGTTTACTTGCTTATCGCCTAATGAGTTGGATTCTAAATCTTTTGCCAATGATAGGCTTGGCAATATTTTGAGAGAGGAAGAAGTTCGTCTCTTCCAGAGGGCCAAGGTCAATCATCTTCTCGAAGGGGATGATAATACAAAATATTTCCATTTAGTGGCCAACGGCAAGCATCGAAGACAGCGGATTTATTCTTTGGAGGATGAGAATGGCGGCTGTATAACTGATGAGGAAGAACTTAAAAACCATATAACAAGGTATTACAAAATCCTCTTTGGGAAGCCAGACACATGTCACACCCGGATTTTAGGGGTCCAAAACCCGGGCGCGAACATAATCACCAGGTGTGTTGGGACCAAGTCTCACACATATGATGAATCATGGCACATGATCGAATGTCACATCTTTACTATATAACAGGAGTTCTATACAAAATAAATAATTACATTATAAGGAGACAACGGTCCAGCAACCCAAAGTTGACTGGGAGACGACGGCCTAGACCTCTCACGAACACATCACAGCATCCTCCAAGCGCCTCATCCTATGGTACCTGCTCTTGACCTGTGGGGTGTGTGAGACAGCAAGAGTGAGCTCACATACGTTCATCGCTCAACAAGTTGTGGGGAATAATGTGCACGAACTCGCCAAAGGTGGGAGCTCATGTGAAGTGTAAGGCTTACCAAAGAGGATGGCTGAAGCTGAGCATTGCTTTTAAAGTTGGTCAAAATTTTATTAGCAGTTACTAAGTATAAGTAAATACCAAACCCAATTAAGTAGTAGAACAAAGGTAACAACATCACCTGCGATGCAATGCATATGACAAATTGAATTTAGTTCCATAATTTAATCATGTGAGTGTCCGAGCTGCTCTTGACCGTGAGCACGGCTAGTATACCAGTTTTACACTCTGCAGAGGTTGCGCATCTTTACCCACAAGTCATGTTACCCATCTGCCAAGGGATCGCGACTTCCCATACACCTCTACCGAGGAGGCGAGGCAGGGTAACACTACGAGGCCTTTACAAAGTTCCACTAGCTTCAGAAAACCCGCTACAGTTTATAGGAAGTTCCAATGCAGGAATCCCTTGCAGGACCGCCATCGCAGCAAAATCCTCCCGAGGGCCTCCCTACACTGACCACTCCCCTACTGCCCTTGCCCCTTTCGGGTAAGGTAGTCTTCCACTAGCTTTCCTAATTAATCAGCCAAGGGGTCCCATTCCTCCCTTGTGGTAGCTCTGTTTTCCCGGGTGGTTCTCCATGTTCCAATTAACATAATGATCTTAACATGAACAGTAAATAACAACTGACAATAAAAGTATGATCATGAATAGTAATGTGTATCTCTATACCCAAAACCACATAAAGCGTTAGCAAGTACTACCCAAAGATTCAGTGGTGAACAAGGTATAAAGATAGTCAAACTAGGGTAACCTATTGGGTCCCATCAAAATTAACCTATGCAGATCATTATGATTAATTAGAACATGAGTGGGTAAAAAGAAGTGATCAAGGGCACAACTTGCCTGGGACTTGAGATTCCAGGTACCAACTTGCTCTTCAGATGACACGTGACCTTGCTCTAGTCGTAGCAATACAAACAAACATTGTATAGGCAAAATTAACATTACACCAAACATAAGTACAAACTGAATAATAATAATCTACGCGTTGCTACGAGATCGTAGGAACAAGAATCACTAAATTTGGAGTTATAGTTATTTAGTTATGAATTTCTGAAGTTATTAAGCACCTAGAACAGATTAATTCAAATGAACAATTTTGCTTCAAATTTCATGGCTAAACAGTGTTACTAGTTGATATACAATATTAAAATAAAATTATTGCAACTGGAATGACTCAATTTGGAGTTAAAATGAATTAAATATGAATTATACAAGTTTTAAGATTTATTTTTATACTAAAAATAAATTTCTAATATTAACTATCTAATTTCTCTGTTACCCGGACTGCGCGTCAAATCCTGGAAAAGTCAGGGGCCTAAACTGAAGTTTTCTAAGACTCAGTGAATAATGAATGTGGACGGCGGGTTGGTTTCTGTATTCCATAAGGGCTCATATGCAAAAACGGCAGGGCGAAGGGGTATGGAGCGCCGCTGGCCGTCCGATCAAGCATCTATGCGCCAGATTAGATCGAAGCGCAGCGACCCTGTGTGTTATACGGACCGTCGGATCAAAGATCGACGTCCATTATTTTATGAAGGCGCGATGGTATGCGCGACTAATCCCAACCGTTGCTTCGCGGATCTACGGTCAATCTCCTACCTCCATCCCGATCTAATCCTGGACGCCCACGACCGATCCAACGGCCATCGCTCATCTCTTCGATCTCCAGCCGAACAACCCACAGAACGGGCGTTCACGGCGGCGCACGCCGGCGAGCTATCCAATCTCGGTACAAACGTGGCCCAACGCACCGCGGAATGGGTGCAATTCCAAATTAAGAGCTTGGCGAAGATAGGGGAGAGGTCATTACCGTGAGCGATGTCGCGACGGTAGCTGACCACGAGCGATGGCGGAACACGGTGGTACGGCGAGCGATTGGCGAGGTTTCGCCCACCGAGCTGGCCTGGCGACCACACGGACTCCTTCGGTGCGACCCCGGGAATACCCACGATGGTTGCCGACGTCCTAGAGCCGGTGGCCGAGCAGACCACCCCACGGCGGCGGCGCACTTCCCTTTCTCTCGGTGTGCGGCGAAGCTAGGCGATGGCGCGCACGGCTATGGCTTGGGTACCGAGGAAAGACATAGGTCTTATAGGAGGCGGGTCCGAGGTTGGTTACGCTCGGGCTGCGGAAATCGCGCGCGTGCGAAGCTCGGCGTTCACGGCGCGCAGAGCGGAGGTGGTTGAGAGGAGGGAGATGAGTCTGACGAGTGGGTCCCACCAGTCGGTGGCCGAATGAACGCGCGCGGAGTGAGGTGGCTGAGGCTGACCGCCAGGGTCCACACGCCAGCGAGCGGAAAAGGAACGAGCGCGGGGAAGACCGACTGGCCACTGGGGCCCACATGTAAGCGCCCGGATTTAAGAAAAGGGAAAGGGAAGGAGATGGGCTGCGCGGGGGAAGAAAAGCCGAGTTGGGCCACGCGCGGTGAAAGTGGAAGTGGGCCAGAAGTGAAGCAGCCGGCCCAGGTAAGCTCTTATTCTTTTTCTTTTTCATTTTTCTTTCTATTTTCTTTATTTTCAAACCCAATTTGAATTAATTCAAACTTTTGTGGATCTTCATTTATAAACTCTATTTTTGCAATTAACAATGCTAAGCCTGAAGATATTTATTTATACATTTTATTTATATTTTCATATCTCTTCTCTTTTCCTTATTTTCAAAACCCTAATTTCAAATTTAGGGTTTAATCAAGCTTCAAATAATTATTACCTTATTATTTTTATACTCATGGTTTTATTTAATGCACAAACACATAAAACTCCAACAAATGCACTTTTTTTTAGAGTAGTTGTTTTATTTAGTCACTCTCAATTACATAGGTGCTCTTTTTATGATGCAAATAAGACACACAAAATGAGGAGCTCTCTCTATTACTCTTGGTATACAACTTTGAGTATTACAAATCCTACCCCCCTTAACAGAAATCTCGTCCTCGAGATTTGTAAGAAAAGGGATGTAGCTTTTTTTTTAACACTTATGCACAAACAAAATCTCAACATGATGCATGATTTATTAGCAAAACATATGGTCAAATAGACCTTTACTATTATCACTAAAATAGTAATAATACAAACTAATAGCTAAACTAATATTTAGGTCTTACAAATAGTAAAATATATATATATGCATCTATATCTATATTTATCTCTATTCTTGTTGCTCGTTGACTTCTTCACCGACTACTTCATCTTCAACTAGCTCTTCTTCTTGAATTTCAAGTTCACCTGGTTCAACCTCTACCTCTGCATGATGGGCATGTCCCCGGTTGATAGATAGCGGCTAACTCTTTCCTGCCGAGGCTTGTCCTTACTTCATCGGAGCCGGTGTAGTGTAGGCAGCTCTGTTGGGACAGTAGTTGGCGTAGTGTCCCGGTTGTCCACACTTGAAGCATGTCCTGTTGGCGGTTGTGTTAGGAGCAACGGGTCCTGCTGGGGTGCTTGCTTTTGGAGGAGCAGTTGGTGCATGTTGAGTTTGTTGTCCAGAACTGCCACTAGCTGGTGTACTTGGAGTGGTAGTATAGCGAGGACGGGAACTACTTCCAGCCTGCCCTTGGTTGACAGCCTTTCTTTTCTCTCCAAATATACTCCTCTTGTTTTCTACAGCGATAGCTTTGTCAAGTAGCCTTTGGAAAGATGGGAATGTGTGCGATACCAGTTGATATTGCAAGGGTCCAATCAAACCGTCCAGAAAAAGCTCCTGCTTTTGCTCATCATCCTCAACATCTCTAGGAGCATATCGAGATAACTGGATGAATTTGTCCCTATATTCACTCACGGACATACTTCCTTGCTTGAGGGATAAAAACTCCTTCCTCTTAATCTTCATGAGTCCAGCAGGAATATGGTAATTCCTGAATTGTGTGGAGAATTCTGCCCAGGTAATTGTATCGACAGCAGCATGGGCAGCGCAGTACGCATCCCACCAATCCGCAGCAGGACCAGCAAGACGACCTGATGCGTAGAGTATTTTCTCTCGGTCCGAGCACTGAGCTATGTTAAGCATCTTCTCTATGGACTTTAGCCAGTCGTCAGCTTGCAGTGGATCCGTGGAGTTGGAGAAGGTTGGTGGTTTGTGGCTCATGAATTCCCGATGCTTATCTCGGGGTGGAACTGGTGGTGGAGGTGGAGGCAGTGGCGCTTGTTGTTGCTGCTGTTGCGCCCTTCTTTCTTGACGTATCTCCTCCCGTTCTTGGCGCATCTCCCGACGTGCATCCTCTCTTTCCTAACGCATTTCCTGGCGTTCTTGCTGCATTTGAGCGCGCATATCTGCCATAGTGTCAGCCATTTGTTGCATCATACTCATCTGAGCTGCCATTAGTGGATCAACTCCGCCTGGTGGAGGATTAGGAGGATTCATCTCTGCCGGCTGTGGTTGGGGTTGTCGATATATCCACCGAGTGTGTCGATTAGGAGGTAAATCAATTCCACCACCCCGCCTGGTATTGACCATCTAAGTTAGAAGCATATGGTAAGATAGCTTTGCAAGGGAATCATTTAGTAGACAGAATGAATAAGCTAATAGTTGGTTATGTACTGAAACTTTCTTTGGCAGGGCTGGGCCAGATATTCTATGTCAAGACTAGGGTAATTAGTTGTACGAGGTGAATGTCCAAAGGTAAGATAGAATATGTCAAGATGAGATAGATACGGAATACTATATATACATATATTTTCTAAGGGGATAATCTAGATTGTCTAGTTATCTTACAAATGCTATCCTTTATGCCTAGATGTATATGCAGATGTAATTGTGGACATCACTCCACAACCCATCACACTCAATCAAAAATCCAAATCAGACAAATATCATAAGAACAAACATTCAAGTGCATAGATAACCATAAAAATAGTTTTGTTTTTGTTCCTGAGAGTAGGTCTCCTATTCCCAAAGGTCACTTTAGGCACAGGATTTCAGAGTGTGAAATCCACATTTGTCTTTAGAAGGAAAAAGGTAAGAATAATCAGAGTAAAGCGGATTTAGATGAGATAAGATTAAGAAAAGTTTAGAAAGGATCAGAGTAAGGTAAGTAGACAATGGTTGTCCAGTTCTATCTAGGTTTCGTCCTACAGTCAACATTCCTCTGATACCACTTCTGTCACACCCGGATTTTAGGGGTCCAAAACCCGGGCGCGAACATAATCACCAGGTGTGCTGGGACCAAGTCTCACACATATGATGAATCATGGCACAGGATCGAATGTCACATCTTTACTATATAACAGGAGTTCTATACAAAATAAATAATTACATTATAAGGAGACAACGGTCCAGCAACCCAAAGTTGACTGGGAGACGACGGCCTAGACCTCTCACGAACACATCACAACATCCTCCAAGCGCCTCATCCTATGGTACCTGCTCTTGACCTATGGGGTGTGTGAGACAGCAAGAGTGAGCTCACATACGTTCATCGCTCAACAAGTTGTGGGGAATAATGTGCATGAACTCGCCAAAGGTGGGAGCTCATGTGAAGTGTAAGGCTTACCAAAGAGGATGGCTGAAGCTGAGCATTGCTTTTAAAGTTGGTCAAAATTTTATTAGCAGTTACTAAGTATAAGTAAATACCAAACCCAATTAAGTAGTAGAACAAAGGTAACAACATCACCTGCGATGCAATGCATATGACAAATTGAATTTAGTTCCATAATTTAATCATGTGAGTGTCCGAGCTGCTCTTGACCGTGAGCACGGCTAGTATACCAGTTTTACACTCTGCAGAGGTTGCGCATCTTTACCCACAAGTCATGTTACCCATCTGCCAAGGGATCGCGACTTCCCATACACCTCTACCGAGGAGGCGAGGCAGGGTAACACTACGAGGCCTTTACAAAGTTCCACTAGCTTCAGAAAACCCGCTACAGTTTATAGGAAGTTCCAATGCAGGAATCCCTTGCAGGACCGCCATCGCAGCAAAATCCTCCCGAGGGCCTCCCTACACTGACCACTCCCCTACTGCCCTTGCCCCTTTCGGGTAAGGTAGTCTTCCACTAGCTTTCCTAATTAATCAGCCAAGGGGTCCCATTCCTCCCTTGTGGTAGCTCTGTTTTCCCGGGTGGTTCTCCATGTTCCAATTAACATAATGATCTTAACATGAACAGTAAATAACAACTGACAATAAAAGTATGATCATGAATAGTAATGTGTATCTCTATACCCAAAACCACATAAAGCGTTAGCAAGTACTACCCAAAGATTCAGTGGTGAACAAGGTATAAAGATAGTCAAACTAGGGTAACCTATTGGGTCCCATCAAAATTAACCTATGCAGATCATTATGATTAATTAGAACATGAGTGGGTAAAAAGAAGTGATCAAGGGCACAACTTGCCTGGGACTTGAGATTCCAGGTACCAACTTGCTCTTCAGATGACACGTGACCTTGCTCTAGTCGTAGCAATACAAACAAACATTGTATAGGCAAAATTAACATTACACCAAACATAAGTACAAACTGAATAATAATAATCTACGCGTTGCTACGAGATCGTAGGAACAAGAATCACTAAATTTGGAGTTATAGTTATTTAGTTATGAATTTCTGAAGTTATTAAGCACCTAGAACAGATTAATTCAAATGAACAATTTTGCTTCAAATTTCATGGCTAAACAGTGTTACTAGTTGATATACAATATTAAAATAAAATTATTGCAACTGGAATGACTCAATTTGGAGTTAAAATGAATTAAATATGAATTATACAAGTTTTAAGATTTATTTTTATACTAAAAATAAATTTCTAATATTAACTATCTAATTTCTCTGTTACCCGGACTGCGCGTCAAATCCTGGAAAAGTCAGGGGCCTAAACTGAAGTTTTCTAAGACTCAGTGAATAATGAATGTGGACGGCGGGTTGGTTTCTGTATTCCATAAGGGCTCATATGCAAAAACGGCAGGGCGAAGGGGTATGGAGCGCCGCTGGCCGTCCGATCAAGCATCTATGCGCCAGATTAGATCGAAGCGCAGCGACCCTGTGTGTTATACGGACCGTCGGATCAAAGATCGACGTCCATTATTTTATGAAGGCGCGATGGTATGCGCGACTAATCCCAACCGTTGCTTCGCGGATCTACGGTCAATCTCCTACCTCCATCCCGATCTAATCCTGGACGCCCACGACCGATCCAACGGTCATCGCTCATCTCTTCGATCTCCAGCCGAACAACCCACAGAACGGGCGTTCACGGCGGCGCACGCCGGCGAGCTATCCAATCTCGGTACAAACGTGGCCCAACGCACCGCGGAATGGGTGCAATTCCAAATTAAGAGCTTGGCGAAGATAGGGGAGAGGTCATTACCGTGAGCGATGTCGCGATGGTAGCTGACCACGAGCGATGGCGGAACACGGTGGTACGGCGAGCGATTGGCGAGGTTTCGCCCACCGAGCTGGCCTGGCGACCACACGGACTCCTTCGGTGCGACCCCGGGAATACCCACGATGGTTGCCGACGTCCTAGAGCCGGTGGCCGAGCAGACCACCCCACGGCGGCGGCGCACTTCCCTTTCTCTCGGTGTGCGGCGAAGCTAGGCGATGGCGCGCACGGCTATGGCTTGGGTACCGAGGAAAGACATAGGTCTTATAGGAGGCGGGTCCGAGGTTGGTTACGCTCGGGCTGCGGAAATCGCGCGCGTGCGAAGCTCGGCGTTCACGGCGCGCAGAGCGGAGGTGGTTGAGAGGAGGGAGATGAGTCTGACGAGTGGGTCCCACCAGTCGGTGGCCGAATGAACGCGCGCGGAGTGAGGTGGCTGAGGCTGACCGCCAGGGTCCACACGCCAGCGAGCGGAAAAGGAACGAGCGCGGGGAAGACCAACTGGCCACTGGGTAAGCGCCCGGATTTAAGAAAAGGGAAAGGGAAGGAGATGGGCTGCGCGGGGGAAGAAAAGCCGAGTTGGGCCACGCGCGGTGAAAGTGGAAGTGGGCCAGAAGTGAAGCAGCCGGCCCAGGTAAGCTCTTATTCTTTTTCTTTTTCATTTTTCTTTCTATTTTCTTTATTTTCAAACCCAATTTGAATTAATTCAAACTTTTGTGGATCTTCATTTATAAACTCTATTTTTGCAATTAACAATGCTAAGCCTGAAGATATTTATTTATACATTTTATTTATATTTTCATATCTCTTCTCTTTTCCTTATTTTCAAAACCCTAATTTCAAATTTAGGGTTTAATCAAGCTTCAAATAATTATTACCTTATTATTTTTATACTCATGGTTTTATTTAATGCACAAACACATAAAACTCCAACAAATGCACTTTTTTTTAGTGTAGTTGTTTTATTTAGTCACTCTCAATTACATAGGTGCTCTTTTTATGATGCAAATAAGACACACAAAATGAGGAGCTCTCTCTATTACTCTTGGTATACAACTTTGAGTATTACAACACATCATCGACCAAACTTAATGAATCTATTATCCAAGACATTCCTCAAGTCTCGGATGTAGAGAATGAAATTCTATCCGCTGAGTTTACTATTTAGTATGGAGCATAATAAAGCTCCTGGACCGGATGGCTTTCCAGCAGAGTTTTATCAAGTTTTCTGGGAAGTTATTAAGGATGATCTGTTTGCGTTGTTTGTGGACTTTCATCAAAATTCCCTTCCGGTTCACAGTTTAAATTTTAGAGTAATTACTCTAATTCCAAAGAAGGACAACGCAAATAAAATCCAGGATTATAGACCTATTTGCTTGCTTAATGTTTCGTTCAAAATCATAAGTAAAGTTCTCACAAATAGAATAGGTCTAGTGGCGGATAAAATAGTCAGCCCCTCTCAGACAGCCTTTATGCCCGGTCGAAATATTCTTGAAGGGGTTATTATTCTCCACGAATCAATTCATGAATTACAGAGGAAAAAATTAGATGGAGTTATTCTTAAATTAGACTTTGAGAAGGCCTATGATAAAGTCAAATGGGAGTTTCTCCAGCAAGCGTTGCGTATGAAGGGTTTCTCCCCTTCCTGGTGTGCTTGGATCCATACAATAGTCTCAGGAGGCCATGTTAGAGTTAAAGTGAACGATGGACGAGGTCCATTTTTCAGTACTTTCAAGGGCCTTCGTCAAGGGGACCCTTTATCGCCAATATTATTCAATATTGTTGTAGATATGTTAGCAATTCTATTTGCAAGAGCGAAAGAGGTGAATCTGTTCAAAGGAATTGTCCCGCATTTGATTCCGGAGGGATTGTCTATCCTTCAGTATGCTGATGATACAGTGGTTTTCCTAGACCATAATCTGGGGCATGCTCGGAACGTCAAACTTCTTTTGACACTTTTTGAGCAAATGTCAGGACTAAAAATAAATTTTCATAAAAGTGAGTTATTCTGCTATGGGTTGGCGAAGGAATATGAAGTGCAATACTCTCACTTATTCGGGTGTGGAATTGGGACAATGCCTTTCAAATATCTCGGGATTTCTATGACTCATAGAAGATTGAGAAATAGTGACTGGCAAGGTGTGGTTGACCGGTTTGAAAGGAGACTTAGTACTTGGAAGGCCAAATTTCTATCTTCAGGTGGTCGACTGGTCTTACTCAATTCTGTGTTGAGTAGTCTTCCTATATTTATGTTGTCTTTCTTCGAGATTCTGGCAGGCGTCTTGAAGAAATTGGATGCGATCCGTTCCAGATTCTTCTGGCAGGGAGGAGTCAGTAAAAGAAAGTATAGGCTTGCTAGATGGAATGTTGTTTGTCAACCCAAAGCGGTAGGTGGTTTAGGTGTCTCTAATCTGGCTGTTAAAAACATCAGCTTACTCAGCAAATGGCTCTTCAAATTATTCAATGAGGATGGGATGTGGCAACAATTACTTAAAAATAAATACCTAAGAGTTAAATCCCTTACTCAAATATCTAGAAGACCGGGTGATTCTCATTTCTTGTCAGGTCTAATGAATACTAAGGATCAATTTCTCAGATGGGGGCGCTTCGAAGCGAGGAATGGTCAAACTATCAGATTTTGGAAGGATAAATGGTTAACCAGTCGGCCTCTTTGTGAGCAATTTCTGAATCTATTTAATATAGTGCGGAATAAATCAGCATTAGTGGTAGACGTTTTTTCAGCTACGAATCTTAATTTATCTTTTCGCCGAACAATTAGGGGGATTAAATTGATGGAATGGCACAACATGTTAAACTTGCTATCTAATGTTACTTTGAATTTGTCTAGCGACAAATTTGTTTGGGATGGTCATAAGAATGGAATTTTCTCAGTCCAATCTATGTACCATTGTTTGATGAATAATCCCAATGACAAACGGAATAAAAAGCTCTGGAAACTTAAGCTCCCCTTGAAAATAAAAGTTTTTTTGTGGAATTTATGTCGGGGAGCGATCCTTACTAAAGATAACCTAGCCAAAAGACGCTGGAAAGGCAGCTTGACTTGTAGCTTTTGCAACCGAAATGAGAGTATTTATCATCTCTTTTTTGACTGCTATATGGCCAGCAACATATGGAGATTAATTTACTATGCCTTAAAAATAGACAGACCCGTTAGCATTAATCACATTATTGGGTCTTGGGGAAGCAATATGAGTCCAGGATACAAAAAAATATTACTTTATGGAATCTCAGCTTTATTTTGGTCTATTTGGCTTAGCCGAAATGAAGTTGCTTTTAATCATAAACCAATACCATCAATTCTGCAGGTCATTTTCAGAGGTACTTACTGGTTCAGATTCTAGAGACTTCTACAGAAGGAGGAATCACATCAACAAATTCTCGATGTCTGTCAAGCGTTGGAAGTGGTGGCGATGGAAGTCTTTGCAAATCATGGATGGCGCTCAAATGCAAGAATTGAGGATGGCTAGAGTTACCTACATTCTCGTGATTTTGCTTCTTTAAGTTAGTTTCATTGTCTATGCAATGTTTCTCGGATGTAATAATTGTCTTGTGTTGGCTGTACGCATTACCATGCTAAAGCCGGAACTCATGTTTCCATTATCAAAAAAAGTGATATTTCTGTCTTTTTTTTTTCAAATACGCAGAAGATCTATGTATCAATATATTATATAGGAAAACGTCCAAATTACTTCCATCACATATAGACAGGGTTTACCTAATCTTTCGATTCATTTGGCTCTCCCGCTCCTTTTTTTCTTTTTTGTTATGTATTATGGCTATTTCCATATCTTTTTTATGTAATGAGCCTATCCTCTGTCATCTCTTTTCTATTTGTATTTCTATATACCCAAACTTATAGTGAATATTAAGAGGACTCTTTCAACTAGATAAAAATCTATCATGATCAACAAAGTTGTTTCTTTATTTGTGTTTGTTCTGTTAGTTAATAATTTCAATTTCATTAAGAAAAACAAACTAAATAAATAGAAAATAAAAATTGATAGAATTCCTTTTATTTTTTCTTCAAATCCAAAATCCAAAAAATATCTCTTTTTGTATACATAGGTCGTCTATTTGGCATTGGAAAAAGGGTCGCGTGCCCTTCTAGTAAATAGTTCAAACTATTTTATCCACATGAGTGTTTTATATCAGAAAAGTTCTACACTAGCTATTTCCTGTTTAAAGCATTTTAAGACTAATACTAATGTAGTTGTAGAAAGAGTAAGTCTATTTTACTCTAACACTCCTTTGAGTTAGTTAAATTTACCACTTAACAACATTTGTCATTTTTATTTATTTATGTACAAACTGAATTTTTATTTCAAAATTTGTTGGTTAGTATCTAATACCACAATTTAGCCTTAAAATATTATTTTTATAATTATTGTTATGTGTTAAGGATTATATAAGATGATAACTTTGTTGGCACAAAACTATGATAAAAATCACTTAGCCAAATGGGTTGGGGTCCATTTTCCTTACAATCTCCCTTTTTTGGTGATTGATGATAACACAACCAAAGCAAGCAAATATAACAAACATTTTGATGAAAATATATAATCTACTTGCTAGGATGCATGAATGTCCCCATAATATGAGATTATGGACTTAAGCCTCCCCCTAACTCCATAATCCACGTGCTTCCTGTTTTAGACCAAAGATATTTGTAGAACCAAAACCACTTGTAAGATCAAGATTTTAAATTTTTGAAATTGGTTCGTGTTTAGTGTTTGATATATTGAGTTCCTTTGGTCCCTAAAATTTCTTTCCCTTTGGAATCAAACACCGAAAAGGAAGACATTAAAAGCATATAGGAAGCAAAAAAAACTTGCCCTCTAAAGGATTTACTACTTGTAGCTCTAAAATATTACTCCCCCTAAACGAGTGTTCTCCCCCTTTGAAAGAATATTCTCCCCCTTTGTCATAAACGAAGATATACTCACCCTATCAGAGATCCTCTACTTAGGAAAAGCACATGAGAAAGAGAGATGCAAAATATGATTTGATTAGTCTAACTCCCCCTATGCAAAGGTAAAAGATATATTTTGACAACATATGCATTTATAGCAATATGAGAAGCGTAAGGTATGAAATATAGTCTAATCAAACACTGGAGAAGACATGTAAATGATATCAATTATAGTCTTGTGAGACATGAAAATAATTGCAGATTTGTAGTGGAAGCTTATTGCCTTTCTCCGGGGACTCCATTTTACTTCAATGAGAATACTACATATAATAGACTTGAAAACACGTATTAGTCTCAAAGACTTAGATTATAGAGTAACCTCCCCCTGAAAGTGTACATACAAGTTTTGAATACTTATAGAATACATGCACTTTGAATTTGAGATCAAGAGGGGCAAATTATCTATAATCCGAACATTGGCACATATAAGTCAAAATGACACTACTTGTAGAATACCACTTAGGAATGTTAAATAAGCTATGTGCCGTGCTTCACTAAACATTTTAAACCATGTAGGTTTGCTCAAGAATATGAATTGAAAATGAACATTCCTACCATATGATTAACCCAGTATACATGCAATTCTAATCAAAAGTAAATACTACATGTAAAACTAGGCATGTAAAGTAAAAACTAGATATAAGAAAATAGATATGCATATCTAAAAACAGGAAATACAATAAGTCTAGTTACCTTAGTCATGGGTGGAGAATTCGGGTCCAAAGTATTCACTAACCCACTTGGCAATAGACTTGATCCAATATGATGCATCCCATGATATACACCCTAATTTTGCCAAATCTCCAAATTTCCCGATGTCCTTCGAACTTCTTACTTCCCTATTGGGATCCAAACCTTCTTAGTGCTTTTCATGGTTGAGATAATCTCCTTTGGCACCCAAATGTGTTTGCCCCCATTTCCTTTGTTGGCTTGCTTGTTAGCCTTGATTGCTATCACCTTTCCATTCTTTTCTTCTTGATCAAATATGGTGTAGCGGCCTTTTTGTCCATCTTGCTGATGTAGGTGTTGGAGATTTTGTTTGTTGGCTTGAGCTCTTGCTTTTGCTTACCTCCGGTTTTCGCCTTGCTTGTTCACTCCCACAGTGGTGTTATCCTGAGGAGGTTGGATTTGTTTGGCTTTGTCTTTCTTGTCATATAAGGCCTTGCCAAGGCTAGCCACCTCTTGCTTTAATTGCTCATTCTCCATTGCAATCTCATCTAAACATGTTTCTATAACAACATTCTTAACAAGAACAGGATTGCAGGGATTAGAATCATCAATTAAATCAAAGCAAGAAGTAGAAGCATCTTTCTTAATTATTTCAGGAATTTCAATTAAAGATGCTCATGGGGTGCTACCGATATTTTCTAGCTTAGTAGTTAGCTCATTATTGTGTATGCTAAGAATTTCCATTTTCTCTAGCAAGTTTTCAATAGCTTCTTGAGAGCTAGCTGAAAGGGAAATGTGTCCTTGGGCCATTTCTAGTATATTTTTGGTGAATAAGTGCCCAACACATATTGAGTGAGTAATTATGTGCCAAATGATGGATGAAGTGCAAATCAACAAGAAGGTATGATTCTAGACTTAGTACATTGGTTTTTGTGTACTAATATATTTGTCTAAGTGCTAGAATCAGAAAAAAGAGAAAAAGGAAAAGACTTGGCTGGAGCAGCCAAGACTCAGCGCAGTCTGGCATACCGGACTGTCCGGTGGTGCACCGGACAGTGTCCGGTGCGCCAGGCTGGCTTCTGGCGAACTGGCCACTCTCAGGAATTCGTCGGCGGCGTACGGCTATAATTCACTGGTATGTCCGGTGGTGCACCGGACTGTCCGGTGAGCCAACGGCCGCCAGCGCAACGGTCGGCCGCCAAATCTGCGGGCGACGCGTGGCCCGCTCCAACGGTCAGCAGGAGGCACCGGACTGTCCGGTGTGCACCGGACAGTGTCCGGTGCACCAACGGCTACATTTCTGCAACGGTCGGCTGTGCCATTTCAGGAAGGCGATCTGCACCGGACCATGAACAGTGCCTGTCCGGTGGTGCACTGGACTGTCCGGTGCGCCACCCGACAGAAGGCAAGAATTGCCTTTCCAGATTGCCTCCAACAGCTCCTAGCTGCCTTGGGGCTATAAAAGGGACCCTAGGCGCATGGAGGAGTCACCCAAGCATTCTTTGATCATCCCTAAGCACCAAGACTCCATTCTCGCGCATTTGATTCTTTGTGATAGTGACTTGAGCTCTATTTGAGTAGAGAACTCCTTGCATTGTGTTGTGAGCTCAAGTTGTGGCTTGTGTGTGTGATTGTGCTTGTGCTTTGAGTCTTGTGTGTGTTGCTCTCCCCTCCCTTACTTTCGTGCTTCTTATGATCATCAATTGTAAGGGCGAGAGGCTCCAAGTTGTGGAGATTCCTCACGAACGGGAGATAGTAAAAGAAAGGAAAACACCGTGGTGTTCAAGTTGATCATTGGATCACTTGAAAGGGGTTGAGTGCGACCCTCGTCCAGTGGGACGCCACAACGTGGAGTAGGCAAGTGTTATACTTGGCCGAACCACGGGATAAATCACCGTGTCTCTTGTGCTTGTTTTCTTCGTGACCATTGTGTTTCACAAGAGCTTGGTCCTTAGCCACTTGATTCTATTGAGCTAACACTTAACCAGGTTTTGTGGCTACAAGTATTTGATTTTTATAGGATCACCTATTCACCCCCCTCTAGGTGCTCTCAATTGGTATCAGAGCCGTTCTCTTCACGCAAGGGACTAATCGCCCGAAGAGATGGATCCTAAGGGAAAGGGGATGATGGTCAACGACAATACAAAGGAGTCCATCATCAACGAGCCAAGAGATGATAAGCCCTCGGACTCTGGCTCGAGTCATAAGAAATGAGATGGAAAGAAGAAGAGGCGCATCAAGAAGATCGTCTACTACGACAACGACGAGTCTTCTTCTTCCCCAAGAGACGACGACGACGAGAAAAAAAAACCGGTTAACTCAAATTTTTCATTTGATTATTCTCGTATTCCGTTTAACTCCAATGTTCATTTACTTTCAATTCCACTTGGGAAACCTCCGCACTTTGATGGAGAAGACTACTCATTTTGGAGTCACAAAATGCGTAGTAACCTATTCTCTCTCCATCCAAGTATTTGGGAGATTGTTGAAAACGAAATGCTTTTTGATAGTACTGACAACCCCGTTTTTATTAATGAGCAAATCCATAAAAATGCACAAGCTACCACTGTTTTGCTAGCTTCCTTGTGCAGGGACGAGTACAACAAGGTGAGCGGCTTGGATAACGCCAAGCAAATTTGGGACACCCTCAAGATTTCTCATGAGGGAAACAACGCCACCATGATCACCAAGATGGAGTTGGTGGAAGGCGAACTGGGAAGGTTCGCAATGATCAGGGGAGAGGAGCCAACGCAAACATACAACAGGCTCAAGACCCTGGTCAACAAGATCAGGAGCTATGGAAGCACGAGATGGATGGACCACAACATCGTCTGACTTACGCTCAGGTCCTTCACTGTTCTTGATCCTTATCTTGTGAACTCAATCCGTGAGAATCCTAGGTACACAAAGATGACGCCCGAGGAAATACTCGGAAAGTTTGTAAGCGGGCGTATGATGATCAAGGAAGCAAGATACGTTGATGAGGCATTGAATGGCCCAATGCCCATCTACGAGCCTCAAACCGTTGCTCTCAAAGCAACAAGCAGCAGGGAGGCGCTACCTATCAAGGTGGCGCAATTTAAGGCGGCCGGGCTAAACGAGGATGAAATGGCCCTCATTATCAAGCGCTTCAAGACGGCGCTAAAAGGACGCAAGGAGCATCCCAACAAGAGCAAGACAAAGGGAAAGCGCTCTTGCTTCAAGTGTGGTAAGACTGGTCACTTTATTGCGAACTGTCCTGATAATGATAGTGACCAAGGACAAGAAAAGAGCGGGAAGAGGGAGAAAAAGAAGTCCTACAAGAAGGCGAAGGGCGAGGCGCACCTTGGCAAAGAGTGGGATTCAGATTGCTCTTCGTCCAACTCCGACGACGAAGGACTCGCCGCCTCGGCCTTGAACAAGTCGTCTCTCTTCCCCAACGAGCGCCACACCTGCCTCATGGCAAAGGAGAAAAAGGTAAGCGCTCGAGATACCCTACATATGCTTCTTCAAGTGATGATGAAGTAGACTACACAAGTTTATTCAAAGGTTTAGATAGAACTAAAGTTGATAAGATCAATGAATTGATTGATGCTTTAAATGAAAAGAATAGATTGTTAGAGAAGCAAGAAGATATTTTATATGAAGAGCATGACAAGTTTATTAGTGTACAAAAATCTCTTGCTTTAGAAACTAAAAGGAATGAGATTTTATCTTCTGAAATTTTTGCTTGCCATGAGTCTATTTCTAGTTTGAAGAGTGTTAATGATGAGTTAAATGCTAAGTTAGAAGTAGCTAATAAGTCTAGTTCATGTGTGGAACATGTCGTAATTTGTAATAGGTGCAAGGATTTTGATGTTAATGCTTATAATGAACATCTGGCATCCATTACTAAATTAAATGATGAAGTTGCAAGTCATAATGCTCAACTTAAGACTTGCAAGGTGGATTTCGATAAACTAAAATTTGCAAGGGATGCCTACACTGTTGGTAGACACCCCTCTATTAAGGATGGGCTTGGCTTTCGAAAGGAAGCCAAGAACTTAACAAGTCAAAGAGCTCCCATTTCCGCCAAGGAGAAAGGGAAGGGCCCTATGGCTAATAGTGCTCAAAGGAATCATACTTTCATCTACAGTGATAGAAAATTTTCTAGAAATGCTCATAGGAGTTATGCTTATGATTCACATGTTATGATTGCTTCAAGTTCTTTTGTGCATGGTAGAAATATGCCTAGGAAAAATGTTGCTCATGTGCCTAGGAAAGTATGTAATGAACCTTCTACAATTTACCATGCTTGCAATACTTCTTTTGCAATTTGTTGTAAGAATAAGAAAGTGATTGCTAGGAAGTTGGGGGCCAAGTGCAAGGGAGACAAGACTTGCATTTGGGTCCCAAAGACTATTATAACTAACCTTGTAGGACCCAACAAGAGTTGGGTACCTAAAACCCAAGCCTAATTTGCCTTGCAGGTTTATGCATCCAGAGGCTCAAGCTGGATTATCGACAGCGGATGCACAAACCACATGACGGGGGAGAAGAAGATGTTCACCTCCTACGTCAAGAACAAGGATTCCCAAGATACAATCATATTTGGAGATGGGAATCAAGGCAAGGTCAAAGGCTTAGGCAAGATAGCCATCACAAATGAGCACTCTATCTCTAATGTATTTCTAGTAGAGTCGCTAGGCTATAATCTGCTGTCTGTTAGTCAATTGTGCCACATGGGCTACAATTGTTTATTTACAAATGTTGATGTGTCTGTCTTTAGAAGGAGTGATGGTTCATTAGCATTTAAGAGTGTACTAGATGGCAAACTCTACTTAGTTGATTTTTCAAAAGAGGAGGCCGATCTAGATACATGCTTAATAGCTAAGACTAGCATGGGCTGGCTGTGGCGTCACCGTCTAGCACATGTTGGGATGAAGAACCTCCATAAACTTCTAAAGGGAGAACATGTGTTAGGACTGACAAATGTGGTTTTCGAAAAAGATAGACCTTGTGCAGCTTGTCAAGCAGGTAAACAGGTGGGAAGCGCTCATCACAGCAAGAATGTGATGACCATATCAAGACCTCTAGAGCTACTTCATATGGACCTCTTCGGACCCGTTGCCTACCTCAGCATAGGGGGAAGTAAGTATGGTCTTGTTGTTGTTGATGATTTTTCCCGCTTCACTTGGGTATTCTTTTTGCAGGATAAATCAGAAACCCAAGGGACCCTCAAGCGCTTTCTAAGGCGAGCTCAAAACGAATTTGAACTCAAAGTGAAAAAGATTAGAAGCGACAACGGGTCCGAGTTCAAGAACCTTCAAGTGGAGGAGTTCCTTGAGGAGGAAGGAATCAAGCACGAGTTCTCCGCTCCCTACACACCACATCAAAACGGTGTGGTAGAAAGGAAGAACAGGACGCTTATAGACATGGCGAGGACGATGCTTGGAGAATTCAAGACGCCCGAGCGGTTTTGGTCGGAAGCTGTGAACACAGCTTGCCACGCCATAAACCGGGTCTACCTTCATTGCCTCCTAAGAAGATGTTGTACGAACATCTAACCGGTAACAAACCCAACGTTTCATATTTTCGTGTATTTGGGAGTAAATGTTACATTCTAGTGAAGAAAGGTAGGAATTCCAAATTTGCTCCCAAAGCTGTAGAAGGGTTTTTGCTAGGTTATGACTCAAATACAAAGGCGTATAGAGTCTTCAACAAATCATCGGGTTTGGTTGAAGTCTCTAGCGACGTTGTATTTGATGAAACTAATGGTTCTCCAAGAGAGCAAGTTGATCTTGATGATGTAGATGAAGATGATGTTCCAATGGACGCAATTCGCACCATGGCGATTGGAGATGTGCAACCACAGGAACACCAAGTGCAAGATCAACCTTCTTCCTCAACAATGGTGCATCCCCCGACTCAAGATGAAGAACTGAAAGTCGCCTAGAGGGGGGGTGAATAGGGCGAAACTGAAATTTACAAAGTTAATCACAACTACAAGCCGGGTTAGCGTTAGAAATATAATCGAGTCCGAGAGAGGGCGTAAAAACAAATCGCAAGCGAATGAAGAGTGTGACATGCGGATTTGTTTTACCGAGGTTCGGTTCTCGCAAACCTACTCCTCGTTGAGGTGGTCACAAAGACCGGGTCTCTTTCAACCCTTTCCCTCTCTCAAACGGTCCCTCGGACCGAGTGAGCTTCTTCAATCACACGGGACACAAAGTCCCCGCAAGGACCACCACACAATTGGTGTCTCTTGCTTCGGTTACAAGTGAATGAATCTCAAGAAAGAATGAGAAAGAAAGAAGCAATCCAAGCGCAAGAGCTCAAAAGAACACAACAAATCTCTCTCACTAATCACTAAAGCCTTGTGTGGAATTGGGAGAGGATTTGATCACTTGGTGTGTCTTGTATTGAATGCCTAGCTCTTGTAAGTAGTTGGAAGGTGAAAAACTTGGATGACTCGAATGTGGGGTGGTTGGGGGTATTTATAGCCCCAACCACCAAACTAGCCGTTGGGTGAAGGCTGCTGTCGACGGGCGCACCGGACAGTGTCCGGTGCGCCAGCCACGTCACCCGGTCGCTAGGGTTCGACCGTTGGAGCTCTGACTGGTGGGGTCGCCTGGCTGTCCGATGGTGCACCGGACAGGCCCTGTAGGCTGTCCGGTGCGCCGTCTCGCGCGTGCCTGACTTCTGCGCGCTCTGGCGTGCATTAAATGCCTCTGCAGGTGACCGTTGGCGCGAAGTAGCCGTTGCTCCACCGTCACACCGGACAGTCCGGTGTGCACCGGACATGTCCGGTGAATTATAGCGGAGCGGATTCCCGAAGCTGGCGAGTTCAGAGTCGCTCTCCTCTGGAGCACCGGACAATGTCCGGTGGTGCACCGAACAGTCTGGTGAATTATAGTGAAGTGCCTCTGAGTTTTCCCGAAGGTGAAGAGTTCAGCTTGGAGTCCCCTGGTGCACCGGACACTGTCCGGTGGCACACCGGACAGTCCGGTGCGCCCGACCAGGGTGCCTTCTGTTGTCCCTTTGCTCTTTTGTTTGAACCCTTTTTCTTGGTCTTTTTATTGGCTTATTGTGAACCTTTGGCACCTGTAGAACTTATAAACTAGAGCAAACCAGTTAGTCCAATTATTTGTGTTGGGCAATTCAACCACCAAAATCAATTTAGAAAATAGGTGTAAGCCTAATTCCCTTTCAATCTCCCCCTTTTTGGTGATTGATGCCAACACAAACCAAAGCAAGTATAGAAGTGCATAATTGAACTAGTTTGCAAAAATGCAAGTGCAAAGGTTACATAGAATTGAGCCAATAAATATTACTTACTAGATATGCATGGATTGTTTCTTTATTTTTAACATTTTGGACCACGCTTGCACCACATGTTTTGTTTTTGCAGATACTTTTATAAATTCTTTTCAAAGTTCTTTTGCAAATAGTCAAAGGTAAATGAGTACGATTTTGAGAAGCATTTTCAAGATTTGAAATTTTCTCCCCCTGTTTCAAATGCTTTTCCTTTGACTAAACAAAACTCCCCCTTAATGAAATCCTCCTCTTAGTGTTCAAGAGGGTTTTAAGATATCAATTTTTGAAAATACTACTTTCTTCCCCTTTTGAACACAAAGAGATACTAATTTGAAAATTATAAGTTTTAAAATTTGGTGGTGGTATGGTCCTTTTGCTTTGGGCTCATACTCTCTCCCCCCTTTGGCATGAATCACCAAAAACGGATGTTTGAGTGAAATATAAGCCCTCAATGAACTACTTTCTCCCCTTTGGCAAATAATATGAGTGAAGATTATACCAAAAGACGGAGAGATGCTCGGAGCGACGGCGAAGGAAGAGTGATGGAGTGGAGTGGAAGCCTTTGTCCTCGCCGAAGACTCCAATTCCCTTTCAATACACCTATGACTTGGTTTGAAATTCACTTGAAAACACATTAGTCATAGCATATATAAAAGAGACATGATCAAAGGTATATTTATGAGCTATGTGTACAAGACATCAAAAGAAATTTCTAGAATCAAGAATATTTAGCTCATGCCTAAGTTTGGTAAAAGTTTGTTCATCTAGTGGCTTGGTAAAAATATTGGCTAACTGATCTTTAGTGTTAATATATGCAATCTCGATATCCCCCTTTTGTTGGAGATCCCTAAGAAAATGATACCGAATGGCTATGTGTTTAGTGCGGCTATGCTCAATGGGATTATCTGCCATGCGGATTGCACTCTCATTATCACATAGAAGAGGAACTTTGGTTAATTTGTAACCATAGTCCCTAAGGGTTTGCCTCATCCAAAGTAATTGCGCGCAACAATGGCCTGTGGCAATATACTCGGCTTCAGCGGTTGAAAGAGCCACAAAATTTTGCTTCTTTGAAGCCCAAGACACCAAGGACCTTCCCAAGAACTGGCAAGTCCCCGATGTGCTCTTTCTATTGATTTTGCACCCTGCCCAATCGGCATCGGAATAACCAATTAAATCAAATGTGGATCCCCGAGGGTACCAAAGCCCAAACTTAGGAGTATAAGCCAAATATCTCAAGATTCGTTTTACGGCCGTAAGGTGAGATTCCTTAGGGTCGGCTTGGAATCTTGCACACATGCATACGGAAAGCATAATGTCCGATCGAGATGCACATAAATAGAGTAATGAACCTATCATTGACCGGTATACCTTTTGATCGACGGATTTACCTTCCGTGTCGAGGTCGAGATGCCCATTGGTTCCCATGGGTGTCTTGATGGGCTTGGCATCCTTCATCCCAAACTTGTTTAGAATGTCTTGAGTGTACTTTGTTTGGCTGATGAAGGTGCCCTCTTGGAGTTGCTTTACTTGAAATCCCAAGAAATACTTCAACTCCCCCATCATTGACATCTCGAATTTCTGTGTCATGATCCTACTAAATTCTTCACATGTAGATTCGTTAGTAGACCCAAATATAATATCATCAACGTAAATTTGGCATACAAACAAATCGTTGTCAAGAGTTTTAGTAAATAAAGTAGGATCGGCCTTGCCGACATTGAAGCCATTAGCAATAAGGAAATCTCTTAGGCATTCATACCATGCTCTTGGGGCTTGCTTGAGCCCATAAAGCGCCTTAGAGAGCCTATAGACATGGTTAGGATACTCACTGTCTTCAAAGCCGGGAGGTTGCTCAACATAGACCTCTTCCTTGATTGGTCCATTGAGGAAGGCACTCTTCACGTCCATTTGGTAAAGCTTGAAGCCATGGTAAGTAGCATAGGCTAATAATATACGAATTGACTCAAGCCTAGCTACGGGTGCATAGGTTTCACCGAAATCCAAACCTTCAACTTATGAATATCCCTTGGCCACAAGTCGGGCTTTGTTCCTAGTCACCACACCATGCTCATCTTGTTTGTTGCGGAAGACCCACTTGGTTCTGTTGGGGACTTGTTCTCAAATGCTAAGAGTTAAGAACAAGGCAACATAAAAAATGTTAAGTGTTAAAGTCCTTTGTCCTTCGAAGCATTATGTCCCTTCGGGAAATAATGAGTTTCGGACGAAGGTCACATGAGACATACCTTCGTAAACATAACAAGTAACGACGAAGGATTCATATAGAGCATGAAATATAATATAAGCATCATCATAGAATCATTTCTATTTTATTAACATGGAAAAATAGAAATGATTTCAAATTACAAATGTACCTTCGGTCCTGAGAGAAGGTGAAAAATACAAGCGTGACGCAAAAGCAAAATGCCAAGTCAGCGTGAACAGTACGGGAGTACTGTTCATCTATTTATAGACGTGGGACGCAGCCCACGTAAAATTACATTCATGTCCATTACATTTGTCAATGACTTATGGAAATCTGTCAAGGCCCACGTAGTCTTTTCATCTTTAAGTCGGTTCTCCTCTCTGCTATCGCGACGAAGCTTCCCTGCGCACAGTTTCGGCTGTGCACCATCCTTCGTGGAGCTTGATAATCAGCTCGTCCTTCGTCTGGTTTAGGCTTCGTCCTGACCATACTTCATGTTCATAATTCTGAGTCCGAAGATACCTGTTCATATAATCCACTTGGAAAACATTGTCAAACCATGTTTTTGAGGACCTTCGGAGGACGAAGGCCCCCAACAGTAGCCCCTCGCAATATTAATTTGTTAATGATAAATTCAGATTGCGATATGGACGAAGGCCTTGAGCCGAAGGTCCGAAAAAACACCTTCCCTTTGCTAGAATAGCAACATTCACTGACAAGCGGGGTCTTTCAATTTTCAACGCCCTGGGCGTATAAATAAGATCATACCGCAAACTTATCTGGTACGCACACTTGCCATCTGCTTCGGCCCACTACATTTTTAGCTCTTGTGCACTAAGATTTGCTGATCTTTTTGGTTTTAAAGCTTCGGCTTTGAAAACAGTTTTTAGCGCTTCCGAAGATAAGAAGATCCCTGCTGAGACGAAGCTGAGTCTTGACGAAGAGAAGAACTTGGGGTTCCTTATAGCGATGGCGGAGACCAATACAGAGAAAATCACCAAGGAAATTCTTGAAGGTTTGTCCGAAGATACTGATGACAGCGACAGTTTTGATGCAGAAAGTGGTGGGGAAGAGTCCGAAGATCGACCATGGCGACCAAGTCACACGGTTTTCGGGAAAACCACTATCAAGCAGAGTCATATTGATAATATGAGGGGGCGGTATTTTCGAGATATATCTATTGTGAGGGCTGACGCTGGAGAAAAGACTTCTCCCACCCCCGAAGAAGATGAAGTTGTAATCTTCCGAAGCTTTCTCAAGGCAGGGCTTCGATTCCCCCTAAGCAACTTTGTCGTTGAAGTCCTGAAGACATTTCAAGTCTACCTTCATCAACTTACTCCCGAAGCTATCATAAGAATGGGGATGTTTGTCTGGGCTGCGAGAAGCCAAGGTTTAGAACCAAATGCTAAAAGCTTTTGCAACATTCATGAGTTGTTATATGAGACGAAGCCCTGGGGGAAAGAACAATATCACAACAATTTTGGGTGTTACAGCTTCGGTGCCCGCTCCGGGTCAAGCCGCCCTGTGCCAACTTTTCGGAAGAGGTGGCCCGGAGCCTGGATGACTGAATGGTTCTATGTAAAGAATGACTTAACAACGCAAGAAAATGTCAAGAGTATCATTATGCGCCCCATCTGGCAACGCTTCGGACTTCGAAGGCCGAAGGTTGAAATGGATGAAGCGGCCGAGGAATGCCAAAGGGCCTTCGGCGTAATCTGCTCTTTCATTGGGACAAGGGACTTGGTCCAAGAGCATATTGCCTTCAGGGTGTGGCCACTTGCAGGAAAGTGGGAAATGCCAAAGGAGACCATCAAAGAGTCCGACGAAGGCGGACTGGTCAGACTGAAATACACATTCAAATATGCAGATAAATTTGTTGAACCTGATGATGACTGGTTGAAAAGCATTGAAACATTAAGTGACGAACTGCTTGGGGCATATTCGAAGGCCGAGAATACTGCGTTATCAGCAGCCTTCGAAGGCCGAAAAAAGAAAAGGCTCAACCGGGTATTTGACGCAGTCGGGTTTGTCTACCCTGACTACCACTATCTGGTATTGAGTCGCAAAAGAAAAAATACTTCTACTGCGGCAGAAGCCACGACGAGTGCTACTAGTGAGCCAGTGCCGCAAAGGAAAAAGATGAAGGTGCTCACCCACCGAGCGCGCTTTATTGAGCCGGCCATAGTGCCAAAATTTATTGGTGAAGTCTCTTTGGCCTCTGAAGCTACAGAACCAGCTCCAGTGCTGAAGATAGAAGAGAAAACTGAAGCACCTTCGGCCGAAAAAGCAGAAAAACCGAAGATTGAAGAGCCAAAAATATCGGAAATCTTAAGTCCTTCAACAAATGTTGAAACAATAAAAAATCAAAAGGGCCCGTCGGTGACCCCGAGAAGAAAAAGAATGGTGAACGTGTTAGATGTTTTGGAGACAATTAAGTCTTCAAGCACAACTCCAAAGGGGGCTATTGAAGTTGCTGAAGTGTCTACCGAAGCTGAAGTTGCTGAAGCTTCGAAGCAACAACCTGAAGCCGAAGCTGGGCCTTCAGAGCCCACCAAGGAACAATCTTTGGAGACCGAGAAAATATCAGAACCAGCTTTGGTTAAAGAAATTGACACTGCCGCCCCCGAAGCTCCTTCCAGCATACACGATTACATCGTACGACATGCTTCGGGGAAGAAATTATCCGAAAAGGAAACTTACGAAGCTAACTACTATGCCAGAGAGCTAAAATATCCGAAGGGGGCAGTAGTATTCAATGAGACAAATGAAGATGACTTCCTATACTGCCTGCCTGATAACAAAGAACTATCTGTCTGCCGAGAGATGGCTAGGAGCATGGGGTTCCCGAAGCTCGAAGCTGGATTATGCGCTATGACGAAGGAAGATCTCGCGGATAGTCTTGCATATAATAGCCTAAAGGTATGGGAATTAGTCGTTTGAAAAAATTTTACAATACGTAATTTATTCGTTTATTCTTATATGAATTCTTTTTTGTATAGGGTTTAATCCTGAGCAACGCATTAAGAGCACAAAAGAGCGCCGAAGATGAAAGCTACGAAATTGCGTTTAACAATTTACGTTCAGAAGTTATTAAACTGAGAAACGAAGCTCTAGAAAAAGACAAAATTCTGCTTACATTAGTAGACAAGGTAAAAAAGGACGAAGCTGCTGCAAAGGTTCAAGCCGAAGCTCACAAACGCGAAATTCAGGACCTTCAGAAGCAATTGGCCCGGGCGAAAGAAGAACGCATACTTGAAGAAACAAGACGCGAATGCAGCGACCAATGGGCTGATCATTTGGAAGCAACCGTGGAAGAGCTTTGGTCTTCGAAGAAAAAATGCTACGAAAAATCCATGGAATGCGTAAAGAAAATTAAAACCAGCTTCGCTAGCGTGGGCGCATTTTCCAGTGAAGAGAATTTTTCAAGAGGCAATCCCGAAGGCCCAATAGAATGGATCAGCCACGAAGCAGAGGCCTTCGAGGAAATCCTGAATAGCCGCGGTGACATCTGCGCTTTTTCGGGCGCCAGAGGAATTGCTAGTGTCTTGGAGAAGAAAGGTTGTGAACATGTAAAATCTTTAGCTCAGTCCGAAGCTGCCTTATCCTCCGAAGACATCAAAGACCCCTCGGCCGAAGCAAGCATGGTTGGTGGCAAATTCTTTACTGATGTCTGGAACAACGGTGGCCGAGAAATGGCGCAAGAAATCATTCAAAGGAGTGAAAAAGGCATCCATGATGCTAGGAAAGTGACAGAAGTTGCCGAGGGGCAAATAGGTATTAATTAGTCGCTCTTATTGTGTTGTGATTTTTATTTCAAACTTTGCCCGCGGTTTGTAATAGTAATGCAAAAATATTCTGTTTCCTCAGAACCTGCTGGATCGTCTGGTGACCCTCTCACAAAAGGCGATGACGAAATTAAACAAATGGCCGAAGCTATCATGGATAAAGTTGTTGAACAACTTCTAAATGAGGCTGCCGAAGTAGTATTAAGAGAAGACTAGGTGTTATTAGAAAAAACATTTGAAGTGTGATCTATGTAATATTTTATACATTTGAATATAATATACAAGTCTCTTTTCATTATTCAATTCTTTACGATGCATGAAATTCTACATACATACCATTTTTGAGCCTTCGGCGAAAAAACACCTTCCCTTCTTTTCATGCTTCGTGAAGAAGACATTCTCCGTTAAAACTATTCTGATGAATCACGTCCACGCTTCGTGAAAACATTCTCTGAAGCTTTACAATTTCGATATTGCTCTGATGAAGTTCGTCCATGCTCCATAAAAACATTCTCCGAAGCTGTATTCCGAATATTATCATTGTATTCCCTCGTGACTTTACACAATTTTCACTTTCTCAAAGCGTCCATTCGAAGGTTGATACTGTGTCCCCTTCTTTTGCCAAATGCAACATGATGTATGATGCTTATGCTATGCAAAATGATGTGATGATGTTATGTTATGCAAATGACATTTGTTCCGAAGATACACACAATATATTTGTAAGCTCTGCATTCCCTTAGGAACGTCTTTGGAGCTTCTTCGCCTTTTACTTAGACGGTATAAGCTCTGCATTCCCTTAGGAACGTCTTTGGAGCTTCTTCGCCTTTTACTTAGGCGGTATAAGCTCTGCATTCCCTTAGGAACGTCTTTGGAGCTTCTTCGCCTTTTACTTAGGCGGTATCAGCGTTGACTTTTCGCTGTATGCTCTGCATTCCCTTAGGAACGTCTTTGGAGCAAAAACTTACACTGCGCTCCCTTTGGAACGGCTTTTTGTAACTTCGACAACTTACTCTGCGTTCCTTAGAACGACTTTTTGTTGCTTCGAAGGAATTTTGTTAATTCGAAGTCCTCCTTGTTACCGCAAACTTTTAAGCTTCAGCACCTTAAGCCTGTGGAGAAGATAGATTTTCCTCATAACCAACCACGAAACTATTATATGAAAACTGAAATGTTCTTTATTACACAGAAAATAGAACTTAAACGGAAAAGACTGCTATCAAAGTAGGATATTTGTCAATAAATGTGCTTCGACTCTGGCACAGTACTATTGACTGTGCGAGCTTCAGATTGCTCTCTGAGATCCCTTTGGTGAGGAACATATTGGCTCCCTTCTGGCTGTTGGCCTTGTTGCAGCGGAGGTGGAGGCGGGGGCTGTTGCCATGAAGCTTGAGGCTGACTCGCCGAAGCTACGGAAACTGCAGGGTGGTTGCCCACGTATTCCGGGATGTAAGGCTGATGGTACGAAGCAGTATGCATGACCTTCTTCGGCTGGCCCTGTTGCGCTGCAGCTTCTGCTAGCTCCTTTTGTTTCTGGATGGTGACATGACACATCCTGGTGGTATGGCCCTTGTTTTCACCACAGAATAAGCAGAATATCCTCCTTGGTTGATCTCCAAATCTTCCGCCGAAGCCCCTGGCGCCTCTGCCTCTTGGAGCTGGTGGCCGGAAGAAAGTTTGCTGTTGCCCCGAAGCCTATGAAGAGCACTGCGGCCTGCTCTGCTGACTCCCCTTATCATCATTTTGAGTGGAGTTGTGGATGGACCTGACATGCCTCGGATAGAATCTTCCTCCGAAGCCCCTGGTCATCTCAGAAAATCTGAAGGCCTCCTCCCTTCTTTGGCGAAAGTCATTATCGGCACGAATGTACTCGTCCATCTTTTGGAGCAGCTTCTCCAGAGTCTGAGGAGGCTTCCTAGCAAAGTATTGAGCTGCAGGTCCAAGACGAAGCCCCTTGATCATGGCTTCGATGACAATTTCATTGGGCACCGTTGGTGCCTGTGCCCTCAAACGCAAGAACCTTCTGACATACGCCTGAAGGTATTCTTCATGATCCTGAGTGCACTGGAACAAGGCTTGAGCAGTGACCGGCTTCGTCTGAAATCCTTGGAAGCTGGTTAACAACATATCCTTCAGCTTCTGCCATGAAGTGATCGTTCCTGGTCGAAGGGAGGAATACCAGGTCTGAGCAACACTCCTGACGGCCATGACGAAAGACTTCGCCATAACTGCAGCATTGCCACCATACGAAGACACTGTTGCTTCGTAGCTCATCAAGAACTGCTTTGGGTCTGAGTGGCCGTCGAACATGGGAAGCTGGGGTGGCTTATAGGACGGAGGCCAGGGTGTAGCCTGCAGCTCAGCGGACAGAGGAGAGGCATCATCGAAAACAAAATTTCCATGATGGAAATTGTCATACCAGTCATCTTCGTTGAAGAAGCCCTCCTGACGAAGGTCTTTCTGTTGAGGCCTTCGGTTCTGCTCATCGTGGGTAAGATGACGAACTTCTTCAGAAGCTTCGTCTATCTGCCTTTGCAGCTCAGCTAGCCTGGCCATCTTTTCCTTTTTCCTCTGCACCTGTTGATGAAGCATCTCCATATCCCTGATCTCTTGATCTAGTTCATCCTCCTGAAGCGTCGGGCTGACAGCCTTCCTTTTCTGGCTTCGGGCCTCCCGAAGAGAGACGGTCTCCTGGTTGGGATCCAGCGGTTGCAGTGCTGCAGCTCCAGTCGCTGAAGCTTTCTTCGGCGCCATAGCGAAGGTCTATAGCTTCCGAAGGTGTTCGAAAAACTCGAAGTGGAAGTGAGTTCACCGGAGGTGGGCGCCAATGTTGGGGACTTGTTCTCAAATGCTAAGAGTTAAGAACAAGGCAACATAAAAAATGTTAAGTGTTAAAGTCCTTCGTCCTTCGAAGCATTATGTCCCTTCGGGAAATAATGAGTTTCGGACGAAGGTCACATGAGACATACCTTCGTAAACATAACAAGTAACGACGAAGGATTCATATAGAGCATGAAATATAATATAAGCATCATCATAGAATCATTTCTATTTTATTAACATGGAAAAATAGAAATGATTTCAAATTACAAATGTACCTTCGGTCCTGAGAGAAGGTGAAAAATACAAGCGTGACGCAAAAGCAAAATGCCAAGTCAGCGTGAACAGTACGGGAGTACTGTTCATCTATTTATAGACGTGGGACGCAGCCCACGTAAAATTACATTCATGTCCATTACATTTGTCAATGACTTATGGAAATCTGTCAAGGCCCACGTAGTCTTTTCATCTTTAAGTCGGTTCTCCTCTCTGCTATCGCGACGAAGCTTCCCTGCGCACAGTTTCGGCTGTGCACCATCCTTCGTGGAGCTTGATAATCAGCTCGTCCTTCGTCTGGTTTAGGCTTCGTCCTGACCATACTTCATGTTCATAATTCTGAGTCCGAAGATACCTGTTCATATAATCCACTTGGAAAACATTGTCAAACCATGTTTTTGAGGACCTTCGGAGGACGAAGGCCCCCAACAGGTTCCTACAACATTTTGGTTAGGACGTGGAACTAAATGCCATACCTCGTTTCTAGTGAAATTGTTGAGCTCCTCTTGCATCGCCATCACCCAATCCGAATCTTGGAGTGCTTCCTCTACCCTGTGTGGCTCAATAGAGGAAACAAAAGAGTAATGCTCACAAAAATGTGCAACACGAGATCTAGTGGTTACCCCCTTATGAATGTCGCCGAGGATGGTGTCGACGGGGTGATCTCGTTGGATTGCTTGGTGGACTCTTGGGTGTGGCGGTCTTGGTTCTTCATCCTCCTTGTCTTGATCATTTGCATCTCCCCCTTGATCATTGCCATCATCTTGAGGTGGCTCATCCTTTTGATCTTCTCCTTCATCAACTTGAGCCTCATTCTCAATTTGAGTTGGTGGAGATGCTTGCGTGGAGGTGGATGGTTGATCTTGTGCATTTGGAGGCTCTTCGGATTCCTTAGGACACACATCCCCAATGGACATGTTCCTTAGCGCGATGCACGGAGCCTCTTCATCACCTATCTCATCAAGATCAACTTGCTCTACTTGAGAGCCGTTAGTTTCATCAAACACAACGTCACAAGAAACTTCAACTAGTCCTGAGGACTTGTTGAAGACTCTATATGCCCTTGTGTTTGAATCATATCCTAGTAAAAAGCCTTCTACTGTCTTAGGAGCAAATTTAGATTTTCTACCTCTTTTAATAAGAATAAAGCATTTGCTACCAAAGACTTTAAAATATGAAATGTTAGGCTTTTACCGGTAAGGAGTTCGTATGATGTCTTCTTGAGGATTCGGTGTAGATACAACCGGTTGATGGCGTAGCCGGCGATGTTGACCGCCTCGGCCCAAAACCGATCCGGCGTCTTGTACTCATCAAGCATGGTTCTTGCCATGTCCAATAGAGTTCTATTCTTCCTCTCCACTACACCATTTTGTTGTGGCGTGTAGGGAGAAGAGAACTCATGCTTGATGCCCTCCTCCTCAAGGAAGCCTTCAATTTGTGAATTCTTGAACTCCGTTCCGTTGTCGCTTCTTATTTTCTTGATCCTTAAGCCGAACTCATTTTGAGCTCATCTCAAGAATCCCTTTAAGGTCTCTTGGGTTTGAGATTTTTCCTGCAAAAAGAACACCCAAGTGAAGCGAGAATAATCATCCACAATAACTAGACAGTACTTACTCCCGCCGATGCTTATGTAAGCTATCGGGCCGAATAGGTCCATGTGTAGGAGCTCCAATGGCCTGTCAGTCGTCATGATGTTCTTGTGTGGATGATGAACACCAACTTGCTTCCCTGCTTGGCATGCGCTACAAACCCTGTTTTTCTCAAAATGAACATTTGTTAATCCTAAAATGTGCTCTCCCTTTAGAAGCTTATGAAGATTCTTCATCCCAACATGGGCTAGTCGGTGGTGCCAGAGCCAACCCATGTTAGTCTTAGCAATTAAGCAAGTGTCGAGTTCAGTTCTATCAAAATCTACCAAGTATAGCTGACCCTCTAATACTCCCTTAAATGCTACTGAATCATCACTCCTTCTAAAGACAGTGACACCTACATCAGTAAATAGACAGTTGTAGCCCATTTGACATAATTGCGAAACGGAAAGCAAATTGTAATCTAATGAATCGACAAGAAAAACATTGGAAATGGAATGGTCAGGAGATATAGCTATTTTACCCAAACCTTTGACCAAACCTTGGTTTCCATCCCCGAATGTGATCGCTCTTTGGGGATCTTGGTTTTTCTCGTAGGAGGAGAACATTTTCTTCTCCCCCGTCATGTGGTTTGTGCACCCGCTATCGATGATCCAACTTGAGCCCCCGGATGCATAAACATACAAAACAATTTTAGTTCTTGACTTTAGGTACCCAAATGGTTTTGGGTCCTTTGGCATTAGACACAAGAATTTTGGGTACCCAAACACAAGTCTTGGAGCCCTTGTGTTTGCCCCCAACAAACTTGGCAACTACCTTGCCGGATTTGTTAGTCAAAACATAAGATGCATCAAAAGTTTTAAATGAAATGTCATGATCATTTGATGCACTAGGAGTTTTCTTCTTAGGCAACTTAGCACGGGTTGGTTGCCTATAGCTAGATGTCTCACCCTTATACATAAAAGCATGATTAGGGCCAGAGTGAGACTTCCTAGAGTGAATTCTCCTAATTTTGCTCTCAGGATAACCGACAGTGTATAAAATGTTACCCTCGTTATCCTGAGGCATGGGAGCCTTGCCCTTAACAAAGTTGGATAATTTCTTAAGAGGGGCATTAAGTTTGACATTGTCTCCCTTTTGGAAGCCAATGCCATCCTTGATGCCAGGGTGTCTCCCACTATAGAGCATACTACGAGCAAATTTAAAATTTTCATTTTAAAGTTCATGCTCGGCAATTTTAGCATCTAATTTTGCTATATGATCATTTTGTTGTTTAATTAAAGCCATATGATCATGAATAGCATCAATATCAACATCTCTACATCTAGTGCAAATGGAAACATGCTCAACGGTAGATGTAGATGGTTTGCAAGATTTTAATTCTACAATCTTAGCATGTAATATATCATTTTCACTTCTAAGGTTGGAAATAGTAACATTGCAAACATCAAAATCTTTAGCCTTAGCAAGCAATTTTTCATTTTCATTCCTAAGGCTAGCAAGAGAAATGTTTAATTCTTCAATCTTAGCAAGCAAATCATCATTATTATTTCTAAGATTAGGAATTGAAACATCACAAACATTTGAATCAACCTTAGCTAACAAATTAGCATTCTCATTTCTAAGGTTGTCAATAGTCTCATGGCAAGTGCTTAGCTCACTAGATAGTTTTTCACATTTTTCTACTTCTAGAGCGTAAGCATTTTTAACCTTAACATGCTTCTTATTTTCTTTAATAAGGGAGTCCTCTTGAGAGTCCAAGAGATCATCCTTCTCATGAATAGCACTAATCAATTCATTTAATTTTTCTTTTTGTTGCATGTTTAGGTTGGCAAAAAAAATGCGCAAGTTATCCTCCTCATTGCTAGCATCATCCTCATCACTAGAGGTTTCATATTTAGTGGAGGATCTTGATTTTACCTTCTTCTTTTTGCCGTCCTTAGCCATGAGGCACTTGTGGCCGACGTTGGGGAAGAGAAGACCCTTGGTGACGGCGATGTTTGCGGCGTCCTCGTCGGAGGAGGAGTCGGTGGAGCTCTCGTCGGAGTCCCACTCCCGACAAACATGGGCATCGCCGCCCTTCTTCTTGTGATATCTTTTCTTCTCCTTTCTTCTCCCCTTCTTGTCGTCACCCCTGTCACTAGAAATAGGACATTTTGCAATAAAGTGACCGGGCTTACCACACTTGTAGCAAACCTTCTTGGAGCAGGGCTTGTAATCTTTCCCCCTCCTTTGCTTGAGGATTTGATGGAAGCTCTTGATGATGAGCGCCATCTCCTCGTTGTCGAGCTTGGAGGCGTCGATGGGTGTTCGACTTGGAGTAGACTCCTCCTTTTCTTCCGTCGCCTTGAATGCGACCGGTTGTGCTTCGGATGTGTAGGGGCCGTCAAGCTCGTTGATCTTCTTTGAGCCTTTGATCATTAATTCAAAGCTCACAAAATTCCAGATTACTTCCTCGGGAGTCATTAGTGTATATCTAGGATTGCCACGAATCAATTGAACTTGAGTAGGGTTAAGGAAAACAAGTGATCTAAGAATAACCTTAACCACTTCGTGGTCATCCCATTTTTTGCTCTCGAGGTTGCGCACTTGATTCACCAAGGTTTTGAGTCGGTTGTACATGTCTTGTGTCTCCTCCCCTTGGCGAAGACGGAAGCGACCGAGCTCCCCCTCGATCGTTTCCCGCTTGGTGATCTTGGTCACCTCATCTCCTTCGTGCGCGGTCTTTAGTACGTCCAAAATTTCCTTAGCACTCTTCAACCCTTGCACCTTATTATACTCCTCTCGACTTAGAGAGGCGAGGAGTATAGTTGTGGCTTGGGAGTTGAAGTGTTGGATTTGGGCCACTTCGTCCTCATCATAATCTTCATCCCCTACGGATGGTACCTATACACCAAACTCAACAATATCCCATATACTTTTGTGGAGTGAGGTTAGGTGATATCGCATCATATCACTCCACCTAGCGTAATCTTCACCATCAAATGTTGGTGGTTTGCCCAATGGGACGGAAAGTAAAGGTGTATGTTTAGGAATGCGAGGATAGCGTAGGGGGATCTTACTAAACTTCTTGCTCTCATGGCGCTTAGAAGTTACGGACGGCGCGTCGGAACCGGAGGTCGATGGTGATGAAGTGTCGGTCTCGTAGTAGACCACCTTCCTCATCTTCTTGTGTTTGTCGCCTCTCCGATGCGACTTGTGGGAAGAGGATTTCTTCTCCTTCCCCTTCCCCTTGTTGCGGGACTCTTCCGATGAAGTCTTCCCGTGGCTTGTAGCGGGCTTGTCGCCGGTCTCCATCTCCCTCTTGGCGTGATCTCCCGACATCACTTCGAGCGTTTAGGCTCTAATGAAGCACCGGGCTTTGATACCAATTGAAAGTCGCCTAGAGGGGGGGTGAATAGGGCGAAACTGAAATTTACAAAGTTAATCACAACTACAAGCCGGGTTAGCGTTAGAAATATAATCGAGTCCGAGAAAGGGCGTAAAAACAAATCGCAAGCGAATGAAGAGTGTGACACGCGGATTTGTTTTACCGAGGTTCGGTTCTCGCAAACCTACTCCCCGTTGAGGTGGTCACAAAGACCGGGTCTCTTTCAACCCTTTCCCTCTCTCAAACGGTCCTTCGGACCGAGTGAGCTTCTTCAATCACACGGGACACAAAGTCCCCGCAAGGACCACCACACAATTGGTGTCTCTTGCTTCGGTTACAAGTGAATGAATCTCAAGAAAGAATGAGAAAGAAAGAAGCAATCCAAGCGCAAGAGCTCAAAAGAACACAACAAATCTCTCTCACTAATCACTAAAGCCTTGTGTGGAATTGGGAGAGGATTTGATCACTTGGTGTGTCTTGTATTGAATGCCTAGCTCTTGTAAGTAGTTGGAAGGTGAAAAACTTGGATGATTTGAATGTGGGGTGGTTGGGGGTATTTATAGCCCCAACCACCAAACTAGTTGTTGGGTGAAGGCTGCTGTCGACGGGCGCACCGGACACCACCGGACAGTGTCCGGTGCGCCAGCCATGTCACCCAGCCGTTAGGGTTCGACCGTTGGAGCTCTGACTGGTGGGGTCGCCTGGCTGTCCAGTGGTGCACCGGACAGGCCCTGTAGGCTGTCCGGTGCGCCGTCTCGCGCGTGCCTGACTTCTGCGCGCTCTGGCGCGCATTAAATGCCTCTGCAGGTGACCGTTGGCGCGAAGTAGCCGTTGCTCCGCCGTCACACCGGACAGTCCGGTGAATTATAGCGGAGCGGATTCCCGAAGCTGGCGAGTTCAGAGTCGCTCTCCTCTGGAGCACCGGACACTGTCCGGTGGTGCACCGGACAGTCTGGTGAATTATAGTGAATGAAGAGTTCAGCTTGGAGTCCCCTGGTGCACCGGACACTGTCCGGTAGCACACCGGACAGTCCGGTGCGCCCGACCAGGGTGCCTTTGGTTGTCCCTTTGCTCTTTTGTTTGAACCCTTTTCTTGGTCTTTTTATTGGCTTATTGTGAACCTTTGGCACCTGTAGAACTTATAAACTAGAGCAAACCAGTTAGTCCAATTATTTGTGTTGGGCAATTCAACCACCAAAATCAATTTAGGAAATAGGTGTAAGCCTAATTCCCTTTCAAGAACAGGTTCCTCAAGAGGAGGCGTGTGATCAAGGGGGAGCACAAGAAGAACAAGTTGTGGAGGAAGAAGCACCACGGGCCCCTCCAACTCAAGTTCGAGCGACGATTCAAAGGAATCATCCCGTCGACCAGATTTTGGGAGATATAAGCAAGGGAGTAACAACTCGCTCACGTCTAGCTAATTTTTGTGAGCATTACTCGCTTGTATCTTCTATTGAGCCTTTCAGGGTAGAAGAGGCCTTGCTAGATCCGGACTGGGTGTTGGCCATGCAGGAAGAGCTCAACAACTTCAAGTGAAATGAAGTTTGGACACTGGTGCCACGTCCCAAGCAAAACATTGTGGGAACCAAGTGGGTGTTCCGCAACAAGCAAGACGAGCACGGGGTGGTGACACAAAACAAGGCTCGACTTGTGGCAAAAGGTTATGCCCAAGTCGTAGGTTTGGATTTCGAGGAGACTTTTGCTCCTGTGGCTAGGCTAGAGTCTATTCGCATTCTATTAGCCTATGCCGCTCACCACTCTTTTAGGTTGTTCCAAATGGATGTGAAGAGTGCTTTCCTCAATGGGCTAATCAAGGAGGAGGTGTACGTGGAGCAACCCCCTGGCTTTGAGGATGAACGGTACCCCGACCACATGTGTAAGCTCTCTAAGGCGCTCTATGGACTTAAGCAAGCCCCAAGAGCATGGTATGAATGCCTTAGAGATTTTCTAATTGCTAATGCTTTCAAGGTTGGGAAAGCCGATCCAACTCTTTTCACTATGACTTGTGATGGTGACCAATTTGTATGCCAAATTTATGTCGATGACATAATATTTGGTTCTACTAACCAAAAGTCTTGTGAAGAGTTTAGCAGGGTGATGACACAGAAATTCGAGATGTCTATGATGGGCGAGTTGAACTACTTCCTTGGGTTCCAAGTGAAGCAACTCAAGGACGGAACCTTCATCTCTCAAATGAAGTACACACAAGACTTGCTCAAGCGGTTCGGGATGAAGGACGCCAAGCCCGCAAAGACTCCAATGGGAACCGACGGACATGTTGACCTCAATAAAGGAGGTAAGTCCGTTGATCAAAAGGCATACCGGTCTATGATAGGGTCTTTACTTTATTTATGTGCTAGTAGACTGGATATTATGCTTAGCGTATGCATGTGTGCTAGATTTCAATCCGACCCAAAGGAGTGTCACCTTGTGGCCGTTAAGCGAATTCTTAGATGTTTAGTTGCTACGCCTTGCTTCGGGATCTGGTATCCAAAGGGGTCTACCTTTGACTTAATTGGATATTCAGACTCCGATTATGCCGGGTGCAGGGTTGATAGGAAGAGTACATCAGGGACGTGCCAATTCCTAGGAAGGTCCCTGGTGTCTTGGAGTTCTAAGAAACAAACTTCAGTTGCCCTATCCACCGCAGAGGCCGAGTATGTTGCCAAAGGACAGTGTTGCGCGCAACTACTTTGGATGAGGCAAACCCTCCGGGACTTTGGCTACAATCTGATCAAAGTCCCACTCCTATGTGACAATGAGAGTGCAATCCGCATGGCGGACAATCCTGTTGAACACAGCCGCACAAAGCACATAGACATCTGGCATCACTTTTTGAGAGACCACCAGCAAAAGGGAGATATCGAAGTGTTTTATGTTAGCACCGAGAACTAGCTAGCCGATATCTTTACCAAGCCTTTAGATGAGAAGACCTTTTGCAGGCTGCGTAGTGAGCTAAATGTCTTAGATTCGCGTAACTTGGATTGATCTATAGCATACATGTGTTTTATGTCTTTGATCATGTTCCTTTATGCATTTTATTGCTTATTTATGGTGCTCAAGTTGTGCAAGGGATCCCCGGACCTCACAAGTCCATGTGTGATTGATGCACATATTCAGGGGGAGAAATGCTACATCTTGACCCTTTGAGACTAACCGTGTGCTTGAGTTTACTTAATTTAGTCTCAAAGGTGGATTGAAAGGGAAAGGTGAACTTGGACCATGCAAGACTTCCACTGCACTCCGATGAGAGTGTAATTTACTCCAAGTTCATCTCCATGCTCTTATTGCCTTTTTACTCTTAATTGACGATTTTGGTGAGGCAATGGGGTTTAAGGTCCAATAATGATCCCGTTTTGGTGCTTAATGCCAAAGGGGGAGAAATTAAGGCCAAAGCAAATGGATCAGCTACCACTTGAGAACTTTGAAAATAGTAGAGTTAGAACTTTTGATTTGTCAAAATACTCTTATTGTCAAAATTTGGTCTCTTATGGGGAGAATTTATGATTATGGGAAAAGGGGGAGTTTTTGGATCTTGATCATTTTCTCTCTTGGATTATCTCTCTTTATGCCCAAACAAGTGAGTTTGACTTAGAGATAGGAAAATGAATTTGATTTGCAAAAACAAACTAAGTGGTGGCAAAGAACGATCCAAATATGTCAAATCTTGTAAAAGACAATTTTTGTTCTCAATTGCATTGATGTTGCACTTCTATTTATTGCTTTTTGATGTGTTGGCATAAATCACCAAAAAGGGGGAGATTGAAAGGGAAATGTGTCCTTGGGCCATTTCTAGTATATTTTTGGTGATTAAGTGCCCAACACATATTGAGTGAGTAATTATGTGCCAAATGATGGATGAAGTGCAAATCAACAAGAAGGTATGATTCTAGACTTAGTACATTGGTTTTTGTGTACTAATATATTTGTCTAAGTGCTAGAATCAGAGAAAAGAGAAAAAGGAAAAGACTTGGCTGGAGCAGCCAAGACTCAGCGTAGTCTGGCACACCGGACTGTCCGGTGGTGCACCGGACAGTGTCCGGTGCGCCAGGCTGGCTTCTGGCGAACTGGTCACTCTCAGGAATTCGTCGGCGGCGTACGGCTATAATTCACCGGACTGTCCGGTGGTGCAACAGACTGTCCGGTGAGCCAACGGCCGCCAGCGCAATGGTCGGCCGCCAAATCCGCGGGCGATGCGTGGCCCGCTCCAACGGGCGGCAGGAGGCACCGGACTGTCCGATGTGCACCGGACAGTGTCCGGTGCGCCAACGGCTACATTTCTGCAACGGTCGGGTGTGCCATTTCAGGAAGGCGATCTGCACCGAACCATGAACAGTGCCTGTCCGGTGGTGCACCAGACTATACGGTGCGCCACCCGACAGAAGGCAAGAATTGCCTTCCCAGATTGCCTTCAACGGCTCCTAGCTGCCTTAGAGCTATAAAAGGGACCCCTAGGCGCATGGAGGAGTCACCCAAGCATTCTTTAATCATCCCTAAGCACCAAGACTCCATTCTCGCGCATTTGATTCTTTGTGATAGTGACTTGAGCTCTATTTGAGAAGAGAACTCCTCGCATTGTGTTGTGAGCTCAAGTTGTGGCTTGTGTGCGTGATTGTGCTCGTGCTTTGAGTCTTGTGTGTGTCGCTCTCCCCTCCCTTACTTCCGTGCTTCTTTGTGATCATCAATTGTAAGGGCGAGAGGCTCCAAGTTGTGGAGATTCCTTGCGAACGGGAGATAGTAAAAGAAAGGAAAACACCGTGGTATTCAAGTTGATCATTGGATCACTTGAAATGGGTTGAGTGCGACCCTCGTCCAGTGGGACGCCACAACGTGGAGTAGGCAAGTGTTATACTTGGCCGAACCGTAGGATATATCACCGTGTCTCTTGTGCTTGTTTTCTTCGTAACCATTGTGTTTCACAAGAGCTTGGTCCTTAGCCACTTGATTCTATTGAGCTAACACTTAACCAGGTTTTGTGGCTACAAGTATTTGATTTTTACAGGATCACCTATTCACCCCCCTCCCCTCTAGGTGCTCTCACTAGCTAACTTAGACTTAAGTTTTTCATTCTTTTTAATAAGGCTATCATCGGTAGTTGTGGATGGAGGATTAGACTTTATTTGCTCAATTTTAGTTGTTAGCTCACAATTCAAATTTGTAAATGTTCAAATTTTTCTAGCAAACATTTATAATCATTTTGAGAGCTAATCAACTTATTTTTCAAAGTTTTAAGTTGAGCCTTTTGTTTAGTGCAGACATCCTCAAAAAATTTAATGACGTGTGCACGTTCATCTAAGGAGGGGTTTCCCTCATCATCACATTCATCATCACTATCAGATGGGATACTTGTTTTACCTCTTGCCATAAGGCATTTGTGTGATGACCGTGAAGAGCGTGATGAAGAGTGGTGGGTGCATGTCCTTGTAGGTTCATCTTCACTTGAAGAGTCATCCAAAGTTTTGACACTTGTAAGTGTCTTGCCTTTGCTCCTCTTTGTGGGTTCGACCATATTTGGATAGTTGTCCATGAAGTGGCCCTTCTCCCTGCATGCGAAGCATCCTCTCTTTCTTTGCTTTTTTTGTTAATGTTAAAGAGAAGATCCTCGACCTGCAAGGGCACACCCATTAGATTAATCTTGCGAATCATCCTCATTACCTTTTCGACGCGTCGGATTGTTTTGTCGTCCTCAGAGGATGATGTTGAGGGTTGATCATCTTCATCATCATCACATTCTTTATCTTCCTCTTCTTCACTTGAGGAGCTTGGATTGGGAGCCCTTTTCTTTTCATCTCATGCAAAAGCATATGGCCTTGAAGAAGTTGGCTCCTCTTGACCCATCTTTCGCGACATTTTAAATGCCACAATCTTTTCAATCACAATTGTCGGGATCATTGCACTCAAGTCCTCCATGTTGTGAAGAATGGTGGTGATGCTCTCATATCTTTGTTGTGGCAGCAGGGAGATAATCTTCCTCATAATGTCTACATCACCTAGCTTATTAGTTCCAATAGAATTGAGTTCATTGATAATTAGATTCAAACGAGAATACATGTCTCTAACAAGCTCATTATCTTTCATAGCAAAATAATTGTAATCATTTAAGACTAGGCAATGTTTTTGCTCATGGACATTGGTTGTGTCGTCATGGAGCTCATGCAATTTTAGTCAAATCTCATTAGCAATTTTTAATGTAAAAACTTGAATAAAAATTTCCATGGTAAGAGATTCATACGAGCAATTTTTGGCTCTAACATTCAAATGAATTTCTTTTCTTCACTCATGGTAAGCTTCTCGGGATTTTTAGGTGGTTTCATCCCATCACGAGTGACTCTCCAAACATCTAGATCAACGACCTCAAGGTAACAAGACATTCTAGCACTATAATATAGGAAGTTATTATCGTCGAAGTGTGGTGGCCTATGTGTAACACCCTGAATTTCGGGGTATAAAATTTCTTTCTTATGATCATCCAAATTCAGGTGTTACTCTTCTCTATCTCACTCTAGCTTCACTCTCTCTCTAGTTTTCTCCCTCTCTTTTTCTTTTAATTAGAATTGGTGGTATTAGTGAAGGTTTATTTATTTTATTTTTCCTAAAACCTATGAGTCATGGAATGTTGCATCATATTGAGTCTAAATATTCTTTGAATTGTTGCATATATTTGATTTGGTTTGAA
Source organism: Zea luxurians (assembly GCA_029449295.1). Classification (NCBI taxonomy): domain Eukaryota; kingdom Viridiplantae; phylum Streptophyta; class Magnoliopsida; order Poales; family Poaceae; genus Zea; species Zea luxurians. The sequence goes on along the minus strand of JAOPSE010000010.1, from coordinate 93,139,886 downwards.
TTTGAAACTTGATTTGAATTTGAATTGAAAACCCTAGAGAAAATAAATAGAAAAACAATTAGAAATTCCCTAGAAATAGAAAAGGTCATTTCAGCCCAAGTCAGTCCATTTAGCCTAGCCCCCCGCTCACGCGCCCCCTATGCCTAACAGGCGGGCCCCGTCTGTCGTCGCCAACCAGCGCGCTCTCTCCTCCCCTCTCTCTCGCTGCCTCGTGGGCCAGAGCTGTCGGTGCCGTTCTCCCCACCCCCGCTGTGCCCACTCTCTGTCCCGCCGTCCCCACCTGTCAGCCGTCCTCAACCTCCCACCCACGATCTCCCCGCCATGGACGCGCCCACGTCTGTGCGTTCTCCGGCCACATCCGTGCCCCCGTGCCCCTTTTGAGCCCCGCGCCCTGTTCGCCCACCTCCCCTCTCTCACTCGCGTCCCCTGCCCAACTCTCTCGCCTTCTCTCTCGCTCTGCCCACGTGAGCAGAGAGCTCCGCCACCGCCCGCCGACGCCCACTGCCTGTTTCGTGGCCGCTGTCGCGCCCATGCCCTGTCCAGTGCCACGGTGAGCTCCGCCATACTGTCAGCTGCTCGGGACACCCTTCGGTGTGCCCTATCCCTCCCTCCTGCGTCGGGTCCACGTTCACCGGAGCGTTTCTTGCGCAGCCGAAGCCCCGCCAAAGTCGACCCGAGGCTCCATCGCACCCCCGCCATTCTCCAAGCGCCCCGAAGTTCGCACTCAAGGTGAGCACCCTTCCCATGCCTTTATTTCACCAAGTATCGCCCCAGCGCCCGCGCAATTGCTCACTGGAGCTAGCTGCGTCGCCACGGAACCTTTCCCACCATGGTCTGCGTTCTCTAGCGTCCCCGTGCCGGTTCTGCGCCCACGGTTGTGTTCGTCGTGTCGCGCTGAACGCGTCTGACCCTTTCCCTAAGCCACTAGAGCCCCGCTGTGGCCAGCCTCCTCGTCTCCAGCGAACCCTCGCCGTGGGACCGAGCGACGCCACTGCGCCCAAGTCAGCCCCTGGCCGTTAGATCTTGGCCGTCCGTCTGAGATCGGACAGTTCAGAGCCAACCCGAGCAGATCTAATCCTAACCCTTCGATTTGGATCTGACCGCCCCTCTCTCTTCCACCTCACCTGTGTCTCTGCCTCTGGGCCCGACTGGTCAGCCCGCCCTGACCCGCTGACGCCCTGGCCCCGCTTGTCAGCCGCGCCCGCGTGCGCGCCCACGCGATCTAATCTGGGCCGTTGATCTCTGATCCGATGGCTGAGGTTACCCCGTACCCCTTCGCGTGTGAGTTTTGCTTAAGACCCCCCTGGTTTTAGGAAATCAACCCGCCGTCCTCTGTTTTAGCGCATAGGTCCCTGGTTTATTTAGAATAGCCCCTTGGACTTTTATTTAATTACAGATTTAGCCCTAATTTCATATTTCAAACTTTAAAACTTGTTTATTTCATATCTTTTTCATATAAACTCCAAATTTAGTGGTTCAAATTGCAAAATGTTCACAAGATTATTCTCTGCCCAAATAAAATATGACCAACTGTAATCTGTATACTTTAATTTTTACACTTAGAATATAGAATTAAAGTATATGTTGATTTATTTATTTAATGAAATGAATAAAAGGAGAATCCTAGGAATAAAGTATATTTAATCTTGTGAGATTAGTGTTATGCATTTCATGATTTCATTTTTCGTTTAATCTTTAGGCCTTAATGAGATAAATAGAATTAGGTATGTAATTATGGATAACATTTAAAGGATAATCAAATTCCTAAATGAGAGCAGTTCATCTAATAATTTAATTTTTTGTTTGTTTAATTATTACTTTACCTTTTTAAGTTATGTTCCAAACACTTAGAGAGTAATCAATCCCCCAATTAGGATTAGTCCATTTTATAACTTGATATCATTCCTCTGTACTTAATACTATACCTCTTTGAGTTGTGTGCCAATGTTTGTTCATGTGTGATGTGATGTTCATTTTTACCTTCCAAATGTATTGAATGTATGCTCGCTTTATTTAGACAACGAGCAGCTCGTGGTTCCTGAGTGTGTTGCCGAAGATCCCTCTGAGCAACAACCTGGTGAAGGCAAGTGTCCTCAGACCTATCATGTCCTACTTTACTTTATAATTCACTGTCCCACATTATATTATTGAAACTTAAGGATTGACTAGTCTGTATTTACCTTACCCTTGTTTACCTTTTTGGGTTAATCATGGTTAGCTTATGATATTGCTTTAACTTAATCAATGAACATTATGTGATCTTTTATGATACGATGATGTTATCCCGATAAGGTTCTTTTGATTCTTTTAGGGGGCTCAGGCTGTTTCCTGAGTACCTCTCCGTAAGGACCTATTTGGGGAGTGACAACCCGGGATAACAGTACAACCATGAGGGTGGAATGGGACACCCTTAGCTGATTAATTAGAGGAACCAGAGGAGTAGTTGGCTTCGCCGTAGGGCCGTCAATGGGGTCCGGGCACAATACTTGCTCTATCGAGGCTGGTTGCAGAGGTTATCGATTTGGTTTTGTTAGTCACCCTTCCTCTGGGGAGATGTACTGTTTTTATCAAACTGGAGAAACCTAATGGGCGACTATGACCTCTGGGAAATCTTTGTAAAGGCTACGTAGTGAGACCCTGCTAGGTCACCCTGGTAGTGATCAATGGGGAGGCTAGAACCCTGGGCAGAAAGGGAATCATGACTTGTGGGTAAAGTGTGCGACCTCTACAGAGTGTTAGAAACTGGTATATCAGCCGTGCTCACGGTTATGAGCAGCCTTGGGATCCTCTTCGATTAGAAGAATTTTGATTACTTTTATGATGATGATTAGCAATGATGGTTACAATTTTGATCTCTGGTATTTCCTCTTGGAGGGAGTACTTCTGGGTAATAACTAGGTTATTACTAAAATTTGGCGCTACTTATAGTAATAAAACTTGACCAACTAAAAGCAACTGCTTAACCTTAACTCCATATACAGCTAGTCCACTTTAGCCAAATGGGACATTTGCTGAGTACGTTGATGTGTACTCACCCTTGCTTTACAAACCACCCCACCCCAGGTTGTCCCCACTGTACTCAGTGCTCAGGAGGTGAAGTTGGCAACATGGAGGACTTTGAGGAGTTCTAGGACTACAACGAGTTCTAGTTTACTTTAGTGGCAAACCCCAGTCAGCTGCCTGTGTAGGCTTATCTTCTACGTTTTGTTTCCCGCACTTTGATATTAATGTTGAACACTATGATCATGTATTAGACTCTATGGATGTCTCGGAGACCTTGATGTAAATAAAGTACCTTTCCGCTATTTACTTTGAGCATTGTGCGATGATGTCCAACTATGTAATCATTGTGTACGTGAGTTCTGATCCTGACACGTACATGGTTCGCATTCGGTTTACCTTCCAAAACCGGGTGTGACACTATGGATATCCATCCCCTTCCTCTAAAAAGTGTTGGCTCGATTAGCGGTGAACCTAAAACATTTTAAATGAGCCAAACCGGGCTCTGATACCACTTGTAGGAAACAGTGACGCCTAAGAGGGGGTGAATTAGGACTTCTAAAAACTATCTCTAAACTAGGCCACAATTAAATCCCTAGAGCAAAACCTATGAAAATAAACAATCTAGAATGTGCAAACTTGGTTTTGTCTAAGTGTTGCTATCTCTACTGCAAAGCCTAAGTTCCAATCCAAAATAATCTAACTAGAAAGGTGAGATTGAAACTTAAATACTTAATATAAATGTGGAAGGTAAAGAGCAAGATAGAGATGCAAACTCTTGTGGATGACCATGGTATTTTTACCGAGGTATCCGGAACCACGCAAGGTTCCGACTAATCCTCGTTGGTGCCCCTACGCAAAGGGTAGCCCACGCGAGGGCTAAGCACCTCGGTCGAGTAATTCCAAAGAGAGCCTTGGGCCTTCTCCACGTGCAAGTGGTGCTCCGCTTCCAGCTCCTCTCGGACGCTCCCCGCCATCTCCGCTAACGAGCTTCCGGTCGAAACGCTGCGGGCCTCGTTCCCTCCAGTACACGGTGGCAGCCATAACACAAACTCGGTTGTCACGGTCTTGCAAAACTATCGCCCCACTGGTTGTGTGGTTTTTCCAAACTCACTCAACTAACTAGGATTCACCTAGAGGAAGCGCATAAGCGGTCTAACTAACCTAAGCACTTCACAAAGCACCTACGCTAATCACCGAGTGATTCTATTAAGCACTTGGGTGTATTAGCACTTTGAAATGTCTATAATATGTCTTGGTATGTTGCTTGGGCTCCTACTCCTTCAAATGGTTGGTTGGTGGGGTATTTATAACCTCCCACACAATTCTAGCCATTGGACAGAAAGGTGACTGCTTTGTCATCGGACGCATCGGACAGTCTGGTGCACACCGGACATGTCCAGTGCCCTAACCACGTCAACCGTCCATTGGGGTCTATAGACCGTTGGATCCGACCGTTGTTTTCATACCCGATTTTAGAAGGCAAACCGAATGCGAACCATGTACGTGCCAGGATCAGCAATTCACGAACACAACAGTTACATAGTTAGACAGCATCACACAATGTTCAAATAATAACATAAAAGAGTAATAATTTGATTACATCATGATGCCCGAGACATCCACATAGTCATTAACATAAATCAAAGTGCGAAAAGGAAACGTAGCTAAACACGGCCTTCACAGGCAGCCAACTAGGGGTTTGCCGCTAACCCATGCCTAGAACTCATCATAGTCTTGAAACTTTTGAAAATCCTCCACCAAGACTTCATCTTCTCCTGAGCAGTGGTTGCAATGTGGACAACCTGGGGGGTTTGGTGTTGTAAAGCAAGGGTGAGTACACATCAACATACTCAACAATTGTCCCATTTGGCTAAGGTGGACTAGCTTTATGTGTGGCTAGGATCAAAGCAGTTGTTTTAGTTGGTCAGGTAATTATTACTAGTAGAGAGCCAGATTTTAGCATTAAACCCAAGTTATTAGCCCAAAAGTACTCTTTCCAAACAAAAAGAATACCAGAAATCATAATCATAACCATTAAAACCATAATTATCCTCATCATCATCTGTGATCATAGTATGTCTAATCAAAGGAGCTCCGAAGGCCGCTCATAACCATGAGCATGGCTAATATATCAGTTTCATAACACTCTGCAGAGGTTGCACGCTTTACCCATGAGCCGTGATTCCCTCTCTAGCCCAGGCTTGCAAGACCCTTGTTCAGTCCCGAGGTGAATGGCTAGGGATTCACTACAAAGCCTTTACAAAGATTCCCTGATGCTGTAGGCACCCATTAGGTTTCCTAAATGTACCCCAGTCCTCCCCAAGGGGCAAACCACCCTCGGCAGAACGAGCCACATACACCAAACCCCATTTACGGCACGACAACGAAGCAAACTACACCTCAGTTCCTCTAATTAATTAGCTAAGGGCATCCCATACCACCCTCATGGTTGTACTGTTTTTCCGGGTGGTCATCCAATGAACCAGTCCTTACGGAGAGGCGCTCGAGAAACCGCTCGAGTCCCCTTAAATGTCACAATGCCATCATCATAATCAAAAGTAAACTTCGTATCATAAATAATCTCATCATGTTCATTGATTAAAGTAAACCGCTAGCATAGAGCTAATCCAAAAATGATCCAACCCAAATAGGTGAACAAGGATAAGATAAACAAAGACTAGTCAATCCTTAGGTATAAATTATGTAAATGCGGGGAGATGAATTATAAAATGTGTAGAACATAGATAGGTCAGAGGACACTTGCCTTCACCAACCAGCTGCTGCTCAGGGTCTTCGCCTGCAACTCCTTCGAACTCCGCCAACGGACCATTATCTATACGAGTTCAAACATACATTCCACAATATTAACATAGAAATAAACAATACATCACACAATAAAATATTACAACTAAACAGACGTGTGGCGCAGGACTCACATCTACGACTATGCAAGAAAAGAAACTATAGCTGTCGAAGCTGCGGCCGAGAGACATAGCGATTACATTAGGCGGTTATGGACTAAAAATTAGTCTAAATATAATCATATTAATTAATAATCATGCAATACATAAATAAAAATTGGCACTAGGTCCTGATTAGTTCGGTATTTGATTAATCGTCGTTACACTATGCACTTTAATTAATATACACAATTCTAGGTGAATTTAAAAGGATTGTCGTGCAGCAAAGCGCGCGACACAACGCGCCACTTAAACAGAATAGAAAAGAGTTGTCACGCGACACAACACGTGACTACAATAGGGTTTAAAACACGATGACGCGCGCACGGGGACCGAGCCGCGCGCCAAGGCCATGCGCCGGGGGCCGCGCCGGGACCGGGGGCCAAGCAGGGGCGGCCGGCGAGGGGGCCGAGCGGGGACGAGCGAGGGGCACCGGGGGCCGCGTGCCAGGGGTGCCATCGGGCTGGACCGACCAAGCAGGGGAGGGCACCGAGGGGGCCAAGAGGGGGCACCGCCGGGGGCCGAACGGGGGCGGCCGGGGCTGGGCAGAGGCCACGTGCTGGTGGGGGAGGGTCTGGACAGGGGCGGCCGGGGCCAGGCAGAGGCCGCGCGCTGGTGGGGGAGGGGCTAGAGAGGGGTGGCAGCGGGCGAGCAGGGCCGCACGCGCCGGGGTGAAGTGCCGGCCAGGGGCCGCGCGGGGGAGGAAGGGAGGAGGGGGAGGGGAGGGAGGAGAGGGGAAGCTCACCATGAGCTCGATGGGCAGCAACAACCGCTCACCGGGATCCACCCTATGGCAGGGAGAGAGGTGGGGAGAGGTGGAAGAGGGAGAGGGAGGTTACTTTGTGCGAGAAAGAGAGAATGGGGAGGGGGCGCATGGGGCAGGGTAGGGGCACCTAGGCCACGCTCCTAGGGCTGGGCTAGGTCGCTGGCCGGGCCGACTCCCCTCTACTCGATCTTGCCTGCTTCTAATCAAGATCATTAGGTGAATCGAAGACCAAATCTAGACGAACGCACGCCTAGGCACAACATCAGACAAAATAAATAGGCTCCGGCATGATGCAACAACAATACCAACTTAGGTTTTGGTTACATGCAATACGGACACCAGTCTCTATATTGCTTTGAAAATAGGAGGAAGGAGCAAAACAAGAAGAGAAAAAGAGAGTAACGCCTGAATTTGGTGAATATTGGAGAAAAAAAATTATACCCCCAAATTCAGGGCGTTACAGTTACCCAGACTGTCCGGTGGTGCTACAGCCCTGAGAGCCCCTAGTTGCGGGCTCTCTGCGCAGACTGCCCGGTGCCTCACCGGATAGTCTGGTGCACACTAGGCAGGTACTATTCACTATCTGTAGCACCACTAGAGCGCTGGCTGACTGCCCACTTCATGGATTTCTTCACTATTTCTTTTGAGCTTCTTTTGTTCTTGAGTCTTGGACTTCTACGCATCTTTTAGGTCTTCTTTTGAGGTGTTGCATCCTCAATGCCTCAGTCCAATCCTCTTCGCATCCTGTGAACTATAAACACATACACTAGAAAACACATTAGTCAACTGGTTATGTTGACCATCAAACACCAAAATCACTTAACCAAATGGGCCGGGGTCCATTTTCCTTACACTCACCTTGTGGGGACATTCATTCACCGAAATGTTTGTTATATTTTCTTGCTTTGGTCAATCACCAAAAAGGGGGAGATTGTAAGTAAAATGGACCCTGGGTCATTTAGCTAAGAGATTTTGGTGATTGATGATCAACATAACCTTGTGGACTAATGTTTTTGCTAGTGTTTGTGTTTATAGTTCATAGGATGCAAAGAGGATTGGACTAAGGCATTGAGGATGCAACACCTCAAAAGAAGACCTAAAAGATGTGTACAAGCCCAAAACTCAAGAACAAAAGAAGCCCAAAAGAATCAGTGAAGAAATCCATGAGTAAAAGATGCAAAGAGGATTGGACTCTTCTTTTGCTCGCCTTAGTTTAGCTTCGAGCGATGCAAAGTGTTCGTATTTCGTGTATTCAAAGCTTTGAACTCTCATATTTTGTTTTCCATTATCTCCTTAAGCTTGTATTTATCTTCAAACAGAGTCTGAACTTCAGTTCGACTCTCAATAGTCTTTTTCCAGAATTTTAAAAGATTTTTCCTTCTCTCCACAGTCATACCGAAGCTCAGATACTTCGGATTTAAGCTTCACAATTTCCCTTTGGGTAGCTTCACCCTCCACATTTTTCTTATTCTTCAGGGCTATGCTCAAGAATAGGCCTTGTAAAAGTCAGAAAAACAAGTAAGCTTTGTAGCAATTCAAATCAAAGTATAGAAGGGAAATCAATGCAATCAATACCTTTAAATGAGTGTAAGCGAGGCAGTCTGAGAAATCTTCAGAGGACATAGTTGATAACATGACCTCTAGCTTTGGAAAACCTATGTTGTCTACCATGTAGCGGCATACTTTGGTTTCTAGGTTATCTAGGCAGCAAACAAGTAGTCGTTTGGCCCTCCCCCGAAGATCGTAGACCCAAAGGGTACCCAAGTTGTTCAGCAAAGCCCATAGTTTCAGCTAACTGCTTTGTGCCTATAGTATTCCCAGCAGCATGATGAACTCAATATCTTTGGCCACCAAGCTCTTGATCAAAAGGCCCTTCACCAAACGATGTGTCATCCTCAATAGCCTTCTTGGCCTCTTCGATTTTTGCGGGCCCTTTGCACTTATCCTCTGCTATCACATGCTTCGTAGAATCAGTTTTCTCCTCAACCATTATGATGGCCGAAGGTGTTACTGTTGGAGGCATTTGTTGAAGCTTTAGAATCTTTAGCATCGCCACATCTGCAATAGGTGGCATAGCATCCTTGTCACCAAGGCTGTACTAGCAAAATTCTTGTCCTTAGCATCTTCTTCATTGTCATCAGAAAAGAATGAGCTCATCGCAGGAGCTATACGTTCCTCATCCTCTTTTTCTTCACTGTTTGGGAATGATTGTAGATCAGTAACTCCTTGAGCATTTAAAGCAATGGCCTCCTCGATCTTCGTCTCCTGGGCCCGTGAAGTAGTTTTCTGGGTCTCTACAGTTGCACCAACCAATGGAATTTCCCTAACTGCGGGCGGCGTCCTAGCTTCGGGCGCAGCCTGCAAAAAGTTAAAAATAACTTATTCAACATAATAGTATTAAGTTAAAATAACAAATCTCAAAAGTTCACCATACTGGTATCTCTTTCGAGGCTTGAGAAGGTGTCGCCCCAGGTTTTATCTTCAGAATTTTATTGAGCTTCGTTGTCACCTTCTTTTTCTTCCTCTTTTTTTGTCTCCTGAACCACACGAGGGTGGTCAGGGTATAAGAAACCAATAGCATCAAAATCACGATCCAGTCGGTGTTTCTTTCACATTGTGAAAGCCCGATGCAAAGCTTCGGCCTCTGGCTTGCTATAATTTTCGATAATTTCATAACATTTTGCTTCAATAGAATCTAACCACTCGTCACAAGGCTCCCCACATTCATCTTCCAATCTATACTTATAGCAAAGTCAAACTAGTCCAGGCTCCACATCCGAAGCATCTTTCTTGGACATCTTTAGAATCTCCCACTTAGCCCCTAGTGGCCATATTTTAAATGCCAAATACTCTTGAACAAGATCCCTTGTCCCGATATGTGTACAAACAGTGTTGAAAGCAACTATGGCAGTTTGAGCTTCGAAATTCATATAACAAGTTGGTTTTTTATATCCGAAGCATGTATGAATAGGCATCTAAATGATCCCTTTTATATCAGCTCGCTCTTTCAAGTCATTCTTCATATAAAACAACTCTTTTTCCCACTCATTCAGACATTTTCTTTGGTATGCAAGAGCCGAATATAGAGCGCCTCTCTGATAAGCAAAGTTATAGCACCTGAAGTTGTTATGAAGGCCCCTAGTTGCCTTCGTCTGAAGTGTAATTCTTGGATTTGGCAAAAGACGTCGCAAAAAGCTTCGGTATCAGGCTTAACGCCTTGGCTCCGCACGACCCAAATAAAAACTCCTAGCCGCACTATGGCATTTGGAGTAAGCTGATGAAGATATTTATTAAATATCTTCAAAACAGCGACTAGCACCTTGTGCAAAGGAAATCTAAGACTAGCTTTTAGGAAACTTTGAAAGACAACAACTTCGTCCTCTTTAAGCTTCGACACTAAGTCATCGCCCCCTAGTCGGACCCATTCAACATTGTCAATATAACCAAACCGAGTAAGTACCTCAATATGTCCTCATTTGATTATCGATTTGCCGAAGTCCACGCGACTTGGTTTTGTAGGACCAATGATAGTGTTATCCTCCTCAATGTCGATGCCATCACTATTTTTGGATGAATCCACAATAGCAACTTTGGTCTAGGAGGCAGTAGCTTTTGTTGCCAAGGATAACTCTTCAATCTTCGTTTCGGGGGCAGATTGCTCTTCGACCATTTCTAATGAAAACATATCATTTGCGGCTAGCTAAGGCTGGTTCGAATGCAGCAAAGGCGTTCGAAGCAAGTTTCGAAGGCAAAGGATGCTCTAACTGTTGGATTTATGGGCTAGGCCCAATTGAGAAATTCAATTAAATCCTAGAAAAATCTCAAAAGCCCATGTATGGGTATGGCTAGGGAATGGTGGAACAATTAGTACCATACTGCTAGTCCAAGTGGAGTGGAACTAGTTTAAATATGGAGGCTACACTCACTCACTAAGTCATGGATGAGAGGAGAGAGTGTGGAGAACCACACGCGCGCGCTTGCTCGCCTGGCCTGGCCTGGCCTGGCCGGGGCGAAGGGCGCAGGAGCACGACATGCACGTGAATGGTCCATCGAAATCCGGCCCCTCGCCTTGCGGGGGAGCGGCTTCCTTTTACCGTTTTATTTTTTGGTTGCTTGGCTGTTAAGTTTAGAATCCTAAACGATCGCTATAAGGATCTGAACTGAACGCGAGTCTTTCACGTGCAGATCAGATCGCGGATAGTTATCGATTCGTGGACTTGGCCCTATATAAGGCGCCTAGCAGCCAGCGTCAAACTCATCCCAATTTTCGCCTCTGCTCACAACTACGCCGCCATCGTAGTTCTCTTCATCCCGACCGCCGGCATGCATCTGCGCTCGGGAGAGCAGGTCTCTGGAACCCTTTGCCTTTGAGATCCTGCACCGGGAGACGGTGAATAAGGTTTTTGAGAAGCGTCCTCACGCGACTGCTCGCGATCTTGTCGTCAAACCCTGCTGCTTCGACGTCATTAGCCCCGCTGCTTCCGACCCGCGTCATCTACCGGTATGTCTAATCAGTACGTATCATCTGATTTGACTTTATACTTCAGTTCTTCTATTTTGGTCATGATTTATATTCAGAATTTAATCTAGAAAATTTCTAATACTTCAACAATCCAAAAACCTTATTGTAGACACTTTCCTAGTTTAACTATAGCTGCTTTTGCCAACGCGCTGAAGCCAGAAAAATTCAATGGTATGCACTTTAAGAGGTGGCAAGTCAAGGCCACGCTCTAGCTTACTACTATGAATGTGTTCCATGTTAGTAAAGGCAAACCTGAGGGTGGACTGACTCCTGAACAGGAGAAAGAGTACGACCATGCCAATACTATCTTTACGGGAGCAGTTCTTAGGGTCCTTGTTGACCGTCTGGTTGATGTGAATATACAACACACAGACGGGAAGAGTTGTGGGATGCACTTACTACTAAGTATGGTGCATCAGATGCTGGCAGTGACCTGTATATCATGGAGAGCTTTCATGATTATAAGATGGCTGATAATCACTCTATTGTAGAGCAAGCTCATGAAATACAGTGTATTGCCAAGGAGCTCGACCACCTTAAGATTGTCCTTCCTGATCGATTTGTGGTTGGATGCATTATTGCAAAGTTGCCTTCTACATGGAGGAACTTTGCCACATCTCTGAAACATAAGAGACAGGAGATATCAATTGAAAATCTGATAGCGTCTCTAGATGTTGAGGAGAAAACTCGGGCTAAGGACACGTGATCTAAAGGAGGTGAGGGCCTGTCACACCCGGTTTTAGAGGGACCAAGCCGGGTGCATCTCATACATGCGCCAAAGAAGACACCATATATAATAACATAGTGTATAGAGATAAATGTCATAATAACATCAGAGTACTTATTACATAGCGGAAGTCTTACAAAATAAAATATAAATATAAATCGAACTAACATCCATCCTTAGCGCTAGAAAGTCAATTGAGAGACGCCACCTAGATCAAATCGAACTCCTCGTTGTGTGGCTCCTCTTGAACCACCTGTTCTTCCTATGGGGGTCTGAGACAGCAAGGGTGAGCTCACACATGTTTATCGCTCAATAGGTTGTGGGGAATAATGTGCATGAACTCACCAAAGGTGGGAGATCATGTGAAGTGTAAGGCTTATCAAAGAGAATGGTTAAAGCTGAGCATTGCTTTTAAAGTTGGTCAAAATTTTATTAGCAATTACTAGATGTAAGTAAATACCAAACCATAATAATAATAATAGAACAAAATTAATAACAAATCTCATGTAATGCATATGACAGATTGAGTTTAAGTTCCATAAATTAATCATGCGAGAGTCCTGAGCTGCTCTTGACCGTGAGCTCGGCTAGTATACCAGTTTTACACTCTGCAGAGATTGTACCCTTTACCCACAAGTCGTGTTTCCCATGTCACCAGGGTTTGCAAGGCCCTTATACACTACTGAGGTGAATGGCTAGGGATCCACTACGAGGCCTTTACAAAGTTCCACTAGCTTCCGAAAACCCGCTACAGTTTATGGGAAGAGCACTTGCAAGAATCCCTCGTCTGACCGCCATTGCAGCAAAATCAACCCGAGAACCTCCTTGCATGCAACTCCCCTACTGCCCTTTGCCCCTTTCGGGTAAGGTAGTCTTCCACTAGCTTTCCAAATTAGTTAGCCAAGGGGTCCCATTCCTCCCTTGTGGTGGCACGTGTTTCTCAAGTTAAGCTCCATGTTCCAATTAACATAATATAATGATCTTGGTATGAACATAAATAAAATAACAGAATATTTGGAACATGGATATAATGTAGTATTAATCCCAAAACCATATAAAACAATAGCAAAAACTACCCATGTGATTCAGGGGTAAACAAGGTAAAATGATAAACAGACTAGGGTGACCTATTGGGTCCCATCAAAATTAAACATATGCATTGAATAGTGATAATAAAGAAGATTATTGGGTAACAAAAGTGGATCAAGGGCACAACTTGCCTGGCACTTGAGATTCCAGGTACCAGGATGATTCTTCAGATCCTCGTGACCTCACTGCTAGTCGTAACAATACAAACAAACATGGTATAGACACAATTAACATCACACCAAACATAAGAACATACTGCATAATAATAATCTACGCATAGCTACGAGATCGTGGGAACGAGAACCTAAAATCGGAGTTACGGTTAAGGAGTTATTATTTTATAGAGGATTTATGTGATTCAAATATTAAATTATATTATAAATTGGTTAATATAAATCATATGAGAGGTTATTCTATAAATAATTATCTCAACTTTAATCTAACTTATGAATTGACCATATATCATCTTCTAGTAGATTATAATGATAAGTAGATTAACAAGACTAACCCGCATAAATTAAATAAATATCTAATTAAAAAAGAATGAGACATGGTATAATAAATGTTGTTATTGCATAGTAAATATTTGTACGAGACTAACGCAACTGAAACGAATCAATTCAGAATTGAAACGAAGGAGTTATAAATTTCCAAAGGTTTTATGTGCCTAGTATAAGATTAATTAAGAAATCAAATTTTATTACTGTTTTCATGTCAAAACAGAGACATGAAGTATTAAATAATATTAATACAAAGTTATAGGAACTGAAATGTATTAAAAATGAGTTAAAATGTATTTTCTAGGAATTAAACAAATTTCTAGAATTAATTTTGCATTAAAAACCCTTTTTCTAAATGAATTTCTCTATTTTCCTAGAGGTCTGGACTACGCGCATGATTAAACAAAAACCTAGGGGCCTCAGGGTAAAATTTCCCAAGACATAGAGTCAAGCCAGATGGACAGCGGGTTGATTATACCCAAGTCCAGGGTCTCTTTAGCATAATGTCATCGCGAAAGGGTACCACTCGATCTTAGCCGTTGGATTACACCGATGGCCAGGATAAGATCTCGCCCATTATGATCCAGCGCGCACGCTAAACTGTCCGATCACAATCCAACGCCCCGAATCTCCCGCATCAGAATAGTATACCGATCTCATCACATCCACACGTTAATAGATCAACGGCTCACGTCGAACCCACGACTAGATCTAATCTAAGACGCTCAGTACACAACGGACGGCCCTAGTCCATCGTCTACCACCGAGCAGCAGCCGCGGTGGGGCCAGGCTCCACTTGACGGAGCTACGCCGGTGAGTTAGCCACCGACCGCGATGGAGTTCCCCGAGCTATTACCAACATGCCTACCCGTAGTATAGAACAAAGCGAAACATGTGGGTGAGGTCTTACCCCACAGCGATGGGTCGGTGTTGCAATCCACGATGAGGCGCACCTCCACCACCAAGGAGAAATTCCGGCGAGCAATTCACCGGTCCTCCCTGCACTTTCGGTCGCAATTCCCCATAGTCGTGACCCTCGACGCCAGGGGAGTCGCCCCAACCACATGTCGACGCCGGCGCGGCGGTATGAGCGCTTTGCCATGGCGGCGGCCACAATTTTCCCCACGGGTGGCGGTGGCAAACATGGGGGGTGCTCCTGGGCGAAATCCTCGGACCAATGGAAAGCAAGAGAGGGCGGCGGCAAGGTATTTATCAATCCACGCGGTCTGTTGAGATCTGGCGCAAAAGTCACGTGGAGCTGCGGATTGCTCGGTCCACGCTTCGGAGAGGAACGCGACTGTTTCGGTTGAGAAGAACGGACGGAGCGGGGAAGAGGCTGACGAGGTGGGGTCGTGTTGGTAGCGAAGTAGTGAGTGATGTGGGCGCGATTTATGTGACTGACGACCGGGCCCACTTGACAGGGTGATCGCGCTCGCGGGCTGAGAGGGGCGTGCGAAGAAGACAGACTCGCGCGCGGAAGAGTTGACTCATGTGGCCCACATGTCAGTGTCGCGGTGGAAAAAGAAAAGGGGGAGGGAATGGAGTGGGTCGCGCGGGATGAGATGTGAGATGGGCCAGAAATGAGGGTCACGACCCAGATAAGTTTTTCCCATTTTCTTTTTCCTGTTCTATTTTATTTCAGTTTTTTTCTAGATATTCAAATTCAAAATTGAGTTCAACTTGCAAACCAGATTTATGTCCAAACACATGCAATAAAATATATTTGGTTATTTATTTAACCCTTTTTTATTATTATACTCCTTTAATTAAATGCCCCAAATCAAATAATAGATAGTAATTCATTTTATTGATTTTAGGGAATTATCATTTTTTGAGTGTGTGATCAGAAAAATTGCTTCAAATGATTATTTGTCGATTACTTGTTTTTGAAAGAGGGATAAGAAGTAAAAGTTACTTCAACACTGAATATCCATGTAAATAAATGTTTATGGTGCATCATTTATTAAAATGAATTGTCATTTAGTTGAATTGAACACATTTCTACTTGAATATCCATGTAAATAAATGTTTATGGTGCATCATTTATTAAAATGAATTGTCATTTAGTTGAATTGAACACATTTCTACTGCTTCTCTTCTAATATGATTCTTGGTTTTCAAAATTCAGTCCTCGATTCTCAGTACTCAAGTATAATTCGAGATTTCTGAATTTACTATTTTATTTATTTATTATTTTTTCTTATACACATTTTGGGCCTTACAGGGCCACTCCAGTGCCAACATGGTTCAGAAGAACCACAACAAGGGCAAAGGGAAGACAAAATCTAACAAGCCCAACAAAACTACCAACTTCAAGAAGAAGAAGAATAAGGCTGAACTGACATGTTTCGCATGTGTCGAGACGGGTCATTTTGCCAAGGACTGTCCTGATCGAGCGGATCGCCGTGGCAAAAAGGGCAATGTCAACACAGTGATCGCTAACAATGAGGAAGACAAAGGGTATGGTAATCTACCTTTCATCTTCTCGGTATTTCAATCACCTACTTGGTGGCTTGATGCTGGTGCTAATGTTCATGTGTGTTCTGATATTAATTTATTCTCTTCTTATTAGGGTGCCCTGGATTCCTTCGTCCTAATGGGGAATGGGTCACATGCTTCTGTTCATGGCATTGTCATGGTGGATCTGAAGTTTACTTCGGGAAAGATCGTGCAGCTGAAGAACGTGCAGCATGTCCCTTCTATACACAAGAATCTCGTTAGCGGAACCCTTCTATGTAGAGATGGGTTCAAGGTAGTTTTGGAGTCCAATAAATTAGTTGTGTCTAAGTCTAGACAATTTATTGGTAAAGGCTATGATTACGGAGGATTGTTCCGTTTTTCTCTGTTAGATTTCAATAATAAGTCTGTGAACCATATTTGCGCTAATGTTGATGATCTTGCGAGTATTTGGCATTCTCGTTTGTGTCATATTAATTTTGGCTCTATGTCTCGGCTTTCCACCATGAGTTTAATTTTGAATATCAGCATAGTCAAAGGTTCTAAGTGCCATAGTTGTGTGCAATCGAAGTAACATCGAAAGCCTCATAAGGCTGCTAAGGAGAGACACCTGGCACCTCTAGAACTCATACATTCTGATCTTTGTGAGATGAATGGTGTGTTGACAAAAGGTGGCAAGAGATACTTTATGACATTGATTGATGATGCGTCTAGATTTTGCTAGGTATACTTGCTAAAAACTAAAGATGAGGCTTTAGACTACTTTAAAATCTATAAGGCTGAAGTTGAAAACCAACTTGAGAGAAAGATCAAACGTCTTAGATCAGATTGTGGTGGTGAATTCTTTCCCAAAGTCTTTGATGATTTATGTGCAGAACATAGCATTATTCATGAGAGGATGCCTCCCTATTTACCTGAGCCAAACGGGATTGCTGAAAGGAAAAATCGTACGTTGATTGACCTGGTGAATGCCATGTTAGACACTTGTGGTTTATCTAAGGCATGGTGGGGGAGGCAGTCCTGACTTCATGTCATGTTCTAAATAGAATTCCTATGGGAAAATAAGATAAAACCCCATATGAGAAGTGGGTTGGGAGAAAGCCATCACTTACATACTTGCACACTTGGGGTGCATGGCGAAAGTCAATGTACTAATTAATAAAAAGCGCAAGCTTGGACCAAGGACAGTGGATTGTGTCTTTCTTGGATATGCTTTGTGTAGCATAGCGTATAGATTTTTAGTAGTTAAATCTGAAGTTCCTGATGTGTATGTTGATACTATTATGGAATCATGTGATGCTACTTTCTTTGAACACATATTTCCAACGAAAGACATTCATAGTAATTCTAGATACTCTTCTAAGATAACTCCTGAACATAGTACACCTGTTGAGAGTTCTGAACAGCCACATGAAATTGTCCTAGAGGAGGATGACAATGATGCTCCTAAAAGGAGAAAGAGACAAAGGGTTGAAAAATCCTTTAGTGATGATTTCATTGTGTACCTTGTGGACGATACTCCTACTACCATTATGGAAGCATTTGCATCTTCAGATGCAGATGATTGGAAAGAAATAGTTCATAATGAGATGGACTCCATTCTTTCAAATGGTACGTGGGAAGTCACTGATCGACCCTATGGCTATAAACCTATGGGTTTCAAGTGGGTGTTTAAAAAGAAACTCAAGCCTGATGGTACAATTGAGAAGTACAAGGCTAGGCTTGTGACTAAAGGCTATACTCAGAAAGAAGGAGAAGACTTCTTTGATACTTACTCACCTGTTGCTAGAATGACTACTATTCGAGTACTTTTTTCCTTGGCTACCTCATATGGTCTCCTTGTCCATCAGATGGATGTAAAGACAACTTTTCTTAATGGAGAGCTGGACGAGGAAATCTATATGGAACAACCTGATGGATTTGTAGTAAAGGGTCAAGAAAGCAAGGTGTGCAAGTTATTGAAATCTTTGTATGGTCTAAAGCAAGCACCAAAGCAGTGGCATGAGAAGTTTGACACAACTCTAACGCCTGTGGGCTTTGCCATTAATGAGGCAGACAGGTGTGTATATTATCGCTGTGGTGCGGGCGAAGGAGTTATATTGTGCTTATATGTTGATGATATATTGATATTTGGCACAAACATTGATGTGATCATGAAGTCAAGTCTTTTCTATCAAAGAATTTTGATATGAAAGATCTAGGAGAAGCTGATGTGATTCTAAACATCAAGCTGATTAAGGCAGATGGTGGGATTACTCTCTCGCAATCTCACTATGTTGAAAAGGTTTTGAAGCGATTTAGCTTCTCTAATAGCAAACCTTCTCCAACACCTTATGATCCCAGTGTGACACTACGAAAGAACAAGAGAATTGGTTTAGACCAACTGAGATATTCTCAGATCGTTAGTTCACTCATGTATCTTGCTGGTGCAACAAGGCCCGATATTTAGTTTGCTGTGAGCAAATTGAGTAGGTTCATGTCAAACCCTAGGACTGATCATTGGCATACACTTGAGCGGGTTATGCGCTACTTGCAAGGTACAATGAGCTATGGAATTCACTATTCTGGTCAGCATGTAGTACTTGAAGGATGTAGTGATTCGAACTAGATATCTGATGCAGACTAGCTTTATGCCACCAGTGGTTATGTCTTTACTATTGGTGGAGGTGCGGTATCATGGAGGTCATGCAAGCAGACCATCTTGACGAGGTCAACCATGGAAGCCAAGCTAGCTGCACTTGACACAGCAACCATTGAGGCAGAATGGTTGCATGAACTCTTGATGGACTTGACGATGGTTGATAAACCAATACCATCTATCCTTATGAACTGTGACAATCAGACAGTGATTGCTAAAGTGACAAGTTCTAAGGATAATGGGAAGTCATCAAGACATGTCAAAAGACGATTGAAGTATGTTAGAAAGTTGAGAAACTCCGAAGTTATAAGTGTGACTTATATTTCAACAGATAAAAATCTAGCAGATCCTTTTACAAAGGGACTACCACGTAATGTGATAGAAATCGCATCGAGAGAGATGGGTATGAGACCCGTATAAGTTGCCATGGTGGAAACCCAGTCTATGTGATCGGAGATTCCGTGAATTAGATCATGGGAAGAACAAGCCATTGGTGAACTAAGGAGAGTAACCTTTAACCCTCTCCAAGTAAAGATGCAATACTCTCAAATGTTGTAGGGCAGGTTGGCTTTGTGCCTTAATGTGTTTTGTTGGCTTTTATTAGCGAAGATGTTGTCCCGCAGAACATTCTTGAAAGAACACATCTATATGAGTTAGACTGTCTAACGTCGCAGTCTATGAGATCTGAGTGATCTCTAGTAAACTCATGAAGAGACCTTGTGAAAGGGAAATGTGCCCTTGGGCCATTTCTAAGTATTTTGGTGATTTAGTATCCAACACAAGTGCCTAAGTGTAAAAAGGTGGACAAAGTACAAATCAAGAATTAAGGTATGTTTCTCAGACTTAGTACATTGTTTTATGGACTAATGTATTGTGTCTAAGTGCTGGAAACAGGAAAAATTCAATTGGAAATGTCTTGGCTCGAGCAGCCAAGAATCTGCTGAGTCTGCAAGCACCGGACTGTCCGGTGGTGCACCGGACAGTGTCCGGTGCGCCAGGCTAGCTCGAGCGAAGTGGCTGCTCTCGGGAATTCATCGGCGACGTACGGCTAAAATTCACCGGACTGTCCGGTGTACACCGGACTGTCCGGTGAGCCAACGGTCGGCCGGGCCAACGGTCGGCCACGCAATCTGCGCGGGACACGTGGCCGAGCCAACGGCTAGAAGACGGCACCGGACTGTCCGGTGTGCACCGGACATGTCCGGTGCGCCAACGGCTCTCAGGCTGCCAACGGTCGGCTTCGCTATTTAAGGAAGGAAATCGGGCACCGGACAGTGTCCGGTGTGCACCGGACTGTCCGGTGCGCCAGTCGACACAAGGCAAGATCAGCCTTCCAAGATTGCTCCCAACGGCTCCTAGCTGCCTTGGGGCTATAAAAGGGACCCCTAGGCGCATGGAGGAGAACATCAAGCATATCCTAATCATTTCTAAGCACCAAGACATCGATTTCGCGTGTTCTTTTCATTGTGATAGCATATAGAGCTCTAGTGGAGTTGTGAACTCATTGAGTTGTGTTGCGAGCTCTTGTTGCGACTTGTGTGCGTGTTGGCACTCTGATTCTTGTGTCTTGTGTGCGTTGCTAATCCCTCCCTTGCTCCGTGTTCTTTGTGAATTTCAAGTGTAAGGGTGAGAGGCTCCAAGTTGTGGAGATTCCTCGCAAACGGGATTGAGATAAAGCATGCAAAACATCATGGTATTCAAGTGGGTCTTTGGACCGCTTGAGAGGGGTTGATTGCAACCCTCGTCAGTTGGGACGCCACAACGTGGAGTAGGCAAGCGTTGGTCTTGGCCGAACCACGGGATAACCACCGTGCCATCTCTGTGATTGATCTTTGTTGGTTATTGTGTTTTGTTGAGGATTCCTCTATAGCCACTTGGCAATTATTGTGCTAACAATTAACCAAGTTTTGTGGCTTAAGTTTTGAAGTGTTACAGGATCACCTATTCACCCCCCCTCTAGGTGCTCTCAATTGGTATCAGAGCCGTTCTCTTCACAAAGGGACTAACCGCCCGAAGAGATGGATCCTAAGGGGAAGGGAATCGTGATCAACGACAAAGAGAAGGAATCCTTCGTCAACGAGCCGAAGGACGACAAGCCAACCGACTCCGGCTCAGGCCATAGACGGAAGGAAGGGAAGAAGAAGAAGACGAGGCGCATCAAGGAGATTGTCTATTACGACGACAGCGATGAGTCCACTTCTTCCCAAAAGGACGACGACCACAACGACTACGAGAGAAGGAAACCGGTTAATTCGAACTTTTCTTTTGACTACTCTCGTATTCCGCAAAGTTCAAATTCACATTTGCTCTCCATTCCACTCGGCAAGCCCCCACACTTTGATGGGGAGGACTACGGATTTTGGAGCCACAAAATGCGTAGTCACCTATTCTCTCTCCATCCTAGTGTATGGGAGATTGTGGAGAGTGGAATGCATTTTGATAGTTCGGATAGTCCCATGTTCATTAATGAACAAATTCATAAGAATGCACAAGCTACTACTGTTCTTCTAGCTTCTTTGTGCAGGGATGAATACCATAAAGTGAGCGGCTTGGATAACGCCAAGCAGATCTGGGACACCCTCAAGATTTCTCATGAGGGGAACGACGTCACTTTGCTCACCAAGATGGAGTTGGTGGAGGGCGAGCTTGGACGGTTCGCGATGATAAGGGGCGAGGAGCCGACACAAACATACAACCGGCTCAAGACCCTTATCAACAAAATAAGGAGCTACGGAAGCACGCGATGGACGGACCACGACGTCGTCCGACTGATGCTAAGGTCCTTTACCGTTCTTGATCCTCATTTGGTAAATAATATTCGTGAGAATCCCAGGTACACCAAAATGTCGCCCGAAGAAGTCCTTGGAAAATTCGTTAGCGGGCGGATGATGATCAAGGAGGCGAGGTACGTGGACGACGCCTTGAATGGTCCGATCAACGAGCCGCAACCCCTTGCTCTCAAGGCAACAAGTAGCAAGGAGGCGCTACCTAGTAAGGTGGCACAAATTGAGGTAGCCGGACTTAATGATGAAGAGATGGCCCTCATCATCAAAAGATTCAAGACGGCGCTTAAAGGTCGCAAGGGACAGCCAAGCAAGACCAAAGCCAAGGGGAAGCGCTCATGCTTCAAATGCGGTAAGCTTGGTCATTTTATTGCTAACTGTCCCGACAATGATAGTGAACAGGACCAAGGGAGCAAGAGGGAGAAGAAGAAGGCATACAAGAAGGCAAAGGGCGAGGCACATCTAGGCAAGGAGTGGGATTCGGATTGCTCCTCCTCCGACTCCGACAATGAAGGACTTGCCGCCACCGCCTTCAACAAGTCATCCCTCTTCCCAAACGAGCGTCACACTTGCCTCATGGCAAGAGAGAAGAAAGTAAGCACTCATGATACTAGTACTTATGCTTCTTCAAGTGAGGATGAGTCTAGTGATGATGATGAGATAGATTACTCATGCTTATTCAAGGGATTAGATAGATCTAAAATTAATAAGATTAATGAGTTGATTGATGCTTTGAATGACAAGAATAGATTACTAGAAAAACAAGAGGATCTTTTATATGAGGAGCATGATAAATTTGTTAGTGCACAAAAATCTCTTGCTCTTGAAATTAAAAGGAATGAAATGCTCTCTAGTGAACTATCTTCTTGTCATGAAACCATTGCTACTTTAAAAAGTGTTAATGTTGATTTAAATGCTAAACTAGAAGTAGCTAGTAAATCTAATTCTTGTGTAGAATTTGTTGAAACTTGTAATAGGTGTAAAGATTTCGATGTTGATGCTTGTAGTGATCATTTAGTGTCAATTTCCAAACTAAATGAGGAATTGGCTAGTCTTAATGCCCAACTTAAGTTTAGCAAGAATGAATTTGACAAGCTAAAATTTGCAAGGGATGCCTACACAACTGGTAGACACCCCTCCATTAAGGATGGACTTGGCTACAAGAGGGAAGCCAAGGACTTGACAAGCCATAAGGCTCCTATCTCCGCCAAGGAGAAAGGGAAGGCTCCTATGGCTAGTAATGCTAAAAAGAACCATGCTTTTATGTATCATGATAGGATACAAACTAGAAATGCTTATAGGAGTTATAATGCTTATGATGATTTTGATTCTCATGCCATGTTTGCTTCTAGTTCTTCCTATATGCATGGTAGGGATATGTCTAGTAGAAATGCTATTCATCATGTGCCTAGAAAGAATATTATTCATGCTCCTAGGAAAGTAATGAATGAACCTTCTACAATTTATCGTGCTTTAAATGCGTCCTTTGCTATTTGTAGAAAGGATAGGAAAATAGTTGCTAGGAAGTTAGGGGCAAAATGCAAGGGAGACAAAACTTGCATTTGGGTCCCTAAGGATATTTGCACTAACCTTGTAGGACCCAACATGAGTTGGGTACCTAAGACCCAAGCCTAAATTTGCCTTGCAGGTTTATGCATCCGGGGGTTCAAGCTGGATTATCGACAGCGGATGCACAAACCATATGACGGGGGAGAAGAAGATGTTCACCTCCTACGTCAAAAACAAAGATTCCCAAGATTCAATAATATTCGGTGATGGGAATCAAGGCAAGGTAAAAGGGTTAGGTAAAATTGCAATCTCAAATGAGCACTCCATCTCTAATGTGTTTTTAGTAGAGTCTCTTGGATATAATTTGCTATCTGTTAGTCAATTATGCAATATGGGATATAACTGCTTGTTTACAAATGTAGATGTGTCTGTCTTTAGAAGATGTGATGGTTCACTAGCTTTTAAGGGTGTAATAGACGGCAAGCTTTACTTAGTTGATTTTGCAAAAGAAGAGGCCGGTCTAGATGCATGCTTAATGGCTAAGACTTGCATGGGCTGGCTGTGGCATCGCCGCTTAGCACATGTGGGGATGAAGAACCTCCACAAGCTTCTAAAGGGAGAACATGTGATAGGTCTAACCAATGTTCATTTCGAAAAAGATAGACCTTGTGCAGCTTGTCAAGCAGGGAAACAAGTGGGAGGCTCTCATCACACCAAAAATGTGATGACAACATCAAGACCCCTGGAGCTGCTACATATGGACCTCTTCGGACCCGTCGCCTATCTGAGCATAGGAGGAAGTAAGTATGGTCTAGTTATCGTTGATGACTTTTCCCGCTTCACTTGGGTGTTCTTTTTGCAGGATAAGTCTGAAACCCAAGGGACCCTCAAGCGCTTCCTAAGGAGAGCTCAAAATGAGTTTGAGCTCAAGGTGAAGAAGATAAGGAGCGACAACGGGTCCGAATTCAAGAACCTTCAAGTGGAGGAGTTTCTTGAGGAGGAGGGGATCAAGCACGAGTTCTCCGCTCCCTACACACCTCAGCAAAATGGTGTGGTAGAGAGGAAGAACAGGACGCTCATAGATATGGCGAGAACTATGCTTGGAGAATTCAAGACCCCCGAGTACTTTTGGTCGGAAGCCGTGAACACAGCCTGCCACGCCATCAACAGGGTCTACCTTCACCGCCTCCTCAAGAAGACGTCGTATGAGCTGCTAACCGGTAACAAACCTAATGTATCGTATTTTCGTGTTTTTGGGAGTAAATGCTACATTCTAGTGAAGAAGGGTAGGAATTCCAAATTTGCTCCCAAAGCCGTAGAAGGGTTTTTATTAGGTTATGATTCAAATACAAAGGCGTATAGGGTCTTCAACAAATCATCGGGTTTAGTTGAAGTCTCTAGCGACGTTGTATTTGATGAGACTAATAGCTCTCCAAGAGAGCAAGTTGTTGATCTTGATGATGTAGATGAAGAAGACGTTCCAACGGCCGCAATACGCACCATGGCGATTGGAGATGTACGGCCTCAGGAACACTTGGAGCAAGATCAACCGTCTTCCTCAACTATGGTGCATCCCCCAACCCAAGATGACGAACAGGTACCTCAAGTGGAGGCACATGATCAAGGGGGAGCACAGGATGTTCAAGAGGAAGAAGCACCTCAGGCACCTCAAACCCAAGTTCGAGCGACAATTCAAAGGGATCATCCCGTCGATCAGATATTGGGTGATATCAGCAAGGGAGTAACTACTCGCTCAAGATTAGTTAATTTTTGTGAGCATTACTCTTTTGTCTCTTCTATTGAGCCTTTCAGGGTAGAAGAGGCCTTGCTAGATCCGGACTGGGTATTGGCCATGCAGGAGGAACTCAACAACTTCAAGCGCAACGAAGTTTGGACACTGGTGCCTCGTCCCAAGCAAAATGTTGTAGGAACCAAGTGGGTGTTCCGCAACAAACAGGACGAGCACGGGGTGGTGACGAGGAACAAGGCTCGACTTGTGGCAAAAGGTTATGCCCAAGTCGCAGGTTTGGACTTTGAGGAGACTTTTGCTCCTGTGGCTAGGCTAGAATCAATTCGTATCTTGCTAGCATATGCCGCTCACCATTCTTTCAGGTTGTACCAAATGGATGTGAAGAGCGCTTTCCTCAACGGGCCGATCAAGGAGGAGGTGTACGTGGAGCAGCCCCCTGGCTTCGAGGATGAATAGTACCCCGACCACGTGTGTAAGCTCTCAAGAGCATGGTATGAATGCCTTAGAGACTTTTTAAAGCCGATCCAACTCTTTTTACTAAGACTTGCGATGGTGATCTTTTTGTGTGCCAAATTTATGTCGACGACATAATATTTGGTTCTACTAACCAAAAGTCTTGTGAAGAGTTTAGCAGGGTAATGACGCAGAAATTCGAGATGTCGATGATGGGCGAGTTGACCTACTTCCTTGGGTTCCAAGTGAAGCAACTCAAGGACGGCACCTTCATCTCCCAAACTAAGTACACACAAGATTTGCTAAAGAGGTTTGGGATGAAGGACGCCAAGCCCGCAAAGACGCCGATGGGAACCGACGGACACACCGACCTCAACAAAGGAGGTAAGTCCGTTGATCAAAAAGCATACCGGTCCATGATAGGTTCTTTGTTTTATTTATGTGCTAGTAGACCGGATATTATGCTTAGCGTATGCATGTGTGCTAGATTTCAATCCGATCCGAAGGAGTGTCACTTAGTGGCCGTGAAGCGAATTCTTCGATATTTAGTCGCTACGCCTTGCTTCGGGATCTGGTATCCAAAGGGGTCTAAGTTTGACTTGATTGGGTACTCAGATTCCGACTATGCTGGATGTAAGGTCGATAGGAAGAGTACATCGGGGACGTGCCAATTCTTAGGAAGGTACCTGGTGTCATGGAACTCTAAGAAACAAACCTCCGTTGCCCTATCCACCGCTGAGGCCGAGTACGTTGCCGCAGGACAGTGTTGTGCGCAACTACTTTGGATGAGGCAAACCCTCAGGGACTTTGGCTACAATCTGAGCAAAGTCCCACTCCTATGTGATAATGAGAGTGCTATCCGAATAGCAGAAAATCCTGTTGAGCACAGCCACACAAAGCACATTGACATCCGGCATCACTTCTTGAGAGACCACCAGCAAAAAGGAGATATCGAAGTGTTTCATGTTAGCACCGAGAACCAGCTAGCCGATATCTTTACCAAGCCTCTAGATGAGAAGACCTTTTGCAGGCTGCGTAGTGAGCTCAATATCTTAGATTCGCGGAACTTAGATTGAAATGTAGCATACATGTGTTTATGCCTTTGATCATGTTCATTCTGCATTTTGTTGCTTATTGTGGTGCTCAAGTTGTACAAACACTCCCTGGACCTCACAAGTCCTGTTTGCAAGTAATGCACATATTTAGGGGGAGTTGTGCTACAACTTGACCCTTTGAGACTAATCATGTACTTGAGTTCCGTTGTTTTAGTCTCCAAGGAAAATTGAAAGGGAAAAGGTGGACTTGGACCATGCAAGACTTCCACTGCACTCCGATGAAAAAGAGTAACTTTTCCAAGTTCATCTTTATACTCTCACTGCCTTTGTGTTCTTTTTTGAAGATTTTGGTGAGGAAATGGGGTTAAAGGGCCACGATTGATCCCGTTTTGGTGCTTGATGCCAAAGGGGGAGAAAATAAAGGCCAAAGCGATAAATGGATCAGCTACCACTTGAGAGATTTTGAAAATAATAGAATAGAGCTTTTGGTTTGTCAAAACTCTTTTGTTGTCTCTCTTGTCAAAAGTTGGTTTCTTGTGGGGAGAAGTATTGATTATGGGAGAAAGGGGGAGTTTTTGAAATCTTAAATCAATTTCTCTTAGAATGACTCTCTTTATGTCTTAACATGTGTGTTTGACTAAGAGATAGAAATTTAAGTTTGATTTGCAAAAACAAACCAAGTGGTGGCATAAAGTGATCCATATATGTCAAAATTGAATCAAAACAATTTTGAGTTCTTATTTGATTTGATTTTGTACTTGTTCTACTTGCTTTATGTTGTGTTGGCATAAATCACCAAAAAGGGGGAGATTGAAAGGGAAATGTGCCCTTGGGCCATTTCTAAGTATTTTGGTGATTTAGTATCCAACACAAGTGCCTAAGTGTAAAAAGGTGGACAAAGTACAAATCAAGAATTAAGGTATGTTTCTCAGACTTAGTACATTGTTTTATGGACTAATGTATTGTGTCTAAGTGCTAGAAACAGGAAAAATTCAATTGGAAATGTCTTGGCTCGAGCAGCCAAGAATCTGCTGAGTCTGCAAGCACCGGACTGTCCGGTGGTGCACCGGATAGTGTCCGGTGCGCCAGGCTGGCTCGAGCGAAGTGGCTGCTCTCGGGAATTCATCGGCGACGTACGGCTAAAATTCACCGGACTGTCCGGTGTACACCGGACTGTCCGGTGAGCCAACGGTCGGCCGGGCCAACGGTCGGCCGCGCAATCTGCGCGGGACACGTGGCCGAGCCAACGGCTAGAAGACGGCACCGGACTGTCCGGTGTGCACCGGACATGTCCGGTGCGCCAACGGCTCTCAGGCTGCCAACGGTCGGCTTCGCTATTTAAGGAAGGAAATCGGGCACCGGACTGTCCGGTGCGCCAGTCGACAGAAGGCAAGATCAGCCTTCCAAGATTGCTCCCAACGGCTCCTAGCTGCCTTGGGGCTATAAAAGGGACCCCTAGGCGCATGGAGGAGAACATCAAGCATATCCTAATCATTTCTAAGCACCAAGACATCGATTTCGCGTGTTCTTTTCATTGTGATAGCATATAGAGCTCTAGTGGAGTTGTGAACTCATTGAGTTGTGTTGCGAGCTCTTGTTGCGACTTGTGTGCGTGTTGGCACTCTGATTCTTGTGTCTTGTGTGCGTTGCTAATCCCTCCCTTGCTCCGTGTTCTTTGTGAATTTCAAGTGTAAGGGCGAGAGGCTCCAAGTTGTGGAGATTCCTCGCAAACGGGATTGAGATAAAGCAAGCAAAACATCATGGTATTCAAGTGGGTCTTTGGACCGCTTGAGAGGGGTTGATTGCAACCCTCGTCCGTTGGGACGCCACAACGTGGAGTAGGCAAGCGTTGGTCTTGGCCGAACCACGGGATAACCACCGTGCCATCTCTGTGATTGATCTTTGTTGGTTATTGTGTTTTGTTGAGGATTCCTCTATAGCCACTTGGCAATTATTGTGCTAACAATTAACCAAGTTTTGTGGCTTAAGTTTTGAAGTGTTACAGGATCACTTATTCACCCCCCCCCTCTAGGTGCTCTCACCTTGGAGTATGACGTATATGCTCCACCCGAGAAGGGGACTACTGGTAGCCAGGTACTAGTAATGGCTTTAAGTGAAACCCATTCACACAAAACTTGCAATTCAAGGTATAGTCCATTGTCCAAGTTGTGGGTTAGTGTAGCTTGGAGTTCTAGGCAGAAGTTCAAATTAACATTCTCTGCTGAAACACTAGTATATTAAACTGTTGTGAACAGTGGAAAAACCGCAGATGGGCATTTGAGATCTGGTGGGGGATTGTTGGATTTATGGGCTAGGCCCAATTGAGAAATTCAATTAAATCCTAGAAAAATCTCAAAAGCCCATGTATGGGTATGGCTAGGGAATGGTGGAACAATTAGTACCATATTGCTAATCCAAGTGGAGTGAAACTAGTTTAAATATGGAGGCTACACTTACTCACCAGGTCATGGATGAGAGGAGAGAGTGTGGAGAACCACATGTGCGAGCGCTTGCTCGCCTGGCCTGGCCAGGGCGAGGTGAAGGGCGCAGGCGCACGACATGCGTGTGAATGGTCCGCCAAAATCCGGCCCCTCACCTTGCGGGGGTGCGACTTCCTTTTGCCATTTTATTTTTTGGTTGTTTGGCTGTTAAGTTTAGAATCCTAACCGATCGCTATAAGGATCTAAACTGAACGCGAGTCTTTCGCGTGCAGATCGGATCGCGGATAGTTATCGGTTCGCGGACTCGGCCCTATATAAGGCGCCTGGTAGCCAGCGTCAAACTCATCCCAATTTTCGCCTCTGCTCACAACTGTGCGGCCATCGTAGTTCTCTTCATCCCGACTGCCGACGTGCATCTGCGCTCGGGAGAGCAGGTCTCCGGAACCCTTCGCCTTCGAGATCCTGCACCGGAAGAGGGCGAATAAGATTTTTGGGAAGCGTCCTCACGAGACTGCTCGCGATCTTGTCGTCAAACCCTGCTGCTTCGACGTCATCGACCCCGCTGCTTCTAGCCCGCGTCATCTACTAGTATGTCTGATCAGTACACATCATCTGATTTGACTTTATACTTCAGTTCTTCTTATTTGGTCATGATTTATACTCGGAATTTAATCTGAAAAATGTCTAATACTTCAACACTAACAACAACAAGCGCAAATAGCAAATGCCTTGTCAATGTCGCCGGGCATCGTTCCTTTTATACGAATAGCTTTTGAAATTTAACTGTTGTGCTCTTTGAACGCCAGACCCCACTAATCAGAGTGGTCCAAAAATAACTATTCATAACGAGCTTCGGGAAGGTGTTTTAAACCTTTGGCGCAAGGTCTCTGAATTATGTTTTTTTACGATTTAAGCTCGTTATGAAGAAACGAACTCATTCCGCAAAGGGCTACTGTTGGGGACCTGTCTTGCCAAAGGTCCTCAAAACGCTTTTGTTTCGTTATAAGAAAATGTGTTTCATGCATATAGTGAAGGACAGACAAAGCTAGCCTTCGGCTGAAGTGGTGTGTAAAGAAGCTTCGTCCATACATGCAAGGAGTGAAGGTGCGAACCGAGGTCGCTAGCCTCGACATGGAGAAAGCTTTGAGTGCAAAGCGACGAAAGAGAAGAAGTATGTGCCTTGTGCAGCAAGAAAGAAAGAGAAAAGGCAGTGATGTCTCTGCATCATTTGTAAATCATGTGCATAAACTTTGTGGGCATGTTAGTAATTTTCTACGAAGCTGTTCGAATTTTATATAAATAGGTGAATAGTGACCTACATAAATTGACTTTTTTGAGTGTCTTAAGCTTCGTTTCACTCAGCATTCGAAGTATATTCAAGTTATCTTGTGCAAAGAAGCCGAAAGTATATATGTTTATAGACTTATCTAATACAAAGGAAGATGGAACAAAAAAATATTAAGATATAAGATATGACTTTCATACTTTATTTTCTATTGTCATTTCGTTTAATACTATTTCATTAACATCTACTTTCAGAACATTCGTCATCAAGCTAAGACTTTAAAAAAGTGATAAATTAAAGACGAAGATTCAAACTTATCATGTGTTGTTTTATTTTTTTATGTATGTAGCAATTAAAAAATAAGTGACCAACCGTTAGTAGGAGTGTGGGACATGCTTCGCTACGTCCCATGTTCAGCCAGCGAGCGTCGTCCGTTCCTTGCTTTGGAGTGAAGCCACGAGGGGCACTACCACTGTGGGCGTATAATTACCGTCTAGATTCTTGACAGCCAAGACCGGCGGGTCAAAGGATCATCTGGAGAGATCTGTGGCGAAGCAGCTTTTCGCTTTGACAGATGCAGGCTCTCGACACGCATGCACTGCGCCATCTATACATCAAATCGAAGGCATCCTTTTCACCTTTTGCACACGTCATCAACTCATGATACGGTGAGTTGCTTTATGGGCCTCCTTTTTTAAAACAAACAAGAAAAAAAATGGATGCTTCTAAACAAGCGTTCAACTTTGAAACAAAGGAATAACTAAAACCTCTATATACGGAATATAAAAATCGTTCTTGCAGTTTTATGCACTTTAGGCCCTGTTGGGAGGTTAAGTATTTTTTTTGAAATAATCCTATGGTTTTGATGATATTGTGGTATTTGAAGCCAAAAGTTATTTGATTGATATAGTCAAAACAAAGTTTTATATACCATGTTCTATCTAAAAATTTTGGTAATTTTTTGGAGTCTTAGAAACTTCATTCAAAACCTCAATTTTCTTCTGTTCCCTCTCTATGCGTACTTCAATTTTTCAATTGATCCGAACTAGGGATGACAATGGAGAATTCCCCGTTAGGTTTTAACTCTCCTTACCCGTCGGGATCCTAGGAACACTTGGGGGATATTTTTTTCCCATCCCCGTTCCCCGAGAGGATAAATCTTCATCGGAGATCTCTATCTCTGCTTAAATTATAATTAGAACGTAGTTCATATGTTATTAATGAAAAACTGAAAGTTTCCTTTGCCCGGGAACATGATCTGGATGTCGTCTAGAGGGGGGTAAATAGGCGAATAAAAATTATCGCTTTAAAACTTTAATTCTTACTCTACTCGAAGACAAGATCGCAGTGGAACAAAAGACCCTTCGAGTAGGTTGCAACGGAATAGAAGATCCTACCTCAAAATGCCCTGCACTTCAAATATAACTTGTACCACAGATAAGTGTTGAGGTGCAGATATAAAAAGTAAGACAGAGTCAGCACACAATACAGAGCGAAGCACATAGACACAGGGATTTATCCCGAGGTTCGGCCAAGCCTGAAATGCTTGCCTAGTCCTCGTTGGAGTTAACCACACCTGGGCTTGGAGTCTATTTCAACTCCTTCCTCCGTTTGCTCAGATCTGTCAATATGACAGATAGAGCCTTCCACTATGTTGAGTTTGGTTACAACAAAGCCGTGACTGCTTACAGTCTTCTTGACAACACTCCGGCAGAGTAACAAAGCGCTCAAGACTTTGCTCTAGCTCTTAGCAGCACTTCTCCACTCTCTAAAGGCTTATAACTTTGCCTCTACACAAACTAGAGAGATATACACGAGAGGGAGAGAGAGAATCGATCCGAGTGATGTCTACAATTGTTGGCTGCACTTGTATATGTTGGAGGCGCCTAGGGGTCCCTTTTATAGACCAAGGGGCCTAGGAGCCGATGGAAGTCCTTTTGGAAGGCAATATTTGCTTTCTGTCGGGTGGCACACTAGACAGTCCGGTGCACCACTGGACAGGTCCTGTAGCTTTGTCCGGTGCGTGATCTCCTTCCAAATTGGGCTCAGCGGACTGTTGGAGCAATGGTCGTCTTGGCTCACCGGACACTGTCCGGTGCACACCGGACAGTCCGGTGTGCCAACTGACCGTTGGCTCAGGCCACGCGTCGCCCGCTGATTGCGCTGCTGACCGTTGGCGCAGTCGACTGTTGGCTCACCGGACAGTCCGGTGTGCCAACTGACCGTTGGCTCAGGCCACGCGTCGCCCGCTGATTGCGCTGCCGACCGTTGGCGCAGTTGACCGTTGGCTCACCGGACAGTCCGGTGCCCCACCGGACAGTCCGATGAATTATAGTTGTACGCCGCCATGCTTTCCCGAGAGTGGCCTATTCACCGGAGTTCAGCCTGGCGCACCAGACACTGTCCGGTGCACCACCGGACAGTCCGGTGTGCCAGACTGAGCTGAGTCTTGGCTATACACAGCCAAGCCTTTTGCATTTCTTTTCTTTTCTTCTTTTCTCTATTTCTAACACTTAGACAAATATATTAGTACACAAAAACTAATGTACTAAGTCTAGAAACATACCTTCGCTTTGATTTTCACTTCTTTAGCATTTGGCATGATTGAGATTGATGTTGGACTCATAAATCATCAAGTCAGCTTGACTTGATCTAGATTGACATTTTTGAGCTCCAACATCCTGCAAAGGTCACATAGAATATCTCCAAACTAGGAACAACCCAAACTAAAGATCAAGGTGCACTTAGCTCTTTTGGGCTGCTTCCAGTTCTGGTTTTGACACTGCTTCTCCTTCCAGTGACCTTGTTCACTTTTTGAGCTTGATCTTGAGCCTTATGACTTACACCACATAATTGTAGATGTTACCTCATTGGTTGTAAGTCATGTCCTTATGTAGTGTTCCTTGATGCACCATAACTCTTCTTAACTCGATCAACCTTGATTCTGCAAGTCTTCTTCTTCACCTCTGGCCTTGGGTTCCTGGTCCCTTGACTTTCTCCCATGCACTCGGTACCTCGAAGCTCTTCTTGCTTCCATCCTTGGCTTGATCGGTTGTCGCTGAGTTATGCACATCGAGTCTCACTTAAGTAGTCCATCTTTCTTGTGATGTCCATTATCTATACATAATTAAATCTTTTGGACCATCACACCTGTTCACTTGTGTTGAACCATATTAGCTTTACATAAAGCACCTGTTCAATACTTAACACACTTGTTAGTCCTTTAATTGGGTTGTCATCAAAACACCAAAACCCACAAGAGAGCTTTCAATCTCCCCCTTTTTGGTGATTGATGGCAACACAATTAAAGCTTACATAAGAGTGAAATTTAAAGCACAAATTTTGAACTCTAAGTTTATAGAATGCTCCCCCTAAATATGTGCTCACATTAAAGTCTTAACTTTGGCCTTATATGCCAAATTGCACATACTTAGGCTAAAATGAAGCATTACTACACCTTAGCACCTGTGGGGTGCATTGTCGATAATTAAACATATGCACAGAATCAGAGTTAAACACCAATCAGTTGAGTGAATATACCACAGGAATATCGACCTACCACTATTCACAATTAAGATACCAATTTAAAACAATTTTAAAGCACCATAACCACATGAATATCTATTACAGGATAAACACAGTAGCTACTAATTGATTCATATCAACGGAAGCACTAATTTTGCTTTATAACCATATAATACAACAAGAAGTGAAAGGGAATTAGGCTTAGACCTAGTTCCTAAATAATTTTGGTGGTTGAATTGCCCAACACAAACATTGGACTAACTAGTTTGCTCTAGTGCATAAGTTATACAGGTGCAAAAGGTTCACAATCAGCCAATAAAAAGACCAAGTGTTGGATTCAACAAAGGAGCAGCAAGGCAACCGAGGGCTCCTCTGGCCGGAGGCACCGGACTGTCCGGTGTGCACCGGACTGTCCGGTGCGGCCAGAGGACTTCGACTTCAAACTCTTCACCCTCGGGATTTCTCGGAAGCCGGCGCGCTATAATTCACCGGACTGTCCGGTGTGCACCGGACATGTCCGGTGCTCCAATGAAACGCGGCCTCCGGAACTCGCCAGCCTCGGGTTTTCGCGGTAGCCGCTCCGCTAAAATTCACCGGACTGTCCGGTGTGCACCGGACTGTCCGGTGTGCCAGCGGAGCAACGGCTCTCTGCGGCGCCAACGGCTCCCTGCGGTGCATTAAATGCGCGCGCAGCGCGCACAGACGTCAGGACGGCCCATACTGGTGCACCGGACATCAAACAGTACATGTCCGGTGTGCACCGGACACCCAGGAGGGCCCACAAGTCAGAAGCTCCAACGGTCAGAATCCAACGGCATTGGTGACGTGGCAGGGGCACCGGACTGTCCGGTGTGCACCGGACTGTCCGGTGCGCCATCGAACAGAGGAGTTCCAGCAACGGTCACTTTTGGTGGTTGGGGCTATAAATACCCCAACCACCCCACATTCATTGCCATCCAAGTTTTCCAACTCTCAACCACTTACAAGAGCTAGGCATTCAATTCTAGACACAAACAAAAGAGATCAAATCCTCTCCAATTCCACTCAAGCCCTTAGTGACTAGCGAGAGAGATTTGCCGTGTTCTTTTGAGCTCTTGCGCTTGGATCGCTTTCTTTCTTTCTCACTTGTTCTTGTGATCATCACTCAATTGTAACCAAGGCAAGAGGCACCAATTGTGTGGTGGCCCTTGCGGGGAAGTTTTGTTCCCGGTTGATTGAGAAGAAGAGAAAGCTCACTCGATCCGTGGGATCGTTTGAGAGAGGGAAGGGTTGAAAGAGACCCGGCCTTTGTGGCCTCCTCAACGGGGAGTAGGTTTGCGAGAACCGAACCTCGGTAAAACAAATCCTTGTGTCACACTCTTATTTGCTTGCGATTTGTTTTGCGCCCTCTCTCGCGGACTCGTTTCTTTATTACTAACGCTAACCCGGCTTGTAGTTGTGATTATTTTTGTAAATTTCAGTTTCGCCCTATTCACCCCCCCTCTAGGCGACTATCAATTGGTATCAAAGCCCGGTACTTCATTAGAGCCTAACCGCTCGAAGTGATGTCGGGAGATCCCGCCAAGAAGGAGATGGAGACCGGCAATGACAAGCCCACTACAAGCCAAGGGAGCACCTCATCTTCATCGGAAGAGTCCCGCACCAAGAGAAGGGAGAAGAAGAAGAGATCCTCCAAGCGAAAGGAGAAAAGATCTTCCTCTTCTCACCACAAGGAGAAGAAGGAAAAATCATCTTCTCACAAGCCGCATCGGAGTGGGGACAAGCACAAAAGGATGAGGAAGGTGGTCTTCTACGAGACCGACACTTCATCGACCTCCACTTCCGGCTCCGACGCGGCGTCCGTCACTTCTAAACGCCAAGAGCGTAAGAAGTATAGTAAGATTCCCCTACGCTACCCTCGCATTCCTAAACATACACCTTTACTTTCCGTCCCATTAGGCAAACCACCAACTTTTAATGGTGAAGATTATGCTATGTGGAGTAATTTGATGCGATTTCATCTAACCTCTCTCCACAAGAGATTATGGGATGTTGTTGAGTTTGGTGTACAGGTACCATCCGTAGGGGATGAAGACTACGACACGGACGAAGTGGCCCAAATCGAGCACTTCAACTCCCAGGCCACAACCATTCTCCTTGCCTCACTAAGCAAGGAGGAATACAACAAAGTTCAAGGGTTGAAGAACGCCAAGGAGATTTGGGACCTACTCAAGACGGCGCACGAGGGTGATGAACTCACCAAGATTACCAAGCGGGAAACGATCGAGGGGGAGCTCGGTCGCTTCCGTCTTCGCCAAGGGGAGGAGCCACAAGACATGTACAACCGGCTCAAGACCTTGGTGAACCAAGTGCGCAACCTCGGGAGCGCAAAATGGGATGACCACGAAGTGGTTAAGGTTATTCTAAGAGCCCTTATTTTCCTTAACCCTACTCAAGTACAATTAATTCGTGGCAATCCTAGATATACACAAATGACCCCCGAGGAAGTCATCGGGAATTTTGTTAGTTTTGAATGCATGATTAAGGGCTCCAAGAAGATCAACGAGCTTGATGAGCCTTCCACATCTGAGGCGCAACCCGTGGCCTTCAAGGCAACGGAGGAGAAGAAGGAGGAGTCTACACCAAGTAGACAGCCAATTGACGCCTCCAAGCTCGACAACGAGGAGATGGCCCTAATCATCAAAAGCTTCCGGCAAATCCTCAAGCAACGGAAGGGGAAGGAC
Source organism: Zea luxurians (assembly GCA_029449295.1). Lineage (NCBI taxonomy): Eukaryota > Viridiplantae > Streptophyta > Magnoliopsida > Poales > Poaceae > Zea > Zea luxurians. Next base: position 93,103,700 of record JAOPSE010000010.1, on the reverse strand, counting down.
TACAAATCCCGTTCCAAGAAGGTTTGCTACAAGTGTGGTAAGCCCGGTCACTTTATTGCTAAATGTCCATTATCAAGTGATAGTGACAGGGACAACGACAAGAAGGGCAAGAGGAAGGAGAAGAAGAAGTACTACAAGAAGAAGGGCGGCGATGCCCATGTTTGTCGGGAGTGGGACTCCGACGAAAGCTCAAGCGACTCCTCCGACGACGAGGACGCCGCCAACATCGCCGTCACCAAGGGCCTCCTCTTCCCCAACGTCGGCCACAAATGCCTCATGGCCAAGGACGGCAAAAAGAAGGTAAAATCAAAGTCCTCCACCAAATATGAAACATCTAGTGATGAGGATAATGATAAAAATGAAGAGGATAATTTGCGTATTCTTTTTGCCAACCTTAACATGGAACAAAAAGAAAAATTAAATGAATTGATCAGTGCCATCCATGAAAAGGATGATCTCTTGGACTCCCAAGAGGACTTCCTAATCAAGGAAAACAAAAAACATGTTAAGGTTAAAAATGCTTATGCTCTAGAAAGAGAAAAATGTGAAAAATTGTCTAGTGAGCTAAGTATTTGTCATGAGACTTTAGACAACCTTAGAAATGAAAATGCCAATTTAATTGCTAAGGTTGATTCTCATGTTTGCATTGATCCTAGAAATGATAATGTTGATTTGCTTGCTAGGATTGATAAATTGAATGCTTCCATCGCTAGCCTTAGAAATGAGAATGAGAAATTAATTGCTAAGGCTAAGGATTTTGATGTTTGCAATACTACTATTTCCGACCTTAGAGCTAAAAATGATTTGTTGCATGCTAAGGTTGTTGAACTAAAATCTTGCAAACCCTCTACATCTAATGTTGAGCATATTTCCATTTGTACTAGATGTAGAAATATTGATGTTGATGCTATCCATGATCACCTAGCTTTAATTAAGAAACAAAATGATCACATAGCACAACTTAATGCTAAGATTAGAGAGCATGACTTAGAAAATGAAAAATTTAAACTTGCTAGAAGCATGCTCTATAATGGGAGACGCCCGGGCATTAAGGACGGCATTGGCTTCCAAAGGGGAGACAAGGTCAAAATTAATGCTCCTCCTAAGAACTTGTCTAACTTTGTTAAGGGCAAGGCTCCCATGCCTCAGGATAACGAGGGTTACATTTTGTACCCTGCCGGGTATCCTGAGAGTAAAATTAAGAAAATTCATTCTAGGAAGTCTCACTCTGGCCCTAATTATGCTTTTATGTATAAGGGTGAGACATCTAGATCTAGGCAACCAACCCATGCCAAGTTGCCTAGAAAGAAAGTTCCAAATGCATCAAATGATCATGCTATTTCATTTAAGACTTTTGATGCATCTTATGTTTTGACTAGCAAATCCGGCAAGGTAGTTGCCAAAATTGTTGGGGGCAAACACAAGGGTTCCAAGACTTGTGTTTGGGTACCCAAAGTTCTTGTATCTAATGCTAAAGGACCCAAAACCGTTTGGGTACCTAAAACAAAGAACTAAACTTGTTTTGTAGGTTTATGCATCCGGGGGCACAAGTTGGATACTCGACAGCGGATGCACAAACCACATGACAGGGGAGAAAAGGATGTTCTCCTCATATGAGAAAAACCAAGATCCCCAACGAGCTATCACATTCGGGGATGGAAATCAAGGTTTGGTCAAAGGTTTGGGTAAAATTGCTATATCTACTGACCATTCTATTTCCAATGTTTTTCTTGTAGATTCATTAGATTACAATTTGCTTTCCGTATCCCAATTATGTCAAATGGGCTACAACTGTCTTTTTACTGATACAGGTGTTACTGTCTTTAGAAGGAGTGATGATTCAATAGCATTTAAGGGTGTGTTAGAGGGTCAGCTATATTTAGTAGATTTTGAAAGAGCTGAACTCGACACATGCTTAATTGCTAAGACTAACTTGGGTTGGCTATGGCACCGTCGACTAGCCCATGTTGGAATGAAGAATCTTCACAAACTTCTAAAGGGAGAACACATTTTGGGACTAACCGATGTTCATTTTGAGAAAGACAGGATTTGTAGCGCTTGCCAAGCCGGGAAGCAAGTTGGTGTCCATCATCCACACAAAAACATCATGACTACCGACAGGCCACTGGAGCTTCTTCACATGGATTTGTTCGGCCCGATTGCTTACATAAGCATCGGCGGTAGTAAGTATTGCCTTGTAATTGTGGATGATTATTCTCGCTTCACTTGGGTATTCTTTTTGCAGGAAAAATCACAAACCCAAGAGACCTTAAAGGGATTCTTGAGACGGGCTCAAAATGAGTTCGGCTTAAGGATCAAGAAAATTAGGAGCGACAATGGAACGGAGTTCAAGAACTCTCAAATAGAAGGCTTTCTTGAGGATGAGGGCATCAAGCATGAGTTCTCTTCTCCCTACACTCCTCAACAAAATGGTGTAGTGGAGAGGAAGAATCGAACTCTATTGGACATGGCAAGAACCATGCTTGATGAGTACAAGACACCGGATCGGTTTTGGGCCGAGGCGGTCAACACCGCCTGCTACGCCATCAACCGGTTATATCTTCACCGAATCCTCAAGAAAACATCTTATGAACTCCTAACCGGTAAAAAGCCAAATATTTCATATTTTAGAGTTTTTGGTAGCAAATGTTTTATACTTGTTAAAAGAGGTAGAAAATCTAAATTTGCTCCTAAAACTGTAGAAGGCTTTTTACTAGGATATGACTCAAACACAAGGGCATATAGAGTCTTTAACAAGTCCTCAGGACTTGTTGAAGTTTCTTGTGACGTTGTGTTTGATGAGACTAACGGCTCTCAAGAAGAGCAAGTTGATCTTGATGATATAGGTGAAGAACAGGCTCCATGCATAGCGCTAAGGAACATGTCCATTGGGGATGTGTGTCCTAAGGAATCCGAAGAGCCTCCAAATGCACAAGATCAACCATCCTCCTCCACACAAGTATCTCCACCAACTCAAGTTGAGGATGAGGCTCAAGATGTTGAACAAGAAGATCAAGAAGATGAGCCACCTCAAAATGACGGCAACGATCAAGGGGGAGATTCAAATGATGAAGACAAGGAGGATGAACAACCAAGGCCGCCTCACCCAAGAGTCCACCAAGCAATACAACGAGATCACCCCGTCGACACCATCCTCGGCGACATTCATAAGGGGGTAACTACTCGATCTCGTGTTGCTCATTTTTGTGAACATTACTCGTTTGTTTCCTCTATTGAGCCAACCAGGGTAGAGGAGGCACTTCAAGATTCGGATTGGGTGATGGCGATGCAAGAGGAGCTCAACAATTTCACGAGGAATGAGGTATGGCACTTAGTTCCACGTCCTAACCAAAATGTTGTAGGAACCAAGTGGGTCTTCCGCAACAAGCAAGACGAGCATGGTGTGGTGACAAGGAACAAAGCTCGACTCGTGGCCAAGGGGTATTCACAAGTCGAAGGTTTGGATTTTGGTGAAACCTATGCACCCGTAGCTAGGCTTGAGTCAATTCGTATATTATTAGCCTATGCTACTTACCATGGCTTCAAGCTTTACCAAATGGACGTGAAGAGTGCCTTCCTCAATGGACCAATCAAGGAGGAGGTCTATGTTGAGCAACCTCCCGGCTTTGAAGACAGTAAGTATCCTAACCATGTTTATAGACTCTCTAAGGCGCTTTATGGGCTCAAGCAAGCCCCAAGAGCATGGTATGAATGCCTTAGAGATTTCCTTATTGCTAATGGCTTCAAAGTCGGCAAGGCCGATCCTACTTTATTCACTAAGACTCTTGATAATGATTTGTTTGTATGCCAAATTTATGTTGATGATATCATATTTGGGTCTACTAACAAATCTACTTGTGAAGAATTTAGTAGGATCATGACACAGAAATTCGAGATGTCGATGATGGGGGAGTTGAAGTATTTTCTAGGATTTCAAGTCAAGCAACTCCAAGAAGGCACCTTCATTAGCCAAACGAAGTATACTCAAGACATTCTAAGCAAGTTTGGAATGAAGGATGCCAAGCCCATCAAGACACCCATGGGAACTAATGGGCATCTCGACCTCGACACGGGAGGTAAGTCCGTGGATCAAAAGGTATACCGGTCGATGATTGGATCATTGCTTTATTTATGTGCATCTCGACCGGACATTATGCTTTCCGTTTGTATGTGTGCAAGATTCCAAGCCGACCCTAAGGAATCACACCTTACGGCCGTAAAACGAATCTTGAGATATTTGGCTTTTACTCCTAAGTTTGGGCTTTGGTACCCTCGGGGATCCACATTTGATTTGAGTGGATATTCGGATGCCGATTGGGCGGGGTGTAGGATTAACAGGAAGAGCACATCGGGGACTTGCCAGTTCTTGGGAAGATCCTTGGTGTCATGGGCTTCAAAGAAGCAAAATTCGGTCGCTCTTTCTACCGCCGAAGCCGAGTATATTGCCGCAGGCCATTGTTGCGCGCAATTGCTTTGGATGAGGCAAACCCTGCGGGACTACGGTTACAAATTAACCAAAGTCCCTTTGCTATGTGACAATGAGAGTGCAATCAAAATGGCCGACAATCCCGTCGAGCACAGCCGCACTAAGCACATAGCCATTCGGTATCATTTTCTTCGGGATCACCAACAAAAGGGGGATATCGAGATTTCTTATATTAATACTAAAGATCAATTGGCCGATATCTTTACCAAACCACTTGATGAACAATCTTTTACCCGACTAAGGCATGAGCTCAATATTCTTGATTCTAGGAATTTCTTTTGCTAGTCTTGCACACATAGCTCATAAACATACCTTTGATCATGTCTCTTTTATATATGCTATGACTAATGTGTTTTCAAGTGTATTTCAACCAAGTCATAGGTATATATTGAAAGGGAATAGGAGTTTTCGGCGAAGACAAGGCTTCCACTCCACTCTACTACTCATCCTTCGCCGTCGCTCCACATCACCTCTCCAACTTTGGTATAATCTTCACTCATTCATTTCATGACCAAAGGGGGAAGTACTTCATTGGGCTCTAATGATTCCGTTTTTGGCGATTCATGCCAAAGGGGGAGAAAATATGCGCCCAAAGCAAAAGGACCGCACCACCACCCCTAATTTTAAATTTGATGATTTTCAATGATAAAATTTAAAATTGGTATCTCTTTGTGTTCTAAAGGGGGAGCAAGTAGTGTTTTCAAAATTAATGGAAAACCCTCTTGAACACTAAGAGGAGACCTCATTTGAGGGGGAGTTTTGCTTAGTCAAAGGAAAAGCATTGGAAATAGGGGGAGAAAATTCCATATCTTGAAAATGCTTTGCAAAATCTTTCTCATTTACCTTTGACTATCTTGCAAAAGTACTTTGAAAAGAATTTACAAAAGAATTTGCAAAAAACAAAACTCATGGTGCAAATATGGTCCAATATGTCAAAAACAAAGAAACCATCCATGCGCATCATATAAGTTTAGATTGGCTCAATTCCAAGCAACCTTTGCACTTACATTATGAAAACTAGTTCAATTATGCACTTCTATATTTGCTTTGGTTTGTGTTGGCATCAATCACCAAAAAGGGGGAGATTGAAAGGGAATTAGGCTTAGACCTAGTTCCTAAATAATTTTGGTGGTTGAATTGCCCAACACAAACATTGGACTAACTAGTTTGCTCTAGTGCATAAGTTATACAGGTGCAAAAGGTTCACAATCAGCCAATAAAAAGACCAAGTGTTGGATTCAACAAAGGAGCAGCAAGGCAACCGAGGGCTCCTCTGGCCGGAGGCACCGGACTGTCCGGTGTGCACCGGACTGTCCGGTGCGGCCAGAGGACTTCGACTTCAAACTCTTCACCCTCGGGATTTCTCGGAAGCCGGCGCGCTATAATTCACCGGACTGTCCGGTGTGCACCGGACATGTCCGGTGCTCCAATGAAACGCGGCCTCCGGAACTCGCCAGCCTCGGGTTTTCGCGGTAGCCGCTCCGCTAAAATTCACCGGACTGTCCGGTGTGCACCGGACTGTCCGGTGTGCCAGCGGAGCAACGGCTCTCTGCGGCGCCAACGGCTCCCTGCGGTGCATTAAATGCGCGCGCAGCGCGCACAGACGTCAGGACGGCCCATACTGGTGCACCGGACATCAAACAGTACATGTCCGGTGTGCACCGGACACCCAGGAGGGCCCACAAGTCAGAAGCTCCAACGGTCAGAATCCAACGGCATTGGTGACGTGGCAGGGGCACCGGACTGTCCGGTGTGCACCGGACTGTCCGGTGCGCCATCGAACAGAGGAGTTCCAGCAACGGTCACTTTTGGTGGTTGGGGCTATAAATACCCCAACCACCCCACATTCATTGCCATCCAAGTTTTCCAACTCTCAACCACTTACAAGAGCTAGGCATTCAATTCTAGACACAAACAAAAGAGATCAAATCCTCTCCAATTCCACTCAAGCCCTTAGTGACTAGCGAGAGAGATTTGCCGTGTTCTTTTGAGCTCTTGCGCTTGGATCGCTTTCTTTCTTTCTCACTTGTTCTTGTGATCATCACTCAATTGTAACCAAGGCAAGAGGCACCAATTGTGTGGTGGCCCTTGCGGGGAAGTTTTGTTCCCGGTTGATTGAGAAGAAGAGAAAGCTCACTCGATCCGTGGGATCGTTTGAGAGAGGGAAGGGTTGAAAGAGACCCGGCCTTTGTGGCCTCCTCAACGGGGAGTAGGTTTGCGAGAACCGAACCTCGGTAAAACAAATCCTTGTGTCACACTCTTATTTGCTTGCGATTTGTTTTGCGCCCTCTCTCGCGGACTCGTTTCTTTATTACTAACGCTAACCCGGCTTGTAGTTGTGATTATTTTTGTAAATTTCAGTTTCGCCCTATTCACCCCCCCTCTAGGCGACTATCAAGAAGCATATGATAAGAATTATCAATACAACTCACACTTATCAATACAACTCACACAAACTAACACATTCCTTCCTTAAGATCAAAGGAACTCAAGGAAACCTAAGCCTTAATGCACAAAATTCTCCCCCTTTGACATCAAACACCAAAACCACATTCAAGCAAGAACATAGGATGATGTCAAGGGTCAGCAGGGTATTTAGTAGGTAAAATACAACACACTAACATTACTCCCCCTTACACATTAAACATATGCAACACAAGCATTGGAGGAAAATTAAGATACAAATACGCAAAAGGTCAACACTTCCTTTTGTACCTTTACCCTGTTGTGATGTACTTTCCATCTTAAGAGTTTAATCTGTAGGAAGCTCCTTCACACTTGTGCCTGATCCTTTATCCTGACCATGTCTTGTTGCTAAGACATCAGACTTAGAACAAGTTATAGTATTGTGGCACAAGATGAAGCTTCTAATTTCATGATTACCAAAAGAAATCAATTGAAGCATACTATCACGGCTACCAATTGAAAAATCATTATTGTCATAGCTCCATGATATTTAAAGATAAGCATCTAGTATCACCAAATATTATAGAGCATGAGCAATCTATAAATATGCAATTACTCACAACTTAAGATACCAAATACTTGACTTATGGAGGTACCCAAGTCCTGATTGTTCCATTTCTTGCTCATCTTCCCTTTTCCACCTTGAGACTATACAAGATCACTCAAGAAACAATTAGTCTCAAAAGACATAAGTTATGTGTGCTCCCCCTAAAGTTGTGCATCAAGTATTTGAATGACTTGCACTTTGCACATTCTAGCGTCCTTAGTACTAGAGGGGTTCACAGCATACCTTGGTCTAGGCATAATATATCAATTGCATCACAAAAAGATACCAATTGAATAGATGACTTAATACAACTTATGACTAGTGGAAACAATGCATGCCTCAAGATATATAACATTTTACAAGCAACCTAGGCACGCTTCACACATGATGACCATTGCAACACATAAACAAATTGAAAAGATGACAAGATCATGCATATAAAGCACAATGTCTAAGCACACCAAGATTAAGAAGTACTTCATTTTAAGTACACCAAAGGAAACAACATTTTAAGGCATAAGGCACCTAAGCCAAGATACTACCAATTGAAAGGCAAGAACATAGCTATGATCACAATCAACGAAACTTCAAGATTTTCAATGAAATTGCATAGTTCTATTCTCCATACCTTTGCCTTTTCCTGAATTGCCATGAGAGCACTTGTTGTCACCAATTTAGGGCTTCTTTTGCTCATGCACCTCATAGCTCAAGAAGGTGCATTATAGGCACAACATGGATTTGGTATACACACAGTATCAAAATAGGGTAATTATGTGAGCATGGACTAAACAAGATGTCATGCTTGCACACATAGGTTAATCATTAAACACCATGTAGCATGACTTACAAAAAGATACAGGTTTATCCACGAACACAAAAAAAGTTAATCATGGTGAATATATCAAATGACAAGCTACCCATTGAATGATTCAAGAGATATAACATATAGAACACACAATCATGATTAAGCAAGCATAATTATGATCTTTGAAATCATGAACCATTGATTGAAAGGTGTCGGGTACCGAAATTAGGGGTACCCCCAACACTCCTAGTCACAGCTGGTAAACACCTTCAGAGCAAACCATGAAGGCTTACGGCTCGGGTCAAAGCCGAAGCTTCGTCTACCAAGGGACACGGTCTCACCTCGCCCGAGCCCAGCCTCGGGCAGAACAGCAATCTCGGACGAGTCCACGCCTCGCCCAAGGGTCTCTTCGGACAGCGAGTGCACCCTCGGCTCCGCCAAAGGCAAGCCTTGTCGTGCATGCGACTTTGGCCAAATCGCCTTATCAGTTGACCGTGTTGCATGCGCATTCAATGCGGGGGTCGCCTGACACCTTATCCTGACACGCGCGCCTCAATCGGCAGGGTCGAAGTGACCACAGTCACTTCGCCCTTTCACTGATCGATCTGACAGGAAAACAGCGTCGCCCGCCCTGCTCTGGCTGCTGTGCCAACCACCGAGGCGAAACCGACAACGGTCGAGTCTAGCCTTGGGCGCAACAAGAAGCTCCACCTCGCCCGACCCTAGGGCTCGGCCACGGCCTCGGCCTCGGGAGGAAATCTTCGCCTCGCCCGACCCCAGGGCTCGGCCTAGGCCCTGGCCTCGGGAAGAATCACGTCCTCGCCCGACCCTGGGTCTCGACCTGAGCCTCGGCCTCGAAGGAGTCACCGCCTCGCCCGACCTCAGGCTCGGATCAACCACGCTACGAGGGATGCATCATTACCCTACTCCTAGCTAGCTCAGGCTATGAAGGAACAAGACCGGCGTCCCATCGAGCTTACCCCGGTAACAGGCGATGGTGGTTTCCCGCATGCAACCATGACGTCGGTGGTCCTCAAGCCCCCTACGGAAGCAAGGAGACGTCAGCAAGATCCATGCAGTGCCAACAGCTGTACTGCTACAGGGTCCAAGGCACTTCTCCGACGGCCACGACACTACCTCTACAGGACTCGAGACGTCCCCACGACGGCCACGTTGTTATCTGTACAGAGCTCAGGGCACTCCCCTGCTGGCCACGTTAGCTCCCAGCTACACCCCATTGTACAGCTGGACATCTCCTTACGTCTATAAAAGGGGGTGTCCAGGGCCCCACGAGGGGGGGGGGGGGGGCGAAAGGGGGAGCGAGAGGACGAAGGGTCGAGCACACATACAAATGAAGCATACGTACGCACGGCGGGAGAAGACGAGCAGGGGTCAGTCCCTCTCTCTCTCTCGCTCTCTGCTACTCGCCCTCTCTCGCTCTCACTCTCTCGCAACGCTTGTAACCCCTACTACGAGCACCCCGATGCAGGATAATACAAGGCTCATTCCCCCACTTGTGTTCCATCCCGCGCCAACCCATCTAGGCAGGGGCACGCAGCGACAATTTTACTCGTCGATCCAGGGACCCCCCGGGTCTGAAACGCTGACAGTTAGCGTGCCAGGTAGGGGCCTGCTGCGTGTTAACGAACACTTTCACGTTGAGTTCCAGATGGGTAGACTTCAGCAACCTCTTCAGCCCGGGACGGTGCTCCGCTTCGGGAGTCTCGAGTTCATGTCCCTTGACGGCAGCTACGACACGGTACTCCTCCCTCCGCAGCGCGACGACAACAACAGTCAACGGCTCGCCCGGCGGAGGCGACCTCCACGACGGCATCTCCTCGCGGCGGAAGAGGAACACTCTGGTCGTCCCCGCCACCCTCCTCGTCGGAGGAGACGGAGACGCGGCAACCGTGGCCACGCAGGAGGTGGCACCTTATCGGCTGTCGAACCAGAGCGAGCTAACAGCGCCGACACTCCTCCAGGGGACATGTCGGGTGTTGTCCTCACGCCTGGGACAACGACGAGCGCCGCTTCCCCACAACGAGCCAGCCCCAAGCGAACCGACGGCGCCAGCACCCTCGCGAAGGACCTGCTGGGCGTCACCCTCATACCTGAGATGATGGTTGTCGGTGTTTCGAAACCCGGGGGGCCCCTGGACCGACGAGTGAATTGTCGCCGCGTGCCCCTGCCCAGATGGGTCGACGCGAGACGGAACGCGAAGGGGGGAAAAGGAGGCAGCCGGAGGGAGGCAGGCGTGAGAGAGTGGATCCCGCGGCCTTCGTGTTAGCCCCGCGCCTGGGTCGGGTGCGCTGGCAGTAGGGGGATACAAGCGTCCACGCGGGAGTGGGAGCGAGCGGCCTTGCGCGAGCGCCGTCCCGTCCTTCTCCGCGCGGGCCAACCCTCTGTAAGAGGGCCCTGGTCCTCCCTTTTATAGGCGTAAATAGAGGATCCAGGTGTACAATGGGGAGTGTAGCAATGTGCTAACGTGTCTAGCGGTGGAGAGCTAGCGCCCTAAGTACATGCCGTCGTGGCAGCCGGAGAGGTTTTAGCACCCGGTTCGTGTGATGTCGTGGCCGTCAGAGGAGCGCTGGAGCCTGGCGGAAGGACAGCTGTCGGGGCTGTCGAGTCCTTGCTGACGTCCTCTTGCTTCCGTAAGGGGGCCGAGAGCCGCCGTCCGTCACAGAGCGTGCGGGGCGCCATCATTGCCTATCTGGCGGAGCGAGCCAGATGGGACGCCGGTCTTATTCCCCGTAGCCTGAGTCAGCTCAGGGTAGGGTAATGATGGCGCCTCCTGTCGACGTGGTCGGTCCGCGCCCTAGGTTGGGCGATGTGGAGGCTCCTCCGAGGTTGAGGTCGAGTCTGTCTTCCGTGGCCGTTGTCGAGTCCGAGCCCCTGGGTCGGGCGAGGCGGAGACCGTCGGCTGAGGCCAGGGCTGAGTCCGAGCCCTGGGGTCGGGCGAAGCGGAGTCCGTCATCTCCTAGGGCTGAGCCCAAGTCCGGACCCTGGGTCGGGCGGAGCGGAGTTCGTCGTCTTCTGGGGCTGAGCCCAAGTCCAAGCCCTGGGTCAGGCGGAGCGGAGTTCGTCGTCTTCCGGGGTTGAGCCCATGTCCGAGCCCTGGGGTCGGGCGAGGCGGAGTTCGCCGTCTTCCGGTCTGAGCCCGAGTCCGAGCCCTGGGTCGGGCGGAGCGGAGTTCGCCGTCTTCCGGGGCTGAGCCCGAGTCCGAGCCCTGGGTCGGGTGGAGCGGAGTTTCCTATGACGCCCGAGGCCGGCCTTGGCTGCTGTCAGCCTCACTCTGTCGGGTGGCTCAGCAGTCGGAGCGGCGCAGGCGGCGCTGTCCTCTTGTCAGACCGGTCAGTAGAGCGGCGAAGTGACTGCGGTCACTTCGGCTCTGTCGACTGGAGGGCGTGCGTCGGGATAAAGGTGTCAGGCCGCCTTTGCATTAAACGTCCCTGCGATTTGGTCGGTCGGCGTGGCGATGTGGCCAAGGTTGCTTCTTGGTGAAGACTGGGCCTCGGGTGAGCCGGTAGTGTGCCCGTTGCTGGAGGGGGGTCCTCGGGCGAGACGTAGGTTCTCCGGGGTCGGCTTCCCTTGCCCGAGGCTAGGCTCGGGCGAGGCACGATCATGTCCCTTGAATGGACCGATCCTTGACTTAATCGCACCCATCAGGCCTTTGCAGCTTTGTGCTGATGGGGGTTACCAGCTGAGATTTAGGGGCCTTGAGGGTACCCCTAATTATGGTCCCCGACAGTAGCCCCCGAGCCTCCAAGGGAGTACTAATACTTGCTTGGAGGCTTTTGCCGCACTTTTTTGCAAGGGGACCAGCCTTTTTTGGTTGCATTCTGTTCCGGTGGGTGCGCGCGAGCGCACCCGCCGGGTGTAGCCCCCGAGGCCTCGGAGGAGTAGTTTTACTCCTTCGAGGTCTTAGTGCGTTTCGCAACACTTCGGCTAGTCTAGTTGTTCCCTCATGCGAGCTGGCCGTAGCCCGAGTGCACGGTCGGGTCCCAAGTTCTCGGACTGGTATGTTGACGCTGTCAATGGTTTGGCCGGAGCCGGGTTTGCGAGAGCAGCCCCCGAGCCTCTGCACAGGGCGAGAGGACGATCAAGGACAGACTCGTCTTTTTACATACGCCCCTGCGTCGCCTTTCCGCAAGGAGGAGGGGGGGAAGCGCCATGTTGCCCTTGGTGGGCACCGAACATGGTCTCTCCGGTGAGCTGCTGGCGGGTAATCCGAGCAGACGTCCGTGCCCCATTTGTTAGGGGTCGGCTAGAGGCCCAGAGGCGCGCCCAAAAGTACCTGCGGGTGATCTGCCGGACCCGGTCCCCTGTCGACGGGGTCCGAGAGCTCGATGCCTCCCTCTGATGGGATTCTGTTACAAGATTGTTCCCGCTGGTCTCGGAAATGTCCTAGGGTACCTCGGGAGCGCAGCCCGAGCCTTGGTTATGTATCGAACGTACCCATGGTCATCCCTCGCTCTGTGTCTGAGGCGACTGTGAACCCTTCGAGGGCCAGCCTACGAACCCCTGATCAGTAGTGGGCGCGGAGCCCGAGTAGCCTGAGGCGGCCGTTGAACCCTTCGAGGGGCCGGCCATCGAACCTCTGACCAGTAGTGGGCGTAGAACCCAATCGATCTGAGGCAGCCGTTGAACCCCTCCGAGGGGCCAGCCTTCAAACCTCTGATCAGTAGGGAGGCTCAGTGCCTGTTTCCTTCACGGAGAAGGGTCATTTTCGGGGTATCCCCCTTTCCCGGTCCCTGTTGTAAGAGAGAGAAAGAGGAAAAAGGAAAAGGATACGAAGTTGTCGGCGTTCCGAGACCGGGGGGTCCCCGAGCCGACGAGTGAGTGTGCCGTGTGCCCCAGCCCAGATGGGTCGAGCGCGTGGGCGAGCGCGAAGGGGGGAGAGAGAGAGAGCGAGAGAGAGCGAGGCGGCCGGAGCCGGGTCGTGAGGGAGTCGGAGAATTCCCGCGGCCTTCGTGTTCGTCCCGCGCCCAGGTCGGGTGCGCTTGCAGTAGGGGGTTACAAGCGTCCGCGCGAGGTGAGGGGAGCGGGCCGCCCCGAGAGAGCGCCTGCCCCTGCCCTTCGTCCCCGCGAGGCCAACCTTCTCTAAGAAGGCCCTGGTCCTTCCTTTTATAGTCGTAAGGAGAGGATCCAGGTGTACAAAATGGGGGTGTAGCAAGGTGCTACGTGTCTAGCGAGGGAGAGCTAGCGCCCTAAGTACATGCCAAGGTGGCAGCCGGAGAGACCTTGGCACCCTGTTGGTGTGGCGTCGTGGCTGTTGGAGAAGCAGTGGAGCTTGACGGAGGGACAGCTGTTGGAACAGCTGTGCTCTTGCTGACGTCTCCCTGCTTTCGTAAGGGAGCCGTGAGCCGCCGTCGTCATGGTCTAGTGGGGCGCCATCATTGCCTATCTGGCGTAGCTGGCCAGATGGGACGCCGGTCTTGTTCTCTGCGACCCAAGTCGGCTCAGGGCAGGGTGATGATGACGCTTCCTGTTGACGTGGCGGTCTTGTGTCCTAGGTCGGGCGTCGTGGAGGCTCCTCCGAAGTCGAGGTCGAGTCCGTCCTGCATGACAGAGGCCGAGCCCGAACCCCTGGGTCGGGCGAGGCGAAGGTCGTTCGGCAGAGGCCGAGGCAGAGTCCGAGCCCTGGGTCGGGCGAGGCGGAGTTCGTCGTCTTCCTGGGCCTTAGCCCGAGTCCGAGCCCTGGGCCGGGCGGAGCGGAGTTCACCGTCTTCCGGGGCCTTAGCCCGAGTCCGAGCCCTGGGTCGGGCGGAGCGGAGTTCGCCGTCTTCCGGGGCCTTAGCCCGAGTCCGAGCCCTGGGTCGGGCGGAGCGGAGTTCGCCGTCTTCCGGGGCCTTAGCCCGAGTCCGAGCCCTGGGTCGGGCGGAGCGGAGTTCGCCGTCTTCCGGGGCCTTATCCCGAGTCTGAGCCCTGGGTCGGGCGAGGCGGAGTTCGCCGTCTTCCGGGGCCTTAGCCCGAGTCCGAGCCCTGGGTCGGGCGGAACCTCCTATGGCACCTCTGGCGAAGTCTGGTCGCCCGTTGGTCTTACCTTTTGCGTTAAACGCCCCGGTGACTTGGTCGGTTGGCGCGGTGATTTAGTCAGGGTTACTTCTTATCGAAGGCGGGGCCTCGGGCGAGCCGGTGATGCGTCTGCCGTGAAAGAGGAGACCTCAGGCGAGACGGAGTCATCTTAGGGTCGGCTGCCCTCGCCCGAGGCTAGGCTCGGGCGTGGCGTGATCAAGTCGCTCGTATGGACTGATCCCTGACTTAATCAAACCCATCAGGCCTCTGCAGCTTTATGCTGATGGGGGTTACCAGCTGAGAATTAGGCGTCTTGAGGGTACCCCTAATTATGGTCCCCGACAGTAGCCCCCGAGCCTCGAAGAGAGTGTTAACACTCGCTTGGAGGCTTGCGTCGCACTTTTTTGCAAGGGGACCAGCCTTTCTCGGTGGTACTTTGTTCCGGTGGGTGCGCGCGAGCGCACCCGCCGGGTGTAGCCCCCGAGGCCTCGGAGGAGTGGTTTCACTCCTTCGAGGTCTTAATGCCTTGCGTAATGCCTCGGCTGGTCTGGCGGTTCCCTCATGCGAGCAGGGCGTAGCCCAGGTGCACTGTCGGGGCCCAAGTTCTCGGGCTGGTATGTTGACGCTGTCAACGGTTCGGCCGGAGCCGGGTTTGCGAGAGCAGCCCCCGAGCCTCCGCACGGAGCGAGAGGACGATCAGGGACAGACTCGACTTTTTACATACGCCCCTACGTCGCCTTTCCGCAAGGAGGAGGGGGGGAGTGCGCCATGTTACCCTCGATGGGCACCGAACATGGTGTCTCCGGTGAGCTGCAATCGGGTAATCCGAGTGGACGTCCGTGCCCCGTTCGTTGGGGGTCGGCTAGGGGCCCGGAGGCACGCCCAAAAGTACCTGCGGGTGATCTGCCGGACCCGGTCCCCTAGCGACGGGGTCCGAGGGCTCGTTGCCTCCCTCCGATGGGATTCCGTTACAGAGTCGTTCCCGCTGGTCTCGGAAATGTCCTAGGGTACCTCGGGAGCGCAGCCCGAGCCTTGGTTATGTATCGAACGTACCCCTGGTCATCCCTCGCTCGGCGTCTGAGGCGACTGTGAACCCTTCGACAGGCCAGCCTTCGAACCCCTGATCAGTAATGGGCGCGGAGCCCTAGTAGCCTGAGGCGGTCGTGGGACCTTTCGGGGGCCGACCTTCGAACCCCTGACCAGTAGTGGGTGTCGGGCCCACGCGATCTGAGGCGGCTGTTGAACCCTTCGGGGGGCCAGCCTTCGAACCCCTGATCAGTAGGGAGGCTCGGAGCCTAGTTCCTTCACGGGGAAGGATCCCTTTGGGGTTATCCCCCTTCTCGGTCCCTGTTGCAAGAGATAGAGAAAGAAGGAAAAGGGAAAAAGGATTCGAAATTGAACGTCGTGGCGTACCTTTTTCGGCGTGGTTGTTTTGGCGAAGGCGAAACGTCGCCAGCCGCTCCTGCCCGTAGCGCTGTCCGTCGAGCCGCGGAGTTAATGCGCCGGGGTGAGTAGTTGGCGAGGTTGCCGTTGTGCGTGCGCGAGCCGTTCGAGGTACGGGTCACGGGCGCGTCGTCTTCACGCCGTGAGAGGGGGTTCTCTTGCTGCCTCCGGATGGGACATGAGCTTGGCAGATGGCGTGACCGCTGCTCTCGCGCGCCTGCCACCGTCATTACTGCCGGCCCATTTTTGACCGCGTTTGACCACTGCGCCAGGCTGGCGCTGCTGGGTCGCGGGCTGGGTCGCCTCGAATCGCGGTATCGGTTCCGCAATCGAGGAGGTGCGGTGGTGGAGCGAGTGGCACAGCGGCTCGCATGCAGCAACCGGCGCGCCAGTTGCACGACGCGTGGGCTTGAGCCGTCGCGCTGGCCTGTCAGGAGTCGGAGAGGTGCGTCCACTTGGCGCGGTTGCATGCCGCCTGCATGGCCGCCTGCCCCTTTCGCCCGCCGGTCTGGGCGAAAGTGGAGGATTACTTGTAACCGCTGGGTGGTTGCGTGCGTCGTGCGCGACGGTTCGGCTTCTTCTGCTTGGAGCCGGTCTGCATGACAGGTGGGCCCCAGCCCCCGCGCCGCAGGGGAGGACTTTGGAGGCGTGTTGGAGAAGACTCAGCCCGTGACGGTTGAGGGTGCAAGCAGGGGGAGTTGCCTTTAAAAGGAGGGCGACCCCCTTCGTAAGGCGACCATGTCTCCTTCCTCCCCTATGCATTGTGTCTCTCCATCTTCCAAGCCCCCGGATGGGGGAAACCGCCGTCTTTTCGCTCCATCGCTGGAGGAACGCAACTCCGTGGGAGTTGGTACCTTTCAGCCATCGTTCGGCTTCAAGGATTTTCATCATGCAGCCCGGCTGCACCCCTCCACCGGCGGTCACCCAGGGTGGTGACCTCCGGCTTGATGGTGGGGGAAAGCGAGCCGGGCTGCGGCATCCGCCCCTTCCTCAGCCTTAAGGATTTTCATCACCAGGGCTGAGGAGGGGCGTGTGCCGGGTCGGGGTTGGCCCCTGCGCGGGTGGTGACCCGCTCCTTCCCTCAGTGATCGGGGGGAAGGGCGGGAGTCGTCCGTGGCGCCAACAGCTGCAGCGTGCCCGGCTCTCTGAGCCGAGCAATCTCGGAGCCGCCCCCGGTGTCGCCTCCCGCCACGGCAGCTGGAAGAGGTTCTTCCGCCGGCGCGACGGCCGAGGTTGGCCACAGACCGACCTCCGACTCTACGGCCTTCTGCCCGTCCTTGCCTCTCGAGTTTGGGCAAGGGCGGGGGCCTCCTAGCAGTAGCATCCGCTCTGAGGCCATCACTGCTGCTGTTGGGCCCCCCAGGACAGACGTCTTCATCGTCGCCGCTGCCGGGGCGGGCGGCGACGTGCCGTTCGTCGGCCTTCTGCTGCCCCGCAGGCCCTCCCCCATCGAGTGCGGTTGTTCGTACTTGCGGGGGGGGGGGGGGGAACCGGAGTTCCGTTTGTAATGGCACTTCGAGTGCCGGGTTTTTTGTTCATTTCGGCTTTCGGGGCCTGAACATGTATGTAACCACGGCACGGAGCCGTGTTTTTTCCTCATTTCCGAGCACTAAGACTCGTCCGCTGATTGTCTGAACCGCTTCACCAAGCGTGAGTTGCCCCGTGTCAAGGTGACGAGTGAGGTATCCGTATCCCGGAGGCGTAGGAATCCCTCGGCTCGGTCGGACCTGTTGTCCGGGGCTCCTCTAGCTTAGTTAAAGAGACCCCTCGGCCGCTCTTCGACGAGCCGAGGCCAGGGGTAGCGATATCAGCATGAGCAGAGGCGGAGTTGGCTCGGGAATGAAACCTGGTTGGCCGGAGCCTAGCCAGGTTGTCCGTTGGCAGGATCGACGCCGGAGCTGGTCAGCCGAGGCCTCGGACCGGGCTGGCGCCCTCGAAAGGTGGTCGGCCGAGGCCCCGGGGGTGGCCGGCCGAGCCGTCCGCTCGGGCCGGACCCGGAGAAGTCCCTGACAGCGATTGCTCGAGCGTGGTGATGACGTCGTCCTTCGGAGCGGAGGCCCTCGGACCGCGTCGCCGTCCGAGGCTAGGTCGGGCCTTGCCGAAGGTGTTGTCGATGCCGAGGGTGTCATCGCCCTCTTCCAGCGTTAAGATCCGAGCCAGCAGGGTCAAATCGTCTTGTAGCGTGGGCCTTGTATGGCCGTCGAGGCCAGAACACACACCCTTGCTGCGTTATAAAGCTGCGTCTCTTTTCCTCTTGTTTCGAGTATCTGGACTTTCCGTCGGTAGCAGGGATGTTAGTGCGAGCAAGAGTTGCTTCTCGCGGAAGGTGATGAGTGAGGTATCCGTATCCCGGAGGCGTGGGAGTCCCTCGGCTCGGTCGGCCTTGCCACTTACGCGTACTTTTACCCGTCCATGAGGCCCTGTCACCGACTCGGTCTAGAAGGCTCGAAGAATCGCTTCGACAGAAGAGCTTCCGTACGTAAAGACTCGTTCGATCCGCGGATTCACCTTATCCGAGCGCGAGTTACTTATCGCAGAAGGTGATGAGTGAGGTATCCGTATCCCAGAGGCGTAGGAGTCCCTCGGCTCGGTCAGCCTTGACTGCTTACGTGTACCCCGTCGTTTCCGGGACCCACTTTTCGAAGTAGTCAAAAAGCACGAAAAATGTTCTGGTAGAAGAGATTTTTTGTTCGAGGAAAATTTTGACGCAGAGGGGGTTTCCCCCCTTTTAGCCCCCGAGGGAGGGTCGGGCTTTGCCGAGGCGAGGCCGACCCTTCCTTGTTGACTAAACTTTGCGTGGGTGCGAGGTATATGAACAATTTGGAAACATCTCAAGGGTAGAAGCGACGTAGCTGTTGGATGTTCCAAGCGTTGCCGTAGACCTCGCCCTGACTGTTGGCCAGCTTGTACGTTCCGGGCTTCAGGACTTTGGCGATGATGAACGGCCCCTCCCAGGGGGGCGTGAGCTTGTGCCTCCCTCGGGCCTCCTGCCGCAGCCGAAGCACCAGATCGCCCACCTGGAGATCTCGGGGTCGGACCCCTCGGGCGTGGTAGCGTCGCAGGGACTGCTGATACCGCGCCGAGTGTAGTAAGGCCCTGTCCCGAGCCTCATCCAGCTGGTCCAGCGAGTCTTCTCGGCTAGCTTGGTTGCTTTCTTCGTTGTAGGCCCTCGTCCTCGGGGAGCCGTATTCCAGGTCCGTGGGCAGGACGGCCTCGGCCCCGTAGACCAGGAAGAACGGCGTGAAACCCGTGGCTCGGCTTGGCGTCGTCCTCAGGCTCCAGACCACCGAGGGGAGTTCCTTCATCCATCGCTTGCCGAACTTGTTGAGATCATTGTAAATTCGAGGCTTGAGCCCTTGTAGGATCATGCCGTTGGCGCGCTCTACTTGCCCATTCGACATGGGATGAGCTACGGCGGCCCAGTCCACCCGGATGTTGTGATCCTCGCAAAAATCCAAGAATTTTTTGCCGGTGAACTGGGTGCCATTGTCGGTGATGATGGAGTTCGGGACCCCGAAGCGATGGATGATGTTGGTGAAGAACGCCACCGCCTGCTCGGACCTGATGCTGTTCAGGGGTCGGACCTCGATCCACTTGGAGAATTTGTCGACGGCGACCAGCAGGTGCGTGTAGCCCCCGGGCGCCTTCTGCAGAGGGCCGACGAGGTCCAGACCCCACACAGCGAAGGGCCAGGTGATGGGTATCGTCTGCAGAGCCTGAGCGGGCAGGTGGGTCTGCTTCGCATAGAATTGGCACCCTTCGCAGGCGCGGACAATTCTAGTGGCGTCAGCCACCGCCGTTGGCCAGTAGAAGCCTTGGCGGAAAGCGTTCCCGACGAGGGTTCGAGGTGCTGCATGATGACCGCAAGCCCCCGAGTGTATTTCCCGCAGGAGTTCCTGACCTTCGGCGATGGAGATGCATCGCTGGAGGATGCCCGAGGGGCTACGGTGGTAGAGCTCCTTCTCATCGCCCAGCAAGACGAACGATTTGGCGCGTCGCGCTACCCGCCGAGCCTCGGCTCGGTCGAGGGGCAGTTCTCCTTGGTGGAGATATTGTAGGTACGGGGTTTGCCAATCTTGATCTGGCACGACCCCGTTCTGCTCCTCCTCGATGCGCAGTGCTTCGCCCTCGGGCTCCGAGGGTTCCTCGGGTTGAGCCGAGGATGGCTCGGGCTGGGCCGAGGTCACCTCGGACGAGGCCGAGGGTGCCTCGGGCTCGGGCGCGTCGCCTATTTTGACGGAGGGTTGGTGCAGATCTCGGGAGAAGACGTCCGGGGGAACCGTCGTTCGCCCCGAGGCTATCTTCGCCAGCTCGTCCGCAGTCTCGTTGTAACGCCGGGCGATGTGGTTAAGCTCGAGCCCGTAGAACTTGTCTTCCAGGCGTTGAACCTCCTCACAGTAGGCCTCCATCTTCGGGTCGCGACAGAGGGAGTTCTTCATGACTTGGTCGATGACGAGCTGTGAGTCGCCGCGTGCATCGAGGCGTCGGACCCCTAGCTCGATGGCGATTCGCAATCCGTTGATCAGAGCCTCGTACTCAGCCACATTGTTGGACGCCGGGAAATAGAGGCGGAGCACGTAGCGCAGGTGTTTCCCGAGGGGCGAGACGAAGAGCAGGCCCGCGCCAGCTCCCGTCTTCATCAGCGACCCGTCGAAAAACATGGTCCAGAGCTCTGGTTGGATCGGAGCCGTTGGCAACTGGGTATCGACCCATTCGGCAACGAAATCCGCCAGTACCTGGGACTTGATGGCCTTCCGAGGGGCGAACGAGATTGCCTCGCCCATGACTTCCACCGCCCACTTCGCGATCCGCCCCGAGGCTTCTCGGCACTGGATGATCTCCCCTAGGGGGAAGGATGACACCACAGTCACCGGATGGGATTCGAAGTAATGTCGCAGCTTTCGCCTCGTCAGGATCACTGCATATAGCAGCTTCTGGACTTGTGGGTAGCGGATCTTGGTCTCGGACAGCACTTCGCTGACGAAGTAAACTGGCCTCTGAATGGGCAAAGCATGCCCCTCTTCCTGCCTTTCGACCACGATCGCGGCGCTGACCACCTGAGTGGTTGCGGCGACGTAGACCAGGAGGGCTTCTCCATCAGCTGGGGGTACCAAGATGGGCGCCTGGGTGAGGAGCGCCTTCAGGTTCCCGAGGGCTTCCTCGGCCTCGGGAGTCCAAGTGAAGCACTCGGCCTTCCTTAAGAGGCGGTACAGGGGCAGGCCTCTTTCGCCGAGGCGCGAGATGAAACGGCTCAAGGCCGCGAGGCATCCCATGACCCTCTGTACGCCTTTTAAGTCCTTGATGGGCCCCATGTTTGTGATGGCCGCGATCTTCTCCGGGTTGGCTTCGATGCCCCGCTCGGAGACGATGAATCCCAAAAGCATGCCCCGGGGCACCCCGAAGACGCACTTCTCGGGATTGAGCTTGACGCCCTTCGCCTTGAGACACCGGAATGTCAGTTCGAGGTCGGAGAAAAGGTCAGAGGCTTTCCTCGTCTTGACTACGATGTCATCGACGTAGGCCTCGACCGTGCGACCGATGTGTTCGCCGAACACATGGTTCATGCACCGCTGGTACGTTGCACCCGCGTTCCTCAAACCGAACGACATTGTGACATAACAGTACATGCCGAAGGGCGTGATGAAAGAAGTCGCGAGCTGGTCGGACTCTTTCATCTTGATTTGATGATACCCTGAGTAGGCATCGAGGAAAGACAGGGTTTCGCACCCTGCAGTGGAGTCCACGATTTGATCGATGCGAGGTAGAGGGTAGGGGACTTTCGGACATGCTTTGTTGAGACCAGTGTAGTCTACACACATCCGCCACTTCCCCCGTTTTTTCCTCACAAGTACAGGGTTGGCAAGCCATTCGGGATGGAATACCTCTTTGATGAACCCTGCTGCCATCAGCTTGTGGACCTCCTCGCCTATCACCCTGCGCCTTTCCTCGTCGAATCGGCGCAGAGGCTGTCT
The DNA here is from genome assembly GCA_029449295.1 of Zea luxurians. Lineage (NCBI taxonomy): Eukaryota > Viridiplantae > Streptophyta > Magnoliopsida > Poales > Poaceae > Zea > Zea luxurians. The sequence continues at coordinate 93,081,966 of JAOPSE010000010.1, read as the reverse complement.
GACCGGTCGGGCCCCGGCCCGAATATCCAGCGAGTGCTCGACGACATCCCTCGGTATGCCGGGCATGTCCGAGGGACTCCACGCAAAGACGTCGGCGTTTGCGCGGAGAAAGTCGACGAGCACTGCTTCCTATTTGGGGTCGAGCCCGGATCCGATTCGAATCTGCTTGGAGGCGTCGCCACTGGGGTCGAGGGGGACGGCCTTAACCGTCTCCGCTGGCTCGAAGTTGCCGGCATGTCGCTTCACGTCCGGCACCTCTCGGGAGAGGCTTTCCAGGTCGGCAATGAGGGCCTCGGACTCGGCGAGGGCCTCGGCGTACTCCATGCACTCCACATCGCATTCGAATGCGTGTTTGTACGTGGGGCCGACGGTGATGACCCCGTTGGGGCCCGGCATCTTGAGCTTCAGGTAGGTGTAGTTGGGGATGGCCATGAACTTCGCGTAGCATGGCCTTCCCAACACTGCGTGGTAGGTTCCTCGGAACCCGACCACCTCGAACGTCAAAGTCTCCCTTCGGAAGTTGGAGGGTGTTCCGAAGCAGACAGGGAGGTCGAGCTGTCCGAGGGGCTGGACGCGCTTCCCGGGGATGATCCCGTGGAAGGGCGCAGCGCCTGCTCGGACGGATGACAGATCGACGCGCAGGAGCCTGAGGGTCTCAGCGTAGATGATGTTGAGGCAGCTGCCCCCATCCATCAAGACCTTGGTGAGCCTGACGTCGCCGATGACGGGGTCGACGACGAGCGGGTACTTCCCCGGGCTCGGCACGTGGTCGGGGTGGTCGTCCCGGTCGAAGGTGATGGGCTTGTCGGACCAGTCTAGGTAGACTGGCGCCGCCACCTTCACCGAGCAGACCTCCCGACGCTCTTGCTTACGATGCCGAGCCGAGGCATTCGCCGCATGCCCTCCGTAGATCATGAAGCAGTCGCGGACCTCTGGGAACTCTCCTGCTTGGCGATCCTCCCTTTTGTCGTCGTCGCGGGCCTTGCCACCCTCTGCGGGTGGCCCGGCCCTGTGGAAGTGGCGCCGAAGCATGACGCACTCCTCGAGGGTGTGCTTGACGGGCCCCTGATGGTAGGGGCACGTCTCCTTGAGTGCCTTGTCGAAGAGGTTGGCGCCTCCGGGGGGGCTTCCGAGGGTTCTTGTGCTCGGCGGCGGCGACAAGGTCTGCATCGGGAACGTCACGTTTCGCTTGCGACTTCCTCCTGCCTTTCTTCTTGGCGCCGCGCGGAGTAGACGCCTCGGGAGCATCTTCCGACGGGCGGCCCTGGGGCTGCTTGTCCTTTCGGAAGATGGCCTCTACCGCCTCCTGGCCGGAGGCGAACTTGGTGGCGATGTCCATCAGCTCGCTCGCCCTGGTGGGGGTCTTGCGACCCAACTTGCTCACCAGGTCACGGCAGGTGGTGCCGGCGAGGAACGCGCCGATGACATCAGAGTCGGTGACGTTGGGCAGCTCGGTGCGCTGCTTCGAGAACCGCCGGATGTAGTCCCGGAGAGACTCTCCCGGCAGTTGCCGACAGCTTCGGAGGTCCCAGGAATTCCCGGGGCGCACGTACGTGCCCTGGAAGTTGCCGGCGAAAGCCTGGACCAGATCTTCCCAGTTGGAAATCTGCCCCGGAGGCAGGTGCTCCAACCAGGCACGAGCGGTGTCGGAGAGGAACAGGGGGAGGTTGCGGATGACGAGGTTGTCATCGTCCGTCCCACCCAGTTGACAGGCCAGGCGGTAGTCCGCAAGCCACAATTTCGGTCTCGTTTCCCCCGAGTACTTTGTGATAGTAGTCGGGGGTCGGAATCGGGGCGGAAACGGCGCCCGTCGAATGGCTCGGATGAAGACCTGCGGACCGGGTGGTTTGGGCGAGGGACTCCGATCCTCCCCGCTGTCGTAGCGTCCCCCACGCCTGGGGTGATAGCCTCGGCGCACCCTTTCGTCGAGGCGTGCCCGACGGTCGCGATGAGGGTGCTCGTCGCCGAGGTGGCCCGGGGCCGCAGGCGCGGTGTTGCGCGTGCGCCCGGTGTAGACCGAGGCTTCCCGCGTGAGTCGGGAAGTCGCGGCACGAGGTTCCGAGGGGTACCCCTGCCTTCGGGAGGCAGAGCTCTCGGTCCGCCGGGCCGCAGCGCCTTCCAGGAGATGCTTGAGTTCTCCCTGGATTCGCCGACCCTCGGTGGTTGATGACTCCGGCATCGCGCGGAGGAGCATCGCTGCAGCGGCCAGGTCCTGACCGGTTCCGCCGGATGCGGGTGGCGGTCTGTCCCTGGCATCGTTGGCGATGCGGCGCTGGAGACCTTGGGGCAGGTGACGTATTCCTCCGGCTGGGGGCTGGCTCGCCCATACCTGCCCGATGTTCTGGCGGATTGCCTCGAGTGCTCCTGCTCCCTCATCGAGCCCGGCCTGCGCCCCGCGGACTTGCTCGAGCTGTGGGTCGTGACCCCCCGCCGGAACGGGGACCACAGCTAGCTCCCGCGGGATGTCGGCGCGAGGCGCTGGCCTAGGGGGATCACCATCCTCCGGCATGCCGAGACAGCCGCCTCCGGAGGGATCCCCTAGCTCGATGTGGAAACATTCGCGGCTCGGGCCGCGGTCCTTGTCGTCAAGGCTGCGGCTGCCGTCGGAACAGTCGGAGAGGTAGTAGTCACATGCGGCCATGAAGTCCTGCATGGCACTAGGGTTGCCAGATTCGGAGAAATCCCAGCAGATGCTGGGGTCGTCATCTTCCTCGGACCCAGAGGGTCCGTAGGTCGAGACACCCGTCAATCGGTCCCAAGGCGACCGCACACGAAACCCCAGAGAGGTTGCACTCGCCTCAACGTGAGCGCCCGCCAAAGCGAGGTCGCCAGGCGGGCTGAGGTCGAGTCGAAATGACGAAAGATGGGTAGCAGTCGGTACCTTTTTGTCGACGAGGAGCGATGAAGTCACGTCGGGGGCTGATCGCGCCGTCGTCCTGGGTGCGAGGGCGACGTCCTGCAGGCCCTCCGTGAGCGTGCTGGCATCGTCCACTTGCTCGGGGTCGACGTGTTGCGGGGGGATGGCGCCCGCCTTTGCCTCGAACGCGAGGGCGACGCTTGGCGTGTCCTCCGTTGGGGCGCTGGGGGTGTCGATTTGCTCGACAGCCGTCGGAGCGCAGCCTCCCGCTCGGCTTTGGTTGCCCCGCCTCCTCCTCCGATGGCAAGGGAGAGGACGGAGCGAGCTCGAAAGTTGTCCTTCCCCCACGCGGGAAAGGCGTCGTCGATTCCGCCGCCGGCGGGCGGGCTGTCCGCCACCATTGTCGCTGTCGCGCGGCGGTGGAAGGAGCATCATGTCGTAGCTGCTGTCGAGAGACATGAACTCGAGGCTCCCGAAACGGAGCACCGTCCCGGGTTGAAGAGGTCGTTGGAGACTGCCCATCTGGAGCTTGACGGGAATCTACTCGTCAACACGCAGCATGCCCCTACCTGGCGCGCCAACTGTCGGCGTTCCGAGACCGGGGGGTCCCCGAGCCGACGAGTGAGTGTGCCGCGTGCCCCAGCCCAGATGGGTCGAGCGCGTGGGCGAGCGCGAAGGGGGGAGAGAGAGAGAGCGAGAGAGAGCGAGGCGGCCGGAGCCGGGTCGTGAGGGAGTCGGAGAATTCCCGCGGCCTTCGTGTTCGTCCCGCACCCAGGTCGGGTGCGCTTGCAGTAGGGGGTTACAAGCGTCCGCGCGAGGTGAGGGGAGCGGGCGGCCCCGAGAGAGCGCCTGCCCCTGCCCTTCGTCCCCGCGAGGCCAACCTTCTCTAAGAAGGCCCTGGTCCTTCCTTTTATAGTCGTAAGGAGAGGATCCAGGTGTACAAAATGGGGGTGTAGCAAGGTGCTACGTGTCTAGCGAGGGAGAGCTAGCGCCCTAAGTACATGCCAAGGTGGCAGCCGGAGAGATCTTGGCACCCTGTTGGTGTGGCGTCGTGGCTGTTGGAGAAGCAGTGAAGCTTGACGGAGGGACAGCTGTTGGAACAGCTGTGCTCTTGCTGACGTCTCCCTGCTTTCGTAAGGGAGCCGTGAGCCGCCGTCGTCATGGTCTAGTGGGGCGCCATCATTGCCTATCTGGCGTAGCTGGCCAGATGGGACGCCGGTCTTGTTCTCTGCGACCCAAGTCGGCTCAGGGCAGGGTGATGATGACGCTTCCTGTTGACGTGGCGGTCTTGTGTCCTAGGTCGGGCGTCGTGGAGGCTCCTCCGAAGTCGAGGTCGAGTCCGTCCTGCATGACAGAGGCGGAGCCCGAACCCCTGGGTCGGGCGAGGCGGAGGTCGTTCGGCAGAGGCCGAGGCGGAGTCCGAGCCCTGGGTCGGGCGAGGCAGAGTTCGTCGTCTTCCTGGGCCTTAGCCCGAGTCCGAGCCCTGGGCCGGGCGGAGCGGAGTTCGCCGTCTTCCGGGGCCTTAGCCCGAGTCCGAGCCCTGGGTCGGGCGGAGCGGAGTTCGCCGTCTTCCGGGGCCTTAGCCCGAGTCCGAGCCCTGGGTCGGGCGGAGCGGAGTTCACCGTCTTCCGGGGCCTTAGCCCGAGTCCGAGCCCTGGGTCGGGCGGAGCGGAGTTCGCCGTCTTCCGGGGCCTTATCCCGAGTCCGAGCCCTGGGTCGGGCGAGGCGGAGTTCGCCGTCTTCCGGGGCCTTAGCCCGAGTTCGAGCCCTGGGTCGGGCGGAACCTCCTATGGCACCTCTGGCGAAGTCTGGTCGCCCGTCGGTCTTACCTTTTGCGTTAAACGCCCCGGTGACTTGGTCGGTTGGCGCGGTGATTTAGTCAGGGTTACTTCTTATCGAAGGCGGGGCCTCGGGCGAGCCGGTGATGCGTCTGCCGTGAAAGAGGAGACCTCAGGCGAGACGGAGTCATCTTAGGGTCGGCTGCCCTCGCCCGAGGCTAGGCTCGGGCGTGGCGTGATCAAGTCGCTCGTATGGACTGATCCCTGACTTAATCAAACCCATCAGGCCTCTGCAGCTTTATGCTGATGGGGGTTACCAGCTGAGAATTAGGCGTCTTGAGGGTACCCCTAATTATGGTCCCCGATAGAAGTCGAATGACGTGGCGTACCTTTTTCGACGCGGTCATTATGGCAAAGGCGAAGCGTTGCTTGCTTCTCCAGCCTGAGGCGCCGCCTGTCCTGCCGTGGAGTTAATGCGACGGGGCGAGCGGTTCGTGAGGCGGTCGTTGCGCGTGTGCGAGCCGTTCGAGGAATGGATCACGGGCGCACCGTCTTCACGCCGTGAGAGAGGGCTCCCTTGCTGCCCTTGGATGGGACGTAAGCTTGGCTGACGATGTGACCGCTGCCCCTGCCCGCCTGTCACCGCCATTACTGCCGGCCCATTTTTGACCGCATTTGACCGTCGCGCTTGGCTGGCACTGCAGGGTTGCCTCGAGTCATGGTATTGACTCCGCAGTCGAGGAGGTGTGGTAGTGGCGCGAGTGGCGGTGCAGCTGCTCGCACGTAGCAACTGGCGTGCCGGTTGCATGACGCATGGGCCTAGACCTCCATGCTGGGCGCGTTGGAGTCGAAGGGGCGCGCCCACTTGGCACGGTTGCATGCCGCCTGCATGGCTGTCCGCCCTTTCACCCGCTGGTTTGGGCGAAAGTGGAGGAGTGCTTGTAACCGCCGGGTGGTTGCATGCACCGCGCGTGCGTGGCGGTTTGGCTTCTTCTCCCCTGGACCAGCTTGCATGACGTGTGGGGCCCAGCCCCCGCGCCGTGGGGGGGAGAATCTTGGAGCGTGTTGGAGAAGACTCAACCCGCAACGTTTGAGGACGCGAGTGGGGAGAGTTGCCTTTAAAAGGAGGGCGACCCCCTTGGAGGGCAACCATGTCTTCGCGCTCCCCTCATGCATCGTGTCTTTCCATCTTCCGAGCCCCCAGATGGGGGACGCCCGGAATCCTTCCGTCTTGTCGTCGGAGGAACGCAACTTTGTGGAGGTTGGTACCTTTCAGCCATCGTTCGGCTTCAAGGATTTTCATCATGTAGCCCGGCTGCATCCCCTCGCCGGTGGTCACCTAAGACGGTGACCTCCAGCTTGACGTCGGGGAGAAGCGAGCCGGGCTGCGATCTTGGTCCCACCCTCAGCCCCAAGGATGTTCATCATCCTTGCTGGGGCGGAGGCCAGGCTGAGCCGGAGCTCTACCTCCCACGCGGGCCGGCTAGCCACCTCCTCTTCCAGCTTCTGGTGGTGGAAACCATCCTCCAGCCTTGCGGAGGAGGCGTCCTCCAGCCATGCCGGGGAAGGCGAACTGTTGCTATCCAGCTAGGATGCAACATTATGTCCTTCTCCTCGCTTTCGTGGCGAGGACGGGAGTGAGGACCTATCGGTGCGCCTTGCCGACCGTCGGCATTGGTGGAGGGGCGTACGCCGCCGTCCGTGCTAATGTGGTGGCAGCCGGAGGAAGCTCCCCCCCATTGAGGCCGTCGGCGCCGCCCACGGCCCGGCCCCCGGCTCTTTGGCTTTGATGTCTGTTTCGCGTCCCTTGAGTAGGGACGCGAACGAAAGCCTTCCGGTGGCCGCGTCCGTACTGGGATCATGGCTACCGCTGTGGGGTTGGAACCGGAGTTCCGTTTGTAATGGCACCTTGAGTGCCGGTGTTTTGTTCAATGCGGCTGTCGAGGCCTGAACGTGTATGTATTTTCAGCTCGGAGCCGTGTTTTTTCTTCATTTCGAGCACTAAGACTCGCCTTGTCGATTATCTGAGCCGCTTCACCGAGCGTGAGTTGCCTCGTGCAAAGGTGACGAGTGAGGTGTCCGTATCCCGGAGGAGTGGGAGTCCCTCGGCTCGGTCGGCCTTGCAGTCCGAGGCCCCTCTTGCTTAGTTAAAGGAACCCCTCAGCCGCTCTTCGATGAGCCGAAGCCGGAGGTAGCGATGTCAGCACGGACAGAGGCAAAGTTGGCTTCGAAAAGGAGGTGTGGTTGGCCAGAGCCAGGCCGGGTCGTCTGCTGACGGAACCGACGCCGGAGTTGAGCTGCCGAGGCCACAAGCCGAGCTGATGACTTTGGGGGACAGCTGGCCGAGGCCTTGGGGTGGCCGGCCGAGCCGCCTGCTCGGGCCGGATTCTCGAAGAAGACCCTGGCGGCGATGGCCCGGGTGTGGTGCTGATGTCGTCCTTCAGAGTGGGGGCCCTCCGACCGCATCGCCGTCCGAGGCTAGGTCAGACCCCGCCGAAGGTGTAGTTGATGCCGAGGGTGCTGCTGCCCCCTTCGGCTGTCGACGTCCGAGCCTGCAGGATCAGGTTGTCTTATAGTGTGTGTATGTTTTCTGCGGCCACCGAGGCCTAAACACACCGTCGTCGTGTTGTAAAGCTGCGTTTCTTTTCCTCTTGTTTCGAGTATCCGGACTCATATGTCGGTAACAGAATTGTTTGTGCGGGCGAGAGCTGCTTTTCACGGAAGGCGATGAGTGAGGTATCCATATACCGGAGGCGTAGGAATCCCTCGGCTCGGTCGGCCTTGCCGCTTACGCGCGCTCTTACTCGTCCATAGGGTTCTGTTACCGACGCAGTCGAGAAGGCCCGAGAAATCATTTCGGCAGAGGAGCTTCTCGAGCATGAAGACTTGTTCGGTCCGCGGAGTCACTTATCCGAACGCGAGTTACTTATCGCAGAAGGTGATGAGTGAGGTATCCGTATCCCGGAGGCGTAGGAGTCCCTCGGCTCAGTCAGCCTTGGCAGCTTACGTGTACTCCGTCGTTTTCAGGATCCACTTTTGAAGTAGTCGAAGAGCACGAAAAGCATTCTGGCAGAAAAGATTTTTTTTTCTTTTTTCGAGGAAAATTTTGACGCAGAGGGGGTTGCCCCCTTCTAGCCCCCGAGGGAGGGTCGGGCTTTGCCGAGGCAAGGCTGACCCTTCCTTGACGACCAGACTTGGTGTGTGAACGAGGTATACGAGCAACTTGAAAGCATCTTAAGGGTAGAAGCGACGTAGCTGTTGAATGTTCCAGGCGTTGCTGTAGACCTTGCCTTGGCTGTTGGCCAGCTTGTACGTTCCGGGCTTCAGGACCTTGGCGATGACGAACAACCCTTCCCAGGGAGGCGTGAGTTTGTGCCGCCCTCGGGCGTCTTGTCGCAACCGAAGCACAAGGTCGCCCACCTGGAGGTCTCGGGACCTAACCCCTCGGGCGTGGTAGCGTCGCAGGGACTGCTGGTACCGCGCCGAGTGTAGTAAGGCCACGTCCCGAGCCTCCTCCAGCTGGTCCAGTGAGTCTTCTCGGTTGGCTCGGTTGCTCTGGTCAGTGTAGGCCCTCGCCCTCGGGGAACCGTATTCCAAATCTGTGGGCAAGATGGCCTCGGCCCCATAGACTAGAAAGAACGGTGTGAAGCCCGTGGCTCGGCTCGGCGTTGTCTTCAGACTCCAGACCACCGAGGGGCGTTCCTTCATCCACCGCTTGCCGAACTTGTTGAGGTCGTTGTAGATCCGAGGCTTGAGTCCTTGCAGGATCATGCCGTTAGCCCGCTCCACTTGCCCATTCGTCATGGGGTGAGCCACGGCAGCCTAGTCCACCCGGATGTGGTGATCCTCGCAGAAGTCCAGGAACTTTCTGCCGGTGAACTGGGTGCCGTTGTTGGTGATGATGGAGTTCGGGACCCCAAAGCGATGGATGATGTTGGTGAAGAACGACACCGCCTATTCGGACCTAATGCTGTTTAGGGGTCGGACCTCGATCCACTTGGAGAATTTGTCGATGGCGACCAACAGGTGCGTGTAGCCCCTGGGTGCCTTCTGCAAGGGGCCAACGAGGTCCAGACCCCACACAATAAATGGCCAGGTGATGGGTATGGTCTGCAGAGCCTGAGCGGGCAGGTGGGTCTGCCTCGCGTAGAACTAACACCCTTCGCAGGTGCGGACGATTCTAGTAGCGTCGTCCACCGCCGTCGGCCAGTAGAATCCTTGTCGAAAGGCGTTTCCAACGAGGGTTCGAGGTGCTGCGTGATGGCCGCAAGCCCCCGAGTGGATCTCTCGTAGGAGTTCCTGACCTTCGGCGATGGTAATGCATCGCTGGAGGATGCCTGAGGGGCTACGGTGATAGAGCTCCTTCCCATCTCCCAGCAAGACAAAAGACTTGGCGCGCCACGCCAACCGCCGGGCTTCGGCTTGGTCGAGGGGCAGCTCCCCTCGGTGGAGATATTGCAGGTACGGGGTCTGCCAGCTTTGATTAGGCGTGACCTCGCACTGTTCCCCCTCGACGCACAGTGCCTCACCCTCGGGGGCCGAGGGTACCTCAGGCTGAGCCGAGGGTGCCTCGGGCGGAGCCGAAGGTGCCTCGGGCTTGGGCGTGTCCTCGGTCTTGACGGAGGGTTGATGCAGGTCTCGGGAGAATACGTCCGGGGGAACTGTTGTTCGTCCCGAGGCTATTTTAGCTAGCTCGTCCGCAGTCTCGTTGTAGCGTCGGGCGATGTGGTTGAGCTCGAGCCCATAGAACTTGTCTTCCAGGCGCCGAACCTCATCGCAGTAGGCTTCCATTTTCAGGTCGCGGCAGTGGGAGTTCTTTATGACTTGGTCGATGACGAGCTGCGAGTCGCCGCGAGCGTCGAGGCGTCGGACCCCTAGCTCGATGGCGATTCGCAACCCGTTTACCAGAGCCTCGTACTCAGCCACGTTGTTGGACGCCGGGAAGTGGAGGCGTAGCACGTAGCGTAGGTGCTTCCCGAGGGGCGAGACGAAGAGGAGGCCTGCGCCGGCCCCCGTCTTCATCAGCGACCCGTCGAAAAACATGGTCCAGAGCTCCGGTTGGATCAGAGCCGTCGGGAGCTGGGTGTCGGCCCATTCAGCCACGAAGTCCGCCAAGACCTGGGACTTGATGGCCTTCCGAGGGGCGAACGAGATCGTCTCGCCCATGATCTCCACCGCCCACTTCGCAATTCTACCCGAGGCCTCTCGGGACTGGATGATCTCTCCCAGGGGGAAGGATGACACCACAGTCACCGGATGAGACTCGAAGTAGTGTCGCAACTTCCGCCGTGTCAGGATCACCGCGTACAGTAGCTTCTGGATTTGCGGGTAGCGGATCTTGGTCTCGGACAGTACCTCATTGATGAAGTAGACAGGCCTCTGGACGGGCAATGCATGCCCTTCTTCTCGTCTCTCAACCACGATCGCGGCGCTAACCACCTGGGTGGTTGCGGCGACGTAGATCAAGAGGGCTTCTCCAGCAGCGGGCGGCACCAAGATGGGCGCGTTCGTGAGGAGCGCCTTCAGGTTCCCAAGGGCTTCCTCGGCCTCGGGAGTCCAAGTGAAGCACTCGGCCTTCCTTAAGAGGCGGTACAGAGGTAGACCTCTTTCGCCGAGGCGCGAGATGAAGCGGCTCAGAGCCGCGAGACATCCCATGACCCTCTGTACGCCTTTCAAGTCCTTGATTGGCCCCATGCTGGTGATGGCTGCAATCTTCTCCGGGTTGGCTTCGATGCCCCGCTCGGAGACGATGAACCCCAAGGGCATGCCTCGGGGGACCCCGAAGACACACTTTTCGGGATTAAGCTTCACGCCTTTCGCCTTGAGACATCGAAATGTCGCTTCAAGGTCGGAAAGGAGGTCGGAGGCCTTCCTCGTCTTGACTACGATGTCATCGACGTAGGCCTCGACCGTTCGGCCGATGTGTTCGCCAAACACATGGTTCATGTATCGCTGGTACGTTGCCCCCACATTCCTCAAACCAAACGGCATTGTAACATAGCAGTACATGCCGAAGGGTGTGATGAATGAAGTCACGAGCTGGTCGGACTCTTTCATCCTGATCTGGTGATACCCTGTGTAGGCATCGAGGAAAGACAGGGTTTCGCACCCAGCAGTGGAATCCACGATCTGATCGATGCGAGGCAGAGGGTAGGGAACTTTCGGACATGCTTTGTTTAGACCAGTGTAGTCTACACACATCCGCCATTTCCCCCCTTTCTTTCTCACAAGCACAGGGTTGGCAAGCCATTCGGGATGGAATACCTCTTTGATGAACCCTGCCGCCAGTAGCTTGTGGATCTCCTCGCCTATGGCCCTGCGCTTTTCTTCATCAAATCGGCGCAGAGGCTGCTTCACGGGTCGGGCCCTAGCTCGAATATCCAGAGAGTGCTCGGCGAATTCCCTCGGTATGCCGGGCATGTCCGAGGGACTCCACGTGAAAACGTCGGCGTTTGCGCGGAGAAAGTCGACGAGCACTGCTTCCTATTTGGGGTCGAGCTCGGAACCGATCCGGATCTGCTTGGAGGCATCGTTGCAGGGGTCGAGAGGGACGGACTTGACCGTCTCCGCTGGTTCGAAGTTGCCGACGTGGCGCTTCACGTTGGGCGCCTCCCTAGAGAGGCTCTCCAGGTCAGCGATGAGGGCCTCGGATTCGGCGAGGGCCTCGGCGTACTCCACGCACTCCACATCGCATTCGTATGCGTGTCGGTACGTGGGCTCGACGGTGATGACCCCGTTGGGGCCCGACATCTTGAGCTTGAGGTAGGTGTAGTTGGGGACGGCCATGAACTTGGCGTAACATGGCCTCCCCAGCACTGCGTGGTAGGTTCCTCGAAACCCGACCACTTCGAATGTGAGGGTCTCCTTTCGGAAGTTGGAGGGCGTCCCGAAGCAGACGGGTAGATCGAGTTGTCCGAGGGGTTGAACGCGCTTCCCGGGGACGATCCCATGGAAAGGCGCAGCGCCCGTCCGGACCGTGGACAGATCGATCCGCAGGAGCCCGAGGGTCTCGGCGTAGATGATGTTGAGGCTGCTGCCTCCGTCCATGAGGACCTTGGTGAGCCTGATGTTGCCGATGATGGGGTCGACAACGAGTGGGTATCTCCCCGGGCTCGGCACGTAGTCTGGATGGTTGGCCCGGTCGAAGGTGATGGGCTTGTCGGACCAGTCTAGGTAGACTGGCGCCGCCACCTTCACCGAGCAGACCTCCCGATGCTCTTGCTTGCGGTGCCGAGCCGAGGCGTTCACCACTTGCCCCCCGTAGATCATGAAGCAGTCACGGACCTCGGGGAACCCTCCTGCCTTATGATCTTCCTCCTTTGCGTCGTCGAGGGCCTTGCCACCCTCGGCGGGTGGCCCGGCCTTGTGGAAGTGTCGTCGAAGCATGGCACACTCCTCAAGGGTGTGCTTGACGGCCCCCTGATGATAGGGGCACGGCTCCTTGAGCATCTTGTCGAAGAGGTTGGCACCTCCGGGAGGTTTCCGAGGGTTCTTGTGCTCGGCGGCGGCGACAAGGTCCGCGTTGGCGGCGTCGCGTTTCGCTTGCGACTTCTTCTTGCCCTTCTTCTTGGCACCGCGCTGAGTTGACGCCTCGGGAGCATCTTCCGGTGGGCGGCCCTGGGGCTGCTTGTCCTTCCGGAAAATGGCCTCAACCGCCTCCTGGCCAGAGGCGAACTTGGTGGCGATGTCCATCAGCTCGCTCGCCCTGGTGGGGGTCTTGCAACCCAGCTTGCTCACCAGGTCGCGGCAGGTGGTGCCGGCGAGGAACGCGCCGATGACATCTGAATCGGTGACGTTGGGCAGCTCTGTGCGCTGCTTCGAGAATCGCCGGATGTAGTCCCGGAGAGACTCTCCCAGCTGCTGGCGGCAGCTTCGGAGATCCCAGGAGTTCCCAGGGCGCACGTACGTGCCCTAGAAATTGCCGACGAAGGCTTGGACCAGGTCGTCCCAGTTGGAGATCTGCCCCGGGGGCAGGTGCTCCAGCCAGGCTCGAGCGGTGTCGGAGAGGAACAGGGGGAGGTTGCGGATGATGAGGTTGTCATCGTCCGTTCCACCCAGTTGGCAGGCCAGCCGATAGTCCGCGAGCCACAATTCCGGTCTCGTCTCCCCCGAGTACTTTGCGATAGTAGTCGGGGTTCGGAACCGGGTCGAGAACGGTGCCCGTCGTATGTCGCGGCTGAAAGCCTGCGGACCGGGTGGTTCGGGCGAAGGACTCTGATCCTCCCCGCTGTCGTAGCGTCCCCCACGCCTGGGGTGGTAGCCTCGGCGCGCCCTGTCATAGAGGTGGGCCCGACGGCTGTGATGATGGCGCTCGTTGCCGAGGCGACCCGGGGCCGCAGGCGCTATGTTGCGCGTGCGCCCGGAGTGGACCGAGGCTTCCTGCATGAATCGGGAAGTCGCGGCGCGATGTTCCGAGGGGAACCCCTGCCTTCGGGAGGCAGAGCTTTCGGCCCGTCGGACCGTGGCATCCTCTAGGAGATTCTTGAGCTCTCCCTGGATACGCCGCCCCTCGGTGGTTGATGGCTCCGGCATCACGCGAAGGAGTAAAGCCGCTGCAGCCAGGTTTTTGCTGACTCCGCTGGAATCCGGTGGCGGCCTCACTCTGACGTCATCGGCGATGCGGTGTTGGATGTCCTGGGGGAGATGACGCGCTTCTCCGGCCGGGGGTTGGATCGCCCATTCCTGCCCGATGTCCTGGCGGATCGGCACAAGCGTTCCTGCTCCCTCGTCGAGCCTGGCCTGCCTCTCGCGGATTTGCTCGAGCTGTGGGTCAGGACCCCTCGCCGGGACGGGGACCACAGCTAGCTCCCGAAGGATGTCAACGCGAGGCACGAGCCTAGGCGGATCACCGTTTTCCGGCATACCAAGATGGTTGCCTTCGCCGGGACCCCCTAGATCGACGTGGAAACATTCACGACTTGGGCCGTGGTCCTCGTTGTCGAGGCCGCGGCTGCCATCGGAACAGTCGGAAAGGCAGTAGTCACATGCGGTCATGAAGTCCCGCACGGCACTGGGGTTACCAAGTCCGGAGAAATCCCAACAGAGGTCGGGCTCGCCATCTCCCTCGGACCCCGAGGACTCGTAGGTCGAGTCGGCCGTCAGCCGGTCCCAGGGTGACCGCACACGATACCCCAGAGGGTTTGGACTCGCCTCTATGAGAGTGCTCACCGAAGCGGAGTCGTTTGGTGGGTCGAGGCCGAATCCAAAAGACACGAGATGGGAATCGGTCGGTACCTTTCGGTCGACGGTCGGTGACGAGGTCACGTCCGGGACTGACTGCACCGTTGTCTCAGGTACGAGGGTGACACCTAGCAAGTCCTTCGCAAGCGTGCTGGCATCGTGCGTTTGCTTGAGATTGGCGTGTTGCGGGGAGGCGGCGCTCGTCTTCGTCTCAGACGCGAGATCGATGCCCGACGTGCCCTCCGTTGGGGCACCGGCGCCGTCGACTCGCTCGACAGCCAACGAGGTGCCGCTTCCCGCTTGGCCTTGGTTGCCCCGCCTCCTCCTCCGTCGGCGGGGGAGGGGACGGGACAAGCTCGAATGTCGTCCTTCCACCATGTGGGGAAGGCGTCGTCGATTTCCCCGCCGGCGAGCGGGTTGTCGACCGCCATTGTCACTGTCACGCGGCGGGGGAAGGAGTATCATGTCGTAGCTACCGTCGAGGGACATGAACTCAAGATTCCCGAAACGGAGCACCGTCCCAGGCTGGAAAGGTTGCTGGAGACTGCCCATCTGGAGCTTGACGGGAAGCTGTTCGTCAACACGCAGCAGGCCCCTACCTGGCACGCCAACTGTCGGTGTTTCGAAACCCGGGGGGTCCCTAGACCGACGAGTGAATTGTCGCCGCGTGCCCCAGCCCAGATGGGTCGACGCGAGACGGAACGCGAAGGGGGGAAAAGGAGGCAGCCGGAGGGAGGCAGGCGTGAGAGAGTGGATCCCGCGGCCTTCGTGTTAGCCCCGCGCCTGGGTCGGGTGCGCTTGCAGTAGGGGGATACAAGCGTCCACGCGAGAGTGGGAGCGAGCGGCCTTGCGCGAGCGCCGTCCCGTCCTTCTCCGCGCGGGCCAACCCTCTGTAAGAGGGCCCTGGTCCTCCCTTTTATAGGCATAAGGAGAGGATCCAGGTGTATAATGGGGAGTGTAGCAATGTGCTAACGTGTCTAGCGGTGGAGAGCTAGCGCCCTAAGTACATGCCGTCGTGGCAGCCGGAGAGGTTTTGGCACCTGGTTCGTGTGATGTCGTGGCCGTCGGAGGAGCGCTGGAGCCTGGCAGAAGGACAGCTGTCGGGGCTGTCGAGTCCTTGCTGACGTCCTCTTGCTTCCGTAAGGGGGCCGAGAGCCACCGTCGTCACAGAGCGTGCGGGGCGCCATCATTGCCTATCTGGCGGAGCGAGCCAGATGGGACGCCGGTCTTGTTCCCCGTAGCCTGAGTCAGCTCGGGGTAGGGTAATGATGGCGCCTCCTGTCGACGTGGTCGGTCCGCGCCCTAGGTTGGACGATGTGGAGGCTCCTCCGAGGTCGAGGTCGAGTCTATCTTTCGTGGCCGTGGTCGAGTCCGAGCCCCTGGGTCGGGCGAGGCGGAGACCGTCGGCTGAGGCCAGGGCTGAGTCCGAGCCCTAGGGTCGGAAGAAGCGGAGTCCGTCGTCTCCTGGGGCTGAGCCCAAGTCCGGGCCCTGGGTCGGGCAGAGTGGAGTTCGTCGTCTTCTAGGGCTGAGCCCAAGTCCGAGCCCCTGGGTCAGGCGGAGCGGAGTTCGTCGTCTTCCGGGGTTGAGCCCATGTCCGAGCCCTGGGGTCGGGCGAGGCGGAGTTCGCCGTCTTCTGGGGCTGAGCCCGAGTCCGAGCCCTGGGTCGGGCGGAGCGGAGTTCGCCGTCTTCCGGGGCTGAGCCCGAGTCCGAGCCCTGGGTCGGGCGGAGCGGAGTTTTCTATGACGCCCGAGGCCGGCCTTGGCTGCTGTCAGCCTCACTCTGTCGGGTGGCTCAGCAGTCGGAGCGGCGCAGGCGGCGCTGTCCTCTTGTCAGACCGGTCAGTAGAGCGGCGAAGTGACTGCGGTCACTTCGGCTCTGTCGACTGGAGGGCGTGCGTTGGGATAAAGGTGTCAGGCCACCTTTGCATTAAACGTCCCTGCGATTTGGTCGGTCGGCGTGGCGATGTGGCCAAGGTTGCTTCTTGGTGAAGACTGGGCCTCGGGTGAGCCGGTAGTGTGCCCGTTGCTGGAGGGGGGTCCTTGGGCGAGACGTAGGTTCTCCGGGGTCGGCTTCCCTTGCCCGAGGCTAGGCTCGGGCGAGGCACGATCATGTCCCTTGAATGGACCGATCCTTGACTTAATCGCACCCATCAGGCCTTTGCAGCTTTGTGCTGATGGGGGTTACCAGCTGAGATTTAGGGGCCTTGAGGGTACCCCTAATTATGGTCCCCGACAATGGTGCGTTCTGTCCCCGACGCGACTTCACCACCGTCCGTCGACCAAAAGGTACCGTCCGTATTCCACCCTGTTCCCTTTCGATTCAGCTTTGATCCACCTAGCGACCCTGCTACGGTGAGCGCTTTCGTAGAGGCGTATCCAAACCTTTCGGGGTACCATATGTGGTCGACCTGGGACCGACTGACAGCCGTCTCAACCTCCGGACCGGCGGGTTCCGAGGAAGAGGACGACCCCGACTTCGGTTGGGATTTCTCTAGCCTCGATGACCCCGGTGCCATGCGGGACTTCATGTTCGCATGTGACCACTGTCTCTCCGATTGTTCTAACGATGGCCATGACCTTGACGACGAGGGTTACGGCCCAAGTCGCGAATGTTTCCACGTCGATCAAGGAGATCACAACGAAGGCAACCACCTCGGTATGCCGGAGGTTGACGATTCCCCTGGGCCCGCATCTCGCGTTGACATCCCACGGGAGCTAGCTGTGGTCCCAGTCCTTGCGGGGGGTCAGGACACACAGCTCGAGCAAATCCGTGAGATGCAGGCCCAGGTCGACGGGGAAGCAGGGCAGCTTGTGCAGCTCCAACAGAACATCGAACAGGAGTGGGCAGGCCGAACACTCGCAGGAGGAGCCTATCATCGGGCCCGGGACATCCAGCGCCGCATCGTCGACAATGCCAGGGCAGCGCTGCCCCCGGCCGTCAGCGGGTCCGGCCAGGACCTAGCTGCAGCGGCGATGCTACTTCGAACCATGTCGGAGCCATCCACCACCGAGGGACGGCGTATCCAGGGCAAACTCAAGGATCTCCTGGAAGGCGCCGCAGTTCGACGAGCCGAGAGCTTCGCCTCTCGGAGGCGAACTGACCCCTCAGAGCATCACGTGACGTCCTCCCGACGCATGCAGGAGGCCTCAGTCCATCCCGAGCGCACGCGGGACGAGGCACCCGCCGCCCAGGATCGCCTCGGCAACGAGCGTCACCATCGCAACCATCAAGCCTGCCTCAACGAGAAGGTGCATCGAGGCTACCATCCCAGGCGTGGGGGACACTGCGATAGCGAGGAGGATCGCAGCCCCTCGCCTGAACCACTCAGTCCACGAGTCTTCAGCCGGGCCATACGACGAGCGTCATTCCCTGCCCGTTTCCGAGCCCCGACTACCATCACTAAGTACTCGGGGGAGACGAGGCCGGAGCTATGGCTCGCGGACTACCGACTGGCATGCTAGTTGGGAGGGGCAGACGATGACAACCTCATCATCCGTAACCTACCCCTTTTCCTCTCCGACGCCGCCTGGGCCTCGCTGGAGCATCTGCCTCCTGCGCAGATCTCCGACTGGGACGACCTCGTCAAGGCTTTCACGGGAAATTTCCAGGGCACATACGTGCGCCCTGGGAACTCGTGGGATCTCCGAAGCTGCCGCCAGCAGCCTGGGGAATCCCTCCGAGAGTACATCCGGTGGTTTTCAAAGCAGCGCACCGAGCTGCCTAACATCACCGACTCGGACGTCATCAGAGCCTTCCTCGCCGGCACCACTTGCCGAGACCTGGTGAGCAAACTGGGGCACAAGACTCCCACCAGGGCGAGCGAACTGATGGACGTCGCCACCAAGTTTGCCTCGGGTCAAGAGGCGGTCGAGACCATCTTCCGGAAAGACAAGCAGCCTCAGGGGGAGCCTAAGGAAGACACCCCCGAGGCGTCCACCCAGCGTGGCGTGAAGAAGAAGGCCAAGAAGAGGGCGCAAGCGAAGGGCAACGCCGCTGACGCGAATCTTGTCGCTGCTGCCGAGTAGAGGAACCCTCGGAAGCCCCCTGGAGGGGCCGGCGCGTTCGACAAGATGCTCATGGAGCCGTGCCCCTATCACCAGGGTCCCATCAAGCACACCCTTGAAGATTGTGTCATGCTCCGGCGCTACTTCCATAAGACCGAGCCCCCGGCGGAAGATGGCAAGGGCCAAGGCAACAACAAGAAGGAGGGCGGCAGGGAAGAGGAGTTCCTCGAGATCCACAACTGCTTCATGATTTACAGCGGGCAGGTGGCGAACGCCTCGGCTCGGCACCGCAAGCAGGAGCGCCGGGAGGTCTGCTCAGTAAAGGTGGTAGCGCCAGCCTACCTAGACTGGTCCGACAAGCCTATCACCTTCGACCGAGGTGACCACCCCGACTTCGTGCCAAGGCCAGGGAGGTACCCGCTCGTCGTCGATCCGATCATCGGCAACGTCAGGCTCTCCAAGGTCCTTATGGACGGGGGCAGCAGCCTCAACATCATCTACACCGAGACCCTGGAACTCTTGGGGGTTGATCGGTCCGAGGTCCGGGCCGGTGCGGCACCCTTTCACGGGATCGCGCCTGGAAAGCGTATCCTTCCCCTCGGGCGGATTGACTTGCCCGTCTGCTTCAGAACTCCCTCCAACTTCCGAAAGGAAACCCTCACCTTTGAGGTGGTCGAGTTCTGAGGGACCTACCACGCGGTGTTGGGAAGGTCGTGCTACGCCAAGTTCATGGCCGTCCCCAACTACACCTACCTCAAGCTCAAGATGCCGGGCCCAAACGGAATCATCATCGTCGGATCCACGTACCGCCACGCGTACGAATGCGATGTGGAATGCGTGGAGTACGCTGAGGCCCTCGTCGAGTCCGAGGCCCTCATCACCGACCTGGAACGCCTCTCCAAGGAGGCGCCTGACGCGAAGCGGCACGCCGGCAACTTCGAACTTGCCGAGGCGGTTAAGTCCGTCTCTCTCAACCCCAGCAACGACGCCAACAAGAAAGTCTGGATCGGCTCCGAGCTTGACCCCAAATAGAAAGCAGTGCTCGTCGACTTTCTCCGCGCAAACGCCGAAGTTTTTGCGTGGGGTCCCTCGGACATGCCAGGCATACCAAGGGATGTCGCCGAGCACTCACTGGACATCAGAGCTGGAGCCCAACCCGTGAAGCAAACCCTGCGCCGTTTTGACGAAAAAAGTGCAGGGCCATAGGCGAGGAGATCCACAAGCTACTCGCGGCAGGGTTCATCAAAGAGGTATTCCATCCCGAATGGTTAGCTAACCCTGTTCTTGTAAGGAAGAAGGATGGGAAATGGAGGATGTGCGTAGACTACACTGGTCTAAACAAAGCATGTCCGAAGGTTCCCTACCCTCTACCTCGCATCGATCAAATTGTGGACTCCACTGCTGGGTGCGAAACCCTGTCATTCCTCGATGCCTACTCAGGCTATCACCAAATCAAGATGAAAGAGTCCGACCAGCTCGCGACTTCTTTTATCACACCTTTTGGCATGTACTGTTACACTACAATGCCATTTGGTTTGAGGAATGCAGGCGCCACCTACCAGAGGTGCATGAACCATGTGTTCGGAGAACACATCGGCAGAACGGTCGAGGCTTACGTCGATGACATCGTTGTCAAGATGAAGAAAGCCTCCGACCTCCTCTCTGACCTTGAAACGACATTCAAGTGTCTGAGAGCTAAACGCGTGAAACTCAACCCTGAGAAGTGTGTCTTCGGAGTCCCCCGAGGCATGCTCCTAGGGTTCATCGTCTCCGAGCGGGCATAGAGGCCAACCCGGAGAAAATCGCTACCATCACCTGGGGCCGATAAAAGATTTGAAAGGAGTACAGAGGGTCATGGGATGCCTTGTGGCTCTGAGCCATTTCATCTCACGCCTTGGCAAAAAAGGATTGCCCCTGTACCGCCTCTTAAGGAAGACTAAGCGCTTCACTTGGACCCTCTAGGCCGAAGAAGCCCTCGGGAACTTGAAGGCACTCCTTACAAATGCACCCATCTTGGTGCCCCCCGCCGCGGGAGAAGCCCTCTTGATCTACGTAGCCGCAACCACTCAGGTGGTCAGCACCGCGGTCGTAGTGGAGAGACGAGAAGAAGGACATACACTGCTCATCGAGAGGCCAGTCTACTTCATCAGCGAATTGCTATCCGAGACCAAAGTCCGCTACCCGTAGATCTAGAAGCTGCTCTACGCAGTGATTCTGACACGACGGAAGCTGCGACACTACTTCGAGTCTCACCCGGTGACTGTGGTGTCATACTTTCCTCTAGGAGAGATCATCCAGTCCCGAGAGGCCTCGGGTAGGATAGCGAAATGGGCAGTGGAACTCATGGGTGAAACACTTTCATTCGCTCCTCGGAAGGC
The DNA here is from genome assembly GCA_029449295.1 of Zea luxurians. Classification (NCBI taxonomy): domain Eukaryota; kingdom Viridiplantae; phylum Streptophyta; class Magnoliopsida; order Poales; family Poaceae; genus Zea; species Zea luxurians. Next base: position 93,061,767 of record JAOPSE010000010.1, on the reverse strand, counting down.
CATAAAATCCCAAGTCTTGGCTGACTTCCTGGCTGAGTGGACTGACACCCAGTTGCCAACCACTCCAATCCAACCCGAGCTTTGGACCATGTACTTCGACAGGTCGCTGATGAAAACTGGAGCAGGCGCGAGCTTGCTCTTCATCTCACCCCTCGGAAAACAACTTCGCTACGTGATCCGCCTTCATTTTCCGGCATCAAACAACGTGGCCGAGTACGAAGCATTGGTTAATGGGTTGTGCATCACCTCGAGCTAGGGGTTCGGTGCCTCGACGCTCATGGCGACTCGCAGCTTGTCATTGACCAAGTCATGAAGAACTCTCACTGCTACGATCGGAAGATGGAGGCCTACTGCGATGAAGTTTGACGCCTAGAAGACAAGTTCTACGGGCTGGAACTTAACCACGTCGCCCAACGATTCAATGAGACTGCGGATGAGCTGGCTAAAATAGCCTCGAGGCGGACACCGGTTCCCCCGGACGTCTTCTCCAGGGATATACATCAACCCTCCGTCAAGACCGACGACATGCCCGAGATACCCTCGGCCAAGCCCGAGGAAGCCTCGACCGGGCCCGAGGTGCCCTCGGCCGCCGAAGGTGAGGCCTTGCGCATCGAGGGAGAGCGGAATGGGGCCATACCAGTCCCGAACTGGCAGACCCCGTACCTGGAATATCTCCTCCAAGGAGAGCTGCCCCTCGACAAGGCCGAAGCTCGGTGACTGGCCCGGCGCGCCAGGTCGTTCGTTTTGCTGGGTGATGAGAGGGAGCTCTATCACCGCAGTCCCTCGGGCATCCTCCAGCGATGCATCTCCATCACCCAAGGACAAGAGCTGTTACAAGAAATACACTCGAGGGCTTGTGGCCACCATGCAGCACCTCGAGCCCTCATGGGGAATGCCTTCCGACAAGGCTTCTACTGGCCAACCGCGATGGCCGACGCCACTAGGATTGTACGCTCCTGCCGGGGGTGTCAATTCTACGCAAAACAGACACGCCTGCCCGCTCAGGCCCTACAGACGATACCCATCCCCTGGTCGTTTGTTGTGTGGGGTCTGGACCACGTCGGTCCCTTGCAGAAGGCACCCGGGGGCTTCACGCACCTGCTGGTCACCATAGACAAGTTCTCCAAGTGGATCGAGGTCCGACCCTTAACCAGTATCAGGTCCGAGCAGGCGGTGGCGTTCTTCACCAATATCATCCATCGCTTTGGAGTCCCGAACTCCATCATCAGCGATAATGGCATGCAGTTCACCGGAAAAAAGTTCATGGACTTCTGCGAGGACCACCACATCTGTGTGGACTGGGCCGCCGTACCTCACCCCATGACGAATGGGCAGGTGGAGCGTGCCAACAGTATGATTTTGCAGGGACTTAAGCCCAGGATCCACAACGACCTCAACAAGTTTGGCAAGCGGTGGATGAAGGAGCTACCCTCGGTGGTCTAGAGTCTGAGGACGACGCCGAGCCGTGCCACGGGCTTCACGCCGTTCTTTCTAGTCTATTGGGCCGAGGCCGTCCTCCCCACGGACTTAGAATACGGTTCCCCGAGGACAAAGGCGTACAACGACCGAGGCAACCAGATCAGCCGAGAGGACTCGCTGGACCAGCTCAAAGAAGCTCGGGACGTTGCCTTACTACATTCGGCGCGGTATCAGCAGTCTCTGCGACGCTACCACGCCCGAAGGGTTTGGCCCCGAGGCTTCCAAGTGGGAGACTTGGTGCTTCGGCTGCGACAAGACGCCCGAGGGCGCCACAAGCTTACTCCCCCCTGGGAAGGGCCATTCATCATTGCCTAAATCTTGAAGCCCGGAACATACAAGCTGGCCAACGTTCAAGGCGAGGTCTACAGCAACGCTTGGAACATCGAACAGCTACGTCGCTTCTACCCTTAAAATGTTTCAAGTCGTTCATATTCCTCGTTTTTACACGCTTAAATAAAGTCTAACCGTCAAGGAAGGGTCAGCCTTGCCTCGGCCAAGCCCGACCCTCCCTCGGGGGCTAGAAGGGGGACCCCCCTCTGCGTCGAAATTTTTCTTCGGAAAAGTTTTCTACCGAGAAAAGTTTTCTACAGAAAACAACTTTTGTGCTTTCGACTATATCGATAACAGGGTCCTGCGAACTGGTGAGAGAGCACGTAAGTGGCAAGGCCGACCGAGCCGAGGGACTCCTACGCCTCCGGGATACGGATACCTCACTCATCACCTTCCACGAAAAGTAACTCACGCTCGGATAAGCGATCCTGCTACCGAACAAGTCCTAACGCTCGGGTAGAAAACAACTTTCGTGCATTTTTCGACTATATCGATAGCTAGGTCCAGCGGACCGGTGAGGGAGCACGTAAGTGGCAAGGCCGACCAAGCCGAGGGACTCCTACGCCTCCGAGATACGGATACCTCACTCATCACCTTCCGCGAAAAGTAACTCTCGCTCGGACAAAGCGGTTCTGCTACCGACGAACAAGTCCAAATGCTCGAAACAAGAGGAAAGAAAACGCAGCTCTATAATCTGAATGCTAAATATGTTTAGGCCTCGGCGACCGCAACAAACATACGCATACTTCAGATGAACTGTTCATGCAGGCTCAAACATCAGCGGGGGAGGAGCGGCACTCTCGGTGTCGTTTCCACCCTCAGCGGGATCTGGCCCAGCCTCAGGCGGCAATGCGAGTAGGCACCTCAGCCAGCTGCTCCGAAGCCCCAGCCAGCCGTCCCCCAAGGATCTCAGCCCGGCTCACGGCCTCGGCGGCTTGGCTCCATGATTGGCCCCGCTCGCAGGTGATCTGGCCAAACCCCAGCTACTGCTGCTGCACTTTCTCGGCCTAGGAAGCCTCCTGCTCCCACGCCGAGAAAGCCTCTATTCGAGCCGACATCGCCTCTGTCCACGCCACCGCTGCCTTCGGCTTCGGCTCATCGCAGAGCGGCCAGAGGTTCTAAAACCGAGCCAGAGAGGCTTTAAGCGGCAAGGTTGACCGAGCCGAGGGACTCCTACGCCTCTGGGATACGGATACCTCACTCGTCACCTTCCGCGCAAGGCAACTCACTCTCGGTTAAGTGGTTCGGCCACCGACAGGCAAGTCCTAGTGCTTGAAACGAGGAAGAGACACAGCTTTATACTCGAATACCCAAATATTCAGGCCTCGACAGCCACAAAGAACAAATACATATGCTTGGGGTAACTATGCTACATAGACTTAGACGTCGGCAGGACCCTCGGCGGTTCTCCCGGCCTACGACAAATGTCTAAGTCCTTGAAGCGGTTACATTTTGCTTAGGAAAAAACCCAGTATATCCTCTTACAAACGAGACTCTGGTTCCATTCCCGCGGGTATGAACAACCTCCACACCAGGGGGCCCGCGGGATAACGAACTCCAAGCGGCTCGCCGGCGACCTCTGCAGCAGCAGAGACAACGACCTCCACCTCGGGCGGCTAAACAGCAGCAGCGATGACCTCAGGACAGACGCTGCTGTGAAAAGGCCCTCGCCCACGTCCCCACACGAGGGGCGAGGACAATCCGTTAAGGCCGAAGAGTCAGCGGGCGCCGTCTGTGGGATCGAACCCACCGACACTGCACCGACGAACAGCGGCCGCCCCAAAGCGCACCGGCAGGTCCTCGCTCCTGTAACACACCTGGTGTTACTATAACTAAAACTTGATCATGACATCATAAATATTGGCATTGCATATGTTTGATACACCTAGAGTGCATTCACTAGGTACAAATTTCAAACAAGTTGTATTGTTTTGGTGTTTTGCAAATAGAACCCTTGAATAGGATACTTAACCCTAAATAGGGATTAAGGGGGGTAAAACATGACCCAAGTTGAGAAAACCCAAAAGCTTTAGTGGAATAGTCATAAAATGCTCCTAAGAATGAACTTGAATTACATTTGTACCCTTGGGATACCAAAAACCCTAATTGGAACCCTCGAAAACCCTAAATCCAAACCCTAGGGGCCTATGTGCAAAAATAGTGCACATTTGGACTAAAGTGTGAAAACTACTATGTTAAAGCATATTAAGTCATATGGTTCACAAAATTAGGGATTTGCAAGTGAAACCCTAAGTTTTGGGTTTATTTGCAAAAAGTACCACTTGACCTCTATGTAGCCTAAGTCTGGAATCAGTGTTATGAGCACAACTTTGAGCCCTTGTAACTTTCAAATTCTAGGGTTTTTGCCCTAGGTCACCACATCAAACTTGTAGACCTAATAAAGGAGAACAACTTTGCTTAAGAGTGTAAGCATAGTTGTTAAGAAGAAACTGGAGATAATTAAGTCTAAAGTCTGACTGTCATGCTGATACAGTCTGAATCTCAGACTAACATTGACTTTGATCCAAGTTTGAGAGCCATTTCGACTAAGATCCAGTGAGAATTTGCTTAGGATTGCTATGACAATATTGTAGCTGGTATGTAGCTCCACAACTTTGCTGCAGAGATTTGGACATGTTGCCATGGAAATTTGAGAGAAAATTTAGCCCAAACATTGGCTGTCAGGTGCTCTAATGGAAGCTCGCGAAGGTACAGTGCCTGGTCGGATCAGACCGCCAGCACATGGAGTCCTCACCACCGATGATCGATTCTTCACAGTGATTCGTGTCACCGGCGACTGGATTCGTGCCTGGAGTTGATGGATAGCATCGCGGGGTGATGGATCATCGCCGTCGGTGAGCTGGACGTCACTCCGGCTAGCCGCGGTACCTCTCCTCTCACTCACCGCCCTCGGATAAGGATTCTCACCGTCGTTAAGCCGTCGCCGTTGTCCGCCGCATGTCTAACTCTTTCCACCGCATCGTCGTAGCCTACTCTCGCTCTCCGTTGATCACCGGAGCGATTGCCACGGCGTAGGACACCAGGCCACTACACCAGTGCTCTTCTACCTCCTCCGACCGCCGCGCGTCCCCACTGAAATTCCCAGCCACCGCCATTGATCCCTATAAATTGAAGCCCCCGCCAGCTCCGTAGGGTAGTCAAGAACCCAGCCACCAAGAATCGTCCTCAGTCGATCGCCAGTGAGCCCCAATTTTGAACTTCCCCCAAATCAAGTCTCCGCCACCGTGAAAAGCACCTTGCCGTGGCCAGCACGATACAGGTTAGTTCATCCCTACTACTCTTGCGTTTGAGTGACCTTAGGTGCTCGTGATGCTCGTCGACCCATTTGATTGAACTAAATTGCCACTAATCACCGGGAACACGTTCATTTGTCCGCAACACCCTCGGTCACCGCGGCCAGAGCGAATTGGATCACCATTTCTGAAATTAAATTAGGGGAAATGATCGGGAATGGTTCAATCCCACGTCCGCTGCTCGGGAGCGCCGGTCTTGGCTTTCTCCGGCCAGTCTAGCTTGCCGGAGCACAACCCTGCACTGCTCGTCGTCGTGGACTTCAGTCGGTAAAGGAATAGAACTTCAAGGGCCTTAGTGCAAACTGTCAGTGACTCTGAGTAACAGTGAAGGAACCCGTTCCCAGTTAGCGAAAACCCCGAGGGCCTTTCTGCGAAATTTCCACCGCGGGCGTGGGCGCGCCCCGATTCCCTGTGTTGTTGGGCCGTCTGGGCTAGAATCGGCCCAGTACTATTGCAAGTTTTTCTTTTTCTTTTTCTGCCAGAGATAAACAAATTCTAGAAAATGGTAGAAAAATCCTAAAAATGTCAAACCAATTTTGTTAGATTCCTAATTTTCCATAGTATTTAATAAAAATAGTTTCATGATTTTTAGATTAAATAAGGAATTTTGGAGTATTTAAAATAGCTCAAAACATTAGTTCTGGATTTTTAGAAAATAGATAATCATTCCAAAAATGCCCAAACTTTTTATATGAACTCAAAACATTATTTAGAAGCCTTGGGTAGAGTTTGGTTGGATTTGGACCTTGTTTGATAACTAGAACCCAAAACCCTACCCCCTGCTCTTTGAATTCCTTTACTGACTCCGAAAACCCTAAGTTCTCAGAGTACAGTGAAGGAAAATTGTATTCAAGAACCTTGGATAATAAATTCTTATTATCTTTGCACCCTCATGAGCATTACATGGCATTCATTCTTATACACACATATATATGGTAATGTTTAGAGAACGAAGAGGAAGTCGAAGTAACTGAAGAGAAGACACCACCACCACCTTCGGACTCTCAGGCAGGAAATTGTTTCTACTTTGATATCTGCGGGTCCGAGTCTGACTCACCTATCAACGAAGGCAAGCCCCGGTGCATTTGCCACCTTCCTTGATGTTTTTAAAATTTTTTTCACTTGATTAATGCATTAGGTGATAGGAGTTGAATGCTTAAACAATTCCTGCATTAGCTTCCTTGAACTTGATTTCCTTCCTTGAAAACCCTGTTTTTACAAAAGGTTTTACTATGCTTAGTACTGCTCTAGCAAAACAAAAGATTTGTTTTACAAAAGATGATTGGCTAGTACAGGACAAGTGTTGAACTAGGGTAGAAAGAACTCTAGATGCAGGTAATTTTACCTAACCTAAAATTAAAATTGGATTTTTAAGGATCCACTTTTAGTAAGCATTTATGCAAAACAGAGTCTTTGATCATTGAGAAACCTTACCTTGACTCCCTTATAACTAGCATACCCTTGAGAGTCTTTTCTTTAGTCGGGTAAGACTTGCTGAGTAATTCCATACTCAGGGTTTTATTCCCTATTGTTTTTAGGTGACGAATCAACAAACTTTTGTTGCTTTTGTACCAAGGTGGTGTCAAATGAAGAAAAGCAAGAATGAAGCTGCGGGAGGACCTAGTCCTCCATTAAAACTTTTACGTAAGAACTTACTGGGAGGAGTTTTTACCTCCCTTGGTATTGTAATAATAAGTACTCTGCACTCGTGTTTACATGATGGTCTGTAATAACTAACTTTATCTTACTTTCAAATAAATGTAAGTTATGTAATCGCTTCTGTATTTCTATATCTCCGATGTTCTGTAATGTCTACGTGATGGGTGAAACGCTCTTGGGAAAGGTAAGAAAAGTAGATACCGAACTTTTCAAGTAATTCAGGGGCATCTATAGGGTTGTCTGAGGTCCATTGGACAAAGACAACTGTAGGTGGGCCTAATAACTTGGGAGGTTCCATCACAGCTGGTATCGGAGTGAAGCCCTTCTCTGCAGATATTATGAGGCATCTTCAAAAGGATTCTCTAAAGACTTATCTAGAAAAATTTCTTTCATTCTTACCCATTATATCTGAAGAATCTATATGAAAGACCATATAGGAAGAGTGCAATGTATAGAAGGTATAATCAATTGAGGTTGGTTCTGTAATTATACATGCAAAATGGTAAGAACTATACTAATAAAATTTCCCCCTTAGAGAAATGCCGCCGCGCACGAGGAAAACCGCGAGCAAGTCAACTGGCCCAGTTGGTGTACCCCGTCATCAACTTGCTCCCAGACATGAGGATAGTAGTAGTGGGAGTAACGATCCGATTGGGGATCTTGAAACCCAAGTAAATCAGCTTCAAGCGGAACTTCAACGCAGGACTAACATATGGGTCGCGGATGGCGACAGAATAAATGAATTGAGAAGCCACATCCGCCGCCTGCAAGATCAGCTTGCTGATCGAGATTTAGCGCTCGATTGGGCGGTTCAGTCTCGTTCGCTTGCTTGGGCTAAGGAAGCAAAGGCTCGAGCCCGAGTCGAAGAACTTAGCTTAGCAATTGATAATTTGCAGGCATATTGCAATACCCTACATGAAGAAGTTCATGTACTGTATTCGCAACTACACCCCCAAGTACCTGCGAATCCTGTCGGGACAGAAGCCGGACCTTCTCACGAAGCGGGAGAAGCTTTTGGTGGCGAATTGGACCTTTTCAGGCCCCCTCCCTCCATGAAGTTGGTCGACGAATGGTCTCCTACGCCCGACAGTGAGGCTACTAAGAGTGATAGGAAGTAGGAATTGTAGTTGTAGAATTAGTAGCGTTATTGTATAATGGGTACTGTACTCCTGTTGTAAAAATTCGAGTCTGTAACATTACTCTTTTTAGTAATGTAAATTGGATGGTTTTTCTTTGGCATATTATATTTTTTTTCCAAATGTTTGTTGCCACAGATGTCGTCCAAGACCCGATCACAGGATGCAGCCGGAACCTCCAGTGGGAGGGAGTCCACCCCAAATCCACCTCCAGTCCCTCCCACACTTGCCGAGGCTATCACCACCTTGGTAAATGCGACAGCGGATAATACCCGTTTCCTACGGGAAATGGCGGGTCAGCAATTTCAACAACAAGGCGGACGGGGCTATCCTCAAGGGCCCCGTGAGACATCCTATTTTGACTTCTCCGAAATGCGTCCACCGCTGTTTGTCAAAGCCGAAGACTCTTTAGAGGCAAACGAATGGATTCGTGTCATCGAGCAAAAGTTTGGGCTTCTGCGATGTTCTGAAACCCAGAAGCCCTTGTTCGTAGCCCAGCAACTGCGTGGCCCTGCCAGCACTTGGTGGGGAAATTTTGTGGCCGTTCAACCGGCCAATCATCAGATAACATGGGAAGAATTTAAGTTGGCCTTCCGCGAACATTACATACCAGAAGGTGTACTTCACATGAAACAAGAAGAATTTATGAAGCTGAAGCAAGGAGGGGATACTGTTAATCAGTATCTCAATTAATTTAATCATTTGTCACAATATGCAATCGACCAAGTTAACACCGATCTGAAGAAGAAGAATTGTTTCATGCGAGGACTGAATGATAGGATGCAAGGAAAGGTGGCTACTTGCATCGACCTTACCTAAGGAAGGGCTGTCAGCACAGCACTAGCAGTCGAATATAAATATGCAAGCTCTAGAAAGATCAAGGGGAGTGGAGGAAACAGGCCTACTCAGGGCCCTGAGAAAAGGCAACGGTTTGCTATCCGGCCTGTTAATCAGGGTCGTTCTTCAGCACATCCACCCTCCTTCCCGTTTAAACAGCCAGTATTCATCCGTCCCAATACTGCCCCTACAACAAAAAGTCAGCCGGGTGCCCCTGGCACTCGATTCCCTGCTCATCCCAGTTCATCGACAGGATGTTTCAATTATGGAAAATCTGGGCATTTTATCAAGGATTGCCCTTATCCAAAGCAAAACAAGTCAAACAATCCACAAGGATCTGGGAATTCATCTCAAGTCAAGGGAAATACTATGGGCAAAAATACAAAGAAGACAGGACACATATATTATACGCAAGTGGCCACTACACCGGACGGTGAACCGGTCATGATGGGTACGTTCCTTGTGGCCAATCATCCCGCAATTATTCTCTTTGATTCTGGTGCTTCCCATACATTCATCAGCAAGAAATTTGTGGAGCAACATTGCATTTCATACCATGAATCAAAAGAGGGGTTTAAAATTCAGTCACCTGGGGGACAAATCTTTACTAGAGAAGTGGCCTATCAAGTGCCCATAACATTGGCCGGACGGGACTTTCCTACTAATATGATAGTTCTGAAAGGCCAAGACATGGATGTGATTTTGGGCATGAATTGGTTGGCCAAACATAAAGCAACCCTCAACACTGATCAGAGAACTATCAGGTTGAGTCATAATCAAGAAGAAATTCTCTTGTCTATCCCCATTCCAACCAAAATTACTGGCAGAGTTTATGAAGCCATTATACTGGAGGTTAAGGATATTCCGGTAGTATGCGAGTTCCCAGATGTCTTTCCAGAGGATTTGCCTGGATTGCCACCCGAGAGAGATGTAGATTTTGTAATTGAATTGAAGCCCGGCACAGCTCCCATTTCTAGAAGATCGTACCGCATGCCTCCAAATGAGCTGGCAGAACTGAAGATTCAGTTACAAGATCTACTATCGAAAGGATTCATCCGGCCAAGCTCGTCACCATGGGGTTGTCCGGCCATATTCGTCAAGAAGAAAGATCAAACTTTACGGATGTGTGTGGATTATCGACCCCTAAATGAGGTCACTATCAAGAATAAGTACCCTCTTCTGCGGATTGACATTTTATTTGATCAACTGACCAGGGCGAGGGTATTCTCCAAGATTGATCTTAGATCGGGCTATCATCAGATCCGTATTCGGCCCGAGGATATACCAAAAACCGCATTCACTACACGGTACGGATTATTTGAATACCTGGTAATGTCTTTCGGACTGACAAATGCTCCTGCCCACTTCACTTATCTGATGAACTCGGTATTCATGCCCGAGTTGGACAAATTTGTGGTGGTCTTCATAGATGATATTTTTATATATTCAAAGAATGAAGAGGAGCATGCTCAACATTTACGGGTCGTGTTAACGCGCTTGAGAGAACATCAATTATATGCCAAGTTTAGTAAATGCGCGTTTTGGCTGGAAGAAATTCAATTTTTGGGACATGTGTTATCTGCAAAGGGGATTGCGGTGGATCCCAGCAAAGTCAAGGACATTTTGGAGTAAAAACCCCCAACCACTGTTCACCAAGTCCAAAGTTTCCTTAGACTAGCTGGTTATTACCACCAATTTATACCAGATTTTTCTAAACTTGTGAAGCCAATCACGAGTCTATTGAAGAATGATACTAAATTCAATTGGTCTTCAAACTGTAATGAAGCTTTTGAGAAATTGAAGACATTATTAACCACTGCTCCGGTATTGGCTCAACCAGATATTGACAAGCCATTTGATGTGTATTGTGACGCATCTGGCAGTGGTCTCGGCTGCGTATTAATGCAAGAAGGCCGAGTAATTACGTATGCTTCAAGGCAGTTACGCTGGCATGAGGAGCATTATCCTACTCATGATCTGGAGGTAGCTGCAGTGATTCATGCTCTGAAGATCTGGCGTCATTATCTACTGGGAAATGTTTGTCATATTTATACAGACCACAAAAGTTTGAAATATATCTTTACCCAGTCTGAACTCAATATGAGACAAAGAAGATGGCTCGAGCTAATCAAGGATTATGAATTGGAGATCCATTATCACCCGGGCAAAGCTAATGTAGTGGTAGATGCACTCAGTCGCAAGGCTTCCTGCCATTGTCTAACAATGAGGACTTCTGACATTACGTTGTGCCAGGAGATGGAGAATCTAAACCTGGGTATAATTCAACATGGGACTTCAAATCACTTGAAGCTGGAGTCAGTCATCCTGCAAAGGATAATCGACGCACAGAAGAATGATGAGGGTATGAAACACATACGTGAAAAGATAAAGACTGGAAAAGCCAATTGCTTCCAAGAAGATAATCAAGGTGTGGTATGGTTTAATAACCGCATAGTAGTGCCGAAGAATGAAGAGGTCCGCCAGCAAATTCTTGATGAGGCACATTTTAGTCACTATTCTATTCATCTCGGAAGCACTAAGATGTATCAAGATCTAAAACAACATTATTGGTGGACGAAAATGAAGATCGAGATTGCACGTTATGTGGCTAGATGTGACACCTGCAGACGTGTCTAAGCCATACACTTGAAAGCTGCTGGTCCATTACAGTCACTACCAATACCCACATGGAAATGGGAAGATATAAGTATGGACTTCATTGTGGGATTGCCCAAAACTGCAAAAGGATATGATTCTATCTGGGTTATCATTGATCGACTCACAAAGATCGCCCACTTCCTACCCGTCAGGGCAAAATACACAGTGGCCACTTATGCAACATTATACATTGCCCGTATTCTCAGCTTGCATGGTATTCTAAATACGATAGTGTCAGATCGTGGATCGCAATTCGTGTCCAAATTTTTGGAAGAACTTCATAAATCCCTGGGTACTAAATTGCTCCACAGCTCAGCCTATCACCCTCAAACCAGTGGGCAGACTGAGAGGGTAAATCAAATACTTCAAGATATGGTGCGAGCATGTGTACTGGAGTTCCCACAAAAATGGGATGAATGTTTACCGTTAGCAGAGTTCTCATATAATAATAGCTACCAAGAAAGCATCAAGATGGCACCCTTTGAAGCTTTATATGGACGATAATGTCGTACTCCGCTAAGTTGGTCTGAACCAGGTGAAAGGTACTTCTTCAGGCCTGACCTGGTAAAAGAAACCGAAGAGAAAGTTCAGAGAATAATACATAACTTGAAGAAAGCTCAAACCCGTCAAAAGAGTTATGCAGACCGGCGACGACAACCCTTATACTTTCTAGTAGGAGATTATGTCTACTTGAAGGTTTCTCCAATGAAGGGCGTATCGCGTTTCGGGGTTAAAGGAAAGCTTGCACCCCGGTACATTGGTCCATTCCCTATACTTGAGCAATGTGGACCAGTGGCATACCGACTCCAATTACCCGAAACTTTGTCTGATGTGCATAATGTGTTCCACATGTCTCAACTGAAGAAGTGTCTTCAGGTTCCAGATCGGACTATCAAAGTGACAGATGTTGTCCTTAAGCCAGACTTGACATATTCTGAACATCCTATTCGAGTCTTGGATCAAAAGGACAGAATTACCCGGAGAAAAACTCTCAAGTTTTACAAGATACAGTGGAACCAACATTCCGAAGATGAGGCTACATGGGAAACTCAAGACTTTTTAGATAAGAATTTCCCAGGCTTTTTGCCTCTTGTAATTTGTAAAGTATACAACATTGTTGTAATAAAGGAGTGAGCCCCAAAACCCACCCCTGCCTTGTACCAAAAATAAGGAAATGAAAATGTGAAGCATTTCCTTTTCCATTACTTACCCTAGGTCTTCTAATCTCGGGACGAGATTCTTTTATGGGGGAAAGGATGTAACACCCCTGGTGTTACTATAACTAAAACTTAAGCATGACATCATAAATATTGGCATTGCATATGTTTGATACACCTAGAGTGCATTCACTAGGTAAAAATTTCAAACAAGTTGTATTGTTTTGGTGTTTTGCAAATAGAACCCTGGAATAGGATACTTAACCCTAAATAGGGATTAAGGGGGGTAAAACATGACCCAAGTTGAGAAAACCCAAAAGCTTTAGTGGAGTAGTCATAAAATGCTCCTAAGAATGAACTTGAATTACATTTGTACCCCTGGGATACCAAAACCCTAATTGGAACCCTAGAAAACCCTAAATCCAAACCCTAGGGGCCTATGTGCAAAAATAGTGCACATTTGGACTAAAGTGTGAAAACTACTATGTTAAAGCATATTAAGTCATATGGTTCACAAAATTAGGGATTTGCAAGTGAAACCCTAAGTTTTGGGTTTATTTGCAAAAAGTACCACTTGACCTCTATGTAGCCTAAGTCTGAAATCAGTGTTATGAGCACAACTTTGAGCCCTTGTAACTTTCAAATTCTAGGGTTTTTGCCCTAGGTCACCACATCAAACTTGTAGACCTAATAAAGGAGAACAACTTTGCTTAAGAGTGTAAGCATAGTTGTTAAGAAGAAACTGGAGATAATTAAGTCTAAAGTCTGGCTGTCAGGCTGATACAGTCTGAATCTCAGACTAATAGTGACTTTGATCCAAGTTTGAGAGCCATTTCGACTAAGATCCAGTGAGAATTTGCTTAGGATTGCTATGACAATATTGTAGCTGGTATGTAGCTCCACAACTTTGCTTCAGAGATTTGGACATGTTGCCATGGAAATTTGAGAGAAAATTTAGCCCAAACATTGGCTGTCAGGTGCTCTGATGGAAGCTCGCGATGGTACAGTGCCTGGTCGGATCAGACCGCCAGCACAGGGAGTCCTCACTGGCGATGTCTGATTCTTCGCCGCGATTCGTGTCACCGGTGACTAGATTTGTGCCTAGAGTTGATGGATAGCGTCGTGGGGTGATGGATCATCGCCGTCGGTGAGCTGAACGTCACTCCGGCTAGCCGCGGTACCTCTCCCCTCACTCACCGCCCTCGGATAAGGATTCTCACCGCCGTTAAGCCATCGTCGTTGTCCGCCGCGTGTCTAACTCTTTCCACCGCATCGCCGTAGCCTACTCTCGCTCTCCGTTGATCACCGGAGCGATTGCCACGGCGTAGGACACTAGGCCACTGCGCCAGTGCTCTTCTCCCTCCTCCGACCGCCGCGCGTCCCCACTGAAATTCCCGACCGCCGCCATTGATCCCTATAAATTGAAGCCCCCGCCAGCTCCATAGGGTAGTCAAGAACCCAGCCACCAAGAATCGTCCTCAGTCGATCGCCAGTGAGCCCCAATTTTGAACTTCCCCCAAATCAAGTCTCCGCCACCGTGAAAAGCACCTCGCCGTGGCCAGCACGATACAGGTTAGTTCATCCCTGCTACTCTTGCGTTTGAGTGACCTTAGGTGCTCGTGATGCTCGTCGACCCATTTGATTGAACTAAATTGCCACCAATCACTGGGAACACGTTCATCTGTCCGCAACACCCTCGGTCACCAGGACCAGAGCGAATTGGATCACCATTTCTGAAATTAAATTAAGGGAAATGATCGGGAATGGTTCAATCCCATGTCCGCTGCTCGGGAGCGCCGGTCTTGGCTTTCTCCGGCCAGTCTAGCTCGCTGGAGCACAGCCCTGCACTGCTCGCCGTCGTGGACTTCAGTCGGTAAAGGAATAGAACTTCAAGGGCCTTAGTGCAAACTGTCAGTGACTCTGAGTAACAGTGAAGGAACCCGTTCCCAGTTAGCGAAAACCCCGAGGGCCTTTCTGCGAAATTTCCACCGCGGGCATGGGCGCACCCCGATTCCCTGTGTTGTTGGGTCGTCTGGGCTAGAATCGGCCCAGAACTATTGCAAGTTTTTCTTTTTCTTTTTCTACCAGAGATAAACAAATTCTAGAAAATGGTAGAAAAAACCTAAAAATGTCAAACCAATTTTGTTAGATTCCTAATTTTCCATAGTGTTTAATAAAAATAGTTTCATGATTTTTAGATTAAATAAGGAATTTTGGAGTATTTAAAATAGCTCAAAACATTAGTTCTGAATTTTTAGAAAATAGATAATCATTCCAAAAATGCCCAAACTTTTTATATGAACTCAAAACATTATTTAGATGCCTTGGGCAGAGTTTGGTTGGATTTGGACCTTGTTTGATAACTAGAACCCAAAACCCTACCCCCTGCTCTTTGAATTCCTTTACTAACTCCGAAAACCCTAAGTTCTCGGAGTACCGTGAAGGAAAATTGTATTCAAGAACCTTAGATAATAAATTCTTATTATCTTTGCACTCTCATGAGCATTACATGGCATTCATTCTTATATACACATATATATGGTAATGTTTAGAGAATGAAGAGGAAGTCGAAGTAACTGAAGAGAAGACACCACCACCACCTTCGGACTCCCAGGCAGGAAATTGTTTCTACTTTGATATCTGCGGGTCCAAGCCTGACTCACCTATCAACGAAGGCAAGCCCCGGTGCATTTGCCACCTTCCTTGATGTTTTTAAAATCTTTTTCACTTGATTAATGCATTAGGTGATAGGAGTTGAATGCTTAAACAATTCCTGCATTACCTTCCTTGAACTTGATTTCCTTCCTTGAAAACCCTGTTTTTACAAAAGGTTTTACTATGCTTAGTACTGCTCTAGCAAAACAAAAGATTTGTTTTACAAAAGATGATTGGCAAAGTGGGAAGGATGTTTTTGAAAATAAAATTTGATGGTGGATCCATCATGGTCGTGATGGGTTCAACATCGGAAAAGATGTACCTCTGCCAGGTACCAAACTTTGGGTTTTAAATGATTAAGCTGAGACCGGGCGGGAGACTTGCACGAGAAGAGAGTCTCGGTGTAGTGTCTCCGTCTGAGTCGATTAAGGACCGTGTCGATGTAGGCTTGCTCACCGAGGAGCCTTTAACTGGTCACATGCCTCGTCATGGGTAAGCCTTGCCTCGGGCAGACTAAGGCCAGAATAAGATAACACGGAATGGGCGTGGAGCGGTGGCGAGAGTAGTGTGTACCCTCCGTGGCAAGAGGCTGGACGGTGGTGTATCTGTGCTCTCGGTTCGTGTGAACCTGATCTGGTCTTAAGAACCCCGGTGGCAGGTTGACATATGCAAGGGTTAAGTGCTACATATGTCGTGTGATTGGAGATCCTCAACTGAGTATAATCGATTCAGATCGCCGTACCTTCGTGGTCATGAAGACTTGGTCACTGCCCTATACGTAGAACTCCAGTAGAGATGAAAGGTTTGTTAAGAAATTGGTTAGTACAGGACAAGTGTTGAACTAGGGTAGAAAGAACTCTAGATGTAGGTAATTTTACCTAACCTGAAAATAAAATTGGATTTTTAAGGATCCACATTTAGTAAGCATTTATGCAAAACAGAGTCTTTGATCATTGAGAAACCTTACCTTGACTCCCTTATAACCAGCATACCCTTAAGAGTCTTTTCTTTAGTCGGGTAAGACTTGCTGAGTAATTCCATACTTAGGGTTTTATTCCCTATTGTTTTTAGGTGAGGAATCAACAAACTTTTGTTGCTTTTGTACCAAGGTGGTGTCAAATGAAGAAAAGCAAGAATGAAGCTGCGGGAGGACCTAGTCCTCCATTAAAACTTTTACGTAAGAACTTACCGAGAGGAGTTTTTACCTCCCTTGGTATTGTAATAATAAGTACTCTGCACTCGTGTTTACATGCTGGTCTGTAATAACTAACTTTATCTTACTTTCAAATAAATGTAAGTTATGTAATCGCTTCTGCATTTCTGTATCTCCGATGTTCTGTAATGTCTGCGTGACGGGTGAAACGCTCTTGGGAAAGGTAAGAAAAGCAGATACCGAACTTTTCAAGTAATTCAGGGGCATCTACAGGGTTGTCTGAGGTCCGTTGGACAAAGACAACTGTAGGTGGGCCTAATAACTTGGGAGGTTCCATCACAGCTCCCGTCCTCGTCGAGGCTGTCCTAGAACACGAGTACCGCCCTCACGGCGTACGACGTGTTGGGCGACCCTCCGGTGCAGCTGACGATGCGAGGAGGACCTAGACGTGGCCGGCCCGCGCGCGGCACGACCGCCGCCCGGGTGAACGATGGAAAGCTGCACCCTGGCCAGGGAGCAGCAGTTTGCCTTCCCCCGCATGGCTGGAGGACGCCTCCGCAGGGCTGGAGGATGCCCTCCTCCCCCGAACGTTGGGGGAAGAAAAGGGTCACCGACCCACGCGGAGGCAACCCCCCACTCGGTGCGCTCCTCCGCCTCAGCCCGGATGACGAAGATCCTTGAAGCTGAGGGCGAGGCGGAGGTCGCAGCCTGGCTTGCTTCTCCCCACCATCAGGCTGGTGATCATCCCTACGGATGACCATTGGTGAGGGAATGCACCCAGGCTGCATGACAAAAATCCTTGAAGCCGAGCGGTGGCTGAAGAACGCCAATCTCCACAAGGCCACGCTCCTCCAACGATAGCAAGAGCAAGGCGACACCGGTGCACCCCATCCGGGGGCTCGAAAGGTGGAAGGGCACAACACATGAGGGAAGAGCGAAGGCATGGCCATTGCCCGGGGGATCGATCCCCTTTTATAGGCAGATATCCTCACTTGCGCCCCCAAGCGTCACGGGCAAAGTCTCCACCGACGTGCTCCAGGGTTCCCGCCCCACGACGCGAGGGCCGGGTCCCACATGTCATCAGAACTGACCCAAGACGTGAAGGAGGCCAAACGCCACACGCAAGGCATAAAACCGCTCTGCGGTTATAAGCGTTCCCTCATCCTCGCCGGAACCAGCGGACGGAAGGGCGAACCGCCACCCTGGGAGCATGCAACCGCCCAAGGTTATGCACCCTTTCGGCTTCGTCACTTCCGGTGGACCAGCACGAAGGCCCGGTCCCACCTACCATGCAACTGGCGCGACGGTCACTACGTGTGAGGAAACGGCACCGCCACCTGCGTGAATGCCACGTCTTCTCGACTGCGGAACCAGTGTCGCGACTCGAGGTGGCCCCGCGCGTGACCCAATAGTGCCAATTGGGTGCAGCGATCATGGGTCAGTCAGCCGCGGGGGTAGGCACGACAGTTGATGTGGCCAGAAGCGGACCGACAATAACTGCTACAACAGACGGGCGGAAGCGGCGGTCAAATCATCCCTAGGCTCACATCCTTTCCTAAAGAGTTGGGGGAGCCTTCTCCCACGACGTAAGAGCGACGCGCTCATGCCCCGTTCCTTGAACGGCCCGCGCACGCGCAACAGACGGCCGCCCCGCGAATCACCCGTCCTGTCGCATTAACTCCTTGGCAGAGCCAGCAACACCGTTGGCAGGCGAAGCGGGCAACGTTTCACCTCCGCCATAAAGGTCGCGTCAAAAAAGGTGCGCCACGATTTTCAAATTCATATCTTTTTCTGTTTCCTCTCTCTCTTGACACAGGGACCGAGAAAGGGGATATTTTGAAAGGGATCCTTCCCAGCGAAGGAAACGGCCCCCAAGCCCTCCTACTGATCAGGGGTTTGAAGGTTGGCCCCTCGGAAGGGTTCGACAGCCGCCCCAGATCACTCGGGCTCCGCGCCCATTACTGATCAGGGGTTCAAAGGCTGGCCCCTCGGAAGGGTTCGACAGCCGCCCAGAGCACTCGGGCTCCGCACCCACTACTGATCAGGGGTTCGTAGGCTAGCCCCTCGAAGGGGTTCGACAGCCGCCCCAGAACACGCAGAGTGAGGGATGACCCTGGGTACATCCGATACATGGCCGAGGCTCGGGCTACGCTCCCAAGGTACCCTAGGACATTTCTGAGACCAGCGGGAACGACTCATAATGGAATCCCACCGGAGGGAGGCATCGAGCCCTCGGACCCTGTCGAAAAGGGGCCGGGTCCAGCGAGTCACCTGCAGGTACTTTTGGAGTGCGCCTCTGGGCCACTAGCCGACCCTTAATGAACGGGGCACGGGCGTCCACTCAGATCACCCGTTAGCAGCTTGTCGGAAACACCATGATCGGTGCCCTCTGAGGGTAACATGGCGCTTTCCCCCCATCCTCCTTGCGGAAAGGTGACGAAGGGGCGTATAATAAAAGTCGAGATAGTCCTTGATCATCCTCTCGCTCCGTGCAGAGGCTCGGGGGCTGCTCTCGCACCCAGCTATGGCCAAACTATTGACAACGTCAACAAACCAGCTCAAAAACTCGAAACCTGATCGTGCACCTGGGCTACGGCCAGGCCACATGAGGGAACGACAGGACCGGCCGAGACATCACGAAAACCGTTAAGACCTCAGAGGAGTCACACCACTCCTTCGAGGCCTCGGGAGCTACACCCGTCGGAACAAAGTATAACCGAGAAAGGTCGGTCCCCTCACCAAGAATGCGGCAGAGCCTCGAAGCGAGCATCACCACTCCCCTCGAGGCTTGGGGGCTACTGTTGGGTACCGAAATTAGGGGTACTCCCAACACTCCTAGTCACAGCTGGTAAACACCTTCAGAACGAACCATGAAGGCTTACGGCTCGAGTCAAAGCCGAAGCTTCATCTACCAAGGGACGCGGTCTCACCTCGCCCGAGCCCGGCCTCGGGCGGAACAGCGGTCCCGGACAAGTCCACGCCTCGCCCGAGGGTCTCTTCGGACAGCGAGTGCACCCTTGGCTCCACCAAAGGCAATCCTTGTCGTGCATGCGACTTTGGCCAAATCGCCTTATCAGCCGACCGTGTTGCATGCGCATTCAATGCTGGGGTCGCCTGACACCTTATCCTGACACGTGCGCCTCAGTCGGCAGGGTCGAAGTGACCACAGTCACTTCGCCCTTTCACTGACCGATCTCACAGGAAAACAGCGCCGCCCGCCCTGCTCCGGCTGCTGTGCCAACCACCAGGGCGAAACCGACAACGGTCGAGTCTAGCCTCGGGCGCAACAAGAAGCTCCGCCTCGCCTGACCCCAGGGCTCGGCCACGGCCTCGGCCTCGAGAGGAAATCTCCGCCTCGCCCGACCCCAGGGCTTGGCCTAGGCCCCGGCCTCGGGAAGAATCACGTCCTCGCCCGACCCGGGGTCGCGGCCCCAGCCTCAGCCTCGGAGGAGTCACCGCCTCGCCTAACCTCGGGCTTGGATCAACCACGCTACGAGGGATGCATCATTACCCTACTCCTAGCTAGCTCAGGCTACGAAGGAACAAGACCGGCGTCCCATCGAGCTTACCCCGGTAACAGGCCATGGTGGTTTCCCGCATGCAACCATGACGTCGGTGGTCCTCAAGCCCCCTACGGAAGCAAGGAGACGTCAGCAAGATCCATGCAGCGCCAATAGCTGTACTGCTACATGGTCCAAGGCACTTCTCCGACGGCCACGACACTACCTCTACAGGACTCGAGACGTCCCCCCGACGGCCACGTTGTTATCTGTACAGAGCTCAGGGCACTCCCCTGCCGGCCACGTTAGTGTAACACCACTAGTGTTACTGCTACTAAAACTTGAGCATGACATCATAAACATTGGCATTGCATATGTTTGACACACCTAGAGTGCATTCACTAGGTAAAAATTTTAAATAAGTTGTATTGTTCTAGTGTTTTGCAAATAGAACCCTAGAATAGGGGACTTAACCCTAAATAGGGTTTAAAGGGGTAAAACATGACCCAAATTGAGAAAACCCTAAGGTTTATGTAAAACAATCATAAAATGTTCCTAAGAATGAACTTGAATTACATTTATACCCCTGAGATACCAAAACCCTAGTTGAAACCTTGGAAAACCCTAAATTCAAACCCTAGGGGCCTATGTGCAAAAACAGTGCACATTTGGACTAAAGTGTAAAAACTACAATATTAAAGCATATAAAGTCACATGGTTCACATTTTTGAAGATTTATAAGCTAAACCCTAGGTTTTGGACTAATTTGCAAAAAGACCCCAAATTGTGATTTCACTCCAAGTCTGAATTTCAGTGAAATTGCTTCAACTTTGGAGCTTTGTATCGTTCAAATTTTAGGGCTTTTGCCCTAGATCACCACATCAAACTTATAGACCTAACAAAGGAGAACAATTTTGCTTAAGAGTGTGAGCTCAGTTGTTGTGAAGAATTTGGAGATAATCACCCTCAAAGTCAGGCTGTCAGGACATCTTAAGTCTGAATTTCCAGTAACAATGAAATTAGGCAGACTTTGAACCTGATTTTGAGTTGGATTTGGTAACTATTTTATGGTAAGCTCCATGGCAATGTTGAAGATTAACTATAGGTCTATAACTTTGGTACAGAGAGCTAGCCTGGTCACCACACAAAATCAGGAGTAAATCGAGCTCCAAGATGCTCTGTCAGGTCGACTGACTGAAGAAACGCCATGGTACAGTGCTCGGATGTGGATTAGATCGCCAGCACCGGATGTTCCCCGCCAGCGACCTCTTCGTCGGGATTCGTGCCACGGGCGTATGGGTTTTGTTCACTAGGTAAAGATCTCCTCGCGGATACGTATGAGCTACCGTAGACTCGTCACTCCCTGTCCTTTTTCACCGGCGACGTGGCCTCATGGCCGTCATCGGAGTTGCCGTGTGTTACTGCGGCTGCGCCACGCTCCAAACTTTCCACCACATCGTCCCTAGCCGCACCAGCTCATCGGTAACCGCCGTAGCTTCTTAACCGGTGATCACCAGAGGAAGCGCCATGGTGAAAGCTGAAAGTCGCCTAGAGGGGGGTGAATAGGGCGAAACAGAAATTTACAAAGTTAATCACAACTACAAGCCGGGTTAGCGTTAAAAATATAATCGAGTCCGAGAGAGAGGGCGCAAAACAAATCGCGAGCGAATAAAGAGTGAGACACGTGGATTTGTTTTACCGAGGTTTGGTTCTTGCAAACCTACTCCCCGTTGAGGTGGTCACAAAGACCGGGTCTCTTTTAACCATTTCCCTCTCTCAAACGGTCCCTTGGACCGAGTGAGCTTCTTCTTCTCAATCACACGGGACACAAAGTCCCCGCAAGGACCACCACACAATTGGTGTCTCTTGCTTCAGTTACAAGTGAATGAATCTCAAGAATGAATGAGAAAGAAAGAAGCAATCCAAGCGCAAGAGCTCCAAAGAACACAACAAATCTCTCTCACTAATCACTAAAGCCTTGTGTGGAGTTGGGAGAGGATTTGATCACTTAGGTGTGTCTAGAATTGAATGCTAGAGCTCTTGTAAGTAGTTGGAAGATGGAAAACTTGGATGACTTGAATGTGGGGTGGTTGGGGGTATTTATAGCCCCAACAACCAAACTAGCCATTTGGTGAAGGCTGCTGTCGACGGGCGCACCGGACAGTCCGGTGCGCCACCGGACACTGTCCGGTGCGCCAGCCACGTCACCCGGCCGTTAGGGATCGACCGTTGGAGCTCTGACGAGTGGGCCCGCCTGGCTGTTCGTTGGTGCACCGGACATGCCCTGTAGGCTGTCCGGTGTGCCACCCGCGCGTGCTCTGCTCCTCTGCGCGCGCTGGCGCGCATTTAATGCTGTAGCAGGTGACCATTGCGCTGAAGTATTCGTTGCTCCGCCGTTACATCGGACAGTCCGGTGTGCACCGGACATGTCCGGTGAATTATAGCGGAGCGAATTCCCGAAGCTGGCGAGTTCAGAGTCACTTGATCTTGGGGCACCGGACACTGTTCGGTGGTGCACCGGACAGTCCAGTGAATTATAGTGAAGCTCCTCTGAAAATTCCCGAAGGTGCGAAGTTCAGCTTGAAGTCCCCTGGTGCACCGGACAGTCCGGTGTGCCAGACCAGGGCACACTTTGGTTATCCCTTGCTCTTTTTGTTGAACCCTTTTCTTGGTCTTTTTATTGGCTTATTGTGAACCTTTGGTACCTGTAGAACTTATAAACTTGGGCAAACTAGTTAGTCCAATTATTTGTGTTGGGCAATTCAACCACCAAAATCAATTTAGGAATATAGGTGTAAGCCTAATTCCCTTTCAATCTCCCCCTTTTTGGTGATTGATGCCAACAAAAACCAAAGCAAATATACAAGTGCAGAATTTTAACTAGTTTGCAAAATGCAAGTGCAAAGGTTACTTAGAATTGAGGCAATAAATATTACTTACTAGATATGCATGGATTGTTTCTTTATTTTTAACATTTTGGACCACGCTTGCACCACATGTTTTGTTTTTGCAAATTCTTTTGTAAAATTCTTTTTCAAAGTCCTTTTGCAAATAGTCAAAGGTAAATGAATAAGATTTTGCGAAGCATTTTCAAGTTTTGAAATTTTCTCCCCATGTTTCAAATGCTTTTCCTTTGACTAAACAAAACTCCCCCTCAAATGAATTCTCCTCTTAGTGTTCAAGAGGGTTTTAAGATATCAATTTTGAAAATACTACCCCTTTTGAACACAATAAGATACCAATTTGAAATTTTCCAATTGAAAATCATTAGTTTTAAAATTAGGGTGGTGGTGCGGTCCTTTTGCTTTGGGCTCATACTTTCTCCCCCTTTGGCATGAATCGCCAAAAACGGATACTTAGAGTGAAATACAAACCCTTTGATAACTACTTTCTCCCCTTTGGCAAATAAAACATATGAGTGAAGATTATACCAAAGACGGAGAGATGCTTGGAGCGACGGCGAAGGATGAGTTATGGAGTGGAGTGGAAGCCTTTGTTTTTGCCGAAGACTCCAATTCCCTTTCAATATACCTATGACTTGGTTTGAAATTCACTTGAAAACGCATTAGTCATAGCATATATAAAAAAGAGATATGATCAAAGGTATAATATATGAGCTATGTGTGCAAGACATCAAAAGAAATTCCTAGAATCAAGAATATTTAACTCATGCCTAAGTTTGGTAAAAGTTTGTTCATCTAGTGGCTTGGTAAAGATATCGGCTAATTGATCTTTAGTGTTAATATATGCAATCTCGATATCCCCCTTTTGTTGGTGATCCCTAAGAAAATGATACCGAATGGCTATGTGTTTAGTGCGGCTATGCTCAACGGGATTATCCGCTATGCGGATTGCACTCTCATTATCACATAGAAGAGGAACTTTGGTTAATTTGTAACCATAGTCCCGCAGGGTTTGCCTCATCCAAAGCAATTGCGCGCAACAGTGTCCTGCGGCAATGTACTCGGCTTCGGTGGTAGAAAGAGCGACCGAATTTTGCTTTGAAGCCCAAGACACCAAGGATCTTCCCAAGAACTAGCAAGTCCCCGATGTGCTCTTTCGATTAATTTTACACCCCGCCCAATCGGCATTCGAATAACCAATTAAATCAAATGTGGATCCCCGAGGGTACCAAAGCCCAAACTTAGGAGTATAAGCCAAATATCTCAAGATTCGTTTTACGGCCGTAAGGTGAGATTCCTTAGGGTCGGCTTGGAATCTTGCACACATGCATACAGAAAGCATGATGTCCGATCGAGATGCACATAAATAGAGTAATGAACCTATCATCGACCGGTATACCTTTTGATCGATGGATTTACCTTCCGTGTCGAGGTCGAGATGCCCATTTGTTCCCATGGGAGTCTTGATGGGCTTGGCATCCTTTATTCCAAACTTGTTTAGAATGTCTTGAGTATACTTCGTTTGGCTAATGAAGGTGCCTTCTTGGAGTTGCTTGACTTGGAATCCTAGAAAATACTTCAACTCCCCCATCATCGACATCTCGAATTTCTATGTCATGATCCTACTAAATTCCTCACATGTAGATTCGTTAGTAGACCCAAATATAATATCATCAACATAAATTTGGCATACAAACAAATCATTGTCAAGAGTTTTAGTAAATAAAGTAGGATCGGCCTTGCTGACTTTGAAGCCATTAGCTATAAGGAAATCTCTTAGGCATTCATACCATGCTCTTGGGGCTTGCTTGAGCCCATAAAGCGCCTTAGAGAGCCAATAGACATGGTTAGGGTACTCACTGTCTTCAAAGCCGGGAGGTTGCTCAACATAGACCTCTTCCTTGATTGGTCCATTGAGGAAGGCACTCTTCACGTCCATTTGATAAAGCTTGAAGCCATGGTAAGTAGCATAGGCTAATAATATACGAATTGACTCAAGCCTAGCTACAGGTGCATAGGTTTCACCAAAATCCAAATCTTCGACTTGTGAATACCCCTTGGCCACGAGTCGAGCTTTGTTCCTTGCCACCACACCATGCTCATCTTGCTTGTTGCGGAAGACCCATTTGGTTCCTACAACATTTTGATTAGGACGTGGAACTAAATGCCATACCTCGTTCCTAGTGAAATTGTTGAGCTCCTCTTGCATCGCCATCACCCAATTCGAATCTTGGAGTGCTACCTCTACCTTGTGTGGCTCAATAGAGGAAACAAAAGAGTAATGCTCACAAAAATGTGCAACACGAGATCTAGTGGTTACCCCCTTATGAATGTCGCCGAGGATGGTGTCGACGGGGTGATCTCGTTGGATTGCTTGATGGACTCTTGGGTGTGGCGGCCTTGGTTCTTCATCGTCCTTGTCTTGATCATTTGTGTCTCCCCCTTGATCATTGCCGTCATCTTGAGGTGGCTCATCATTTTGATTTTCTCCTTCATCAACTTGAGCCTCTTCCTCATTTGAAGTTGGTGGAGATGCTTGCGTGGAGGAGGATGGTTGATCTTGTGCATTTGGAGGCTCTTCGGATTCCTTAGGACACACATCCCCAATGGACATGTTCCTTAGCGCGATGCACGGAGCCTCTTCAATACCTATCTCATCAAGATCAACTTGCTCTACTTGAGAGTCGTTAGTCTCATCAAACACAACGTCATAAGAAACTTCAACTAGTCCTGAGGACTTGTTAAAGACTCTATATGCCCTTGTGTTTGAATCATATCCTAGTAAAAAGCCATCTACAGTCTTAGGAGCAAATTTAGATTTTCTACCTCTTTTAACAAGAATAAAGCATTTGCTACCAAAGACTCTAAAATAGGAAATATTGGGCTTTTTACCGGTTAGGAGTTCGTATGATGTCTTCTTGAGGATTCGGTGTAGATATAACCGGTTGATGGCGTAGCAAGCGGTGTTAACCGCCTCGGCCCAAAACCGATCCGGCGTCTTGTACTCATCAAGCATGGTTCTCGCCATGTCCAATAGAGTTCGATTCTTCCTCTCCACTATACCATTTTGTTGGGGGTGTAGGGAGAAGAGAACTCATGCTTGATGCCCTCCTCCTCAAGGAAGCTTTCAATTTGTGAATTCTTGAACTCCGTTCCGTTGTCGCTTCTAATTTTCTTGATCCTCAAGCCGAACTCATTTTGAGCCCGTCTCAAGAATCCCTTTAAAGTCTCTTGGGTTTGTGATTTTTCCTGCAAAAAGAACACCCAAGTGAAGCGAGAATAATCATCCACAATAACTAGACAGTACTTACTCCCGCCGATGCTTATGTAAGCAATCGGGTCGAATAAATCCATGTGTAGGAGCTCCAGTGGCCTGTTAGTCGTCATGATGTTCTTGTGTGGATGATGAACACCAACTTGCTTCCCAGCTTGGCATGCGCTACAGATCCTGTCTTTCTCAAAATGAACATTGGTTAATCCTAAAATGTGCTCTCCCTTTAGAAGTTTATGAAGATTCTTCATTCCAACATGGGCTAGTCGGCGGTGCCAGAGCCAACCCATGTTAGTCTTAGCAATTAAGCAAGTGTCGAGTTCAGCTCTATCAAAATCTACCAAGTATAGCTGACCCTCTAACACTCCCTTAAATGCTATTGAATCATCACTTCTTCTAAAGACAGTGACACCTACATCAGTAAATAGACAGTTGTAGCCCATTTGACATAATTGGGAAACGGAAAGCAAGTTGTAATCTAATGAATCAACAAGAAAAACATTGGAAATGGAATGGTCAGGAGATATAGCTATTTTACCCAAACCTTTGACCAAACCTTGGTTTCCATCCCCGAATGTGATAGCTCGTTGGGGATCTTGGTTTTTCTCGTAGGAGGAGAACATCTTCTTCTCCCCTGTCATGTGGTTTGTGCACCCGCTATCGATGATCCAACTTGTGCCCCTAGATGTATAAACCTACAAAACAATTTTAGTTCTTGACTTTAGGTACCCAAACGGTTTTGGGTCCTTTGGCATTATGTTGGGGCCATGCTTTGTTGCGCCGAAGGTCTTACACGAAGAAGCAGCTTCGGCTGAAGTTGTTCCCAGGAGATGGCCGAAGGTTCCTTTTCATGGAGCTTCGGCATTACAAACCGACATAGAGATAGAATGACCTTTTTATCCATAGAGGTCTGAGTCAATGTTGTAAACTTTTGTAAGGGGCATAATTGTAATTCGTCACAGGCTGTGTCCTGTGTCTATAAATAGATGAACAGTACCCCCGTACTGTTCACGCGAACTTGACATTTGCTGTCGCATCACACCTGTACTTTTGCCTTCCTCAGGACCGAAGGTATATTTGTAATTTGAAATCATTTATATTCATTCATGATAATAAAAATGGAGATGATTCTATGATAATATTTAAATGTTTATTTTATACCTCATGATTTGTATGAACACTTCGTTGCTTATTATTATACTCACGAAGGTACGTCTTTCGTAACCTTCGTCCGAAATTCTTTATATCCTGAAGGGATATAACGTTTTGGAGGACGAAGGACTTTAACACTTAACATTTTTTATGTTGCCTTGTTCTTAACTCTTAGCATTTGAGAACAAGCCCCCAACATTGGCGCCCACCTCCGGTGAACTCACTTCCACTTTTCTGAGCTGATGGCTTCGTTCAACAATCAAGCTGAAGCTGCTTCGGCTTCGAAGATGGTGCTCCCGATAACAGGCGGTTCTTGCTCAGAGCCGGCTAACAAGAAGCAGAAGAAGGAGGCTCAGAGAAGGGTGCAGCATGTTGGAGTGCAGGGACCCTTCATCAAGTCAAAATGGTCCCACATTCCAATTACTTTCTCTCAGGAAGACCTTCAGCTTAAGGATTATCCTCACAATGACGCCATGGTTATCTCTTGCGTGATCAAAGGATTTCTGGTCCACAATGTCTTAGTTGATACAGGCAGTGCAGCTGATATTATATTTGCTAAGGCCTTCAGACAAATGCAAGAGCCCGAAGACAAGATCCACGATGCTACGCACCCTCTTTGTGGCTTCGGAGGGCGGCAGATTGTAGCACTTGGGAAGATTACCATGCCGGTAACCTTCGGATTTGTTAACAACACAAGGACTGAGCAAATTATGTTTGATATTGTTGACATGGAGTATCCTTACAATGCTATCATTGGTCGCGGTACTCTCAATGCCTTCGAAGCAATTCTTCACCCAGCTTACCTCTGCATGAAGATACCTTCGGACCAAGGGCCTATTGCTATTCATGGAAGCCAGGAAGCTGCTAGAAGGGCCGAAGGAAGCTGGACTGACTCCAAAGCAATCCATAACATAGATGGAGCTGAAGCTTGTGAACAGTACAAATTCAGAAGGGAGAAAGCAGCTTCAGCAGATCAGCCGAAACCCATGCTATTGTGTGAGGACATAGCAGAGCAGAAGGTGCTGTTGGGCTCGCAATTATCTGAAGACCAGGAGAAAACCTTGATAAGGTTTTTATTCAACAACAAAGATGTTTTTGCATGGTCAGCTAATGATCTCTGTGGAGTAAATCGGGATGTTATTGAACATTCGCTCAATGTTGACCCATCCTTCAGACCCCGAAAGCAGAGGCTCCGGAAGATGTCGGATGACAAGGCCGAAGGGGCTCGCAATGAAGTAAAAAGACTCCTCAGTGCAGGAGTTATCAGAGAAGTAAAGTATCCATAGTGGCTAGCTAACACTGTTATGGTGAAGAAGGCCAATGGCAAGTGGAGAATGTGTATCGATTTTACAGATCTCAACAAGGCTTGTCCGAAGAACGAATTCCCGCTGCCAAGGATAGACTCTTTAGTCGATGCAGCAGCTTCTTCAGAGCTCATGAGTCTCCTAGACTGCTACTCAGGCTATCATCAAATCTGGATGAAGAAGGAAGATGAGCCGAAGACTAGCTTCATAACCCCAAGTGGCACATATTGCTATCTTCGGATGCCTGAGGGGCTCAAAAATGCTGGAGGGAGTTTCAGCAGAATGACTGCGAAGGTTCTCCAGTCTCAGATAGGCAGAAATGTGTTGACCTATGTTGATGACATTATTGTAAAAAGCACGAAGCAAGAAAATCATATTGCTGATTTGCAGGAGACCTTCGCCAGTTTCAGACAAGCTGGTTTGAAGCTGAATCCAGAAAAATGTGTCTTCGGAGTGAAGAAGGGGAAATTTCTCGGATGCTTGGTTTCAACAAAGGGAATTGAAGCTAATCCAAATAAAATCGAAGCTATACTTCGAATGGAGCCACCAACTACAAGAAAGGGGGCCCAAAGATTGACAAGAAGGCTGGCATATCTTAACAGATTCATATCCAGATCAGCAGAAAGAAATTTACCCTTCTTCGAGGTGCTGAAGTCAGCTGAAGTCTTTCAATGGGGACCAAGTCAACAAAAAGCTTTCGAAGAGCTGAAGCAATATTTGATAGATCTAACAACATTAACTCCACCAACGCCAGGGGCTCCTCTGTTGTTATATGTGGCAGCTTCGCACTCAGCAGTAAGTGCGGCACTTGTTCAGGAGAAGCTTGATGGCCAAGTCAAGAAGCAGGTTCCAGTGTATTTTGTATCTGAAGTCCTTAGTGTATCAAAGAAAAATTATACAGAGCTGGAGAAGGTATTGTATGCCGTTTTAATGGCATCCAGGAAGCTTCGGCATTATTTTCAGGCATACAATATTATTGTTCCTTCTTCGCAGCCGTTGAAGGACATCATGAGAAATAGAGAAGCTACTGGACGGATTGGAAAATGGGCTGCAGAGCTCAATGAGTTTTACATTGATTATGTGCATAGATCCTCGATCCAGTCTCAAGCATTGGCAGATTTCATTGTCGACTGGACGCCAGGGGCTCAGGATGAAGAAGCAAATAAAGATGCCGAAGTGTGGACAGTGTTTTGTGATGGCTCATGGGGAACCTTCGGAGCAGGTGCAGCCGCTGTGTTGGTCTCACCATCCAAGATTAAAACTTGTTATGCAGCAAGACTTGATTTCAGCTGTACAAACAATATTACTGAGTACGAAGCTCTGCTCCTGGGCCTTCGGAAATTAAAGGCAATGGGAATCAGAAGGGCGATTCTTAAAACTGATTCCCAGGTTGTTTCGGGTCATATTGACAAAAGTTGCAAGGCTAAAGATCCGAAGCTTGAAAAATATCTAGATACGGTCCGAAGGATCGAAGCCTCCTTCGAAGGATTTTCTGTCAAGAATATCCCTCGAGGACAAAATGAGCATGCTGATTTGCTAGCCAAGTCTGCAGCACAGGGGCTGCCGTTACCTTCGGATGTGTTCTTCGAAACAATAAAGGCACCTTCAGTGGACCTCCTGGAAAGAGCAGTCCTCAACATATCTCCTGTTTACAGCGAAGATTGGAGAACTGAAATCATCTCTTACCTTCAGGGTAAGTTCCTTTCAGATGACGAAGCTTATAATAAAAGGATAGAGGCAAGAGCTCGTCCGTATGTCATGATAGAAGGGGAGTTATACAAACATGGAGTTTGCGCTCCGCTGCTCAAGTGCTTATCTAGAACCGAAGGTATAGAGTTGATGAAAGAAATACATGCAGGCCTGTGTGGGTCCCACATTGGATCTAGGCCGTTACTTGGAAAAGTCTTCCGCCAAGGGTTTTATTGGCCGAAGGCAGCTTCGGATGCAGCGGAGTTAGTTCAAAAGTGCAAAGGTTGTCAGAAATGTGCAAGAGATCAAAAGCAACCTTCGTCTTTGACACAGCTGATACAACCCATCTGGCCATTGCAAAGGTGGGGCCTTGACTTGTTAGGTCCATTACCACCGGCTCAAGGGAATCTAAAATATGTTATAGTAGCTGTGGAGTATTTTTCTAAATGGATTGAGGCGAAGCCATTAGCCACAATAACTTCGGCCACTGTCCAAAAGTTTTTCTGGCAGAATATTGTCTGTCGCTTCGGGGTACCGAAGGCCATCACTGTAGATAATGGAACACAGTTCGACTCTGAAGCTTTCAGAAATTTTTGTGATCAAATCGGTACGAAGATCCACTTTGCATCAGTCAGACATCCGGAGTCAAATGGGCTCGTTGAAAGGGCCAACGGCATTATAATGACAGGAATAATGAAGTTAATCTTCAATCAACCCAGGGGAAAGTGGCCAGATCAGTTAACCAAAGTGGTGTGGAGCCACAATACAACAACATCAAGGTCTACAGGCTTTACTCCATTCAAATTATTATTCGGTGACGAAGCAGTAACTCCGGAAGAAGCTAAAGCTGGATCAATAAGAGTAGTAGCTTCGGCAGAATCAGGTCCTGAAGATGCTTGCCTTGTGGAAAAAGATGCCTTAGAGGGGATCAGGATTTAGGCCGTGGAGAATATCAATAAATACCAAGCTGAAACAGTCAAGTGGCGAGATAGAAAGGTCCGGTTAAAAAATATTGAGCCGGGACACTTGGTGCTTCGGAGAGTAGCCAACCCAGATACAGTGGGCAAGCTACAGTTGAAATGGGAAGGACCTTTCTTAGTAGTATCTTCGTCGAGGCCTGGTTCGTACAGATTGAAGGACATGGATGGCAACGAAATTCCAAGATCTTGGAATGCGGATGAGCTTCGACGATATTATGTATAGCTTGATGTAACTTTTTATGTTTTTTCTTTTCTTTTTCATGGCACCCTTTTCCTTTCTAAAGGGGGAGAAAAGTTTTTAATGGGGCCATCATGTGTAATTTCCTTTTTAGTCTTATAAGAGCAAAATCCCCCAAAAAATGTAAATGTAAAAACTGAGAACGCACCATCGAGTGCCGAAACTGAAAAAGCGAAGAAGCTCCAAAGACGTCCCTAAGGGGATGCAGAGCTTACAGCGAAAAGTCAACGCTGATTCCGCCGAAAGTAAAAGGCGAAGAAGCTCCAAAGACGTCCCTAAGGGGATGCAGAGCTTACAGCGAAAAGTCAACGCTGATTCCGCCGAAAGTAAAAGGCGAAGAAGCTCCAAAGACGTTCCTAAGGGGATGCAGAGCTTACAGCGAAAAGTCAACGCTGATACCGCCTAAGTAAAAGGCGAAGAAGCTCCAAAGACGTTCCTAAGGGAATGCAGAGCTGATGTGTGGTTGTTTCTAAGGAAATAATGGCTGAGAGTGTGGCTTCGGATATATGTTTTGGACATTCATTCGCACATTACATTACATCATAGCATTTGCATTCATAAGCATTCATTCATAGCATTTGCGTTCCTAAGTGGTTGTTTCGGCAAAAAGAAGAAGCGGTCTTTTATGCTTCGTTGTAAAAAGAAAAAAAAAAGCTTCGGCAAAAAGAAGAAGCGGTCTTTTATGCTTCGTTGTGTACGAAAAGAAGGGAAGGTGTTTTTTCGCCTTCGGCTCAAAATACTAATTTCGTCCACATCAAAGCGCCTCAATAAAAGGGTAAGAATATATTACAAGGTATGTACAAAGTTCCTTGAGAACAGTTTAATTGTATTTACAAAAGTTGTTACAAAAGTCTCCTGAGTTTTTTCTATAGTATACTCCTACTGATCTTCACTGAGCTTCAGCTTCGGCGACATATTTTAAGCATCATCTTCAGCTTCGTCATCCTACATGAATCAAGATATCGCGAGTAAAAATCAAGTGTGAAGGAGAAGGTAAGTACAAAGTATGATTTCTTACTGGTTCAAGATGACTTCGAGCTTCGTCTCCAGCCTTCTCTCGCCCGCCTTTTGTCCATATCATTTTTATAAATCTATTTGAGATGCTTCGGGCGAGGTTAGGAATATCGTCTAGAATTGATGGAGACAGGGCGAAATTGGGCCTGTTGACGATTTTTCCATGCTCGCAGCCGGCCTTCAGGAACGCTGCAGCGGTACCCCGAGAAGCTACCCAGGCACAGAAGTCACCGTGCCCGGCTATAACTTCGTCAAGCTCTTCAATTTCAGCTTCAATATGATCGAAGGCTTTTGGCAAATTTTCAGCTGAAGGGTTGAACTTCCCACTGCTGGCTCCAACTGAGTAAAAGATCTTTTTTAATTGTTCAATACAGTTATTGCTAAATTTCAAACATTTGTCTTGAAGGCTTGTTAATAATTTCTTCAAATCTGAGCTGGCTTGGACTTCGGCCTCAAGTTTTGAATTAAGCTCTAGCTTCTCTTGTTCAAATTGTTTTGATTGGCAGATAAGCTTCGAATTCAATTCTGATACTTTAGCTTCAGTCTCTGCCAGCAAGCCTTCAGTTGTTTGGAGTTCAAAGTCTTTCTTTTCAATAATAGCTGATTGCTCTTTTATCTTGCTCTCTAGATTTTCGATTATAGCTTCGTGTTTCTTATCCTCTAGATCTTGCTGCATCCTCAGAGCTTTGCTTAGTACCATGCTCTGCAAATAAACAACCTTCGTTAGGAATATTTCCATTATTAAAAAACAATAGAAGTCAGAGAAAAGTTGTTTACCTTGAAATTGGAATAAAATAAGCTGCCGACGATATGTTGTCGTCGGTAGCGGCTGATATCTGTTTCTAGCTTCGGAAAACTGATACTCTTTGATAGAGTACCGATGACCTTAGCCCCAGCTTGATCCCGGATGCAGCCCAATTTCTCATCATCAATGCCTCCAAATAGAAGAGCTCCTGGCTTGTATCCGCAAGATTTGGCATATTCCTTAAGCTCTTCTATTTCAGCCTTCGATAGTTCTTGTCCAACTAAATTTTGAAATATGTAGGCTTCGTCTTCCGAAGTGTCTTCGGCTATTTCTTTTCCCTTCCCAGGCACTGTGGCCATGGTTTCTTCACCAGCGGTGGCAGCTTCTTCTGCAGCCATGTCTATCAAAATTTTGTTGATGTCTTCAATGGTAGTTTCTAAGTTCACATCTTCGGCTGAAGCGGCTTCGGTAGCCGCGACCTCCGAAGGTG
Source organism: Zea luxurians (assembly GCA_029449295.1). Lineage (NCBI taxonomy): Eukaryota > Viridiplantae > Streptophyta > Magnoliopsida > Poales > Poaceae > Zea > Zea luxurians. The sequence goes on along the minus strand of JAOPSE010000010.1, from coordinate 93,028,103 downwards.
CGACTTCGACATTCGTTATGCCCTCAACAGTTGGCGTTTTCTGAGTTGACGCCCTCGGTGGCGTCTTGTCAATAACTTCGGTCACTGCAATAATTCTTTGCCTCTTTGTTTTGGTTATCTTCGTTTTTTCCGGCTCTTCCACCTTTCGAAAAAGCTTCGTCAGTTGAGGCCCTAATGGACTTAGCTTCGTGGGCAGAGGTTCAGTCATTACCTTTAAGATTTCCTCCACGTCGCTGGTAGAAGGTGGTGCGGGGGTCCCCTCTTCATCGGATAATTTTCGCTTTGGAGTTGATATTTTTCTCTTCTTGGGAATTTTCTTCTCTTTTGGTGGTTTTTCTTCATCCTTGTTCAAAGTTTCGGCCACTCTTTTCCTTTTTTGGCCCTCAGCACCCTTGTTCAGCCGTTCATAGTCAGGGTACTCGAAGCCCAGGGCATCAAGCACTCGGTTCAGCCTTCGTTTCGGACGGGTGCCGAAGGCCGCGGTCATCAGTTGATCTTCTTTTTTGGAATAATTCCCAAGAATTTCATTGCACATCACCTCAACTGTGTCCAGCCACTCTTGGCAGGGCTTTTTAAAGTATTTCTTGAATTTGAAATGGTAAGGAAGCCGGACAAGTTCCCCCTTCTTCTTCTCCCCCTTTAGCTTTGGCATTTCCCATTCTTTTAGAGTAGGGAAGACTCTGAACGCCAAGAATTCTTGAACCAGATCCCTGGTACCGATATGCTCTGAAATAATTTCAAACTCACCCAGTGTAGCCCAGGTGGGACCTTCCAATGTCATGTGGCATCGCGGCCTTGTTTCTCCGAAGATTAATTCAAGTGGGCTTTGTACCAACTTTTCTTCGTCTTCGTCAACTTTCACATAAAACCACTCTGACTTCCAGCCCGCCGGCCATTTGCTTCGGTAGCTAATAACAGGGAACTTTGTTGTTTTCTGGTAGGCAAAATTGTAGCAACCGAAGTTATCATGTAATCCATCTTTTCTGGCCTTCGTTTGGTAATGTAACTCATGAACTCGACAGAAACTGTCGGCAAACGGCTCCACTGCCTGGCTTCGGAGGGCCCAGATATAGACATTAAGCCTAACGATAGCGTTAGGAGTCAATTGATGAAAGTACATACCAAACTTTTTCAATACATCTGCAATAATTCCATGAAGAGGGAATCTCAGCCCAGCCTTTAAAAAGCTCTTGAAAATGACAATCTCGTTCTTCTCTGGCTTCAGGGTAGTTTCTTCTCCCCCGAAGCGAAGTAGCTTCTTCTGATTTTCACTGAAATAACCTGCCTTCACCATCTTGGAAAGATCAGCCTTTGAAACAGTCGATTTCCCGAAGTCCAAGTGACTGGGCTTGCTGGGCATGGCAATGCGATAGTCATCTTCGGGATCAGTTTCTTCAATGTTCTCTTCTTCTCCTTCGGCAGTTGTCGGGTCTGCTTCAGCAGCGGGCATTTCTTCCGCAGTCACCAGTCCGGAACGCTGCATTGCTTCGGAGATGGGCACAGTCTCCGAACCTTCGGCTTCGTCTCCTTCACGTTCAACTCTGGCAGTAGATCGCACTCTGGCCATTTGATTCTGAGTTTGGGGAAGTTAAATACTTTTTTCTTTTTCCTTTTCTCCCGAAGCTTTTCTTTCTGACGAAGCAGACTTCGAGATGGACCTTCGTTCGATTCTGAGAATCAAGCTTCGGCTATAGTTAGAAATTTTGGCAGCAAAACAGTGCAAATAGCAATGAATGTTGTGGTAACTTCACACCTACTCGTCTGTTTATATAGTGCTGCAGGTAAGAAGGCGAAGCGCCAGGATTTTTACACCAGGCGGGCAGTCACTTGTACTCGCTGCGCAGTGGACCGCAAAGATCAAACAGTAACTCTGCAAGGTGGGTCCGACACGAGCTCGAAAATTGAATCGTTTCTCGGCAACGAGCTCAGGGAAGGTGTTTTTTGGACCTTCGGCTTCCTGAAGCTTAAGAGGCATTTTTCACGGATCAAGCTCGTTACGAAAAACGATCTAGCACCGCGAAAGGGGCTACTGTTGGGGCCATGCTTCGTTGCGCCGAAGGTCTTACACGAAGAAGCAGCTTCGGCTGAAGTTGTTCCCAGGAGATGGCCGAAGGTTCCTTTTCATGGAGCTTCGGCATTACAAACCGACATAGAGATAGAATGACCTTTTTATCCATAGAGGTCTGAGTCAATGTTGTAAACTTTTGTAAGGGGCATAATTGTAATTCGTCACAGGTTGTGTCCTATGTCTATAAATAGATGAACAGTACCCCCGTACTGTTCACGCGAACTTGACATTTGCTGTCGCATCACACCTGTATTTTTGCCTTCCTCAGGACCGAAGGTATATTTGTAATTTGAAATCATTTATATTCATTCATGATAATAAAAATGGAGATGATTCTATGATAATATTTAAATGTTTATTTTATACCTCATGATTTGTATGAACACTTCGTTGCTTATTATTATACTCACGAAGGTACGTCTTTCGTAACCTTCGTCCGAAATTCTTTATATCCTGAAGGGATATAACGTTTTGGAGGACGAAGGACTTTAACACTTAACATTTTTTATGTTGCCTTGTTCTTAACTCTTAGCATTTGAGAACAAGCCCCCAACACATTAGACACAAGAATTTTGGGTACCCAAACACAAGTCTTGGAGCCCTTGTGTTTGCCCCCGACAAACTTGGCAACTACCTTGCCGAATTTGTTAGTTAAAACATATGATGCATCAAAAGTTTTGAATGAAATGCTATGGTCATTTGATGCACTAGGAGTTTTCTTTTTAGGCAACTTAGCACGGGTTGGTTGCCTAGAGCTAGATGTCTCACCCTTATACATAAAAGCATGGTTAGGGCCAGAGTGAGACTTACTAGAATGAATTCTCCTAATTTTGCTCTCGGGATAACCGGCAGGGTACAAAATGTAACCCTCGTTATCCTGAGGCATGGGAGCCTTGCCCTTAACAAAATTAGACAATCTTTTAGGAGGAGCATTAATTTTGACATTGTCCCCCTTTTGGAAGCCAATGCCATCCTTAATGCCAGGGCGTCTCCCACTATAAAGCATACTACGAGCAAATTTAAATTTTTCATTCTCAAGTTCGTGCTCGGCAATTTTAGCATCTAGTTTAGCTATATGATCATTTTGTTGTTTAATTAAAGCCATATGATCAAGAATAGCATCAATATCAATATCTCTACATCTAGTGCAAATAGAAACATGCTCAATGTTAAATGTAGTGGGTTTGCAAGATTTTAATTCTACAACCTTAGCATGTAGTATATCATTTTCACTTCTAAGGTTAGAAATGGTGACATTGCAAACATCAAAATCTTTAGCCTTAGCAATTAATTTCTCATTTTCAATCCTAAGGCTAGCAAGAGAGTCATTCAATTCTTTAACCCTAGCATGTAAATCAACATTATCATCTCTAGGATTGGGAATTGAAACATTACAAACATGTGAATCAACCTTAGCATTTAAACTAGCATTTTCATTTCTAAGGTTGGCAATTAAATCATGGCATGTGCTTAGCTCACTAGTTAATTTCTCGCATTTTTCAACTTCTAGAGCATAAGCATTGTTAACCTTAACATGCTTTTTGTTTTCCTTGATTAGGAAGTCCTCTTGGGAGTCCAAGAGATCATCCTTTTAATGGATGGCACTAATTAATTCATTTAGTTTTTCCTTTTGTTGCATGTTTAGGTTGGCAAAAAGGGTACGCAAATTATCTTCCTCATCACTAGCATTATCATCACTAGAGGATTCATATTTAGTGGAGGATTTGGATTTAACCTTCTTCCTTTTGTCGTCCTTGGCCATGAGGCATTTGTGGCCGACGTTGGGGAAGAGAAGACCCTTGGTGACGGCGATGTTTGCGGCGTCCTCGTCGGAGGAGGAGTCGGTGGAGCTCTCGTCGGAGTCCCACTCCTAGCAAACATGGGCATTGCCGCCCTTCTTCTTGTAGTATTTTTTCTTCTTCTTTCTTCTCCCCTTCTTGTCATTGTCCCTGTCACTATCACTTGATAATGGACATTTAGCAATAAAGTGACCGGGCTTACCACACTTGTAGCAAACCTTCTTGGAACGGGATTTGTAATCCTTCCCCTTCCATTGCTTGAGGATTTGGTGAAAGCTTTTGATGATTAAAGTCATCTCCTCATTGTCGAGCTTGGAGGCATCAATGGGTTGTCTACTTGATGTAGACTCTTCCTTCTTTTCCTCCGTCGCCTTGAATGCAACCGGTTGTGCTTCGGGCACGGAGGGGCCATCTAGCTCGTTGATCTTCTTTGAGCCTTTGATCATCAACTCAAAGCTCACAAAATTACCTATAACTTCCTCGGGGTCATTTGTGTATATCTAGGATTACCACGAATTAATTGAACTTGAGTAGGGTTAAGGAAAACAAGTGATCTAAGAATAACCTTAACCACTTCGTGGTCATCCCATTTTTTGCTCCCGAGGTTGCGCACTTGATTCACCAAGGTTTTGAGCCGGTTGTACATGTCTTGTGGCTCCTCCCCTTGGCGAAGATGGAAGCGACCAAGCTCCCCCTCGATCGTTTCCCGCTTTGTGATCTTGGTCACCTCATCTCCTTCGTGCGCGGTCTTTAGCACGTCCCAAATTTCCTTAGCACTCTTCAACCCTTGCACCTTGTTATACTCCTCTCGACTTAAAGAGGCGAGGAGTATAGTTGTGGCTTGGGAGTTGAAGTGTTGGATTTGGGCCACTTCGTCCTCATCATAATCCTCATCCCCTACGGATGGTACCTGTACACCAAACTCGACAATATCCCATATACTTTTGTGGAGTGAGGTTAGGTGATATCGCATCATATCACTCCACCTAGCATAATCTTCACCATCAAATGTTGGTGGTTTGCCTAATGGGACGGAAAGTAAAGGTGTATGTTTAGAAATGCGAGGATAGTGTAGGGGGATCTTACTAAACTTCTTGCGCTCGTGGCGCTTAGAAGTTACGGACGGCGCGTCGGAGCTGGAGGTCGATAGTGATGAAGTGTCGGTCTCGTAGTAGACCACCTTCCTTATCTTCTTGTGCTTGCCGCTACTCCGATGCGACTTGTGGGAAGAAGATTTCTTCTCCTTCCCCTTTCCCTTGTTGCGGGACTCTTCTGATGAAGTCTTCCCGTGGCTTGTAGTGGGCTTGTCGTCGGTCTCCATCTCCCTCTTGGTGTGATCTCCCGACATCACTTCGAGCGGTTAGGTTCTAATGAAGCACCGGGCTTTGATACCAATTGAAAGTCGCCTAGAGGGGGGTGAATAGGGCGAAACTGAAATTTACAAAGTTAATCACAACTACAAGCCGGGTTAGCGTTAGAAATATAATCGAGTCCGAGAGAGAGGGCACAAAACAAATCGTGAGCGAATAAAGAGTGAGACACGTGGATTTGTTTTACCGAGGTTCGGTTCTTGCAAACCTACTCCCCTTTGAGGTGGTCACAAAGACCGGGTCTCTTTCAACCCTTTCCCTCTCTCAAACGGTCCCTTGGACCGAGTGAGCTTCTTCTTCTGAATCACACGGGACACGAAGTCCCCGCAAGGACCACCACACAATTGGTGTCTCTTGCTTCGGTTACAAGTGAATGAATCTCAAGAAAGAATGAGAAAGAAAGAAGCAATCCAAGCGTAAGAGCTCAAAAGAACACAACAAATCTCTCTCACTAATCACTAAAGCCTTGTGTGGAGTTGGGAGAGGATTTGATCACTTGGGTGTGTCTAGAATTGAATGCTAGAGCTCTTGTAAGTAGTTGGAAGGTGGAAAACTTGGATGACTTGAATGTGGGGTGGTTGGGGGTATTTATAGCCCCAACCACCAAACTAGCCGTTTGGTGAAGGCTGCTGTCGACGGGCGCACCGGACAGTCCGGTGCGCCACCGGACACTGTCCGGTGCGCCAGCCACGTCACCCGGCCGTTAGGGATCGACCGTTGGAGCTCTGACGAGTGGGCCCGCCTGGCTGTCCGGTGGTGCACCGGACATGCCCTGTAGGCTGTCCAGTGTGCCACCCGCGCGTGCTCTGCTCCTCTGCGCGCTGGCGCGCATTTAATGCTGTAGCAGGTGACCGTTGCGCTGAAGTAGCCGTTGCTCCGCCGTTACACCGGACAGTCCGGTGTGCACCGGACATGTCCGGTGAATTATAGCGGAGCGAATTCCCGAAGCTGGCGAGTTCAGAGTCGCTTGATCTTGGGGCACCGGACAGTCCGGTGAATTATAGTGAAGCTCCTCTGAAAATTCCCGAAGGTGCGAAGTTCACCTTGAAGTCCCCTGGTGCACCGGACACTGTCCGGTGGCACACCGGACAGTCCGGTGTGCCAGACCAGGGCACACTTTGGTTATCCCTTGCTCTTTTTGTGGAACCCTTTTCTTGGTCTTTTTATTGGCTTATTGTGAACCTTTGGTACCTGTAGAACTTATAAACTTGGGCAAACTAGTTAGTCCAATTATTTGTGTTGGGCAATTCAACCACCAAAATCAATTTAGGAATATAGGTGTAAGCCTAATTCCCTTTCAAAAGCCACCTGTTTCACACACCGAGCGCTTTGTTTCCTCTGGCCGCCAGCGCAGCTCGACCGAATTGAATACCACCGCTCAAGTATCCTATAAAATGAAGCCTCAGCTTGTTCCGCTAGGTAATCGTGCGTCCAGTGAACCCACTCGTAGCTCCAATCGTTCCCCACAGCTCCCCAATTTGGGATTTCTCCCAAATCGGTTGAAGAACACCGAAGAATCAAGCTCGCCGTGGCCAGCCCTCCACAGGTCTGATCATGCCCTCTCTGTTCTCGTTTTAGCATCCTTGTACACTGGTGATGCTCACCAACCCGCTCAATTGAACTGAACCACCCCCCATCACCGGGAACGCGTGCCATTGTCCTCATCATCCGCGGTTCACGTGGACAGAGGTTGATAGCTTACCAATCGTGAAATTAAGTTGAGGGAATTAATCGGGGGAGGTCCAATTTCGTGTCCGCCGCTCGGGAGCGTCGGTCATTGCCCCGTTCGGCCGTCTGCAAGCTCGTAAGAGTTTACCCGCGCTCACCGTCGTCGAGGACCTGGCGCGGTAAAGGAATAGAAACCGAAGGACCCCCGTGTAAACTGTCAGTGACACAGAGTAATAGTAACCGAACCCATCCCCAGTTAGCCATAACCCCAAGGACGTTTCTGCAAAGCTTCCACCGCGGGCGCGGGCGCGCCCTGCTTTCCCTGTGTTACTAGGCTGCCTGGGCTGAAATCGGCCCAGGACTGTTCATTCTTTATCTTTTTCTTTTTCCAGCAGAACTTCAACAATTATAGAAAATTGTAGAAAAATCCTAAAATTGTCAAACCAATTTTCCTAGACTTCCTATTTTCCATAGTATTTAATAAAAATAGTTTCATTATTTTTATATTAGATAAGGAATTTTGGAGTATTTAAAGTAGCTTAAAACATTAGTTCTGGATTTTAGAAAATAGATAATCATTCCAAAAATGCTCAAACTTTTTATATGAGCTCTACACATTATTTAGAAGCCTTGGGTAGAGTTTGGCTTGATTTGGACCTTGTTTGATAACTAGAACCCAAAACCCCCACCCCTGCTCTTTGAATTCCTTTACTGACTCCGGAAACCCTAAGTTCTCGGAGTTCCGTGAAGGAAAGTTGTATTCAAGACCTTAGATAATAAATTCTTATTATCTTTGCACTCTCATGAGCATTCTTATATACATATATATGGTTATCTTTAGAAAATGAAGAAGAAATCGAAGTAACTTAAGAGAAGACATCACCACCACCTTCGGAATCTTAGGCACGAAACTGTTTGTACCTTGATATCTGTGGGTCCGAGCCTGACTCACCTATCAACGAAGGCAAGCCCCGGTGCATTTGCCACCTCCTTGTGTTTTAAAAACCTTTTTCACTTGCTTGATGCATTAGGTGATAGGAGTTGATTGCTAAAACAATTCTTGCATTACCTTCCTTGAATTTGATTACCTTCCATGATCACCGTTTTACAAAAGATTTTTGATGCTTAGCCTTGCTTTAGAAAAACAAAATGTTTTGTTTTTACAAAAGATGATGTGGCAAAAGTGGGTGGGATGTTTTTGAAAATAAAACTTGATGGTGGATCCATCACGACCGTAATAGGTTCAACATCGAAAAAGATGTACCTCGGCCAGGTACCAAGCTTTGGGTTTTAAATAATTAAGCAGAGACCGAGCGGGTGACTTGCACGAGAAGAGAGTCTCGGTGTAGTGTCTCCGTCTGAGTCGATTAAGGACCGTCTCGATGTAGGCCTGCTGACCGAGGACCCTTTAACTGGTCACATGCCTCGTCATGGGTAAGCCTTGCCTCGGGCAGACTAAGGCCAGAATAAGATAACACGGAATGGGCGTGGATTGCCGCCGAGAGTAGTGTGTACCCTCCGTGGCAAGAGGCTGGACGGTGGTGTATCTGTGCTCTCAGTTCGCGTGAACCTGATCTGGTCTTAAGAACCCCAGTGGTGGGTTGACATATGCAAGGGTTAAGTGCTACATATGTCGTGTGATTGGAGATCCTCAGCTGAGTATAATCGATTCGGATCGCCGTACCTCTGCGGTTATGGAGACTTGGCCACTGACCTATACGTAGAACTCCAGTAAAGATGAAGGACTTGTTAAGAAATTGGCTAGTGTAGGTGAAGTGATTGAACTAGGTTATAAAGAACTCTAGATGCAGGTAATTTTACCTAACCTGAAAATAAAACTGAACTTTTAAGGATACACTTTTAGTAAGCATTTATGCAAAACAGAGTCTTTGATCTTGAGATACCTTACCTTAACTCCCTTATAACCCGCATACCCTTGAGAGTCTTTTCTTTAGTCGGGTAAGACTTGCTGAGTAATTCCATACTCAGGGTTTTATTCCCTATTGTTTTTAGGTGAGGAAGCAGCAATTTTTTGTTGCTTTTGTACCAGGGTGGTGTCAAATGAAGAGAAGCAAGAATGAGGCTGCGGGAGGACCTAGTCCTCCATAAAAACTTTTATGTAAGAACTTATCGGGAGGAGTTTTTACCTCCCTTGGTATTGTAATAATAAATACTCTACACTCGTGTTTTTATACTGGTCTGTAATAACTAACTTGATCTTACTTTCAATAAATGTAAGATTATGTAATTGCTTCCGCATTTCTGTATCTCCGATGGTCTGTAATGTCTGCGTGACGGGTGAAACGCTCTTGGGAAAAGTAAGAAAAGCAGATACCGAACTTTTCAAGTAATTCAAGGGCACCTATAGGGTTGTCTGAGGTCCGTTGGACAAGGACAACTGTAGGTGGGCCTAATAACTTGGGAGGTTCCGTCACAGCTGGTATCGGAGCGAAGCCCTTCTCTGCAGATATTATGAGGCATCTTCAAAAGGATTTTCTATAGACTTATCTAGAAAAAGATTTCTTCCATTCTTACCCCTTATATCTAAAGAATCTATATGAAAGACCAGATAGGAGGAGTGCAATGTATAGAAGGTATGAATCAACTAAGGTTGGTTCTGTAATTATACATGCATTATGCTAAGAACTATACTAATAAAAAAAATTTCCCCTTAGAAAAATGCCGTCGCGCATGAGGAAAATCGCGTGCAAGTCAACTGGCCCAATTGGTGTACCCCATCATCAACTCGCTCCCAGACATGACGATAGTAGTAGTGGGAGTAACGATCCAATTGGGGATCTTGAAGCCCAAGTAAATCAGCTTCAAGCGGAGCTTCAACGCAGGACGAACATATGGGTCGCGAATGGCGACAGAATAAATGAATTAAGAAGCCACATTCGCCGCCTGCAGGATCAGCTCGCTGATCGAGATTTAGCGCTTGACTGGGCGGTTCAGTCTCGTTCGCTTGCCTGGGCTAAAGAGGCAAAGGCGCGAGCCCGAGTCGAAGAACTAAGCTCAGCTATTGATAATCTGCAGGCATATTGTAATACCCTACATGAAGAAGTTCATGTACTATATTCGCAATTGCACCCTAGCATACCTGCAAACCCTGTCGGGACAGAAGCCGGACCTTCTCACGAAGCTGGAGAAGCTTTTGGTGGAGAACTGGACCTTTTCAGGCCCCCTCCCTCCATGAAGTTGGTCGACGAATGGTCTCCTACGCCCGACAGTGAAGCTACAAAGAGTGATAGGAAATAGGAATAGTAGGGTTGTAAAATTAGTAGTGTTATTGTATATGGGTATTGTACTCCTGTTGTATAAATTCGAGTCTGTAACATTACTCTTTTTAGTAATGTAAATTGGATGGTTTTTCTTTGGCATATTATGTTTGTTTCCAAATGTTTGTTGCCACAGATGCCGTCCAAGACCCAATCACAGGATGCAGCCGGAACCTCCAGTGGGAGGGAGTCCACCCCAAATCCACCTCCTGTCCCTCCCACACTTGCCGAGGCGATTGCCGCCTTGGTAAATGCAACCACGGACAATACCCGTTTCCTATGGGAAATGGCAGGTCAGCAATTTCAGCAGCAAGGCGGACGGGGTTATCCGCAAGGACCCCGTGAGACATCCTATTTAGACTTCTCCGAAACGCGTCCACCGCTGTTTGTTAAAGCCGAAGACCCATTAGAAGCAGACGAATGGATTCGTGTTATCGAGCAAAAGTTTGGACTTCTGCGATGTTCTGAAACCCAGAAGCCCTTATTCGTAGCCCAGCAACTGCGCGGCCCTGCCAGCACTTGGTGGGGAAATTTCATGGCCGTTCAACCGGCCAATCATCAGATAACATGGGAAGAATTTAAGTTGGCCTTTCGTGAACATTACATACTAGAAGGTGTACTTCACATGAAACAAGAAGAATTTATGAAGCTAAAGCAAGGAGGGGATACTATTAATCAGTATCTCAATAAATTCAATCATTTGTCGCAGTATGCAATCGATCAAGTGAACACTGATCTGAAGAAGAAAAATTGTTTCATGCGAGGACTGAATGAAAGGATGCAAAGAAAAATGGCTACTTGCATTGACCTTACCTATGGAAGGGCTGTCAGCACAGCGCTGGCAGTCGAATCCAAATATGCAAGTTCTGGAAAGATCAAGGGGAGTGGAGGAAACAGGCCTACTCAGGGCCCTGAAAAGAGGCAACGGTTTGTTATCCGGCATGCTAATCAGGGTCGTTCTTCAGCACGTCCACCCTCCTTCCCATTTAAATAGCCAGTATTCATCCGTCCCAACACTGCCCCTACAACAACAAGTCAGCCGGGTGCCTGAAAGGGAAATGTGCCCTTGGGCCATTTCTAAGTATTTTGGTGATTTAGTGTCCAACACAAGTGCCTAAGTATAAAAAGGTGGACAAAGTACAAATCAAGAATTAAGGTATGTTTCTCAGACTTAGTACATTGTTTTATGGACTAATGTATTGTGTCTAAGTGCTGGAAACAGGAAAAATCCAATTGGAAATGTCTTGGCTCGAGCAGCCAAGAATTTGCTGAGTCTGGGAGCACCGGACTGTCCGGTGGTGCACCGGACAGTGTCCGGTGCGCCAGGCTGGCTCGAGCGAAGTGGCTGCTCTCGGGAATTCACCGGTGACGTACGACTAAAATTCACCGGACTGTCCGGTGTGCACCGGACTGTCCGGTGAGCCAACGGTCGGCCGGGCCAACAGTCGGCCGCGCAATCTGCGCGGGACACGTGGCCGAGCCAACGGCTAGAAGACGGCACCGGACTGTCCGGTGTGCACCGGACGTGTCCGGTGCTCCAACGGCTCCAAGTCTGCCAACGGTCGGCTTCGCTATTTAAGGAAGGAAATCGGGCACCGGACAGTGTCCGGTGTGCACCGGACTGTCCGGTGCCCCCGACGACAGAAGGCAAGATTGGCCTTCCAGATTTGCTCTCAACGGCTCCTAGCTGCCTTGGGGCTATAAAAGGGACCCCTAGGTGCATGAAGGAGAACACCAAGCAACCTTAGAGCATTCTTGATCATCCACACTCAGTCTTTGCGCATTCGTTTGTCATTCTCAGTGATTCGAGCTCCGTTCTAGTGAGAACTTTGAGATAGTCTTTTGAGCTCGATTCTTGGCCGTGTGTGTGCGCATATTGCTGTGGATTTGTGTGTGTTGCTTTCATCCCTTACTCCGTATTTCTTGTAAATCTCAAGTGTAAGGGCGAGAGGCTCCAAGTTGTGGAGATTCCTCGCAAACGGGATATTGAAAGGCAAAGCAAAACACCGTGGTATTCAAGTTGGTCATTGGACCGCTTGAGAGGGGTTGATTGCAACCCTCGTCCGTTGGGACGCCACAACGTGGAGTAGGCAAGCGTTGGTCTTGGCCGAACCACGGGATAAACCACTGTGTCATCTCTGTGTTTGATCTCTTGTGGTATTGTGTTTTGTTGAGACTCCTCTCTAGCCACTTGGTGATTATTGTACTAACACTTAACAAGTTTTTGTGGCTTAAGTTTTAAAGTTTCACAGGATCACCTATTCACCCCCCCCCTCTAGGTGCTCTCAATTGGTATCGGAGCCGTTCTCTTCACAAAGGGACTAATCGCCCGAAGAGATGGATCCTAAGGGGAAGGGTATCGTGATCAACGACAAAGAGAAGGAATCCTTCATCAACGAGCCGAAGGACGACAAGCCTACCGACTCCGGCTCGGGTCATAGACGGAAGGAAGGGAAGAAGAAGAAGACAAGGCGCATCAAGGAGATCGTCTACTACGACGACAGCGATGAATCTACTTCTTCCCAAAAGGACGATGACCACAACGACTACGAGAGAAGGAAACCGGTTAATTCGAACTTTTCTTTTGACTACTCTCGTATTCCGCAAAGTTCAAATTCACATTTGCTCTCCATTCCACTCGGCAAGCCCCCACACTTTGATGGAGAGGACTACGGATTTTGGAGCCACAAAATGCGTAGTCACCTATTCTCTCTCCATCCTAGTATATGGGAGATTGTAGAGAGTGGAATGCACTTTGATAGTTCGGATAGTCCCATGTTCATTAATGAACAAATTCATAAGAATGCACAAGCTACTACTGTTCTTCTAGCTTCCTTGTGCAGGGATGAATACCATAAAGTGAGCGGCTTGGATAACGCCAAGCAGATCTGGGACACCCTCAAGATTTCTCATGAGGGGAACGACGTCACCTTGCTCACCAAGATGGAGTTGGTGGAGGGTGAGCTTGGACGGTTCGCGATGATAAGGGGCGAGGAGCCGACACAAACATACAACCGGCTCAAGACCCTTATCAACAAGATAAGGAGCTACGGAAGCTCGCAATGGACGGACCACGACGTCGTCCGACTGATGCTAAGGTCCTTTACCGTTCTTGATCCTCATTTGGTGAATAATATTCGTGAAAACCCAGGTACACCAAAATGTCGCCCGAGGAAGTCCTAGGAAAATTCGTCAGCGGGCGAATGATGATCAAGGAGGCAAGGTACGTGGACGACGCCTTGAATGGACCGATCAACGAGCCGCAACCTCTTGCTCTCAAAGCAACAAGAAGCAAGGAGGCGCTACCTAGCAAGGTGGCACAAATTGAGGCGGCCGGACTTAATGATGAAGAGATGGCCCTCATCATCAAAAGATTCAAGACGGCGCTTAAGGGTCGCAAGGGACAGCCAAGCAAGACCAAAGCCAAGGGGAAGCGCTCATGCTTCAAATGCGGTAAGCTTGGTCATTTTATTGCTAACTGTCCCGACAATGATAGTGAACAGGACCAAGGGAACAAGAGGGAGAAGAAGAAGGCATACAAGAAGGCAAAGGGCGAGGCACATCTAGGCAAGGAGTGGGATTCAGATTGCTCCTCCTCCGACTCCGACAATGAGGGACTCGCCGCCACCGCCTTCAACAAGTCATCTCTCTTCCCGAACGAGCGTCACACTTGCCTCATGGCAAGAGAGAAGAAAGTAAGTACTCATGATACTAGTACTTATGCTTCTTCAAGTGAGGATGAGTCTAGTGATGATGATGAGATAGATTACTCATGCCTATTCAAGGGATTAGATAGATCTAAAATTGATAAGATTAATGAGTTGATTGATGCTTTGAATGACAAAAATAGATTACTAGAAAAACAAGAGGATCTTTTATATGAGGAGCATGATAAATTTGTTAGTGCACAAAAAACTCTTGCTCTTGAAATTAAAAGGAATGAAATGCTCTCTAGTGAACTATCTTCTTGTCATGAAACCATTGCTACCTTAAGAAGTGTTAATAATGATTTAAGTGCTAAACTAGAAGTAGCTAGTAAATCTAATTCCTGTGTAGAAATTGTTGATACTTGTATGAGGTGTAACGATTTCGATGTTGATGCCTGTAGTGAACACCTAGTTTCAATTTCCAAACTAAATGATGAATTGGCTAGTCTTAATGCCCAACTTAAGACTAGCAAAAGTGAATTTGATAAGTTAAAATTTGCAAGGGATGCCTACACAATTGGAAGACATCCCTCAATTAAGGATGGGCTTGGCTTCAAGAGGGAAGCCAAGAACTTAACAAGCCATAAGGCTCCCATCTTCGTCAAGGAGAAAGGGAAGGCCCCTATGGCTAGTAGTGCTAAAAAGAACCATGCCTTCTTGTACCATGATAGGAGACAAACTAGAAATGCTTATAGGAGTTATAATGCTTATGATGATTTTGACTCTCATGCCATGTTTGCTTCTAGTTCTTCCTATATGCATGGTAGAAATATGTCTAGGAGAAATGATATTCATCATGTGCCTAGAAAGAATATTATTCATGCTCCTAGGAAAGTAGTGAATGAACCTTCTACAATTTATTGTGCTTTAAATGCTTCCTTTGCTATTTGTAGAAAGGATAGGAAAATAGTTGCTAGGAAATTAGGGGCAAAATGCAAGGGAGACAAACTTGCATTTGGGTCCCTAAGGATATTTGCACTAACCTTGTAGGACCCAACATGAGTTGGGTACCTAAGACCCAAGCCTAATTTTGCCTTGCAGGTTTATGCATCCGGGGGTTCAAGCTGGATCATCGACAGCAGATGCACAAACCATATGACGGGGGAGAAGAAGATGTTCACCTCCTACGTCAAAAACAAAGATTCCCAAGATTCAATAATATTCGGTGATGGGAATCAAGGCAAGGTAAAAGGGTTAGGTAAAATTGCAATCTCAAATGAGCACTCTATATCTAATGTGTTTTTAGTAGAGTCTCTTGGATATAATTTACTATCTGTTAGTCAATTATGCAATATGGGATATAACTGCTTATTTACAAATGTAGATGTGTCTGTCTTTAGAAGATGTGATGGTTCACTAGCTTTTAAGGGTGTACTAGACGGCAAACTTTACTTAGTTGATCTTGCAAAAGAAGAGGCTGGCCTAGATGCATGCTTAATGGCTAAGACTTGCATGGGCTGGTTGTGGCATCGCCGCTTAGCACATGTGGGGATGAAGAACCTCCACAAGCTTCTAAAGGGAGAACACGTGATAGGTCTAACCAATGTTCATTTCGAAAAAGATAGACCTTGTGCAGCTTGTCAAGCAGGTAAACAAGTGGGAGGAGCACATCACAGCAAGAATGTGATGACCACGTCAAGACCTCTGGAGCTGCTGCATATGGACCTCTTCGGACCCATCGCCTATCTAAGCATAGGAGGAAGTAAGTATGGTTTAGTTATTGTTGATGACTTTTCCTGCTTCACTTGGGTGTTCTTTTTGCAGGATAAGTCTGAAACCCAAGGGACCCTCAAGCGCTTCCTCAGGAGAGCTCAAAATGAGTTTGAGCTCAAGGTGAAGAAGATAAGGAGCGACAACAGGTCCGAGTTCAAGAACCTTCAAGTGGAGGAGTTCCTTGAGGAGGAAGGGATCAAGCATGAGTTCTCCGCTCCCTACACACCACAGCAAAATGGTGTGGTAGAAAGGAAGAACAGGACGCTCATAGATATGGCGAGGACTATGCTTGGAGAATTCAAGACCCCCGAGTGCTTTTGGTCGGAAGCCGTGAACACGGCTTGCCACGCCATCAACAGGGTCTACCTTCACCGCCTCCTCAAGAAGACGTCGTATGAGCTACTAACCGGTAACAAACTCAATGTATCTTACTTTCGTGTTTTTGGGAGCAGGTGCTACATTCTAGTGAAGAAGGGTAGAAATTCTAAATTTGCTCCCAAAGCTGTAGAAGGGTTTTTATTAGGTTATGATTCAAATACAAAGGCGTATAGGGTCTTCAACAAATCATCGGGTTTGGTTGAAGTCTCTAGCGACGCTGTATTTGATGAGACTAATGGCTCACCAAGAGAGCAAGTTGTTGATTGTGATGATGTAGATGAAGAAGATGTTCCGACGGCCGCTATACGAACCATGGCGATTGGAGAAGTGCGGCCACAGGAACAAGATGAACGAGATCAACCTTCTTCCTCAACAACGGTGCATCCCCCAACTCAAGATGATGAACAGGTTCATCAAAAGGAGGCGTGTGATCAAGGGGGAGCACAAGATGATCACGTGATGGAGGAAGAAGCGCAACCGGCACCTCCAACCCAAGTTCGAGCGGTGATTCAAAGGGATCATCCCGTCGACCAAATTTTGGGTGACATTAGCAAGGGAGTAACTACTCGATCTCGATTAGTTAATTTTTGTGAGCATTACTCCTTTGTCTCTTCTATTGAGCCTTTCAGGGTAGAGGAGGCCTTGCTAGATCCGGATTGGGTATTGGCCATGCAGGAGGAACTCAACAACTTCAAGCGCAATGAGGTTTGGACACTGGTGCCTCGTCCCAAGCAAAATGTTGTGGGAACCAAGTGGGTGTTCCGCAACAAACAGGACGAGCACGGGGTGGTGACGAGGAACAAGGCTCGACTTGTGGCAAAAGGTTATGCCCAAGTCGCAGGTTTGGACTTTGAGGAGACGTTTGCTCCTGTGGCTAGGCTAGAATCAATTCGTATCTTGCTAGCATATGCCGCTCACCATTCTTTCAGGTTGTACCAAATGGATGTGAAGAGCGCTTTCCTCAACGGGCCGATCAAGGAGGAGGTGTACGTAGAGCAGCCCCCTGGCTTCGAGGATGAACGGTACCCCGACCACGTGTGTAAGCTCTCTAAGGCGCTCTATGGACTTAAGCAAGCCCCAAGAGCATGGTATGAATGCCTTAGAGACCTTTTAATTGCTAATGCTTTCAAGGTTGGGAAAGCCGATCCAACTCTTTTTACTAAGACTTGCGATGGTGATCTTTTTGTGTGCCAAATTTATGTCGACGACATAATATTTGGTTCTACTAACCAAAAGTCTTGTGAAGAGTTTAGCAGGGTGATGACGCAGAAATTCGAGATGTCAATGATGGGCGAGTTGACCTACTTCCTTGGGTTCCAAGTGAAGCAACTCAAGGACGGCACCTTCATCTCCCAAACAAAGTACACGCAAGACTTGCTGAAGCGGTTTGGGATGAAGGACGCCAAGCCCGCAAAGACTCCGATGGGGACCGACGGACACACCGACCTCAACAAAGGAGGTAAGTCTGTTGATCAAAAAGCATACCGGTCCATGATAGGTTCTTTGCTTTATTTATGTGCTAGTAGACCGGATATTATGCTTAGCGTATGCATGTGTGCTAGATTTCAATCCGATCCGAAGGAGTGTCACTTAGTGGCTGTGAAGCGAATTCTTCGATATTTAGTCGCTACGCCTTGCTTCGGGATCTGGTATCCAAAGGGGTCTAACTTTGACTTGATTGGGTACTCAGATTCCGACTATGCTGGATGTAAGGTCGATAGGAAGAGTACATCGGGGACGTGCCAATTCTTAGGAAGGTCCCTGGTGTCATGGAACTCTAAGAAACAAACCTCCGTTGCCCTATCCACCGCTGAGGCCGAGTACGTTGCCGCAGGACAGTGTTGCGCGCAACTACTTTGGATGAGGCAAACCCTCAGGGACTTTGGCTACAATCTGAGCAAAGTCCCACTCCTATGTGACAATGAGAGTGCTATCCGAATAGCGGAAAATCCTGTTGAGCACAGCCGCACAAAGCACATTGACATCCGGCATCACTTTTTGAGAGACCACCAGCAAAAAGGAGATATCGAAGTGTTTCATGTTAGCACCGAGAACCAGCTAACCGATATCTTTACCAAGCCTCTAGATGAGAAGACCTTTTGCAGGCTGCGTAGTGAGCTCAATATCTTAGATTCGCGGAACTTGGATTGAAATGTAGCATACATGTGTTTATGCCTTTGATCATGTTCATTCTGCATTTTGTTGCTTATTGTGGTGCTCAAGTTGTACAAACACTCCCTGGACCTCACAAGTCCTTTTTGCAAGTGATGCACATATTTAGGGGGAGCTGTGCTACAACTTGACCCTTTGAGACTAACCATGTACTTGAGTTTGGTTGTTTTAGTCTCCAAGGAAAATTGAAAGGGAAAAGGTGGACTTGGACCATGCGAGACTTCCACTGCACTCCGATGAAAAGAGTAACTTTTCCAAGTTCATCTTCATACTCTTTGCCTTTGTGTTCTTATTTGAAGTTTTTGGTGAGGCAATGGGGTTAAAGGGCCAAGATTGATCCCGTTTTGGTGCTTGATGCCAAAGGGGGAGAAAATAAAGGCCAAAGCGATAAATGGATCAGCTACCACTTGAGAGATTTTGAACATAGTAGAATAGAGCTTTTGGTTTGTCAAAACCCTTTTGTTGTCTCTCTTGTCAAAAGTTGGCTTCTTGTGGGGAGAAGTATTAATTATGGGAAAAAGGGGGAGTTTTTTGAAATCTTAAAATCAATTTCTCTTAGAATGACTCTCTTTATGTCTTAACATGTGTGTTTGACTTAGAGATAGAAATTTGTGTTTGATTTGCAAAAACAAACCAAGTGGTGGCATAGAGTGATCCATATATGTCAAGATTGAATCAAAACAATTTTGAGTTCTTATTTGATTTGATTTTGTACTTGTTCTACTTGCTTTATGTTGTGTTGGCATAAATCACCAAAAAGGGGGAGATTGAAAGGGAAATGTGCCCTTGGGCCATTTCTAAGTATTTTGGTGATTTAGTGTCCAACACAAGTGCCTAAGTATAAAAAGGTGGACAAAGTACAAATCAAGAATTAAGGTATGTTTCTCAGACTTAGTACATTGTTTTATGGACTAATGTATTGTGTCTAAGTGCTGGAAACAGGAAAAATCCAATTGGAAATGTCTTGGCTCGAGCAGCCAAGAATTTGCTGAGTCTGGGAGCACCGGACTGTCCGGTGGTGCACCGGACAGTGTCCGGTGCGCCAGGCTGGCTCGAGCGAAGTGGCTGCTCTCGGGAATTCACCGGCGACGTACGGATAAAATTCACCAGACTGTCCGTTGTGCACCGGACTGTCCGGTGAGCCAACGGTCGGCCGGGCCAACGGTCGGCCGCGCAATCTGCGCGGGACACGTGGCCGAGCCAACGGCTAGAAGACGGCACCAGACTGTCCGGTGTGCACCGGACATGTCCGGTGCTCCAACGGCTCCAAGTCTGCCAACGGTCGGCTTCGCTATTTATGGAAGGAAATCGGGCACCGGACAGTGTCCGGTGTGCACCGGACTGTCCGGTGCCCCCGACGACAGAAGGCAAGATTGGCCTTCCAGATTTGCTCTCAACGACTCCTAGCTGCCTTGGGGCTATAAAAGGGACCCCTAGGTGCATGAAGGAGAACACCAAGCAACCTTAGAGCATTCTTGATCATCCACACTCAGTCTTTGCGCATTCGTTTGTCATTCTCAGTGATTCGAGCTCCGTTCTAGTGAGAACTTTGAGATAGTCTTTTGAGCTCGTTTCTTGGCCGTGTGTGTGCGCATATTGCTGTGGATTTGTGTGTGTTGCTTTCATCCCTTACTCCGTATTTCTTGTAAATCTCAAGTGTAAGGGCGAGAGGCTCCAAGTTGTGGAGATTCCTCGCAAACGGGATATTGAAAGGAAAAGCAAAACACCGTGGTATTCAAGTTGGTCTTTGGACCGCTTGAGAGGGGTTGATTGCAACCCTCGTCCGTTGGGACGCCACAATGTGGAGTAGGCAAGCGTTGGTCTTGGCCGAACCACGGGATAAACCACTGTGTCATCTCTGTGTTTGATCTCTTGTGGTATTGTGTTTTGTTGAGACTCCTCTCTAGCCACTTGGTGATTATTGTACTAACACTTAACAAGTTTTTGTGGCTTAAGTTTTAAAGTTTCACAGGATCACCTATTCACCCCCCCCCCTCTAGGTGCTCTCAGTGCCCCTGGCACTCGATTCCCTGCTCTTCCTAGTTCATCGACTGAATGTTTCAATTGTGGAAAATCTGGGCATTTTATCAAGGATTGCCCTGATCCGAAGCAAAACAAGTCAAACAATCCACAAGGATCTGGGAATTCATCTCAAGCCAAGGGAAATACTATGGGCAAAAATACAAAGAAGACGGGACGCATATATTATACGCAAGTGGCCACTACGCCGGATGGTGAACCGGTCATGATGGGTACGTTCCTTGTGGCCAATCATCCCGCAATTATTCTCTTTGATTCTGGTGCTTCCCATACATTCATCAGCAAGAAATTTGTGGAGCAACATTGCATTTCATACCATGAATCAAAAGAGGGGTTTAAAATTCAGTCACCTGGGGGACAAATCTTTACTAGAGAAGTGGCCTATCAAGTGCCCGTAACATTGGCCGGACGGGACTTTTCTACTAATATGATAGTTCTAAAAGGCCAAGACATAGATGTGATTTTGGGCATGAATTGGCTGGCCCGACATAAAGCAACCCTCAACACTGATCAGAGAACCATCAGGTTGAGTCATAATCAAGAAGAAATTCTCTTGTCTATTCCCATTCCAACCAAAATTTCTGGCAGAGTTTATGAAGCCATTATACCGGAAGTCAAGGATATTCCGGTGGTATGTGAGTTTCCAGACGTCTTTCCAGAGGATTTGCCTGGATTGCCACCTGAGAGAGATGTAGAGTTTATGACTGAATTGAAGCCCGGTACGGCTTCCATTTCTCGAAGATCGTACCGTATGCCTCCAAATGAGCTGGCGGAACTGAAGATTCAGTTACAAGATCTACTATCAAAAGGATTCATCCGGCCAAGCTCGTCACCATGGGGTTGTTCGGCCATATTCGTCAAGAAGAAGGATCAAACTTTACGGATGTGTGTGGATTATCGACCCCTGAATGAGGTCACTATCAAGAATAAGTACCCTCTTCCGCGGATTGACATTTTATTTGATCAACTGACCGGGGCGAGGGTATTCTCCAAGATTGATCTCAGATCGGGCTATCATCAGATCTGTATTCGGCCCGAGGATATACCAAAGACCGCATTCACTACGCGGTATGGGTTATTCGAGTACCTGGTAATGTCTTTCGGACTGACAAATGCTCCTGCCCACTTCACTTATTTGATGAACTCGGTATTCATGCCCGAGATGGACAAGTTTGTGGTGGTCTTCATTGATGATATTCTAATTTATTCCAAGAATGAAGAGGAGCATGCTCAACACTTACGGACTATGTTAACGCGCTTGAGAGAACATCAATTATATGCCAAGTTCAATAAGTGCGCATTTTGGCTAGAAGAAATTCAATTTCTGGGACATGTTCTATCTGCCACGGGGATTGCGGTAGATCCCAGCAAAGTCAAGGACATTTTGGAGTGGAAACCCCCAACCAATGTTCACCAAGTCCGAAGTTTCCTTGGACTGGCTGGTTATTACCGTCGATTTATACCAGATTTTTCTAAACTTGTGAAGCCAATCACAAGTCTATTGAAGAATGATACTAAATTCAATTGGTCTTCCAACTGTAATGAAGCTTTTGAGAAATTGAAGATATTATCAACCACTGCTCTGGTATTGGCTCAACTGGATATTAACAAGCCATTTGATGTGTATTGTGACGCATCTGGCAGTGGTCTTGGCTGTGTATTAATGCAAGAGGGCCGAGTAATTGCGTATGCTTCAAGGTAGTTACGCCGGCATGAGGAGCATTATCCTACTCATGATCTTGAGCTAGCTGCAGTGGTTCATGCTCTGATGATATGGCGTCATTATCTACTGGGAAATGTCTATCATATTTACACAGACCACAAAAGTTTGAAATATATCTTTACCCAGTCTGAACTCAACATGAGACAAAGGAGATGGCTTGAGCTTATTAAAGATTATGAACTGGAGATCCATTATCACCCAGGCAAGGCTAATGTAGTGGCTGATGCACTCAGTCGCAAGGCCTCCTGCCACTGTCTAACTATGAGGACTTCTGACATTACGTTGTGCCAGGAGATGGAGAATTTAAACCTGGGTATAATTCAACATGGGACTTCAAATCACTTGAAGCTTGAGTCAGTCATCCTGCAAAGGATAATCGACGCACAAAAGAATGATGAAGGCATAAAACATATTCGTGAAAAGATTGAAGCTGGCAAAGCCAATTGCTTCCGAAAAGATGATCAAGGGATTGTATGGTTTAATAACCGCATAGTGGTGCCGAAGAATGAAGAAGTCCGCCAGCAAATTCTTGATGAAGCACATCTTAGTCGCTATTCTATTCATCCCGGAAGCACTAATATGTATCAAGATCTAAAACAGCATTATTGGTGGACAAAGATGAACATTGAGATTGCACGCTATGTAGCTAAATGTGACATTTGCAGACGTGTCAAGGCCATAAACCTAAAAGCTGCCGGTCCATTACAGTCTCTACCAATACCGACATGGAAATGGGAAGACATAAGTATGGACTTTATTGTGGGATTGCCCAGGACCGCAAAAGGGTATGACTCTATCTGGGTTATTGTTGATCGGCTTACGAAAATTGCTCATTTTCTACCCGTCAAGACAGTGCACCCAGTTGCTGTTTATGCCCAATTGTATATTGCTCGTATTCTCAGTTTGCACGGGGTTCCAAAGACTATAGTGTCGGATCGTGGACCTCAATTCGTATCCAAATTTTGGGAAGAACTTCATAAATCCCTAGGTACTAAATTACTCCACAGTTCGGCCTTTCATCCTCAAACAAGTGGGCAAACTGAGAGGGTTAATCAAATACTTGAAGATATGCTATGGGCATGTGTGCTGGACTTCTCACAGAAATGGGATGAATGTTTGCCGTTAGCGGAATTCTCATATAATAATAGCTATCAAGAAAGCATCAAGATGGCACCCTTTGAAGCTTTATATGGACGACGATGTCGAACTCCGCTAAGTTGGTCTGAACCAGGTGAAAGGTACTTCTTCAGGCCTGACTTGGTAAAACAAACCAAAGAAAAGGTTCAGAGAATAATACATAATTTGAAGAAAGCTCAAACCCGTTAGAAGAGTTATGCAGACAAACGACGAATGCCCTTATATTTTCTTGAGGGAGACTATGTCTACCTGAAGGTTTCGCCAATGAAGGGCGTATCGCGATTCGGGGTCAAAGGGAAACTTGCACCACGATATATTGGTCCTTTTCTCATTCTTGAAAGATATGGGCCAGTGGCGTATCGAATTCAACTACCCGAAACTTTGTCTGTTGTACATAATGTGTTCCACGTGTCCCAATTGAAGAAGTGTCTTCGGGTACCAGATCGAACCGTTGAAGTGACAGATGTTGTCCTTGAACCAGACTTAACATATTCAGAGCATCCTATTCGAGTCTTGGATCAAAAGGACAGGATTACCCGGAGTAAAACTCTCAAGTTTTACAAGATACAATGGAACCAACATTCCGAAGATGAGGCTACATGGGAAACTCAAGACTTTTTAGATAAGAATTTCCCAGGCTTTTATCCTCTTGTAATTTGTAAAGTGTACAACATTGTTGTAATAATGGAGTAAGTCCCAACCCACCCCTACCTTGTACCAAAAATAAGGAAATAAAAATGTGAAGCATTTCCTTTTCCATTACCTACCCTAGGGCTTTTAATCTCGGGACGAGATTCTTTTATGGGGGGGAAGGATGTAACACCCCTGGTGTTACTGCTACTAAAACTTGAGCATGACATCATAAACATTGGCATTGCATATGTTTGACACACCTAGAGTGCATTCACTAGGTAAAAATTTTAAACAAGTTGTATTGTTCTAGTGTTTTGCAAATAGAACCCTGGAATAGGGGACTTAACCCTAAATAGGGTTTAAAGGGGTAAAACATGACCCAAATTGGGAAAACCCTAAGGTTTATGTAAAAAAATCATAAAATGTTCCTAAGAATGAACTTGAATTACATTTATACCCCTGAGATACCAGAAACCCTAGTTGAGACCCTGGAAAACCCTAAATTCAAACCCTAGGGGCCTATGTGCAAAAACAGTGTACATTTGGACTAAAGTGTAAAAACTACAATATTAAAGCATATAAAGTCACATGGTTCACATTTATGAAGATTTATAAGCTAAACCCTAGGTTTTTGACTAATTTGCAAAAAGACCCCAAATTGTGATTTCACTCCAAGTCTGAATTTCATTGAAATTGCTTCAACTTTGGAGCTTTGTATCTTTCAAATTTTAGGGCTTTTGCCCTAGGTCACCACATCAAACTTATAGACCTAACAAAGGAGAACAGTTTTGCTTAAGAGTGTGAGCTCAGTTGTTGTGAAGAATTTGGAGATAATCACCCTCAAAGTCAGGCTGTCAGGACATCTTAAGTGTGAATTTCCAGTAACAATGAAATTAGGCAGACTTTGAACCTGATTTTGAGTTGGATTCGGTAACTATTTTATGGTAAGCTCCATGGCAAAGTTTAATATTAACTATAGGTCTATAACTTTGGTATAGAGAGCTAGCCTGGTCACCACACAAAATCAGGAGTAAATCAAGCTCCAAGATGCTCTGTCAGGTCGACTGACTGAAGAAACGCCATGGTACAGTGCTCGGATGTGGATCAGATCGCCAGCACCGGATGTTCCTCGCCGGCGACCTCTTCACCGAGATTCGTGCCACGGGCGTATGGGTTTTGTTCACCAGGTAAAGATCTCCTCGCGGATATGTATGAGCTACCGTAGACTCGTCACTCCCTGTCCTTTTTCACCGGCGACGTGGCCTCATGGCCGTCACCGGAGTTGCTGTGTGTTACTGCGGCTGCGCCACGCTCCAAGCTTTCCACCATGTCATCCCTAGCCACACCAGCTCACCGGTAACCGTCGTAGCTTCTTAACCGGTGATCACCGGAGGAAGCGCCACGGTGAAAGCCACCTGTTTCACACACCGAGCGCTTTGTTTCCTCTGGCCGCCAGCGCTGCTCGACCGAATTGATCACCACCGCTCAAGTATCCTATAAATTGAAGCCTCAGCTTGTTCCGCTAGGTAATTGTGCGTCGAGTGAACCCACTCGTAGCTCTGATCGTTCCCCACAGCTCCCCAATTTGGGATTTCTCCCAAATCGGTTGAAGAACACCGAAGAATCAAGCTCGTTGTGGCCAACCCTCCACAGGTCTGATCATGCCCTCTCTGTTCTCGTTTTAGCATCCTTGTACACTGGTGATGCTCACCAACCCGCTCAATTGAACTGAACCACCCCCATCACCGGGAACGCGTGCCATTGTCCTCATCATCCGTGGTTCACGTGGACAGAGGTTGATAGCTTACCAATCGTGAAATTAAGTTGGGGGAATTAATCGGGGGAGGTCCAATTTCGTGTCCGCCGCTCGGGAGCGCCGGTCATTGCCCCGTTCGGCCAGTCTGCAAGCTCGTCGGAGTTTCCCCACGCTCACCGTCGTCGAGGACCTGGCACGGTAAAGGAATAGAAACCGAAGGACCCCCGTGTAAACTGTTAGTGACACAGAGTAATAGTAACTGAACCCATCCCCAATTAGCCATAACCCCGATGACGTTTCTGCAAAGCTTCCACCGCGGGCGCGGGCGCGCCCCGCTTTCCCTATGTTACTGGGCTGCCTGGGCTGAAATCGGCCCAGGACTGTTCATTCTTTATCTTTTTCTTTTTCCAGCAGAACTCCAACAAATATAGAAAATTGTAGAAAAATCCTAAAATTGTCAAACCAATTTTCCTAGACTTTCTATTTTCCATAGTATTTAATAAAAATAGTTTCATTATTTTTATATTAGATAAGGAATTTTGGAGTATTTAAAGTAGCTTAAAACATTAGTTCTGGATTTTTAGAAAATAGATAATCATTCCAAAAATGCCCAAACTTTTTATATGAGCTCTACACATTATTTAGAAGCCTTGGGTAGAGTTTGGTTTGTTTTGGACCTTGTTTGATAACTAGAACCCAAAACCCCCACCCCTGCTCTTTGAATTCCTTTACTGACTCCAGAAACCCTAAGTTCTCGGAGTTCCGTGAAGGAAAGTTGTATTCAAGACCTTAGATAATAAATTCTTATTATCTTTGCACTCTCATGAGCATTCTTATTGTCGGCGTTCCGAGACCGGGGGGTCCCCGAGCCGACGAGTGAGTGTGCCGCGTGCCCCAGCCCAGATGGGTCGAGCGCGTGGGCGAGCGCGAAGGGGGGAGAGAGAGCGAGAGAGAGCAAGGTGGCCGGAGCCGGGTCGTGAGGGAGTCGGAGAATTCCCGCAGCCTTCGTGTTCGCCCCGCGCCCAGGTCGGGTGCGCTTGCAGTAGGGGGTTACAAGCGTCCGCGCGAGGTGAGGGGAGCGGGCGGCCCCGAGAGAGCGCCTGCCCCTGCCCTTCGTCCCCGCGAGGCCAACCTTCTCTAAGAAGGCCCTGGTCCTTCCTTTTATAGTCGTAAGGAGAGGATCCAGGTGTACAAAGTGGGGGTGTAGCAAGGTGCCACGTGTCTAGCGAGGGAGAGCTAGCGCCCTAAGTACATGCCAAGGTGGCAGCCGGAGAGATCTTGGCACCCTGTTGGTGTGGCGTCGTGGCTGTTGGAGGAGTAACGGAGCCGGACGGAGGGACAGCTGTCGGAGTGGCTGGGCCCTTGCTGACGTCCTCCTGCCTTCGTAAGGGAGCTGAGAGCCGCCGTCGTCATGGTCTAGCGGGGCGCCATCATTGCCTATCTGGCGTAGCTGGCCAGATGGGACGCCGGTCTTGTTCTCTGCGACCCAAGTCGGCTCAGGGCAGGGTGATGATGACGCTTCCTGTTGACGCAGCGGTCTTGTGTCCTAGATCGGGCGTCGTGGAGGCTCCTCCGAAGTCGAGGTCGAGTCCATCCTGCATGACAGAGGCCGAGCCCGAACTCCTGGGTCGGGCAAGGCGGAGGTCGTTCGGTAGAGGCCGAGGCGGAGTCCGAGCCCTGGGCCGGGCGAGGCGGAGTTCGTCGTCTTCCGGGGCCTTAGCCCGAGTCCGAGCCCTAGGTCGGGCGGAGCGGAGTTTGCCGTCTTCCGGGGCCTTAGCCCGAGTCCGAGCCCTGGGTCGGGCGGAGCGGAGTTCGCCGTCTTCCGGGGCCTTAGCCCGAGTCCGAGCCCTGGGTCGGGCGGAGCGGAGTTCGCCGTCTTCCGGGGCCTTAGCCCGAGTCTGAGCCCTGGGTCGGGCGGAGCGGAGTTCGCCGTCTTCCGGGGCCTTAGCCCGAGTCCGAGCCCTGGGTCGGGCAGAGCCTCCTATGGCACCTCTGGCGAAGTCTGGTCGCCCGTCGGTCTTACCTTTTGCGTTAAACGCCCCGGTGACTTGGTCGGTTGGCGCGGTGATTTAGTCAGGGTTACTTCTTATCGAAGGCGGGGCCTCGGGCGAGCCGGTGATGCGTCTGCCGTGAAAGAGGAGGCCTCAGGCGAGACGGAGTCATCTTAGGGTCGGCTGCCCTCGCCCGAGGCTAGGCTCGGGCGTGGCGTGATCGAGTCACTCGTATGGACTGATCCCTGACTTAATCAAACCCATCAGGCCTCTGCAGCTTTATGCTGATGGGGGTTACCAGCTGAGAATTAGGCGTCTTGAGGGTACCCCTAATTATGGTCCCCGACAGTAGCCCCCGAGCCTCGAAGAGAGTGTTAACACTCGCTTGGAGGCTTGCGTCGCACTTTTTTGCAAGGGGACCAGCCTTTCTCGGTGGTACTTTGTTCCGGTGGGTGCGCGCGAGCGCACCCGCCGGGTGTAGCCCCCGAGGCCTCGGAGGAGTGGTTTCACTCCTTCGAGGTCTTAATGCCTCGCGTAATGCCCCGGCTGGTCTGGCGGTTCCCTCATGCGAGCAGGGCGTAGCCCAGGTGCACTGTCGGGGCCCAAGTTCTCGGGCTGGTATGTTGACGCTGTCAACGGTTTGGCCGGAGCCGGGTTTGCGAGAGCAGCCCCCGAGCCTCCGCACGGAGCGAGAGGACGATCAGGGACAGACTCGGCTTTTTTATATACGCCCCTACGTCGCCTTTCCGCAAGGAGGAGGGGGGGAGTGCGCCATGTTACCCTCGATGGGCACCGATCATGGTGTCTCCGGTGAGCTGCAATCGGGTAATCCGAGTGGACGTCCGTGCCCCGTTCGTTGGGGGTCGGCTAGGGGCCCGGAGGCACGCCCAAAAGTACCTGCGGGTGATCTGCCGGACCCGGTCCCCTAGCGACGGGGTCCGAGGGCTCGTTGCCTCCCTCCGATGGGATTCCGTTACAGAGTCGTTCCCGCTAGTCTCGGAAATGTCCTAGGGTACCTCGGGAGCGCAGCCCGAGCCTTGGTTATGTATCGAACGTACCCCTGGTCATCCCTCGCTCGGCGTCTGAGGCGACTGTGAACCCTTCGACAGGCCAGCCTTTGAACCCCTGATCAGTAGGGGGCACGGAGCCCGAGTAGCCTGAGGCGGTCGTGGGACCTTTCGGGGGCCGACCTTCGAACCCCTGACCAGTAGTGGGTGTCGGGCCCACGCGATCTGAGGCGGCTGTTGAACCCTTCGGGGGGCCAGCCTTCGAACCCCTGATCAGTAGGGAGGCTCGGAGCCTAGTTCCTTCACGGGGAAGGATCCCTTTGGGGTTATCCCCCTTCTCGGTCCCTGTTGCAAGAGATAGAGAAAGAAGGAAAAGGGAAAAAGGATTCGAAATTGAACGTCGTGGCATACCTTTTTCGGCGTGGTTGTTTCGGCGAAGGCGAAACGTCGCCAGCCGCTCCCGCCCGTAGCGCTGTCCGTCGAGCCGCGGAGTTAATGCGCCGGGGTGAGTAGTTGGCGAGGTTGCCGTTGCGCGTGCGCGAGCCGTTCGAGGTACGGGTCACGGGCGCGTCGTCTTCACGCCGTGAGAGGGGGTTCTCTTGCTGCCTCCGGATGGGACATGAGCTTGGCAGATGGCGTGACCGCTGCTCTCGCGCGCCTGCCACCGTCATTACTGCCGGCCCATTTTTGACCGCGTTTGACCGCTGCACCAGGCTGGCGCTGCTGGATCGCGGGCTGGGTCGCCTCGAATCGCGGTATCGGTTCCGCAATCGAGGAGGTGCGGTGGTGGAGCGAGTGGCACAGCGGCCCGCATGCAGCGCCTGGCGTGCCAGTTGCACGACGCGTGGGCTTGAGCCGTCGCGCTGGCCTGTCAGGAGTCGGAGAGGCGCGTCCACTTGGCGCGGTTGCATGCCGCCTGCATGGCCGCCTGCCCCTTTCGCCCGCTGGTCTGGGCGAAAGTGGAGGATTACTTGTAACCGCTGGGTGGTTGCGTGCGTCGTGCGCGACGGTTCGGCTTCTTCTGCTTAGAGCCGGTCTGCATGACAGGCGGGCCCCAGCCCCCGCGCCGCAGGGGAGGACTTTGGAGGCGTGTAGGAGAAGACTCAGCCCGTGACGGTTGAGGGTGCAAGCAGGGGGAGTTGCCTTTAAAAGGAGGGCGACCCCCTTCGTAAGGTGACCATGTCTCCTTCCTCCCTATGCATTGTGTCTCTCCATCTTCCGAGCCCCCGGATGGGGGGAACCGCCGTCTTTTCGCTCCATCGCTGGAGGAACGCAACTCCGTGGGAGTTGGTACCTTTCAGCCATCGTTCGGCTTCAAGGATTTTCATCACACAGCCCAGCGGCTCCCCTCCGCTGGAGATCACCCAAGATGGTGGCCTCCAGCTCCCGAATGGGGAGGGGCAAACCGGGCTGCGGTCCCGGCCCCGCCCTTAGTGTTGAGGGTGTTCGTCATCCTCGCCGGGGCGGGGAGCGAGGCGAGCCGGGGCCCCACCTCCTACGCGGGTCGGCGGGCCACCTCATTTTCCAGCTTCTGGTGGTGGCAATCGCCTTTTAGCCCCACGGCGGGGACATCCTCCAGTCATGCCGGGGAAGGAGAACTGTTGCTGCCCAGCTAGGATGCAACATTCCGTCTTCCTCCTCGCATTCGCGGCGAGGACGGCTGCGAGGATCTGCCGGGGTGCTTAGGGGCGTCCCGCGTTTGCTGGTGATTCGCCCAGAGCTTGTTGCTCCACGGGCTTCCCTGGCGGGGAGGTTGTCCGTACCCACGGGGACGGAACCGGAGTTCCGTTTGTAATGGCACTTCGAGTGCCGGGTTATTTGTTCATTTCGGCTTTCGGGGCCTGAACATGTATGTAATTACGGCGCGGAGCCATGTTTTTTCCTCATTTCCGAGCACTAAGACTCGTCTGCTGATTGTCTGAACCGCTTCACCAAGCATGAGTCGCCCCGTGTCAAGGTGACGAGTGAGGTATCCGTATCCCGGAGGCGTAGGAGTCCCTCGGCTCGGTCGGCCCTGTTGTCCGAGGCTCCTCTAGCTTAGTTAAAGAAACCCCTCGGCCGCTCTTCGACGAGCCGAGGCCAGGGGTAGCGATATCAGCACGAGCAGAGGCGGAGTCGGCTCGAAAATGAAACCTGGCTGGCCGGAGCCTAGCCAGGTTGTCCGTTGGCAGGATCGACGTCGGAGTTGATCAGCCGAGGCTTCGGACCGAGCTGGCGCCCTCGGAAGGCGGTCGGCCGAGGCCCCGGAGGTGGCCGGCCGAGCCGTCCGCTCGGGCCGGGTTCTCGGAGAAGTCCCTGGCAGAGATTGCTCGAGCGTGGTGATGACGTCGTCCTTCGGAGCGGAGGGCCTCGGACCGCGTCGCCGTCCGAGGCTAGGTCGGGCCTTGCCGAAGGCGCTGTCGACGCCGAGGGTGTCATCGCCCTCTTCCAGCGTCAAGATCCGAGCCTGCAGGGTCAAATCGTCTTGTAGCGTGGGCCTTGTGCGGCCGTCGAGGCCAGAACACACACCCTTGCTGCGTTATAAAGCTGCGT
This sequence comes from Zea luxurians, assembly GCA_029449295.1. Lineage (NCBI taxonomy): Eukaryota > Viridiplantae > Streptophyta > Magnoliopsida > Poales > Poaceae > Zea > Zea luxurians. Next base: position 92,997,131 of record JAOPSE010000010.1, on the reverse strand, counting down.
CTCTTTTCCTCTTGTTTCGAGTATCTGGACTTTTTGTCGGTAGCAGGGATGTTAGTGCGAGCAAGAGTTGCTTCTCGCGGAAGGTGATGAGTGAGGTATCCGTATCCCGGAGGCGTGGGAGTCCCTCGGCTCGGTCGGCCTCGCCGCTTACGCGTACTTTTACCCGTCCATGAGGCCCTGTCACCGACTCGGTCGAGAAGGCTCGAAGAATCGCTTCGACAGAAGAGCTTCCGTACGTAAAGACTCGTTCGATCCGCGGATTCACCTTATCCGAGCGCGAGTTACTTATCGCAGAAGGTGATGAGTGAGGTATCCGTATCCCGGAGGCGTAGGAGTCCCTCGGCTCGGTCAGCCTTGACTGCTTACGTGTACCCCGTCGTTTCCAGGACCCACTTTTCGAAGTAGTCAAAAAGCACGAAAGATGTTCTGGTAAAAGAGATTTTCTTTTCGAGGAAAACTTTGACGCAGAGGGGGTTTCCCCCCTTTTAGCCCCCGAGGGAGGGTCGGGCTTTGCCGAGGCGAGGCCGACCCTTCCTTGTTGACTAAACTTTGCGTGGGTGCGAGGTATATGAATAACTTGGAAACATCTTAAGGGTAGAAGCGACGTAGCTGTTGGATGTTCCAAGCGTTGCCGTAGACCTCGCCCTGACTGTTGGCCAGCTTGTACGTTCCGGGCTTCAGGACTTTGGCGATGATGAACGGCCCCTCCCAGGGGGGCGTGAGCTTGTGTCTCCCTCGGGCATCCTGCCGCAGCCGAAGCACCAGATCGCCCACCTGGAGATCTCGGGGTCGGACCCCTCGGGCGTGGTAGCGTCGCAAGGACTGCTGGTACCGCGCCGAGTGTAGTAAGGCCCTGTCCCGAGCCTCATCCAGCTGGTCCAGCGAGTCTTCTCGGCTACCTTGGTTGCTTTCTTCGTTGTAGGCCCTCGTCCTCGGGGAGCCGTATTCCAGGTCCGTGGGCAAGACGGCCTCGGCCCCGTAGACCAGGAAGAACGGCGTGAAACCCGTGGCTCGGCTTGGCGTCGTCCTCAGGCTCCAGACCACCGAGGGGAGTTCCTTCATCCATCGCTTGCCGAACTTGTTGAGATCATTGTAAATTCGAGGCTTGAGCCCTTGTAGGATCATGCCGTTGGCGCGCTCTACTTGCCCATTCGACATGGGATGAGCTACGGCGGCCCAGTCCACCCGGATGTTGTGATCCTCGCAAAAATCCAAGAATTTTTTGCCGGTGAACTGGGTGCCATTGTCGGTGATGATGGAGTTCGGGACCCCGAAGCGATGGATGATGTTGGTGAAGAACGCCACCGCCTGCTCGGACCTGATGCTGTTCAGGGGTCGGACCTCGATCCACTTGGAGAATTTGTCGACGGCGACCAGCAGGTGCGTGTAGCCCCCGGGCGCCTTCTGCAGGGGGCCGACGAGGTCCAGACCCCACACAGCGAAGGGCCAGGTGATGGGTATCATCTGCAGAGCCTGAGCGGGCAGGTGGGTCTGCTTCGCATAGAATTGGCACCCTTCGCAGGCGCGGACAATTCTAGTGGCGTCAGCCACCGCCGTTGGCCAGTAGAAGCCTTGGCGGAAAGCGTTCCCGACGAGGGTTCGAGGTGCTGCATGATGACCGCAAGCCCCCGAGTGTATTTCCCGCAGGAGTTCCTGACCTTCGGCGATGGAGATGCATCGCTGGAGGATGCCCGAGGGGCTACGGTGGTAGAGCTCCTTCTCATTGCCCAGCAAGACGAACGATTTGGCGCGTCACGCTACCCGCCGAGCCTCGGCTCGGTCGAGGGGCAGTTCTCCTTGGTGGAGATATCGCAGGTACGGGGTTTGCCAATCTTGATCCGGCACGACCCCGTTCTGCTCCTCCTCGATGCGCAGTGCTTCGCCCTCGGGCTCCGAGGGTTCCTCGGGTTGAGCCGAGGATGGCTCGGGCTGGGCCGAGGTCACCTCGGACGAGGCCGAGGGTGCCTCGGGCTCGGGCGCGTCGCCTATCTTGACGGAGGGTTGGTGCAGATCTCGGGAGAAGACGTCCGGGGGAACCGTCGTTCGCCCCGAGGCTATCTTCGCCAGCTCGTCCGCAGTCTCGTTGTAGCGCCGGGCGATGTGGTTAAGCTCGAGCCCGTAGAACTTGTCTTCCAGGCGTCGAACCTCCTCACAGTAGGCCTCCATCTTCGGGTCACGGCAGAGGGAGTTCTTCATGACTTGGTCGATGACGAGCTGCGAGTCGCCGCGTGCATCGAGGCGTCGGACCCCTAGCTCGATGGCGATTCGCAATCCGTTGATCAGAGCCTCGTACTCAGCCACATTCTTGGACGCCGGGAAATGGAGGCGGAGCACGTAGCGCAGGTGTTTCCCGAGGGGCGAGACGGAAAGCAGGCCCGCGCCAGCTCCCGTCTTCATCAGCGACCCGTCGAAAAACATGGTCCAGAGCTCTGGTTGGATCGGAGCCGTTGGCAACTGGGTATCGACCCATTCGGCAACGAAATCCGCCAGTACCTGGGACTTGATGGCCTTCCGAGGGGCGAACGAGATTGCCTCGCCCATGATTTCCACCGCCCACTTCGCGATCCGCCCCGAGGCTTCTCGGCACTGGATGATCTCCCCCAGGGGGAAGGATGACACCACAGTCACCGGATGGGACTCGAAGTAATGTCGCAGCTTTCGCCTCGTCAGGATCACTGCGTATAGCAGCTTCTGGACTTGTGGGTAGCGGATCTTGGTCTCGGACAGCACTTCGCTGACGAAGTAAACTGGCCTCTGAATGGGCAAAGCACGCCCCTCTTCCTGCCTTTCGACCACGATCGCGGCGCTGACCACCTGAGTGGTTGCGGCGACGTAGACCAGGAGGGCTTCTCCGTCAGCTGGGGGTACCAAGATGGGCGCCTGGGTGAGGAGCGCCTTCAGGTTCCCGAGGGCTTCCTCAGCCTCGGGAGTCCAAGTGAAGCACTCGGCCTTCCTTAAGAGACGGTACAGGGGCAGGCCTCTTTCGCCGAGGCGCGAGATGAAACGGCTCAAGGCCGCGAGGCATCCCATGACCCTCTGTACGCCTTTTAAGTCCTTGATGGGCCCCATGTTTGTGATGGCCGCGATCTTCTCCGGGTTGGCTTCGATGCCCCGCTCGGAGACGATGAATCCCAAAAGCATGCCCCGGGGCACCCCGAAGACGCACTTCTCGGGATTGAGCTTGACGCCCTTCGCCTTTAGACACCGGAATGTCAGTTCGAGGTCGGAGAGAAGGTCAGAGGCTTTTCTCGTCTTGACTACGATGTCATCGACGTAGGCCTCGACCGTGCGACCGATGTGTTCGCCGAACACATGGTTCATGCACCGCTGGTATGTTGCACCCGCGTTCCTCAAACCGAACGGCATTGTGACATAACAGTACATGCCGAAGGGCGTGATGAAGGAAGTCGCGAGCTGGTCGGACTCTTTCATCTTGATTTGATGATACCCTGAGTAGGCATCGAGGAAAGACAGGGTTTCGCACCCTGCAGTGGAGTCCACGATTTGATCGATGCGAGGTAGAGGGTAGGGGACCTTCGGACATGCTTTGTTGAGACCAGTGTAGTCTACACACATCCGCCATTTCCCCCCTTTTTTCCTCACAAGCACAGGGTTGGCAAGCCATTCGGGATGAAATACCTCTTTGATGAACCCTGCTGCCATCAGCTTGTGGATCTCCTCGCCTATCACCCTGCGCCTTTCCTCGTCGAATAGGCGCAGAGGCTGTCTGACCGGTCGGGCCCCGGCCCGAATATCCAGCGAGTGCTCGGCGACATCCCTCGGTATGCCGGGCATGTCCGAGGGACTCCACGCAAAGACGTCGGCGTTTGCGCGGAGAAAGTCGACGAGCACTGCTTCCTATTTGGGGTCGAGCCCGGATCCGATCCGAATCTGCTTGGAGGTGTCGCCACTGGGGTCGAGAGGGACGGCCTTGACCGTCTCCGCTGGCTCGAAGTTGCCGGCATGTCGCTTCACGTCCGGCACCTCTCGGGAGAGGCTTTCCAGGTCGGCAATGAGGGCCTCGGACTCGGCGAGGGCCTCGGCGTACTCCACGCACTCCACATCGCATTCGAATGCGTGTTTGTACGTGGGGCCGACGGTGATGACCCCGTTGGGGCCCGGCATCTTGAGCTTCAGGTAGGTGTAGTTGGGGATGGCCATGAACTTCGCGTAGCATGGCCTTCCCAACACTGCGTGGTAGGTTCCTCGGAACCCGACCACCTCGAACGTCAAAGTCTCCCTTCGGAAGTTGGAGGGTGTTCCGAAGCAGACAGGGAGGTCGAGCTGTCCGAGGGGCTGGACGCGCTTCCCGGGGATGATCCCGTGGAAGGGCGCAGCGCCTGCTCGGACGGATGACAGATCGACGCGCAGGAGCCTGAGGGTCTCAGCGTAGATGATGTTGAGGCAGCTGCCCCCATCCATCAAGACCTTGGTGAGCCTGACGTCGCCGATGACGGGGTCGACGACGAGCGGGTACTTCCCCGGGCTCGGCACGTGGTCGGGGTGGTCGTCCCGGTCGAAGGTGATGGGCTTGTCGGACCAGTCTAGGTAGACTGGCGCCGCCACCTTCACCGAGCAGACCTCCCGACGCTCTTGCTTACGATGCCGAGCCGAGGCATTCGCCGCATGCCCTCCGTAGATCATGAAGCAGTCGCGGACCTCTGGGAACTCTCCTGCTTGGCGATCCTCCCTTTTGTCGTCGTCGCGGGCCTTGCCACCCTCTGCGGGTGGCCCGGCCCTGTGGAAGTGGCGCCGAAGCATGACGCACTCCTCGAGGGTGTGCTTGACGGGCCCCTGATGGTAGGGGCACGTCTCCTTGAGTGCCTTGTCGAAGAGGTTGGCGCCTCCGGGGGGCTTCCGAGGGTTCTTGTGCTCGGCGGCGGCGACAAGGTCTGCATCGGGAACGTCGCGTTTCGCTTGCGACTTCCTCCTGCCTTTCTTCTTGGCGCCGCGCGGAGTGGACGCCTCGGGAGCATCTTCCGACGGGCGGCCCTGGGGCTGCTTGTCCTTTCGGAAGATGGCCTCTACCGCCTCCTGGCCGGAGGCGAACTTGGTGGCGATGTCCATCAGCTCGCTCGCCCTGGTGGGGGTCTTGCGACCCAACTTGCTCACCAGGTCACGGCAGGTGGTGCCGGCGAGGAACGCGCCGATGACATCGGAGTCGGTGACGTTGGGCAGCTCGGTGCGCTGCTTCGAGAACCGCCGGATGTAGTCCCGGAGAGATTCTCCCGGCAGTTGCCGACAGCTTCGGAGGTCCCAGGAATTCCCGGGGCGCACGTACGTGCCCTGGAAGTTGCCGGCGAAAGCCTGGACCAGATCTTCCCAGTTGGAAATCTGCCCCGGAGGCAGGTGCTCCAACCAGGCACGAGCGGTGTCGGAGAGGAACAGGGGGAGGTTGCGGATGATGAGGTTGTCATCGTCCGTCCCACCCAGTTGACAGGCCAGGCGGTAGTCCGCAAGCCACAATTCCGGTCTCGTTTCCCCCGAGTACTTTGTGATAGTAGTCGGGGGTCGGAATCGGGGCGGAAACGGCGCCCGCCGAATGGCTCGGCTAAAGACCTGCGGACCGGGTGGTTCGGGCGAGGGACTCCGATCCTCCCCGCTGTCGTAGTGTCCCCCACGCCTGGGGTGATAGCCTCGGCGCACCCTTTCGTCGAGGCGTGCCCGACGGTCGCGATGAGGGTGCTCGTCGCCGAGGCGGCCCGGGGCCGCAGGCGCGGTGTTGCGCGTGCGCCCGGTGTAGACCGAGGCTTCCCGCGTGAGTCGGGAAGTCGCGGCACGAGGTTCCGAGGGGTACCCCTGCCTTCGGGAGGCAGAGCTTTCGGCCCGCCGGGCCGCAGCGCCTTCCAGGAGATGCTTGAGTTCTCCCTGGATTCGCCGACCCTCGGTGGTTGATGACTCCGGCATCGCGCGGAGGAGCATCGCTGCGGCGGCCAGGTCCTGACCGGTTCCGCCGGATGCGGGTGGCGGTCTGTCCCTGGCATCGTTGGTGATGCGGTGCTGGAGACCTTGGGGCAGGTGACGTATTCCCCCGGCCGGGGGCTGGCTCGCCCATACCTGCCCGATGTTCTGGCGGATTGCCTCGAGCGCTCCCGCTCCCTCATCGAGCCCGGCCTGCGCCCCGCGGACTTGCTCGAGCTGTGGGTCGTGACCCCCCGCCGGAACGGGGACCACAGCTAGCTCCCGCGGGATGTCGGCGCGAGGCGCTGGCCTAGGGGGATCACCATCCTCCGGCATGCCGAGACAGCCGCCTCCGGAGGGATCCCCTAGCTCGATGTGGAAACATTCGCGGCTCGGGCCGCGGTCCTTGTCGTCAAGGTTGCGGCTGTCGTCGGAACAGTCGGAGAGGCAGTAGTCACATGCGGTCATGAAGTCCCGCATGGCGCTAGGGTTGCCAGATTCGGAGAAATCCCAGCAGATGCTGGGGTCGTCATCTTCCTCGGACCCAGAGGGTCCGTAGGTCGAGACACCCGTCAATCGGTCCCAAGGCGACCGCACACGAAACCCCAGAGAGGTTGCACTCGCCTCAACGTGAGCGCCCGCCAAAGCGAGGTTGCCAGGCGGGCTGAGGTCGAGTCGAAATGACGAAAGATGGGTAGCAGTCGGTACCTTTTTGTCGACGAGGAGCGATGAAGTCACGTCGGGGGCTGATCGCGCCGTCGTCCTGGGTGCGAGGGCGACGTCCTGCAGGCCCTCCGTGAGCGTGCTGGCATCGTCCACCTGCTCGGGGTCGACGTGTTGCGGGGGGATGCTGCTCGCCTTTGCCTCGAACGCGAGGGCGACGCTTGGCGTGTCCTCCGTTGGGGCGCCGGGGATGTCGATTTGCTCGACAGCCGTCGGAGCGCGGCCTCCCGCTCGGCCCTGGTTGCCCCGCCTCCTCCTCCTCCGATGGCGAGGGAGAGGATGGGGCGAGCTCGAAAGTTGTCCTTCCCCCACGCGGGAAAGGCGTCGTCGATTCCGCCGCCGGCGGGCGGGCTGTCCGCCACCATTGTCGCTGTCGCGCGGCGGTGGAAGGAGTATCATGCCGTAGTTGCCGTCGAAGGACATGAACTCGAGACTCCCGAAACGGAGCACCGTCCCGGGTTGAAGAGGTCGTTGGAGACTGCCCATCTGGAGCTTGACGGGAAACTGCTCGTCAACACGCAACAGGCCCCTACCTGGCGCGCCAACTATCGGCGTTCCGAGACCGGGGGGTCCCCGAGCCGACGAGTGAGTGTGCCGCGTGCCCCAGCCCAGATGGGTCGAGCGCGTGGGCGAGCGCGAAGGGGGGAGAGAGAGCGAGAGAGAGCGAGGTGGCCGGAGCCGGGTCGTGAGGGAGTCGGAGAATTCCCGCGGCCTTCGTGTTCGCCCCGCGCCCAGGTCGGGTGCGCTTGCAGTAGGGGGTTACAAGCGTCCGCGCGAGGTGAGGGGAGCGGGCGGCCCCGAGAGAGCGCCTGCCCCTGCCCTTCGTCCCCGCGAGGCCAACCTTCTCTAAGAAGGCCCTGGTCCTTCCTTTTATAGTCGTAAGGAGAGGATCCAGGTGTACAAAGTGGGGGTGTAGCAAGGTGCCACGTGTCTAGCGAGGGAGAGCTAGCGCCCTAAGTACATGCCAAGGTGGCAGCCGGAGAGATCTTGGCACCCTGTTGGTGTGGCGTCGTGGCTGTTGGAGGAGTAACGGAGCCGGACGGAGGGACAGCTGTCGGAGTGGCTGGGCCCTTGCTGACGTCCTCCTGCCTTCGTAAGGGAGCTGAGAGCCGCCGTCGTCATGGTCTAGCGGGGCGCCATCATTGCCTATCTGGCGTAGCTGGCCAGATGGGACGCCGGTCTTGTTCTCTGCGACCCAAGTCGGCTCAGGGCAGGGTGATGATGACGCTTCCTGTTGACGCGGCGGTCTTGTGTCCTAGATCGGGCGTCGTGGAGGCTCCTCCGAAGTCGAGGTCGAGTCCGTCCTGCATGACAGAGGCCGAGCCCGAACTCCTGGGTCGGGCGAGGCGGAGGTCGTTCGGTAGAGGCCGAGGCGGAGTCCGAGCCCTGGGTCGGGCGAGGCGGAGTTCGTCGTCTTCCGGGGCCTTAGCCCGAGTCCGAGCCCTGGGTCAGGCGGAGCGGAGTTCGCCGTCTTCCGGGGCCTTAGCCCGAGTCCGAGCCCTGGGTCGGGCGGAGCGGAGTTCGCCGTCTTCCGGGGCCTTAGCCCGAGTCCGAGCCCTGGGTCGGGCGGAGCGGAGTTCGCCGTCTTCCGGGGCCTTAGCCCGAGTCCGAGCCCTGGGTCGGGCGGAGCGGAGTTCGCCGTCTTCCGGGGCCTTAGCCCGAGTCCGAGCCCTGGGTCGGGCAGAGCCTCCTATGGCACCTCTGGCGAAGTCTGGTCGCCCGTCGGTCTTACCTTTTGCGTTAAACGCCCCGGTGACTTGGTCGGTTGGCGCGGTGATTTAGTCAGGGTTACTTCTTATCGAAGGCGGGGCCTCGGGCGAGCCGGTGATGCGTCTGCCGTGAAAGAGGAGGCCTCAGGCGAGACGGAGTCATCTTAGGGTCGGCTGCCCTCGCCCGAGGCTAGGCTCGGGCGTGGCGTGATCGAGTCACTCGTATGGACTGATCCCTGACTTAATCAAACCCATCAGGCCTCTGCAGCTTTATGCTGATGGGGGTTACCAGCTGAGAATTAGGCGTCTTGAGGGTACCCCTAATTATGGTCCCCGACACTTATATACATATATATGGTTATCTTTAGAAAACGAAGAAGAAATCGAAGTAACTGAAGAGAAGACATCACCACCACCTTCGGAATCTCAGGCAGGAAACTGTTTCTACCTTGATATCTGCGGGTCCGAGCCTGACTCACCTATCAACGAAGGCAAGCCCCGGTGCATTTGCCACCTCCTTGTGTTTTAAAAACCTTTTTCACTTGCTTGATGCATTAGGTGATAGGAGTTGATTGCTAAAACAATTCCTGCATTACCTTCCTTGAATTTGATTACCTTCCATGATCACTCTTTTACAAAAGATTTTTGATGCTTAGCCTTGCTTTAGAAAAACAAAATGTTTTGTTTTTACAAAAGATGATGTGGCAAAAGTGGGTGGGATGTTTTTGAAAATAAAACTTGATGGTGGATCCATCACGACCGTAATGGGTTCAACATCGAAAAAGATGTACCTCTGCCAGGTACCAAGCTTTGGGTTTTAAATAATTAAGCAGAGACCGAGTGGGTGACTTGCACGAGAAGAGAGTCTCGGTGTAGTGTCTCCGTTTGAGTCGATTAAGGACCGTCTCGATGTAGGCCTGCTGACCGAGGACCCTTTAACTGGTCACATGCCTTGTCATGGGTAAGCCTTGCCTCGGGCAGACTAAGGCCAGAATAAGATAACACAGAATGGGCGTGGAGCGGTGGCGAGAGTAGCGTGTACCCTCCGCGGCAAGAGGCTGGACGGTGGTGTATCTGTGCTCTCTGTTCGCATGAACCTGATCTGGTCTTAAGAACCCCGGTGGCGGGTTGACATATGCAAGGGTTAAGTGCTACATATGTCGTGTGATTGGAGATCCTCAGCTGAGTATAATCGATTCGGATCGCCGTACCTCCGCGGTTATGGAGACTTGGCCACTGACCTATACGTAGAACTCCAGTAAAGATGAAGGACTTGTTAAGAAATTGGCTAGTGCAGGTGAAGTGATTGAACTAGGTTAGAAAGAACACTAGATGCAGGTAATTTTACCTAACCTGAAAATAAAACTGGATTTTTAAAGATCCACTTTTAGTAAGCATTTATGCAAAACAGAGTCTTTGATCTTGAGATACCTTACCTTAACTCCCTTATAACCCGCATACCCTTGAGAGTCTTTTCTTTAGTCGGGTAAGACTTGCTGAGTAATTCCATACTCAGGGTTTTATTCCCTATTGTTTTTAGGTGAGGAAGCAGCAAATTTTTGTTGCTTTTGTACCAGGGTGGTGTCAAATGAAGAGAAGCAAGAATGAGGCTGCGGGAGGACCTAGTCCTCCATAAAAACTTTTATGTAAGAACTTATCGGGAGGAGTTTTACCTCCCTTGGTATTGTAATAATAAATACTCTGCACTCGTGTTTTTATACTAGTCTATAATAACTAACTTGATCTTACTTTCAATAAATGTAAGATTATGTAATTGCTTCCGCATTTCTGTATCTCCGATGGTCTGTAATGTCTGCGTGACGAGTGAAACGCTCTTGGGAAAAGTAAGAAAAGAAGATACCGAACTTTTCAAGTAATTTAGGGGCATCTACAGGGTTGTCTGAGGTCTGTTGGACAAGGACAACTGTAGGTGGGCCTAATAACTTGGGAGGTTCCGTCATAGCTAGCTCCCAGCTACACCCCATTGTACAGATGGACATCTCCTTACGTCTATAAAAGGGGGTGTCCAGGGCCCCACGAGGAGGGGGACAAAAGGGGGAGCGAGAGGACGAAGGGTCGGGCACACGTACATACGAAGCATACGTACGCACGGCGGGAGAAGACAAGCAGGGGTCGGACCCTCTCTCTCTCGCTCTCTGCTACTCGCCATTTCTTGCTCTCACTCTCTCGCAACGCTTGTAACCCCTACTACGAGCACCCCGGTGCAGGATAATACAAGGCTCATTCCCCCACTTGTGTTCCATCCCGCGCCAACCCATCTAGGCAGGGGCACGCAGCGACAATTTTACTCGTCGGTCCAGGGACCCCTAGGTTCGAAACGCCGACAAAAGGTATTCAACACATGCAATCTCAAAAGCATAACTACTCCAAGGATAGGTAGCACAACAATCCAATCTTAAGAGCAATAATGTACTTAAGATACACGGGTACCATCATTTGGAGAGCAAGTTGCAGATTCTCATCAAGGTCCTTTGCTTGATTCACCAATAATGATTAAAGACCTCTAAAACTTATTTAACTTGAGATGAACATGGGATTAGTATTGCACCATAATTCAACCTTGGGTTAATAAATAGACAATAAAGATTAATAGCTTAAGCAGAGTTTGAATTAACCATCTTAAGCTCTCCCATGTTCTCCAGTCCATCTCGAGGCACCTGCATGGTCTAGTTGGCACAGTTTGGTACCCATCTCGGAATGGGTCCATAATGATCATCCAAAAGAGCCTTTGGTACCCAAATAGCAATTGTGCTAGTTCTAGGTGATCTCATTACTGATCTAGCACAAGTGTATGGTTTGGGTCTCCTAAGTGAATAAGATTGAGATAAATTTACTTGCTTAGGAACCTTACCCTTCTTACATACCTTGGATAGATGACCTTGCTCACCACACATGTAGCAGAAGCGTCGCTCAACCTGACATGACACTTGTTGTTTGTCTTTTTCCTTAGTGAGGGTCATCTTGGAGGGTGTACGTCTTTGATCCTTCATGAGCGGACATGAAGTGATCATATGGTCCTTGTCGTTGCATCCAAAACATCTCCTTATCCTTTCATCCTTGTCTTTGTATGGACAAGAAGCAATGAGGTGGCTTGACTCATTGCACTTGAAGCACCTCCTTTTTCCTCTTCTCTTTTTGCTCTTGGATAACCTAGAGAGATGATTAGTGCAAACAACATGACTAACTGAATCTTTACCTTTTTCTTTGTTCATGTTGATTGCTTCAATTATTGCCTTAGGAGCTTCTTTCTCACAGAGTTTGACCCTTACTGCGGTTCCTTCTTCCTCAAGCTTATTCACCACATGTTTGTAAATATCTTGAGGAGGTCGAGCACAGCGTCTTCTCCTTAGTTGCTTTGTTTTCTTGTTCCTTTCTTTATTGATGAGCAACTTTTCTTTTGATCCTGCAACTTGATGCTCATTCAAACATTGGCTTTCTTTTGAGCAACAGGGGTTAGCACATGGTGGTATATTATCTAAATGTGCACATGTGCAAGAATGAGGTTCACATGAGTTTAAACTAGTAATTACTACCTCATGAGCAATATCAAGCATGATATGGTCATCAACTAATTTATTATGAGAATATGACAACATATCATACTTTTCACGTAGAGCAAGCTTTTCTAAATTTAGCAATTCTACTTATCTCTCAAGCACGGCATTTTCCATTTTAAGTTGAGCAACACAAGATAAATCACCATCATTATTTCTTTGCTCAATTAAAACTGAATCATACAGTTGGACCAAATCATCATGAGAGCACTTTAGCTCCTCATGTTCTTTGGTCATCTTCTCCAGGCTGTCATTGGTTTTGATGAGAGTCTCCTCTAGCCTGAGAAGCGTCTCACCTTGTTCCTTGTTCCTTCTCAATAGCTTAACCAAGAGTGCTTTGTCTTCTTTGTTGAGATGGGTGTAGAAACGGTGAATCTCCTCTTCTTCCACATCGTCGGTCTCATTTTCCCTGTCATTATTATCAGTGGAAGCAAAACAGGAAAATGTACCTTGTGATGATGTAGACTCCTCATCCTCATATTCCTCCTCCTCATCGCTTCCATCTCCACTCTTATCGTTAGCAACAAGACATGTATAACTAGTGGAAGACAAACCTGTCGGTGAGGTGGATTCATCGTTTGGTTGCCATCGTTTTTCTTCTCCCTTTGAAAGGTTAGTACCACACACAACATAGGGAGTAGAAGTAGTAGAATTTGACTCAGAATATTTTATTTTAATTCTAGTCCATAGATCATGAGCATCGACAAGAACATCACTATTACTACCTATGACAGCAAAATAAACATCCTTGCTAAGGGAATTGACTAGGATGTCATAGGCTTGATAATTTTGACGCAGACATCTTAAATCATGCTTAGATGGATTTTTCATATCAATATTGTTGGGCAAAATACTAGCATCAAATATTTGCTCTACTTCAGGACCTAAACTCCTAAAAGTATTATATAAAAGAAAAGACAAGGATGCATAGTTAGAGCCATCAGAATTAAGAAGTTCTATAGTTACCTCTTGTGACGACATCATCATCTCCGGACGGCTAAGCCCACACTAGAGAGGCCTCGCTCCGATACCAATTGAAAGTTCCCTTTGCCCGGGAACAGAATCTGGATGTCGCCTAAAGGGGGGTGAATAGGCGAATAAAAATTATCACTTTAAAACTTTAATTCTTACTCTACTCGAAGACCAGATCGCAGTGGAATGAAAGACCCTTCGAGTAGGCTACAGTGGAATAGAAGATCCTATCTCAAAATGCCTTGCACTTCAAATATAACTTGTACCACAGATAAGTGTTGAGGTGCAGATATAAAAAGTAAGTAAGACATAGAGTCAGCACACAATACAGAGCGAACAGACGTAGGGATTTATCCCGAGGTGCGACCAAGCCTGAAATGCTTGCCTAGTCCTCGTTGGAGTTAGCAACACCTAGGCTTGGAGTCTATTTCAACTCCTTCCTCCGTTTGCTCAGATCTGTCAGTATGACAGATAGAGCCTTCCACTATGTTGAGTTTGGTTACAACAAAGCCGTGGCTGCTTACAGTCTTCTTGACAGCACTCTGGCAGAGTAACAAAGTGCTCAAGACTTTGCTCTAGCTCTTAGCAGCACTTCTCCACTCTCTAAAGGCTTATAACTTTGCCTCTACACAAACTAGAGAGATATACACGAGAGGGAGAGAGAGAATCGATCCGAGTGATGTCTACAATTGTTAGCTGCACTTGTACATGTTGGAGGCGCCTAGGGGTCCCTTTTATAGACCAAGGGGCCTAGGAGCCGTTGGAAATCCTTTTGGAAGGCAATATTTGCTTTCTGTCGGGTGGCGCACCGGACAGTCCGGTGCACCACCGGACAGGTCCTGTAGCTTGTCCGGTGCGCGATCTCCTTCCAAATCGGGCTCAGCGGGCCGTTGGAGCAACGGTCGTCTTGGCTCACCGGCACTGTCCGGTGCACACCGGACAGTCCGGTGCGCCAACTGACCGTTGGCTCAGGCCACGCGTCGCACGTTGATTGCGCTGCCGACTATTGGCGCAGTCGACCGTTGGCTCACCGGACAGTCCGGTGCACCACCGGACAGTCTGGTGAACTATAGCCGTACACCGCCATGCTTTCCCGAGAGTGGCCTGTTCACCAGAGTTTAGCCTGGCGCACCGAACACTGTCCGGTGCACCACCGGACAGTCCGGTGTGCCAGACTGAGCTAAGTCTTGGCTGTACACAGCCAAGCCTTTTGCATCTCTTTTCTTTTCTTCTTTTCTCTGTTTCTAACACTTAGACAAATATATTAGTACACAAAAACCAATGTACTAAGTCTAAAAACATACCTTCTCTTTGATTTTCACTTCTTTAGCATTTGGCATGATTGAGATTGATGTTGGACTCATAAATCATCAAGTCAGCTTGACTTGATCTAGATTGACATTTCTAAGCTCCAACATCCTGCAAAGGTCACATAGAATATCTCCAAACTAGGTACAACCCAAACTAAAGATCAAGGTGCACTTAGCTCTTTTGGGCTGCTTCCAGTTCTGGTTTTGACACTGCTTCTCCTTCCAGTGACCTTGTTCACTTTTTGAGCTTGATCTTGAGCCTTATGATTTACACCACATAATTGTAGATGTTACCTCATTGGTTGTAAGTCATGTCCTTATGTAGTGTTCCTTGATGCACCATAACTCTTCTTAACTCGATCAACCTTGATTCCGCAAGTCTTCTTCTTCACCTCTGGCCTTGGGTTCCTAGTCCCTTGACTTCCTCCCATGCATTCGGTACCTGTAAGCTCTTCTTGCTTCCATCCTTGGCTTGATCGGTTGTCGCTGAGTTATGCACATCGAGTCTTACTTAAGTAATGTCCATCTTTCTTGTGATGTCCATTATCTATACATAATTCAGTCTTTTGGACCATCACACTTGTTCACTTGCGTTGAACCATATTAGCTTTACATAAAGCACTTGTTCAACACTTAACACACTTGTTAGTCCTTTAATTGGGTTGTCATCAAAACACCAAAACCCACAAGAGAGCTTTCAAAAACATTGCCACATGTACACATTGTTGAGGTAAGAAATCATTATGTATACATTGAAATAAACACATTTGTACAATGAGTGATATCTTGACAATGTATTTATTTATTTCTATAATTAATTATTACATGAAAACATCGTCACATGTAAGTTTAACGGTCCCCGCGGGGAACAGGGATGGGGAATGCTTCCCTATCCCCGTCCTAGTTTACCCGTCGGGGGAGAATTTTTTCCATTTACATCCCAGCGGGGGAAGAAACTTCCCAATCCTCATCCCCTAATGGAAGAATTCCCCGCAGGGAATCAAGGACCAGTCCCCATTGCCATCTCTAATCCAAACAAGTATTTGTTTTAAATAATTCTATGATTTTACTATGGTAAGGTAATATTATAGTATTTATGTCGTCAAAACAACATTAACAAACATGCACTTAGTTAGTTTGAGTACTGCAGCTGCGGTGACCAAAGACCTCCTGACTTTACGGGCAGCTGGATAGCGGCCTTGCAACGCGCAAAACAAGATCAATGAGGTAGTAAGAGAATTTTTTTTATTTTTCATCCGGTAAAATAGGGCTAGCTCCAACAAGACATCAGCCCGCTCCCCTGTCCCCGGCCGATGCACAAATGGGGGAATTTCTGGTCCAACGTCCCCCTCCCCTCGCGTGCTCCTCGCGAGGGAGAGGGCGCCTAAGCCCGTTGTGTATGGGGGGAATCAAATCTCCCTCATTTTGTTAATTAGTGCTTAACCACGAAATTAATCTCTTTTCATATAATTACCATATAACAATGTGTATTATGGTACTACAAATATGATAGTATTTTTTAAAACTCCAAAATTTGATGTAAAAATGTGAAATAGCTCAGGCAAATAGTAAAGAGGAGTTGAATATGGGGAATGGTTGGAGAGGACGAGAAATGGGGGAAAGAATAGTTGAGGGAGATATTTACATATGAATAGAAATTACGAATGGGGGCATTTGGGAGGGAGAATGGTTAGAGACAACCTAATAAAGGCACGCCAACTGGCCACCCATCCAATTTGTACGACTCATATGGAAATTCGTTCGGCCAATGTCAGCGCTACCACATCAATTAGGCTATTATCAGTAAATGTTATGAAAGATGTAGGAATTATATTAGAAAACTAGTTGGGTGCCCGTGCGTTGCTACGGTTTTATATATTATATCTCTAAAAAGAAGGTTAAGCAGGTTGTTGAAGTCTAGCTAGGGATTTATAGTGACCAATTTTATGTATAGAAACTATAGAATGAATTTGAAAAGGAAGGGTTCAGATAGAACACATCCATGGTTGTTCCATTCTAAAACGGCAACAAAAAACTGCAACCTCTCCTTCAAAATCTAGGATGCTATACTGGACTGCAGCCTTCCTAACTGGCTGCCTTTGGATTTGCTCATCTCAAACCACCACTCTGCCTGCATTATGAGAGGAGTTAAGTACAAGAGTCTTCAAAACGCATTGATCTAGTTGGTTTATTTAAACAGTGAACAATAAATATGGAGCAGCCTACTCCTACTCTACCACATAGGTACGATTTTGTTTTTCAAAAACTCCAACCATTTTTAATATACCCATATGGTAATTGTTATGTTTTGCAAACACAAATCAAACCACGTTTAGAAAAATAAAGCATGGAAACCTCAAGTCATGTAATAAGAACAGATATCTTGTTACAAGCTTCACCAATTTGCGCTAGTTATTTTTAGTTGGCATCTATGTATCATGTGGTATGTCAGTCCTTTACCTTGGCATTATAAGACTATACATGTGGTATGTCAGTCCTTTACCTTGGCATTGTAAGACTATAGGCCTACGACTGGCAAAACAGTAGCCCCGTCTGCTAAGCTGCTCTGATGAATCCAGTGCCCAAGGGAATGGTATGTCAAGGATGCAGCTTGAAATTTTTCATCTGATATTCAGTATATGTGATACCATGCAACACAGTACCTGAAATTCAAGAGAGAGATCTGTTTTCAACACAAGCCACCCCCACAAGGTTTTGCAAATCTAGATACAAGTACATGTTAAATAATAATATCACCAAATAAAAGGAGCATAGAATAGACCAAGAGGCTGGATGAAGATCATGCAAGCTAGCATCCAAATTCAAAGATAGGCTATAAGTCAATAATTTGATCTCCTCCTTCAAAGCCAACAAATCCGATCCATGGCTCTAAAAACATATCAGTGTGTTGTCGCAGAGTCAGAGCACAAGCAACATCGCTCCTTGATGGTCGGTGCCATCCACAATAGAAACAACTCCACCCACCCACCCCCTTGGCCAGTAGCTTCTTGCCAGCATCAATCGCCATGGCGGCAGTGGAAGCAAAGAGGAGCCCACACGTTGTTCTCTTTCCCTTCCTGGCTCACGACCACTCCCTGCCTTCCTCCGCCTAGCAGGCTTCCTCTGCACGCTCTGCCCAGGGCTTAACGTCACACACTGACGCTTTATACAGCTCAAAATTAATATGTTGATAGTTTTGTTTACCACATGCAGTACAAACTTGGGGCTCCTTTTGTAGTAGTACAATACAAAAATTGAAAAAATGCATAAGATTGATTAGGATCAGAATGACACTTCTAGCCCCAAATATGCATGAAAAAAATAATGAGAATATATGAAGGCAATACTACAAAATTTATGTAAGCACACATCACATTCAAGTGGATTCTGGTTTACCTGTTATGTTTCAAACTCATGTTGGCTAGCCCAGTTGACATGGACATTACATCACCTGAAGCAAATATAGATGAGAAAGGAGTGGATTTCGAGGGGGGCAACTGGTCACACTATCACTATACCATGGCTCCATGCTATGACATACACATGACCAAGTCAGAGAAGCATAATTTAGCATAAAAAATGGCAATAATGTCCAAATCCTGACCGTATAATCTAATAACACTTACCAGGTACAGTAAGGCTGTTCAAGAGACTAAGACAAGATCTCAGCATCTAGTGCAGCTACCAAGCCAATACCATACCTTGTTAGAGCATACCACACATGATCCCACCGTTTTGGGGGAGACATAGCTGGTGGAAAATTCACATCCTTGAACTTCCTGTTATCAAAAAAGAGTACCAGAGCTTGAAGCATCCCTGGAATGGCATGAAGGAAGAAAAAGATCTAGGTGATTAAATTCAAGTCATCAGTGGTATGAATGGATTTTACGCAAAAGCAAGAGCAAAGTTGAAAAATTATAGACTACACAGAAAAAAGACTCAAATCACTCTGATGCAGTCATGCTGCTTTTGGAAATAAAAAATCCCATATTACAGATGAGCGCTAGAACTTGTTAGATTTGAATAATCTGTTTAGAGGATTTGAGGAACCGTACCTGGTCATTCTTGTTTGAAGATGCTCCACCTGAGTAACACAACGAAAGGGTAAGAACTGCATTGTCCCTTTATACTGAATAGACAAGGTGATGCACTCTGGACATGTTCAGAGTCAGAAACATAGAGGCATTTTAGCATAAGTGTCTACAAGAACAGAATATCTCATTGTTTTAGCAGATCATAAAGAGGGAAACAAAGACACAAACAACCAAGCATTTTACAAGTCCTATATGAAATTCTCCTAGTAGATCCAATAAAAGTAAATTGTATCACCTAGAATGTAAAATTCCAGTCTAGTTTACTCTCTTACAGTCTAGACCTGTGGATCCATGTCAAGGAAAAGGTGAGAGCCTCCCATCAGCGTCCGTCGGAGCCGTCGTGGTGCGAGTGGGACCGGCAGGAGCTCTTGGGCGCCGGTGGGTGGGAGTGAGGGGAAGGAGGGGATGGCGG
Source organism: Zea luxurians (assembly GCA_029449295.1). Classification (NCBI taxonomy): domain Eukaryota; kingdom Viridiplantae; phylum Streptophyta; class Magnoliopsida; order Poales; family Poaceae; genus Zea; species Zea luxurians. The sequence goes on along the minus strand of JAOPSE010000010.1, from coordinate 92,978,435 downwards.
GACGAGCTCGTCGGCGAAGATGTAGGTTGCGCCGTCGCCGCCTCGTCGAGCCGCCGCCACCGCAGGACCGGCTGCCCGGCCGGCCTACGCCAGGGGCTTCATAGAGAAGAGCATAGATAGGCCGCTGTCGCTGTCAGGGCTACCCTCTCGGGAGTTGCCGAGGCTGTTGATCAGCGACGACGCGCTGGACAAGGGCGTGTGCTACGTCGCGGCCATGGTGGTGGCCTCACCGGCGTCTGCGACGGTGGCCACCCTCGTGCAGCACGGAGAAGACCTCATCACTGATGTTGTGCTACGGATCCGCCGCCGCATAGGTCGTGGGAGGAGCGCGGGCAAGGATGGAAGGGGCGCGCATGTGGATTGGAGCACGGGCAAGGATGGAAGGGGCACGGGGAGGAGTATGGAAGGGGCGGACGAGGATGGAAGGGAGGTGGGGGAGGAGGATGGCGGTCGGGTTTGCCGGCGGGGATCACGGTCGGGGGCAGGGCGAGCAAGGGGGTCACGGAGGCAGGGGCGTGCGCGGAGGGGGGCAGAACCATACACGATGTGGACGCCTACATTGCATTCTTAAGAGTAGTAGAGATATACCACAATTCATTCAGTCTACCAACACATTCAATAGTCAGCCAACGCATGAAAAGAAGGATATGCAATAGAACAGACTTATCCTGTTCAATTATTTTGCTATCATACTTGCGAAATCAACCATTACCAGTGGATAGATGACAACTGACAAGGAGTGAGAAAAGGAATACAGATTAGATAGCTTGCAAGGAGAGGATGGGCCACTGTTCTAATTCACAAACTTTACTCCCACCAACCTGAGAACACAAAGGATATTGCTTTATATTGTTCCATTGTACAGGATGTTTGGGAAAAATCGAATTGGATTTACATGGGTAACTGTAGCTCTAGTCTGCAATTGCAAAAGACCTAGAGAAGTGGTGGTAGTTCTGGTGGCAAGGAGAAAGAAGCAAGTGACATCTTATCTACATCTTGTGAAACCGTTGCAATACATCAAACCAGTGTGTTCAAAAATAAAATCTGACAACCAAATAGCATCTACTACATCAGGGATGATATTGTTCAAACAAAGTTAACATTAGGAAGTTAAACCTTTTGTATAGATTTAGATCTGTTGGCACATGACGCTTGCGACGGTGGCGTACGCGCATGTAGAATCTTTGGCTCGCATAGCTGCAAGAAGTTGATGCACATAAGAACATACCTGTAGGTTCATGTAAACAAAAAAAATAAAGTTGCGGAAAATCCTATAACGATTTGCCACATATCAATATGTATGCCAACACACTAACTTTACAGCAATATGTGCACAAACACCATGTTGTTATAGGCTGGATGGAATTGTCTTACCTGCAGAACGACGTGATGTACCAAGAAAAGAGCCCATCTTGTGTTGTATCCACCATAGCCTCCGACAACTACATTCACCTGACAAAAAAAACGGATATTATGTACATTAGTAAGGAAAACTAAGAAGGAAAATGACAAAACCCCACATAAACATTAGTGGTGAGGTTTCAAACACCTAGTTGCATTTCGTACAATCTAACATCTGGAAAATTTATAAGGTTTCAATATCCAAATAATCCTCCTCAAGGGTTTGACTAACAAGCAGTTTCTTAGCTGCCACCATCTTCATCACCATCAGCTTCAATTTCTGTGGTCGCATCATATGTTAATCGCATCGTATGGAACCTTTTAGGGATTTGTTCTATCAGTATATCAGTGGCTATTTCAGTATATCAGTGGCCAAATCAAAAGAAGAGAGAGTATAACTCTCCATTTGCATGTGGATAATCGACTTCCAATGGCAAAAATATAAGGCACAAGCAAATATATATGCATATTTGCAATAGGAAAAAGTATCCCACAGGGAATAGCATTTTTTAAAAAAATGTTTAGTACTCGAAATATGGGTGCTGTTTTAGCACCAATGGTAACATAATCAGTTTACCACCAAGCAAATTTCAGCACGTTTCACTTGGTTATTTAGATCCAAAAATTAAAACACCAAAGCAAGCATACAGAGACACTAAATAGGCTCACACAAGGATTATCTCAAATGAGGTGTTCAAATGGACATCCTAAATGTGACACCTTTTTTGGATTGTATGATTTTTTTTCTTTGGACAAGTTAACAGTTGTGCTGGTTTGCTATACTTTATTTGGAAAAAACAGTCCTTTCCCTTGTTATTCGACTGAGATATCACATGCATTTCAATAATATCTTCATGATGTACTAATTGTTCTTCTGATTAATTCATAGATAGCACGAGATAAAAAGAAAAAAAGAAAAGATAGCACCTTTTTTCTCCTTCCTCAATTCTGTGATAATATTTTAGATAATGATACTAATATCTCTGTACATCACAATTAAAGGTGGCTCTACCTGAGAATTTGAATTTGAAAGGTAACTTCAGCAATGAACATAGGTTGAGCATGCAAATAATCCACTTCCAGCAAAGAAAAAAGATAAGGCGTAATTGGGACTCTATGCGTATGTTGCTACTCGTATCACACAAGGAATAGCAAGACATTCCTGTAGTATGTGGATAATCGACTTCCAATGGCAAAAAGATAAGGCACAAGCAAACCTATATGCATATTTGTAATAGGAAAAAGTATCCCACAAGGATGAAGATATTTTGTAAATTAAATAGAAAAAGGGGTAAAAGAGCATCTCTATAAACATGTAATATCTCTTTAAATAGTAGCAAATCAGCATTGTGCAAAAGTATTGCCTAATTCGAGTTGAAGTTCCATAAATCAAGTTGAAGTTCCATAACCACAAATAGTAGCAAATCAGCATTGTGCAAAGTAGAACAGACGAGCTCAAACTAATGATGCTTGAAAAAAATAACAACACATAAATATACTCTATCTCTCTAAATGATTAACAGGGTATCTAAAGAAAACTATGCATTTCAAGTTGTAGCAATAAAAAGATGCACTATATAGCTACAATATTTAGACAAATGAGAACCTACACATCATGTTATTGCGATCTTTTCATAGAAACCAACAAACCAAGAGCATCATGTTATGTATCCTTGTGAACTGATTTTAGTATCTTTCAGTAGCTGTTGTCAACTAATTTAGACTTGTGAACTGATACTGGTAATATAAAATTCCAGGTCACCCTAATACTAAAAAATCCCAGGTCACCCTGATACTAAAAATCACCTAGATACTTATGGTAAAATCACCCAGATACTTATGGAAGAGTTGGAATGCTTGCTGCCGAATCTATTCCTAGGTCACGACATCTTCAATTTCTGTGGTCGCATCATATGTGAATCAGAAGTGGCTTTAGAGTTTCTTAGCTGCCACCATCTTCATTTTTCTTAGCCGCCACCTACCTGATCTAACACCAACGATTAATAAATTAGAAAGTTAAAAACAATTGAGAGGAAATTCAATAACCCTACATACTCTTTATCCAATGCACTGGTTGGGACTTCAGAGTTTGATATTGCTATGCTGCACTGTGGATTCTAGTTAGCTAAAGAACATTGGCAATTCTAATGTGAGGTTTTTCTGTTTTATGTCTAGAAAAGATTGTTCCAACTAACAGTTGCATACAAAGCTGAAAAATTTCAGTGTGGAAAGGGCCCTCAGCTAATTTATTTTGATCAAGTGATCAAGTATAGTATCTAGCTCAATAATTTTCATTATAGCATCACAGGGCAAATTAGGTACATCACCTCTTTTGATCAAAAGGAACATAGCAAATCAATTATCATGGCACAATTACATGTCAGGGCAACCATCAGTGCACACACACCACATATGCAGTTGAGCTCTTTCTGTCAAATGTGCAGTTCAGCTCTTTCACAAACACAACTCCCTCATATATCACACATCCCTCAGTGTGTAGTAACCCTCAACACATATGCAGTCATTAGGGATTGCATCATAGGGCATCGAGTATAAAACCAAATTCATCATCAATTAAGGAGACTCATTTCACAGCTTAATACATGAGAGGAGACTGATGAGTGCAAACCTAACAGGGGACCGGATTGATGTGAGGTTAGGGCGAGGGAGAGGAGAGGGCCAAACTATCAGGGATAATAACCAGCGCTGATGGTTAGATCCAAAAGATAGCACCAGGGTTGGAGGGGGAGGGCACAACAAGTGACAGTGTGGGGGAGGAGAGGCCCACGAACGGCCAGTGATGGTGGGGAGAAATGAGGCATCCACCTTGGTGAAGTCGAAGCGTGACTGCTTCATGGAGTGTTGAGGTCTCGCGTGGTCGGTGTCCTCCCCATCGGCCATCCCAATGTTGTTGAGGGCTGAATGGGGAGAGGAGCAGGACGACTCACTTGTGCCGACGCGCGACTCGAGCTCTTCTGGTCGCGGATCGGGGGGTGTGGCAGGTGCGAAGCCGCACGGTTGCCGTTCCCTCACATCGCGCCGGGGGATCTGGGGCGGTGGTGGGTGCGGATGCGGATCTGGAGCCGCTCGGTCATGACTCCCGAGCATCACGCCGAGGCCTGGGAGGCCGAGGGGGTGCGGCGCTGATGACGGGGGCGGGGGTGCGGCGCCGATGACGGGGGCGGGGGAGGCACTGAGGACGCGAGGATGGGCGGCAGCGGCGTTCGCGGTAGGGGCGAGCGAGGCGGGGATGGTGAACTTGACGGGCAGCATGTGGGGGCGCGTGGTAGCAGTCGCGGTAACTATGGAGGGGGGGCACCAACGATGCGCAGGGATCGATGTGGGGCGCTGACGACGAACGGGCGCGGCAGATGTGGATCCTCATCGGATGCGCTGATGGAAGGGGATCGATGTGGGGCGCCGAGGATGGAAGGGGATCGATGCAGAGCGTGGATGGGGGCACGGCGCGTGGATGGAAGGGCGGGCGACGACAATGAGGGGGAGAGGATCACGGGGCGAGACATAGGCGAGGGTACGGCGGGGGCTGGCCGAGATTGGTGGTCGTGGCCAGCGTGGGATCCGCGGCGGGGGCGAGATCCGGGGCGGGGGCGAGGGGGACGGTGCCTGTACGGTCGTGAGGGGAGGGGCACGGCGGGGGCTGGCGGGCTGCTTCCATGCGCGCACGTGGGAGGGTGTGGGGGCAGGCGGCCGGGGGCAACCAGGGTGTGGACACTGACGCTACTATCTTATGATGAGCAAATTGATGTGTTCAAAACGGAGGAACTGGTTAGGGCTTTTATATCTGAAGCTAATTACAAGCTATTTATTGAGAGGCTTAATAATAAGACAACACCTCAATCTAAAGAGGAGTCCTAAGAATTGGCTTTTTAGATGATATTGTATAGCATGTAAGAGGATTGAGTTTTATGGAATGAGATTGGTTTCATGGGGGGATGAAACCATGCCAACTTGTTTGCAAGGTCTTGAAAACCGTGTGAAACCTTCATTGAGTGTGATTTGTTTCATCTTCACATATTTTACTAATTTCTTTTGGCCATTGAGTTGCAATATTTAATTGATATGTTAGTCTATGAAATAGTGAAGCGAAATTTTATATTAAGAGGTATTGTTACATTCTTAGTTTTATATATCATGTTTGTCTGAAAATGTGGCAGTGTTAGAAAGAGTGCTACGGAATTGCCACTGAGAATATCCTAATAATAACAGAGCTCCTCCTCCCTTCCGGGCGCAGCTGTCGCAATCGCACTATCCGAATTCAACCCCCGCCCGAGGCCGCTGGGCGCCGACTGGCTTTGCATTGGGCTGGGGGGGGCCTTCTGTTTTCCTCTGCCTATGTGTGTTTAATAGTTTAAGGGCAGCCGCAATAGTGTAGATAGCACACCCTCTATAGCAGCATTCATATCGTCTATATACTATACTATAGTAAAACTTTGCAATGGTGTATCTATGATAAATATCTATAATTATTTTTAATATTTAATACACTCTCTGCACCAACTCGATTTCTACGTATAGGCTTACTCTAAGTTCATAAATAGCGACACTATCTTTCTTTCATTTAATTTGTTGATAGATACGGATATGGATTTTTTTAAAGAGAGATGATTGTGCATTACTGTGGCTGTCCTAAGAACATGATCTGTATTGTGGTACAGATTATTATAACTAACAGTTGGACCATATCTACTTTTTATAGATTGGAAAAGATCCACGCCTTCATACGCACGTACGTTTCGTATCGTCCAATTCAAACGACGACAGGCTTTGAATGAAGCCCCGTGAATCGTGCCGTCGTGAAAACTCCTATCTTGATCCTTTTCGTACGTACGTACGGTACGTACTGACGCCATCTGGTATCATTAAATTCTGGTCGTGACATTCATTTCACTCATGCATCAAATATTGTATCGCATGCGAATCCGGTTCGTCGCACAGGACGCGCGGTACGCTGTCAGAGCCAAATGAATGGAAATGGAGAAACAAAACAGTATCGATCTCCGCTGTCAATGAACCAACACTACTGTACCTTCTGTCTTCGTATGCACGGCCGGCCGACACGGGACAAGGAAGGTAAAACGCCGTAGTACAAGTAAAGCGTGTTACCACTACTACACCTAGAGATACGGCATTATTAGTGGCGTTGGCGTCCAAAATAATGTTCGACTGCAAAAAAAAAAAAAAATTAACTCATGCATGTGATATTATAAGTACCGTCGGATATGAGAGTAATGGTAGCTATCTAATTGTAATACTCAAAAGTGTAATAAAGAGAATAGAGATAATCTCAATAGTTTATGGCCTCTACTATTCGTGACTATTCGTGACATGTGATCAACACTAGCTAAAGTGGATAAATAGAACAAAAAAACACATAATTAACCTGTGCATCATGCTGGATCTTACTTTGTGTGCATTTTATGATCATATAAAAATATAGTAAAAATATATATAATAATGAGTATGTTAATACTCCAATGGGAAATTAAATCATAAAAGAAATTCTAGAGTTTGGAAAAGAAGAAAGGAAATACTATGTGACAAAAAATAGAATAAAAATATATACAATAAAATATATTATTTCTATATTAAGATTTGAATTTGCACATTTACTGAAAGGTGCAACTCATAAAAAAATCCAAATTCAAATTTGGAATTCAAAATAGAAGGAGTATAAAATAGGAAAAGAAAAGAAAAGAGGAGGGGAAGCTAACCGGGCCTCAGATGTCCATTTCGGCCCACCATCCCACTCCACCACGCAGGCCAACTACAGAATCGTGTCGCTAGACGCTGACCTGCGGGCCCGATTCCGGACTCGCGCGCGCGTTGCCGCGGTTCCGATGTCACTGACACGCCTGGCCCCCGCGCAGTGCCCACCTTCCTCTACCTCGCACGCAGGGCGGAGTGCCTCAACGGCCGAACCGCGATGTCCGGCCTCAGCTAACCCACCGCCCGGGTTCTCGCGCCTATAAAAACCTTCTTGACCTCGCCCTCCCCTGCGCACTTAAATCCACCAGCGTCTCTGTGAGATCGCCCGCTTGCCATTGCCTCTGATCGAGAAGAAGAGAGAGAAGTGGGAGGCGCGACGGCGATTGGGGTTTCGCTTCCGCCGCCGATTAACCCAAAAATTTGGACCAGGGGGAGGAGGAGTTGGATGTGTGGAGGGTGAACATCGTGATCCATCAGCTCGGAGGGACTTAGGTCACCGGAAAACCCTCGTTGTTCGTGCGTACCGTGGCGGAGCCACTTCGCTCTGTGGTCTGCCCCGTCATCAACTCGATCGCGAGTAAGTACTCCCTTCCAGAATTCGTCGTGGCCTCAGCTTCGGTTAGCATCTAGCGCGGCGGGTAATCATGCACTATAGGCTAGCGAGGCAAATTCCGGCCATGGCGCGCCGCCGTGCGGGGCACCCTCGTCGTCGGCAAGGGCCAGGGTCGGGTGGATCTGCGTGCATCGTTGGATTGGGCAGGAACGACTACGATTAGAACTTGTATACCGATTCGGGTTTGGGGGTTGTGAGTCGTCCGATTTAGATCGGACGGATGACAAGTGACGCTAGAGTATTGAATCTGGAGCGTAGAGATTTGATCATGTGGTGGTCGACGCGTACCGTTTTGATCCACTCCAGATCTAATCTGGAACACCCATGTCCGATCTGACGGCCGAGATCCACCCGCACCTTTGGACTGCGCAAGTTTTGCATATAAACCCCTCTGCTTACGTATTAATAACCCGCGGTCCACTCAGGGTGCGCCTGTGTCTCGGGATTAGTTGTAGAATAGCCCCTGGTTTTCCTGGAAAATGAGGCCCAGCCCATAGCTCTGTAAACTCAATTATTTAATTTTAGAAATTACTTTTTAACACAAAAATAAATGCTAGGACTTTAATAAATCATAGAAAATTCATATGAACTCCAAATTACTCCATTCCAGTTCCTAAAATTTTGTAATTTTATTCTCTAGCACCTAGAGTCTCTGTTTTGACATGGAAACAGTAAGAAAATTTATTACTCACTTAATCCTATTTTAAACACATAAAACCTTTGGAAATTCATATCTTAAAATCTATAATTCCAAAAATTATGATTCATGTTCCTAGGATTTTATTTTAATGTGTAGATTATTATTGTGTATTTTGTTTATATGTTTGGTGTGATGTTAATTTTCTTTATATATTGTGCTTGTTTGTATTGTGGCGAGTAGAAGAACCTGTGACTGAGGATCCTGTTGGGCAGCAGATAGAAGTAGCTGAGCAGGAGCTCATTGAAGGTAAGTTGTGCCCTTGACCACTTTTTACCCAATAATGTTCTTTATGTCACTTATTCATGCATAGGTTAATTTTGATGGGACTCAATAGGTCACCCTAGATTGTTTATCTCATTATCTTGTTTACCCCTGAATCACTTGGGTAGTTTGCTATTGCTTTACATGGTTTTGGGATAATCATTTATTATATCTATGTTCCAATTCTTTTGTTATTCTATTTATGTTCATGTCAAGATCATTAATGTTAATTGGAACATAGAGCTTAACTTGAGAAACACGTGCCACCACAAGGGAGGAATGGGACCCCTTGGCTAACTAATTAGGAAAGCTAGTGAAAGACTACCTTACCCGAAAGGGGCTAGATGAAAGCTCTCTTGTGGGTTTTGGTGTTTAGATGACAACCCAATTAAAGGACTAACTAGTGTGCTAAGTGTTGAACAGGTGCTTAATGCAAAGCTAACAGGGTTCGACACAAGTGAACAAGTGTGATGGTCCAAAGACTAAATTATCTCTAGATACTAGACATCACAAGTAAGATGGACATTGCTTAAGTGAGACTCGATGTGCGTAACCAAGAGACAACCGATCAAGCCAAGGATGGAGGCAAGAAGAGCTTCGAGGTACCGAGTGCACGGAGAAGGTCAAGGAGACCGGGAACCCAAAGCCAGGGGTGAAGAAGAAGACTTGCAAAGTCAAGGTTGATCGAGTTAAGAAGAGTTATGGTGCATCAAGGATCACTACATAAGGACATGACTTACCACCAATGAGGAAACATCTACAATTATGTGGTGTAAGTCATAAGGCTCAAGATCAAGCTCAAAGAAGTGAACAAGGTCACTAAAGGAACAGTGTTGTTGGAACTCAGATATGTCAATCTAGATCAAGTCATGTTGACTTGATGGTTTATGAGTCCAACATCAATCTCAATCGTGCCAAATGCTAAAGAAGTGCAAATCATGTAACAAGGTACGTCTATAGACTTAGTATATTGTTTTGAGTACTAACATATATTGTCTAAGTGCTAGAAACAGGAAAAGAAAGGATTGCATAAGACTTGGCTGTGTGCAGCCAAAGTCCAGCTCGGTCTGGCACACCGGACTATCCGGTGGTGCACCGGACAGTGTTCGGTGCGCCAGGCTGAACTCCGGTGAACAGGCTGCTCTCGGGAAAAGTTTGGCGGCGTACGACTATAATTCACCGGACTGTCCGGTGATCCAAAGGCGCCCGCGCCAATGGTCGGCAGCGCAATCAGCGGGCGATGTGTGGCCTGAGCCAATGGTTAGTTGGCACATCGGACTGTCTGGTGTGCACCGGACAGTGTCCGGTGAGCCAAGAGAACCGTTGCTCCAACGGTCAGCTGAGCCGATATGGAAGGAGATCGCGCACCGGACAAGCTACAGGACCTATCTGGTGGTGCACCAGACTGTCCGGTGCGCCACCCGACAGAAAGCAAATATTGCCTTCCCAAAGGAATTCCAACGGCTCCTAGGCCCCTTGGGTCTATAAAAGGGACCCCTAGGCGCCTCCAATAGGGACACAAGTGCAGCCAACAATTGTATACATCATTTGGATCAATTCTCTCTCTCTCCCTCTCATGTATATCTCTCTAGTTTGTGTGAAGGAAAAGATATAAGCCTTTAGAGAGTGGAGAAGTGCTGCGAAGAGCTAGAGCAAAGTCTTGAGCGCATTGTTACTCTGCCAGAGCGCTGTCAAGAAGACTGTAAGCAGCCACGGCGTTGTTGTAACCAATATCAAAACAGTGGAAGGCTCATACTGTCATACTGACAGATCTGAGCAAACGAAGGAAGGAGTTGAAATAGACTCCAAGCTCAGGTGTGGCTAACTCCAACGAGGACTAGGCAAGCATTTCGGGCTTGGCCGAACCTCGGGATAAATCCCTACGTCTGTGTGCTCTGCTCTGTGCTGTGTGCTGATTCTCTGTCTTACCTACTCTTTATATCTGCACTTCAATACTTATTTGTGGTACAAGTTATATTTGAAGTGCAGGGCATTTCAAGACATGATCTTCTATTCCGCTGCAACCTACTCGAAGGATCCTTCATTCCACTACGATCCAGCCTTCGAGTAGAGTAAGAATTTAAGTTTTAAAAGTGATAATTATTATTCGCCTATTCACCCCCTCTCTAGGCGACATCCAGATCCTGTTCCCGGGCAGAGGGAACTTTCAATTGGTATCAGAGCTAGGCCTCTCCAGTGTGGGCTTAGCCGTCCGGAGATAACGATGTCGTCACAAGAGGTAACTCTAGAACTTCTTCTAGGCGATGGTTCTAATTATAAATCTTGGTCTGTCTCTATTTATAATGCTTTCATGCATATTGATCCTGATTTAAGACAGATCTTTAGTAGAAGTATTTTTCCCTCTAATATTAGTAAAAATCCTTCTAATGATGAACTAAGATGTCTATCTCTCAATCACCATGCTTGCAACATCTTAGTTGACTCTCTTTCTAGAGGTGCCTATTTTGCCATCATGAGTAGTGATAGTGATTTATTTGTTGATGCTCATGATCTATGGACTAAAAGTAAGTTGAAATTTTTTAAGTCCATATGCACTGCTTCTGCTCCTTCTATTGCTGGTAGTACTAACTTGTCCAAGGGAGAAGAACAAGAACGATGGACACCAAGAGATGGATCCACCGCACCGACAGGTTCATCTCCCACTAGTTATACATGTCTTGTTGCTAACGATGAGAGTGGAGATGAAAGCGATGATGAGGAGGAATATGAGGATGATGGCGAGGATGAGTCTACATCACCACAAGGTACATTTTCCTGTTTTGCTTCCACTGATAATAATGACAGGGAAAATGAGACCGACGATGTGGAAGAAGAGGAGATTCGCCGTTTCTACACCCATCTCAACAAAGAAGGCAAAGTGCTCTTGGTTAAGTTGTTGAGAAGGAACAAGGCGAGACGCTTCTCAGGCTAGAGGAGACTCTCATCAAAACAAACGACAGCCTGGAGAAGATGACCAAAGAACATGAGGAGCTAAAGTGCTCTCATGATAGTTTGGTCCAACGGTATGAATCTGCGTTATTTGAGCAAAGAAATAAGCATGATGTACTATCTGATGCTGCTCAACTTAAAACTGAGAATTCTATGCTTAGAAGTCAAGTAGAAATGATGAATTTAGAAAAGCTTGCTCTAGGTGAAAAGTATGATATGTTGTCATATTCTCATAGTAAATTAGTTGATGACCATATCATGCTCGATATTGCTCATAAGGTAGTAATTACTAGTTTAAACTCATGTGAACCTCATTCTTGAACAAGTGATCAATTAGTTAAAGTATTATCATGTGCTGACCTCCACTGCCCCAAGAAAGGCCAATCCTTGTTTGAAAAACAAGTTATAGGGTCAAAAAGAAAATTGCTTGGGAACAAGAAACAAAGACAATTGAAGAGAAGACGCCATGCTCGACCTCCTCAAGATATTGACAAACATATGGTGAATAAGCTTGAGGAAGGAGGAACCGCAGCAAGGGACAAACTCCGCGAGAAAGAAGCTCCTAAGGCAATAAGAGAATCAATCAACATGAACAAAAAAAGGTAAAGATTTAATTAGTAATGTTGTTTACACTGACCATCTCTCTATGTTATTCAAGAACAAAAAGAGAAGAAGAAAAAGGAGGTGCTTTAAGTGCAATAAGTTAGGCCACCTCATTACGTCATGTCCATACAACGACAAGGATGAAGAGTTGAGGAAATGTTTCGGATGCAATGATAAGGACCATATGATCACTTCATGTCCGCTCATGAAAAATCAAACACGTGCACTCTCCAGGATGACCCTCACTAAGAAAGAAGACAAACAACAAGCGTCATGTCAGGTTAAGCAACGCTTCGGCTACATGTGTGGTGAGCATGGTCATCTGCCTAAGGTATGTAAGAAGGGTAAGGTTCCGAAGCAAGCAAATTTATCTCACTTCTATTCGCTTAGGAGACTCAAATCATACACTTGTGCTAGATCAACAATGAGATCACCTAGAACTAGCACAACTAATATGTGGGTACCAAAGGATCTTTTAGATGAGCGTTATGGACCCATTTCGAGATGGGTACCAAACTGTGCTAACTATACCATGCAGGTGCCTCGAGATGGACTGGAGATCTTGGGAGAGCTTAAGATGGTTAATTTGAACTCTATGCTTAAGCTGTCAAATTTATTGTCCATTTGTTGACCCAAGGTTGAATTATTGTGCAATACTAATCCTATGTTCATCTCGAGTTAAATAAGTTGTAGAGGTCCTTAATCATTATTGGTGAATCAAGCATAGGACTTTGATGAGAATCTACATCTTGCTCTCCAAAGGACGGTACCCGTGTATCATAAGTGCATTATTTATAATCAGTATTGCTTTTAAGTTGGATGGTCGTGCAATGCCTATCCTTAGAGTAGTTATGAGCTTGAGATTGCTTGTGTTGAATATCTTTCAATTAATGATCCATGATTTCCAAGATCATAACCATGCTTGCTCAATCATGACTGTGTGCTTTATAGGTTATATCTCTTGAATCATTCAATGGGTAGCTTTTCATTTGATATATCCACCATGATTAACTCCCTTTGTGTATGTGGATAAACATGTATTTTTGTGTAAGTCATGCTATGTGGTTAACCTATGCGCAAGCATGATAATTTTTGTTTAGTCCATGTTCACATGATTACTTTGTCCTAGTACTATGTGTATACCAAAACAAGAAATCCGTGTTGTGCCTCTAATGCACCCTCTTAAGCAATGAGGTTCATGAGCAAAAGGATCCCTAAATTGGTGACAACAGGTGCTCTCATGGCAATTCAGGAAAAGGCAAAGGTATGGAGAATGGAACTATGCAATTTCATTGAACATCTTGAAGTTCCGTTGATTGTGATCATAGCTATGCTCTTGCCTTTCAAATGGTAGTATCTTAGCTTAGGTGCCTTATGCTTTAAAATGTTGTTTCCCTTGGTGTACCTAAGAAAATTCTTCTTAATCATGGTGTGATTAGACATTGTGCTTTATATGCATGATCTTGTCATTTTTCAATTGGTATATGTGTTGCAATGATCATCATGTGTGAAGCGTGCCTAGGTTGCTTTTAAATGTTATATATCTTGAGGCATGCATTGTTTCCACTAGTCAAGTTGTATTATGACATCTATTCAATGCAATTGATATATTACGCCCAGACCAAGGTATGTTGTGATCCCCTCTAGTTCTGAGGATGCTAGAATGTGCAAAATGCAAGTCATTCAAATACTTGATGCACAACTTTAGGGGGAGCACACATAACTTGTGCCTTTTGAGACTAACTGTTTCTTGAGTGATCCTATATAGTCTCAAGGTGAAAAAGGAAGATGAGCAAGAAATGGAGCAGTCAGGACTTGGGTACCTCCACAAGTCGAGTAATTGGTATCTAAAGTTGTGAGTAATTGCATAGTTAAAGATTGCTCGTGCTCTATAATAGTTGGTGATCCTAGATGCTTATCTTTAAATATCATGGAGCTATGACAGTAATGGTTTTTCAATTGGTAGCCTTGGTAGTGTGCTTCAATTGATATCGTTTTTAATCACTATAATAGAAGCTTCATCTTGTGCCACAATACTATAACTTGTTCTAAGTTTGGTGTCTTAGCAACAAGAAAAGATCAGGATAAAGGATCAGGCACAAGTGTGAAGGAGCTCCCTAGAGATTAAACTTTCATGATGGAAATCTCAAATTAATTGAAAAAGGAACTCCGCCTACTTACATGGTAAAGGTACAAAAGGAGGTATTGACCTTTTGCGTATATGTATCTTAATTTTCCTCCAATGCTTGTGTTGCATATGTTTAATGTGTAAGGGGGAGTAATGTTAGTGTGTTGTATTTTACCTGCTCAATACCCTGCTGTCCCTTGACATCATCCTATGTTCTTGCTTGAATATGGTTTTGGTGTTTGATGTCAAAGGGGGAGAATTTGTGCATTAAAAGCTTACCTCAACCTGAGAGAAAAGCTTATCTTAAAGGGGTTTCCTTGAGTGCTAAAGGACTCAAAGGGGTTTCCTTGAGTTCCCTTGGTCTTAAGGAAGAATGTGTTAGTTTATTGACAATTCTTATCTTATGCTTCTTGTTGTATTATATGGTGATAATGCAAAATTAGTGCTTCCGTTAATATGAGTCAATTGGCATCTATTGTGTTTATCCTGTAATAGATATTCATGTGGTTCTGGTGCTTTAAATTGGTATCTTAATGGTGAATAGTGGTAGGTTGATATTCCTGTGTATATCCATTCAATTGGTGTTTAACTCTGATTCTGTGCATTTGTGTGTTATACGCATCATGGTTTAATTATTGACACAATGCATCCCACAGGTGCTAAGGTGTAGTAATGCTTCGAACTAGCCTAAGTATGTGCAATTTGGCATATAAGGCCAAAGTTAAGATTTTAATGTAAGCACATATTTAGGGGGAGCATTCTATAAACTTAGAATTCAAAATTTGTGCTTTAAATCTTATTCTTATGTAAGCTTTAATTGTGTTGCCATCAATCACCAAAAAGGGGGAGATTGAAAGCTCTCTTGTGGGTTTTGGTGTTTAGATGACAACCCAATTAAAGGACTAACAAGTGTGCTAAGTGTTGAACAGGTGCTTAATGCAAAGCTAACAGGGTTCAACACAAGTGAACAAGTGTGATGGTCCAAAGACTAAATTATCTCTAGATAATGGACATCACAAGTAAGATGGACATTGCTTAAGTGAGACTCGATGTGTGTAACCAAGAGACAACCGATCAAGCCAAGGATGGAGGCAAGAAGAGCTTCGAGGTACCGAGTGCACAGGAGAAGGTCAAAGAGACCGGGAACCCAAAGCCAGGGGTGAAGAAGAAGACTTGCAAAGTCAAGGTTGATCGAGTTAAGAAGAGTTATGGTGCATCAAGGATCACTACATAAGGACATGACTTACCACCAATGAGGAAACATCTACGATTATGTGGTGTAAGTCATAAGGCTCAAGATCAAGCTCAAAGAAGTGAACAAGGTCACTAAAGGAACAGTGATGTTGGAACTCAGATATGTCAATCTAGATCAAGTCATGTTGACTTGATGGTTTATGAGTCCAACATCAATCTCAATCGTGCCAAATGAAAAGAAGTGCAAATCATGTAACAAGGTACGTCGATAGACTTAGTATATTGTTTTGAGTACTAACATATATTGTCTAAGTGCTAGAAACAGGAAAAGAAAGGATTGCAAAAGACTTGGCTGTGTGCAGCCAAAGTCTAGCTCGGTCTAGCACACTGGACTGTTCGGTGGTGCACCGGACACTGTCCGGTGCGCCAGGCTGAACTCCGGTGAACAGGCCGCTCTCGGGAAAAGTTTAGCGGCGTACGACTATAATTCACCGGACTGTCCGGTGGTGCACCGGACTGTCCGGTGAGCCAAAGGCGCCCGCGCCAACGATCGGCAACGCAATCAGCGGGCGACGCGTGGCCTGAGCCAACGGTTAGTTGGCGCACCGGACTATCCGATGTGCACCGAACAGTGTCCGGTGAGCCAAGAGGACCATTGCTCCAACAGTCAGCTGAGCCGATATGGAAGGAGATCACGCACCGGACAAGCTACAGGACCTGTCCGGTGCGCCACCCGATAGAAAGCAAATATTGCCTTCCAAAAGGAATTCCAACGGCTCCTAGGCCCCTTGGGTCTATAAAAGGGACCCCTAGGCACCTCCAACAGGGACACAAGTACAGCCAACAATTGTATACATCATTTGGATCAATTCTCTCTCTCCCTCTCATGTATATCTCTCTAGTTTGTGTGAAGGCAAAGATATAAGCCTTTAGAGAGTAGAGAAGTGCTGTGAAGAGCTAGAGCAAAGTCTTGAGCGCATGGTTACTCTGCCGGAGCGTTGTCAAGAAGACTGTAAGCAGCCACGGCGTTGTTGTAACCAATATCAAAATAGTGGAAGGCTCTATCTGTCATACTGACAGATCTGAGCAAATGGAGGAAGGAGTCGAAATAGACTCCAAGCCCAGGTGTGGCTAACTCCAACGAGGACTAGGCAAGCATTTCAGGCTTGCCGAACCTCGGCATAAATCCCTGCGTCTGTGTGCTCTGCTCTATGCTGTGTGCTGATTCTCTGTCTTACCTACTTTTTATATCTGTACTTCAATACTTATTTGTGGTACAAGTTATATTTGAAGTGCAGGGAATTTTAAGACAGGATCTTCTATTCCGCTGCAACCTACTCGAAGGATCCTTCATTCCACTGCGACCCAGCCTTCGAGTAGAGTAAGAATTTAAGTTTTAAAAGTGATAATTATTATTCGCCTATTCACCCCCCTCTAGGCGACATCCAGATCTTGTTCCCGGGCAGAGGGAACTTTCACAAGGGCAGTAGGGGAGTTGCATGCAAGGAGGTTCTTGAGTTGATTTTGTTGCGATGGTGGTCAGATGGGGATTCTTGCAAGTGCTCTTCCCATAAACTGTAGCGGGTTTTCGGAAGCTAGTGGAACTTTGTAAAGGCCTCGTAGTGTTTCCCTGCCTCGCTTCCTAGGTAGAGGTGTATGGGAGTCGTGATCCCTTGGCAGATGGGTAACATGACTTGTGGGTAAAGGGTATGAAAGCATCTAGGCCCCTGGTTGGTTTTAGTGATTAATGACAACGTAATGTTATATGTGACTAACGTGTGTTTTGCAGAGACAAATGGTAAGTTAGGTCGCATTACAGGTAGAAGCACTACAACGGTGAAAACAATCCCAGAGATAGGAACTCGAAACGACGGCTAAAACGACGAAACATAAAGTGAAGGACTATGAAGTCCGAGTGTCAAGGAGTTGTGGAGACTCGTGATTTAGTTAGGTCTTTTATTCTCTTTTAGCCGTACTATAAAGAGGGGTTGTCGATGAGTAGTTTGACCAAGAGAGTTCTAGTGTAGTGTTGTTGCATATTCACACTCACATATAGTGCTAGGTGACACTCTAGAACATACACTCAAGTTAGAACGAAAATCGATTTGAAAAACAGCACAAAACAGAAAATAGGGTTTCTGGCCTTGGGGCACTGGACTGTCCGGTGCACCCTCTGCCAGGTGGGGCCAGGATGGCCCGGGGAAGGGTTTTCCCCGAGCAGAAACCCGAGAGCGTAAGGTTCAGAATTGAATTTTAGTGGCGCACCGGACAGGGCACCGGACAGAGCACCGGACTATCCGGTGTGCACCGGACAGTGGTTGTTCACTGTCCGGTGTGCCATCAGCCCAACGGCTACCTGTCAGAACTAGCCGTTGGAGTCGACCGTTGGCGCACCGGTGGCACACCGTTGGCGCACCGGACTGTCCGATGCGCCCATGCGCAGAACACTGCTTGCAACGGCTAGTTGGTGGGTGAGCGCTATTTATACCCACTCCACCCACCATATTCAATGTCTTGCTGCCCACATTAATTCCAGCACATTGGTAGAGCATTGCAAGCACCAAAAGCCTAGTGAGGAGATTAGAGAATCTTAATCCCGCATTTGTTCCTCATTAGCGCTAGCAAGAGCCACCTAGAGCACACACCACTTGCATTAGGCTTCTTTTGGTCAAGCGAAAGTCTACTGCTTGTTACTCTTGGTGATCGGCATCACCTAGACGGCTTGGTGGCGCTGGGAGCTCGGTGATCACCGTGGAGATCTTGTTGGTGACCCGACTCAAGTTTGTAAGCGGTCATGAGGGATCCACCATGCCGGAGTGGCAAAGGATCATCTCGTAGTGAGCACTTGGTTGTTGCGAGGACCAAGGGGGAGCGATACCCTTGCGTGGGTGCTCCAACGAGGACTAGTGGAGAGTGCCGACTCTTCGATACCTCGGGAAAAATTGGAGGAGTCTTCTAAACCTTGCTTTATATTCCGCACTTAATTCAAGCATTTTATATTGTGTATTTGTTTAGCAAGTATTTGAAGTATTGTCTTAGCATTGTTGCATTTCTAGTATTGTTATCTTAGTGCTAGTTGTTGGGGTGAAGTTGGGCTCCTGCTTAGCTCTTGCTTAGTTTTTAATTAGTGTTGATTTTTAGAAAAGCCCAATTCACCCCCCCCCCCTCTTGGGCATCGTGATCCTTTCAATTGGTATCAAAGTCGTGTTGCTCTTAGATTAGCTTAACCGCTAGAGTAAAGATGTCTGGTGGGGATGGACCTCCCCCCGTTTTTTATGGTGACGATTTTGCATATTGGAAAATTCGTATGGAAGCATATTTAGAGGCTATAGACATTGGTGTCTACAAAGCCGCCACACAAGGATTCCCCCAACCTAGAGATCCCACAAATCTTGTAGGTGATGAGTTTAATTATGAGAAATGGAATGCTAAGGCCAAAAACACCCTTTTAGAGGCCTTTGCAAAGATGTGTTCAATAGAGTTAGAAATCATAAAAATGCTCATGATTTGTGGATGGACATATGTGCTCTACATGAAGGAACTAGGAGTGAGCGTGAGGAGAGATATCACATTGCTATGAGAAAGTTAAATTCTTTTGAAATGCTTGCTAATGAAAATGCCAATGCTATGTACTCATGTCTCAATATTCTTGTAGAGGAAGTAAATGGATTGGGGCTTACACAAATTTCACAACCGGATGTTGTGAGGAAGATTCTCAGTGTCCTCCCAATTGACAAATATGGACACATTGTCACTGTACTGCATCAAATGGATCTTTCAGTTACCACACCTACACAGATATTGGGAAAGATCAATGCTCATGAGATGTACATGCACATCAATGACAAAGATGAGTCATTTTAAAGAGAAAGGATTTGGCTCTCAAAGCAAATCAAGAAAGAAAAGGAAAAGCTAAAGTGCAAATTGAGGAAGAATCCTCAAGTGATGATGACCTTGATGCTAACATTGCCTTGATGGTGAGGAAGACCATGAAGATGTTAAAGAAGCTCAACAAAAAAGGCATCAAATTTGATTCAAGAAAGAAGAAATTCTTTCCCAGCAAAAGAAAGCCCATTTCTGAGATGGATTGCTACAACTGTGGAGAGCTAGGTCATCTTGCTCATCAATGTAACAAGCCCAAGAAGAACAAGTTCAAGGGCAAGAAAGAAGATGACAGCGATGATGAGAAAAAGGAAAAGAGATTCTTCAAGAGGAAGGATGGGAAGCAAAAGAGGTTCCATAAAAACAAAAATGGAAAGGCATATATTGTTGGTGACTGGCTCACTGACATTGAGTCATCAAGTGGATCTTCTTCAAGTGAAGAAGAGAATGATGAAAAGGTTGCCACCATCGCCGGGGACTTCTCTTCACCACCACCATCGCCATCATCGACTTCTCACCTATGCCTCATGGCTAGAGGTGAACGGAAGGTACAAAATGATATTGATATTACTGATGATAGTGATAGTGATAGTGATGAGGAATTTGCTTCACCTTCCTATGATGAACTAGCTGACTTGCTTAAAGAATACACTCAAATCATTAGGAAGTCAAAAGCTAAATGTGATAGGTTGAAAAATGAAAATGAATCTTTGAATGGCAAATATGACATAGTTATGAAAGCTAGTGATGAAATGAAAGAAGAAAACAAAACTATGTCATCCACTGTAAATGAGCTCACATCCTCCCTAAAAGATGCTAAAGATAAATGTGACAAGTTAAATGAAGCTAATAGAGAGTTGAAAGATAGACTAGTGAAAATCAAGGAAGACTATACTAAGATTAAATTTGATCATGATAATCTTCTTGTTGAAAATGGACTTTTATCTTGCAATACACATGAGGCTATTAACCCTATTGTTAAGATTGATGTAGCAACCTCATGTGATGATTTGAGTCAAGGAGATCAAACTAGCCTACATGATGAATTGACTGAAAAAGTTGAAGTCTTGACTTTAGACAACCAAAAATTGAAGAGATACCTGACTGATGCAACTACTAGAGGAAAGGTTGCCATTGAGAACAACGATTTCAACAAAGAGTTGGCAGTGGATAATGAAAAGCTTAAAAATGAGGTCAAGAAACTTAAGAGTGAAAATGAACATCTTGCAACAAGTGTGCAAAAGTTCAACAAGGGCCAATACCTCCAAAATGAATTGCTCATGAACACTGTCATGAAAACAACAAGAGTGGTATTGGATACAATGCTTTTGTGCAAAAGAAAGCTACTACTCAATACAAGCCAAAGCAGACTCATAAGCCTATCAAATACTTTGAGTGTGAAAAAGAAGGTCACTTTGCCCACAACTGCAAAGCTAAACCACCAACTCCCTTGCTAAAGCACTCAAGACCATTTGCCTTCAATGCACATTATGTTCTAAGGAAAGTAGCAAATGGAAATGTCAAAGTTACATTCTTAGGTCCACCAAGCAAGAGTAGACCTAGACAAATTTGGGTTGCAAAGTCCTTGATTGAGAAAGTTACTGGTCCTATGCAATATAGGGCCCTCAAAACTCAAGCTTGATTTGTCTGTGGATATAGGTGAACTACAAGACCGGTGGGTACTATTGGGTTATTGACAGTGGATGCACACAACATATGACAGGCAACCCACGGATGTTCACCTCACTTGATGAGAATGTTGATGGACAAGACAAAATCACATTTGGGGACAATTCAAAAGGGAAAGTTCAAGGACTTGGCAAGGTGACAATTTCAAATGATTTATCAGTTTCAAATGTTCTCTTGGTTGCACCTTTGAGCTTCAATTTATTATCAGTGGGTCAACTCTGTGATCTTGGACTTCAATGCTTATTCACTCCAACAGAGGTTATTGTATCAAAAATGGATGATGAATCAATGGTGTTCAAAGGATTTAGATACAACAATCTCTACTTAGTGGATTTCACTTCAGAAGATGCAGACTTAAGAACTTGCCTCTTCGCCAAAGCTTCACTTGGATGGCTTTGGCATAGGAGGCTTGCACATGTTGGGATGAGCACACTCAAGAAGGTATTAAAGAAAGACATGGTTAGAGGATTAAAGGATGTTGTATTTGAAAAGGACAAGCCTTGTAGTGCATGTCAAGCTGGGAAGCAAGTTGCTAACACACATCCTACAAAAACTTTCATGTCAACATCAAGGCCACTGGAACTACTTCATATGAATTTATTTGGACCTACAAATTATGTAAGTGCTGGTGGCAACCTCTATTGTCTGGTGATTGTTGATGATTTCTCAAGATACACTTGGGTGTTCTTTCTTCATGACAAATCTGAAGTTGCATCTATATTCAAGAAGTTTGTCAAGAAAGCTCAAAATGAATTTGATTGCAAGATCAAGAAGATTAGAAGTGATAATGGCAAAGAATTTGATAACACCAACATTCATGAGTACTGTGATGAAATTGGGATCAAGCATGAAGTATCTGCAACATATACACCTCAACAAAATGAAGTTGTTGAAAGGAAAAACAGGACCTTGATCACACTTGCAAGAACAATGATTGATGAGTATAACACACCAGAGAGGTTTTGGGCCGAAGCTGTCAACACTGCATGTTATGCATCAAACAGGCTATTTCCTCACCGGCTACTTGCGAAGACTCCCTATGAACTGCTAAATGGGAAAAAGCCAACTGTCTCCTTCTTTCGGGTGTTTGGATGCAAATGCTACATCTACAAGAAACGCCATCACCTAGGGAAGTTTCAAAGATGTTGTGATATTGGTTTTCTATTGGGTTATTCATTAAAGTCTAAAGCATATCGAGTATTCAATCATGCCACTGGCGTGGTAGAAGAAACATATGATGTGGAATTTGATGAGACTAATGGCTCCCAAGGAGCACTTGAAAATCTTGATGATGTAGGTGATGAGCCACTTAGGGAAGCAATGAAGAACATGCCAATTGGAGCTATCAAACCAAAAGAAGATGAAGAAGAGGTGCAAAACATTGACAGGCCTTCTTCATCAAGTGTACCACAAGATGATGAAAAAGATGAGAGGCATGCAAATGAAGATACATTTGTCTCTCATGAACAAGCAAGGGTACAAGCCGAAGATGTTGATGCTACAGGATCTTCTTCCCAAGTGGTTGACAGGAGAAATTCATCACTACTTCAAGCACACCCTCAAAGCCAAATCATTGGGAGTCCTTCACAGGGGGTTATTACTCAATCACATAGACATGCTTCTTTTATTGAACATCACTCCTTTGTTTCTTGTGTTGAGCCTACATGTATAGATGAGGCACTACAGGATCCAGACTGGGTGAACGCCATGCATGAAGAACTAAACAACTTCACCCGTAACCAAGTTTGGACCCTGGAGAAGCCCCCACAAGGTACAAGAATCATTGGAACAAAGTGGGTGTTCAGGAACAAACAAGATGATCAAGGCGTGATTGTAAGGAACAAGGCAAGACTTGTTGCAAAAGGATTCTCTCAAGTTGAAGGCTTAGATTTTGGAGAGACCTTTGCACCGGTTGCTCGACTGGAAGCCATCCATATCCTACTCGCATATGCATCATGCTATGATATAAAGCTTTACCAAATGGATGTAAAAAGTGCATTTTTAAATGGCTTCATAAATGAACTTGTATATGTTGAGCAACCACCTGGATTTGAAGACCCTAGATATCCTAACCATGCTTACATGTTGTCCAAGGCGCTATATGGGCCAAAGCAAGCTCCAAGGGCTTGGTATGAGTGTCTTCGCGACTTCCTCATCGAAAAGGGCTTCAAGATCAGGACCGTCGACATAACTCTATTCACAAAGAAACATAAAGGTGATATTTTCATTTGTCAAGTATATGTTGATCACATAATCTTTGGCTTGACAAATGACTATCATTGCAAGGAATTTGGTGAGTTGATGTCGAAGGAGTTCGAGCTGTCAATGATTGGTGAGCTAACGTACTTCCTCGGCTTTCAAGTCAAGCAAATGAAAGATGGTAACTTTCTCTCACAAGAAAAGTATACCAAAGACTTGTTGAAAAGGTTCAACATGGAGAAGTGCAAACCAATCAAGACACCTATGCCAACAAATGGACATCTCGACTTAGATGAGGGAGGTAACCCGGTTGATCAAACTCTCTACCGTTCTATGATTGGTAGTTTATTGTACCTTACCGCATCTAGGCCCGATATCATGTTTATTGTCTGCATGTGTGCTAGATTTCAATCTAATCCTAAGAAAGCTCATCTTCGCACTGTTAAAAGAATTCTTAGGTATCTCAAGCACACCCCAAGCGTTGGTTTGTGGTATCCCAAAGGAGCTACTTTTGATCTAATTGGCTATTCCGATTCGGATTATGCCGGCTGCAAAATTGATAGAAAAAGTACTTCTGGGGGTGCCATTTGCTTGGGAGATCACTAGTATCATGGACATCCAAAAAGCAAAATAGTGTTGCCTTGTCAACCGCCGAAGCGGAATACATTGCCGCGGGTGCTTGTTGCACACAAATTTTATATATGAAACAAACTCTTCTAGACTATGGCGTAGTTCTAGAAAAGGTACCTTTGTTGTGTGACAATGAGAGTGTTGTTAAAATTGCTAATAACCCTGTTCAACACTCTCGCACCAAGCACATTGATATCCATCATCACTTCCTTAGAGATCATGTTGCAAAAGGAGATATCATTTTAGGAGTGAGGTCGGAAGATCAATTAGCGGATATTTTTACTAAGCCACTTGATAAGACCCGCTTTTGCATGTTGAGGAATGAATTAAATATACTTGATCTCAGAAATTTTATTTAAGATGTCAAATGGTGTTGTCAAGCTTGCATTGCATATTTACATTTTTTTTGTATTGCATCTAGGGCTTGTCTAACCTAGTTGAGATAACCGCCAACAAAGCGAGTGAAAAAGCTTAACTCGGGATCAAACTTGACAAGTCTTAGTTTTAAGCTTTTAGTACTTAAATTCTTACTTTCTATGCAATTGTTGGTTCTTGAGATATGCATGAGGTACTGCACTTAGGGGGAGTATTCAAAACTCAAATCTTTCATGAAAACCCCTAGTGCAATGCCAAAATGCAAGTCTCACCATTTGCCTATTTTCTCTAAAAATTATCTAGCCTATGGCAAAATATTTTGAAAATTATGAGAAAATATATGAGGGTGCCAATACATGTCCCAACAAGTGTTATTTTGTGTGATTATAAGTTGGGATTTGGTTTGGTTGAAAACTAGATAGAAAATTTTAAAAATTTCAAAATTTCCCTCTGTCTGGGCTCACCGGACAGTCCGGTGTGCACCGGACACTGCACTGTGCAATGTCCGGTGCACCGGCAGACGCACGCGCAAATCCCATTTTCCTATGCGCTGTCCGGTGTGCACCGGACAGGCACTGTAGACTGTCCGGTGCACCCATAACTCATTTTTAAAAAATCTTTTCCCCTGCCCGCGCCCGAGGCCAGGCACTTCTTCTCAGTTCTGCTCTCTGTCTGTCTGCTCTCTAGCGATCCAAATCTCTTCTCCGGCGATCTCCTCACCGGCAGCGATCCTCCGGCGACCAAGTGCTACTCTTCTTCCCTCTCTGGTGAGCAGCCCCTGCTCCCTCTTTCCCCCTTTCTCTCTGTGTTTCTGCCACCAGAGAAGTTCTCCTCTCCCTCTTTTTGTGCAAATACAAATTCCTATCAAATTCCTGTGAATCCATGTGGTTGGAGGTGTTCCTATGTGTCCCTTGAGTATCCCTATAGGTTTCTAGCTCCCTTTGGAAGGGTTTCAATCCTCAAATAGCTTTTTCACCGAAACACTAAACCTTCGCACACCACATGCTCGGTGAAATGCCCAAACCACTCAAAATTGCTCCGATTGAACCCAAACTTTTCAGGCACCTTCACAACACCTTCTGTAACATATTTGCCAAATTTCACGCCAATCCGATATTCCATGCTTCATTTTTACTCAATTCTCTATTTCAAGCGATCAATTCCAAGCCGAGTGCCTAAATTCCATTTTCTTTGCCTAAATTCAAACCAAGCACACACTTCACTCATATTTACCCATATAAACCTATTCGTGAAATATTGGCTCAATTCCACATCATTTCATGCCTCAATTCGAATTCCAAACCTCCTATGGCACTATTCCTCGTTCAAACGTCGTTTTTGCGTCGTTTGACCTCTCGATCGCCATATCTCTCGTTTTCTGTGCCATAATTCTCTGTGTATGTATTTATTCACATTTCATATACTTACGACTATGTGACTAATACATGCTCACCTCTTCTGTCATTTCAGTGAACTTGCCTGCCCGTGGGCCGTCTCCTGTCCTGCCTGGATTTTCACCTCTCGTGTGAGCTTTCAAGGTAGACATCCACTCTTTTGATATTCTATCAGCTGTTATCGACTTGTGCTTAGCTTCTCTCTCTCATTTGCAGTCGTCAGGTTAGGATGCCGCACACGAAGAATGTGTCGGTGCCAGGGGGAGGAGATCACGAGAACCCTCCTGGCCCCTTTAGGCAGGTCAAGGGAAAGACCGTGTATTTGGAGCAACAGGAAGGCCGCAAGAAGCAGCGTCTGGACAGGGCAGCCCGAGCAGCGGCAGCAGCAGCAACAGCCGCTGAGCAGGCAGCGCAAGGAGATCAGCTGCAGATTTCTTCAGATTATATTGCTTTCCGAGTTCGTCGTCACGCCTCTCGTCCTTGCTCCTCCGCTCCTACCACTCCCACCACTGCTACAACTCCACCACCCACTTCATCTACTCCCGTCACTCCTATGCCATCCACCATGTCAGCCATACCCACCACCTCCACTACTCCAGCTTCCACTGCTCCTTCCGCTCCCCTTTCCGCTCCACCTATCCCACCTGCTCGCTTCCGGGAGCACGATGAGACTGAGGTGCGACCACTTACTGCGGATCCCAGGTTGTTTGATCTTCAGCGTGCTACAGCGGCATGGGTACGTCGGTTTAGATACATACCCGTGGAGTCTTGGTTACCTGCACAGAGAGACCCTGCAGCGTTAGATCCATTCAGCACCAGGATACAGGAGTCTTTCTACAGAGCACAGTTGTCAGCTCAGATTGCTCTATGAGCGCATCGGCTATTGGATCTCCCTGCCTTCCTGCTAGCAGCTGGTGCCGACTCTGAGGTTCACCTCTCCTATCTGCCTGGACTTCTCACTCTGTTTACTACTAGCGGCAGATATGTAGAGGATTGGGTCCGAGTTTTCTATGCCACTGTATGGATCGACCCTGATCACCACTGGATGAGATTCTGTTTTGAGCGAGAGGATGTTACCATTCATGTCAGCCAGATTCGACAGTTGTTTGGATTTCCTGAGTCATCGACTCATCTTCACAGCTTGTGCTATGGCACCTCTGATCCTCCTCGTCGCCCTCACGGCAGAGTTGCTCCTGGTACAGCTCACGTCGCGGCTTTGTTCCGACCGCCCTTTTCAGATGGGACGCGACGTTCTCCGGCAGACTTCACCACAGCAGCCAAGTTCCTATATCAGCTCATGAGACGGACGCTTCTGCCACGGATGGGTTACAGGGAGGCTGCCACTCATATTCAGCTTTGGCTCCTTGGTGCCCTAGTTTCTCACTCAGAGTTTGATGTTGTGGATTTTCTCATTTGTGAGATCGAGGACACAGTACTGGATGGTCTACGTGCTCGTTGACAGCTGCCTTATGCTCACTATCTGTGCCACATGTTTGCTCAGCTGATTCGGCCCCCACAGTTCCAGGGTACACTTGAGGCCTCTCGCCTCCTTTTTGGGTCCTACCGTCCAGCTCTAGAGGATTCTATGCTAGCATCTGCTCCAGTGATTGATACTCAGGCCAAGGACACCACCTTCCATCAGTTTGAGACTCAGGGCGCAGCCGCCCATGATGATGATGATGATGATGTCTTTGGGATTCCACCTCCGCCTCCGCCTCCTATGCCTCCACGCTCTCATGATCATGAGGCTGGGAGTTCCAATGGTGTTGCCCCTCCTGCCATTGACCCTGCTCTTACGGTGATCCTCCAGACTCTTACTCAGCAGCAGGCTCACTTAGCAGCGGTCCAGCAGCAGATGTCTGCGAGAATGCTCTCGATGTTTCAGACGATTCAGGACAGGCAGGATACTCTACAACAGCAGCTTCTTCATTACCAGGCTGAGAACAGGGCATTCATGACTCTAATGCTTCAGCATACTGGTGTTCTGATTCCCCCAGTTCAGTCAGCACCGCCTCCACCTCTTTAGGCTCCTGTTGTGCCAGCTATTCAGCCAGGACCCCCTCTTCCTTCAGTTGGTCCTTCTTCCTCTCCGCTCTGGCCGGTCACCCTAGTTTTCACGTCGCCGATCATTGGCTTCGTCAGCTCTCAGCCGCCAGTGCCACCAGCTCCTGCTGTTACCACTGCCGCTGTGGTGGTGTCTGTGACTTCTTCGGCTCCGGTAGCTCCTGCAGCGCAGCTTCCATCTGAGTCAGTACCAGCTCCAGCTTCTACAGCAGATCCTGGATCTGAGACTGACTCTAACCCACAGTTGGCGTTTGCTCTGCTGCCATGACCGCGACCGGATGCGCCCCCGCCACCTCCTCCTTCTTCTGATGTGTAGGTTTGGGTTCCCTTTTGGTGTTTGACACCAAAGGGGGAGAGATATGAGTTGTGAGAGCTAGGGGGAGTTAGGGAGTTAGTAGAGAGTCATTTTGATGTAATATATGTGCTTGTTACTCTCTGTACTAGCTTCACTTTTGTATGATGCTTTTGGCTCACAAACTCTATTATATACTCTCGATGCTTTTGTTGACTGTGTGTGTATTATGTTTTCACCTTATATGTTATCACCAGTATTCTAGTTCTTGTTTATCGATTTGATTTCACTTTTTATATATGAACAAGAAACTTACGATGTGTATGCGCTCATTCCTATTATTATGTTACACACTTTTTCTGTCAAAGATTAATGAGTACAACTAACCATCTTCTCTATTGACAAAAATTTCAAAACAATCTACTCTCACAAATCTTGTAGGGTTGTCATTAATCACCAAAAAGGGGGAGATTGAAAGCATCTAGGCCCCTGGTTGGTTTTAGTGATTAATGACAACGTAATATTATATGTGACTAACGTGTGTTTTGCAGAGACAAATGGTAAGTTAGGTCGCATTACAGGTAGAAGCACTACAACAGTGAAAACAATCCCGGAGATAGGAACTCGAAGCGACGGCTAAAACGACGAAACATAAAGTGAAGGACTACGAAGTCCGAGTGTCAAGGAGTTGTGGACACTCGTGATTTAGTTAGATCTTTTATTCTCTTTTAGCCATACTATAAAGAGGGGTTGTCGATGAGTAGTTTGACCAAGAGAGTTCTAGTGTAGTGTTGTTGCATATTCACACTCACATATAGTGCTAGGTGACACTCTAGAACATACACTCAAGTTAGAACGAAAATCGATTTAAAAAACAGCACAAAACAGAAAATAGGGTTTCTGGCCTTGGGGCACCGGACTGTCCGGTGCACCCTCTGCCAGGTGGGGCCAGGATGGCCCGGGGAAGGGTTTTCCCCGAGCAGAAACCCGAGAGCGCAAGGTTTAGAATTGAATTTTAGTGGCGCACCGGACAGTGCACCGGACTGTCCGGTGTGCACCGGACAGTGGCTGTTCACTGTCCGGTGTGCCATCAGCCCAATGGCTCGCTATTAGAACTAGTCGTTGGAGTCGACCGTTGGCGCACCGGTGGCACACCGTTGGCACACCGGTGGCGCACCGGACTGTCCGGTGCATCCATGCTCAGAACACTGCTTGCAACGACTAGTTGGTGGGTGAGGGCTATTTATACCCCCTCCACCCACCATATTCAATGTCTTGCTGCCCACATTAATTCCAGTACATTGGTAGAGCATTGCAAGCACCAAAAGCCTAGTGAGGAGATTAGAGAATCTTAATCCCGCATTTGTTCCTCATTAGCGCTAGCGAGAGCCACCTAGAGCACACACCACTTGCATTAGGCTTCTCTTGGTCAAGCGAAAGTCTATGGCTTTTTAGTCTTGGTGATCGGCATCACCTAGACGGCTTGGTGGTGTTGGGAGCTCGGTGATCACCGTGGAGATCTTGTTGGTGAACCGACTCAAGTTTGTAAGCGGTCGTGAGGGATCCACCACACCGAAGTGGCAAAGGATCATCTCGTAGTGAGCACTTGGTTCTTGCGAGGACCAAGGGGGAGCAATACCCTTGCGCGGGTGCTCCAACGAGGACTAGTGGAGAGTGCCGACTCTTCGATACCTCGGGAAAAATTGGAGGAGTCTTCTAAACCTTGCTTTACATTCCGCACTTAATTCAAGCATTTTACATTGTGTATTTGTTTAGCAAGTATTTGAAGTATTGTCTTAGAATTGTTGCATTTCTAGTATTATTATCTTAGTGCTAGTTGTTGGGGTGAAGTTGGGTTCTTGCTTAGCTCTTGCTTAGTTTTTAATTAGTGTTGATTTTTAGAAAAGCCCAATTCACCCCCCCCCCCCCTCTTGGGCATCGTGATCCTTTCAGGGTACAACCTCTATAGAGTGTAAAACTGGTATACTAGCCGAGCTCACGGTCATGAGCAGCTCAGGACTCTCTGATGATTATTTTATGGAACTTAAATTAAATTTTGTCATTTGCATATGCATGGGATTATTATTAATTTTGTTCAATTACTTTATTTAAGGTTTGGTATTTACTTACATTTAGCAACTATTAATAAAATTTTGACCAACTAATTAAAAACAATGCTCAGCTTTAACCCCTGTCATTGATTAGCCTTACACATCACATGAACTCCCACCTTTGTGAGTTCATGCCCACTGGTTCCCCACAACTTGTTGAGCTATGATCATGTGTGAGCTCACCCTTGTAGTCTCACACCCCCCCACAGGAGAAGAACAGGTGGTTCTGGAGGAGCCACAAGGCGAGGAGTTTGATCTAATCTAGGTGGCGTTTCCCCAGTTGACTTCTGCGCCAAGGACGATCCTTAGTTCGTTTTATATTTATCTTTTATTTTGTAATAAGACTTCCGCTATGTAATAAATACTCTGATTATTGTGACATTTAGCTCTATACACTCTGTTATTATATATGTTGTCTTCTTGGCGCATGTATGAGATGCACCTGGCTTTGTTCCTTAAAGCCGGGTGTGACACTAATGGATGAAAAGGGATTGTTCTTATTAGTGGCCATATCAACTTGTGTGTGAATCTCTCAGGCTGGCTGCAGCGGTCTCCACGCACCAGCCCCCTCCCCTTGCTAGCGGCTACAGTGGGTGCCCCTTGGCCCGTAGCGCTGCCCCCTGGTCACTCCCCTCCGCGCTGACCATCTTCTCTCCCCCTCTGAATCCAGCGGTTCACTGTTCATCCCATCCAGCACTGTTCTGTGGGTCCACGAGTAATTGTTAGTAGATGAAAATTGATAGTAGATGAAAAGTAGGTATAGGAAATGATATTTTATAGTTGTAGTGGGGTATAGGAGGAGTATTTAGGGAGAACCACTACAGGAGATGAAAAAGTAGGGGATAAATTGTTGATGATGTGACGCAAAAAAGTGATATAGGGGGACAAAAATTTAGAAAGAACCGCTGTGGATAGTCTCATGTGTCATCCCCTCTCTATCCACTTCATCTCTCCCCTATCCTCCTCCTCCTCTCTCTCTCTCCTCCCGTAATATCACGTGTCTACAAATATTCTAAAGCACAATCCTACAAACATTCTCAAAAGCAAATTGTTCATACTCAAAAGTGTCCGAGCATGAAAGCCGGTCAGCCCGGGTGCCACATGTTAGTGATATGCCTAATAGCCAATCATACACAATTTAGATTATAGTTTAATTAAGATTAGAGGTTTAATGGGCTACGGTCCATTAACAACTCTATAAATATTCGGAAAGAGGCTAGGGTTAGGCCTGCCCATCAGACGTACAAACCCTAGCCCTCATCTTCCTCATACCTAGATGGTCGCGAGACATTCGCTGTGCGCGTGGTGCTAGCACACCGACGCATGGCGCTCCTTCCCCGTACGTGTGGACTATGTGGAGGCGCAACTAAGACTGTTGCGGTGACAAACTATGGAGGAGGAGAAGACGATAGTGATCAACTACTTCCTCTCCATCGACGCACTGCACGTCTACTGGTAATGATCCATGATCTCTTACTTGTAAGTTTTCTGCGTGACGTGGTAGATGTGTCTAGCACATTTCCTATCAAGCTATCACCATCATGGTGAAGCCGGTAATACCACCAACTTTCCGTTGTCAAAGCAACTACCGTGCCATCCTCCACCACAAAATCCGACTTAAGGAAGTCAGCTAGATTGACTTTTTCTGGATTTCAAATTGATTTATTTTAAAACAAGTTTTAACATGAAAAGCTTGCCAAACATGTTTAGGAGTTGTTTCCAACTAGGATAACACCATCTCTCTATGTATTGAAGGATCATGACCGATTGAGGTATCCAATATCCAAATGAATAAAAAGTAATCTACTACCTCTATTCCAACCCCAATGATGGTATTTATCGCTTGATCTGATGACCAAAGATAGCACTCTAGGTTTGTTGGCCGACCTGGAGCAACCAGATGATGTCCTTGCCCCGACGGGCTTCCTCTCGAGTGAGAGCTTCTATAGTTACTTTGCTAGTTTGTCTAGAAACTAGTTGTTCTACATCACGTAAGCGCAATTGGTTATGGTTTGTTGGTTTGCTCGTAGACATGTCTTTTCTTTTCTAGGTAAGTGTGATGTCTTTGTTGTGTTCTATGGTACATGGCGACCTAGGCAATCTAGCCCTACTTGGAGTGTGCTCCAGTTTGGTGTCAACACACTTTTGGTGACTCTGCTATGAAAGAATTGCTTCAGCTCTACTTTATAGCTGAATATATTTGCCCTTGCCATATTTTTTATTGATCCATCTTTCTTATGCTCACCATTACCATTACTTCTGGTCCAAAAGGCCAATCACATCTAGTTTTGACCCTCTTGTGATCTTGCTTACTATTGTGCAACATGTTGGTAAAAAATCACATGGTAGTCATGATAAAAATCCTAGTGAAAGTCACCTAGATGGGGGTGAATAGGCAAAACCTGAAAATTATAAACTTTGAACACAAAATTCGCCTAAGGTTAGCATTACAATGAGTATTAATGAAATCAGAGTGTGGAAGAGAAGTTCTTCTTGCTATAAGTTAATCAATGCGGATAACTTTGGGAGCCAACTCAAAACGATTGCAAGCAAGAGAACTAGAGAGGGGAGAAGCAAATCACAAAGATTGTGATCAACGTAAAGACACGGCGATTTGTTTTTAGAGGTTCGGTTCTGAAGGACCTACTCCCCATTGAGGAGTCTACATAGGACGGGACTCTTTCAACCCTTTCTCTCTCTCACACGGTCACGGAGATTGGGTGAGGTTTCTTCACTATCACGGGGAAAGTAAGTCTCGCAAGGACCTCCATACAAAGTATTCAGAGTCTCTTGCCCCACTTTACAATCAAGAGAATGAGAATGGGAAGTGAGAATGAGAAAGATCAAATCAAGAACACAATAACTTGCGACTCTCTTTAGCTCAAGACACTAAGTCTCTCAAATGCAAATCGGATCAAACCCGACACAGAATTAGCTTTGAATGCGTGGAGAGGTTGCACTTAATGTGTAATAGGTTGAAGTGAGTCTTGTGTCTTCATTGTGTTGGTTGGGGGAAGTTTTTGTTGGTTGAGATGCCATTGACAAAAGAAAGAATCGATTATGATATATATAAGTGGGTGTTGGGCTATTAGAGCTTAAAACAAAATATCCTTTCCAAATCAATCGCATTTCAATAAAAAAGTCTAGTTACAGAAAAACCTGGGAAGCGCAAAAGGTTGGCTAAACTTGATTTTTCTAGTGACTATCACATCATTGATGAATATCAAATGACAAATAAACAATATTTGGTTGACAAAGCATACAAAAATAATAAAGATCAAGCCCCTAGAAGCATAATGGAGATGGATCTTACACCATAAAAGTAGGCCATGCCTCCATAAAGTAGACCAGGCCTACTTTATGATAAGTGTTATTCAACTTCATATGGCTGAAGAATAGATTCCTTATTTTTATTTGATCTTCACCAAATTATTCAAGCAGTCTTCATAGTGCTATTAAGGGGCTAAATTGAAATATAATGACTATCCCCTACAACATAGCAAAGGTATTATTATAACGTGCATGACCATTCCATCCCTTACTCGTATGCAGTTAGTGCATATTGTACATGCTTAATAGGATCATACATAATAAGCGAAAATTTTAAATCCATAGCCTACCACTATTGCTTGTTTGGTTGATTTAAACTAGTGGTAGAATACGAGTGTATTCATAAGCTAGTGAACACATGTACTTGATCTATTTTGCATTGCAATTAAGTTACAAGTGCAACCTCAATAAGATAACCGCTAAAACATGTGAAGAAGCTTAGAGAGGGTTCAAACCGAACTTAGAAGCTTATACCAATCATTTAGTTCAAGTAAAAAAGAATGAAGCTCATGCAAATAATATATTTCAAGGTTACAATGACAAATATCATGCAAGTGGTATCACCTAACTATGCATGATAGCAACTTCACATCGGTTCCTTCACATGGTGTCGGCGTTTCGACCCCAGGGGGTCCCCGGACCGACGAGTAAATTGTCGCCGCGTGTCCCAGCCCAGATGGGTCGGCGCGATACGGAGCACGAAGGGGGGTAGAAGAGAGGGGAAAAAAGGGGAAACCCGCGGCCTCCGTGTTGTCCTGTGCCCAGGTCGGGTGCGCTTGCAGTAGGGGGTTACAAGCGTCCGCGTGAGGGGGAGAGCGAGGGACCCTACGCGTCGTCTCGTCCTCCCGCGCGGCCAACCTCTTTGTAAGAGAGCCCTGGACCTTCCTTTTATAGGCGTAAGGAGAGGGTCCAGGTATACAATGGGAGGTGTAGCAGTGCGCTATCGTGTCTAGCAGAGAGGAGCTAGTGCCCTAAGTACATGCCGTCGTGGCAGCCGGAGAGGTTTTGGCACCCTGTTCATGTGATGTCGTGGCCGTCGGAGGAGCGTTGGAGCCTTGCGGAAGGACAGCTGTCGGGGCTGTCAAGTCCTTGCTGACGTCTCTTTGCTTCCATAAGGGGCTGAGAGTCGCCGTCGTCATGGAGCACGCGGGGCGCCATCATTATCTGTTTACCGGGGCGAGCCAGAT
Organism: Zea luxurians; assembly: GCA_029449295.1. Taxonomy (NCBI): domain Eukaryota; kingdom Viridiplantae; phylum Streptophyta; class Magnoliopsida; order Poales; family Poaceae; genus Zea; species Zea luxurians. The sequence goes on along the minus strand of JAOPSE010000010.1, from coordinate 92,943,706 downwards.
GGGACGCCGGTCCTGTTACCTGTAGCCTGAGCTAGCTAGGGATAGGGTAATGATGCCCCCCTGTGACGTGGTCGGTCCGAGCCCTGGGTCGGGCGAGGCGGAGGCTCCTCCGAGGTTGGGGTCGAGTCGGTCTTCCGAGGTCGAGGTCGTGTCCGAGCCCCGGGTCGGGCGAGGTGGAGTTCGTCGTCTTCCGGGGCCGAGCCTGAGTCCGAGCCCTGGGGTCGGGCGAGGCAGAGTTCGTCGTCTTCCGGGGCCGAGCCTGAGTCCGAGCCCTGGGGTCGAGCGCGGAGTTCGTCGTCTTCCGGGGCCGAGCCCGAGTCCGAGCCCTAGGGTCGGACGAGGCGGAGTTTGTCGTCTTCCGGGGCCATGCCCGAGTCCGAGCCCTGGGGTCGGGCGAGGCAGAGTTCGTCGTCTTCCGGGACCGAGCCCGAGTCTGAGCCCTAGGGTCGGGCGAGGCAGAGCTCGTCGTCTTCCGGGGCCGAGCCCGAGTCCGAGCCCTGGGGTCGGGCGAGGCAGAGTTTTCTATGACGCCCGAGGCCGGACTTGGCTGTTGTCAGCCTCACTCTGTCGAGTGGCACAGCAGTCGGAGCGACACAGGCGGCGCAGTCTTCTTGTCAGGCCGGTCAGTGGAGCGGCGAAGTGACTGCGGTCACTTTCGGCTCTGTCGACTGAAGGGCGCGTGACAGGATAAGGTGTCAGGCCATCCTTGCATTAAATGCTCCTGCGATTCGGTTGGTCGGTGTGGCGATCTGGCCAAGGTTGCTTCTTGGCGAAGACTAGGCCTCAGGCGAGCCGAAGGTGTGTCCGTCGCTTGAGGGGGTCCTCGGGCGAGACGTGAATCTTCTGAGGTCGGCTGCCCTTGCCTGAGGCTGGGCTCGGGTGAGGCGAGGTCGTGTCCCTTGAGTGGACTGAGCCTTGGCTTAATCGCACCCATCAGGCCTTTGCAGCTTAGTGCTGATGGGGGTTACCAGCTGAGATTAGGAGTCTTGGGGTACCCCTAATTATGGTCCCCGACAGTAGCCCCCGAGCCTCGAAGGGAGTGTTGATACTCGCTTGGAGGCTTTTGTCGCACTTTTTTGCAAGGGGACCGGCCTTCCTCGGTTGCTTTTTGTTCTGGTGGGTGCGCGCGAGCGCACCCACCGGGTGTAGCCCTCGAGGCCTCGGAGGAGTAGTTTGACTCCTTAGAGGTCTTAGTACGTTTCGTAACGCTTCGGCCAGTCTGGCTGCTCCCTCATGCGAACTGGTCGTAGCCCGGGTGAACAGTCGAGTCCCAAGTTCTTGGGCTGGTATGTTGACGCTGTCAACGGTTTGGCCAGAGCCGGGTTTGCGAGAGCAGCCCCCGAGCCTCCGCACAGAGCGAGAGGACGGTCAGGGACAGACTCGGCTTTTTACATACGCCCCTGTGTCGCCTTTCCGCAAGGAGGAGGGGGGAAAGCGCCATGTTGCCCTCGGAGGGCGCCGAACATGGTGTCTCCAGTGAGTTGCTAACGGGTAATCCGAGTGGACGCCCGTGCCCTATTTGTTAGGGGTCGGCTAGTGGCCCGGAGGCGCGCTCCAAAAGTACCTGCGGGTGATTTGCCGGACCCGGTCCCCTTTTGCCGGGGTCCGAGGGCTCGATGCCTCCCTCTGGTGGGATTCCGTTACAAAATTGTTCCCGTTGGTCTCGGAAATGTCCTAGGGTACCTCAGGAGCGCAGCCCGAGCCTTGGTTATGTATCGAACGTACCCAGGGTCATCCCTCGCTCTGCGTTTGAGGCGGCTGTCGAACCCTTCGGGGGCCAGCCTATGAACCCCTGATCAGTAGTGGGCGCGGAGCCCGAGTGGCCTGAGGCGGCCGTTGAACCCTTCCGAGGGGCCGGCCTTCGAACCTCTGACCAGTAGTGGGCGCGGAGCCCGAGTGCAATGAGGCGGCTGTTGAACCCTTCCGAGGGGCCAGCCTTCGAACCTCTGATCAGTAGAGGGGGCTCAGGGCCCGCTTCCTTCACGGAGAAGGATCCCTTTCGGAGTATCCCCTTTCCCGATCCCTCAGGCAAGAGAGAGAAAGAGGAAGTGGAAAAGGATACGAAATCGAATGACGTGGCGCACCTTTTTTGACACGGTCATTATGGCGGAGGTGAAGCGTCGCCTGCTTCGCCTGCCAAAGGTGCCGCCTGTCCTGCCGCAGAGTTAATGCAACGGGACGAGTGGTTCACGGGGCGGCCGTTGCGCGTGCGCGAGCCGTTCGAGGAACGGAACGCAGATGCGTCGTCTTCCGCCGTGGGAGAAGGTCCTTTCGCTATCCCAGGAGGGGGCGTGAGCTTGCTGACGACTCGACTGCCGCTTTCCGCCCGCCTGCCACCGCCATTACTGTCGGCCCATTTCTGACCGTATCGACCGTCGCGCCCTCTCCCGCGGCTGACCGACCCATGACCGATGTGCTCGGTTGGCACTGTCGGGTCATGCGCAGGGTCGCCTCAAGTCGCAGTACTGGTTCCGTAGTCGAGAAGGCGCGGTACTGGCGTGAGTGGCGGTGCAGTTTCTTGCACGTAGTAACCGGCGCGCCGGTTACATGACGTGTGGGCCTGGGCCTCCATGCTGGATGCGTCGAAGTCGAAAGGGTGCGCCCCCTGGGTGCGGTTGCACGCCGCCTTCATGGCGGTCCGCCCTTTCACCCGCTGGCCTGGGCGAAAGTGGAGGAATGCTCGTAACCGCTGGGCAGTTGCGCGCACCGTGAGCGGTGGTTTGGCTCTGTCTGCCCTGCGCCAGCTTGCATGACGCACGGGGCCCAGCCCCCGTGTCGTAGGGGGAGGACCTTGGAGCGTGTTGGAGAAGACTCAGCCCACGACGGCTGAGGACGCAAGTGGGGAGAGTTGCCTGTAAAAGGAGGGTGACCCCCTTGAAAGGCAACCATGTCTTCGCGCTCTCCTCATGCATTGTGTCTTTCCACCTTTCGAGCCCCCAAATGGGGGGCATCCGTGGTTCTTCCGCCTTGTCGTCGTTGGGGGAACGCAACTTCACGGAAGTTGGTACCTTTCAGCCGTCGTTCGACTTCAAGGATTTTCGTCAGGCAGCCCGGCTGCTTCCCCTCGTCGGTGATCACCCAAGATGGTGACCACCAGTTCGGTGGTGGGGAGAAGCGAGCCGGGCTACGATCTTGGTTCCGCCCTCAACTTCAAGGATCTTTGTCATCCTGGCTGGGGCAGAGGCCGGGCTGAGCCGGAGCTCTACCTCCTGCACGGGTCGGCCGGCCACCTCTTCTTCCAGCTTCTGGTGGTGGAAACCATCCTCCAGCTCTGCGGAGGAGGCATCCTCCAGCCATGCCAGGGAAGGCGAACTGTTGCTGCCCAGCTAGGATGCAACATTCTGTCCTCTGTCCTCGCTTTCGTGGCGAGGATGGGAGTGAGGGCCTGCCGGTGCGCTTTGGAGCGGCCTACGCTTGCTGGTGCGGTGTTGGTGGACAGGCGGACGTCGCCGTCAGTGTTGACGTGGTGGCAGCTGGAGAAAGCTTCTCCGCCGTCGGGGCCGTCAGCGCCGCCTACGGACCGACCTCCGGCTCTTTTGGCTTTAATGTCTGGTTCGCGTCCCTTGAGTGGGGACATGAACGAGAGCCTTCCGGTGGGTGCGTCCGTCCTGGGACCATGGCTGCTGCTGCAGAGGTTGCTGGCGAGTCGCCCGGAGCTTGTCGCCCCGCAGGCTCTCCGGTGTGGAGGTTGTTCATACCCGCGGGGGCGGAACTGGAGTTCCGTTTGTAATGGCACCTTGAGTGCCGGTGTTTGTTCGTTGTGGCTGTCGGGGCCTGAACATGTATGTATCTTTTGGCGTGAAGCCGTGTTTTTCCCTCATTCCGAGCACTAGGACTCGCCTGTCAGCTATCTGAACCGCTTCACCAAGTGTGAGTTGCCTCGTGCGAAGGTGATGAGTGAGGTATCCGTATCCCGGAGGCGTAGGAGTCCCTCGGCTCAGTCGGCCTTGCCGCCCGAGGCTTCTCTTGCTTAGTTAAAGGAAACCCTCGGCTGCTCTTCGATGAGCCGGAGCCGGAGGCAGCGGTATCAGCGTGGACAGAGGCAGAGTTGGCTCGAAAAGAAGACTTCGTCGGCCGGAGCCTGACCGGGCCGTCCACTGGCGGGACCGGCGCCGGAGTCGAGTTGCCGAGGCCATGGGTCGGGCTGATGTCCTCGGGGGATAGCCAGCTGAGGCTTCGGGGCGACCGGCCGAGCCGTCTGCTCCAGCCGGACTCCTAGAGGAGACCGTGGCGGCGATGGCCCGGGCGTGGTGCTCACGTCGTCCTTCGGAGCGGAGATCCTCCGACTGTGTTGCCGTTTGAGGCTCGGTCGGACTTCGCCGAAGGTGGTGTTGACGTCGAGGGTGCTGCTGCTCCCCCTCCATCGAGGTCCGAACCTGCAGGATCGGTTTACCTTGTAGTGTGCGTATGTTTTCTGCGGCCGCCGAGGCCCAAACATACTGTCGCTGTGTTGTAAAGCTGCGTTTCTTTTTCCCTTTGTTTCGAGTATCAAGACTTATTCGTCGGTAACAGAATTGTTTGTTCGAGCGAGAGTTACTTTTCACGGAAGGTGATGAGTGAGGTATCCGTATCCCGGAGGCGTAGGAGTCCCTCGGCTCGATCGGTCTGCTAACGATGTAGTCGAGAAGACCCGAAAAATCGTTTCGGCAGAAAGGTCTCCGAGCATTAAGACTTGTTCGATCGACGGAATCGCTTATCCGAGCGTGAGTTACTTATCGCAGAAGGTGATGAGTGAGGTATCCGTATCCCGGAGGTGTAGGAGTCCCTCGGCTCGGTCGACCTTGGCTGCTTATGTGTACTCCGTCGTTTTCAGGACCCCACTTTTGAAGTAGTCAAAAAGCACGAAAGACGTTCTGGCAGAAAGACTTTTTCCAAGGAAAATTTTGACGCAGAGGGGGTTCCCCCCTTCTAGCCCCCGAGGGAGGGTCGGGCTTTGCCGAGGCAAGGCTGACCCTTCCTTGATGGTTAGACTTTGTGTGTGAACGAGGTGTACGAACGACTGGAAAGCATCTTAAGGGTAGAAGCGACGTAGCTGTCGGATGTTCCAAGCGTTGTTGTAGACCTCGCCTTGGCTGTTGGCCAGCTTGTATGTCCCGAGCTTCAGAACCTTGGCGACGACGAACGGCCCTTCCCAGGGAGGCATGAGCTTGTGCCGCCTTCGGGCGTCTTGTCGCAGCCGAAGCACCAGGTCGCCCACTTGGAGGTCTCGGGACCGAACCCCTCGGGCGTGGTAGTGTCGCAGGGACTGCTGGTACCGCGCCGAGTGTAGTAAGGCCATGTCCCGAGCCTCTTCGAGCTGGTCCAGTGAGTCTTCTCGGTCGGTCTGGTTTCTTCGGTCGTCGTATGCCCTCGTCCTCGGGGAACCATATTCTAAGTCCATGGGCAAGACGGCCTCGGCCCTATAGACTAGAAAGAACGGTGTGAAGCCCGTGGCTCGGCTCGGCGTTGTCCTCAGACTCTAGACCACCGAGGGGAGTTCCTTCATCCATCGCCTGCCGAACTTGTGGAGGCCGTTGTAGATCCTCGGCTTGAGTCCTTGCAGAATCATGCCGTTGGCACGTTCCACCTGATGTTGTTGTAACACCCCTGGTGTTACTATAACTAAAACTTGAGCATGGCATCATAGGCATGAGCATTGCATATGTTTGACACACCTAGAGTGCATTCACTAGGCAAAAATTTCAAACAAGTTGTATTGTTTTGCTGTTTTACAAATAGGACCCTGGTTTAAGGACTTAACCCTAAATAGTGGTTAAAGGGGTAAGACTTAACCAAAGTTGAGAAAACCTAAAGGCTTTAGGGTAAAAGTCATAAAGTGACCCCAACAATAAGGTTGAATCCCATTTATACCCCTGGGGTATTAAAAACCCTAATCAAAACCCTGGAAAACCCTAAAACCAAACCCTAGGGGCCTAAGTGCAAAATTAGTCCACTTTTGGGCTAAAGTGCAAAAACCAAGTCAAACAAGTGTTTCAAGTCTATTGGATCACAAAAATGTGGACTTGAAAGCAAAACCCTAAGTTTTGGACCTAAATGCAAAATAGGCCTCATATGAGTTTATTCTAAGTCTGAAAAATCAGTGAATTGGCTCAACTTTGGGGCTTTTTATCTTTCTGGATATAGGGTTTTTGCCCTGGGTCACCACATCAAAGTTGAAGACCAATAATAGGAGAACAACTTTGCTAAAGGGTGCAAGCATAGTTGTTATGAGGAATTTAGAGAAAAGCTTGCTCCAAGTTGCTCTGTCAGAACTGTTTCAGGAAACTGAAACTGAACCCAAGACTAAAATAAGGTTCCAGTGAGATAAGTGCAAGTTTGATGAGCCATAACTTTTTGTGTGATCGGTTTTGATCCAGGAATCCTATAGTAAGTTGGGAGATTGTTGATCAGTGAACAACTTTTATTAAGCAGGATTGCTATGTTCTTAACAAGATTCTTGAGTTAATCCGGTGAGATCATGGGCGGTTCAGGCGACTGACAAACATAGGCCATGGTACAGTGTTCTACCGGATCAGGTTGCCAGCGCGGCGGGCTCGTCGCTGGTAGGTCGTCGCCGGTGGTCGATCCGTCGCTGTGATTCGTGCGGACAGTGTGGCTAACGCTTGGAGGTCATCGCCGGGGATAAACTTCACCTATTAAACAACTCCGGCCACCGTACCATCGTTACCGCGGCGGATGTGGATTACCTCGCCGGTGACCGCCGCTTCCCGGCCTTATGCCGCGTGTCCAAGCCTTTCACCGTGTCGCCGTGGCCTTCTCTGACCCCTCCGTGGCTCATCGGAGTTACCGCCACGTCGTGGCCACGTACTCGCGAAGCTAGTCTTTCTTCCTCCTCTCCGGCCATCGCCACATCGCGATCAAATTAAGCGTCACCGCTTCGGAGTTCTATAAATTGACCCCGCCGCTGGCTTCACCATATCCTTACGCATCCAGCCACCGCTAATCGGCCACGATCATCCACCCGAGCGCTCGAATTTCTAATTGCCCCCAAATCGGTTCTCCGCCGCTGTGAATCGAGCTCACCGCGGCCAGCCTTCTCCAGGTCCGCTCATCCTCTTCTCATCCCTGTTCTAGCATCCTTACATGTTGGTGATGCTCCCCGACCAATTTAATTGAACCAAACCGCCTAGGATCGCCGAGAACACGATCCCCAAGCCGCCGTGCTCTCGGTCACCGTGGTCGGAGCTCTCTAGTCCACCATTAGTGCGATTGAGTTAGGGGAAATGGTCTGGCTAACCCCAATTTCGTGTCCATCGCTCGGAGAGCTCAGCCGCTGCCCCAATCGGCCGGTCTGCTGCTCGCCGGAGCGCGGCCGAGCTTGAACGCCGTCGGGGACCGCAAGTTGTGAATTGGCAGAACCCCGAGGGCTTTTTCGTAATCGGTCAGCGACTCAAAACAATAGTGAATGGCCCTGTTTCAGTTTAGCTGTTAAGCCAGGGTCCTCGGTGCAAAACTACCGCGGGCGCGCGCGCGTGGGCAGGTTTCTGCTGAAAGTGGGCCGACCTGGGCTGGTTTCGGCCCAGTGCTGTTCACTGTTTGTCTTTTTCTTTTATTCCCAGAGCCAAAACAATTATAGAAAATGGTAGGAAAATGATAAAATTGTGAAACCAATTTTTCCTAGGATCCTTATTTTCCCTAGAATTTTATAAAAATAAGTTTGTGATTTTTAGTTTGAATAGGGAATTTTAGGATATTTAAAACAGCCTAAACCAATGGTTCTGGATTTTTAGAAAATAAATAATAAGTCCAAAATTCCCCAAACTTTTTATGGGAGCTTTTCACATTATTTAGAAGCCATGGGTAGAATTTGGGTTGATTTGGACCTTGTTTGATCACAAAACCCAAAACCACCCCCCCCCTGCTCCATGAACTCCTTTACTGACTCCGGAAACCCTAGGTTCTCGGAGTACCGTGAAGGAAAGTTGTATTCAAGACATAACTAATAAGTTTATGTTACCTTTGCATCCTCATGAGCATTCCATGACATCCATTCTTATACATGTATATGATTATATTAGAGCAAGAAGAAGAAGAAGAAGTTGTTGAAGAAGGGATACCACCCACCTCTGATCCCCAGGCAGACAACTGCTTTTATTTTGATATCTGTGGATCCGAGCCCGACACCTCTGATAACAAAGGCAAGCCCCGGTGCATTTGCCACCTCCCTTGATGTTTTTAAAATCTTTCTCACTTGCTTGATGCATTAGGTGATAGGAGTTGATTGATTAAACAATTCCTGCATTACTTTCCTTGATTTTGATTACCCTCCTTGAAATCCTGTTTTACAAAAAGGTTTTACTTTGTTAGTATTGCTTTAGAAAAACAAAAGGATTTGTTTTACAAAAGATGCTTGGCAAAGTGGGAGGGATGTTTTTGGAAAATAAAACTTGATGGTGGATCCATCACGGCCGTGATGGATTCAACATCGGAAAAGATGTACCTCTGTCAGGTACCAAACTTTGGGTTTGAAATGGTTAAGCTGAGACCGGGCGGGTGACTTGCACGAGAAGAGAGTCTCGGTGTAGTGTCTCCATCTGAGTCGATTAAGGACCGTCTCGATGTAGGCCTGCTGACCGAGGACCCTTTAACTGGTCACATGCCTCGTCATGGGTAAGCCTTGCCTCGGGTAGACTAAGGCCGGAATAAGATAACACGAAATGGGAGTGGAGCGGTGGCGGGAGTAGCGTGTACCCTCCGTGGCAAGAGGCTGGACGGTGGTGTATCTGTGCTCTCGGTTTGCGTGAACCTGATCCGGTCTTAAGAACCCCGGTGGCGGGTTGACATATGCAAGGGTTAAGTGCTACATATGTCGTGTGATTGGAGATCCTCAGCTGAGTATAATCGATTCGGATCACCGTACCTCCGCGGTTATGGAGACTTGGCCACTGACTTACACGTAGCATTCCACTAAAGATGATGGGTTTTTGGTTAAGAAATTGGCTAGTGCAGGACCAGTGATTGAACTAGGGTAGAAAGAACTCTAGTGCAGGTAATTTTACCTAACTTGACAAATAAAACTGGATTTTTAAGGATCTACTTTAGTAAGCATTTCTGCAAAACAGAGTCTTTGACTATTGGAAAGCCTTACCTTGACTCCCATATATCCAGCATACCCTTGAGAGTCTTTTCCTTAGTCGGGTAAGACTTGCTGAGTAATTCCATACTCAGGGTTTATCCCTTTGTTGTTTTTAGGTGGGGAAGTAGCAGACTTCTGCTGCTTCTGTGCTAAGGTGGTTCCCAACAAAGAGAAACAGGAATGAAGTGCGGGAGGACTCAGTCCTCCACTTGAGATCTTTTGTTTTTAGTCCTTCGGGAGAAGTTGTGTCTCCCCGGTTTGTATAATTATTACTGTTATGCACTCACTTTTTGAACTGGTCTGTAATAACTTAACTTGAGCTTACTTTGGAAATAAATGTAAGATTATGTAATCGCTTCCGCATTTCTTTATCTCCGATGATCTGTAATGTCTGCAAGACGGGTGAAACGTTCCTGGTGAGGTAAGGAAAGATACTGAGCTTGTCAAGTAACTTAGGAACATCTACAGGGTGTCTGATGTCTGTTAGACAAGGACAACTGTAGGTGGGCCTGATTACTTGGGAGGTTCCGTCACAGCTGGTATCGGAGCGTAGCCCTTCTTTGCAGATATTCCAGGGCATCTTCAAAAGATTTTCAAAAGTCTTATCTAAAGATTCTTTTCTCTTCTTACCTAAGTATTCTGAAGAGTTTATCTTAAAGACCAGTTAGGAAGAGTGCAATGTATAGAAGGTTGAATCAACCAAGGTTGATTCTGTACTTACTCATGCATCATGCTAAGAATTATACTAATAAATTTCCCCCTTTAGAAAATGCCGCCGCGCACAAGAAAGACCGCGCGTAAGTCGACTGGACCTCTTGGAGTGCCTCGACATCAGCTTGCTCCGCGAGATGTAGATAGTAGTAGCGGGAGCAATGATCCTATAGGGGATCTAGAAGCAGAAGTAAGCAGGCTCCAACTGGAACTCCGCCGCAGGACAGCTATATGGATTGGAGATGGTGACCGTATAAATGAGTTACGAGCAGACATTCGCCATCTACAAGACCAGCTGGCCGATCGGGATTTGGCACTCGATTGGGCTGTTCAATCTCGTTCATTAGCATGGGCCAAGGAGGCAAGGGCTCAGGCCCGAGTTAGAGAACTCAGCTCAGCTGTGGACGACCTGCAGGTGTACTGCAATACACTCCATGAAGAAGTCCATGTGCTCTACTCGCAACTACACCCTAATGAGCCTACACCCCCTTCTGAGGCGGAAGCCGGACCTTCTCACGACGCGGGACGCGCGTTGGGTGGGGAATTAGACCTGTATGAACCCCCTCCTTCTTTGAGGTTGGTTGACGTCTGGACTCCCACACCTGATGAGGAAGCCGCCAAAAGCGATGGAAAACAGGACTAGTGGTGTAATAAGAGTAGAGTAGTGTTATATTAGAGTAGTGTATTGTAGGGTGTACGGTTGTATAATAGGTTAAACTTTTGTAAAATGGGTAATGTATCCTGTTGTGTAATGTCGAGTCTGTACCATTACTTTTTACAGTAATGTAAAACGGAAGGTTTTCTTTGGCACATTATGTTTATTCAAATGTTTTTGCCTCAGATGCCGACCCGTACTCGAGGACAGGATGCAGCTGGAACATCCGGGGGTGGGGATGCTACCCCGAATCCACCTCCCGTTCCACCCACGCTTGCCGAGGCAATCGCTGCCTTGGTAAATGCTACAGCCGACAATACCCGCTTCCTGAGGGAGATGGCGGGTCAGCAACAGCTTCAACAACAAGCAGGGAGAGGATTCCAACAGGGTCCCCGTGAGACCACTTATCTGGATTTTTCTGAGACTCGTCCGCCTCTCTTCGTCAAAGCAGAAGATCCGCTCGAAGCCGACGAATGGATAAGGGTCATTGAACAGAAATTTGGCCTTCTTCGCTGCTCAGAAACCCAGAAGCCGTTGTTTGCGGCTCAGCAACTTCGAGGCCCTGCCAGCACTTGGTGGGGGAACTTTGTGGCCATCCAACCGGATAATCATCAAATTACATGGAACGAGTTCAAAGCAGCATTCCGCGAGCATTATATTCCTGAGGGAGTGCTGCACATGAAGCAAGAAGAGTTCATGAAATTGAAACAAGGGGGAGATACTGTGAACCAGTACCTCAACAAGTTCAATCACCTGTCCCAGTACGCAATTGATCAGGTGAATACAGATTTGAAAAAGAAGAATTGTTTTATGAGAGGTCTGAACGACCGGATGCAGCGGAAAATGGCTGCATGTATTGATCTTACTTATGGGAAGGCTGTCAGCACAGCCTTATCTGTGGAGGCCAAATATGCAAATACTGGGAAAAGTAAGGGATTCAGTGGTGATCGGCCTAGTCAGGGCCCGATAAAGAGGCAACGGTTTATTCTCCGGCCCTCTAACCAGAACCGTTCAAGTGCGCCATCTTTCCCTTTCAAGCAGCCTATAATTATTCGTCCCAACAAAGCCCCTACTGCCTCAAGTCAGCCGGGTGCCCCAGGCACTCGATTCCCTGCACTGCCAAGCTCTTCAACTGGATGTTTTAACTGTGGCAAATCTGGGCATTTTATTAAAGATTGTCCCTATCCTCGACAAAATCAGGCTAATAATCAGCAAGGATCGGGAAATTCAGCTCCAGGCAAGGGAAGTACTTCGGGCAAGAATACCAAGAAAACGGGGCGAGTATATTATACGCAAGTGGCTACGACACCGGAAGGAGAGCCGGTGATGATGGGTATGTTCCCTGTGGCCAGCCACCCTGCAATAATTCTTTTTGATTCTGGTGCTTCGCATACCTTCATTAGCAAGACATTTGTGGAGCAACATCACATTACATGTCATGAATCAAAAGAGGGTTTTAAAATTCATTCACCTGGGGGATACATTTTTACTAAAGAAGTGGCCTATGGAGTGCCAGTAACTATGGCCGAACGGAACTTTCCTGCTAACATGATTGTTCTAAGAGGCCAGGATATAGATGTAATTTTGGGGATGAATTGGTTAACCCAACACAAGGCAGTACTCAACACTGAACTCAGAACCGTCAGGTTGAGTTATAATCAAGAAGAAATTCTCCTGTCTCTCCCCAAAACCAATCCAGCCAAAGCTTCTGGTAGAATCTTTGAAGCCATTGTACCGGAGATCAAGAACATTCCGGTAGTATGTGAGTTTCCAGATGTATTTCCGGAAGATTTGCCTGGACTGCCCCCTGAAAGAGATGTAGAATTCGTAATTGAGCTAAAGCCCGGTACGGCTCCCATCTCCCGAAGATCGTACCGTATGCCCCCTAATGAGTTAGCAGAATTGAAGATCCAATTGCAAGATCTGCTGAATAAAGGATTTATCCGGCCAAGCTCGTCCCCGTGGGGTTGTCCCGCCATCTTTGTGAAGAAGAAGGATCAAACCTTGCGCATGTGCGTGGACTATCGGCCCCTGAATGAGGTCACCATTAAGAATAAGTACCCTCTTCCAAGGATCGATATCTTATTTGATCAACTGACTGGGGCGAGGATGTTTTCCAAAATTGATCTCAGGTCGGGCTATCATCAAATCCGTATTCGGCCCGAGGATATACCGAAGACCGCATTTACTACGCGGTATGGATTGTTTGAATACCTAGTAATGTCCTTCGGGCTCACCAATGCTCCTGCCCACTTCACCTATTTGATGAACTCGGTGTTCATGCCCGAGTTAGACAAGTTCGTGGTGGTCTTCATCGACGATATTTTGATATATTCTAAAAATGAAGAGGAGCATGCTCAGCACTTACGGATTGTATTGACGCGCCTGAGGGAACATCAGCTGTATGCCAAGTTCAGTAAATGCGCGTTTTGGCTGGAAGAAATTCAATTTCTGGGGCATGTGTTATCAGCCAAAGGAATTGCGGTAGATCCTAGCAAGGTCAAGGATATTCTAGAGTGGAAACCTCCAACAACTGTTCACCAAGTCCGGAGTTTTCTTGGACTAGCTGGATATTATCGCAGATTCATACCTGATTTTTCTAAGCTTGTGAAGCCAATCACAAGTTTATTGAAGAATGATACTAAGTTCAATTGGTCTTCTAAGTGTAACGAAGCCTTTGAGCAACTGAAGACACTATTGACCACTGCTCCGGTATTGGCTCAACCGGACATCACTAAACCTTTTGATGTCTATTGTGATGCGTCAGGCAGTGGACTCGGCTGTGTGCTAATGCAAGAAGGCCGAGTAATTGCGTATGCTTCAAGGCAGTTACGCCGACATGAAGAGCATTATCCAACACATGATCTCGAGCTAGCTGCTGTGGTTCATGCCCTGAAAATATGGCGTCACTATCTGCTGGGAAACATCTGTCACATATATACAGATCATAAGAGTTTGAAGTATATATTTACCCAGTCAGAGTTAAACATGAGGCAAAGACGATGGCTTGAGCTCATTAAAGACTATGAACTGGAAATCCATTATCACCCAGGCAAGGCCAATGTGGTGGCAGATGCATTGAGTCGTAAGACTACCTGCCACTGTCTTATGGTAAAGACCTCCGAAAACACTTTGTGTCAGGACATGGAGAAGTTAAACCTGGGGATAATCCAGCAAGGGACTCTGAATCAACTAAAGCTTGAGTCAACCATTTTGCAAAGGATAATTGACGCTCAAAGGGATAATCTGGGCATGGAGCACATCCGAGAGAAGATCAGGGCTGGAACAGCCCAATGTTTCAAGGAAGATGATCAAGGTGTGTTATGGTTCAACAACCGCATAGTAGTGCCGAAGAATGAAGAACTCCGCCAGCAAATTTTAGATGAGGCGCATCTTAGTCGCTATTCCATTCATCCGGGAAGCACTAAGATGTATCATGATCTGAAACAACACTACTGGTGGACGAAGATGAAGATTGAAATTGCACGCTATGTGGCTAAGTGTGACACTTGCAGACGTGTCAAAGCCATACACATGAAAACTGCTGGTCCATTACAATCGTTGCCGATCCCAACATGGAAATGGGAAGATATCAGCATGGACTTCATTGTGGGATTGCCCAGGACTGCAAAAGGGTACGACTCTATCTGGGTGATTGTTGATCGACTTACAAAGGTTGCTCACTTTCTGCCGGTCAAGACAAATTCCCCGGTTACTGTCTACGCCCAATTGTATATTGCTCGTATTCTTAGTCTGCATGGTGTTCCAAAGACCATAGTGTCGGATCGTGGATCTCAATTTGTAGCCAAGTTTTGGGAAGCACTTCACCAATCTTTGGGTACTAAGTTACTCCACAGTTCGGCCTACCATCCCCAAACCAGTGGACAGACTAAGAGAGTGAACCAAATACTTGAAGATATGTTACGGGCATGTGTCCTGGATTTCTCAACAAAGTGGGATGAATGCTTACCTTTGGCGGAGTTTTCATACAATAACAGTTATCAGGAAAGTATCAAGATGGCACCTTTTGAAGCTTTATATGGACGTCGGTGTCGAACTCCGTTAAATTGGTCTGAACCTGGTGAAAGATATTTCTTTAGGCCTGATATGGTGAAAGAGGTCGAAGAAAAGGTTCAGAAAATCATTCATAATATGAAGAAAGCTCAGACTCGACAAAAGAGTTATGCAGACAAACGACGAATGCCCTTATTCTTTTTAGAAGGAGACTATGTCTATTTAAAGGTTTCACCAATGAAAGGCGTATCGCGTTTCGGGGTAAAGGGAAAACTTGCACCCAGGTACATTGGTCCATTTCCTATTCTTCAAAGATATGGGCCAGTGGCGTATCAACTTCAACTTCCCGAAACATTGTCTGCTGTACATAATGTGTTCCACGTGTCACAATTGAAGAAGTGTCTTCGGGTTCCCGATCGAACCGTTGAAGTGACTGATGTTGTCCTGGAACCAGATTTGACATACTCGGAACATCCCATTCGAGTTCTGGATCAAAAGGACAGGGTTACCCGGAGAAAGACTCTCAAATTTTATAAAATTCAGTGGAACCAGCATTCGGAAGATGAGGCTACATGGGAAACCCAAGATTTCTTAGATAAGAATTTCCCAGGCTTTCTAGCCTCTTGTAAATTGTAAAGTTTGTATAGCTATGTAATAAAGGAATAAACCCCCACACCACCCCTGCCTTGTACCAGAAATCAGGAAATAAAAACATGACACATTTCCTTTTCCATTACTCACCCTAGGACTTTAAATCTCGGGACGAGATTCTTTTATGGGGGGAAGGATGTAACACCCCTGGTGTTACTATAACTAAAACTTGAGCATGGCATCATAGGCATGAGCATTGCATATGTTTGACACACCTAGAGTGCATTCACTAGGCAAAAATTTCAAACAAGTTGTATTGTTTTGCTGTTTTACAAATAGGACCCTGGTTTAAGGACTTAACCCTAAATAGTGGTTAAAGGGGTAAGACTTAACCAAAGTTGAGAAAACCTAAAGGCTTTAGGGTAAAAGTCATAAAGTGACCCCAACAATAAGGTTGAATCCCATTTATACCCCTGGGGTATTAAAAACCCTAATCAAAACCCTGGAAAACCCTAAAACCAAACCCTAGGGGCCTAAGTGCAAAATTAGTCCACTTTTGGGCTAAAGTGCAAAAACCAAGTCAAACAAGTGTTTCAAGTCTATTGGATCACAAAAATGTGGACTTGAAAGCAAAACCCTAAGTTTTGGACCTAAATGCAAAATAGGCCTCATATGAGTTTATTCTAAGTCTGAAAAATCAGTGAATTGGCTCAACTTTGGGGCTTTTTATCTTTCTGGATATAGGGTTTTTGCCCTGGGTCACCACATCAAAGTTGAAGACCAATAATAGGAGAACAACTTTGCTAAAGGGTGCAAGCATAGTTGTTATGAGGAATTTAGAGAAAAGCTTGCTCCAAGTTGCTCTGTCAGAACTGTTTCAGGAAACTGAAACTGAACCCAAGACTAAAATAAGGTTCCAGTGAGATAAGTGCAAGTTTGATGAGCCATAACTTTTTGTGTGATCGGTTTTGATCCAGGAATCCTATAGTAAGTTGGGAGATTGTTGATCAGTGAACAACTTTTATTAAGCAGGATTGCTATGTTCTTAACAAGATTCTTGAGTTAATCCGGTGAGATCATGGGCGGTTCAGGCGACTGACAAACATAGGCCATGGTACAGTGTTCTACCGGATCAGGTTGCCAGCGCGGCGGGCTCGTCGCTGGTAGGTCGTCGCCGGTGGTCGATCCGTCGCTGTGATTCGTGCGGACAGTGTGGCTAACGCTTGGAGGTCATCGCCGGGGATAAACTTCACCTATTAAACAACTCCGGCCACCGTACCATCGTTACCGCGGCGGATGTGGATTACCTCGCCGGTGACCGCCGCTTCCCGGCCTTATGCCGCGTGTCCAAGCCTTTCACCGTGTCGCCGTGGCCTTCTCTGACCCCTCCGTGGCTCATCGGAGTTACCGCCACGTCGTGGCCACGTACTCGCGAAGCTAGTCTTTCTTCCTCCTCTCCGGCCATCGCCACATCGCGATCAAATTAAGCGTCACCGCTTCGGAGTTCTATAAATTGACCCCGCCGCTGGCTTCACCATATCCTTACGCATCCAGCCACCGCTAATCGGCCACGATCATCCACCCGAGCGCTCGAATTTCTAATTGCCCCCAAATCGGTTCTCCGCCGCTGTGAATCGAGCTCACCGCGGCCAGCCTTCTCCAGGTCCGCTCATCCTCTTCTCATCCCTGTTCTAGCATCCTTACATGTTGGTGATGCTCCCCGACCAATTTAATTGAACCAAACCGCCTAGGATCGCCGAGAACACGATCCCCAAGCCGCCGTGCTCTCGGTCACCGTGGCCGGAGCTCTCTAGTCCACCATTAGTGCGATTGAGTTAGGGGAAATGGTCTGGCTAACCCCAATTTCGTGTCCATCGCTCGGAGAGCTCAGCCGCTGCCCCAATCGGCCGGTCTGCTGCTCGCCGGAGCGCGGCCGAGCTTGAACGCCGTCGGGGACCGCAAGTTGTGAATTGGCAGAACCCCGAGGGCTTTTTCGTAATCGGTCAGCGACTCAAAACAATAGTGAATGGCCCTGTTTCAGTTTAGCTGTTAAGCCAGGGTCCTCGGTGCAAAACTACCGCGGGCGCGCGCGCGTGGGCAGGTTTCTGCTGAAAGTGGGCCGACCTGGGCTGGTTTCGGCCCAGTGCTGTTCACTGTTTGTCTTTTTCTTTTATTCCCAGAGCCAAAACAATTATAGAAAATGGTAGGAAAATGATAAAATTGTGAAACCAATTTTTCCTAGGATCCTTATTTTCCCTAGAATTTTATAAAAATAAGTTTGTGATTTTTAGTTTGAATAGGGAATTTTAGGATATTTAAAACAGCCTAAACCAATGGTTCTGGATTTTTAGAAAATAAATAATAAGTCCAAAATTCCCCAAACTTTTTATGGGAGCTTTTCACATTATTTAGAAGCCATGGGTAGAATTTGGGTTGATTTGGACCTTGTTTGATCACAAAACCCAAAACCACCCCCCCCTGCTCCATGAACTCCTTTACTGACTCCGGAAACCCTAGGTTCTCGGAGTACCGTGAAGGAAAGTTGTATTCAAGACATAACTAATAAGTTTATGTTACCTTTGCATCCTCATGAGCATTCCATGACATCCATTCTTATACATGTATATGATTATATTAGAGCAAGAAGAAGAAGAAGAAGTTGTTGAAGAAGGGATACCACCCACCTCTGATCCCCAGGCAGACAACTGCTTTTATTTTGATATCTGTGGATCCGAGCCCGACACCTCTGATAACAAAGGCAAGCCCCGGTGCATTTGCCACCTCCCTTGATGTTTTTAAAATCTTTCTCACTTGCTTGATGCATTAGGTGATAGGAGTTGATTGATTAAACAATTCCTGCATTACTTTCCTTGATTTTGATTACCCTCCTTGAAATCCTGTTTTACAAAAAGGTTTTACTTCGCTTAGTATTGCTTTAGAAAAACAAAAGGATTTGTTTTACAAAAGATGCTTGGCAAAGTGGGAGGGATGTTTTTGGAAAATAAAACTTGATGGTGGATCCATCACGGCCGTGATGGATTCAACATCGGAAAAGATGTACCTCTGTCAGGTACCAAACTTTGGGTTTGAAATGGTTAAGCTGAGACCAGGCGGGTGACTTGCACGAGAAGAGAGTCTCGGTGTAGTGTCTCCGTCTGAGTCGATTAAGGACCGTCTCGATGTAGGCCTGCTGACCGAGGACCCTTTAACTGGTCACATGCCTCGTCATGGGTAAGCCTTGCCTCGGGTAGACTAAGGCCGGAATAAGATAACACAAAATGGGAGTGGAGCGGTGGCGGGAGTAGCGTGTACCCTCCGTGGCAAGAGGCTGGACGGTGGTGTATCTGTGCTCTCGGTTTGCGTGAACCTGATCCGGTCTTAAGAACCCCAGTGGCGGGTTGACATATGCAAGGGTTAAGTGCTACATATGTCGTGTGATTGGAGATCCTCAGCTGAGTATAATCGATTCGGATCGCCGTACCTCCGCGGTTATGGAGACTTGGCCACTGACTTACACGTAGCATTCCACTAAAGATGATGGGTTTTTGGTTAAGAAATTGGCTAGTGCAGGACCAGTGATTGAACTAGGGTAGAAAGAACTCTAGTGCAGGTAATTTTACCTAACTTGACAAATAAAACTGGATTTTTAAGGATCTACTTTAGTAAGCATTTCTGCAAAACAGAGTCTTTGACTATTGGAAAGCCTTACCTTGACTCCCATATATCCAGCATACCCTTGAGAGTCTTTTCCTTAGTCGGGTAAGACTTGCTGAGTAATTCCATACTCAGGGTTTATCCCTTTGTTGTTTTTAGGTGGGGAAGTAGCAGACTTCTGCTGCTTCTGTGCTAAGGTGGTTCCCAACGAAGAGAAACAGGAATGAAGTGCGGGAGGACTCAGTCCTCCACTTGAGATCTTTTGTTTTTAGTCCTTCGGGAGAAGTTGTGTCTCCCCGGTTTGTATAATTATTACTGTTATGCACTCACTTTTTGAACTGGTCTGTAATAACTTAACTTGAGCTTACTTTGGAAATAAATGTAAGATTATGTAATCGCTTCCGCATTTCTTTATCTCCGATGATCTGTAATGTCTGCAAGACGGGTGAAACGTTCCTGGTGAGGTAAGGAAAGATACCGAGCTTGTCAAGTAACTTAGGAACATCTACAGGGTGTCTGATGTCTGTTAGACAAGGACAACTGTAGGTGGGCCTGATTACTTGGGAGGTTCCGTCACAGTTGTTTAGGGGTCGGACCTTGATCCACTTGGAGAATTTGTCGATGGCGACCAGCAGGTGCGTGTAGCCCCCGGGTGCCTTCTGCAAGGGACCGACGAGGTCCAGTCCCCACACAGCAAATGGCCAGGTGATGGGTATTGTCTGCAGAGCCTGAGCGGGCAGGTCGGTCTGCCTCGCGTAGAATTGACACCCTTGGCAGGCGCGGACAATTCTAGTGGCGTCGGCCACCGCGGTCGGCCAGTAGAAACCTTGTCGGAAGGCGTTTCCAACAAGGGCTCGGGGCGCTGCGTGATGACCGCAAGCCCCCGAGTGTATTTCTTGTAAGAGCTCCTGGCCTTCGGCGATGGATATGCACCGCTGGAGGATGTCGGATGGGCTGCGGTGGTAAAGCTCCTTTCCGTCACCCAGTAAGACGAACGACTTGGCGCGCCGCGCCAGTCGCCGAGCCTCGGCTCTGTCGAGGGGCAGCTCTCCTTGGTGGAGATATTGCAGGTACGGGGTTTGCCAGTTTCGATTAGGCTGGACCCCACTCCGCTCTTCCTCGAAGCGCAGTGCCTCACCCTCGGGGGCCGAGGGTGCCTCGGTCCGAGCCGAGGGCGCCTCGGGCTATGCCGAGGGTGCCTCGGGCTGGGCCGAGGCCTTCTCGGGCTCGGGTGTGTCATCGGTCTTGACTGAGGGTTGATGTAGGTCTCGGGAGAAGACATCCGGGAGAACCGTTGTCCGCCCCGAGGCTATCTTAGCCAGCTCGTCCACAGTCTCGTTGTGTCGTCGGGCGATGTGGTTGAGCTCGAGCCCGTAGAACTTGTCCTCCAGGCGCCGAACCTCATCGCAGTAGGCTTCCATCTTCGGGTCGCGGCAATGGGAGTTTTTCATAACTTGGTCGATGACGAGCTGCGAGTCGCTGCGAGCGTCGAGGCATCGGACCCCTAGCTCAATGGCGATGCACAACCCGTTGACCAGAGCTTCGTACTCAGCCACGTTGTTGGACACCGGGAAACGGAGGCGCAGCACGTAGCGTAGGTGTTTCCTGAGGGGCGAGATGAAGAGCAGGCCCGCGCCTGCCCCTGTTTTCAGCAGCGACCCATCGAAAAACATGGTCCAGAGTTCCGGCTGGATCGGAGCCGCCGGGAGCTGGGTGTCGACCCATTCAGCCACAAAGTCCGCTAAGACTTGGGACTTGATGGCCTTCCGAGGGGCGAACGAGATCGTCGCGCCCATGATTTCCACCGCCCACTTTGCAATCCTACCCGAGGCCTCTCGGCACTGGATGATCTCCCCCAGGGGGAAGGATGACACCACAGTCACCGGATGAGAGTCGAAGTAGTGTCGCAACTTTCGCCGCGTCAGGATCACCGTGTACAGCAGCTTCTGAATTTGCGGGTAGCGGATCTTGGTCTCGGATAGTACCTCACTGATGAAGTAAACCGGCCTCTGGACGGGCAATGCATGCCCTTCTTCTTGTCTCTCAACCACGATCGCGGCGCTGACCACCTGAGTGCTAGCGGCGACGTAGATCAAGAGGGCTTCTTCGGCGGCGGGGGGCACCAAGATGGGCGCGTTCGTAAGGAGCGCCTTTAGGTTCCCGAGGGCTTCCTCGGCCTCGGAGGTCCAAGTGAAGCACTTGGTCTTTCTTAAGAGGTGGTACAGAGGTAGGCCTCTTTCGCCGAGGTGCGAGATGAAACGGCTCAGAGCCGCAAGGCATCCCATGACCATCTATACGCCTTTCGAGTCCTTGATGGGCCCCATGTTGGTGATGGCCGCGATTTTCTCCGGGTTGGCCTCGATGCCCCGCTCAGAGACGATGAACCCCAAGAGCATGCCTCGGGGGACTCCGAAGACACACTTCTCAGGATTGAGTTTTACGCCTTTCGCCTTGAGACACCGGAATGTCGTTTCAAGGTCGGAAAGGAGGTCGGAGGCTTTCCTCGTCTTGACTACGATGTCATCGACATAAGCCTCGACCGTTCGACCAATGTGTTCGCCGAACACGTGGTTCATGCACCTTTGGTACGTCGCACCCGCATTCCTCAAACCAAATGGCATAGTAACATAGCAGTACATGCCAAAAGGTGTGATGAAAGAAGTCGCGAGCTGGTCGGACTCTTTCATCCTGATTTGGTGATACCCTGAGTAGGCATCGAGGAAAGACAGGGTTTCGCATCCCGCAGTGGAATCCACGATTTGATCGATGCGAGGCAGAGGATAGGGAACTTTTGGGCATGCTTTGTTTAGACCAGTGTAGTCTACACACATCCGCCATTTCCCTCCTTTCCTTCTCACAAGCACGGGGTTGGCAAGCCATTCGGGATGGAATACCTCTTTGATGAACCCTGCGGCCATCAGCTTGTGGATCTCCTCGCCTATGGCTCTGCGCTTTTCTTCGTCGAATCGGCGTAGAGGTTGCTTCACGGGTCGGGCTCCAGCTCGGATATCAAGCGAGTGCTCGGCGACATCCCTCGGTATGCCAGGCATGTCCGAGGGACTCCACGCGAAAACTTCAGCGTTTGCGCGGAGAAAGTCAACGAGCACTGCTTCCTGTTTGGGGTCGAGCTCGGAGCCGATCCGGATCTGCTTGGAGGCGTCGTTGCTAGGGTCGAGAGGGACGGACTTAACCGTCTCCGCTGGCTCAAAGTTGCCGGCATGGCGCTTCACGTCTGGCGCCTCCTTGGAGAGGCTCTCCAGGTCGGCGATGAGGGCCTCAGATTCGACGAGGACCTCGGCGTACTCCACGCACTCTACGTCGCATTCGTACGCGTGTCGGTACGTGGGGCCGACGGTGATGACCCCGTTGGGGCCCGGCATCTTGAGCTTGAGGTAGGTGTAGTTGGGGACGGCCATGAACTTGGCGTAGCATGGCCTCCCCAGTACTGCGTGGTAGGTTCCTCGGAACCCGACCACCTCGAACGTGAGGGTTTCCCTTCTGAAGTTGGAGGGAGTCCCGAAGCAGACGGGCAGATCGAGTCGTCCGAGGGGTTGGACGCGTTTCCTGGGGATGATCCCGTGAAAAGGCGCTGCACCGGCCCGGACCGAGGACAGATCGATCTGCAGGAGCTCGAGGGTCTTGGTGTAGATGATGTTGAGGCTGCTACCTCCGTCCATGAGGACCTTGGTGAGCCTGACGTTGCCGATGACGGGGTCGACAACGAGCGGATATTTCCCTGGGCTCGGCACGTGGTTGGGGTGATCGCCCTGGTCGAAGGTGATGGGCTTGTCAGACCAGTCTAGGTAGACTGGCGCCGCCACCTTTACCGAGCAGACCTCCCAACGCTCTTGCTTGCGGTGCCGAGCCGAGGCGTTCGCCACTTGCCCACCGTAGATCATGAAGCAGTCGCGGACCTCGGGGAACTCCTCTGCCTTATGATCCTCCTTCTTGTCGTCGTGGTGGGCCCTGCCACCCTCCGCAGGTGGCCTGGCCCTGTGAAAGTGGCGCCGAAGCATGGCGCATTCCTCAAGGGTGTGCTTGACGGGTCCCTGATGATAGGGGCACGGCTCCTTGAGCATCTTGTCGAAGAGATTGGCGCCCTCGGGAAGTTTCCGAGGGTTCTTGTACTCAGCGGCGGCGACAAGGTCCGCGTCGGTGGCGTCGCGTTTCGCTTGCGACTTCTTCTTGCCTTTCTTCTTGGTGCCGCGCTGAGCGGACGCCTCGAGAACATCTTCCGGCTGGCGGCCCTAGGGCTGTTTGTCCTTCCGGAAGATGGCCTCAACCGCCTCCTGGCCAGAAGCGAACTTGGTGGTGATGTCCATCAGCTCGCTCGCCCTGGTGGGGGTCTTACGACCCAGCTTGCTCACCAGGTCGCGGCAGGTGGTGCCGGCGAGGAACGCGCCGATGACATCCGAATCGGTGACGTTGGGCAGCTCAGTGCGCTGCTTTGAGAATCGCCGGATGTAGTCCCGGAGAGACTCTCCCGGCTGCTGGCGGCAGCTTCGGAGATCCCAGGAGTTCCCAGGGCGCACGTACGTGCCTTGGAAATTACCGGCGAAGGCTTGGACCAGGTCGTCCCAGTTGGAGATCTGCCCCGGAGGCAGATGCTCCAGCTAGGCCCGAGCGGAGTCGGAGAGGAACAGGGGGAGGTTGCGGATGACGAGGTTGTCATCGTCCGTTCCACCCAGTTGGCAGGCCAGCCGGTAGTCCGTGAGCCACAGTTCCGGCCTTGTCTCCCTCGAGTACTTTGTGATGGTAGTCGGGGTTCGGAACCGGGTCGCGAACGGCGCCCGTCGTATGGCTCGGCTGAAAGCCTACGGGCCGGGTGGTTCGGGCGAGGGACTCCGATCCTCCCCGCTGTCGTAGCGTCCCCCACGCCTGGGGTGGTAGCCTCGGCGCACCCTCTCGTCGAGGCGGGCTCGATGGTTGCGGTGGTGGTGCTCGTTGCCGAGGCATCCCGGGGCCGCAGGCGCTGTGTTGCGCGTGCGCCCGGTGTGGACCGAGGCTTCCCACACAAATCGGGAAGTCGCGGCGCGGTGCTCCGAGGGGTATCCCTGCCTTCGGGAGGCAGAGCTCTCGGCCCGTCGGACCGCGGCATCCTCCAGGAGATTCTTGAGCTCTCCCCGGATCCGCCGCCCTTCGGTGGTCGATGGTTCCGGCATTGCGCGGAGAAGTATCGCTGCTGCAGCCAGGTTCTGGCCGACCCCACTGGAAGCCGGTGGTGGCCTTGCCCTGACGTCGTCGGCGATGCGGAGCTGGATGCCCTGGGGTAGATGACGCGCTTCCTCGGCCGGAGCTTGGTCTACCCATTCCTGCCCGATGTTCCGGCGGAGCGGCTCAAGTGTTCCTGCCCCCTCGTCGAGCCTGGCCCGCATCTCGCGGATTTGCTCGAGCTGTGCGTCCTGACCCCCCGCAGGGACTGGGACCACAGCTAGCTCCCGAAGGATGTCAACGCGAGGCGCAGGCCTAGAGGGATCACCGTTTTCCGGTATACCAAGATGGTTGCCTTCGTCAGGACCCCCTAGATCGACGTGGAAACATTCACGACTTGGGCTGCAGCCTCCGTCGCCGAAGCTGCGGCTACCGTCAGAACAATCGGAAAGGCAGTAGTCGCATGCGGTCATGAAGTCCCGCATGGCACTGGGTTACCGAGCCCGGAGAAATCCCAACCAAAGTCGGGCTCGTCATCTTCCTCAGAACCCGAGGGTCCGTAGGTCGAGACGGCCGTCAGCCGGTCCCAGGGTGATCGCATATGATACCCCGGAGGGTTGGTGCATGCCTCTATGAAGGCTTCCACCAAAGCGGGGTCGCTTGGTGGGTCGAGGCCGAATCCAAAAGGCATGAGATGGGAATCGGTCGGTACCTCTTGGTCGACAGGTGGTGACGTTGTCATGTCAGGGGCGGACTGCACCGTCGTCTCAGGTACGAGGGTGACGCCCAGCAAGTCCTTCGCGAGCGTGCTGGCGTCGTCCGTCCGCTTGGAGTTGGCGTGTCGTGGGGAAACGGCGCTCGTCTTCGTCTCAGACGCGAGGTCGACGCCCGACGTGTCCCCCGTTGGGGCGCCGACGCCGTCGACTCGCTCGACAGCCGACGAGGTGCCGCCTCCTGCTTGGCCATGGTCCCCGCCTCCTCCTCCGTCGGCGGGGGAGGTGACGGGACAAACTCGGATGTTGTTCTTCTGCCTCGTGGGGAAGACTTCGTCGATTCCGCCGCCGGCGGGCGGGTTGTCGGCCGCCATTGTCGCCGTCGCGCGGCGGAGGAAGGAGTATCATGTCGTAGCTGCCGTCGAGGGACATGAACTCAAGACTCCCGAAATGGAGCACCGTCCCGGGTTGGAAAGGTTGCTAGAGACTACCCATCTAGAGCTTGACGGGGAGCTGTTCGTCAACACGCAGCAGGCCCCTACCTGGCGCGCCAACTGTCGGCGTTTCGACCCCGGGGGGTTCCCGGACCGACGAGTAAATTGTCGCCGCGTGTCCCAGCCCAGATGGGTCGGCGCGAGACGGAGCACGAAGGGGGGTAGAAGAGAGGGGAAAAAAGGGGAAACCCATGGCCTCCGTGTTGTCCTGCGCCCAGGTCGAGTGCGCTTGCAGTAGGGGGTTACAAGCGTCCGCGTGGGGGGGAGAGCGAGGGACCCTACGCATCGTCCCGTCCTCCTGCGCGGCCAACCTCTTTGTAAGAGAGCCCTGGACCTTCCTTTTATAGGCGTAAGGAGAGGGTCCAGGTGTACAATAGGAGGTGTAGCAGTGCGCTATCGTGTCTAGCAGAGAGGAACTAGTGCCCTAAGTACATGCCGTCGTGGCAGCCAGAGAGGTTTTGGCACCCTGTTCATGTGATGTCGTGGCCGTCGGAGGAGCGTTGGAGCCTTGCGGAAGGACAGCTATCGGGGCTGTCGAGTCCTTGCTGACGTCTCTTTGCTTCCGTAAGGGGCTGAGAGCCGCCGTGAGAGCACCTAGAGGGGGGGTGAATAGGTGATCCTGTGAAACTTAAACTTATAGCCACAAAAACTTGTTAAGTGTTAGCACAATAATTGCCAAGTGGCTAGAAAGGAGTCTCAACAAAACACAATACCACAAGAGATCAAACACAGATATGACACAGTGGTTTATCCCGTGGTTCGGCCAAGACCAACGCTTGCCTACTCCACGTTGTGGCGTCCCAACGGACGAGGGTTGCAATCAACCCCTCTCAAGTGGTCCAAAGACCAACTTGAATACCACGGTGTTTTGCTTTGCCTTTCAATATCCCGTTTGCGAGGAATCTCCACAACTTGGAGCCTCTCGCCCTTACACTTGAGATTTACAAGAAATACAGAGTAAGGGATGAAAGCAACACACACAAATCCACAGCAAAATGCGCACAAACACGGCCAAGAATCGAGCTCAAAAGACTATCTCAAAGTTCTCACTAGAATGGAGCTCGAATCACTGAGAATGACAAACGAATGCGCAAAGACTGAGTGTGGATGATCAAGAATGCTCTAAGGTTGCTTGGATGTCTCCTCCATGCGCCTAGGGGTCCCTTTTATAGCCCCAAGGCAGCTAGGAGCCGTTGAGAGCAAATCTGGAAGGCCAATCTTGCCTTCTGTCGTCGGGTGCACCGGACAGTCCGGTGCCCACCGGACACTGTCCGGTGCCCGATTTCTTTCCTTAAACAGCGCTGCCGACCGTTGCAGACCGTTGCAGATCTGGGAGCCGTTGGCGCACCGGACATGTCCGGTGCACACCGGACAGTCCGGTGCCCCCTTCCGACCGTTGGCCCGGCCACGTGTCGCGCGCAGATTCCGCAGCCGACCGTTGGCCCGGCCACGTGTTGCGCGCAGATTCCGCAGCCGACCGTTGGCCCGGCCGACCGTTGGCTCACCGGACAGTCCGGTGAATTTTAGCCGTACGCCGTCGGCGAATTCCCGAGAGCGGCCACTTCACGCCGAGTCAGCCTGGCGCACCGGACACTTTCCGGTGCACACCGGACAGTCCGGTGTGCCAGACCGAGCTGAGTCTTGGCTGTACACAGCCAAGTCTTTTGCACCTTTCTTCTTTTCTTCTTCTTTCTGTTTCTAACACTTAGACAAGTATATTAGTATACAAAACCAATGTACTAAGGCTTAGAAACATACCTTTACTTCATGATTTGCACTTTGTTCATCCATGGACATAAATTCACATCTAAGCACTTGTGTTGGCACTCAATCACCAAAATACTTAGAAATGGCCCAAGGGCACATTTCCCTTTCAATCTCCCCCTTTTTGGTGATTTATGCCAACACAACATAAAGCAACTAGAACAAGTGCAAACTCACTTCAAATAAAATAAATTTGAGTTTTATTTTGATTCAATTTTGGCATATATGGATCATCCTTTGCCACCACTTGGTTTGTTTTTGCAAATCAAACTCAAATCTCTATCTCTAAGTCAAACACACATGTTGAAGCTTAAAGAGAGTCATTCCAAAAGAGATTGATCAAAGATTTCAAAAACTCCCCCTTTTTCCCATAATTACTACTTCTCCCCACAAGAAGCCAACTTTTGACAAAAGAGACAATAAAAGAGTTTTGACAAACCAAAAGCTCTACTCTACTATTTTCAAATTTCTCAAGTGGTAGCTGATCCATTTATTGCTTTGGCCTTTATTTTCTCCCCCTTTGGCATCAAGCACCAAAACAGGATCAATCTTGGCCCTTTAACCCCATTGCCTCACCAAAATCTTCAATTTAGAGCAAATGGCAATAAGAGTTCATGAGATGGACTTGGAATAAGTTACCCTCTCATCGGAGTGCAGTGGAAGTCTTTCATGGTCCAAGTCCACCTTTTCCCTTTCAATTCTCCTTCGAGACTAAATTAAGCAAACTCAAGCATATGGTTAGTCTCAAAGGGTCAAGTTGTAACACATCTCCCCCTAAACATGTGCATCACTTTGCAACGGACTTGTGAGGTCCAGGGAGTGTTTGTACAACTTGAGCACCATAATAAGCAACAAAATGCAGAATGGACATGATCAAAGGCATAAACACGTGTATGCTACAATTCAATCCAAGTTCCGCGAATCTAAGATATTTAGCTCACTACGCAGCCTGCAAAAGGTCTTCTCATCTAGAGGCTTGGTAAAGATATCGGCTAGCTGGTTCTCGGTGCTAACATGAAACACTTCGATATCTCCCTTTTGCTGGTGGTCTCTCAGAAAGTGATGCCGGATGTCAATGTGCTTTGTGCGGCTGTGCTCAACAGGATTTTCCGCTATTCGGATAGCACTCTCATTATCACATAGGAGTGGGACTTTGCTCAGATTGTAGCCAAAGTCCCTGAGGGTTTGCCTCATCCAAAGTAGTTGCGCGCAACACTGTCCTGCTGCAACATACTCGGCCTCAGCGGTGGATAGGGCAACGGATGTTTGTTTCTTAGAGTTCCATGACACCAGGGACCTTCCTAAGAATTGGCACGTCCCTGATGTACTCTTCCTATCGACCTTACATCCAGCATAGTCAGAATCTGAGTACCCAATCAAGTCAAAGTTAGACCCCTTTGGATACCAGATCCCGAAGCAAGGCGTAGCAACTAAATATCTAAGGATTCGCTTCACTGCCACTAAGTGACACTCCTTAGGATCGGATTGAAATCTAGCACACATGCATACGCTAAGCATAATATCCGGTCTACTAGCACATAAATAAAGCAAAGAACCTATCATGGACCGGTATGCTTTTTGATCAACGGACTTACCTCCTTTGTTGAGGTCGGTGTGTCCGTCGGTTCCCATCGGCGTCTTTGCGGGCTTGGCGTCCTTCATCCCAAACCGCTTCAGCAAGTCTTGCGTGTACTTTGTTTGGGAGATGAAGGTGCCGTCCTTGAGTTGCTTCACTTGGAACCCAAGGAAGTAGTTCAACTCGCCCATCATCGACATCTCGAATTTCTGCGTCATCACCCTGCTAAACTCATGCTCTTGGGGCTTGCTTAAGTCCATAGAGCGCCTTAGAGAGCTTACACACGTGGTCGGGGTACCGTTCATCCTCAAAGCCAGGGGGTTGCTCCATGTACACCTCCTCCTTTATTGGCCCGTTGAGGAAAGCGCTCTTCACATCCATTTGGTACAACCTGAAAGAATGGTGAGCGGCATATGCTAGCAAGATACGAATTGATTCTAGCCTAGCCACAGGAGCAAATGTCTCCTCAAAGTCCAAACCTGCGACTTGGGCATAACCTTTTGCCACAAGTCGAGCCTTGTTCCTCGTCACCACCCCGTGCTCGTCCTGTTTGTTGCGGAACACCCACTTGGTTCCCACAACATTTTGCTTGGGACGAGGCACCAGTGTCCAAACTTCATTGCGCTTGAAGTTGTTTAGTTCCTCCTGCATGGCCAATACCCAATCCGGATCTAGCAAGGCCTCCTCTACCCTGAAAGGCTCAATAGAAGAGACAAAGGAGTAATGCTCACAAAAATTAACTAATCGAGATCGAGTAGTTACTCCCTTGCTAATGTCACCCAGAATTTGGTCGACGGGATGATCCCTTTGAATCATCGCTCGAACTTGGGTTGGAGGTGCCGGTTGCGCTTCTTCCTCCATCACATGATCATCTTGTGCTCCCCCTTGATCACACGCCTCCTGTTGATGAACCTGTTCATCGTCTTGAGTTGGGGGATGCACCGTTGTTGAGGAAGAAGGTTGATCTCGTTCATCTTGTTCCTGTGGCCGCACTTCTCCAATCGCCATGGTTCGTATAGCGGCCGTCGGAACATCTTCTTCATCTACATCATCACAATCAACAACTTGCTCTCTTAGAGAGCCATTAGTTTCATCAAATACAACGTCGCTAGAGACTTCAACCAAACCCGATGATTTGTTGAAGACTCTATACGCCTTTGTATTTGAGTCATAACCTAACAAAAACCCTTCTACAGCTTTGGGAGCAAATTTAGAATTTCTACCCTTCTTCACTAGAATGTAGCACCTGCTCCCAAATACACGAAAGTAAGATACATTGGGTTTGTTACCGGTTAGTAGCTCATACGACGTCTTCTTGAGGAGGCGGTGAAGGTAGACCCTGTTGATGGCGTGGCAAGCCGTGTTCACGGCTTCCGACCAGAAGCATTCGGGGGTCTTGAACTCTCCAAGCATCGTCCTCGCCATATCGATCAGCGTCCTGTTCTTTCTCTCTACCACACCATTTTGCTGTGGTGTGTAGGGAGCGGAGAACTCGTGCTTGATCCCTTCCTCCTCAAGGAACTCCTCCACTTGAAGGTTCTTGAACTCGGACCCGTTGTCGCTCCTTATCTTCTTCACCTTGAGCTCAAACTCATTTTGAGCTCTCCTGAGGAAGCGCTTGAGGGTCCCTTGGGTTTCAGACTTATCCTGCAAAAAGAACACCCAAGTGAAGAGGGAAAAGTCATCAACAATAACTAAACCATACTTACTTCCTCCTATACTCAGATAGGCGACGGGTCCGAAGAGGTCCATATGCAGCAGCTCCAGAGGTCTTGACGTGGTCATCACATTCTTGCTGTGATGTGCTCCTCCCACTTGTTTACCTGCTTGACAAGCTGCACAAAGTCTATCTTTTTCGAATTGTACGTTAGTCAAACCTATCACGTGTTCTCCCTTTAGAAGCTTGTGAAGGTTCTTCATCCCCACATGTGCTAAGCGGCGATGCCACAGCCAGCCCATGCAAGTCTTAGCCATTAAGCATGCATCTAGACCGGCCTCTTCTTTTGCAAAATCAACTAAGTAAAGCTTGCCGTCTAATACACCCTTAAAGGCTAGTGAACCATCACTTCTTCTAATGACAGACACATCTACATTTGTAAAAAGACAATTATATCCCATATTGCATAGTTGACTAACAGATAGCAAATTGTAACCAAGAGACTCAACTAAAAACACATTGGAAATTGAGTGCTCATTAGAAATTGCAATTTTACCTAACCCTTTTACCTTGCCTTGATTCCCATCACCGAATATAATTGAATCTTGGGAATCCTTATTTTTGACGTAGGAGGTGAACATCTTCTTCTCCCCCGTCATATGGTTTGTGCATCCGCTGTCGATAATCCAGCTTGAACCCCCGGATGCATAAACCTGCAAGGCAAATTTAGGCTTGGGTCTTAGGTACCCAACTCATGTTGGGTCTTACAAGGTTAGTGCAAATATCCTTAGGGACCCAAATGCAAGTTTTGTCTCCCTTGCATTTTGCCCCTAACTTCCTAGCAATTATTTTCCTATCCTTTCTACAAATAGCAAAGCAAGCATTTAAAGCACAATAAATTGTAGAAGGTTCATTCACTACTTTCCTAGGAGCATGAATAATATTCTTTCTAGGCACATGATGAAGAGCATTTCTACCATGCATATAGGAAGAACTAGAAGCAAACATGGCATGAGAGTCAAAATCATCATAAGCATTATAACTCCTATAAGCATTTCTAGTTTGTCTCCTATCATGATATATAAAAGCATGGTTCCTTTTAGTACTACTAGCCATAGGAGCCTTCCCTTTCTCCTTGGCGGAGATAGGAGCCTTATGGCCTGTCAAGTCCTTGGCTTCCCTCTTGTAGCCAAGTCCATCCTTAATTGAGGGGTGTCTACCAATCGTGTAGGCATCCCTTGCAAATTTCAGCTTATCAAATTCATTCTTGCTAGTCTTAAGTTGGGCATTAAGACTAGCCACTTCATCATTTAGTTTTGAAATTGAAACTAAGTGTTCACAACAAGCATTAATATCAACATCCTTACACCTAGTGCAAATTTCAACATGTTCAACACAAGAGTTAGATTTACTTGCTACTTCTAGTTTAGCATTTAAATCATTAATTTCACCTTTTAAAGAAGAAATGGTTTCATTACAAGTAGAAAGTTCACAAGAAAGCATTCCATTTCTTTTAACTTCTAGAGCAAGTGAATTTTGTGCACTAACAAATTTATCATGCTCTTCATATAAAAGATCTTCTTGTTTCTCTAAGATTCTATCCTTTTCATTCAAGGCATCAATCAATTCATTAATCTTAGCTATCTTAGTTCTATCCAATCCCTTGAATAAACTAGAGTAATCTATTTCATCCTCACTAGACTCATCATCACTAGAAGAATCATAAGTATTAGCATTATGATTGATTACCTTCTTCTCCCTTGCCATGAGGCAAGTGTGATGCTCGTTTGGGAAGAGGGCCGATTTGTTGAAGGCAGTGGCGGCGAGTCCTTCGTCGTCGGAGTCGGACGAAGAGCAATCCGAATCCCACTCCTTTCCAAGGTGTGCTTCGCCTTTGGCCTTCTTGTAAACCTTCTTGTTCTCTCTCTTCCCATTTTTCCCTTGCTCCTGGTCACTATCATTTTCGGGACAGTTAGCAATAAAATGACCAACCTTACCACATTTGAAGCATGAGCGCTTCCCCTTTGTCTTGGTCTTCCTTGGTTGCCCCTTGCGACCATTTAGCGCCGTCTTGAATCTCTTGATGATGAGAGCCATCTCTTCATCATTGAGCCCGGCCGCCTCAACTTGTGCCACCTTGCTGGGTAGCGGCTCCTTGCTCCTTGTTGCCTTAAGAGCAATGGGTTGAGGCTCGTGGATTGGACCGTTCAACGCTTCGTCGACGTATCTCGCCTCCTTGATCATCATCCGCCCGCTTACGAATTTTCCAAGTACCTCCTCGGGCGTCATCATCGTGTACCTGGGATTCTCACGAATATTGTTCACGAGATGAGGATCAAGAACGGTAAAGGACCTTAGCATTAGGCGGACGACGTCGTGGTCCATCCATCGCGTGCTTCCGTAGCTCCTTATTTTGTTGATGAGGGTCTTGAGCCGGTTGTACGTTTGGGTTGGCTCCTCTCCCCTTATCATGGCGAATCGTCCAAGCTCGCCCTCCACCAACTCCATTTTGGTGAGCATGGTAATGTCATTCCCCTCGTGAGAGATCTTGAGGGTGTCCCATATTTGCTTGGCATTGTCCAAGCCGCTCACCTTGTTGTACTCTTCCCTGCACAAGGACGCTAACAGAACAGTAGTAGCTTGTGCATTTCTATGGATTTGTTCATTTATGAGCATAGAGTTATCCGAGCTATCAAACTTCATTCCATTCTCTACAATCTCCCAAATGCTTGGATGGAGAGAGAATAAGTGACTACGCATTTTGTGACTCCAAAATCCGTAGTCCTCCCCATCGAAGTGTGGAGGTTTGCCAAGAGGAATGGAAAGCAAATGCGAATTCGAACTATGTTGAATACGAGAATAATCAAATGAAAAGTTCGAATTGACCGTCTTTTTGTAGTCGTTGTCGTCGTCCTTTTGGGAAGAAGTAGACTCATCACTATCGTCGTAGTATATGATCTCCTTGATGCGCTTTGTCTTCTTCTTCTTCCCTTCCTTCCGCTTGTAGCCCGAGCCGGAGTCAGTGGGCTTGTCATCCTTTGGCTCGTTGACGAAAGACTCCTTTTCGTTGTTGACCACCATCCCCTTTCCCTTAGGATCCATCTCTTCGGGCGATTAGTCCCCTCTTGAAGAGAACGGCTCTGATACAAATTGAGAGCACCTAGAGGGGGGGGTGAATAGGTGATCCTGTGAAACTTAAACTTATAGCCACAAAAACTTGTTAAGTGTTAGCACAATAATTGCCAAGTGGCTAGAAAGGAGTCTCAACAAAACACAATACCACAAGAGATCAAACACAGATATGACACAGTGGTTTATCCCGTGGTTCGGCCAAGACCAACGCTTGCCTACTCCACGTTGTGGCGTCCCAACGGACGAGGGTTGCAATCAACCCCTCTCAAGTGGTCCAAAGACCAACTTGAATACCACGGTGTTTTGCTTTGCCTTTCAATATCCCGTTTGCGAGGAATCTCCACAACTTGGAGCCTCTCGCCCTTACACTTGAGATTTACAAGAAATACGGAGTAAGGGATGAAAGCAACACACACAAATCCACAGCAAAATGCGCACACACACGGCCAAGAATCGAGCTCAAAAGACTATCTCAAAGTTCTCACTAGAACGGAGCTCGAATCACTGAGAATGACAAACGAATGCGCAAAGACTGAGTGTGGATGATCAAGAATGCTCTAAGGTTGCTTGGATGTCTCCTCCATGCGCCTAGGGGTCCCTTTTATAGCCCCAAGGCAGCTAGGAGCCGTTGAGAGCAAATCTGGAAGGCCAATCTTGCCTTCTGTCGTCGGGTGCACCGGACAGTCCGGTGCCCGATTTCTTTCCTTAAACATCGCTGCCGACCGTTGCAGACCGTTGCAGATCTGGGAGCCGTTGGCGCACCGGACATGTCCGGTGCACACCGGACAGTCCGGTGCCCCCTTCCGACCGTTGGCCCGGCCACGTGTCGCGCGCAGATTCCGCAGCCGACCGTTGGCCCGGCCACGTGTCGCGTGCAGATTCCGCAGCCGACCGTTGGCCCGGCCGACCGTTGGCTCACCGGACAGTCCGGTGCACACCGGACAGTCCGGTGAATTTTAGCCGTACGCCGTCGGCGAATTCCCGAGAGCGGCCACTTCACGCCGAGTCAGCCTGGCGCACCGGACACTGTCCGGTGCACACCGGACAGTCCGGTGTGCCAGACCGAGCTGAGTCTTGGCTGTACACAGCCAAGTCTTTTGCACCTTTCTTCTTTTCTTCTTCTTTCTGTTTCTAACACTTAGACAAGTATATTAGTATACAAAACCAATGTACTAAGGCTTAGAAACATACCTTTACTTCATGATTTGCACTTTGTTCATCCATGGACATAAATTCACATCTAAGCACTTGTGTTGGCACTCAATCACCAAAATACTTAGAAATGGCCCAAGGGCACATTTCCCTTTCAATCTCCCCCTTTTTGGTGATTTATGCCAACACAACATAAAGCAACTAGAACAAGTGCAAACTCACTTCAAATAAAATAAATTTGAGTTTTATTTTGATTCAATTTTGGCATATATGGATCATCCTTTGCCACCACTTGGTTTGTTTTTGCAAATCAAACTCAAATCTCTATCTCTAAGTCAAACACACATGTTGAAGCATAAAGAGAGTCATTCCAAAAGAGATTGATCAAAGATTTCAAAAACTCCCCCTTTTTCCCATAATTACTACTTCTCCCCACAAGAAGCCAACTTTTGACAAAAGAGACAATAAAAGAGTTTTGACAAACCAAAAGCTCTACTCTACTATTTTCAAATTTCTCAAGTGGTAGCTGATCCATTTATTGCTTTGGCCTTTATTTTCTCCCCCTTTGGCATCAAGCACCAAAACAGGATCAATCTTGGCCCTTTAACCCCATTGCCTCACCAAAATCTTCAATTTAGAGCAAATGGCAATAAGAGTTCATGAGATGGACTTGGAATAAGTTACCCTCTCATCGGAGTGCAGTGGAAGTCTTTCATGGTCCAAGTCCACCTTTTCCCTTTCAATTCTCCTTCGAGACTAAATTAAGCAAACTCAAGCATATGGTTAGTCTCAAAGGGTCAAGTTGTAACACATCTCCCCCTAAACATGTGCATCACTTTGCAACGGACTTGTGAGGTCCAGGGAGTGTTTGTACAACTTGAGCACCATAATAAGCAACAAAATGCAGAATGGACATGATCAAAGGCATAAACACGTGTATGCTACAATTCAATCCAAGTTCCGCGAATCTAAGATATTTAGCTCACTACGCAGCCTGCAAAAGGTCTTCTCATCTAGAGGCTTGGTAAAGATATCGGCTAGCTGGTTCTCGGTGCTAACATGAAACACTTCGATATCTCCCTTTTGCTGGTGGTCTCTCAGAAAGTGATGCCGGATGTCAATGTGCTTTGTGCGGCTGTGCTCAACAGGATTTTCCGCTATTCGGATAGCACTCTCATTATCACATAGGAGTGGGACTTTGCTCAGATTGTAGCCAAAGTCCCTGAGGGTTTGCCTCATCCAAAGTAGTTGCGCGCAACACTGTCCTGCTGCAACATACTCGGCCTCAGCGGTGGATAGGGCAACGGATGTTTGTTTCTTAGAGTTCCATGACACCAGGGACCTTCCTAAGAATTGGCACGTCCCCGATGTACTCTTCCTATCAACCTTACATCCAGCATAGTCGGAATCTGAGTACCCAATCAAGTCAAAGTTAGACCCCCTTTGGATACCAGATCCCGAAGCAAGGCGTAGCAACTAAATATCTAAGGATTCGCTTCACTGCCACTAAGTGACACTCCTTAGGATCGGATTGAAATCTAGCACACATGCATACGCTAAGCATAATATCCGGTCTACTAGCACATAAATAAAGCAAAGAACCTATCATGGACCGGTATGCTTTTTGATCAACGGACTTACCTCCTTTGTTGAGGTCGGTGTGTCCGTCGGTTCCCATCGGCGTCTTTGCGGGCTTGGCGTCCTTCATCCCAAACCGCTTCAGCAAGTCTTGCGTGTACTTTGTTTGGGAGATGAAGGTGCCGTCCTTGAGTTGCTTCACTTGGAACCCAAGGAAGTAGTTCAACTCGCCCATCATCGACATCTCGAATTTCTGCGTCATCACCCTGCTAAACTCATGCTCTTGGGGCTTGCTTAAGTCCATAGAGCGCCTTAGAGAGCTTACACACGTGGTCGGGGTACCGTTCATCCTCAAAGCCAGGGGGTTGCTCCACGTACACCTCCTCCTTTATTGGCCCGTTGAGGAAAGCGCTCTTCACATCCATTTGGTACAACCTGAAAGAATGGTGAGCGGCATATGCTAGCAAGATACGAATTGATTCTAGCCTAGCCACAGGAGCAAATGTCTCCTCAAAGTCCAAACCTGCGACTTGGGCATAACCTTTTGCCACAAGTCGAGCCTTGTTCCTCGTCACCACCTCGTGCTCGTCCTGTTTGTTGCGGAACACCCACTTGGTTCCCACAACATTTTGCTTGGGATGAGGCACCAGTGTCCAAACTTCATTGCGCTTGAAGTTGTTTAGTTCCTCCTGCATGGCCAATACCCAATCCGGATCTAGCAAGGCCTCCTCTACCTGAAAGGCTCAATAGAAGAGACAAAGGAGTAATGCTCACAAAAATTAACTAATCGAGATCGAGTAGTTACTCCCTTGCTAATGTCACCCAGAATTTGGTCGACGGGATGATCCCTTTGAATCATCGCTCGAACTTGGGTTGGAGGTGCCGGTTGCGCTTCTTCCTCCATCACATGATCATCTTGTGCTCCCCCTTGATCACACGCCTCCTGTTGATGAACCTGTTCATCGTCTTGAGTTGGGGGATGCACCGTTGTTGAGGAAGAAGGTTGATCTCGTTCATCTTGTTCCTGTGGCCGCACTTCTCCAATCGCCATGGTTCGTATAGCGGCCGTCGGAACATCTTCTTCATCTACATCATCACAATCAACAACTTGCTCTCTTGGAGAGCCATTAGTTTCATCAAATACAACGTCGCTAGAGACTTCAACCAAACCCGATGATTTGTTGAAGACTCTATACGCCTTTGTATTTGAGTCATAACCTAACAAAAACCCTTCTACAGCTTTGGGAGCAAATTTAGAATTTCTACCCTTCTTCACTAGAATGTAGCACCTGCTCCCAAATACACGAAAGTAAGATACATTGGGTTTGTTACCGGTTAGTAGCTCATACGACGTCTTCTTGAGGAGGCGGTGAAGGTAGACCCTGTTGATGGCGTGGCAAGCCGTGTTCACGGCTTCCGACCAGAAGCATTCGGGGGTCTTGAACTCTCCAAGCATCGTCCTCGCCATATCGATCAGCGTCCTGTTCTTTCTCTCTACCACACCATTTTGCTGTGGTGTGTAGGGAGCGGAGAACTCGTGCTTGATCCCTTCCTCCTCAAGGAACTCCTCCACTTGAAGGTTCTTGAACTCGGACCCGTTGTCGCTCCTTATCTTCTTCACCTTGAGCTCAAACTCATTTTGAGCTCTCCTGAGGAAGCGCTTGAGGGTCCCTTGGGTTTCAGACTTATCCTGCAAAAAGAACACCCAAGTGAAGCGGGAAAAGTCATCAACAATAACTAAACCATACTTACTTCCTCCTCATGGCGTGTCCGTTGGGGCCGCCCGCACATACGGTGCGCCCACCCAGGTTATCGGGCCCTGGGGTCAGGCGAGGCGGAGTTCGTCGTCTTCCGGGGCCGAGCCCGAGTCCGAGCCCTGGGGTCGGGCGAGGCGGAGTTTCCTATGGCGCCCGAGGCCGGACTTGGCTCCTGTCAGCCTCACTCTATCGAGTGGCACAGCAGTCGGAGCGACGCAGGCGGCGCTGTCTTCTTGTCAGGCCAGTCAGTGGAGCGGCGAAGTGACTGTGGTCACTTTCGGCTCTGTCGACTGAAGGGCGCGTGACAGGATAAGGTGTCAGGCCATCCTTGCATTAAATGCTTCTGCGATTCGGTCGGTCGGTGTGGCGATCTGGCCAAGGTTGCTTCTTGGCGAAGACTAGGCC
Source organism: Zea luxurians (assembly GCA_029449295.1). NCBI lineage: Eukaryota > Viridiplantae > Streptophyta > Magnoliopsida > Poales > Poaceae > Zea > Zea luxurians. The sequence goes on along the minus strand of JAOPSE010000010.1, from coordinate 92,905,626 downwards.
TCGGGTGAGCCGAAGGTGTGTCCGTCGCTTGAGGGGGTCCTCGGGCGAGACGTGAATCTTCCGGGGTCGGCTGCCCTTGCCCGAGGCTGGGCTCAGGTGAGGCGAGGTCGTGTCCCTTGAGTGGACCGAGCCTTGGCTTAATCGCACCCATCAGGCCTTTGCAGCTTAGTGCTGATGGGGGTTACCAGCTGAGATTAGGAGTCTTGGGGGTACCCCTAATTATGGTCCCCGACACATGGTATCAAACCTACAAAAGGCTGAAATGTTATAAGTGGTATAAAGTACGACATATCGGGTGGTGTGAAATGGTGGTTCCACAAGTGATCCTCGTCCTGAAGTGATCATCACATCAAGAAACTCGTTAATCACCTACAAGAACTTAAGTTTGGCATATTACATAGTAAGGGTATGTACAACCTGAGCCTTTGGAACAGTTTTTCAAGTATAAGAGACAGCTAAAAGACTGTATGATACAACACTAAGCCCATAAATAATAATCGAAGCCAAGATACATAATGTATAAAGAATCATGTAGAAACGGATTCTTCACGAAAAGCCAGTCTATTGATTTTTTTTCCCTTAACCCACTAAAGACCCTAAAAAACCTCTTGTTTAATTAGGTTGTACATACCTAAGAGCTATTGTTTAAGTCTGAGCTCGCTCGTTTTGCTCAGCAGTAGAAGTAGATAGGCTCTCACAAATGATGCAGACGGCGACGACATAACTGGAGCACCCGGGTATTGGAGTCTACACACGCCGCCCTTCATAAAAAAAGAGAGACGAAGAAGATGGAGGGGAGCGCGGTGTAGAGAGATTCCCCGACAGCAAAATCTAGAGGGGGAAAAGCGATTCCCGTGCGCCGGCGAGCCATCCTCCTCTCCTCCTTCATCAGTCGTCACGCACGCCTGCGGCCTGCCTGCCTGCCTCAGTCCTGACACCATACTAGGAGCCGTCACTGTCCTGCGAGCCGTCAGAGGATTGCCTCCTCCTCGTGTTCCCCTCTCTCTCTCTCTCTCTCTTCCTTCGTCCTGGACCTGGCCTCCTGTGGCGTCACGCTCACGCTTATAAGAGCACGCGGCCGGCAACACTCTTCCTTGCCGCGCTTTATAAACGTTCGCCGCTGTCGCTGCCCCCCAGCGAGAAAGAGCAGAGGGACACCGAAACAGAGAGGAGCCGAAGGGAGCGACGACAGGTCGGCGGAGATGGAAGCAGCGGCAGGAGTGGAGGTGGAGGAGGGGGTGATGAGGGTGCTGGTGGTGGACGACTCCCCCGTCGACCGCCGGGTGGCGCAGCTGCTGCTCAGCAGCGACTCCTGCGCCGGCTCATTCCACGGTCAGCCACCCACCCCTCTGGTGTCTACCACAGAGCCACCTGCCCACCTCCTCCCAGTTTCTCTTTCCTACCATTCGATTCTTCTTCTTCCGTCCGCGTCGCTCGCACCGCGAGAGCTCGCATGCTGGCTCTCCCCCTGTTTCTCAACTCTGGAACAGCACCACGTCCACGCATGCTTGCGTGCGTGCATGCATTTCCAGAGCTGATCTGCCTCTGCTTTTCATCGGCTGTCACCGTTTCCAGTTTGTCCGTGCCACTTCTGCTCTGTTTTTTTATATATACATACTATCAAGCTAGACCGCTAGAGTATATTAATTCTAAACAGCTCGTGTGATGTTTCACCCAGTCATCGCCGTTGACAGCGCCAGGAAGGCGATGGAGTTCCTCGGCCTCAAGGACGGCGGCGAGGTAACAAACTAACAGCCGCTACCTGCTGTAGTAGTGGTAGAAGTAGCAGACAGCAGACCCCTAGCACCACCAGGTCCGGCCGGCATCCCTTTCCCGTGCCGGGGAACTGCTCACAAAGAGAGCGCATGGGCTCCTGCCTCGGTGCCTCCTGCACCACCGGCCGCGCCGTATCGTACGGCCCACGCGTCCGCGCATGCGCGCGTGTCGGCGTCTGTTCCCCGCCCCTCTTTGGGGGAGCAAAAGGCCGGCCGCTTTTCCATGGCGGTAGGGCAAAAGGATGCCTGCCTGTTCCCAAGACGACCTGCTGCACTCTGCAAGTCTGCAGTGCAGTTCTTTATTTACGAGCGCCTCATCAAAATGTTGCTATGCATTAAAATCCTGCGACGCTTTTTGCAGGAGCAGGCCGTCGACATGGTGCTCACGGACTACTGCATGCCCGAGATGACCGGCTACGAACTCCTCAAGGCCATCAAGGTACTTACAACTTAACTTACTTACCCCGCTGCAAGAAGCAGGGTCAGTCGCGCGCTGCGGCATTTTATGTATGTGTGTGTCTCGGTCTCACGCCGCTGCAAATTGCTCTAAAACTGGCAGGCACTGAACCCCCTGGAGCCGATCCCGGTCGTCGTCATGTCGTCAGAAGACGAGCCCCAGAGGATCAGCCGGTGAGCCAGCCGCTCTGTTCTTTCCTCTTTTTGAGCACCGTTTCCTTTGGTCCTGTTCCTATCCCCCCCCCCCCCCCCCCCCCCCCCCCCGGTGAATGCATGCTGAATCGTCCCGTGTTAGAATAGCAGACGGGGCCAAAAGCAAAGCCCAGACCCGTGTGTACTGACGGCCTCGTTATTCTCCGGAGCAGATGCCTGAGCGCCGGCGCCGAGGACTTCATCGTGAAGCCCCTGCAGAGCAAGGACGTGCAGCGCCTGCGGAACTGCTCCGCCGCCGCGAGGCCCAGCAAGGGCGCCGCGCCGTGCGAGGCCGCCGTCGTGGCCAAGAGGAATCATAAGCCGCCGCATCCTGCCGCTGCCGGCGCCGCGTCGCCGTCTGGACGGCGAGCGAGCCTCGCCGGAGTCGCCATGGTACGTTGCCCGCTGACGACCGCAGCTCGCCCGCTCCCGTCCCGTCCCCGTTCCCTTCCCTCATTGTTCTCTGGTCGGTTGTCTCGTCTCTCCTCTGCCAGGTGCTGCACTCGTCGGGCGTGGAGTACCTGCCGCTCCTGCTCAAGCTCGTCGTGCTGGCGTACGCCGCGCTGTGCCTGGGCGAGCTCCTGCACAGGTGGGCGTCGTCGGACGGCCGCTGCTCGCTCTCCCCGTGGTGCGCCTGAGCAGCGGTGCGTGTCCTGGGCACCAGCAGGAGACTGGTGATGCAAATGTAGAGTTCTTCAGCTGCTGAACCAAGCCAAAAAAAAACTCCAACAGCCGTGGAGGTCTAGCTTAGCCCTTAATTTAGGCACTGTAGAAGATTGACTGCTTTGGGATTGGGTACGCTCGCGTCTGCGTGGCGTTTGTTTCTTGATTTGAGGCCGGGAGACGTATGTATAGTGCTGGGAATTGGGCCGTGCCGGACCAGCCCGGCTCAAGCCCATCGTGCTTCATGCCAAACGGGTTCGAGCCAGCAAAGCCCAAAAGTTTTTTGGGCTGGCGTGCCAGCCCGAAGTGCAAAAACAGTGGCCCAGTCCGACCCTAAACCACGTCGTGCCTTCGTTGGGCCATGTCGGCCCAAGCCCGGCCCGTATATTTGACCGCATAATATCAAAATATTACAACCATATAAAGTTCATAGCTTACTAAATTAAAGATATTAAACAATCCTAGCATCATTTGACCACGTAAACTCCAAATATCATAACAATATAAAGTCGATATCGTCTTATTAAATTAAAGAAATTAAACAAATTGGTTTAATTGGGCCGTGCCGGCCCAAGCCCGGCCCATCTGTGCGGGCCGTGCTGGGGCCCGACGGGCTGGAATTTAAGGCACGGCCCAAGCCCGCCTTCGGGCCGTGCTAGCTCGACCCGTATTATTTCGTGCCGGGCCGTGCTTTGGGCTCCTGTTTTCAGGCCGTGCTCGTGCTGGCCTAAAAAGCCCAGCCCATATTCCCAGCACTATATGTATGTACGTACGAGTACGAGGCCACGGGGGGTACGCTCCCCTGTATCCTCTCCTCTGTATAGAATCCACTGAATCAGAATGCAACGCGTGACCCGAGCCAAGTACCTGGCGTCCTCTTCGGCCTGGATCCGGGCTGATATGCTTCACGCGACGGACGGCGATGGCGATTGCTCACCAGCTCGGATGATCAGATCCGATACTCCGATCCGATCCCAGGGGAAAGACGACAACGCAGGTTGTTGACTTGTCGTAGCATCGGATCCTCCCGACTCGATGATTGCGATGTTTACCACTACCAGTTTGTTCATGTAAGCCTTGAGCTGCGCAATCTCAACCACTGGAGGCATGGGAATGGGATCACGATCATCACCGAACTCAACCGTCGCATAAAAGGAAAGAAAGATTCTACTGCTATGATACAGTATGCAGAGGGGCCGAATCCCGTGCAGATCTTTCGATATTTCCTCCTCGTATGGACCAGCATCATGCCAGAGCAAGACTTTCAATGACACGTCTAACCTGATATTTAAAAGGAAATAAAGCTACCTTTTCTCTAATCGCGAATATAAGCACATCCGTCGTCCTGTAGCAAGACTTTTTCAGTCCTTTGATATTTGGGATGCTAACGTGTCGTGACTGAATGGCAGCTGTAGATATTTATGTATTTTTTCCTACAAATCTAATCAAAGTCAGCGCAATATACATGAAGCATCAAGTCCTTCTGTTGGGGAAAAGAGCGAGACAACTGAGTTAGCTCCCAACTGATGTAATAGCGCCCCAGAAATCATTTCCGACGCGGAGATGCATAATATCGCAGAATGCTTGGGTTTAGATTTACAATGTTAAATATTTACAGTCCTATCAGTGTCCAAATGTGGGATTTGTAGTTTGGTAATACTTAATTGGATGACCTGTATCCCTGTAGCTACATAGAAGATGTTAGTTCTATAAAACAGTATGCAAATAGTTTAAGTCCCTTCTGTATTCTACAGTTCGTCGTCTTGTTGAGCAGCGAACTCTTTCAGAATGTCTTCCTTGTATGGTCCGGAATCACGAAGGACCTTAATAGCATGCTTAACCTGGTATTATTAACACCAGGATATATTAGTTGGGAGTTTCAGGAAAAGGTAGAAAGGTATGCAGGCTGTCCACTATAGTAAACTGCATTTCCTAGAGGATTTTAAGAAAAGAAGAGTCTGGTATAAAGTAAATGACACGCTGGTAATGTCATCAATTACTCACCACTCGGAGGGGAAATAGACTTATCAACAATAAGCTAGAAAAAAGGTAAAATAAGATATCATACCATATGCGTTAATATATGGTATTAACAAACTACCGCTAAAGTCAATGCGTGTTTATTAAGATGTCCTAATCTTAGTCACACTCAGCACCGGCTAACATAGAATAGCATTAGCTCCAAAAAGCGGCTGCCGCGTTAATAATTTCTTCTATCTGTGTGTGTGTATCAATCAACTAATGGTGATGATGTTGTACACTGGAGCACCCGATGGGCCCATCAGAATGTGAGGCTAATGTAGTGGAAAATATTGAAACTAAAACAGGACAAGTTTCATATTTAGGGCTTGTTCGTTTCCGCGTTAACCCATGTGGATTAGGTGGTTCTGAGTCGGTTTAAATTCATAGCAAATCCCAATCCATTCCAATTTCCAATACACTTCAATCTACATGGAATTGGAATTAACCGAACAAGATATTAAGGGTGCCAGATGTGGTACTCAATCTAGGGTGATGTCACGAACTCAACCCTCTTACGTTAGAATATTGAACTAGAGAACAGAATTTAGACAAACGAGAGAGAGACAGAGAGCAGAAGGAAGACAGGAACACGGTTGTGTCCGTGGGGTTGATTCAGAGAAGATTCAAGTAACGCCCCGTTTGGATCATTAGAATTGAATTCCATTCTAATTCTAATAATGCATTAGAATTGAATTCCATTCTAATTCTAATAATGGAGCGTTTGGATCCCTTTATTTTAGAGAAATTAAAATTCACTCAATAAAGTAAATTATTTAATTTGGAATTTGACATTCCACCACTTTCCAAAGTTAAGATATAAGTCTATCTCAAATTCATGTGGTGAAGGATGAGAAATGATTTTATGCATTAGTAGAATTTGTTTCTACTCTGTAACTTACATGACATTATTCGTCTCACTCCTCTATAGTAAAAATGTAGCACATAAATATCTCCGACATCTTGCTAATAATAGTATACAAATATATTTTGTACAAAATCAAATTAGCTTAATTGGTATATGCCTAAATTAATATTATTAGAATGAAATTCAATTCCAATGATCCAAACGGGGCGTTATAGTAATTTAGGCATATATCAAATAAACTAATTCGGTTTTATGCAAAATATATTTATATACTATTATTAGCAAGATATCGGAGATATTTACATGCTACATTTTTACTATAGAGAAGTGAGACAAAGAGTGTCATGTAAGTTATAGAGTAGAAACAAATTCTACTATGCATAAAATTATTTCTTATCATGCACTCCATGAATTTGAGATAGCCTTATATCTGAACTTCGGAAAGTGGTGGAAATGTGGAATGTCAAATTCCAAACTAAATAAGTTACTTTATTGAGTGAATTACAATTCCTCTAAAATAAAGGGATTCAAACGCCCCGTAATAGAATTCTGTTACTTCTCTTGATGAATAGCCCACCACCCACCCTGGCTTATATACTGCCGGCTAGTTTCTTACATGGGCCAGCGGCCCAACCAAGAATAGCAAAAACGCCTACTGAAGAGAATACAAGAGCCATGGTCATGCCAGGTGAGTTTGGCATTGGATGCTTGATTAACTACAGATACTATGCACTCAGATGAAGGAGCTATATATGCGTTCACAAAAGACAGCAAGGTTGACATCACATAGTTTTGCTTGCAGAAAAAAAAAAGATATCACATAGTTTTGAAGATACACTGGTTGAAAATATCAACATGAAAATACCTGAGCTGTCTCATGAGTAAGATAATTTCCAATAGCTGCCGCAAAACCAGGATTTGAAAAGTAGTGGCAGCTGTAAGTTGTCACTGGGAGGTAACCACGCTGGATCTTGTGCTCTCCCTGAGCACCTGCCTCCACCTTACTCAGGTTTAACTCTATGGCTGCTTCAATCGCCTGGACAATATCACTATACTGTAAGCAGACCATATATTGGCATTGTTCTATGGTTCCAAACATGAGCAAAATACCTGATAATAGCAAGCTTCAAAATGCAAATTGGGAAAGTAAGCATCTGGCAGGCATCCCCATAACCGGCCAAATAGTGTATCACCTCCAATAAGGTTAAGAGCGCCAGCAACTAGTTTATCATCTTTTTCAGCAACTATAAGCATCACATTCTCCCCCATCTTTTCTCCCAAGAGGTGAAAGAAATCCCTTGTCAAGTATGGTCTGCCCCAACTGCAGCGAAAAGTAACCTATGAGAAAGGATGTGATGTGAGTTTTGCTTTCTCTCGATCATTGCGTTGCCACAGAACTCATTTAATTGAACAGATTCAGATTTCGAAACAGAGAACATGGGATGAGATAAAAAAAACTCGGCCGCTATAGGCCAAATCTTTTACTCGTACTTTGAATCCTCCAGACCCTACACGAGGATCCAGCCCCCAGAGATCAGTCGACCTCGTGTGCACACGATCAAGGGAACCAGTGAGTGACCTTTTTAACCTCAACCTGAAATTCGATCCCATTGAGATTCGAACTTAGGACCTGAAGACTGGTACTCATACCACATAACCAACTCAGCTAGAGGCCCTTTCGCATGTGATGCGACAGAAAAAAAGAATAAAAAGACATTAAAATGGAAGCATCCCTATTTCCCTAGCTACAATTGAAAAATGTGTAACCAATCCTTATTTGTACCTACATATATGCTCCTCTTCTTAATGAAAAATGTGTCTAGGCACGGTCACGAAAAATACCTACAGATATGTCGTGTAATAACACAAAAAGTACGAAAAGGTGAGGGGTTCACATACTCACGCGGTGATGGCATAGTTGTTAAGGCGATAAGGCGAGGTAAGGCGATTGGCCCCCTTTTCACCTTTTAATCGATAAGGCGTAAGACCAACTCCAGCAGACTCCCTCTCCGTATCCCTAAAACGCGCGGCCAACAGGTTCTCTCTCCTCTCCGTATCCGTCTCCGTTTCCAGCAGACTCCGTATTTACACTCCGCATGCAGTCTATGACACCTGGGGCCCGCGAGCAGCCGCGCGCGCGTGCAGAGAGCTGCGGAGAGGAGAGAGAAAGCGTGGAAAAGGGGAGTGCGGGTACAGCCCGTGCGTTTTACGGAGAGGGATGCGGAGACTGCTGGACTGATGAATAGTGTGCTTCGCTGCGCAAAATAGGGATACGGAGCCGCATGCGGAGTGTTGCTGGAGTTGGTCTAAGGCGAGGCGACGCCTTAAATAAATTTAAAAGTAGAATAAATATTGATATTTGAGAAAGTGTTATGGACAAACATATATTAATAAAGAAGAGGAAAAGAAAAAGAAAAAGACTAGCCAGCTAGTCTAGTTAGCCTACAAATCAGCCCAACTAGCCCATTAAAATTAGATCAAGCCCACTTCCTATCTCTCCATCTCTCCCAGCCGACCAGCCCTCACCCAGCCGCCTCCCTCTCCCCCTGTCTTCTCCCAGCGGCTCTCCCCCTCTCTCTGCCGGCGCTTCTCCCTCTCCTGTCTGCGCCGCCGCGCCGCTGCAGCCTGCTGCCATGATGGTTCTTAAAACTTTGTTGCATCTTCCAATTCAAGAAGAAGTCTATGTGCTAGCAGTCACATGCATTTATCAGTTATTACTTCAAATTTCAAACTCCAATCCCTATTTCCCATTTAGACCGTTTAAAAACTACACAATGGCCAATGGTATCTGTTTAAGTGGACCATTTAGCTCGATTAAATATTATTTTGCCAATAATTTGGTAAACTTCTATTCCTTGCTTGCTTTGATTAATTTTAGTTCTTAATACACAGTAGCACATTAAATATTACTCCTTTAAAAAGATCATACATGTTTAATAGAGGGAGCAGATTAAAAAATAATAAACCAACCTAGGGAAACTATGTTAAATAAGAAGAATGAACACCAGAATTCATGTTAAGAGTTAGTCAACAAGAATGGTGCTGCATCATGATATGTATAAATGCCGACAGTAGATCAACAACCATTTCAAGAACAACATGGGATAATGTTAGGTATAGAATAAATAAAAAATACAAGGTAAGAAGAATGTGAAACCAAACTGATTATCAGTTGTGTTACGATAGAATTTATAGAAGGTGTCCCAGTGTCTGCTCTGCAATGTGAATATAAACAATTATAAGTAAGCTGCCAAGAAAGCAACAAAGTTAATGTGATATTGGTGAAGAATATGGTATAAAATAAGTGACTGAAGAGTACAATTGAAGAACTATCTCTCCCTCATAATTACCTTTATTTCGTCTCCACGAAGTCGCTTCATTTGCAAATTTTGGGCAGGAATCTGGGGAAAAAAGATTATCCTCAATTGACAAGCACATTTGAATCAATTAAGCCAAAAGAAGGTAAACCTTTTTACGTTCTTGTCTGATATTCTTCCGTTTAGGCTGCTTCAAATCCATCAGAAACTCATCAAAACTGAGATGGCATGGTGAACAAAGAATATCAGCACACATTTAGAAATCACAATAAACTAGCCAACTAACACGTAATCTCACAAAGTTTAGCACAAAATCAACAAGGCAGTGATTCCATAAAAAAATACTGTTTCAAAACGACAGTCCACATGCTATGCTTTATCTGAAATGTGCTCTTAGCTACAATTATCTGGTCAAGATAACTACTTCTTTTGGCACTAATAAAGGAAAAAGTTAGCCAAAATAGGTATAAAACCTCATGGCCCACAGATAAAGCCTAACCAGAATGCTATAACAAGCTGGTTCACCACTATTTAAAGATATACTACAGCCAAGTGTCATAGTTTTTAAGAAACAAGAGAGGTCGTGAAAAAAGAACAGAAAAATGCCTTGAGTTAACAGTATATGAGGAAATAGTAGCTGCACCCAAACTGTGAGCTTGTTTGCACTTTTAGTCCACCAAGACTTTCTTAAAATGAGATGTTCCACCCAAGTTGCAGTATAATAGGGTTTAGGACTTAGAAGTCCCAACTTCAAGCATCGAACCATCCAGAAGAAAATGCTATTGATATCATAATGTGTTGTCACCTCTTGTAATTCCGATTTCTCCAGTGATATTGCAACCCGATTCTTTGTAACAACCCACTATCCTTCAGTTTGCTGAATTCACCTTCGGACGGAAACGTAATATGTAATGATGACACGTTCATCTGAAATGCAGAAGAAACCGACAGATATTAACTTCGTTCAATACATCTGAAGGCAGTCTTTTAAGAGCCATACAGAGGTAGTTGATAAATAAACAAAGCAACCCAAGTTGTCACTATGTATATACACGAGCCTACATCAATAATTAGTAATGTGACATCTGGCCCACTTTGAATAAGGCACATGGTGTATAGGGGGTTTCGTCTCCCCCCTTTCTTGGTGAGGGTGGGTTAGACTAACATATAATGTTTCTAGAGTCCATACCATCAACCCTGGATTAAACATTTTTAGGTGAAGCGAAGACACAAGATTAAGTGGGTTGGTGTGGATGTGAGCGCTCAGAGTGAATCTGAATTGTTTGGACTTTCAGGTGTTACAAGTCAACACCATAAAGATAAAGAAACGTGAGTTGTAAAGAGAGACAGGATTTAAAACTTCTATACTTCAGCATTGACTCCTCACCCGCACACATTTAGTAATGATCAAGCCCTGCTTTAGCAACTTTGTAGCTGCAAGCAGACAATCAAATTATTCTATTTAAACGAAATACTTTGTGTCCTTTGGTATAAGCTGTAAATGTCAAGAAAACAAGAACGAAAGAAGACAGATGACTCAACAATTAAGAAATAGTGGGCCCTGGAGGATATCACAATGCCATATGAAGTAGAACTGATAAAATGTGGAAACAATGAACAGTAGCACATAGATGCTATAACTATAGGATGTTTGCTACAATTCTTAGGCATTCTTAGTAGGCACTACTTTAAACCAAAATTTGCAAGAATGCTAACCCAGATACCTTGGTAGTGAGGCTCATCAAACCTTTGACTAGTGCGTCAAAAACTTGATCACGGTATGATGTATTTCGAAGTAATATTCTTTGACCAGTTACTGGAGTAAAAGGCACACAAGACTGGAGCTTTGGATAGTATTCAAGGCCATAGTTGTAATAAGCTTCTGCCCATGATTGATCAAACACAAACTCTCCCCTAGAATGGCTGCAAGTTCACAATGTTGTCTCTCAGACAATGAACAAGATAAAAGGAGAACCTACTACATCGCAAGTAGGAAAACAGGAGATGATATTCTGTTAATGATGTTAAACCTTTTAAGGTAAAGTGGAACAACACCTATAATATGTCCATTCTCGTCCCGTGCAACAATATGAAAAGGTAACCAGCCAGTTTCCTGAAATCAATCGAGGCGACCAAGGTCACAAGGAAGACAATAAGATAACAGAGTGTACATCCATGATTGTTGGTACAGAATAAAAGTTAGATCTAATATTTGTTCAATCTATGGCAAATATTTTTCAAAAAGAAAGCAACTGTGGAATTAAGAATCACAATCATATGGGGTCATGCTAAGCACATAGAAAAGGAACTCCCTCATCATAGGTCATTCATAATTTGGGATGTCTCAATTTGCCTAGTGATATTGCAGACAAATCTTGTTTGTGGTTCTGTTGTCAATTAAACACAGCAAATTTATCGTCAAAACCAATGTATTCAACATTATGCATGCATATAATGGAGCTTGAGCACTTAACGACTAAAACTAGTGTTCACATAAACACTAAACGCTATACAGTCAGTCACCTATCGTTTAGCCATTATTCGGGCAAAACAGCTGTATAGGCAGTAGATGAACAGTGATTAAAACTGAAATGTCTTTGTATGATCTGACGAGAATACATGGTGCTTTATGTGCTTACCTTGACCGCAGAACCTGATTCTTCTAAGCTTGAGAGGAATGCATAAGTAAGGAAAGGGTTAAAATTTCCAGGATCATCTAAATCACACGCACAGGCATCCCAATCCGCAGCAGGAATGTCAATGATTGAAGAAGCAACAGAAATAGACACCTCTCGTGGTTTTGCACCTACCTGAAACAAACGAGTGATTAAGGAAACCATGAATTAGGTGCATAAGTCCTCAAAAAGGAGTTCACTCAAGAAACACAAAACACCTCTGAGGCTGACCCTGAGAGCGTATAGGATTCAGCAGGAGGGATCAGTTCACGTGGTGTCGTGTCCCCCCTAGGCCATCCAAAAAGTGCATTGACCATTAATCGTGGCGCCAACCTTCGGAAGCTGACCTTCGAAGATGGATGTCCCTGCAAATGATCATCGCCAGAGTAAGCAAACTTAGTTTTGAGAACAAAATTCTGTAGCAGGATGAACAAACATTATACCAAACAGAATATAGGTAAACAAAGGAAACTAAACAGATGCCAGAATGGGCGTAAACCATATGGCTACTTTAGACCAAACTTATTCTGGAACAGCCCAGTCGGTTTGCCGCGTTGAATCTTGAATGCTACACGCAAAAGGCTCAGACAAGCAACTTGTAGTGTGTGATATATCCATTTTTCTCCTGCTTAATGAAGCACTCCAACAAACTACCATTATCTAACAGAATCACTGAATCAGTATGTATCATACCTGGAAATCATGATTTATGTGTATAGCATATACTGACAATCGAAAAAGGGCTTCTAGCTGAGTTGGTTGGGTGGTTTGAGGAGTGCTTCTAGCTAAGTTGGTTAGGTGGTTTGAGTAGTATTCCTCAGATTCTGATTTGTCTCTGGTCTGTCCGGCATCAAAGCATGAGTCTAAGGCCTAGTCTCAGTCGCGGGCGTCCTCACATGAGCTACAGTACCATTATGTATAAGGAGAAGTTCTTCATAAATGAAATGTCAAGGTCTACCCCCCCCCCCCCCCCCCGGCGCAGGTCGAGCATATACTGAAAATCCAAACAAACAATTGTGTCAGGATCAGCCTCCAAATCTAACACTCACTCAACTGTACTGTTTCGTGTCAATTAGAATCAGATGATCCATGGTTAAGCGGTCTCCCAGAAGAATATGGCAGCTTCGGAACGAGGTACGGCGTTGAAACCCTACTAACCGTATCGCTGCGTGTGGATTCCACCAGCCGAATACATCACCAAATTACACTCGGGGAGGAGCGGCCGAGCGGGAAGGATCACAGAGTACTCACGCGGCTGCGGTAGCGAGGGCCGGAGGCAAGGAAGGTGGGGGAAGGGTGCAGCGTCGCCGCCGCCGGCGAGGCCATCGTTTGTCCGCGCGCCTCAGGCTCGCTCCGGGCGCCGAGGGGAGAGGAGACGCGCGAGCTTTGAGAGAGAGCGGCGCGACGCTGACGTCCGGGGTCCCGCGAGCCAACTACGCCGTCTACGCGATGCGTGGAGCGTAGTGTGGCTTCTTCGGGCAGCAGACCACCTGGCTCCACGTCCACGAACTGCTCTGCGCTCGCGAACCACAGAACTGCACGAAACGAAAGCCCGCACGCAGGAAGAGGAGCCGCTAGAGGTGACAAAACAATGTTAGCTTTATATTAAAGCCAACCATTATAACTGCTATATCTCTAATATATATAGTGATAAAACACTATAAAAATATTAAAAACTGTTTCGGATTAAAATCAAACGAACAGTCTCGTCAACGACTTAACGAGGACTTGATACCATTTAACTTATAGGAAATTTCTCTACTAGAGTTACGGTATATGAAGATTTTAATCTCTATGGGTATAGATTTAGGAGAAATTATTTCCCCATTAGATATGTGGGTATGGGTATAAAAAAGACAGAATCTAAACCAGATTATCTATGGATAATTTTCACTCAGTAAAATTAGGAGTGCATTCCAATAGCAATAAGCCTAACAAATAACTCTACCTCTTTTAACCCTTTTAAGCACCCATCCATCAACCCATACGGCCAACCAGACGTCACCCCGTCCACCAGTTCAGGTGTCACTTTGTTTTTGTTGTTTTTGCATGGTTAAATAATGTTTTTGTTAAATGTTAGATTTATTTGTGATTTATTGTTGTTAGGTGTCGTGTGGCTATTAATGTTATAAAAAATATAATGTGATCAAAATTTTCTTGATGAAGATGAGACCCATTGGAGGGTCTGATCAGAGTAGGGATATGTATGTGATAAATTTTATACCTATAATGGTTATGAATATGAGGATGAGGATAAGTATAGCTTCATAGGATGGACGTGAGATGTTTGAACCTGGTGAGAAATTCCACATCAACACCTCTAGGAGCCACATTTACCATTTAATAGAGGGTCAGGGGCACGCACAGAAACAGTAGCCCGCCTCAATTTTTTTTTCTGTTATAGGATGAATGCATGCTTGGAAGCATAAGCTTGGAGGGTAAATGAAAAGTCAGTATAAATCACAACGTCCAGAGGACATCTGTTGCCCTGCTGGAAAAGCAAAGTTTTAGGGCTGGTTTGGAACCCTAATTTTCCAAGGGTTTTTCATTTTCCCATGGGAAAGTAGTTCATTTTTCTTTAAAAAATTGAAAATCTCGTAGAAAAATGGGGTTGCCAAACTAGCCCTTATAGTGAAGAAAAGATACGAAGTAGACAAGTGAGTTGTAGACAAGAGAGTGGTGGCTTGTTCGGATGCAGAGGTTTTGGAGGGGATTGATGGGCATAGGATTACATGCCACTCAAATATTTATACATCTAAACAAGCCCTAAAATAATCACACTGCAGTACAACATTGCATGCCATTGCCGTAGACAAGCACAGTTACAGGTCATTACAGCTGAATCATGTATCACAACATTACATGTCAAGTGAGTTCCTGTTCAACGAGGTTAAAGGGGCATCACAAATGTACAAATTTGCTTTATTATTAATCAAGAAAAATAAACAATGAGTTGCCGGAGTTTCCTGTGCCCCCCTGCCATTCTAGTCTCTTGTAGGCAGTAGAGCCACCACTGGAGATATGGTAATAGATCACGATCCAAATCTTCTTCCACAATTTGTTTGGGACCTTAAATAATTTTAGTTAAAAAATTATTGGACTGAAAACTCTAACCCTAATCAAGGTCGTATGCTAAATTTATAACAGAGATGTTGGACCTAAGCCCATTACACAAAGCCCCATTACACTGAGTACACAGTAACTCTAACAACCTCACAGTCGAAACTCTAGCTGCGAGAAATGTTGAGACTGGACTGAAACTCCTCGAACATCGACGCAGGGAGACCCTTGGTGAAGATGTCGACGAACTGAGAAGTAATCGAGACATGAAGAACCCGCACATCTCCGACGATAACCCGCTCACGAACCAAGTGTAGGTCGAGCTCGACATGCTTCGAGTGTTGATATTGGACAACGTTGGTGGAGAAGTACATGGCGCTGACGTTGTCACAGTAGACAAGGGTGCTTCGAAGCAGCGGGCTGTGTAGCTCCTGGAGCAGCTGACGAAGCCATGTCGCCTCGACGACACCGTTGGCAACAACGCGTTACTCGGCCTCGATGCTGGAGCGGGAGACGAAGGGTTGCCGCTTCGAAGACCAGAAGAGATGAGGCTATCGCCAAGGAACGACAAAACCAGAAGTGAACCGACGGGTGTCGGGACAACCATTCCAATCGGCGTCGGTGTAGAGAACGAGATTAGCGGTCGCAAATCGGCGAAGGAGAAGGCCGAAGTCGGTGGTGCCGTGGAGGTACCGAAGGATCTGCTTCATAACGGTGAGATGTGGCTCACGGGGGGGCATGCATATGAAGACACACCTGCTGGACGGCGTAGGCGATGTCGGGACGTCTGAAGACGAAATACTACAGAACCCTGGCAACACTCCGACAAAAATGAATAAAAATAGAGTCCGATCCTAATCCGATTTGATTCTTAAATTTTAGTGTAAAATTTAGAGCACATTACTACCCAAGCCACCGCCATGTAACAATTGTACAAACTTCCACAGGTTCACCTGCGGCGGAATTTTGGACGAACCGCAAAAGCACCAGGCCTCAGCTCATCAAATCGATACCTGCAAGCAGAAGGCTGTCAATCGTACTTGTGTGTGTACACTTAGGCGTAGAGTTGTATTGATTGCATCGAATGTTACCCGTTCTCAATAAGGAAACTCCTAACGGCAACAGGCAGTGAAGCCTGCCCTTTGCTATGGTTACCCATCCCTGTGTAAAGTACAAACAGAAAAAGAGTTATTGCCAAAGCTGGTGTTGCTTACATCATGAACATGATACCATTCTTTCTTCTATATATGCTGTTATTAGATGAACCAAACCAATGCATTATCTGTTTGTAAAATGATAAGATGCCCTCATCCATTAAATTGCATGTCTGCAGATCATATTTACAAAGATAGTGGCAAGAAAAGTGACGAACATAAACTGTTTTAGTTTTGATATGAAACCATCAACTGTGTGTGATAGGAAAGCATGCATATAGGAACAACAGGTTACCTGTGATCACATGTAAGATAGACTGCTTAGGCCGGCGTAAGACCACCATCTCAGCAGCAAGCTCAATGTTTGAACCAGTGGTTGATTCAGAATATGCAGATTCCAACTTAGCTAAGTCCTCAGATGAGGATGACTTATTCCCAGGTTGCTGGAACTCTATCATGTGGAGATGCCTCTCCAATACTGCTACAGCCTCTGATGCATGAAGACCATGCATGTCTATCTTCCAGATGTCATTATTGCTATTCCTAAGGCGAAAAATTTCTTCCGCTGCCTTGTTATTCAGCTTTTCAGCAGCTGCCCGCTCTTCCTGAGCTCTGAGAGAAAGTTCCTTGGCAGCAGCATGGTCACCTCTCAAAAATGCATTACTGGCAGACTGGGAATGCTTTGTGGCAGCCCTGCAACCAAAAGGAAAGAATGAGGCTCATTATTTCACTTGAAAAGAGTTGACTTTGGTCATCACATAAAATTGGTGCACAAACCTTAAATAAAAAAATATTGCCATCTTGAATTGTCTTAGTGTCTGATAAATTTTTATGGCCTGTTAGACCTATAATTCAAGGATTTCATATTCCTTTCTACAATTCTTTACCAATTAATGGCTTTGAATGCTCATGCAAGTTTGGAACTACAAGAGTAAATGATCATACGAAAGTTCTATGCTTAACAGTGTACATGTCACGGCTAGAACTAGAATGAACATCCTAGGCTCCTGGTGGATACAGAGAGAATAGAGACACGTTTCTTCTATGCATAACCCAGAGTAAATATTATTGTAACAGCAGACAGTTTGAAAAATATAAGAACAAACAAGGAATTTCATCATACCTCATCATTTTCAATGCATCTTTCCGGTAGCTGAAGTAATCATCATCAATATATTCGAATTCAGGCTGCAAGGGTATAGAGGGAAAGTTCATCAGGGGCAGCAACAACTGTGAGCTATCTGGATTTGCTTTGCCTGCTGCAGCACTTTCTGATGGTGATCCGTGTGTTTTATTCATCACATCAGCCAGTTGCCCAGATGTTCTGCCCTCTCCACTCTGCAAGTCAGGAGAGTCCATAACTTTCAACAGATCAGATGCTTGGCCGACATCATTATTCACAGCAGCAAGTACATCCTCAATTAAGTTAATGTCGGCCCAACTGTGTGCATCTTTCAAGATCTTAACTTTATTAAGAGGTGCAGAGATTGCACCGTGATTCCCGCTGTCCACGTGATTAGCAGAATTCTTATTTCCGCATCCAGTACTAACAGCTCCAGAATCAACAGAAGGGCGAACCACTGAAGCAAAGGGCTTTCGTTTTAGCCCATTCTTTTCTGTAATGGAGCTACTAGCAATATTAGAGGCTCCAGAATTTGAGAGAGACGGAAATGGATCAGCATCACCTTCATACCCACTGCCATCTGCACTGCGCTGCTTGCGATCAAACGCAGCCCACCCAGAGTTTGGGTTCTTCTGTCTATGCATTTTGACAGCTGGTCGCCTTCTTGATCAGTCTAGTTTCAGCGTAAGCTGAAAAAACAACACCAATGATGCGATTGCTATCACAAGGATGCTGGGTCCCTAGCTTTATTTCCCACCACTAGGCACCAGCTGAGAAATTCAGCAGTGTTTTCCTATAACACAAGGGCAAGAAGGTCAGATACTCAGATCAGTTCACCCAATACAGGCTGAAAATGACTAATTACTGGCGCTGCTTGTTTTCACAAGCATGCTCCACTTCTTCTATCTAATATATGTTAGAATTATAGGCATTTTCCGTATCATTTTAATTCCATAAATTAACCTTATGATGATGACATATGAAATATAATTAATCATAGAAATCACTTTCTCAAATATATCCATAACAATATGGATCATGAAAACATAAAGCATATGAATTATATAGATCATATAAATATGATAAACATGTAAACTGACTGAACAATTGAAAATAAACAAATAGAAACATAAACAGCATGATTGTAAAATTGAAACAAACAGATATAACACGTTATAAGGTAACAGAACAGATGAGATAAACTCTTTGCTATATATGAAACAGTACAGATGCATATATAAAACATATATAATCTGTAGAACGCAAAACAGTAAGGAAATAAACTGATCATACCCTCCGATGCGCTCTGATCCAGATCCTTGTCCTACTTCCTTTGTCATGTCGTAGATGTTTTGGGCAGTCGCGTAGACGCTCCCCAAAAACCTAATTGCCGATCCCCCGTGCAAGGTCTCGAACGGCACCGGCTTCGGAGGCACCTGCCCTCTCGCTTCTCTGTGCGCGCAGAGTCACGAGATGGAAAAACCCTCACTCGGCGGCTGGACTGTGATTCTGAAAGTGGTGTGTTCGCGTGTACCGAGTGACAGGGGTGCTCCTCTATTTAACCTCTCGCAGAGGGAAGTTGAAGGAGAAAGGTCGCCGAGTCACGCCAAGAGTCGGCCAGCTCTCGCCGAGTTACGCCAAGAGTCGGCCGAGTTATGCCATGGGTCGGCCAGCACTCGCCGAGTCACGCCATAAGTCGGCCAGCTGAAGGATAAGGGTCACTCGGCTGGCTGACGAAGAGACAGAGTCACTCGGCTGGAGAGTCACTCGGCCGACGAAGAGACAGGGTCACTCGGCTGACGTACGCGGTTAGTGAGTGCTAAAAATTAACACAACCACACCACGCCCGCTCGCCTGCCTGCCTGCCTGCCTCGCCACGCCTCGCCTCGCCACGCCACGCCACACCCGGCCCGGCCCGGCCCGGCCGGCGGCGGCGGCGGCGCGCGCGCGCGCGTGTGGCACGCCCTTGTCCATTTCTTGACTTCTCAAGTTAAGTGGAATAAATCCCACCATATAAGTCAAGGCAAAAGACCCTTGGACTTCCAATGTGGTACTATTGGTATTCTCCACCATTACACACCATAGAGTTTATTCAATAAATGGGCCAAGCCCATAAAAGATCCAACAATCCCCACCAAACTCTAGGGTTTGTAATGATGAAGTATCAGAATCACAATCCTTTGATATACCAGTTTTCGATGGAGACTGTTAAGTTGAACATCCATCTAGAATAAGAGTTTCACTCATTCACAACTGAACAATGGACTATGCCTTGAATTGACAGTTTTGTGCGAAATAAGATTCACTCAAATCCTTTGCTGATACTTGGCTGCAAAAGGGTATTCCCGCTGTTTAGAAGCATATAAGTCACACTTCAGTGCCTTTCATGAGTATTTAGGGATTACCCAAGTCCCATAGACTGTGACTAGCAGTCTGACTCATATAGGTGTATTCCTCAAAAGATGTTCTGTAGGACAACATCTCACCTTTATAAGACTCTTGGAATACATTAAGGTAAATACCATCCTGCCTTACAGAAAGGAAAGATGTGCATCAGAAATGAGTTAAGAAAGGGATCTTTCCTCACAACCTACTCCTAGCTTGTTTCTCCACTCTACTTCACGGGATCTCCGATCACATAGAGCAGGTTACCACTAGAGTAGATCTCACATGGGTCTCATACCCATTTCCCTCGATGCACTTTCTATCACATTGCGTGATAGACCCTTAGTGAATTGATCTGCCAGATTATTCGAGGTGTGGACATAATCCACAGTTATAACTCCGGAGTTTTTCAACTTTCTGACAGATTTCAATCTCCTCTTAACATGCCTTGTAGACTTCATGTTATTCCTAGAACTGTTAACCTTTGTAATCACCGTTTGGTTGTCACAGTTCATGGAAATAGCCGGTATCGGTTTTTCAACTACCGGTAAGTCCAATAGGAAATCACGAAGCCACTCGGCCTCAGCCCCAGCAGTGTCTAATGCTGCGAGTTCTGCTTCCATTGTAGACTTCGTTAAGATAGTCTGCTTGCAAGACTTCCAGGAAACAGCGCCACCTCCAAACAGAAACACATATCCGCTTGTGGCATAAAGCTCATCAGCATCAGAAATCCAGTTGGCATCACAATAGCCTTCCAGCACTTTTGGGTTTCCGGTATAATGAATACCGTATGTCATAGTACCTTTCAAATACCGCAACACTCTCTCAAGAGCACGCCAGTGATCATCTCCTGGTTTCGACACAAACCGACTTAGCTTACTCACAGCATAAGAGATGTCTGGCCTTGTTGCACTTGCAAGGTACATGAGCGAGCCAATGATCTGGGAGTATGTCAATTGATCCCTTGCTATTCTCCGATTCTTTCTTAATAGCACACTGGGGTCATAAGGTGTTGGAGCAGGATCACAGTCACTAAAACCAAAGCGACTCAATACCTTTTCCACATAATGGGATTGTAACAAAGTTACCCCACCATCAGCTTCTCTAACAAGCTTGATGTTTAGAATGACATCAGCTTCTCCCAAATCTTTCATCTCGAAATTGCTCGATAGAAGATTTTTAACTTCCTCAATCACATTGAGATTTGATCCAAAGATCAAGATGTCATCAACATAAAGGCACAGCATAACAGACTCACCCCCACCATACCGATAGTATACACACGTGTCAGATTCATTTACAACAAAGCCAGCTGCTGTAAGAGTATTATCAAACTTTTCATGCCATTGCTTAGGTGCTTGTTTTAGGCCATACAATGATTTTATCAACCTGCACACCTTGTTCTCTTGACCATCCGCAATAAACCCTTCTGGCTGATCCATATAGATCTCCTCATCCAACTCTCCATTTAGGAAAGCTGTCTTAACATCCATCTGATGAATGATAAGACCATAAGAGGCTGCCACGGCTATTAATGTGCGAATTGTAGTCAATCGAGCCACTGGTGAGTAGGTATCAAAGAAATCTTCACCCTCCTTTTGGGTATATCCTTTGGCCACAAGCCTTGCCTTGTACCTCTCGATTGTACCATCAGGCCTAAGCTTTTTCTTGAAGATCCATTTGCAACCTATAGGTTGACAACCATAAGGACGGTCAACGACCTCCCAAGTTCCATTAGACATAATAGATTCCATCTCACTCCTTACTGCTTCCTTCCATAAGTCAGCATCAGGAGAGGAATATGCCTCACTAATGGTAGTTGGTGTGTCTTCCACAAGGTACACTATAAAGTCATTACCAAAGGATTTTGCAACCCTCTGTCTCTTGCTCTTTCGAGTGACTATAGTGTCATCCTCCTCAGGGATGTGCACGCGAGAATCCTCAGCATGATCTATAGGAATCGACAGTTCGTGCTCATGGGGAATTATAGTCTCATGACTTGTATCACTAGATGTATTCTTCATGGGAAACTCATTCTCAAAAAATGTTGCGTCTCTTGATTCCATGATAGTATCAACATACATATCAGGCACATCAGATTTTATAATTAAGAACCTATACCCAGTGCTGTGAAAAGAGTACCCAAGGAATATACAGTCAACAGTTTTAGGCCCAAGTTTACGCTTTTTGTTGATTGGCACATTCACTTTAGCCAAGCAACCCCAAGTGCGCAAATACGAGAGATTTACTCTTCTCTTTTCCCATTCCTCAAATGGAGTGATCTCTTTGTTCTTTGTTGGAACTCTATTCAGGACATGACATGCTGTCAAAATCGCCTCACCCCACCATGCCTTGGATAATCCCGCTGTACTCAACATGGCATTCACCAAATCTGTTAGAGTGCGGTTTTTCCTTTCAGCAATCCCATTGGATTGTGGTGAGAATGGCGGTGTCCTCTCATGAATAATACCATGTTCCAAGCAGAACTCATCGAACACATTAGAGAAATATTCTCCACCTCGGTCGGACCTTAAACGTTTTATTTTCCTCTCAAGTTGGTTCTCTACTTCAGCTTTGTAGGCCTTAAAATAATTGAACGCTTCATCTTTTGTTTTTAAGAGATACACATAGCAAAATCTAGTGGAGTCATCTATAAAAGTGAGAAAGTATCTTTTACCACCTTTGGTCAAAATTCCATTCATCTCGCACAGATCAGAATGAACAAGTTCTAGAGGTGCCAAACTCCTCGCCTCAGCAACCTTGTGAGGCTTGCGAGGTTGTTTTGATTCAACACACACATGGCACTTAGACTTTTTGACCAAATTAAATTTAGGAATTAAATTTATATTTGCTAACCGCATAAGACAGCCAAAGCTTGCATGACAAAAACGTGAATGCCATAAATCCGACTCATCAGAAAAATGAACAGAATTCACGAGTTTATTACACACATCATGCAGTGATAAGCGGAACAGCCCTCCGCAGTCATATCCTTTACCAACAAAAGTACCATGTTTCGACACAACACATTTATTAGACTCAAGAACAACTTTGTATCCATCTCGACATAGCATAGATGCGCTAACGAGATTCTTCTTGATAGAGGGCACATGCTGCACGCTCTTCAATGGCACCGTCTTTCCCGAAGTAAACTTCAGAATGACCGTACCAACACCAAGAACATGAGCACGCGACCCATTTCCCATTAACAAGGCGCCAGACCTCCCGACCTGGTAGGAGGAGAACATAGAGGCATCAGCACACACATGAATGTTTGCGCCACTGTCCATCCACCACTCAGGTGAATTACAAACTGAGAGAACAAATGGTAAAGAATTACCATACCCAGATGTTCCACCTTCAGTTTCAGTGGTAACAACATTAGCTGATTTCTTGTCTTGTGTGAACTTGCGATCAGGGCACTCTCTAGCCCAATGTTGATCACTGCCACAGACAAAGCAACCTCCCTTTCCCTTGTTGTTGTTGTTCTTCTTTTTAAACTGTGCTGTATGAACAGGTTTATTTGCGTTCTCTGGTTTGTTTTGGTTTTTTCTTCTTGTTAAACTTGCGGAAGTTTCTCTTCTGCACCACATTAGCAGTAGAGGTCTCCACACCTTTTCCATTGTCCTTTGATCTAGCTCTTTCCTCAACATCAAGAGTACCAATGAGCTCCTCCACATTGAACTCTTGTCTCTTATGTTTGAGAGAGGTAGCAAAGTCCTTCCAAGAAGGTGGCAACTTGGCGATTATACCGCCAGCCACAAACTTGTCAGGCAAAGGACAAGGAAAAAGTTCGAGTTCCTTAGCTAGTGCCTGAAACTCATGAGCCTGTTCCACTACAGATCGGTTCTCAACCATCTTGTAGTCATACAGCTGCTCCATGAGATACAGCTCGCTACCAGCGTCAGTAACTCCAAACTTTCCAACAAGAGCATCCCACAGCTCTTTCCCCGTGGGAAGGATGATATAGCTTTTCTGGAATTTTGTATCCAGTGCGCTAATTACTGCTCCTCGAAAGAGGTTGTCTTCAGCCTTAAACTTAGCCTCATCCTCAGGAGGTAAGTTGGCAGGCTTGCCCTCAGCGGCATGAAAACAAGACATTGCAGTTAGCCACAATTCCATCTTAGCTTTCCATATCAAGAAGTTTTTACCATCAAACGGATCAGGCTTTAGCACAGCAGCAAAACCTCTGACAGAAAAATGCCTAACATTAGGTTTTTGGATTGTTAGAATTATAGGCATTTTCCGTATCATTTTAATTCCATAAATTAACCTTATGATGATGACATATGAAATATAATTAATCATAGAAATCACTTTCTCAAATATATCCATAACAATATGGATCATGAAAACATAAAGCATATGAATTATATAGATCATATAAATATGATAAACATGTAAACTGACTGAACAATTGAAAATAAACAAATAGAAACATAAACAGCATGATTGTAAAATTGAAACAAACAGATATAACACGTTATAAGGTAACAGAACAGATGAGATAAACTCTTTGCTATATATGAAACAGTACAGATGCATATATAAAACATATATAATCTGTAGAACGCAAAACAGTAAGGAAATAAACTGATCATACCCTCCGATGCGCTCTGATCCAGATCCTTGCCCTACTTCCTTTGTCATGTCGTAGATGTTTTGGGCAGTCGCGTAGACGCTCCCCAAAAACCTAATTGCCGATCCCCCGTGCAAGGTCTCGAACGGCACCGGCTTCGGAGGCACCTGCCCTCTCGCTTCTCTGTGCGCGCAGAGTCACGAGATGGAAAAACCCTCACTCGGCGGCTGGACTGTGATTCTGAAAGTGGTGTGTTCGCGTGTACCGAGTGACAGGGGTGCTCCTCTATTTAACCTCTCGCAGAGGGAAGTTGAAGGAGAAAGGTCGCCGAGTCACGCCAAGAGTCGGCCAGCTCTCGCCGAGTTACGCCAAGAGTCGGCCGAGTTATGCCATGGGTCGGCCAGCACTCGCCGAGTCACGCCATAAGTCGGCCAGCTGAAGGATAAGGGTCACTCGGCTGGCTGACGAAGAGACAGAGTCACTCGGCCGACGAAGAGACAGGGTCACTCGGCTGACGTACGCGGTTAGTGAGTGCTAAAAATTAACACAACCACACCACGCCCGCTCGCCTGCCTGCCTCGCCACGCCTCGCCACGCCACGCCACGCCACACCCGGCCCGGCCCGGCCCGGCCCGGCCGGCGGCGGCGGCGGCGCGCGCGCGCGTGTGGCACGCCCTTGTCTATTTCTTGACTTCTCAAGTTAAGTGGAATAAATCCCACCATATAAGTCAAGGCAAAAGACCCTTGGACTTCCAATGTGGTACTATTGGTATTCTCCACCATTACACACCATAGAGTTTATTCAATAAATGGGCCAAGCCCATAAAAGATCCAACAATATATGTCTGAATCCAACATTATTCTGAGTATTGGGATTGCTGAAGTAGTAGTTCGAATGAACAATCTACTGGTTGGGCTTACAGTTAACATAAAAGAGCATGCATCCACCCCAGAATTCCAATTGCACGTGTACAACCAAATCGAGTTGGTGAGCGCACCTCTGGAAGAGCCGTTATTTGGATGCGTTGACCCACACCTCCCGGGACCACGGCGTCGCGGAGGCCGAGAAGGACAGACAGGACCGGCGGAAGGTCGCTTCGGGGATCAGGGCTACGGCAGCAGCTTTGGTCCTTCCGAATTCCATCAACGGCGTCGGCGCTTCCCGTAGAGCAAAGGGGAATCTCTTTGTTTTTCCGCGCGGTGAAGTGGGGATAGTTGCGTTGCGTGGCCGGCGTCCAGCGAGGAGGAGGCTATTATATAGCAGCAGTACAGCCGAACGGTGGTTGGTGACCTGTTCGGGGCTCAAATTCCGTTTGGTGGACGGAAACGGGCAACCACGGCCCACGGCCCACGGGTATTCGGTATTCCTGATGAAAACGCGTGCCTGGCTACTGGGGCTTGGTGCCTTTGTGGATTCGGAGACATTCCTCCCAAATCCCAATCCCCTCTCCCTTTCAAGATAATTCCATTCGTCCTAAAACAAATCTCTCTATGTTATTCACACTAAACAAACTTTTAACTATTTTTTAGTACCAACAGTTTTATATCTAAATAAATTTATTATAAAGTAGATTTAATTGTTTATCTAATTATTATTAATATATATTAGAAATATTACTATTTTTAAATATATTTAGTTAAGGTTGAAAATATTTAATTTATCATGAAACGAGAACGACACTTATAGGGTAGGATAGAGGGAGCACGACACAGCCGTCCTGCACGGTACGACACTAGCACTATTAGACATGACACTATTAGACACGACACTATTATGCACTATGTTGTGTTGTGACGTGCCGACACTAGTGCATAACTAGCGGTCCAGACACTCCACTATAGTGCTTAATCGACTAATCGTGTCGTGCCGGCACTATACAACACTAACACCTACTAGTGCATGTACTAGTCCAGACATTATTTCACTTTAAAAGCTCAAAAAATATAGAAGATCTTTAAGATTATATATATAATTTTAAATCTTGAACATTTATACCATTATAAAGTGAATTCATTAACACAATCACATCTATATACCACCAATTGGTCTAAGTTGTGGCTAATCGTACCTGCCACTTAATCGTGTTGTGCTCGTGCCAGCGTGCTGGGGTGGCGCCCAAGCACGACACTAGACTCGTGTCGTGCCGGTACTGACACTATATGAATTGTGTATGTGTCGTGCCGAAGCACTACGGGTCGTATCATGCTTAGTGTCGGTCCATTTAGCACACGACCCACTTGGCCATCTATAGTTCCTGCTTGCGCTCAACTGGGAGGCTATCAGTGCTAACAATAATAGCAGTGCCGAACATGAACAACTATTGAGTACCACATTGACCACCGATCCACAACAACTTTTTGTTTGGCATGCTCTTTGAACTATTGCTGGATCCAGTTCAAATAGCAAGTTAATCAACAAGTTGTTGTGGATCGGTGGTCAATGTGGTACTCAATAGATCTTGACTTGACATACCCCTCTCCAATCTGATCCTGAAAACGAGAAGTCGGTTAGGCTAGTAAGGGATTTCCAGAATCCTTAAGATTGATAGCAGCGTGGGCACAGAATGTGAAAAATAACACCATATCATACATCCACAAATTCAAGAACCGTGATTCATTCTGTAATGAGTGTTAATGAGCTTACCAAAAGTGAAGGAAATTCTGAACCATATCACTAGCAGGTACATGAGTCTGTATGCTTATTTCTCCAAAGTAAAGTGGCATTCAGGACCAGTAGGATTAAGAAAATTCCATTGGAAGTTCATTCACATGAAGGCTCAAGCACTGGAACTGACAACATGTACGATGAGAAATTCAGATCCAAAGAGAAACAATATTACATTGACCATTACACGGATAAAAAATCATCCTTGAAAACTCTTCTTTTATTTACCTTCAGATCTCTAGTCAGAATCCATCCGTGGAGACGTTGTTGGCAGTGTGTTGTGTCCATATGTTGGCACACTACCATGTGCAGGAGGCACTTAATGGATGGTTATGGATTTCTGATATCAGTGGTGGGCTCTCGGTTGGTGTGTTGATGGATTATCTTGTCTTGTGGGATTTGCTGCAAGAAGTTGAGCTACAAGTAGGCATTGAGGACAGACAAGTGTTCAGACTTGCTGCGGATGGAAAGTACTCGGCCAAGCTGGTGTATGAGTCCTTTTTTATTGGTTCGAATCAGTTTGAGCCAGCTAATATAATATGGAAATCATGGGCTCCTGCTAAATGCAAGTTTTTTTTGTGGTTGGCTACCCATCGAAATTGTTGGACTGTAGATAGGTTAAGCAGGAGAGGGCTTGACCATCCAGAGCATTGTCCTTTGTGTGATCAGCATCAGGAATCTATTGATTATCTTTTGACAAATTGTGTGTTTGCTAGAGAGTTTTGGTACCGCCTACTAAGTCAAGTAAATCTTCAGTTTCTTGCTCCACAGCCTGAAGGCTGGAGCTTTGTGGTTTGGTGGAGTTTGGCAGCTGGTCAGATCAGTGGGGTTGCTAGGCGAGATCTAAACACTCCAATTATTCTTGGAGCTTGGACTCTCTGGAAACATAGAAATAGATGTGTGTTTGATAAAAAAATCTCACAACATTGAAGAGGCAATTCTTAAGGCTGATCAAGAAAAGGAGATGTGGAGTCGTGCTGGGGCTAGGGATCTTTCGCTCCTCACAGCCCCCATTCCTGGTCTCTAGGTCTTTGTGGGTCATGTTTCTTTAGGAGTTATAGATTCTTCTCAATATAATGAAGCGCAGATCTCCTGCGCATTCGAAAAAAAAATACTAACAACTGTTACACTGAACTTGTCATCAACAGGAGAAGTGCGTATGTGTATGCGCCTATATGATTGGAATAAGGAAACATCACCTTCTTTTTAACAGCAAACCACGAGCATATACTCTCTAAGGACATTGGTTAACTTGAAATTCCATGGTCTCTTTCTTGGCTTCAAGATCCTTGTCAGTGCTCACATATTTACATAATGGAGTTAATCTCCAGCCTCTGCACGAAGCCACAAACCAGGGATGCACACAACCATAAATTATTAGTTTGCATAACAATGCAGGATCAACCTGCTTAAGAAACAAAGTGGAATTGTCTGAAAGTTTTTGGCTTATTTTAGAAAGGAAACAAATGTTGCTCGTGTTAAAGCTTACTACAATCACGATAATAGGTTACATTAGTAAGAAAGGAAGGATAACTGGGAAAGGTTAACTGCGACCCATACAAATGGTTATAGTATAGGCATTGAGCACAAGGGTATGACTGGGTCATAGGCCTATAGCAGTCAAGAGAAAATGAACTTTATCGCACCTAGAGCAGAATAAATAATGTATTCTTACTTCTGGAGTTCTGGGTCTAACTATACATAAAAGCCTACAAAATATTTGTTTCATGCACAAATCAATAGCATCAGAGGTCAAGTGACAAACTAGAATGCTTACAGGACTAGGCTACTGCATACCTCAGTGAGACAGGCAAATTCGTTACTATTTGCAGCCAGGAAGTGGAAGCCCTGCAACTGGAGTCAGACAAGCCACTGGACACATATCAGATGAAGAGCGCTTCACTTCTTTTTTTTGCAACTTGTGGTCACATAGATTTCACCATTGTCATGTTCTGCGTGTGTGTATCTTTGATTTGCTGATACAGACTTCCTAACATATCGTAGATACAAGACCTATCTTGATGATTAATATCGCTCGCTATGAACAAGTGTCTGGTCTTCTCGACCTCTATCCAGCTGCACCCTGCAGGTTTCTTCATATCGATGGACTTCATCAGTTTTCGGACATTCTCAACACCATCCCATTTCTCATCAGCTGCATAGATGTTTGACATAATGACATAGTTCCCAATATCCCCCCCTTCCATTGAGAACAACCGACCAGCAGCGAGTTTACCAATTTCAACCTTTCCATGGACCTTGCATGCTCCTAGCAGGGAGCTCCATGCATTTGCATTGACTGCATGAGGGGGCATATCCAAGGCAAACATATATGCATCTTGGATATGTCCACTGCGGGCAAGAAGATCAACCATACACGCATAGTGTTCTGCTGTTGGTACAACTCTGTGAATCTCTCTGATGGACTTGAAAATTTTGATTCCAGCATCAACCAAGCCTGCGTGACTGCATGCTGACAGAAGTGTGGTCAGAACTACATGGTCTGGCCTAATGTCAAGT
Organism: Zea luxurians; assembly: GCA_029449295.1. Classification (NCBI taxonomy): domain Eukaryota; kingdom Viridiplantae; phylum Streptophyta; class Magnoliopsida; order Poales; family Poaceae; genus Zea; species Zea luxurians. The sequence goes on along the minus strand of JAOPSE010000010.1, from coordinate 92,876,175 downwards.
TTAAGCATTTTAGAGAACAGCTCTACTGCCTCTTCTGCCATTCCATGCATCGCGTAACATCCAATCATGGCAGTGAATGTGACAAGGTCCTTCTTTGGGCTGATCTGAAAGATGTTATATGCATTGGTTATGTTGCCGCATTTTGAGTACGCATCAACAAGAGCTCCTTCAAGATGGATGTCTTCTAGGGATGCTCTGAGCATGTAGGCATGACATTGTCTCACAAGCTGTACAGAACACAAATGAATGCAAGCCTCAAGAATGTTTGCAATGCTAACAATATCAGGCTTCAAGCCTTCAGATTGCAAGTGATTAAACAGACTGAAAGCTTGACCATCCATGTCATTCTGTGCATACAACTGGATCATCAAATTCCATGAAGTCAGGTCTTTCTCAGCCATATGGTTGAAGATCACTTCAGCATCCTCTATACAGTTATTTTTCAAGTAGCAAGAAATCATTATATTGTCAGTAACAATGTTCCGCCCAGCGTGGTTTCTGAAAAGTATGCTTGCATCGTGTGAGTAGCCACACTTCACATAAGCATCCAGAATAGCATTTGCTACTGAAGTTTCACCTGTATAACCAACTCTTAGAGACCACCCATGAGCTTCGCGGACCATCTTAATACCACAGAAGGTACTCATGTGTATAACATTCAAGACTGTGACTGAATCCCACTCGCACTGATTTACCCCTCGGCACATTTCACTCATCAGTACAAAAAACTTCTCGATATGTTGTTCACTGGTGGCACAAGCAGAGAGAATTGCATTCCATGAAATTGAGTCTTTGTTCAGAATATCGGTGAAAGCACGAAAAGCATCATCAAACCTATCACAGTGGCTATAAAAAGTGACAAGAGCATTCATTAAGGATGTTTCTTGAAGTACTGGCCTTTGAAAAATATAACCATGAACCTCCATCCCTGTCTTGACATCACCTACTTGAGCACAGGCAGTGAGCAGACTGATAAAAGAAACAGAATCAGGAGCAATTCCTGTAGACAGAAGCCCCTGAAACAGGCCCAATGCTCTATGGTGATACCCGTTCATCACATATCCTGCAATAATGGTGTTCCATGATACGATATCCCTCACATCCATACTAGTAAATATTGATTCTACATCCTTCATTTCAAGCACTTTGGAATAATGTGTCATCAGTGCATTAGAAACAGATACATCAATTTCCATACCATGCCTGACCACGAAACTGTGCACTTCTTTCCCATGATGCCTCCCAAACTCTGTGAATGAGAACACAGGAAGAATACTAGCCACTGTTGAATAATTTGGAAGATATCCCTGTGAGATCATCTGACTGAACAGCGCAAGCGCCTCTCCAAATAACTGATTCTCTATATATCCAGCAATGACTGAATTCCATGAAACAACGTCTTTACAGCGAATAGAAGAAAATGCTCTATGTGCATCAACCATTACCCTACTTCCACCACATTTTGCATACATTGACACCAATGCATTTCCACACAGAGTATCTGATTCCAAACCAGTTTTCACCACGTAGCAATGGACGCTTCTGCCGGTCTGCAAATGCCTCCACTTCGCGCATGCCGGAACAATTACAGCCACCGTCACTGCAGTCGGCATGCCCTGTCCCACGCCACAAGAGAGCATCGACCGGAACAAAATAAAGGCGTCCTCAAAAAGCCCACGGCGAGAGCATGCAGTGATGAGGATGTTCCAGCACACCGCGTCGGGGCGCGCCATTTCGTCGAACACCAGGAGAGCATCCGCGAGGGATCCGAACCTCCCGTACGCGTCCATGACCGCCTTCGCCACCGTCGCGCTGCTCGCCACGCGCCCGGCCTTCACGGCGAGCCCGTGGAGGCACCTCGCGAGCGCGCTGCCGCTGCCCGGGAGCGCCGAGGACGACCTGATCGCCGCGGCAAGCTCGAGTGCGCCCGGCCGGTGGCCCTCGCCGAGCATACACCCAATGTGCTGCGCGGCGGGGGCAGCGAGCCCGAGCGGCGCGCTACCGCACTGACTCTGCATGTGACCGGTAGCGGGCGCCGCACCGTGGAAAGCGCGGCGCGCCTTGCGAGAAGAAGCAGATGCTGCTGAGTAGCTCGTGCGGCCGAGGCTGCGATAGCGCGTGCCCATGGGAGGGAGGGACTAGGGAGGCTGTAGTTGGAACCAGCGGCGAAGCTAGAGCAAATATAAAGGGGTGCAACTCTCTTATGTCTGCATAAGGATAGAATACAGGGATGCTTATATCGTGAAATTTTGATTATTATAACTGAATTTTGGATTTTGGGGGATGCATGTGCATCCACAATTAATCAAGTAGCTTCGCCCCTCGTTGGAACGCGTCGATTTTCAGGGTCGCGTCGCGTCCGGGAGTGGGACGCGGACTGGCCGGGGCGAAGAGAAGGAAAGGAGCTGCGGGCTCGCGCCGTTGGAGACGTCTGTACTGAGCCGGTGAGCCACAGAGTGACAGAGGTGAGCCGTGAGCGCGAAGCAGCCAACGGATGAGCTGCGGACACCGGACAACTTGCGCGGTGATAAATATTTGAGCTAGCAAAATATGATCTTTGTTAAATTAATAATAGTAGTGGTCTTTCAAAGAAAAAAGTCCGCACAAATCATGAAGCAAACTAGTAGTACAATTAATTCGTAGGATATTTTATGCATGTCATTACGATTTTCGAAGGTATCTGCTATTACAATTCACCTATACTGAAATTTACAATTATCATTACGATTTTTATGCATGTCATAACGCTAATATAAAATTAGTTAGATCACAAAAAATAAAATTTGCTAGAATATTTCAAATATTACAAATCTAAATATCTAATAAAGTGTAGCAGTTAGAAACTAGTTGGAGCTCACATACTGATGGTTATTTACTTAATAAAAATAAAAACGTTAGCTAGCTCTCAGTATAATAATGAAATTTCACTAAATAAATAGAAATCCTTATCATGCACAATGATAAGCTAATTAACAATCTAGAAGATATCAATATGACCTTATGATGCACCTAAAATTGAAATAATTAAAAATGACAAGAAGTTACATCTACTTCTTGTTATGATTTAATTGATCTAAACTCACCCCCTTGCGAACAAGTCTATGTTAAAAATATTATTATAGAAACATGCTCAAAGAAAACTACAAAGGAGAATGAGTGATTCAAGCAAGAAGTCGCTCACCTCACTAAGACCTTAAACAAGAGAAAAGGCAAAGCCAACCTCATCAAAAATAGCACCCCCAAATGAATGAAGAAGCTTGATAAGTAAGAAACTACAATTTGCTTCATGTGCCATAAGGAAGGCCACAAATCCTATAAGTGCAAGAATGAGGAACAAAAGGAAAAGTAAACAAGCAAGCTCTCCAATACCTACACCAGTAAGGTGAACAAGAATGCTACCTGAAAGCTCCTTTGTGGGTTTTGGTGGTTTGGATGACAACCAAATTAAAAGACTGATATGTGTTGCTAAGTATTGAACATGTGCTTAGTGCAAAACTTATAGGGTTCAACATAAGTGTTCAAGAGTGATGGTCCAAAGACTGAGATGACTATGGACAATGGACATCACAAGCTAAGTGAAGGATCAACACTGCTTGAGTGAGACTCGGTGTGCATAACTTGGAGACAACTAGTCAAGCCAAGGATGCAGGCAAGAAGAACTTTGAGGTACCGAGTATATGGGAGAAGGTCAAGAAAGCCGAGGTACCCAAAGCTAGGGTGAAGAAGAAGACTTGCAAAGTCAAGGTTGATCGAGTTGAGAAGAGCTATGGTGCATAGAGGATCACGACTTAAGGACGTGACTTCGAAAGGGAAATATGCCCTTGGGCAATTTCTATAAGTATTTTGGTGATTAGATGCCCAACACATATTAATTGAGTCCTCATGTGCTAAATGTGTGAAAAGTGCAAATCAAGGTACAAGGTATGTTTCTAGACTTAGTACATTGTTTTTGAATACTAATGTGTTTATCTAAGTGCTAGAAACAGTGCCGAGAAAATAAGAAACGAATTGGAAAAGAGTTGGCTGTGTACAGCCAACACCTGCTCGACTTGGCACACCAGACTGTCCGGTGGTGCACCGGACAGTGTCCGGTGCCCTAGGCTGGCCGACGGTGAACCGGCTGCTCTCGGGAAACGGCGGAGTGTCACGGCTATAAATCACCGGACTGTCCGGTGGTGCACCGGACTGTCCGGTGAGTCGTCAGCGACGAACTCGTCGCTCTCGGGAAAAGGAAAAGGCGACGTGGCTATAATTCACCGGACTGTCCGGTGGTGCACCGGACTGTCCGGTGAGCCAACAGCGCCAGTGGCCAACGGTCGTCCGCGCGATCAGCGTGCGACACGTGGCTCGCTCCAACGGTCGGCTAGGTGCACCGGACATTGTCCGGTGCGTCAACCGGCCCCGAGGAGCAACGGTCGGTTGCGCCCGATATGGAAGGAGATCGTGCATCGGACATGAACAGTGGTTGTCCGGTGGTGCATGGCCTTCCAAATTGATCTCCAACGGCTCCTAGCTGCCCTGGGGCTATAAAAGGGACCCCTAGGCGCATGGAGCAGGACACCAAGCTTACAAGAAACATCCTAAGACACCTAGACTTTGCATTCATGCAATCGAATCATAGTTCTTGAGATTTGAGCACTTTCGAGTTGTAAACTCCTCGCGCTGTGTTTGTGTGCTCACTTCTTCTCTTGTGTGCGTGGTTGTGCTGCGGATTTAAGTCTTGTGTGCGTTGCTTTCCCTCCCTTACTCTTGTGCTTCTTTGTGATCTCTATTGTAAGGGCGAGAGACTCCAAATTGTGGAGATTCCTCGCAACCGGGAAAAATACGCTAAAGGAAAAGACCGTGGTATTCAAGTCAATCATTGGATCACTTGAAAGGGGTTGAGTGCAACCCTCATCCATTGGGAAGCCACAACGTGGAAGTAGGCCGGTGTTACTTGGCTGAACCACGGGATAAAAATCACGTGTCTCGTGTGTTGCTTCTTGTGATTATTTTGTTCGCACGAGCGTGTTCCATAGCCACTTGATTTCACTAACACCTTAACAGTCAAGTTTGTGGCTATGTAGTGTTTGATTTTACAAGATCACCTATTCACCCCCTCTAGGTGCTCTCAGACATACAACTAATGAGGTAATGCCTATGGTTGTGTGGTGTAAGTCATAAGGCTCAAGATCAAGCTTAAGAAGTGAACAAGGTCACTAAAAGGAGTAGTGTCAAAGCCAGAACCAGGAAGCTAACCAAAAGAGCTAAGTTCACTTTGACCTTTAGTTTGTGTTTTTCTTGTGTTTGGATATGTTCTATATGACCATTGCAGGGTGTTGGAGCTCGTAGATGACAATCTAGATCAAGTCAAGTTGACTTGATGGTTTAGAGTCCAACGTCGACCTCAAATAGACCAAAATGGGTAAACCGATGAAAAAGGTTAAGGATGTAAGGTTTAAGTGTTCAACTATGTTGCATATACCTTTTACTATGTGTTTGGTACTTTGGTTTTCTTTAAAAATCATCAGACCATGGACAATACTTAGTCCAGTGTGCCACCGGACCGCCTCCAACGATCTCTCCAACGGTGTGCAGACAACTAACAACTAACTAACATCACTGGACTGGTCCAGTGCCCATCAGCTATGGAAGATAGCCAATCATATCCTAGACTAGGGGCACGTGGACCCAATCCAGTGGTACACCGGACCGGTCCAGTGCCCCTACGAACAGTGCAGTTGTTCATACTTTTCTACAAAGAAGGGGCAACGACTAGGTGCTCATTTGGGGCTATAAAAGGACCCCTAGGCGCTTATACTCTAGTGTCCAAGGCTCCCAAGTGCAGCAACCACACTCTGTATAAAATGAGGTTGCTAAACTAGCCTTTAGATGTTTTTAGATCGTTTTTGTCGGCGTTTCGGACCCGGGGGGTCCCTTGGACCGACGAGTGAAATCGTTGCGTGCCCCTGCCCAGATGGGTTGGCGCGGGATGGAACACAAGAGGTGGGACAAGCCTTGTATTATCCTGCACCAGGGGTGCCGCTCATAGTAGGGGTTACAAGCGCGTCGCGAGAGGGAGAGAGAGGGAGCCCGTTCGTCCGCTCCTTCCCCCGCGCGAACCCTCCTCAGGATGGCCCTGGACCTCCCTTTTATAGACGCAAGGAGAGGGTCCAGACGTACAACGGGGGGCGTAGCTATGCGCTAACGTGTCCGGCAGAGGAGTGCCTAAGCCCTGCGTACATGCCAACGTGGCTGTCGGGGGAGAGCTTGGGCCCTGTACACGTGATGGTGTGGCCGTCAGAGGAGCACCTAAGTCCTGTAGGAGCACAGCTAACAGTGCGGCAAGGATCCTGCTGACGTCTCCTTGCTGCCGTAAGGGGCTGAGAGCCACCAGCGTCATGGTGCACGCGGGGCACCATCATTACCCGTCGCCGGGGTAAGCCAGATGGGACGCCGGTCTTGTTCCTTGTAGCCTGAGCAGGCTAGGAATAGGGTAATGATGTATCCCCTGTTGGCGCGGTCGGTCCGAGCCCAAGGTCGGGCGAGGCGGAGACTTCTCTTGAGGCCAAGGCCGGGGTCGGGCGAGGACGTGATTCCTCCCGAGACCGAGGTTGAGGCCGAGTCCGGGGGTCGGGCGAGGCGGAGACCTCCTCCCGAGGCCGGAGCCTAAGGTCGGGCGAGGCGGAAACCTCTTCCCGCGGCTGGAGCCTAAGGTCGGGCGAGGTGGAGCTTCGTGTTGCGCCCGAGGCTGAACTCGGTGGTTGATCGTGACTTGTTGCCAGTATTTGCCTGGGTGGTTGACACGGCAGTCGGAGCAGGGCGAGCGGCGTTGTTTTCCTATCACATCAGATAGTAAAGAAGAGGGGCGAAGTGAATGCGGTCACTTCGGCCCGGCTGACTGAGGCGCGTGTGTCAGGATACGGCGTCAGGCGTCCCCTGCATTGAATGCGCCTGCGAAGCGGTCGGTTGGTGAGGCAGTCTGGCCAAGGTTGCTTCACAACGAAGCCTGCCCGAGCCGGGCTTCGGGAGAGCCAAGGGGGTGCCCGTTGCCTGAGACGGCCCTCGGGCGAGACATGAACTTGTCTGGGACTGCTGCTCCAGTTCGAGGCTGGGCTTGGGTGAGGTCGTGTCCCTTGGGTAGACGAAGTCTTGACTTGAGCCGCACCCTTCAGTTGGTCTGAGGGTGTTTACCAGCCGTGATTAGGAGTATTGGGGGTACCCCTAATTATGGTACCCGACAGTAGCCCCCGAGCCTCGAAGGGAGTGTTGGTACTCGCTTGGAGGCTTTTGCCGCATTTTCGATGAGGGGACCGGCCTTTCTCGGTTTTTGCTTTGTTCTGGTGGGTGCTCACGAGCGCACCCGCCGGGTGTAGCCCCCGAGGCCTCGGAGGAGTGGTTTGACTCCTCTGAGGTCTGAATGCTTTTCGTGGTGCCTCGGCTGGTCTGATCGTTCCCTCATGCGGTCTGGCCGTAGCCCGGGTGCGTGGTCAGGTTCCAAGTTATCAAGCTGGTTTGTTGACGCTGTCAACAGTTTTGGCCGTAGCCGGGTGCGAGAGCAGCCCCCGAGCCTCTACATGGAGCGAGAGGATGATCAAGGACTTTCTCGACTTTTATCATATGCCCCTGCGTCGCCTTTCCGCAAGGAGGAGGGGGGGAAGCGCCATGTTGCCCTCGGAGGGCGCCAAACATGGTGTTTCCAGTGAGCTGCTAACGGGTGATCCGAGTGGATGCCCGTGCCCCGTTCGTTAGGGGTTGGCTGGTGGCCTGGAGGCGCGCTCCAAAAGTACCTGCGGGTGATTCGCCAGACCCAGACCCCTTCGACAGGGTCTGAGGGCTCAATGCCTCCCTCCGGTGGGATTCTGTTACAAATCGTTCCCGCCGGTCTCGGAAATGTCCTAGGGTACCTCGGGAGCGTAGCCCGAGCCTTGGCCATGTATCGGACGTACCCAGAGTCATCCCTCACTCTGCGTGCTCTGGGGCGACTGTCAAACCCTTCTGAGGGGCCAGCCTACGAACCCCTGATCAGTAATGGGCACGAAGCCCGAGCGCCCTGGGGCGGCTGTCGAACCCTTCCGAGGGGCCAGCCTTCGAACCCCTGATCAGTAATGGGCTTGAAGTCCGAGTGCTCTGGGGCGGCTGTCGAAACCCTTCCGAGGGGCCAGCCTTCGAACCCCTGATCAGTAGGAGGGCTCGAGGCCCGCTTTCCTTCACCGAGAAGGACCCTTTCCACAACATCCCCTTTCCCGGTCCCTGTAGCAAGAGAGAGAGAGAGAAGAGGAGGGGAAGGATATGAATTTAAATAAGGTGGCACACCTTTTTTGACGCGGTCATTATGGCGAAGGCGAAGCGACGCCCGCCTCGCCTGCCAGAGGTGTCGCCTGCTCTGTCAGGGAGTTAATGCGACGGGACGGGTGATTTGCGTGGCGCCCGTTGCGCGTGCGAGCCGTTCGAGGAACGGGACATGGGTGCGTCATCTTCACGCCGTGGGAGAGGGCTCTCCCGTCGCTTCAGGAGGGGACGCGAGCCTGCGGGTGATTTGACCGCTGCTTCTGCTGCAGTTACTGCCGGCCCACTTTTGGGCCATGCCGACCGACGCGCCTGTCCCTGCAGCCGACTAACCCATGGCCGTTGCCTTTAGTTGGCACTGTTGGGTCTTGCGCAGGGCTGCCTTGAGCCGCGGTACTGGTTCTGCAGTCGAGGAGGCACAACATTGGCGCGAGTGGCGGTGTAGCTTCTTGTACGTCGTAAGCGACACGCCGGTTACATGACATGCGGGCCCGCTTCCTTTGTGCTGGTCCACCGGATGCGGTCGAAGCCGAAAGGGCGCACAGTTGCGACGCAGTTGGATGCCTGTCGCGTGGCAGTCCACCCTTTCGACCACCGGTTTCTGCGAAGATGGGAGAACGCTTGTAACCGCGGGGCGGTTGCATGCCTCGCGTGCGGCGGTTTGCCTTCTTCGCGCTTCGGATCAACTCGTATGACGTGTGGGTCCTAGCCCCCGTGTCGTAGGGGGAGAACCCTGGAGTATGTCAGTGGATACTTTGCCCGTGACGCTAAGGGGTGCAAGTGAGGAGGTCTGCCTATAAAAGGGGATCGATCCCCCGGACAGTGGCCATGCCTTCGTCCTCCCCTCATGCATTGCGCCCTTCCACCTTTCGAGCCCCCGGATGGGGTGCACCAGCGTCGCCTTGCTCTTGCTGTCGTTGGAGGAGCGTGGCCTCGTGGAGATCGGCGCTCTTCAGCCATCGCTCGGCTTCAAGGATTTTCATCGTGCAGCCCGACTGCACTCCCTCACCAATGGTCAGTTTGGTGGGGAAAAGCAAGCCGGGCTGCGGCCTCCGCCCTGCCCTCAGCTTCAAGGATCTTCGTCATCCGGGCTGAGGCGGAGGAGCGCACCGAGTGGGGGGTTGCCTCCGCGTGGGCCGGTGACCCTTTTCTTCCCCTAGCGTTTGGGGGAGAGCACAGATACACCACCGTCCAGCCTCTTGCTACGGAGGGTACACGCTACTCTCGCCACCGCTCCACGCCCATTTCGTGTTATCTTATTCTGGCCTTAGTCTGCCCGAGGCAAGGCTTACCCATGACGAGGCATGTGACCAGTTAAAGGGTCCTCGATCAGCAAGCCTACATTGAGATGGTCCTTAATCGACTCAGACGGAGACACTATACCGAGACTCTCTTCTCGTGCAAGTCACCCGCCCGGTCTCAGCTTAATCATTTAAACCCAAAAACTTGGTACCTGGCAGAGGTACATCTTTTCTGATGTTGAATCCATCACGGTCGTGATGGATTCACCATCAAGTTTTATTTTTAAAAACATCCCACCCACTTTGCCAAACATCTTTTGTAAAACAAAACCTTTTGTTTTGCTAGAGCAATACTAAGCATAGTAAAAACCTTTTGTAAAAAAAGGGTATCAAGGAAGGTAATCAAGATCAAGGAAGATAATGCAGGAATTGTTTAGCAACCAACTTCTATTACTTAATGCAACAAGCAAGTGAGAAAGATTTTAAAAACATCAAGGAAGGTGGCAAATGCACCGGGGCTTGCCTTCGTTAGTAGGTGAGTCAGGCTCAGGCCCACAGATGTCAAAGTAGAGACAAGTTACTGCCTGAGATTCCAAAGGTGGTGGTGTCTTCTCTTCGGTCACTTCAATCTCTTCTTCGTTTTCTAAACATAACTATATATATGTATATAAGAATGAATGCCATGTAATGCTCATGAGAGTGCAAAGATAATAAGAATTTATTATCTAAGGTCTTGAATACAATTTTCCTTCACGGAACTCCGAGAACTTAGGGTTTCCAGAGTCAGTAAAGGAGTTCACAGGGCAGGGGTGGGGATTTTGGGTTCTAAGTATCAAACATGGTCCAAATTCAACCAAATTCTACCCAAGGCTTCTAAATAATATGTAGAACTCACATAAAAAGTTTGGGCATTTTTGGAATTACCATTTATCTCCTAAAAATCCAGAACTAATGGTTTAAACTACTTTTAATGCCTTAAAATTCCTTATTTAACCTAAAATCATGAAAGTATTTTTATTAAATATTATGAAAAATAAGAAGTCTAGGAAAATTGGTTTGACAATTTTAGGATTTTTCTACAATTTTCTATAGATTTCTAAAGTTCTACTGAAAAAGAAAAAGAAAAATTTGAAACAGTGATGGGTTGGTTTTAGCCCAGTCAGCCCAGGTCCAGGGAAAACGCGCCCGCGCCCGCGCCCGCGCGCGCTGGCGACTTTACAGAAAGGGCCTCAGGTTCTTGGCTAACCGAAAACAGGTTCTTTCACTGTTTAACAGAGTCACTGACCGTTTACAAAAAGACCCCCGCACTCCTATCCATTCTCGGTTTGAAGTCCACGACGGCGTCGAGCGCGGGGAAGCTCCGGCGAGCACCTGTACCCGCCGAATGGGGCAATGACTAGGGTCTCCGAGTGACTGACACGAAATTGGATCCACCTCGACCATTTCCCCCAACCCAATTTCATCTACGGCCAATTGGTTTTCTCTGGCCACGGTGACCGTGGGCAGTGCAGCTAGACAGTCGTGTTCCCGACGACCAGAGGGCTCCTAGCGCAATTGCGTGGGCCGGCGAGCATCACCAGCATGCACAGATGCTAGAACAGGAACAAAGAGGGTATGAGCAGACCTGTGGAGGGCTGGCCATGGCAGGGTGTGGTTCACGGCGGCGGAAACCGAAATTGGGGGAAGTTTGAAATTTGGGCTTGTTGGTGATCGGCTGTGAGCAATACGGGGTATGGTGGTGTGTGATGATGCTGTGAAGCAAACACAGGGCTCAATTTATAGGGAGCGGTGACGGTGACGAGCAATTTGAGCGGATTTGCGCTGGCGGCCGAAGATGAAGAAGAACCCTGGCGCAGTAAATACGCGTTCCATGCCGTGGCAGCTATTCCGACGATCAACGGGGCACTAAAGTGAGTCGTGGCGGTGCGGTGGCACGGCTCGGACACACGGCGTAAGGCCGTGCAACAGCGGTTCACCGGCGAGCTTATCTGCTCAAGCCACAGGGTAGAGGGGAAGTACGGGGGGGGGGGGGGTCACCGGAGTGGCGTCCAGCGCATGGCTTTTACCGGGCGGCCTTATCTTGTCACCAGCGACCTGAATCACAACGGCGGTGGCGCGAATCACGGCGAAGATCAGTCATCGGCAGTGAGAGCCCCACGCTGGTGGTCTGATCTGCACGAGCACTGTACCATGGTGAATTCAGTCAGATGAACCTGACAACCAATGTTTGAACTCGATTTGCTCCTAGATTCTTATGACAACACAACCAGTGATCTGCAGCAATATTGTAGAGCTACAAACCAACTACAACTTTTTCATAGCAACCTTGGTTAAATTCTTACTAAATCAGACTTGAATTCATGCTCAAAGCCTCAGTGGTTGCACTGTGTGTCTGAAAATTCAGACCTTGGTACCCTGACAGCCCAACTTTGGGCTTAATTATCTTCAAATTATTCTTAACAACTGAGCTCACATCCTTAAGCAAAATTGTTCTCCTTTGTTTGCTCTACAACTTTGATGTGGTTCCCTAGGGTAAAAACTCTATAATTTTAAAGTTACAAGGCTCCAAAGTTGAGCCCTCAAATCTGAAATTCAGACTTAGGGTGAACTCTCAATTGGGGTCCTTTTTGCAAATGAATCCAAAACTTAGGGTTTGGCTTGTAAACCTTCCCAAATGTGAACCATGTGACTTTATATGCTTTAACATAGTAGTTTTTACACTTTAGTCCAAATGTGCACAATTTTTGCACATAGGTCCCTAGGGTTTGGACTTAGGGTTTTCTAGGGTTCAAATGGGGTTTTTGGGTATCTCAGGGGTATAAATGTGATTCAAGTTCATTTTTGGGAACATTTTATGACTATTCCCCTAAAGCTTTTAGGTTTTCTCAACTTGGATTAGGTTTTACCCCCTTTAATCCCTATTTAGGGTTAAGTTCCCTATCCAGGGTTCTATTTGCAAAATGCTATACAATACAACTTGTTTGAAATTTTTACCTAGTGAATGCACTCTAGGTGTGTCAAACATATGCAATGCCAATGTTTATGATGCCATGCTCAAGTTTTAGTTGCAGTAACACCAGGGGTGTTACAACTATGGCTGCCAACTCCAAGTCGTGGGTGGGGTAGTTTTGCTCGTGTGGCTTGAGTAAGCGGGATGCATAGGCAACAACTTTCTCATTTTGCATTAAGACACACCCTAAGCCTTGCCTTGAAGCATCACAGAAGATGACGAAATCATGGTGTATATCTAGTAGTGTTAAAACGGGCGCGGTCGTAAGCTTCTCCTTGATGATCTGGAAACTTCCCTCACATTTTGGAGTCCACACAAACTTATTGTCCTTTTTGAGGAGTTTGGTCATAGGTTTTGCTATGCTGGAGAATCCCTTGATAAAGCGGCGGTAATACCCTGCCATTCCCAGAAAGCTTCGCACTTCACTGACGTTGGATGGTTGTTTCCATTTTGAAACGGCTTCTACCTTGGATGGGTCCACTTCTATTCCCTCTGCAGTCAAGATATGCCCAAGGAAGGCTATCTTTTCTAACCAGAATTCACACTTGCTGAGCTTAGCATAAAGTTGATGTGCCCTGAGTCTTCCGAGGACGATTCGAAGGTGACGCTCATGGTCCTTGCGACTCTTAGAATAGATAAGGATGTCATCGATGAAGACTACGACAAACTTATCCAATTCTTCCATGAATACCTTATTCATGAGATTCATGAAGAAGGCGGGGGCGTTTGTTAGCCTAAACGGCATCACTGTAAATTCATATTGTTCGTATCAGGTGACGAATGCAGTCTTCTGGATATCTGCTTCCTTGATCCTTAGTTGGTGGTAACCTGACCTGAGGTCTATCTTGGAGAAATATTTGGCTCCCTGCAGCTGGTCGAAGAGGTCGTCGATCCGAGGGAGTGGGTACTTATTCTTGATTGTAACTTCATTCAAGGACCGGTAATCAATACACATTCTCATACATCCATCCTTCTTGGTAACGAAAAGGACGGGTGCTCCCCAGGGAGACGAACTGGGACAGATGTACCCTTTTTGTTGCAGCTCTGAAATATGGAGTTTCAATTCTGCTAACTCTATGGGGGCCATGCGGTATGGTCTCTTTGCGATGGGCGCAGTGCCAGGAATGAGATCTATATAGAACTCCACTCCTCTTTCTGGTGGCATTCCAGGCAACTCTTTCGGAAATACATCCACGAACTCTTCTATTATGAATATGTTTTCTGCTGCCAGATTAAACATCATTGGATCATTGGCGGGTGGTTGGGCCTGAGAGGAAACTGCTTTTCCTTGGCGGTCGGTGAGAAGGACGGTCTTACTTGCGCAACTTATGATACCCTTGTGCTTAGTTAGCCAATCCATTCCTAGGATCACATCAATCCCTTGGGATGGCAAGACGGTTAAGTCTGCCAGAAACACTACCCCACTTAAAAGAATTCTGACTTGGGAGCACCTTACCTGGCATAGGAGGTCTGACCCCGGGGTCCGGGTGACCAAAGGGATTGCTAGGGGTGTAGAGGGGATGCCATGCTTTTCCACAAACTTAGTGGCTATAAAAGAATGGGATGCTCCTGAATCAAAAAGCACAGTAGCGGGAGTAAATTCAACAAGGAACTCACTGAGCATTACTCCCGGAGCTTGCTGGGCTTCTTGAGCGTCGACGTGGTTGACTCATGCTCTGCCTTGGTACTAGGTCCTGCTCTGCTGACTGTTGGAGGGAGGTGCCTTAGGGGCAGGTGCCGAGGGAATCTTGGGGCCATTCACCGAGTTGGAGTAGGTGGGTCCGGGTGCCTTCAACTAGGGGCAGTTATTCTTGAAGTGGCTGGGGTCTCCGCAGTGCCAACAGGCATTTGCAGGCGGTTGGTTGCTTGCAACAGAGGGGGCCTGAAGGGAGCTCTGACTCTGCTGACTGTAGCGTGACGGAGTGGGTCTAGCTGGTCTATTGGAGCTTGGTCCCCTGGGTGGAAGCCCAAAGGGTCGAGCTCTCTGGTGACGATCTTGCTGCTGAGCTTGGAGAACCTAGAATTTCCTCTTGAGGTACCCATTTTCTTCCTCTTTTGCCCTTTCCACTTGGATGGCTTTGTTGGAGAGGTGAGAGAAGTTGAGGAAGTCTTGGCTGGCGAGGATGGTCTTAAGCTCGGGTCTTAGTCCTTTCAGGAAACGGGCCATCTTCCTAGACTCGGTGCTGACATCGTCAGGCGCGTAATGGGCCAACTCTGTGAACTTGTGCACGTACTCACTGACAGTTCTTCCACCTTGAGTTAGTTCCCGGAACTCATCTTCCTTGAGTTGAACTATCCCTTGGGGTACATGGTGCTCACGGAAGGCTATTTCGAATTCTGCCCAGGTAGCATCTCTGACGGCCTCGCTGAAGGTATCCCACCATGCTAAGGCCATTCTCGAAAGTTGATGAGCAGCCAGTTGAACTCGCTGGTTTTTGGGGCATCCGATGGCCTCCAGTTTTCTCTTGATCGTGTGCAGCCAGTCATCTACATCAAGGGGATTGCTGGACCCCGCGAACGTGGGAGGCTTGAGTCTCAGAAATTCTCCCATCCTGTCCTATGGTCTCCCACCACCTGGGCGTTGGTTTTCCAGACTTCTAGTGAGGACTTCAATGAGTCAGGTTTGATTGGCTAGAACTTGGGCCAGATCTAGTGGTAGTTCTGGAGGTGCGGGGAGGTGGGTCCCATCCCCTTCTCCGCCAGCTTCTCCTTCTGCTCTTAGGGGAAAACCTGCTCCAATCCCGGAGTCGGTAGGCGTGGTTTTATCCGAAGCCATCTGCCAGGGGAAAAGAGTTACTACCATGCACATGCCATTTTTTTCGCTAAGTTACTTTATTCATTAAACCAGTTCATTACACCAGTTCATTACAGCACACAACTACCATAAGTTTATTACACGCGAGTGCTATCGAGGGTACTCCCGAACTCCTTCTCTAAAGTATCCCCAAATTCCTTGAGAAGGTCATCAAGGCTGGCTAGGGACATTTCCTCAGTGTCGGACGAGTTTCTTATCCTGGTAGGGGGTAGGGCTGGAGGGGCTTCTTCCTTCTGCTCAGTCTGACATCCTTGACTTTTGGTCTTCTTGCGAATTTTTCTTGCAGGGGCGAGCTTCTTCAGTTTCTTGTCGTAATCCATTTTTAGTGTGCGGTAGGCCTCACGGGTGTTGGTTTCCTCACCTTCTGCTATCTCGAGGCTCTCTTGAAGGGACGCCTTTTCCCTTGTAAGTTCCCTGACTTTTTGCTCCAGGCTTTCCACCCGGGAGTTTAGGTGAGTGCAGTGGCAGGCAAGGTCATCGTATTGGTTATTGAGGGTGTGGAGGTATCCAGCCATGTAGACGATGGTGGGGTCATCTTCGATAGGATCTCCTCCTGACAGGGCCTGAAGTCATTTCCTCCAAGTGGGGGTATCTTTGTTGCTAGGTTGGAAGTAGCGAAGGGTGGTTTCAAAGATCACTCTGTTGTAGCTCTGGCATAGTTGTCGGAGGGCTTTCCGGGCAACATTTTGGCAAGTATCTGGGAAGCGGTATCCGGTGAAAGTGACTTGGAAAGAAGGATGGTTCGGGTAGTTTCAGCTTTCTCCCAGGTAGACTGCCATAGAGCACTTCTCCATTCCATTCTCGAGATACTCCTTCCAGACATATTCTGGCTTTTTGCGGATTCCCATGCGAAGCGCACAACTTCGCAACAGATGTGGGAACCCCTCCACTTCTGAGCAGTAGGATGTCCTAATGGCCAGAGAGTCTTCCATCTGGAATAGGAGAAGAAAGGTTTGTTAATATCGTAGAAGAGGAGAGAAGTCTTTTCTTGGGGTAAGAGGTATTTTTAAGGCAAGCTTTAAGATCAGGGCTGCGACCTACGACCAGTCCTATGGGCTCTGATACCACCTGAAGCGTCCCGATCCTTTGGGACTCAAATGTGATACACTTACTAGTCCCAGGAGGCTAGTAAACACATTCCTTACTTCAAATAGTATAGAGTTTTAAATAGAGGTTATTACAATACCGGGGTACAAGCTCGGGAGAGCCAGAATAAAAAGCGCAGTAGGGAAATATACTAGCCCAAGCCACAGGCAGAACTGGGTGCAGACGCAACCCTCTCAATCAAGCATAGCAGAAAAGAAGTCTTCGGCTGCTGAAAAACATGAATAAATCTGGGTGAATACACTAGGTATTCTGCAAGCCCACCCCGCTCCCGTAAAGAGAAAGAGACCTATATCATACATGCTTTATTTGGTGGAGTTGAAGTCACTCTTCATTTTCTTAGAGAAAGGCAGTTGCTGTGAGGTTTTTCCCAAAGACTTAAAAGTAACAAAATACTCAATCACCACTGAGCTTCCCGCTCCCGTGGCCTTGTTTTCTTTTTCTGTATGCACTTACACACGCATTTCCCTGTTTACGGAGGTTATGAAAACACTAATTGTCATACCACACCAGTCTCATCCATACCAGTGGACACAGACTATTCAAATAGATTTCAACTCTGCGCAGAGGGGTACACTTTACCCACTAGTCCGGTTTCTGCGATCTCACCGTCGTGAGACCCGAATGCCGGAGCTCTTTCCTTCCTCGCACGTCCTAACCTTAACGGTTATACCGGAAGGAGTCAGGCCACCGCCATGCCCAAACCGGACAAAACATTCCCCCTCCTTATCCTCCCGGTGCTCCCCAGCCTTCATAACCCTAGGGTTGGACCATACGAGTTTAGATTGAGTGACTGCCCACACAGTCTCGAGTGGTTGTACTATTAAAGAGTACGGGTAGTGAAGATGACAAACTGGTCCTTATATGAGGGGACAATCCTTCTGCTCACGCCTAAACCAGCTGAGCCAACACCTTAGGCCCTCCCCTAAACCAGGGAGTCCTTGATCATCCCACTCCCAAGGTGATGAGGGTGAGTACCCTTCATCGCACACCTCTTTTCAAAAGAAACCTTATTTGAAGCATCATATTCCCCATTCTCCCAACCCACATTTCGCATCCGAAAAATGTATGTTAATGCAGGCTATCTCTTTGCTCACAATGCAAATATCCCACCCTGAAATCCTGGCCTAGGTAGTGGTAGAAGGAATAGGAAATTTATGCATCAAGGGAAGGATGGACTTGCCTTCGTCGAAGCTTTCCTGGCACAAAAGATCTACTTCCAGGAGATCAGGCTCCGGCCCTTCTTCCGGGGCTACGAGTTCCGGATCAACGGTCCCCGCTTCTTCTAGTAAAAACAGTCAATAAAACAATACATCAACAGTGGTTTTCCAAATGCAGTGTGTCATTTTCTAACATTATTATTACTTGTGACTTTAGGAATCATTTTGATAATTTTTGGTGCATAAAATATTAAGAAACACTAATTGAATGAGAAAAGGTTGGAAAAAGGAAAAAAGAAAAGGGATTCCCTCGCAGGTGGGCCGGGGGGGGGAGATTTTGGCCCAACCAGGCGCAGCGCGCGCGCGAGAGGGCGCCGGCCCAGCTGCGGCCCAAGGCGAGGAGACGGCGCGGGCGCGCGGGAGCGACGGCGTCACCGCGTAGCCCACACGTCAGCGAGAGCGGAGGGGGAAACGGCGCCATGGGTCGACGGCGCGGGCGAACCGGCCGCCCGCGGGGGAAGAAACCCGGCCGCCGGTGGGCTCGGCGGCGATTCGCCACCGGTGGCCTGGTTCTTGGACAATGGGTAGGTGCCATAGCACGGGGAGGGGCTGGCAAACCTAGAGGTGGGCTCAATTTGGCTAGAGGGGGTCGGGAGGGGGTTGTTCGCGGGGAGGTGGCGGAGCTCCACGGCGGGGATCGCCGTCGATGAGCTTCGGGCGAGGGATTGGGGCGGGGGAGTGGTGTTCTGAGTTCGCGGCAATGTGATGAAGCTGGTAGGCCAACTTAATCGCTCGCTGGACCAACAGAGAGGGAGGGAACAGAGGGGGAAGGGCTCACCGGAGAGGGAGAGGACGGCGGCGCATTGCGAATTGAGCTCGGGCGAGTGGAGGAGAGGGGTGGCCGAGGCCGGTGCGAGGAAGGAGGTGCCCGGGGCGACCTCTTTATAGGCGCCCGAGGGAAGGGGAGCGGCGGAGCTCGGTGGGATCCGGTGAGGTGCATAGCGCCGGCATTAATGCTGCACAGCGGCGACGAACGAGACCTCACGGCGGGGGCGGTACCGGGCAAGGACGCGGTTAAGCGGCGAGGACGGGGCGGTGCCGAACTCTCCTGTGCGGCGAGGGGATGGGCGAGGGGACGACGATGGAGGGGACGGCGGTGCGTCGTACGCGGGGAAGACGACGAAGCGGCTGACCGGTGGGGCCGGTTTGCCAGTGAGAGGGAACGCGCGAGAGGGAGTGGCTGGCAGGTGGGGCTGGCTTGTCAGCGAGAGAGAGGGAGGGGAGTGGGGCGGCTGCGCGCGCGGGAGCGGGCCGGCAATGGGCCGAAAGGGGGAAACGCGGGCGCGAGGTGGAGGGGAGGCGGCCGCGGCGTGGGCCGGATTCGGCCCAGCAGGGGGGAGGAGAGCTTTCTCCTTTTCTTTTTATTTTCTAATTCCCATTTCCATTTTTGTTTCTTTTCTTTTTGAACAATTTATTTAGTAGATAATCTAGGTGCTGGAAAGTAAAATCTAAGTGTGGTGTTCATAATCAAACAAAGTGCATGCATATGATGGGAAGAATCTAAGGGAGTTTTGGGATAGATAATAAGTAAGGGGGGTTAGATTAGGGTTTCAAACCTGGGTTAGAGTTTGGGATGTTACAGCAGACCAACAGGCCGGGTTTATGAGGGCGGACCTCACCGGGCTGACGTACACATATGCAATACTGAAAGGGAAATGTGCCCTTGGGCCATTTCCAAAGTGTTTTGGTGATTAAGTGTCCAACACATTCTCTCTAAGTGCTAACTTGTGCCAAAGAGTGAAGAAGTGCAAATTATATTACAAGGTACGTTTCTAGACTTAGTACATTGATTTGAGTACTAATGTATTGTGTCTAAGTGCTAGAAACAGGAGAAATTGGTTTGGAATGGAGTTGGCTGTGTACGATCAAAATGCAGCTCGGTCTGGGTGCACCGGACTGTCCGGTGGTGCACCGGACAGTGTTCGGTGCGCCAGACCAGCCTCCGGTGAACAGGCCTCTCTCGGGACTTGACGGCGGCGTATGGCTATAAATCACCGGACTGTCTGGTGAGTCGTTCGCGGCGAAGTCGTCGCTCTCGGAAAACGTTCAACGGCATACGGCCTGGCCGAGCCAGAGTGCGCCATGCCGAGTAGTCGGTCGACGTCGTCACGCCACTGCTTCATGGCCCCTAGCGAGGCCGTGGAGCTAGAAGGGTGGCGCAACAACTCCCTGGCTGCAGACAGCACACCGAGAGTAGCCCTTGACACCCTGGACGACTGCGCAGGAGTGTGCTGCCGCGTAGAGCGCACAGCAGCAGCTGCACCGGGCGCAGGGCAGCTGAAGGCCCGTGGTGTGTAAGAGGCATGTCCCTCCTCCATGGGGAAGTCCTCGGGGATGAAGTCGTGGTGCTCGACGATGTGAACCATGGTGTCGAGCAGAAAAACAAGCAAAAAATCTAATGCCAAGCCCCCTACCTGGCGCACCAAATGTCGGAGAGGAAATCTCCGACCGGGTGGTGGAATGCACCTGTCCTAAACCCTAAGATGAGGAAGGGGCTAAGTGTTTTTCCTGTTATGAGATTGGGGGATGAACACACAAGAACACAAAGATTTAGAGTGGTTTGGGCCGCCGGAGCGTAATACCCTACTCCACTGTATGTTGTATTGCTGTGAGAGTTTGAGAGCTGAGAATCTAAGTTGGCCTGTGTGAATCTGAAAGAGGATGCCTTGTAACGTCGTATGCCCTCCCTTTTATAGACCAAGGGGGGCACGTACAAGGGTACTGGGCCTCGATGGTGGGCCCAGGGGCAAAATGGAGGGAAATAACTAACGCCTGCAACGTCCGGACGATCTCCGAGTGTAGTAATGTCCGTAGCGCTTACAATATTGACTTCTCGCGGCTGCTTCCTCGGTAACACGTGAGCCATCATGAGTGCAGAACATGCGACAGTATGGACACGCCACCTGCCAATAGATTGGACAGGCTCACCGCCTGCAGGATGGCCCGGTCGCTGTCCGCCAAAGGAATAGAGAGAGGGCTCATTAAATGCCGAGGCAGCACGTCGCCTGCCAGCGGAGTGGACAAGACGCATTAAATGCTGAGGCGGCACATCGCCTGTCAGCGAGATGGACAGGCGGTGCGCCCTATCCGTATTTAATGTTGAGGTAGCGTAGCTTGCGGCGTAGCCCGCGGTGCGGCCCGTGGCGCAGAGGCCATACGCTAGGCTCCGCCCGTTGGCTTACGTCACGGGCCGTGGGCCACGTGGCGGCATCGGGTCTCCGCCTGGGCGGGGAGCAGAAGCGTACAGGATGGGATCCGGACACGTGTCACTGTGTCAGCACTGGACCCTAGCCTGGTCCTTGACTAGGGCTTAAGCTTTTCTTGCCTTGGAATTCCGGGACCCTATCGTGGGCGGTCTGGACCCCACGTAGGGGGGGGGTCCGGACTCCATCCCACGGACCCGGCCTGCACACGTGGTGGTCCCGGACCTTCGTGGGGGTCCCGGCTGCATACCTAGAGGTCCGGCGCTCTCCCATGGGGTCTAGACTTACTATTGGCGTCCTGGAGTATTCCTTCTTTCCTGGACACGTGGCGGCTCTGGACCCGCCCATGTGGTGCGGTCGGTCGCTGCTGTGGGCCCTAAGTAGCGGTCCGTGACTGGGCCGAGTCATGGCCTGGCCCCGGTCGCGGCATTATTGCTGCACGGCTAAAAGATAGTCACGTGGCCACTACGTCTTGATACAGTAGTAGGGGGTACCCCTGTTCGGGGGTACCGACAGTATCGAACGAACGTGCCAAACAGGGTTATTTGCTCCCAACTATAGATGTACAGAAAGCATGGAGCATGAAAGCCCAGCCCGAAGCACGTTTTTTGGCCCGGTACGAGCTCGGTCCGGCCCGCTTTTATACGGGCCCGGGCCTACCCGACCACTACAGGAATTCTACTGATTCCCGTCGGCCAGGGTAATTCCCGTCGGCCAGAGCGAAAGCCGACGGGAATAGACTAATTCTCGTCGGCCACAAAATAGCCGACGACCATTATTCTAATTCCCGTCGGCCCCGTCCCAAGCCCACGGGGATTAACTAATCCCCGTCGGCCCTGTGCTCTGGCCGACGGGAATAAGTTAATTCCCGTCGGCCCCGTATACTAGCCGACGGGGATTAATCTTTTTAGAGCCAGGCCGCAGCCGCGCGGGCTCATTTCTTCTCCGTTCGCACAATCCCTGCCCGACCGCCGCCCCTGCTCAACCGCCGCCCTGCCGGACCGCCGCCCGAGCCGCCCTTGCCCGAGCGCCGCCTGCCCGAGCGCCGCCGGCGAGGCCGCCCCCGCCCGAGCCGCCCCGCCCGAGCCCGCCGGCCGCCCCCGCCCGAACCGCCCCGCCCGAGCCGCTGCCTGCCCGAGCGGTGCCCTGGCCGAGCACCGCCGCCGCCCTGCCCGAGGCCGCCCTGCCCCCGAGGCCACCCTGCCCGAGACCGCCCCGCCCGAGCGCCGCCGCCGCCCTGCTCGAGCACCGCCGCCACCGTCGGCCTGCCCCGGAGCGCCGCCGCCGCCGCCCGAGTGCCACCACAAGCTCCCGAGCTCCTCGTACCCCGAGAGTCGTCGTCCCCAGCCCGTCGTCATCCACCGTCCGCTCGTGCCCCGACGGGAATCAGTAACTGAGGTATAATTCTATCTATATGTAAATAAGTATTGATTATTTTCGTCGGTTTTTTGTGGCCGACGGGAGTTAACTTTCATGTGATTAGAGTTAGTTTAAAATTGTTAATTTATAGTGTTTTTAGTTTTCATATGACTTTATGCATTATTGAATGTAAATGCGAGTGCGATTGTTAATGTAAATGCGAGTGCGATTGTTAAATTTATGTATACATGCTTATTTTCGTCGGTTTTTTATGACCGACGGGAGTTAACTTTCATATGATTAGAGTTAGTTTAATATCACATGTGATTAGAGTGTGATTAGAGTTAGTTTAATATCACATGTGTGGCTTGATGTTAGGTAAGTATTAATTCTATTAGTATAATAGATTTAACTTATGCTATTGAATTGTTGAATTTGATGTTATTTAATAATTAGATTTAACTTATAATATTAGGTTGTATGAAGGTTTCGATATTGATAAATTTAATGTTATTTATGTATATATATATATATAGTTATTTATGTATATATATAGTTTTACTACTTACCTATAGATGTATGTGTGACGTGTAGAAACGTGATTGTCTCACACACACTCTTTACTCGTACACACAGCCGCAATAATGGGTGATAGACGTGATTGGATGTATGAAGGTTTCAAGAAGGGTGGGTGTCACACAAGTGAATGGTTTGCTAAGACGCAGATATTTCTGGACCATGCAGCTGCTTTGTCACAAATAGATAATATTAGGTGTCCATGCAATAAATATAGAAATATGACGAGCCACACCAAGAGGCAGGTCACACTACACCTATGCTCACATGGTTTCGTGCCAGGCTATAAGGTCTGGTATCTCCACGGTGAAGATGTTGAACGAGCAACAGAAGTAGAAGTTGATGATGGTGAAGATGATGTTGATAGGATGGACCAGATGCTTGAGGATCTGCAACCTGAACTGGCACCAGATCATCATGATTCACCTACACCGGAGGTTCAGAAGTTCTTCGACCTACTCAAAGCGTCAGAAGAGCCTCTTCATGGGCACACTGACGTGACCGTACTGGAATTCGTGACCCGGCTGATGTCAATCAAGTCCAAGTTTGCATTCTCAATTAATTGTTACAAGGAGCTTGTGGATTTGATTAGCGAGGTTCTTCCTACGGGTCACAAGATGCCCAAAGACATGTACCAGTCTAAGAAATTGCTTGAAGGTCTTGGTATGGAGTATGAGAAGATTGATGTTTGCTAAGACAACTGTATGCTTTTTTGGAAGGAACATGGCAGAGAACAGAAATGCTTAAAATGTGGGAAGTCGAGGTACGTGGAGCTTGTAAATGAAGATGGGGAGAAGGTGGTGACAAAGGTTGCACATAAACAGCTTCGATACATGCCTCTCACTCCTAGAGTGAAATGTTTGTTTCTCTCGAGGAAGACCGCTATGCACATGAGGTGGCATAAAGATTGTACAGACAGACAAGATGGGTTAATGGTGCACCCGTCAGATGGTGATGCATGGAAGGCTCTTGACAAATTTGATCCAGATTTTGCCAGCGATGCAAGAAACGTTCGTATCGGCTTGGCAACTGATGGTTTCACGCCGTTCAATATGACTGCTGCGTCGTATTCATGTTGGCCTATCATTGCCATACCGTACAACCTTCCACCTGCTCTTTGCATGAAATATGAGTTTATGTTCCTATGTCTTGTTATACCTGGTCCTGAGCATCCTGGCGTACGCCTCAATGTGATGCTTCAACCACTGATTGAAGAGTTAAAGAAGCTATGGCAAGGTGTGGAAGCCTATGATTGCTTCAAGAAGCAGAAATTCAATCTTCGTGTTGCATATCTGTTCTCGGTTCATGATTTTATGGCGTATGGTATTTTCTCTGGATGGAGCGTGCATGGTAGATTGACGTGTCCTTATTGTGCTAAAGATACAGATTGTTTTCGTCTTAGTGCTGGTGGCAAGATATGTTACTTTGATTGCCATAGATGTTTTCTACCCTTCAATCACCCCTTCAGAAGGCAGAGAAAGGAATTTAGGAAGGGCACCATCGTCACGAAGGGACCGCCCAAGCGACGTAGTGGGATAGAAATTACAGAAGAGCATATGAAACTTGTCCTAGACGAGAGTGGGAAAAGGTATCAAGGTTTTGGTGAGGAGCATAACTGGACTCACATATGTGGCTTGTGGGAGCTTCCTTATGCTAAGTCATTGATTTTGATGCACAACATCGACGTCATGCATCAAGAGAGTAACTTTTGCCAAGCCCTCATAAATACATGCATGGATTTCCCTGATAAAACGAAAGACAATGACAAGGCACGCATGGACTTAGCAGTGATATGTGATCGTCCAACCCTAGTGCTTAGAGAAAACGGAGGCAAACCAAAAGCTGACTATTGTCTGAAATCTAAGCAACGGAAAGAAGTGATGAAGTGGATGAAGGATATTAAATTCCCCGATGGTTATGCCGCTGGTTTTAGAAGATCTGTGAACTTGAAGACAATGAAGATGAATGGACTGAAGAGCCATGACTTCCACATAATTATGGAGAGGCTCATGCCTGTAATGTTTCGTGGGTACATTTCCGAAGCTGTGTGGAAAACGTTAGCTGAAGTTAGCTATTTCTACAGACAGTTGTGTGCTAAAGAAATCAGAAGAGATGTGATAGAACAGCTGGAGAAAGAGGCACCGGTGCTTTTGTGCAAATTGGAAAAAATATTTCCACCGGGTTTCTTCAATCCTATGCAGCATCTCTTTATACATCTTCCATATGAGGCTAAGGTCGGTGGTCCTGTTCAGTATAGGTGGATGTTTCATATAGAAAGAGCATTAAAGAAGCTTAGAGCAATGGTGGGCAATAAGGCAAGAGTTGAAGGATGTATTGCGGAACAATTTAAACTAAAGGAGGTAGCACACTTCACAAGTTGTTACTTTGCAGAAGAACATAATGTATTTGCTCGAAAGAAAAGGTACCATGATGATGAACGAGAGATGCCTCCGTGTAGTGATCTTTTGATTTTTCAGACAAACGGCAAAGCCGTTGGTCCACCCAAGGCATATCACCTCAGTATGGAAGAACAGAAGTCTGCTTTACTGTACATGTTCACGAATATGCCTGAGGTGGAGAAATACTTTGTGTAAGACTTGTTTTCTTAAACTGTTCATATGTGAATTAGTTTATGTTATCAAATATCTCATGTCATACAATAATATTTGACAGCGAGTTTGATGAACAAAACATGAGGTGTCTCGGTAGGCCAACAGCGAGAGACATAGACAAATTGCGACGCGATGGTATGCATGGGTGACCTAATTTCATTATGTGGCTTCGAGACCGTGTAAGTCTTAATTATGTGGCTCCGAGAGCTAATTTCATTTAACTAATATTACAGAATTTGCTAATGCTTTGTGGCATGATTGACAGTTTGGGGAGGAAATGAATTTGAATGATGACTTACGTCAGTTATCTATTGGAAGCGTAACTGCCAAAAGCTATGGACGTTACGACGTCAATGGATATCGCTTTAGTTCAAGCATTTTCGAATCAAGTCATCCTATGGCCGCCACTCAAAATAGTGGAGTCGTTACTAGGGCAACCGACATGGAAGGACACGAAGCCTGCTATTACGGGAAAATCAAAAATATAATCGAGATTACATTTGCTGGAAATAAGCCTTTAGCGCTAGTTTTCTTTGAGTGTAAATGGTATGACCCGAAGTATTATAGGACCGAATTTGGGATGACACAGATCCAACCTGAGAAATTGCTTCAAGGACACGACACGTATATCCTTGCCCATCAAGCAGACCAAGTTTATTTCTCGACATATCCATGCAAAAAGTTGTCTAAATGGAGGGTTGTGTACAATGTAAATCCCTGCGAACGCCTATACACTCCTGGTGAGGACGAATATCAAATTGGTCACCTTGAGCAGGTTGATGAGGTGTTTCAAGAAGAAGAGTTGCCAACTAGTTTTCATATTGATCCTGCACCGGCATTAGATTCACTAGTTGCAGACGTTAACGACTTAACTTTTCCCGAGAGACAGAGAAGACAACCTGTTAGGAGAAAAGTTACATGGCGACCTCTGCATAGAAGAGAACAAATAGATCCTGATTTTGATGATATTTAACAAGTAAAGTTGTTTTGTTATTTCATTTGTTTATATTTTAAGTATTATGTCATTTTTGATGCACTAATGAATAATTTCTTATTTTATGCAGGATGCCGCCAAAATCAAAGAAGTCAGTGAAGGGGTTGTTCAAGGGCCTGGGACTTTTTCAGGGCAGTTCTTCGAGCAGCAGCAGACGTCGAGAGCTGTTGAGCGCGGTACATGGAGATGAGGTAACATATCTTGTACAAATAAATTTGTTTACATATTTACAAATAAATCTTGAGTTGTATGTACCAGGATGAGCAGCACACTGAGGAGCAGCACATTGAGGAGGAGCAGCACAATGAGGCTGAGCAGCACAATGAGGAGGTGGAGCACAATGAGGAGGTGGAGCACGTGACATGGGACCAGGCCGCACAGCATCACCAGCCATGGGACCAGTGGGACCACCAGAGAGAGCAGCAACAGGCGTGGGACCAGTGGGGCCAACAGGGCGAACCGGCTGACAACCCGATGGATGATGGCTCGGGAGGCTCTTCAGCGACACGCACACGTCGCTCAAGAAAAAGCCACTCAGTAAAGCCTCGTCACGCGATAGAGCGAGAGGCTGATAGGACTTTAATCATGCCACATGGAGATAGGTGAGTGTAATATATTAACTTATCTCATATAACTATTATGTGTATTATTAATGTTTTTGTGTAATGCAGGAATTGGGAGGACTTGTCCTTCGACGGCAAGGGACACCACACTCAGGTTAACCTTACGTTGGGTTCTCTTTGCCGCCTTCACTACCCTGGTATAGTGAAGGTGTCAAACGGTGATACCGAGGATGAGGTGCTCGTCAGTACCTGGGACGAGTACAAGTTTAAAAAGGAACAAAACCACACCGACAGACAGGGACTTGTGCGTAATGACTTTTGGGTATGAATTCTTTATTATTTTTGTTATGTTTCTTAATATTGTAAATCTATGACTTATACCATTGTATTTGTATTCTTTATGTTGTAGCTTCGATATCGGTTGCCTGACGGAGAGGATTACATGGGGCACGCTGAACGTGTCTTCCAAAACAATGCAAAGAAGCTGGTGAAGGATGCCATATACTATGCGAGAATTCAGGCTACAAACCTGTATTTTCAAAAGCATCCAGAAGAAGCAGGCCCCTTGAGTAAAAAGGAAGGGTCCTCAAAGATATATTTGACTGAGGATCAATATCGTGAGGTTAGTATTTAATTTGTTTTACCCTTTATATTGATTGTTGTGATTGATATAATATGTAACATTGTGTGTGCAGGTGATGGTTCCATGGATGGCGCCCGTGCCTGATGCGTACTATGCTTGGTGCCGATATTGGGCTTCCGAAGGCTTCCAGAAAGCGTCAGCGCATCACAGACAATGTCGAGGAACCAATCCTAACCACAAGTTTGGCAGTGATGACATGATACGAAAAGCTAAAAGAATGGTAAGTTTGATCTAGCTATGTCGATCAGCAAATAGTACGATTTCTTATGAATGTTTTTTATTATACAGGAAGCTACAAGTGGCCAAAAGCCTAGCGATATTGAGGTCTACCAGGAGGGCCACAAAGGACCAGACCCGAACAACCCTGACCAGCTCTGCAGCCAGACAGCCACGGATCGCTTGGTAAGTTTTGGCCCAAAAGTACAAACGTTCAAAGTATAGAAATTCCTGCATTTGTAAGGTTGTGAATGATGTATAGGCGGCATATGGGGAGGAGATGGTTCGTCGCCATGGCCCTGACTTCGACTGGCGTCATGAACCGGTGGATCCCTCGGTGGTGTACGCAAGCGGTGGTGGCAAAGCGCATGGACGGTAAGCTCTAACTTATGAAATTATATGGTTGACACTAAATTGATTATGCAGTAATAACATTTTTTGAATCACTTATAGATACGCACTCTTCGACGGATTCATTGACTCGTCGTCGGTGAGATCTCAGAGGACGGGTTCGTCTTCCCGTAGCTCATGCTCTCGTCGACCGAACGAGCAGGAGTTGGAGATTATGAGGATGCGTGAAGAGATGAGACAACAACGCGAATTTATGGAGGCTTGCAATGCCCATAACCAAGCCATGTATCAAGTGAGTACACATAATCCGAACTCTAAATTATTATATTTCAATACAACATCTTCAGTAGTAACACATATGTTTAACAGTTAATGCAGCAACAGGGCATGGCAACAAATTTTCCACCGCCACCACAATGGAGCCAATTTGCAAACACACTAGTTCCACCACCACAGTTCAACGCCCCTCCGCCACATATACCTGCACCTGGAGATAGGGTACGTTTCATAACTCTCGATTAATTTATACACTTGTATACTTTTTGATATTTGTATTTAACGTGTTGATATTTGCTAACTTGCATAGGTTACGCCTGAAGCGGGTGGTAGTGGGTCTGATCCAGCAGGGACTGGATTTGTTGACTCGCTCTTCGCATTCCCTCCTCCTGGTGGTGGTGGCGGCAGCGGCCAAAGCTCTAACCACCCAAGTGGTGGTTATCTCTAAACACTCGTGCTTGTTATGTTTTTAACTCCTGGACGTTATGTTTGTGTAAACACTTGATCTTAACTCGTATCAGAAATGTTTGTGTATGTTATGTGACGGATTTAACCTATAATGCGTTTGTGATGTGTACGTTCATGTGTATGATATATATGTTTTGTGATGTGTATGTTTTGTGATGTGTATGTTCATGTGGATGATATATATATTTTGTCATATGTTTGTCTGTAGAGAAATGTCTAATTTGGTGTTGGTGTTGCAGAAATATACATTAACTCCCGTCGGCCCAGTTAATCCTCGTCGGTTTGACCATAGCCGACGGACATTAACTATTAACTCCCGTCGGCCCAGTTAATCCCCGTCGGCTGACTGGGCCGACGTGAGTTATCAGTTAATCCCCGTCGGCTGACAGGGCCGATGAGAGTTAATAGTTAATTCCCGTCGGCTGGTAGGGCCGACGGGAATTAAATGATAACTCCCGTCGGCCAAGTCAGCCGACGGGAATTAGCCATAACTCCCGTCGGTCATTAACTAGCCGACGGGGATTACTTATTCCCGTCAGCCGCCGACGGGAGTAACCGTATCTCCGACATCTGACGCCCGTCGGCTAACAACCGACGGGAATAAGCCTTAAACCGACGGGAATAAGTAATTCTCGTCGGTTTAAGGCTTATTCCCGTCAGTTGTTAGTAATTCCCGTCGGTTTAAGGCTTATTCCCGTCGGTTGTTAGCCGACGGGAATTAATTGATTTCCTGTAGTGGACACGAATAAGTGGGTCGGATCCTGTCGGCGTTTCGAGACCGGGGGGTCCCTAAGCCGACGAGTGAGTGTGCCGCGTGCCCCAGCCCAGATGGGTCGAGCGCGTGGGCGAGCGCGAAGGGGGGAAAAGCGAGGTGGCCGGAGACGAGTCGTGAGAGAGGTGGGAATCCCGCGGCCTTCGTGTTCGACCCGCGCTCAGGTCGGGTGCGCTTGTAGTAGGGGGTTACAAGCGTCCAAGCGGGTGAGGGAAGCGAGCGGCCCTAAGAGAGCGCCTGCCCCGTCCTCGTCCCCGCGCGGCCAACCTTCTCTAAGAAGGCCCTGGTCCTTCCTTTTATAGGCGTAAGGAGAGGATCCAGGTGTACAATGGGGGTGTAGCAAGGTGCTACGTGTCTAGCGGGGGTGAGCTATCGCCCTAAGTACATGCCAATGTGGCAGCCGGAGAGATCTTGGCACCCAGCTGGTGTGGTGTCGTGGCTGTCAGAGGAGCAACGGAGCCTGGCGGAGGGACAGCTGTCGGAGCGGTTGGGCCCTTGCTGACGTCCCCCTGCTTCCGTAAGGGAGCTGAGAGCCGCCGTCGTCATGGGTCTAGCGGGGCGCCATCATTGCCTATCTGGCGGAGCTAGCCAGATGGGACGCCGGTCTTGTTCCCTGCGGCCCGAGTCGGCTCGGGGTAGGGTGATGATGGCGCTTCCAGTTGACATGGCGGACTTGTGTCCTAGGTCGGGCGACGTGGAGGCTCCTCCGAAGCCGAGGTCGAGTCTGTCCTGCATGGCCGAGGCCGAGCCCGAGCTCCTGGGTCGGGCGAGGCGGAGGTCGTTCGGCAGAGGCCAGGGCGGAGTCCGACCCCATGGGGTCGAGCGAAGCGGAGTTCGTCGTCTTCTGGGGCCTAGCCCGAGTCCGAGCCCTGGGTCGGGCGGAGCAGAGTTCGCCGTCTTCCGGGGCCTTAGCCCGAGTCCGAGCCCTGGGTCGGGCGGAGCGGAGTTCGCCGTCTTCCGGGGCCTTAGCCCGAGTCCGAGCCCTGGGTCGGGCGGAGCGGAGTTCGCCGTCTTCCGGGGCCTTAGCCCGAGTCCGAGCCCTGGGTCGGGCGGAGCGGAGTTCGCCGTCTTCCGGGGCCTTAGCCCGAGTCCGAGCCCTGGGTCGGGCGGAGCTGAGTTCGCCATCTTCCGGGGCCTTAGCCCGAGTCCGAGCCCTGGGTCGGGCGGAGCTGAGTTCGCCGTCTTCCGGGGCCTTAGCCCGAGTCCGAGCCCTGGGTCGGGCGGAGCGGAGTTCGCCGTCTTCCGGGGCCTTAGCCCGAGTCCGAGCCCTGGGTCGGGTGGAGCTTCCTATGGCGCCTTTGGCAAGGCCTGACTGCCTGTCAGTCTCACTCTGTCAAGTGGCACTGCAGTCGGAATGGCGCAGGCGGTGCTGTCCTTCTGTCAGACCGGTCAGTGGAGCGGCGAAGTGACGGCGGTCACTTCGGCTCTGCCGGGGGGCGCGCGTCAGGATAAAGGTGTTAGGCTACCTTTGCGTTAAATGCCCCTGCGACTCGGTCGGTCGGCGCGGCGATTTAGTCAGGGTTGCTTCTTAGCGAAGGCAAGGCCTCGGGCGAGCCGGAGATGTGTCTGCCGTTAAAAGGGGGCCTCGGGCGAGACGGAAACATCTCGGGGTCGGCTGCCCTTGCCCGAGGCTAGGCTCGGGCGAGGCGTGATCGAGTCACTCGTATGGACTGATCCCTGACTTAATCGCACCCATCAGGCCTCTGCAGCTTTATGCTGATGGGGGTTACCAGCTGAGAATTAGGCGTCTTGAGGGTACCCCTAATTATGGTCCCCGACAGTAGCCCCCGAGCCTCGAAGGGAGTGTTAGCACTCGCTTGGAGGCTTTCGTCGCACTTTTTTGCAAGGGGACCAGCCTTTCTCGGTTGCATTTTGTTCCGGTGGGTGCACGCGAGCGCACCCGCCGGGTGTAGCCCCCGAGGCCTCGAAGGAGTGGTTTCACTCCTTCGAGGTCTTAATGCCTTGCGTAATGCTTCGACTGGTCTGGTGGTTCCCTCATGCGAACTGGCCGTAGCCCGGGTGCACGGTCGGGGCCCAAGTTCTCGGGCTGGTATGTTGACGCTGTCAACGGTTTGGCCGGAGCCGGGTTTGCGAGAGCAGCCCCCGAGCCTCCGCACAGGGCGAGAGGGCGATCAGGGACAGACTCGGCTTTTTTACATACGCCCCTACGTCGCCTTTCCGCAAGGAGGAGGGGGGAGAGCGCCATGTTACCCTCGATGGGCACCGAACATGGTGTCTCCGGTGAGCTGCAAGCGGGTAATCCGAGTGGACGTCTGTGCCCCATTCGTTGGGGGTCGGCTAGGGGCCCAGAGGCACGCCCAAAAGTACCTGCGGGTGATCTGCCGGACACGGTCCCCTGGCGACGGGGTCCGAGGGCTCGATGCCTCCCTCCGATGGGATTCCGTTACAAAATCGCTCCCGCTGGTCTCGGAAATGTCCTAGGGTACCTCGGGAGCGCAGCCCGAGCCTCGGTTATGTATCGAACGTACCCCTGGTCATCCCTCGCTCGGTGTCTGAGGCGACTGTGAACCCTTCGGGGGCCAGCCTTCGAACCCCTGATCAGTAATGGGCGCGGAGCCCGAGTAGCCTGAGGCGGTCGTGGAACCCTTCGGGGGGCCGGCCTTCGAACCTCTGACCAGTAGTGGGTGTAGGGCCCACGCGATCTGAGGCGGCTGTTGAACCCCCCAGGGGGCCAGCCTTCGAACCCCTGATCAGTAAGGAGGCTCGGAGCCTAGTTCCTTCACGGGGAAGGATCCCTTTCGGGGTATCCCCCTTTCCCGGTCCCTGTCGCAAGAGATAGAGAAAGAGGAAAAAAGGAAAAAGGATACGAAACCAAACGACGCGGCGTACCTTTTTTTGGCGCGGTTGTTTTGGCGAAGGCGAAGCGTCGCCCGCTGCTCCTGCCAGAAGCGCCGCCTGTCCAGCCGCGGAGTTGATGCGACGGGGCGAGTAGTTGGCGGGGCTGCCGTTGCGCGTGCGCGAGCCGTTCGAGGAACGGATCACGGGCGCGTTGTCTTCACGCCGTGAGAGGGGGTTCTCTCGCGGCCTCCGGATGGGACGTGAGCTTGGCTGACGACGTGACCGCTGTTCCCGCGCGCCTGCCACCGTCATTACTGCCAGCCCACCTTTGGCCGCGTTGGCCGCTGCGTCAGGCTGGCGCTGCTGGGTCGCGCGCTGGGTTGCCTCGAGTAGCGGTATTGGTTCCGCGATCGAGGAGGCGCGGTGGTGGCGCAAGCGGTACAGTTGCTTGCATGCAGCATCCGGCGCGCCGGTCGCGCGACGCGTGGGCCTGGGCCTCCGTGCTGGCGTGTCGGGAGTCGGAGAGGCGCGTCCACTTGGCGCGATTGCATGCCGCCTGCATGGCTGCCCGCCCCTTTCGCCCATTGGTCTGGGCAAAAGTGGAGGGTCACTTGTAACCGCTGGGCGGTTGCGTGCACCACGCGCGGCGGTTTGGCTTCTCCTGCTCGGAGCCGGTCTGCATGACATGCGGTACCCAGCCCCCGGGCCGCAGGGGAGGGCTTTGGAGCGTGTTGGAGAAGACTCAGCCCGTGACGGTTGGGGGCGCAAGCAGGGAGAGTCACCTTTAAAAGGAGGGCGACCCCTTTCGTAAGGCGACCATGTCTTCTTCCTCCCTGATGCACCGTGTCTTTCCACCTTCCAAGCCCCCGGATGGGGGAAATCGCCGTCTTTTCGCCTCATCGTTGGAGGAACGCAACTCCGTGGGAGTTGGTACCTTTCAGCCATCGTTCGGCTTCAAGGATTTTCATCATGCAGCCCGGCTGCACCCCTCCACCAGCGGTCACCCAAGATGGTGACCTCCGGCTTGATGGTGGGGGAAAGCGAGCCGGGCTGCGGCCTCTGCCCCTCCCTCAGCCTCAAGGATTTTCATCACCAGGGCTGGGGAGGGGAGTGTGCCGAGTTGAGGTCGGCCCCCGCGTGGGCGACGGCCCGCTCCTTTACTCAGTGATCGGAGGGAGGAGCGGTCGTCGTCTGTGGCGCTGGCATCTGCAGCGTGCCTGGCCTTCGGACGCGAGTGGCTTCGAAGCCGCTCGCGGCGCCGGCGTCTGCCACGGCAGCTGGAAGAGGTTCTTCCGCCGGCGTGATAGCCAGGGCTGGCCACGGACCGACCTCCAACTCTACGGCCTTCTGCCCGTCCTTGCCTCTCGAGTTCGGGCATGGGCGGGGGCCTCCCAGCAGCAGCATCCGCCCTGAGGTCATCACTGCTACTGTTCGGCCCCCCGGGACAGAAGTCTTCATCGCCGCCGCTGTCGGGGCGGGCGATGACATGCCGCTCGTCGGTCTTCTGTTGCTCCGCAGGCCCACCCCTATCGAGTGGGGTTGTTCGTACCTGCGGAGGGGGAACCGGAGTTCCGTTTGTAATGGCACTTCGAATGCCAGGATTTTCTGTTCATTACGGCTTTCGGGGCCTGAACATGTATGTAACGTCGGCTCAGAGCCGTATTTTTTCCTCATTCTTGAGCACTAAGACTCGTCTGTTGACTATCTGAACCGCTTCACCAAGCATGAGTCGCCTCGTGTCAAGGTGACGAGTGAGGTATCCGTATCCCGGAGGCGTAGGAGTCCCTCGGCTCGGTCGGACCTGCTGTCCGAGGCTCCTCTAGCTTAGTTAAAGAGACCCCTCGGCCGCTCTTCGATGAGCCGAGGCCAGGGGTAGCGATATCAGTATGAACAGAGGTGGAGTTGGCTCGAAGATGAAACTTGGTTGGCCGGAGCTTAGCCGGGTTGTCCGTTGGCAGGATCGACGTCGAAGTTGATCAGCCGAGGCTTCGGACCGGGCTGGCGCCCTCGGAAGATGGTTGGCCGAGGCCCCAGGGGTGACCGGCTGAGCCGCCTGCTCGGGCCGGATTCCCGGAGAAGTCCCTGGCAGCGATTGCCCGGGCGTGGTGATGACGTCGTCCTTCGGAGCGGAGACCCTCGGACCACGTCGCCGTCCGAGGCTAGGTCGGGCCTCGCCGAAGGTGCCGTCGATGCCGAGGGTGTTGCTGCCCTCTTCCAGCGTCAAGACCCGAGCCTGCAGGATCAGATTGTCTTGTAGCGTGTGCCTTGTGCGGCCGTCGAGGCCAGAACACACACCCTCGCTGCGTTGTAAAGCTGCGTCTCTTTTCCTCTTGTTTCGAGTATCTGGACTTTTTGTCGGTAACAGGGATGTTTGTGCGAGCGAGAGTTGCTTCTCGCGGAAGGTGATGAGTGAGGTATCCGTATCCCGGAGGCGTAGGAGTCCCTCGGCTCGGTCGGCCTTGCCGCTTACGCGTACTTTCACCCATCCATGAGGCCCTGTCACCAACTCGGTCGAGAAGGCTCGAAGGATCGCTTCGGCAGAAGGGCTTCCGAACGTAAAGACTTGTTCGATCCGCAGAGTCACTTTATCCGAACGCGAGTTACTTATCGCAGAAGGTGATGAGTGAGGTATCCGTATCCCGGAGGCGTAGGAGTCCCTCGGCTCGGTCAACCTTGGCTGCTTACGTGTACTCCGTCGTTTCCAGGACCCACTTTTCGAAGTAGTCAAAAAGCACGAAAGATATTCTGGTAGAAGAGATTTTTTTTCGAGGAAAATTTTGACGCAGAGGGGGTTCCCCCCCTTTTAGCCCCCGAGGGAGGGTCGGGCTTTGCCGAGGCGAGGCCGACCCTTCCTTGTTGACTAAACTTTGCGTGGGTGCGAGGTATATGAACAACTTGGAAACATCTTAAGGGTAGAAGCGACGTAGCTGTTGGATGTTCCAAGCGTTGCCGTAGACCTCGTCTTGACTGTTGGCCAGCTTGTACGTTCCGGGCTTCAGAACTTTGGCGATGACGAATGGCCCCTCCCAGGGGGGCGTGAGCTTGTGCCTCCCTCGGGCGTCTTGCCGCAGCCGAAGCACCAGGTCGCCCACCTGGAGGTCTCGGGGTCGGACTCCTCGGGCGTGGTAGCGTCGCAGGGACTGCTGATACCGCGCCGAGTGTAGTAAGGCCCTGTCCCGAGCCTCTTCCAGCTGGTCCAGCGAGTCTTCTCGGCTAGCTTGGTTGCTTTGATCGTCGTAGGCCCTTGTCCTCGGGGAGCCGTATTCCAGGTCAGTGGGCAAGACGGCCTCGGCCCCGTAGACCAGGAAGAACGGAGTGAAACCCGTGGCTCGGCTCGGCGTTGTCCTCAGGCTCCAGACCACCGAGGGGAGTTCCTTCATCCATCGCTTGCCGAACTTGTTGAGGTCGTTGTAAATCCGAGGCTTGAGCCCTTGTAGAATCATGCCGTTGGCACGCTCTACTTGCCCATTCGACATGGGATGAGCTACGGCAGCCCAGTCCACCCGGATGTGGTGATCCTCGCAAAAATCCAAGAATTTTCTGCCGGTGAACTGGGTGCTGTTGTCGGTGATGATGGAGTTTGGGACCCCGAAGCGATGGATGATGTTGGTGAAGAACGCCACCGCCTGCTCGGACCTGATGCTGTTCAGGGGTCGGACCTCGATCCACTTGGAGAATTTGTCGACGACGACCAGCAGGTGCGTGTAGCCCCCGGGCGCCTTCTGCAGAGGGCCGATGAGGTCCAGACCCCACACAGCGAAGGGCCAGGTGATGGGTATCGTCTGCAGAGCCTGAGCGGGCAGGTGGGTCTGCTTTGCATAGAATTGACACCCTTCGCAGGTGCGGACGATTCTAGTGGCGTCAGCCACCGCCGTCGGCCAGTAGAAGCCTTGCCGGAAAGCGTTCCCGACGAGGGCTCGAGGCGCTGCATGATGGCCGCAAGCCCCCGAGTGTATCTCTTGCAGGAGTTCCTGACCTTCGGCGATGGAGATGCATCGCTGGAGGATGCCTGAGGGGCTGCAGTGGTAAAGCTCCTTCTCATCGCCCAGCAGGACGAACGACTTGGCGCGTCGCGCTACCCGCCGAGCCTCGGCTTGGTCGAGGGGTAGCTCTCCTTGGCGGAGATAGTGCAGGTACGGGGTCTGCCAATCTCGATCAGGCGTGACCTCGCTCCGCTCCTCCTCGATGCGCAGCGCCTCGCCCTCGGTGGCCGAGGGTACCTCGGACTCGGGCGTGTCGTCGATCTTGACGGAGGGTTGGTGCAGATCCCGGGAGAAGACGTCCGGGGGAACCGTCGTTCACCCCGAGGCTATCTTTGCCAGCTCGTCCGCAATCTCGTTGTAGCGCCGGGCGATGTGGTTAAGCTCGAGCCCGTAGAACTTGTCTTCTAGGCGCCGAACCTCATCGCAGTAGGCCTCCATCTTCGGGTCGCGGCAGTGGGAGTTCTTCATGACTTGGTCGATGACGAGCTGCGAGTCGCCGCGAGCGTCGAGGCGTCGGACCACTAGCTCGATGGCGATTCACAATCCGTTGATCAGAGCTTCGTACTCAGCCACATTGTTGGACGCCGGGAAATGGAGGCGCAGCACGTAGCGTAGGTGTTTCCCGAGGGGCGAGACGAAGAGCAGGCCCGCGCCGGCTCCCGTCTTCGTCAGCGACCCGTCGAAAAACATGGTCCAGAGCTCCGGTTGGATCGGAGCTGTCGGCAGCTGGGTGTCAACCCATTCGGCTACGAAGTCCGCCAGTACCTAGGACTTGATGGCCTTTCGGGGGGCGAACGAGATTGTCTCGCCCATGATTTCCACCGCCCACTTTGCGATCCTGCCCGAGGCCTCTCAGCACTGGATGATCTCCCCTAGGGGGAAGGATGACACCACAGTTACCGGATGAGACTCGAAGTAATATCGCAACTTTCGCCTCGTCAGGACCACTGCATACAGTAGCTTCTGAACTTGTGGGTAGCGGATCTTGGTTTCGGACAGCACCTCGCTGACGAAGTAAACTGGCCTCTGAACAGGCAATGCATGCCCCTCTTCTTGCCTTTCGACCACAATCGCGGCGCTAACCACCTGAGTGGTCGCGGCGACATAGACCAAGAGGGCTTCTCCATCAGCTGGGGGTACCAAGATAGGCGCCTTGTTGAGGAGCGCCTTCAGGTTCCCGAGAGCTTCCTCGGCCTCAGGGGTCCAAGTGAAGCACTCGGCCTTCCTTAAGAGGCGGTACAGAGGCAGACCTCTTTCGCCGAGGCGTGAGATGAGACGGCTCAAGGCCGCGAGACATCCCATGACCCTCTGTACACCTTTTAAGTCCTTGATGGGCCCCATGCTGGTGATGGCTGCGATCTTCTCCGGGTTGGCTTCGATGCCCCGCTCGGAGACGACGAACCCCAGGAGCATGCCTCGGGGCACCCCGAAGACACACTTCTCGGGATTGAGCTTGACGTCCTTTGCCTTGAGACACCGGAATGTCACTTCAAGGTCGGAGAGGAGGTCGGAGGCTTTCCTTGTCTTGACTACGATGTCATCGACGTAGGCCTCGACCGTGCGACCGATGTGTTCGCCGAACACATGGTTCATGCACCGCTGGTACGTCGCACCCGCGTTCCTCAAACCGAACGGCATGGTGACATAGCAGTACATGCCGAAGGGCGTGATGAAAGAAGTCGCGAGCTGGTCGGACTCTTTCATCTTGATTTGGTGATACCCTGAGTAGGCATCGAGGAAAGACAGGGTTTCGCACCCAGCAGTGGAATCCACGATTTGATCGATGCGAGGTAGAGGGTAGGGAACCTTCGGACATGCTTTGTTGAGACCAGTGTAGTCTACACACATCCGCCATTTCCCCCCTTTCTTTCTCACAAGCACAGGGTTGGCAAGCCATTCGGGATGGAATACCTCTTTGATGAACCCTGCTGCCATTAGCTTGTGGATCTCCTCGCCTATCACTCTGCGCTTCTCCTCGTCGAATCGGCGCAGAGGCTGCCTGACCGGTCGGGCTCCGGCCCGAATATCCAGCGAGTGCTCGGCGACATCCCTCGGTATGCCGGGCATGTCCGAGGGACTCCACGCAAAGACGTCGGTGTTTGCGTGGAGAAAGTCGACGAGCACTGCTTCCTATTTGGGGTCGAGCCCGGAACCGATCCGGATCTGCTTGGAGGTGTCGCCACTGGGGTC
Organism: Zea luxurians; assembly: GCA_029449295.1. NCBI lineage: Eukaryota > Viridiplantae > Streptophyta > Magnoliopsida > Poales > Poaceae > Zea > Zea luxurians. The sequence continues at coordinate 92,837,512 of JAOPSE010000010.1, read as the reverse complement.
GAGAGGGACGGCCTTAACCGTCTCCGCTGGCTCGAAATTGCCGGCGTGTCGCTTCACGTCTGGCACCTCTCTGGAGAGGTTCTCCAGGTCGGCGATGAGGGCCTCGGACTCGGCGAGGGCCTCGGCGTACTCCACGCACTCCACGTCGCATTCGAACGCGTGTTTGTACGTGGGGCCGATGGTGATGACCCCGTTGGGGCCCGGCATCTTGAGCTTCAGGTAGGTGTAGTTGGGGACGACCATGAACTTTGCGTAGCATGGCCTCCCCAATACCGCGTGGTAGGTTCCTCGGAACCCGACCACCTCGAACGTCAAAGTCTCCCTTCGGAAGTTGGAGGGCGTTCCGAAGCAGACAGGAAGGTCGAGCTGTCCGAGGGGCTGGACGCGCTTCCCAGGAACGATCCCGTGGAAGGGCGCAGCTCCTGCTCGGACGGAGGACGGATCGACGCGCAGGAGCCTGAGGGTCTCGGCGTAGATGATGTTGTGGCAGCTGCCCCCATCCATCAGGACCTTGGTGAGCCTGACGTCGCCGATGATGGGATCGACGATGAGCGGGTATTTCCCCGGGCTCGGCACGTGGTCGGGGTGGTCCGCTCGGTCGAAGGTGATGGGCTTGTCGGACCAGTCTAGGTAGACTGGCGCCGCCACCTTCACCGAGCAGGCCTCCCGACGCTCTCGCTTGCGATGCCGAGCCGAGGCATTTGCCGCATGTCCTCCGTAGATCATGAAGCAGTCGCGGACCTCGGTGAACTCTCCTGCTTGGTGATCTTCCTTTTTGTCGTCGTCGCGGGCCCTGCCACCTTCTGCGGGTGGCCCGGCCCTGTGGAAGTGGCGCCGAAGCATGACGCACTCCTCGAGGGTGTGCTTGACGGGCCCCTGATGGTAAGGGCACGTCTCCTTGAGCATCTTGTCGAAGAGGTTAGCACCTCCGGGGGGCTTCCGAGGGTTCTTGTACTCGGCAGCGGCGACAAGGTCCGCGTCGGCGGCGTCGCGTTTCGCTTGCGACTTCTTCTTGCCTTTCTTCTTGGCGCCGCGCGGAGTAGACGCCTCGGGAGCATCTTCCGACGGGCGGCCCTGGGGCTGCTTGTCCTTTCGGAAGATGGCCTCGACCGCCTCCTGGCCAGAGGCGAACTTGGTGGCGATGTCCATCAGCTCGCTCGCCCTGGTGGGGGTCTTGCGACCCAACTTGCTCACCAGGTCATGGCAGGTGGTGCCGGCAAGGAACGCGCCGATGACATTGGAGTCGGTGATGTTGGGTAGCTCGGTACGCTGCTTCGAGAATCGCCGGATGTAGTCCCGAAGAGACTCTCCCGGCTGTTGCCGGCAGCTTCGGAGGTCCCAGGAATTCCCGGGGCGCACGTACGTGCCCTGGAAATTGCCAACGAAGGCCTGGACCAACTCCTCCCAGTTGGAGATCTGCCCCAGAGGCAGGTGCTCCAACCAGGCGCGAGCAGTGTCGGAGAGGAACAGGGGGAGGTTGCGGATGATGAGGTTGTCGTCGTCCGTTCCACCCAGTTGGCAGGCCAGGCGGTAGTCTGCGAGCCACAATTCCGGTCTCGTCTCCCCCGAGTACTTTGTGATAGTAGTCGGGGGTCGGAAACGGGCCGGAAACGGCGCCCGCCGGATGGCCCGGCTGAAGGCCTGCGGACCGGGTGGTTCGGGCGAGGGACTCCGATCCCCCCCACTGTCGTAGCGTCCCCCACGCCTGGGGTGGTAGCCTTGGCGCACCCTTTCGTCGAGGCGGGCCCGACGGTCGCGACGATGGTGCTCGTTGCCGAGGTGGCCCGGGGCCGCAGGCGCGGTGTTGCGCGTGCACCCGGTGTAGACCGAGGCTTCCCGCATGAATCGGGAAGTCGCGGCATGAGGTTCCGAGGGGTACCCCTGCCTTCGGGAGGCAGAGCTCTCGGCCCGCCGGGCCGCAGCGCCTTCCAGGAGATTCTTGAGCTCTCCCTGGATTCGCCGACCCTCGGTGGTTGATGGTTCTGGCATCGCGCGAAGGAGCATCGCTGCGGCTGCCAGGTTCTGACCGACCTCGCTGGATGCGGGTGGCGGCCTGTCCCTGACATCGTTGGCGACGCGGTGCTGGAAACCCTGGGGCAGGTGACGTATTTCTCCGGCCGGGGGTTGGCCCGCCCATACCTGCCCGACGTCCCGGCGGATCGACTCGAGCGCTCCTGCTCCCTCGTCGAGCCTGGCCTGCGCCCCGCGGACTTGCTCAAGCTGTGGGTCGTGACCCCCCGCCGGAACGGGGACCACAGCTAGCTCCCGCGGGATGTCGGCACGAGGCACCGGCCTAGGGAGATCACCGTCCTCCGGCATGCCGAGATGGTCGCCTTCGGAGGGATCCCCTAGCTCGACGTGGAAACATTCGCGGCTTGGGCCGCAGTCCTTGTCGTCAAGGCTGCGGCTACCGTCGGAACAGTCAGAGAGGCAGTAGTCACATGCGGTCATAAAGTCCCGCATGGAACTGGGGTTGCCAAATCCGGAGAAATCCCAGCAGATGTTGGGATCTTCATCTTCCTCGGACCCAGAGGGCCCGTAGGTCGAGACGTCCGTCAATCGGTCCCAAGGCGACCGCACATGAAACCCCAGAGGGGTTGCACTCGCCTCAACGTGAGCGCCCGCCAAAGCGAGGTCGCTAGGCGGGTTGAGGCCGAGTCGAAATGACGTAGGATGGGAGTCAGTCGGTACCTTTTGGTCGATGAGGAGCGACATAGTCACGTCGGGGACTGATTGCGCCGTCGTCTTGGGTACGAGGGCGACGTCCTGCAGGCCCTCCGCGAGCGTGCTGGCGTCGTCCACTTGCTCGGGGTTGGCGTGTCGCGGGGGGACGGCGCTCGCCTTCGTCTCAAACGCGAGGTCGACGCCCGACGCGCCCTCCGTTGGGGCGCTGGGGACGTCGGTTCGCTCGACAGCCGATGGAGCGCGGCCTCCCGTTCGGCCCTGGTTGCCCCGCCTCCTCCTCCGATGGCGGGGGAGAGGACGGGGCGAGCTCGAATGTTGTTCTTCCACCACGCGGGGAAGACGTCGTCGATTCTGCCGCCGGTGGGCGGGCTGTCGGCCGCCATTGTCGTCGTCGCGCGGCGGTGGAAGGAGTATCATGTCGTAGCTGCCGTCGAGAGACATGAACTCGAGACTCCCGAAACGGAGCACCGTCCCAGGTTGGAGAGGTCGTTGGAGACTGCCCATCTGGAGCTTGACGGGAAGCTGCTCGTCAACACGCAGCAGGCCCCTACCTGGCACGCCAACTGTCGGCGTTTCGAGACCGGGGGGTCCCTAAGCCGACGAGTGAGTGTGCCGCGTGCCCCAGCCCAGATGGGTCGAGCGCGTGGGCGAGCGCGAAGGGGGGAAAAGCGAGGTGGCCGGAGACGAGTCGTGAGAGAGGTGGGAATCCCGCGGCCTTCGTGTTCGACCCGCGCCCAGGTCGGGTGCGCTTGCAGTAGGGGGTTACAAGCGTCCACGCGGGTGAGGGAAGCGAGCGGCCCCAAGAGAGCGCCTGCCCCGTCCTCGTCCCCGCGCGGCCAACCTTCTCTAAGAAGGCCCTGGTCCTTCCTTTTATAGGCGTAAGGAGAGGATCCAGGTGTACAATGGGGGTGTAGCAAGGTGCTACGTGTCTAGCGGGGGTGAGCTATCGCCCTAAGTACATGCCAATGTGGCAGCCGGATAGATCTTGGCACCCAGCTGGTGTGGTGTCGTGGCTGTCGGAGGAGCAACGGAGCCTGGCGGAGGGACAGCTGTCGGAGCGGTTAGGCCCTTGCTGACGTCCCCCTGCTTCCGTAAGGGAGCTGAGAGCCGCCGTCGTCATGGGTCTAGCGGGGCGCCATCATTGCCTATCTGGCGGAGCTAGCCAGATGAGACGCCGGTCTTGTTCCCTGCGGCCCGAGTCGGCTCGGGGTAGGGTGATGATGGCGCTTCCTGTTGACGTGGCGGACTTGTGTCCTAGGTCGGGCGACATGGAGGCTCCTCCGAAGCCGAGGTCGAGTCTGTCCTGCATGGCCGAGGCCGAGCCCGAGCTCCTGGGTCGGGCGAGGCGGAGGTCATTCGGCAGAGGCCAGGGCGGAGTCCGACCCCATGGGGTCGGGCGAAGCGGAGTTCGTCGTCTTCTGGGGCCTAGCCCGAGTCCGAGCCCTGGGTCGGGCGGAGCGGAGTTCGCCGTCTTCCGGGGCCTTAGCTCGAGTCCGAGCCCTGGGTCGGGCGGAGCGGAGTTCGCCGTCTTCCGGGGCCTTAGCCCGAGTCCGAGCCCTGGGTCGGGCGGAGCGGAGTTCGCCGTCTTCCGGGGCCTTAGCCCGAGTCCGAGCCCTGGGTCGGGCGGAGCTTCCTTTGGCGCCTTTGGCAAGGCCTGACTGCCTGTCAGTCTCACTCTGTCAAGTGGCACTGCAGTCGGAATGGCGCAGGCGGCGCTGTCCTTCTGTCAGACCGGTCAGTGGAGCGGCGAAGTGACGGCGGTCACTTCGGCTCTGCCGGGGGGCGCGCGTCGATAAAGGTGTCAGGCTACCTTTGCGTTAAATGCCCCTGCGACTCGGTCGGTCGGCGCAGCGATTTAGTCAGGGTTGCTTCTTAGCGAAGGCAAGGCCTCGGGCGAGCCGGAGATGTGTCTGCCGTTAAAAGGGGGCCTCGGGCGAGACGGAAACATCTCGGGGTCGGCTGCCCTTGCCCGAGGCTAGGCTCGGGCGAGGCGTGATCGAGTCGCTCGTATGGACTGATCCCTGACTTAATCGCACTCATCAGGCCTCTGCAGCTTTATGCTGATGGGGGTTACCAGCTGAGAATTAGGCGTCTTGAGGGTACCCCTAATTATGGTCCCCGACAGATCCGGACAGGAAACTAAGCACGACGGGCTAGCTCGGCACGACCCGTTTACCTCTAAGCCCGTTAAGTCCGCTTTTTGCACTAAATTGTGCTTACCGGCTCATTTAGCCTGTTTTTCGTGCTGACCGGACCAACCCGGTCCGTTTAGACCCTCAGTGAGCCGGACTCGGATAGCGAAATAAGCCTGTAGGCTGGACATAAAACCGATCGGGCTTTACCGTGCTCGGACCAAGCTAGACGGGACGGACCGGACCGTACCCGTTTGGCCATCTCTACTCCCAACCGGCGTCTTGTCCCATCGATTGGCCTGGCTCCTCACCGCCGAACTCGACTATACGGCCCGGCCCACGATGTACACCTCGCTGGCTCGCTCTCTGGCGTTTGAAGGCAGACTGGCAGTCTGACACCAACCACCTCGTCTCATCCGTTGCGTTTGCGCCCCTAAAAGATGTCCCGCTCGTTCCAGCCTTCTCCACATCCATGGCCTTCAAACTCTAGCGAGCAAACCAGCGAGAGGTTCCCCCCTCCCCCACCACCACCACCGCCACCACTCATGGAATGCCGCCTCCACCACCTCGCGCTGCTGCTCGGCCTCCTCGCCTGGGCGGCTGCGGCCGCCACGGGAGCCGGGGCGCAGCCAGTGTGCGAGCCCTCCATCATCGCCACCCAGATCGCGCTCTTCTGCATGCCGGACATGCCCACAGCGCCCTGCTGTGAGCCGATCATCGCCTCCATCGACCTCGGCGGCGGCGTCCCCTGCCTATGCCGCGTCGCCGCCCAGCCGCAGCTCGTCCTCGCCCGCCTCAACGCCACCCACCTCCTCGCGCTCTACGCCTCCTGCGGAGGACAGCACACTATGGGCGCCCACCTCGCCGCCGCCTGCCAACAAGGTACATCATGTTCGTCTCTCTCTCTCTCTCTGAGAGAGAGAGGGAGAGAGAGTGTGTGTGACCTGTGCGCGTGAGTGCGCAAGTGTGTGTCCGCTCGGATCCAGTGGTGGTTTGGCTAGTGTACTGTACTATGTCTGTGGCTCTGTGCCTTCAGATTTGGTTCTTAGCTTTTTGCGTGCGTCTTTGCTTGATGGTGTTTCGTTGCGAGTTTCCGTACGTATTCCGCTGTGGCGACGAACTCGTACGTCTTGATCAAGTTTGTTCGATTTTTTTGCTACATTATTCGTCTCCTATGGGCATGTTTCGGGTGAGATTGCCCCGTTGCCCGAGCGGCCGAGTCTCCGTACGCGCGCGACTGCTGTGGTTTTTGAGGTTTTTCTCTTTGTCTGTGGTTCCCCCCACCCCACCCCATGAATCAGGTATGATTTAACCCGTTTCTGATGTTTTTTTGCCCTTAAGCGGAGCTCCGAACGCAGGAACGCTGGGTTTGTATTTCACCTCTTCCTTTTTGCGTGCTTGTCTGCTTGTTTCAGTTTTGTGAAAGTTTCCTGGCCTGAACTCTCAACTGCCCTCTGGCCTTTTGCAGCAGCAGGCTGGCCGGCCAGCTGCACAACCTGCAGGCAGCAGCGCTTGCAGCCTTTTTTCAGAGGATTCCGGCCGGGTCCGGCAAAGACAACCACCCCGTTTCTCTTACCCCATTTGTTTTCTTGGCCCGCACGAAATGGCGCCGCGCGTTGCATGCTGCTGTATACGATACTGCCCTTGCACTAGATATCTTTTGTGTTTTGTGTACAGGAAACGTTTCTGCTGTTCTCCTTTTGAGCCCGAAAACTATATTGCATGTGTCTGGAGACTAACGCCGTTAAACTCTCGTGTTCTTTCTTTGCCCCCAGCTCCGTCACCTCCCGCCACCGTTCTCGTGCTCGCCCCGCCGCCGCCCGCCGCCGCCCCGCCGCCGCCACAAGCAGCCAACACGTACGTACGAACCCGCTGTCACCTACTCTGCTCTGTGCTATTTCTTCTGCTTTAACTTATTTTCGTGCTCCGTTTGATTCATGCGAGAGTTGGGCTACTAATCCGTGCCGCGCGGCAATGTTTCTGCCATGTGCTGTTTCGCAGGCGAGACGACCCCTCCCCCGCCGCAGCAGAGCAAGAAGCCGTCCCCTCCAGGGGCCACCACCGCCTCCCACGGCCTGGCCAACCCCACGCCAGCCCGGCCGCCGCGCCCACGACGCCCACGCCACCGCACTCCGGCTCCGACAAGGTCTGCGTCGTAGTCATCTCCGCCGCTCTCGAGCTCGTCTTCTTCGTCATGGCTGGCATCGTCTTCGTCCTCGAGTGAGCCCACGGCGACGCCAGGCCGGCCGCCAACCATCGCCGGTTCCTGGCTTGAGGCAGTAGCAACTGCAGTCGTCGTAGTGCAACTCGTTTTCACGATTCCCTTTTGGCAGTAGTATAGTAGTTGTAATGCCACTAGGCCATCGTCGTAGTTCCATCTGTTGCATCTTAGCAGTAGCATCGGTAGTACTAGCTTGATCGGTAGAGTTGGAAGAATACGGCGGAGAATGCGGTAGAGTTAAATTTCCCATCCCTAGTTGTGAATGACCCACGATCAAACTTCTCTTGTTGTCCTTGGTCAAGGCTCGACATCTATCCCTTCACTGCTTCTAGTACATGGACATGAACCCATCTGATCTTTACCATCGCCGTCAAGCACATGCCATATGTTAAGAGACATGTTGCACATAGCATAACTCATGTTAAGTTTACTTCAACACTTAACGAACTAAAGCTGATTATCTCTTCTTGACAATTACTTATCACATTGATTGCCGTATGTTAAGAGACATGTTGCACATACCATAACTCATGTCAAGTTTACTTCAACACTTAACTAAAGTTGATTATCTTCTTGACAATTACTTATCACATTGAACACCATTGACACATGTCGCGGCTATGCGTTCGTACCCGCTTAGGCTTTGTTTGGGTACTCTAGGAATAAGAGGGAATGGAGTGGATTGAGATGTATCGTGAGAGTTTTTGATTTATTGGGGATTTAAATACCCTCTAATCCCTCCAAACCACTTCAATCCAAGAGTATCCAAACTAGGTCTTAGTCAATTAGTTTAAGGGTTGGCTAGAAGTTAGTCTACCTGTTAATATTTTGTGTTTAGATGAACTATGGTTATTTTTTAGTTGCTAATTGGTTGCCTATTGGATCCAAATAGGTTATTATATATTCTCGTCCGGTTGCCTGCAGCAGGGACAATTTTGACGTTCCTCTACAAATAGTCAAATACTACTCTGCTGGACGTGCCCCGAACAACGAGAAGGGGCATGTGTTTCCTCTAAACAAAAGGGTAATTTAGGACTCGTTTGATGAGCAGAGAATTGGATGAGATCCATAAAAAGAAAAACTCTTTGATCGTCTCAGATAGGAGACGCTCATTCTCACGATCCAAGTCCATGTTGTTAACTAATCAAACATCGGTGTCAGTAATTTTCTTTGGTCTTGTGAGCAGACCATGATTTCGGTGCTTCAACCAGGTGTTAGCAGCTACCGCATCGAACCTGGGGACAGTCCACTACTACAGGTATCCTCTATACAGGCGGTCCGGTTAGCCTCTACACAGGCGGTTCCAGGAACCGCTTGTGGTGCACCGCCTGTGATGTAAAACAACATCACAGGCGGTCAATCAAAAACCGCCTGTGATAGACACACATCACAGGCGGTCCAGTTTAAAAGAACCGCCTGTGATAGTCACACATCACAGGCGGTCCGGTTTAAAAGAACCGCCTGTGATAGAGACACATCACAGGCGGTTTTAATTATAAGCCGCCTGTATTTCCCAGATTCATATAGCAGATTCATATATATTTTCCAGATTCATATACAGAAACAGAAATAATAACAGATTCAAACACAGATTCAAACACATTGTGTTTCAAACACATATTCATCATACAAAGATTCAAACAAGTTCTATAGCAGGTTCCATACACAGATTCATCCACATATATATCAAGTTCCATCATACACAGATTTATACACATCAAGTTGCATAACAACTCAACATCTCAAAGTTCCATAGACAACTAAACATCTAAAGTTCCTAACTAAAGACCTAAACACTATGTGATATTGTGTACAAACTTAGTTCTGGGATATTTTGCAAATTTCCATTTACATTGTAGAATAGCCCTTGTTGATGAAGAACTTCACGGCGCATAAAGTATAGCAAGTCTCTTACAACCTTAGCCACGCCGGTGGAAACCATATCTCTTTCTAACCATTCAGCATTGATCTTAGATTTAGGAACCTGCAATGAAAGCAAAAAGCAATCGGTGCTAAGAGTAATGTGATGAGCAACAATATAACATAAAAATTGCAATATAGACAATGATAGCGAACTTACATCCTCACGATTGACCATGTAATGGAAGGTGACACGACACCATTCGCATACATAATAACCGCACAGGACAGTACCCGGAGGTTGTTTGTCACCATATGGAAATAATGATATTGACAAATTAGGCTTGTCCTCTGGATGTTCGCCGCCAAGATCTTTCCAATAAAAACGGTATGCACTGCATATAAGAATAGCATTGTGAGATTAAGAATACATTTGTTAAGTTGTAATAAGTACAAGTGTGCAATAATAATCATACTTGTCTAAAATCTTCAAGAAGTCATTATACGTAGCCTTTTCCATTCTCAGTGAGTCGAAGACCACGACTTTACCATCCTTTGGCCAGATCATGATACAAATGTAGTGGTCACTATATAGACATAGACGAAAACACATGTTAATATCACGATTGCCATAATTTATAGTTCAAAATTAAACCATGTCGATAACTTACTTAAAGTGGTGCGGAGCTATTATTAAGTCCTTGCCATGTTGTACATGATTATACATGGCTCGTCCAATGTATGCCGCCATTACCTTCATTTTCTTTCTCTGATTCTGTTTGACGGCTTTCTCAAATTCAGCATCGTCCAAGTCTTTGTATTCTTCTCCTTGCCTCCGAGCTACTACTTTGTAGCAAGCTTGGGATATCATCAACGGGTCAAGAAACCCTGTCTTAAGTTGTTTCTTCTTATCATCCATGTATTGCATCCTACGTGTAATAGTGTTAATCGTTAGACTCTCGTTTATGTGTGCGTGTACAAAACTAACAAATATGAAAGTTTAGAGGTACTTACAAGCAAAAGAGGGTTAAATAGTTGGTTTCCATCCTTTGTCGGTGGTACAATGACCAGAGATCGTCAAAGAATAAATGCCGCACAGGATTTATATGATCATTGCTCCAAAATGCATCTTCTGGCACAACAAATGTGAAATCCTCGAGTTTGTATTTGTTGCTAGCCACCATGTACCACTCATGCATTCTAATCTCCGGAGTTGACAACTTAGAAAGTTGCACTGTCGTTAAGAACGGCCTCCCATTCACAAATTTAGGAGGAACATCCTCCTTCTTGTATACCGAGATATTGGTTTTAAGACGTAATGATTCTCGAGTATGAATCATTCCATCTTCTTCCCATACTTCGAAATTGTCTATTTGGGCCGACCGTGTGCCTACTCCATGAGATGCTGATATTGCTTTTGATTGATTAGTCATAACTCTCTGCAATTTATGCAGGTAGCGTGCCACTGATTCTGACGGTTTCTTGACATCGTCTGTGGCGATTCGCTTATGAATTTTCTTTGAAATAGTTGGCCCTTCAACATTGGTGCCAACCTTTGGTTCCTTTTTGATGTTGACGTCGACATTCTGAGGAACAATTTTGTCTACGTCCCCCTCGTCGAGTTCCTTCGCAAGAGGCGATATGATTGTTTCAACGATTTTTTTGGAGGTCGGTGTCATATCTTCCCGCACTGGTGTTGAATTCGGCTCATCACCAAACTTGATGTCGCGCCGATGCCAAAGAACCAACTCGTTCATTGCCTCTTGCAAAGTTGTGATCCCCTCAACTGGAAAATCTATCTCCCAATCTTCACAACCACTGTTTGTGATTTCTAGAACTTGGACCACAGCATAGTGTGGCGGGACAGGATTGTCCTTGTAGTTAACAAGTCCTGGTTTTACCAAACCAGTAGCAGCTTGCTTTGTTTTTGTCCCTGATCGATTGATTGGAATATGAAGAAAGCAAGGCTTGTCCTCAACAATATCGTCTACAGGGTACTTGGTCAAGTCTTGCACAGATCCAACGCTGCTAGGGACTATAGGTGGACTCATGTGGCTTGGCTTGAGTTCAAATGATATGCATTCTGTTTTCTTCATTTTGTTCATCACGTCATTAATAGCCTTTTGTACCCTTTCATCAATAGTCTCTTCAAGGGTCCTTTTCGCCTTCTCGTGTTTCCTATATGACGACGCATACTCTGGAAACGCCTCTCTCCAGGAAATCTTAGAAGAGATTCCCCGAGCCCGTCCAGTGTGTTCAGGATTGCCTAGGGCTGCAGTTAGTATGTCATTCTCCCTCCGAGGCTTAAATTCTCCTTTTTTTCTCTTATCTGCATATTCTTGAATTTTTGACGAAACTTCGCCTACCAATTCTGGATGCAAAAGTTTGCCGTCCTCACTCAAACCTGCTCGACCTAAGATCCAACGAATAGCTCTCTCATCGATATCTTTTAATATTGGGTCCAAAGTGCCGTTAGTTATAGCTTCCTCGATAATCTTGTTCCACTGCACAACTTTATGGTGATATCCGCTTGACCCCAGGCGATGGGGGTGTTTGTTCATCTTCGCTCTCTGAGAATTAGTTTCGCCCAGTTCTTTGGCCTTCAGATCCGTCTTCTGACGAACAAATTCCTCCCACTGAGCTTGAGTGATTTTCCCCATTTTCTTGGGCGGAGGAACCTTATTCTTCTTAACAAAGTCCCTATTCATCTCGGCCTTCCACCCACGAAACATCTTGGCCATAGCAGAGAGCATCGACTTCCTTACTGCATCCTCTGTGCCTTTTGGGAACTTGAATGAATCAGACAACTTAGCCCATAGCTTGTTGCGGGTGTCTTCATCTAAATCCTTCCATTTTTGAAGTGTGATTGGCACTATATCTCTAACAGTAGCCCCGCAGGAATTTCGAAACTTTGTAACCACGTCAAGTGGTTCTTCAGGAAACCCCTCTGCATTTAGTTTTGTTACATACATAACTGCACCTTCTTTCATCTGATTTGGACCTCGTCGCCCTCGTTTCCGCTTATGTGAAACGGATGATTCAGGCATCGGAGCATCCTCCGTGTTTCGTGTAGAAGATGCATCCTCTTTCTTCTCTTCATTTGAAATCTATATAGTGAAAAAATTAATGGCCTTTCATATATGAACATTATTTTACAATATAGTCGACATATTTCTATTTACCTCTTCATTGTTGGGAATATAGTCGGCATCAAGCTCATCTGATGTTTTTTTCTTCCTTGGAGGTATAGGAGTACAAGGATTGTCGTCACTAGAACTATCCTCCCCGCTCCCTTCACTGGAGCTGCTCGTTGTCTGCCATTCAAGTTTGGTCGCGTCTTCATCAACTTTGTGAGACGCACCGGTGCAGACCACATCCATACTAGGCTGCTCGTTGTCTGCCATTCAAGCTGGTTCCATCGATAAAGGGATATACTGTTAGTCTGATATACTGGTTCCATCAATAAGGGAACTTGGAGAAAAGGCACTTTCCAATGCAGTTAGACAGAGAAGGCATGGCTGTGATGTTATAATGCTGAAGGACCCCAAGAAGAGATTAAGCCCTATAGTCTACCACCTCTCGTTATTTGTGGGCTTCACCGAGGGCGGGAAACATTTGGTGACATCAAACGACCTTCGGGCTGTGGACGTCTGCGAGCTTGTTAAGGGGCCAGACGATGGTGAGCCGGTGTACTCTGTCCGGATGTGTGGTCACAAAATTTAAAGCCACCCCGGCTTCATCTGAGCGCTTCTCTTCTCTTATGTCGGCTACTAAGATCACTTAGCACCCCACCTAAGAGAAGAGAAGCACACACATGCAGCCGGGGCAGCTTTTAATTTTGTGACCACACATCCGGACATAGTACACCGGCTCAACATCGTCTGGCCTCTTAACAAGCTCGCAGACGTCTTCAGCCCGAAGGTCGTTTGCTATCACCAAATGTTTCCAGCCATCGGTGAAGCCCACAAATAACGGGAGGTGGTAGACTACAGGGTTTAATCTCTTCTTGGGGTCCTTCAGCATTATAACATCACAACCATGCTGAAGGACCCCAAGAAGAGATTAAGCCCTATAGGACCCCAAGAAGAGATTAAGCCCTGTGGTCTACCACCTCTCGTTATTTGGGGGCTTCACCGAGGGCGGGAAACATTTGGTGACATCAAACGACCTTCGGGCTGTGGACGTCTGCGAGCTTGTTAAGGGGCCAGACGATGGTGAGCCGGTGTACTCTGTCCGGATGTGTGGTCACAAAATTTAAAGCCGCCCCGGCTTCATCTGAGCGCTTCTCTTCTCTTATGTCGGCTACTAAGATCACTTAGCACCCCACCTAAGAGAAGAGAAGCACACACATGCAGCCGGGGCAGCTTTTAATTTTGTGACCACACATCCGGACATAGTACACCGGCTCAACATCGTCTGGCCTCTTAACAAGCTCGCAGACGTCTTCAGCCCGAAGGTCGTTTGCTATCACCAAATGTTTCCAGCCATCGGTGAAGCCCACAAATAACGGGAGGTGGTAGACTACAGGGCTTAATCTCTTCTTGGGGTCCTTCAGCATTATAACATCACAGCCATGCTGAAGGACCCCAAGAAGAGATTAAGCCCTGTAGGACCCCAAGAAGAGATTAAGCCCTGTGGTCTACCACCTCCCGTTATTTGTGGGCTTCACCGAGGGCGGGAAACATTTGGTGACATCAAACGACCTTCGGGCTGTGGACGTCTGCGAGCTTGTTAAGGGGCCAGACGATGGTGAGCCGGTGTACTCTGTCCGGATGTGTGGTCACAAAATTTAAAGCCGCCCCGGCTTCATCTGTGCGCTTCTTTTCTCTTATGTCGGCTACTAAGATCACTTAGCACCCCACCTAAGAGAAGAGAAGCACACACATGCAGCCGGGGCAGCTTTAAATTTTGTGACCACACATCCGGACATAGTACACCGGCTCACCATCGTCTGGCCCCTTAACAAGCTCGCAGACGTCTTCAACCCGAAGGTCGTTTGCTATCACCAAATGTTTCCAGCCATCGGTGAAGCCCACAAATAACGGGAGGTGGTAGACTACAGGACTTAATCTCTTCTTGGGGTCCTACAGAGAATAGGGATGACAAGGCTGGTCGAAGATAGTTCATTGACTTGACAATAGTACTCGAAGATAGTTCATTGACTTGACACTCTCTAAGATGAGTGGTTGGAAAAACACAAACATCGTTTTCAGGGATCCTCTCAGAAGGAAGGTAACAATGGAAGTGCTGGTCAGTGGAAACCCAAGATGACACGTCGTTCTGATGTGGGCAGTAGTGGCAGTTCTAACAAAGGCAAGCTCACTTCCAAAGGAACTCCGAGGAGGAAAGGGAGGTGCAGAAATTGTGGCATCTATGGTCACTGGGCACAAGACTGTAAGCGTCCAAAGAAGGATGAAAAAGAACATAAACCACCAGAGGCAAATATAGCTGTGGGCGGCACTGAACATGCAGCTCTTTTGTTCGCCCAAGTGGAGCAGGCTTCAGGTGGATCTACACTAACAGTTCACCTTGCAGAAGACAAAGTGGTGCCAGTGGTCTGCCCAAATGAAGTGTGGGTGCTAGACACGGGAGCTAGCAACCATATGACTGGACAGTTGTGGACCACTGATTTCAAGTCGGGCGACCAGCTAGTCGACCGACAGGACCGACCAGGCGCCTAATCGCGATTAGGGCGACGATTAGGACGACTAATCGGTTCTGGTCGGCCTCTGGTCGTCCCTTGTCGTCCTATGTATATTCCTAGGCATATATATATGTATATATGTATTTGTAGGCATATAAGCCATATAGAACTGAAATTAAATTGGAAGTTTAGAACTGAAATACTGAAACATAACAGTAGCAGGCTAGGGTAGTGAGTTTGAATGAACACATCAAATGTGTTCCTGTAAGGCAGTAGATGCTTAAGCATAAGGTAAGTGGAGTTCCACCTTACCTCCATATCCAATCCAAACTTACGAGGACGTGTATTCATAGCAATGCAATATGATTTTTATAAAGCAATGCGTTGATTAGAAGAGTTTAGAAAAGATATAGCAGTTCTAAATGATTCTAGATAAGGTTTAATCCTTTTTAAACCAGACTTAACAATCAAATTCAGAATATGACATGCAGACCTTTGATGCAAACAAACATCCCCAACATAACCACTAATTAGAGGAGTAAGTCTCCCCATAGTAGAGGTATTAGCAGAAGCATTGTCCAGGGTTACAGAAAAGGTTTTATCATTAAGACCATATTCTTTTAACACCTCTAATATTCTCTCAGATATGTTTTCACCACTATGCGAGACATCAATTAGCCTCTAACAGTAGCAGGCTAGCAGCAATGCAGCATAAGTGAAACCAGTGAGCAGTGAGCAGGGATGCAGCATATGCGAGACATCAATAAGCAAAACTGTAGAGTGCAGACAAGGGGGAAGGAGAGGAGCAGGGATGACGAGTTCATCTTGTGCCAGCTTGTAGATGAACAAGGGGCAGGGACGACCTTCAAGGATGAACAAGGGGCAGGGACGCCGGCGCTGGTGGACGGTGGCGCAGCTCGGAGACGGTGGCGCTCGGGGACGGGGACGGGCGCCCAGCTCGGAGACGGTGGCGCTCGGGGACGGGGACGGGGACGGGGACGGTGGCGCTCGGAGACGGTGGCGCTCACGGCTCGGAGACGGGGACGGGAACGGCGGCGCAGCAGCCTGGCGGCGTAGTATCAGTCCGGGCGAAAACTAAACCCTAAGCCACCGTACCGAGGCTTTTATACTACATACACATCACAGGCGGATTTTTAGAAAAACCGCTTGTGATGTATAACATCACAAGCGGTTTTGTATTCCGACCGCCTGTGATGTTTACATATCACAGGCGGTCGGAATATAAAACCGCTTGTGATGTTATACATCACAAGCGGTTTTTCTAAAAATCCGCCTGTGATGTGTATGTAGTATAAAAGCCTCGGTGGTTCCAGCGCAGGAACCCTAATTCCGGAGCCCGACGCCGCCGTAGGCTGCACACTACTGTAGCGGCGGCGGATTTTTTGATCTACGGGGAGAAGGTTTTGTTTTTGATTTTCGGGCTTGATTTCAAGAGTTTATGCATATATATGATCTCCGTTTGTTTTCTTTCTCATTTTGATACGATTTTTTGCCTCAATTTTGTAATATAGACCGGAATTGAAGAAAAACTCAGGAATTCCAAGATTTGGACTTGTAGTTGATCTAATTTAAAGATTTTTTTTGAAGAGTTGTCTCACCTCAAGGTACCTATATTGCTGCAATCTTGTTTCATTTTCATGCACATTAATTCGTTCATGATTTAGGGATTAAATTCAATTAATTAGGGATATTTTAGAATTTTTTGTCTCATGTACTAGGTACATCTCGATATGATCTTGTTTCACTTTCATGAACATTTATTTTTTTCATGTTACATCTCGATATTGACGTTAATCAATATAGGGATAGGTAATGGACCGAGGTTGGATGTACAATGTGCCAAGACCACATCCGTCGTACATTCGAAATTTGAGAAGCTTTATTGAAGCAGCCAACAAGCACGCGAATTTGCGAAAGAGCAAGGAGATATTATGTCCGTGCATCGATTGTGATAATAAGATAGCTTGGAGAGATATAGGAGTAATCCAATCACATCTGCTAAAAAGAGGGTTTAAAAACAATTACACGATATGGTCAGAACATGGTGAGTTGGATCCGTGTGAAGTGCCTGGTAATGACGAGAGAGTTGTCGGAATTTTAGATCTTAAAGTTGATGGTAAAGTGGATAATGTGGATGCTAATCAAGAATTTGAAGAATTTGATTGTGAAGAGATGTTGCGCCATATGGAACCAGAAATGTTGAGTTCTGTGGGATCGCAGAAAGGGCTATCTAAAATGGAGGGACTGGAAAGTGCCTCAAAAGAACCTTTATATGATGAATCAAAGGGTTGTGACAAAGAGTTTACTACACTGCGTACAGTTCTAGAACTTCTGAAGTTGAAGGCTAGCGCCGGATGGTCTGATACTAGCTTCACAGATCTTTTGAATTTTCTGTCTCAATTACTACCAAAACCCAACAAACTACCAACAAGCACTTATAAAGCGAAGAAGCTTATATCTCCCATAGCTCTGGGTGTGCAAAAAATTCATGCATGTCCGAACCATTGTATTCTGTATCGTGGCGATTTTGAGAACGCATCAAGATGCCCAGTTTGCAATGTCAGTCGATACAAGAAGAGCTACAATCAAGACTGTGTAAAAAAATTCCCGAAGAAAAATAAAAACAAGAAATCCACTATTGGACCTGAAAGTGACGATGACACTTTTGATGACATGGATGGGAAAAAGAAGTCAAAGAACCCAGCTTTGGTGATGTGGTATCTTCCAGTAATTGATCGCTTAAAACGTTTGTTCTCAAACCCTAGGGAGGCTGAGCTTATGCGTTGGCATGCTGAAAATCGCAAGCAGAATAACAAACAGATTCGACACCCTGCTGATGCATCACAATGGAAAAATTTCGATCTTATGTATCCTGAGTTTGCCAAAGAAACCAGAAATGTAAGATTTGGTTTGGGTACAGACGGAATGAATCCATTTGGTGAAAAAAGAAGTGTACATAGCACCTGGCCCGTGACTTTAACGATGTACAACCTTCCATCATGGCTGTGTCACAAAAGAAAGTATATTATGTTGACTATTCTTATTCAAGGTCCGAAATCAGCTGGTGTTGATATTGATGTGTTCCTAGAACCTCTTATGGAAGATATGACAAAGCTCTGGAATGAAGGAGTTAGAATATGGGATGAGTATTGCCGTGAGTATTTCAACTTAAGAGCAATTATATTTGTTACCATCCATGATTCTCCCGGTGGCGCCACACTATCAGGGCAAAAGACTAAAGGAAAGAATGGTTGTGTAGTGTGCGTCGATGGAACTGCTTCCATGTACCTTAAATCATCCAAGAAGTTGGTGTTCATGGGACACAGACGGTTCTTGATGAAGCAGCATAAGTACCGAAAGATGAAAGAGGAATTTAACAATCAACTGGAAAGTGAAGGTGCACCAAAGCCTTATAGTGGGAAACTTGTTTTTGAAATTGTAAAGAACATTCATGTTGTATTCGGAAAGGGAAAAAACAAAGGAGAAAAGAGAAAGAGAATTGACCCTTCATCTTACACAACTTTCAAGAAGCAATCAATATTTTTCAAGTACCTCCCATACTGGAAGGATATGGAAATTTGCCACAGCATTGATTTGATGCATGTAACAAAAAATGTTTTTGACAGCATCATTGGAACCTTGCTGGGCATGCCGAGTAAGACAAAAGACGGACTTAAATCACGCAATGATCTAGTAGATCTTCAAATCAGACCGGAACTTCATCCAGTGGATAGAGGCAAAGGGAAGCCTTACCTCCCCCCAGCTAGCTACAACTTGTCAGTTGAGGAGAGAACAAAGATTTGCAAATGTTTGCGTGGGGTCAAAGTGCCCACAGGTTTCTCATCCAATATCAGCAGACTAGTCAGGATGAAGGACTTGTCTCTATTTGGCTACAACTCTCATGACTGCCATGTGATGATGACGGTGTTCCTCCCAATTGCGGTAAGAGCCCTCGAAACAGAGCATGTCAAAGTTGTCATCACACGCTTGTGTTACTTTTTCAATGCGGTTTCACAAAAAGTAATAGCTTTAGAAGACTTGGACTATCTAAAGGCATACATCATCGAGACTATGTGCAAGCTTGAAATGTGTTTTCCTCCATCATTTTTTGATATGCAAGTACACCTAATCATACATCTCGTGGATCAGATAAAAATATTAGGACCACTATATTTACATCATATGTTTCAGTTGGAGCGATACCTGGGAGTATTAAAAGGTTATGTGCGAAATCGCGCTCACCCAGAGGGTTCAATCATGGAGGGATACACTACAGAAGAAGTGATTGAGAGCTGTATAGATTACATCAGTGACGGAACAATGATAGGTGTGCCTGTACCTAAACATGAGGGTAAACTATGTGGGAGAGGGAGAATGGGCAAGAAAACTTTTCGCGTTGAGGATTACAAGCTAGTACATTGTGCTCATGGTAGTGTACTACAACATCTCACGATAGCCGAGCCTTACATAGAGGAACACCTGAATGAGCTTCGTAAAGAAAATCAGAACCGCACAGAGGACTGGATCATGAGGGAGCACAAACATCGTTTCAGCGAATGGTTAATGGACAAAAACATCCCATTCGGAGACTCTTCGGATGAGAAAACAATGAAGAATTTGGCTTCTGGGCCATCGTGTTTTGTGACATCATGGCAAGCATATGACATCAATGGGTACACATTCTACACTAAATCAAAAGACATGAAAAGTGTTGCACAAAATAGCGGTGTTCGTATCGATGCTTTTGACCTACATGGACAGAAGACCACATATTTTGGATTCATAGAGGAAATATGGGAACTTGATTATGGCCCAAGCATGAAAATACCCTTGTTTAAGTGCCAATGGGTACAACATCCCGTGGGGGTGATAGTGGATAACTACGGACTCACACTGGTAGACTTAAAGAAAGTAGGATATAAAGATGACCCGTGGGTTCTCGCCGAATGTGTTGCACAAGTGTTCTATGTACTCGATCCAGCAGATGAGAAGATGCATGTAGTTATTTCTGGAAAGCAAAAAATTGTTGGAGTTGAGAATGTGGGAGACCAAGATGAGGAATACAATAAGTATGAAGAGATGTTCGTCTTTAACGGTCCAGAGAGAATCAAGCGTGTGGAAAAGAAAATTGATAAGAACTTAAAGCCATACATGCGGAAAAATGGTAGTTCATGAAAAATTGTATGAATCAAATTGTATTTGTTATCATGTATGATCGACTATGAATTGTGGTTGCCAATTAATTTAAAATCTCTCTAGTTATCTATGTGTGCTATTATAATTCATTTAAATTGTATTTGCATATTATTGTTAAAAATTAAATATTAATTCATTTAAATTGTATTTGCATATTTCTGTTAAAAATTAAAATTATTTTCATATTTAAATTGTATTTTCATATTTTTACAATCACAGGCGGTTTTGTCTTAGGAACCGCTTGTGAAAAGCATAGAGAATCACAGGCGGTC
Source organism: Zea luxurians (assembly GCA_029449295.1). Classification (NCBI taxonomy): domain Eukaryota; kingdom Viridiplantae; phylum Streptophyta; class Magnoliopsida; order Poales; family Poaceae; genus Zea; species Zea luxurians. The sequence continues at coordinate 92,817,481 of JAOPSE010000010.1, read as the reverse complement.
CTAAACAAAAACCGCTTGTGATACTATTACATCACAAGCGTACTAAACCGCCTGGGACATCACAGGCGGTTTTCTAACCGAACCGCCTGTGATTTAAAAATCCTACCGCTTGTATAGAGCCAAATTGTACTAGTGGTCCCTTCCGTGTGTTCTTCTCCTGATTGGAAAAGTGTGGCCATTCCCTTTTCCAAGTGAGTTTTTCTAGTCAGAGCAGATAGGTGTTACTAAGACACGTCTAGCCAGAGCTGCGTGATAGATATATCGTGCTACAAAGGAGTGCTAAGGTAAATGTCGATGTAATTGCTCTTATTTGTCATTCATTTATATATAAATGTGTCTTACTTGTCTCTGTTTCATGTCCATAGGAAGAGGAGGAGGGCATAGATGTTGGGGTGTAAGGCCATGAGGAGGTCACGACCACAAATGTTGAGGTGTAGGGCTATGAGGAGGAGGTCACAGCCATATACGTTGGAGTGTAGGGCCATGAAGATGAGGTTATGGCCATAGATGCTAGGGTGCAGGGCCACGAGGAGGATGAGGATGACGATGATGAGGCCATCGAGCCTCCTCCTTTCGACGGAAGGGCTACTTCGTCATGTCTCTGTCAACGCCTATCCTGTCAGAAGCTCGGATTCTGATCATCCCAGTTGGTGATAAGTTGGTGATAGGTGAACATATTTGGTCATTTATGTTCTTACTTATTTCCTTATTTTTTTATATTATATATATATATATATATGACATGAATTTCTTGTTTTTTTGTCTTGTAGCCAATGGGAGGACACGTCTTTTGATGACAGAGGTCACCATAGATAGGTTAACCAAGTCTTAGGTAACCCTCTCATCTACATAATACAGGAGTTGTGACCGACTCAAAAGGCATGGTGGTTCCTTGCACTAGTTGGTCGCACTTTGCACTAACACCACATGCTACATATAGAATAGCTCAGGGCACCGTCAAGCGTGATGTCACACCCGGTTCTAGGGGTAGAACCGAGCGCATACCATATGTGTGCCAAGATCCATTTCCACACATATGTTGACGTCACAAGTGTAATATATCAAAAGACAATGCAATAAAGGCGTAAAGAGAGTAGAATATTTTATTACATCATCTGAATCATTGTATCTTGAACAAGTATCACATCTAAGTAAGGCAGAATTTAAATAACATGGGCAATCTCCCACAGGAAGATGACCAACGCATCGTTAGACTTAGAACTCATCGTCGAAATCTCCATCAAAGTCTCCAGCATCACTCTCTGATCAAAATATTAGCAAGGTTGAACTCACTTATGGTCGAGGCTCAACAAGTGGAGGAAAAATTAATGCAGGTATAACAAGGTGAGGCTAAGATTGAGCAGTAAGCATTTTAGTTGGTCAATATTTTATTAACAACACCTATCTTACTAATAAGTGTGAATCCCAAGTATCCCATTTAAATAAAGAAATATGAGTATATCAAAAACACTTAAGTGAAACCACTTAAGCGAACAATTGGCAGATCATCGGATCTCAATTTATTTCCATCTTCAAGTTCAATTATCATGTGAGGAGTCCAAGCCGCTTGTAACCGTGAGCACGACTGATATATCAGTTTTACACTCTGCAGAGGTGGTACAACTTTACCCACAAGTCCTGTATCCCATCTAGCCTGGGTTGTACGGACCCTTAAACACTGCTGAGGTGATGGCTAGGGATCCACTATGAGGCTTTCACAAAATACACTTAATACAAAGCAACTTGCTAAGGTTTCTAAAGTCGATGGTGGAGCCCCCCTGGGTGAGGTACCTTAGCCAAGAATACGTCCCCATGTTAACGTGGACTGCCAACACCACCGCTCCCCCTCTTGCCCATATTTCAGGTAAGGTTGCTAGGCACTAAGCATATAAGCTACTAGGTGAGTGCCCGTGCATTGCAACGGAAACATATAGTAGTATAGATAACATATGTAAGTGTTATACTGTTAAGATGGAGGACGACGTCCACGATCCGTCTGAGATGAGGTTGAAGTGAAACTCGGGTCGCGGTCGAGCGCATCAGCACCGCGACATGAAGCCGCCTGTCTGTGAGGCGCTCGAGGAGAAGGGCAGGGTAGTTACGCTGAGGAGAAGGTCTGGGGGACGACGGTGGAGTGGTGACGTGTGGTCACGGGGGTGGCGGCCTTGGCGACGATAGCGCGTGGGAGCCCAACAGACGGAGCCTGTGAAAGGATTACATCACAGGAGGGAAAAGTTTATGGTTGAAAGTGTACTCACGAGAACGAATGTTTAGCTGGTTTGAGTGCTATAGTAAGATCATATATGGGACATGAGTGCCATCTAGGTTGCTCTTTCTGAAGGATCAAGTGCAGCGATATCAAGTGGCAATACTTTGCAAGTGTTTTTACAGGCTTAACAATGGCATCATCTACAGTGACCAAACCAGTGTATGCATACTCCAAAATTTTCTTCAGAGCATACTCCAAAATTTACATCATAGTTTGATGTCGTATAATCTAGATTTTGACCTTAATGTTAGAGCAAAATAATTTATCGTGCCCTAAATCCTATAAAATACCTGGTGGAACTACGTGAAAGACCTACTGCTTGATCTCAGCCTTCTTCTTCTGCCCCAGCCTGTCTAACGAGCTGTCAGCATCACCCTAGACACAACAAAAAATACGCAATCAGAACCATAACCAAGCAGAAGAATCCATGGCACAGCAGAAGCAACAAATATGATGGTGATATAGGCATCAATGAATTCAACGACATGCATGTTGCGAGTACGGATAACATTACATAGACTGTAAACACCAAACAACAACAATATATATATAATTCCTGATTCAGATTGCATGCATCATAATTAACATCCTAGATATAAAGTCAAGATGTTGCATCGACCATAGTTAACAAACACACAACAACATTCAGATGATGCCACAATATACTTACTTATCCAGCCTTGGTACGACACGTTGAATGAAGAGGGCAAAACCACTTGCCAAATCCTCATAACACTATGCTAATGACAAGCCCCAAAATGCCTCCAACATACAACCTGCCATAAGCACATAGGTCAGGCACTGCATAACTTGGCTACTCAACTGTTTTTAGTGCACCATTCTTGTTTCTAGAACCAGTGCTTCCATTTTGGAATGCTTTGGGCCTTTGATAAATGAAAATAAACTTGGATCTCCCTATTTGATGCTACTTGATACCAGTACCACAAACAGACATATGCTAATGTTTTGCAGCATAATTCAGTTCATTTGGCACCTTTTTAATTTATTTATATTACTTATGTTTCCATCAATATTTATTTCCTCTAAATTAATTCTTGTGCATAGCATGTCAACAACCAACATAGATGGCAACAATGGGATGTGATGTAACATGTAATGCATAAAAATAATTAAAGTAGTAAGCTAATGACCAAACCTTACAACACTCTTAGGCACTATGTTAAAGGTATCTTTCATCTTCTTGTTCTTATAGTACAAAGCAGTATTCGTTCTTATAGTACAAAGCAGTATTGACTCCTTGCTTACATCTTGAATTGTGTAACAATCTGTTGGGCAACGCAAGCACATGTTTTAATCATAGCAATGCATAATAGTTTTTCCTGTTAAAAAAGGAAGGGAAACGAAGAATGTGATGTTCACTCACATCTGTGAGTCTCGTATTAAACTCCCTCTTCACATCTTCATTTTGTTGCTTTAAAGCCTTCACAATAGGAGCATTTGGACATTTCTTCCAACCATAGAGACGACCAACCTTTATAGAGTGAAAATAAACAGACTAAGCAATGAATAAGGAGTGATTTATTTCTAGCAGAGAAAATATTAGATGGCCAAGTAAGGATGAGATTATGCATTTAAAATAGGACAAACCTCTTACTTTCAGTTTTTATTGGGATGTACGCTCACAGTCTCAAGATAATGAAGAACACAAGAAAATGTTATGCGCAGGGTGAACCAACCTTGGAGAATTCCAAGTTGTTTAGGGCTGCACTTGCTAATATCCAATCTTCAGTCTAGCCATGAATGTTGAGGGTCAGATGCTTCTGGAGCCAACATAGGTTGTACCTGAAACATAAAATCTTCAAGTATGAGTATGTTGAAACTGACATTTTTAACACACAAAGTAGGACAATCCGTAAAATTTGATGGATACGGCAAGGGTGCCTTCCAAGCATCATATGCTGGATTAAGAATGAAAACTGGGTTGACAATGTGTTTCACAACTTCACGTGGAAAGAAACAGCAGAACACATGTAAGTGGCATTTTTAGAATATCATACATTCCTATGTTTCAGTAATGGCAATGAGTGATGATACTACTATGACTAATTATTATATATTATTGAAGATTAAGTACTAACCTGGCCCGCGTCCATGTTTGAGTTGCAATGTGAAAACGTTTCCCTTAGACCCCGAAACAAAGGATTCAGAAAAAATGAACACCGGGAACAGAGGAAATGGTGGTAGTGGCAGCATGGTAGCATGAGGGAAACAAACCTGAAGGCGCACAACATCACTGTAGAAAGAGTGCATTGTCCTCCTCCCAGAAATTTGTTATTGAAGAATAAACCAAGAAATTAGAATTAGATAGGAACTAAGTACACAACATAGTGGTACAATTCCGAGTTCCCAGTTTTTTTATTTATCATCTGAAGATAATATCTCATTCCTGACTGGTAACATGCATTTAACAAACCTAAAATTTGGTGTTCACTGATTGGCATTTGAAAATGATAAAGGACCAAGTAAGATATATAGTGAGGTGATAAGAGAGATCCCTAACTCTAAGGGACTTTAATCCCTTTACACCTTGAACACCTCCATTTTTTCACTAAGGAGCTTCCCTACGACAAAACATTCAATCAAAACATTTCTAGTAATTACAACCCTAGAAATGCTAAAACAAAACATTCAATCAAATAATGTTAATCAAGGAGAGGAATAAAGTAAAAAAGTTCTCATATGTCCCTAGCTCTAGCCTTCTCACAATTGCCACCATAAATTCAATGAAAAGAAGTCACCTTTTTCTTCTCTATCTTCACAAGTATTGGAAGAATCCCATTATCAATGACATGTCTATGGACAGACTGAAAAAGAAAGAACAGAGATCTCATCAATTCAACTGAACAGCCAGGCTAAAATTGAAGCCTATGAATTAAGATGACAACAGTCAAATATAGGAGTGGAAGAGAAGCAAAACAACTAAAATAAACTGCAACCTTTATAAATTTTCTAGAAAAAATATAATTTACAACCCAAGCATGCGCCAAGCGCATGCTGAATGATCTCAAAACACATTCACATGCGGAATTATCTGAATTTATAATTTACAACCCAAGCAAGTAAATATCAAACCAAGAGGCAAGCTTTCCCCTAAGAAAGCACTCAATGTTCATTAATCAAATGACTGGCCATCCCTTATTGCACAGGTGGCTCACCTGGAATCTTCCCTTGTCAAAACCGATAATGCTGCACTTGCACATGATGCTGCAACTCTTGGTCCTACTTCAGCAGCTAAAAATGCAACCTGCAGGAATACTAAGACCAGAGATATAAATAGATCTTTACACATATTGACCATTGACACATATTATAATGCCACAGAAAACTATATGGTATGCAAGTGCGACCCGCAGCTTGCGAGGGTTTACTAACAGAACTTATGAACCTATTTGTTCGTTTTGTTGACCTTAATATAATGCTTCCAAGTTGAAAGTTCCCTTTGACCCGGGAACAGGATCTGGATGTCGCCTAGAGGGGGGGGGGGGGTGAATAGGCGAATAAAACTTATTACTTTAAAACTTAAATTCTTACTCTACTCGAAGACTTAGTACGCAGTGGAGTGAGAAGACTCTTCGAGTAGGTTGCAGCGGAATGGAAGATCCTGTCTCAAAATGTCCTGCACTTCAAATCAAGCTTATACCACAGATAAGTATTGAAGTGCAGATATAAAGACGAGTAAGACAGAGAGTCAGGATACAATACAGAATAGAGCACACAGACGCAAGGATTTATCCCGAGGTTCGGCCAAGCCTGAAATGCTTGCCTAGTCCTCGTTGGAGTTAGCCACACCTGGGCTTGGAGTCTATTTCAACTCCTTCCTCCGTTTGCTCAGATCTGTCAGTATGACAGATAGAGCCTTTCACTATTGAGTGGGGTTACAGCAGAACCGCGGCTGCTTACAAACTTCTTGGCAGCACCCCGGCAGAGTAACAATATGCTCAAGACCTTGCTCTAGCTCTAAGCAGCACTTCTCCTCTCTCTTAAGGCTTATAGCTGTGCCTTCTACACAAACTATAGAGTTACACACAAGAGGGAGAGTGAGAATTGATTCGAGTGACGTCTACACTTGTTGGCTGCACTTGTACATCTCTTGGAGGCGCCTAGGAGTCCCTTTTATAGACCCAAGGGGCCTAGGAGCCGTTGGAATCCCATTTGGAAGGCAATACTTTCTTTCTGTCGGGTGGCGCACCGGACAGTCCGGTGCACACCGGACACTGTCCGGTGCCCGATTTCTTTCCTTCTACGGCGAAACCGACCGTTGCAGACCGTTGCAGATCTGGGAGCCGTTGGCACACCGGACATGTCCGGTGCACACCGGACAGTCCGGTGCCGCCATCTAGCCGTTGGCTCGGCCACGTGTCCCGCGCAGATCGCGCGGCCGACCGTTGGCCCGGCCGACCGTTGGCTCACCGGACAGTCCGGTGCACACCGGACAGTCCGGTGAATTTTAGCCGTACGCCGTCGGCGAATTCCCGAGAGCGGCCAGTTTGACAGAGTTCAGCCTGGCGCACCGGACACTGTCCGGTGCACACCGGACAGTCCGGTGCTCCAGACCGAGCTGGGTCTTGGCAGCACACAGCCAAGTCTTCTCTCCTCTTCTCTCTTCTTCTTCTTTCTGTTTCTAACACTTAGACAAATATATTAGTACACAAAACCAATGTACTAAGGCTAGAAACATACCTTCTCTTAATTATTATATCCATAGCATTTCACATGCTTGAGCTTTGATGTTGGACTCATAAATCATCAAGTCGGCTTGACTTGATCTAGATTGACATTTCTTAGCTCCAACATCCTGCAAAGGTCACATAGAACATCTCCAAACATAGGAACAACCCAAACTAAATATTAAGGTGAACTTAGCTCTTTTGGGCTGCTTCCAGTTCTGGTTTTGACACTTGTTCTCCTTCTAGTGACCTCGATCTCCTTCTTAGAGCTTGATCTTGAGCCTTATGACTTACACCACATAACTGTAGCTGTTACCTCATTGGTTGTAAGTCACGTCCTTATGTAGTGATCCTTGGTGTGTTATAGCTCTTCTCAACTCGATCACCCTTGACTTTGCAAGCCTTCTTCTTCACCCTTGGCTTTGGGTTCCTCAGCCTCCTTGACCTTCTCCCGTGCACTTGGTACCTCGAAGCTTCTCTTGCCTCCGTCCTTGGCTTGATCAGTTGTCTCCGAGCTTCGCACCCAGTCTCACTTTATGCATTGTCCATCTTACTTGTGATGTCCATCATGTATCCATAATCCAGTTCTTGGACCATCACAATTGTTCACTTGTGTTGAACCCTGTAGGCTTTACCTTAAGCACCTGTTCAACACTTAGTACACTTGTTAGTCCTTTAATTGAGTTGTCATCCAAACACCAAAACTCACAAGAGAGCTTTCAATCTCCCCCTTTTTGGTGATTGATGGCAACACAATTAAAGCTTACATAAGAATAAGATTTGAAGCACAAATTTTGAATTCTAAGTTTATAGAATGCTCCCCCTAAATATGTGCTTACTTCAAAAACATAGTCTTGACCTCAGACGTCAATTTGCACATACTTAGGCAATTTGAAACATTTCTACACCTTAGCACTTTTTAGGATGCATTGTGTCAAGAATCAAACCATGATAATATAACACACAAATGCACATAATCAAACACACAAATGCACATAATCAGAGTTAAACACCATTCAAATTAGTGGATATATCACAGGAATATCAACCTACCACTATTCACCATTAAGATACTAATTTAAACTAAGATACCAATTTAAAGCAATCTTTAAAGCACCATTAACCACATGCATCATTATCCACATGACTGTCTATTTCAGAATGAACACAATAGATGCCAATTGATTCATAGCAACGGAAGCACTAGTCCATATGATGCAACACATATAATACTGCAGGAAGCATATGAATAACACACTAGCAAAGCTTAAATTAACACATCACCCCTTAGGATAAGCCTTTCCTCTCAGGTTGAGATAAGCTTTAATGCACAAATTCTCCCCCTTTGACATCAAACACCAAAAACCATACTCGAGCAAGAACATAGGATGATGTCAAGGGACAGCAGGGTGACAAGGAGGAAAAAACGACTGTCAAAAACTCCCCCTTACCTATTGAACATATGCACTGTCAATATTTAGGTAAGATACCATATATGCAAAAAGATTAATACTCCCTTTTTACCTTTACCATGTTGTAGTGTACTTCCCATCTTGAAAGTATCTAATCTTTCAAGAGCTTCTCCACACTTGTGCCTGATTCTTTCTCCTAACTTTTTCTTGTTGCTAAGACACCAAACTTAGAACGAGTTATAGTATTGGGCACAAGAAGAAACTTCTATTCTAATGATTATCAAGAGATGTCAAATGACGCAAACTATCACAGCTACCAATTGAAAGATGCCAATTGCAAGTTCATTTATTATCATGGCTCCATGATATTTAAGAATAAGCATCTATTATCACCAGATATTATCGAGCATGAGCAATCTAAAGATATACAATTACTCATGACTTAAGATACCAATTACTGGACTTACAGAGGTACCCAAGTCCTGATTGCTCCATTTCATACTCATCTTCTCTTTTCCACCTTGAGACTGTACAAGATTGCTCAAGAAACAGTTAGTCTCAAAAGACACAAGTTATGTGTGCTCCCCCTCAAGTTGTGCATCAAGTATTTGAATGACTTGCACTTTGCACATTCTAGCTTCCTCAGAACTAGAGGGGATCACAACATACCTTGGTCAAGGCATACTCTATCACTGTCATCACACAAGGATGCCAATTTGAATATCAATTGTAAAACCACTTAACACAGATTTAAGGCTAAATGAAAGGTTGACTAAATTCAACAATGCATGCCTTAGGAGCACCTAAGCCATTTGAATTCTAACAGAAAGTCTAACATTTCCGCAATTTGGACATGCTTCATACTCAATTATCATTGCATATACCAATTGAAGATCAACACAACCATGTGTATAAAGCGTAATGTCTAAGCATGCCATAATTAAGAAGGTTTCTTAGGTGCACAAAAGAAACATTATTTTAAGGCATAAGTCTCCTAAGTCACGATGCTACCAATGAAATGCAAGAACACAGCTATGTTCACTATCAATGGAACTTTAAGATATTCAATAAAATTTCACAGTTCCATTTTCCATACCTTTGCCTTTATGAGAGCACTTGTTGTCATCAATTCAGGGCTCCTTTTGCTCATGCACCACATAGCTCAAAGGGCACAACATGGATTTGAAATTCACACAGTACAAAACTAGGGTAATCATGTGAACATGGATTAAACAATATGTCAATATTTGCACATAGCATGACTTACACAAAGTTACAGGTTTATCCATATACACAAGAGAGTTAATCGTTGTGGATATAACAAATGAAGGAGCTACCAATGAATGATTCAAAAGATATATCCTATATAACACCAGTCATGATTAAGCAAACATCATTATGATTCATTTAACACAGGTAATCATAAAGCATAACTACTCCAAAGACAGGTAGCACAACAAGCCAACTTAAGAACAATACTAAATCATGTACTTAAAATACACGGGTACCATCCTTTGGAGAGCAAGTTGTAGATTCTCATCAAAGTCCTTTACTTGATTCACCAATAATGATTCAGGACCTATACACCTTGTTTCACTTGAGATGACCATGGGATTAGTGTTTCACAATAATTCAACCTTGGGTCAATAAACACCAAAACAATTAATAGCTTAAGCATAGAGTGTTAGATAACCGTCTTAAGCTCTCCATGGTCTCCAGTCCATCTCAAGGCACCTGCATGGTCTAGTTAGCACAGTTTGGTACCCATCTCGGGATGGGTCCATAATAATCATCTAAATGTGCCTTTGGTACCCAAATTGCCTTTGTGCTAGTTCTAGGTGATCTCGTTATAGATCTAGCACAAGTGTATGATTTGGGTCTCCTATGCGAATAAGATTGACACAAATTCACTTGCTTAGGAATCTTGCCTTTATAACATACCTTGGATAGATGACCTTGCTCACCACACTTGTAGCAGAAGCGTCGCTCAACCTGACATGACGCTTGCTGTGTGTCATTTTCCTTGGTGAGGGTCACCTTGGAGGATGCACACCCTTGATTCTTCATGACCGGACATGAAGTGATCGTGTGGTCCTTATTGTTGCATCCAAAACAACTCCTTGTCCCTTCATTTTTGACTTTGTACGGACAAGACACGATGAGGTGGCCTAACTTCTTGCACTTGAAACACCTCCTTTTTCCTTTTCCCTTTTTGTACTTGAATGACATGGAGAGAAGGTCAGTGCAAACAACATGATTAATTGAATCTTTACCTTTTTCCAAGCTCATGTTAATTTCTTCATCTTTAGGAACATTTTTCTTATTGAGCTTGACACTTGCTGCAGTTTTTCCTTTCTCAAGCTTCTTCACCACGCGCCCGTGGATATCTTGAGAGAGTTGAGCAATGTGTCTTCTCCTCAGTTGTCTTTGCTTCTTGTTCCCACACAATTTCTTTTGAGACCCTGCAGCTTGATGCTTAATCAAACATTGGCTTTCTTTTGAACAACAGGGGTTAGCACATGGTGATGAATTATCTAAATGTGTACTTGTGCAAGAATGAGGTTCACATGAAGTTAAGTTTACAATTATAACCTCATGAGCAACATTAAGCATGATATGGTCATCAACTAGTTTATTATGAGAATATGACAACATATCATATTCTTCACCTAGAGCAAGTTTTTCTAAATTTAGAATTTCTACTTGTCTCTTAAGCATGACGTTTTCCATTTTAAGTTGAGCAACACAGGATAAAGCATCATCATTATTTCTTTGCTCAAATAAAATAGATTCATACCGTTGGACCAAATCGTCATGAGAGCACTTTAGCTCCTCATGTTCTTTGGTCATCTTCTCTAGGCTGTTGTTGGTTTTGATGAGGGTCTCCTCTAGCCTGAGAAGCGTCTCGCCTTGTTCCTTGTTCCTCCTCAACAACTTAACCAAGACCACTTTGTCTTCTTTGTTGAGATGGGTGTAGAACCGGTGAATCTCCTCTTCTTCCACATCACCGGTCTCATTTTCCCTGTCATTATTATTAGTGGAAGCAATACAGGAAAATGTACCTTGTGGTGATGAAGACTCATCCTCGCTATCATCCTCATATTCCTCCTCATCATCGCTTTCGTCTCCACTATCATTGTTAGCAATAAGACATTTATAACTAGTGGAGAACGAGCCTGTTGACGAGGTGGATTCATCGTTTGGATGCCATCGTTCTTGTTCTTCTCCCTTTGAATGGTTAGTATCACAAGTAATATAGGGAGTAGGAGCATCACAGTTTGCTACAAAATATCTTTCTTTAATCCTATTCCATAAATCATGAGCATCAACAAATAGATCACTATCACTACTCATGATGGCAAAATAAGCACTTCTAGAAAGAGAGTCAACTAAGATGTTGCAAGCATGGTGATTGAGAGATAAACATCTTAGTTCTTCATTAGAAGGATTTTTACTAAAATCAGAGGGAAAAATACTTCTACTAAAGATCTGTCTCAAATCAGAATCAACATTCATGAAAGCTTTGTAAATAGAGACAGACCAAGATTTGTAATTAGAACCATCGCCTAAAAGAAGTTCTACAGTTACCTCTTGTGACGACATCGTTATCTCCGGACGGCTAAGCCCACACTGAAGAGGCCTAGCTCTGATACCAATTGAAAGTTCCCTTTGACCCGGGAACAGGATCTGGATGTCGCCTAGAGGGGGGGGGGGGTGAATAGGCGAATAAAACTTATTACTTTAAAACTTAAATTCTTACTCTACTCGAAGACTTAGTACGCAGTGGAGTGAGAAGACTCTTCGAGTAGGTTGCAGCGGAATGGAAGATCCTGTCTCAAAATGTCCTGCACTTCAAATCAAGCTTATACCACAGATAAGTATTGAAGTGCAGATATAAAGACGAGTAAGACAGAGAGTCAGGATACAATACAGAATAGAGCACACAGACGCAAGGATTTATCCCGAGGTTCGGCCAAGCCTGAAATGCTTGCCTAGTCCTCGTTGGAGTTAGCCACACCTGGGCTTGGAGTCTATTTCAACTCCTTCCTCCGTTTGCTCAGATCTGTCAGTATGACAGATAGAGCCTTTCACTATTGAGTGGGGTTACAGCAGAACCGCGGCTGCTTACAAACTTCTTGGCAGCACCCCGGCAGAGTAACAATATGCTCAAGACCTTGCTCTAGCTCTAAGCAGCACTTCTCCTCTCTCTTAAGGCTTATAGCTGTGCCTTCTACACAAACTATAGAGTTACACACAAGAGGGAGAGTGAGAATTGATTCGAGTGACGTCTACACTTGTTGGCTGCACTTGTACATCTCTTGGAGGCGCCTAGGAGTCCCTTTTATAGACCCAAGGGGCCTAGGAGCCGTTGGAATCCCATTTGGAAGGCAATACTTTCTTTCTGTCGGGTGGCGCACCGGACAGTCCGGTGCACACCGGACACTGTCCGGTGCCCGATTTCTTTCCTTCTACGGCGAAACCGACCGTTGCAGACCGTTGCAGATCTGGGAGCCGTTGGCACACCGGACATGTCCGGTGCACACCGGACAGTCCGGTGCCGCCATCTAGCCGTTGGCTCGGCCACGTGTCCCGCGCAGATCGCGCGGCCGACCGTTGGCCCGGCCGACCGTTGGCTCACCGGACAGTCCGGTGCACACCGGACAGTCCGGTGAATTTTAGCCGTACGCCGTCGGCGAATTCCCGAGAGCGGCCAGTTTGACAGAGTTCAGCCTGGCGCACCGGACACTGTCCGGTGCACACCGGACAGTCCGGTGCTCCAGACCGAGCTGGGTCTTGGCAGCACACAGCCAAGTCTTCTCTCCTCTTCTCTCTTCTTCTTCTTTCTGTTTCTAACACTTAGACAAATATATTAGTACACAAAACCAATGTACTAAGGCTAGAAACATACCTTCTCTTAATTATTATATCCATAGCATTTCACATGCTTGAGCTTTGATGTTGGACTCATAAATCATCAAGTCGGCTTGACTTGATCTAGATTGACATTTCTTAGCTCCAACATCCTGCAAAGGTCACATAGAACATCTCCAAACATAGGAACAACCCAAACTAAATATTAAGGTGAACTTAGCTCTTTTGGGCTGCTTCCAGTTCTGGTTTTGACACTTGTTCTCCTTCTAGTGACCTCGATCTCCTTCTTAGAGCTTGATCTTGAGCCTTATGACTTACACCACATAACTGTAGCTGTTACCTCATTGGTTGTAAGTCACGTCCTTATGTAGTGATCCTTGGTGTGTTATAGCTCTTCTCAACTCGATCACCCTTGACTTTGCAAGCCTTCTTCTTCACCCTTGGCTTTGGGTTCCTCAGCCTCCTTGACCTTCTCCCGTGCACTTGGTACCTCGAAGCTTCTCTTGCCTCCGTCCTTGGCTTGATCAGTTGTCTCCGAGCTTCGCACCCGAGTCTCACTTTATGCATTGTCCATCTTACTTGTGATGTCCATCATGTATCCATAATCCAGTTCTTGGACCATCACAATTGTTCACTTGTGTTGAACCCTGTAGGCTTTACCTTAAGCACCTGTTCAACACTTAGTACACTTGTTAGTCCTTTAATTGAGTTGTCATCCAAACACCAAAACTCACAAGAGAGCTTTCACAAGTCCCACCCGATGGCAAATGTTTCAGAGTTAGCCTATTCACACTGAAATATGGTTATCCACTACATATCCCCCCAATAAATGTACACACATGGATTTAGTATTATCACTGGAATAGCTATTATGATAATACCACCAGTGCCCTAGCAAGATATTTGTGAGTTCAGACAGCTAATTAATAGCTAAAAGTGGTATAGACATACAGCTTTCCACCTAGAATGATTGTTTTAACAGCTTTTGATCAATTAAAAGAACTGCGATAAGCTGTCTAGTCCCAAATTGCGCCAATTTCTAAAGTAATACAACATAGGAAATGAATTAGCAACCCCATATGGTTGGCAACATGTAAATGGTAAATATTATTTTGATTGAGATAGAAAAGGCTTAGATTAAAAAACATTCAGGCATGGAAAACGTATGTGTGTCACAGACAGCCATATAAATGAATAGTGAAGATAATTACAGTTAAAACTGTAAATGCTTTCAGACATTTCGGTATCAAATTTGAATATAGTGTACAATAACCCACCAGTGACATGACTGGATTAGCAGAATAATGAATGGAATCTGGTTTCTAGGTTGGCTACCTTGATGAAAGCAAAGTGAACAAATCATCAGTCAAAAATATAGAACCCCAATACATTTTGTAACCATGAATACTAAAACATAACAGAACTAAGAAGTTTGCTAGTTGAACAAATAGAAAACACCTGAAGTACTATCATTGGAATCTGAATGCAAAAATCCACTGCTTTGCATTCCAGATGGAAGGGATGCTTCTGGCACTTCAATGTTCTCTAACAAACCATCTGCCATCGGGAGACGAATGAAATGGTGAATACATTGTGCTTTTGATTTTGTCCCAACATGACCTGCGATATGATTCCAGTTATCATTCAACTTTTCTATGCCTTCCAACAACAGCAAAGTTTCCTGATCTGTCCATCTGTGAGAACCTAGGATCCAATAGCTTCGAACAAGACGATAATAGTAATGACTGACATGTATGCCACATAAAGCATTGAATCTTTTTAATATTAAAACATGGATATCACCCCATAGGTAAATGCCCGTATATTGTGATGGTACACAATTATAAGGTAGAATAGATTTTATTAGCAGTACAGTGGTTGAGCGACACGAGAGGGTCCAATAAGCTAATGTGGTAGATCCTCCCCACAAAAAATATTCATAATAAATAATTTTAATATCAAAGTGAATATATTGTCTATATACCAGACATTAAACTGATAAGAATAAATATTACGATTTATTTTAGTCAAAAGACCGAGAAATATATAAGTTAAAAAGGAACAGTACCCCTTTATTATACATCACTCGATCGTTCGTCATGTTTCAGCTAGTGGAATGGTACTATCGCCGTAGAGATGTTTCAGCTAGTGGAATGGTACTCCTCCTGAGAACAAAATTCACGCAATAGAAAAAAATTTAGAGGTCATGTTTCAGCTAGTGGAATGGTACTATCGCCGTAGAGATGTTTCAGCTAGTGGAATGGTACTCCTCCTGAGAACAAAATTCACGCAATAGAAAAAAATTTAGAGGTTTCAACTAACATCCTGATATACAAGAATCTGATACAAATAAACTTGCCTGGAACATGCTACATTTTGTTTCACAATCTTCATGAGAACCTAAAGTTGTGGCATGTAGAGGCTCATGTTTAGGCACGTGGACAATACATCGTCTGAAAGGCCTGTGTTTACAGTACCAATCCGCTCTCCCAAAGAAAGCAACTCCTTCAAAGCAGAGTGTCACAAATCATATAACTAATTGGATATACATAGCATGACAAACAGAAACTGCTTACTGATCTGTCCAGTTATCATTTCAGCACAGATTTTTATTTTGTATTTGATATCCATCAACCAAATATCCATAGAATTTTTCAAATATCTCTTGAAGGAGAATAATGGCAAGTACGCATGTCACCTTAATTAGTTTGACAGACCTCAACCATGACCTATACAATGGGATAGTATATACTATTCATGTTTTAACATAGATTCACATTTTATGTTGTTAGAACAAAGCAGAATGAAACATATGGGAGTATTTCTCTATTCAATGAGCATAAAATCTAGAAAAGGGGACATTATCATGACAAATATATTAGGTTTGGTGTGAAAAAGCGACTCTGATGTCTCCAAGAACATGGGGTATGCGTAGCTTCAAAAAATTACCATATCTATGGTTCTCTTCTTCAGTTCACCTGCGTTCTGATGCTGTCATACAACATAGTGGTATGTGACGTATTTGCCGCCGTCTCACTGGCCTGATGATCTTCATGCCCTGACCTCGTCTGAGGCCATAGTACCTAGCAATAGGATACGTAATCTATATTATTGGAAGCTGTTTGGTCCGATGCATTTAGAAAAAGGGAAGGGTTACAAACTTCAAGGGATGTATTTTGCTAAAAATGACCAAAGATGGTTAAAAGTCAAAAACTCACTACTTAAAGAGGTTGGGGCTGTAGAAAGCTCAAACTTTACGTTTTGTCTGATGCCCCACTGGCTGAGGAGTGGTAATGAATATGCAAGTGTGAGTAAGTGGCAATACCTGAGTTTCCTTTAACGTGTACTGCTCCAATAGCGTCTTCTTCTCCTCATTTGTGAGCACATGATGCTCAGGAACAAGAACATGCTCCTTGATGTTTATAAACATCTCGACCTCCTGTTTATCAGTTCAGCTATCAGAAACGACAATGACATAGAAGATCATTGGTCAATGCACAATTGCATTTAGGCCAAACAGTTGGCAACATTAATAGTTAAAGTTTCTGTAATTGGTTAAAACTATGTAGGTGATGAGGAAGGTAAGCCATCACAAAGCACTTGGACGATAGATGAATTTGCGTTTGGTAGTTACAATTTACCTTGCCTTTCCTCCAAAAAGAATACTACGAAGAAATTTAAGATTCGAAGGTTTCTTCCTTGATATTTTGTCACTGTACATAAGTTTGCAAAGAAAAAGCAAATCAGTTCCAATTCGTCCAAAGCAATACATGCCAATTACCAGAGTAAATGTTTCAGAACAATCCATAACAAAAAAGAAGGAACTAAAGCAAAAGTTAGTATATTCAAAGCCATCCAACTCAAAAGACATGCACAATTATTGTCCTCTGAAGATCACACACAATAGTTGACCGATGAATAGGAACTCTCATCATGCCACTGCTAATAGATTGCTATTCATTAGATTAAAACAAATAAAATTTGGATGGACGGTTCAACCAATTGGCTCCATGAATCTCAGGTAAACTGTAACCTGAATCACTGTCTAGGATATAAAAATCAATCCATCAGCTCACACAACACATGGCAATAATTGCACATATACTGATTATCTCATCTAGAGAAGTGTTATTTCTTAAAAAAGGTATGAACTTTGGACATGTATGTATCATTGCATCATTATTCTCATTGAGTTTTGTGTTAGGTTCCATATGGTTATGTTAGCGGGTGGAAAACAAGAGGGTTTGGTTGAGATTCCAAATATTGATACACCTAGGAAGCAAAACTTACCCTTTCCCTGATCCATGCCATCGGTAGGTAGAACTTTTCCCTACATGTGGACAATAGAAAACAGAGACCGAAAGAGAGAGAGAGTGAGAGAGCACAACCATTGAGATAGTGTCTTAAATATCCTTCACATCAATAGAAAGAGTTAAATTTGATTCAAACTTCTGCTACTCCAAAATAGATTTAGGTAACAAGATATATATATAAGAACTTTTGACCCGTTGTTTTGTTGAGAAGCTTTGGCATCGGTATCACTTCTAGAAGAGCTACTTGAATTTGAGTTTTCCAAGGTAAAAACATGAATAACATCAGTGTGTTGGACATGAAAACTCAGGCAAGTTAAGGGCACAACAAAGAGAAACAATATGCAGTGGGTGTATATGTTGTCTCCATTCTTGTTCTTAACCATTCACACACGAATAAATATTATTTGCATTTTGATTTTTAATGTCTTGGCTTGGGAAAAAGCATGGAAGGCATCAATTGGTTGGCTACATAGAATCCAATTTTAAGATTTGTACTTGAAACGAAATCATCAAATTCTAATACACCCCATCAAGATAATGCCATACAGATAAAATGTCACTTGATAATTAATTGAATAGGTACAAAGAGAACCTTCTAAAAAATAATTTTTGCACCAATGGAATAATTCACTTCAAACTAAAGTCATACAATTCATCTTTCTGAAGCATAAGCAAGAAATTCCCATAATTGTTGTAGTAGGATGCATAGAACAATCTAGAAATACAGAAGAATTTCTATCAACGATGGCATTATCTTGTTGGGGTGTATTAAAGCCAAACAGTCCACTTTTTATTAGATTGTGTAGCTCTAAGGTATTAAAACTGGCCAACAAAATCTTCAACATGTAATGTCTACCCTTTATCCCCCCCAAAAGTGTCACTTACACTTACTCTTAGAACGCATGTTCTAGACTATCCTTAGGACAATATGCAATGCATATAATATTTTCATTAGTGTTGAAGTGTTGATAGTACAAGAAAATGTCACTAAATAATTTCACATCAAAGCATGAGTGGCATACTCGTTAGATAAGAAAAAGGCATTCACTATCTATGACAAAATCTGATTGAACATGACCAAACAAAATTAACCAAGAGCTGACCCAAGCTAACGATTTACTGCCAAAATTCTAATGCTTGATAGATTGATAGCAAGTAGTACCAATGTTTAAATGAAGTGGGCGTACTCGGTACTGAATAAAGGTAGCTTACCACAGCCTTCAACTTAAAAGCAAATAACCTTAAATCATAATCATTGTTCTTTCGTGTCCTAGATAAATTCATCAAAAGTTTCTAGAACCTTCAAATCACGAGGTGCTTCCTCATAATTTACTTCATCAAGCAGCGCATATAAATCCCTCACAAGCCTCTGCACATTGGAATACAAGTTCATATAAATACAACAAGTCCACAAAATGGAAGGAAGTAACAGATAAAATAGAGGACATATAAGTAACATGGAAACATCACCTCCCTTACCAAGAACGTGTGGAGCCAAACGTCTTCCAAGACAATCTAAAAATAGTAGCTAGTGATTAGTAACAAGTTATTATCTGGGAGTATATTATATAAGTACAACTTATAAACAACATTCAATGTTGAATAATATTGTGTTGTAACACAACCAAATAATGAGAACCCATCCTACGCGAGCTGCATATATCCTCAAACCAGCAAGAACCAAATATGACACATTAGCACAAACAACTCTCTAGAGTTACTTCTTACATACATGAGCTCCGCACCTTGTCGTCGCCGCCCTTGACCTCCTCGCTATGCCACTCCCAATGCGCTATCGTCGCGGGGCTGTTGTTGTCCCGCCCCATCGAAGATGACCGTGTTGCCGCCTTCTAGAATATCCTTAGCAGTAACTACCCCTACCATTTTAAGCTATTTGAGTGAAAGGTCGAGTTCTATGCTCTTCACATGGGCTAAAGATTTTGTGCTATAGATAAAAAATGTGCCATAAATGTAGTCCTTGGGAGTGGGGATGTCATCCACACATAGAGCCTCACCTATATGTGGTAGTCCTGTATCATCACCACAATTTACTTTCCAAAAGCATAGGTATATTCATGAACATATTGATCACGAGGTACGACAGATCAGAACCCAACCAACATCATTTCTCATCACCACCTAAATCCTCCTCCCTGTCGATCAAATTGGGGTTCTCCCTAGTTTAGATCCAAGCCTACAGAAGCATGAGAGAGAAGGAGAACAGAAAGTAATTCGGAGCCAGGAATTGACCAGTGGGTGCAGGTGGACATGGCGGCCACAGCTATGGACGCTAGATCTGCACCAGACCCAATCATCAGCCATCCCAACCACCAAAAGTAGAGTATAAAATATAGCAAGCAAACCTAGATGCCTAAGTTGCAGATCTAGAGTGACAAGGGCGCGATGCTTAAGTTGGAGCGGTGCTTGGCGATGGCAATGCAGAGTCCCTTAATGATGCTACCATTGATGTTGAAGAGGTCGTGCCTAGTCATGTCGGGCTTCCTAGGCAACTCAGCGGGGATAATGATGACGTCCGATCCATCTAGCGCCTCCCCAAACACCTTCACCTGCAGGAGTCGAGAGGAAACAATGAGCATGGATCCAGTCCAGTCCGTCCGAGCCAAGCCAGAGGATGAGAGGAGCGCACCGAGCGGGGGAATTGGTGTGGAAGACACGACAGGGGTCCGAGCCCCAACAACCCCCGACTGGCCTGAAAGTCACCTAGACGGGGGGTGAATAGGGTGAATCTGAAATTTACAAAGTTTAAGCACAACTACAAGCCAGGGTTAGCGTTAGAGTTAAAATCAAGTCCGAGAGAGAGGGCGAAAACAAATCACAAGCAAATCAAGGGTGTGACAAGATGATTTGTTTTACCGAGGTTTGATTCTTGCAAACCTACTCCCCGTTGAGGTGGTCACGAAGACCGGGTCTCTTTCAACCCTTTCCCTCTCTCAAACGGTCACTTAGACCGAGTGAGCTTCTCTTCTCAATCAAACGGGACACAAAGTCCCCGCAAGGACCACCACACAATTGGTGTCTCTTGCCTTGGTTACAATTGAGTGGATCACAAGAAAGAATGAGAAAGAAAAGAAGCAATCCAAGCGCAAGAGCTCAAATGAACACAAGTCACTCTCTCACTAGTCACTATTTGATTGGAATTGAACTAAGGACTTGGGAGAGGATTTGATCTCTTTGGTGTGTCTTGTATTGAATGCTATAGCTCTTGTAATGTGTTGGAAGGTGGAAAACTTGGATGCCATGAATTGTGGGGTGGTTGGGGTATTTATAGCCCCACCCACCAAAAGTGGCTGTTGGGAGACTGTCTGTCGCATGGCGCACCGGACAGTCCGGTGCGCCACCGGACACTGTCCGGTGCGCCAGCCACGTCACCCGACCGTTAGGGTTCGACCGTTGGAGCTTCTGTCTTCTGGGCCACCGGACAGTCACTGTGCACTGTCCGGTGCGCCTTATGGCGCTGCTCTGACTCTGTCGTGCACTGTAGCACATTCAATGCGGTTGCAGACGATCGTTGGCACTGAAGTAGCCGTTGCTCCGCTGGCACACCGGACAGTCCGGTGAATTTTAGCGGAGTGGCTCCCAGAATTCCCGAGACTAGCGAGTTCGGAGTTGGAGTTCCCTGGTGCACCGGACACTGTCCGGTGGCACACCAGACAGTCCGGTGTGCTAGACCAGGGCTGCCTTCGGTTATCTTTTGCTCCCTTTGTTTGAACCCTTTCTTTTGACTTGTATTGGTTTATTGTGAACCTTTGGCACCTGTAACACTTATAATCTAGAGCAAACTAGTTAGTCCAATTATTTGTGTTGGGCAATTCAACCACCAAAATCAATTAGGAAAAGGTGTAAGCCTATTTCCCTTTCAATCTCCCCCTTTTTGGTGATTGATGCCAACACAAACCAAAGCAAATATAGAAGTACAGAATTGAACTAGTTTGCATAATTGTAAGTGCAAAGGTTACTTAGAATTGAACCAATAAATATTCTCATAAGATACGCATGGATAGCTTTCTTTTCATATTTAACATTTTGGACCACATTTGCACCATGGATTTTGTTTTGCAAATTCTTTTCAAAGTTCTTTTGCAAATAGTCAAAGGTAAATGAATAAGAGTTTGAGAAGCATTTTCAAGATTTGAAATTTTCTCCCCCTGTTTCAAATGTTTTTCCTTTGACTAAACAAAACTCCCCCTTAATGAAATCCTCCTCTTAGTGTTCAAGAGGGTTTTAGATATTAATTTTGAAGAGGGTATATCAATATGAAATTATATCAAAAATAAGATACCAATTGAAAAATTCTTTTCATAACTCAAATTTGAAAGACTATATTTTTGAAATTGGTTGTGGTGCGGTCCTTTTGCTTTGGGCTAATACTCTCTCCCCCTTTGGCATGAATCGCCAAAAACGGATGCTTGAGTGAAATATAAGCCCTTTTAACTACCTTCTCCCCCTATGGTAAATAATATATGAGTGAAGATTATACCAAAGTTGGAGAGCGGAGTGACGACGAAGGATGAATAATTCGATGGAGTGGAGTGGAAGTCTTGTCTTCGCCGAAGACTCCTTTTCCCTTTCAATCTATGACTTAGCATGAAATGGACTTGAAAGAACACATTAGTCATAGCACATGAAAGAGATGATCAAAGGTATATATATGAGCTATGTGTGCAAAATATCAATCAAAATTCCTAGAATCAAGTATATTTAGCTCATGCCTAAGTTTGGTAAAAGTTTTTCATCCAATGGCTTGGTAAAGATATCGGCTAATTGTTCTTTGGTGCTAACATATGCAATCTCGATATCCCCCTTTTGTTGGTGATCTCTTAGAAAATGATACCGAATGGCTATGTGTTTAGTGCGGCTATGCTCAACGGGATTATCCGCCATGCTGATTGCACTCTCATTATCACATAGAAGAGGAACTTTGGTCAATTTGTAACCATAGTCCCTAAGGGTTTGCCTCATCCAAAGCAATTGCGCGCAACAATGGCCTGCGGCAATATACTCGGCTTCGACGGTTGAAAGAGCCACATAATTTTGCTTCTTTGAAGCCCAAGACACCAGAGATCTTCCCAAGAACTGGCAAGTCCCCGATGTGCTCTTTCTATTAATTTTACACCCTGCCCAATCGGCATCGGAATAACCAATTAAATCAAATGTGGATCCCCTGGGGTACCAAAGGCCAAACTTAGGAGTATAAACTAAATATCTCAAGATTCGTTTTATGGCCCTAAGGTGAACTTCCTTAGGATCGGCTTGGAATCTTGCACACATGCATACGGAAAGCATAATATCCGGTCGTGAAGCACATAAATAGAGTAAGGAACCTATCATCGACCGGTATACCTTTTGATCGACGGATTTACCTCCCGTGTCGAGGTCGAGATGCCCATTAGTTTCCATGGGTGTCTTGATGGGCTTGGCGTCCTTCATCCCAAACTTGGTTAGAATGTCTTGAATGTACTTCGTTTGGCTAATGAAGGTACCCTCTTGGAGTTGCTTCACTTGAAATCCTAAGAAATACTTCAACTCCCCCATCATAGACATCTCGAATTTTTGAGTCATGATCCTACTAAACTCTTCACATGTAGATTCGTTAGTAGACCCAAATATGATATCATCAACATAAATTTGGCATACAAACAAATCATTTGCAAGTGTTTTAGTAAAGAGTGTAGGATCAGCTTTTCCGACCTTGAAGCCATTAGCAATAAGAAAATCTCTTAGGCATTCATACCATGCTCTTGGGGCTTGCTTGAGCCCATAAAGCGCCTTAGGGAGTCTATAAACATGGTTAGGATACTCACTGTCTTCAAAGCCGGGAGGTTGCTCAACATAGACCTCTTCCTTGATTGGTCCATTAAGGAAGGCACTTTTCACGTCTATTTGATAAAGCTTAAAGCCATGGTAAGTAGCATAGGCAAGTAAAATGCGAATTGATTCAAGCCTAGCTACGGGTGCATAGGTTTCACCAAAATCCAAACCTTCGACTTGTGAATATCCCTTGACCACAAGTCGGGCTTTGTTCCTTGTCACCATACCATGCTCGTCTTGTTTGTTGCGGAAGACCCACTTGGTCCCTACAACATTTTGGTTAGGACGTGGAACTAAATGCCATACCTCATTCCTCGTGAAGTTGTTGAGTTCCTCTTGCATTGCCATCACCCAATCCGAATCTTGAAGTTCTTCCTCTACCCTGTGTGGCTCAATAGAGGAAACAAAAGAGTAATGCTCACAAAAATGTGCAACACGAGATCTAGTGGTTACCCCCTTATGAATGTTGCCGAGGATGGTGTTCACGGGGTGATCTCGTTGGATTGCTTGATGGACTCTTGGGTGTGGTGGTCTTGGAGCTTGCTCATCCTCCTTGTCTTGATCTTTTGCATCTCCCCCTTGATCATTGGCCTCCTCTTGAGGCGGCTCATCTTCTTGATCTTCTTCTTCATCATCTTGAGCCTCATCCTCATCTTGAGTTAGTGGAGATGCTTGCATGGAGGAGGATGGTTGATCTTGTGCTTGAATGGGCTCTTCAGATTCCTTAGGACACACATCCCCAATGGACATATTCCTTAGCGCGACGCACGGAGCCTCTTCATCATCCAATTCATCAAGATCAACTTGCTCTACTTGAGAGCCGTTAGTCTCATCAAACACAATGTCACAAGAAACTTCAACTAGTCCAGTGGACTTGTTAAAGACTCTATATGCCCTTGTGTTTGAATCATATCCTAGTAAAAAGCCTTCTACAGCCTTAGGAGCAAATTTGGATTTTCTACCTCTCTTAACAAGAATAAAACATTTGCTACCAAAGAAACTAAAATATGAAACATTTGGCTTTTTACCGGTGAGGAGTTCGTAAGATGTCTTCTTGAGGATTCGGTGTAGATACAACCGGTTGATGGCGTAGCAAGCGGTGTTGACCGCCTCGGCCCAAAACCTATCCGAAGTCTTGTACTCATCAAGCATGGTTCTTGCCATGTCCAATAGAGTTCTATTCTTCCTCTCCACTACACCATTTTGTTGTGGCGTGTAGGGAGAAGAGAACTCATGCTTGATGCCCTCCTCCTCAAGGAAGCCTTCAATTTGTGAATTCTTGAACTCCGTCCCATTATCGCTTCTTATTTTCTTGATCCTCAAGCCGAACTCATTTTGAGCCCATCTCAAGAATCCCTTTAAGGTCTCTTGGGTTTGAGATTTTTCCTGTAAAAAGAATACCCAAGTGAACGAGAATAGTCATCCACAATAACTAGACAGTACTTACTCCCGCCGATGCTTATGTAAGCGATCGGGCCGAATAGGTCCATGTGGAGGAGCTCGAGTGGCCTGTCAGTCGTCATGATGTTCTTATGTGGATGATGAACACCAACTTGCTTCCCTGCTTGGCATGCGCTACAAATCCTGTCTTTCTCAAAATGCACATTTGTTAGTCCCAAAATGTGCTCTCCCTTTAGAAGCTTGTGAAGATTCTTCATCCCAACATGGGCTAGTCGGCAATGCCAGAGCCAACCCATGTTAGTCTTAGCGATTAAACAAGTATCGAGTTCAGCTCTATTGAAATCAACTAAGTATAGCTGACCCTCTAATACTCCCTTAAAAGCTACTGAATCATCACTTCTTCTAAAGACAGTAACACATGTATCCGTGAAAAGACAATTGTAACCCATTTTACATAATTGGGAAACATAAAGCAAGTTGTAATCTAAAGAGTCTACAAGAAAAACATTGAAAATAGAATGGTCAGGCGATAGCAATTTTACCCAATCCTTTGACCAAACCTTGATTTCCATCCCCGAAAGTGATAGCTCGTTGGGGATCTTGGTTTTTCTCATAGGAGGAGAACATCTTTTTCTCCCCTGTCATGTGGTTTGTGCACCCGCTATCGATGATCCAACTTGAGCCCCCGGATGCATAAACCTACAAAACAAATTTAGTTCTTGATTTTAGGTACCCAAACAGTTTTGGGTCCTTTGACATTAGATACAAGAACTTTGGGTACCCAAACACAAGTCTTTAATCCCTTGTGTTTGCCCCCAACATACTTGGCAACTACTTTGCCAGATTTGTTAGTCAAAACATAAGATGCATCAAAAGTTTTAAATGAAACATTATGATCATTTGATGCAATAGGAGTTTTCTTCTTAGGCAATTTAGCACGGGTTGATTGCCTAGAGCTAGATGTCTCACTCTTATACATAAAAGCATGATTAGGGCTAGAGTGAGACTTCCTAGAATGAATTCTCCTAATCTTATGCTCGGGATAACCGGCAGGGTACAAAATGTAACCCTCGTTATCCTAAGGCATGGGAGCCTTGCCCTTAACAAAGTTAGATAATCTTTTAGGAGGGGCATTAAGTTTGACATTGTCTCCCTTTTGGAAGCCAATGCCATCCTTGATGCCAGGGCGTCTCCCACTATAAAGCATACTTCGAGCAAATTTAAATTTTTCATTATCTAGCTCATGCTCGACAATTTTAGCATCTAATTTTGCTATATGATCATTTTGTTGTTTAATTAAAGCCATGTGATCATGAATAGCATCAATGTCAACATCTCTACATCTAGTGCAAATAGAAATATGCTCAATGGTAGATGTAGATGGTTTGCAAGAATTTAATTCAACAATCTTAGCATGTAATATGGCATTTTCATCTCTAAGATTGGAATTGGAAGTATTGCAAACATCTAAGTCTTTAGCCTTAGCA
This sequence comes from Zea luxurians, assembly GCA_029449295.1. NCBI lineage: Eukaryota > Viridiplantae > Streptophyta > Magnoliopsida > Poales > Poaceae > Zea > Zea luxurians. The sequence goes on along the minus strand of JAOPSE010000010.1, from coordinate 92,791,210 downwards.
ATCAATTTTTCATTTTCAATTCTAAGGCTAGCAAGAGAAGCATTCAATTTTTCAATCTTAGCAAGCAAACTATCATTATCATTTCTAAGATTGACATATGAATCAACCTTAGCAATTAATCTAGCATTCTCATTCCTAAGGTTGGCAATCAAATCATGGCAAGTACTTAACTCACTAGATAATTTTTCACATTTTTCTACTTCTAGAGCATAAGCATTTTTAACCTTAACATGCTTCTTGTTTTCCTTAATTAGGAAGTCCTCTTGGGTGTCCAAGAGTTCATCCTTCTCATGAATAGCACTAATTAATTCATTCAATTTTTTCTTTTGTTGCATGTTAAGATCGGCAAAAAGAGTAAGCAAATTGTCCTCATCATCACTAGAATTATTCTTATCACTAGAGGTTGCATATTTAGTGGAGGATTTGGATTTAACCTTCTTCTTTTTGCCGTCCTTTGCCATGAGGCACTTGTGGCCGACGTTGGGGAAGAGGAGTCCCTTGTTGATGGCGATGTTGGCGGCGTCCTCGTCGGAGGAGGAGTCGGTGGAGCTCTCGTCGGAGTCCCACTCCCGGCAAACATGGGCATCGCCGCCATTCTTCTTGTAGTACTTCTTCTTTTCCTTTCTTCTCCCCTTCTTGTTGTCGCCCCTGTCACTATCAATAGAAATAGGACATTTTGCAATAAAGTGACTGGGCTTACCACATTTGTAGCAAACCTTCTTGGAGCGGGGCTTGTAATCCTTCCCCCTCCTTTGCTTGAGGATTTGGCGAAAACTCTTGATGATGAGCGTCATTTCCTCGTTGTCGAGCTTGGAGGCGTCGATGGGGATTCTACTTGGAGTAGAATCTTCTTTCTTCTCTTCCGTTGCTTTGAATGCAACGGGTTGTGCTTCGGGCACGGAGGAGGATGCGCCTTGCTCGATGATCTTTTTGGAGCCTTTGATCATTAGCTCAAAGCTCACAAATTTACCTATGAGTTCCTCGGGAGACATTAGCATGTATCTAGGATCACCTCGAATTAATTGAACTTGCGTAGGGTTAAGAAAAACAAGGGATCTTAGAATAACCTTGACCATCTCATGGTCATCCCATTTAGTGCTCCCGAGGTTGCGCACTTGGTTCACCAAGGTCTTCAAGCGGTTGTACATGGCTTGCGGATCCTCTCCTTGGTGAAGCATAAAGCGATCGAGCTCCCCCTCGATCGTCTCCCGCTTGGTGATCTTGGTCACCTCGTCTCCTTCGTGCGCGGTCTTGAGCACGTCCCAAATTTCCTTTGCGCTCTTCAACCCTTGCACCTTATTATACTCCTCTCGACTTAGAGAGGCGAGGAGTATAGTAGTGGCTTGGGAGTTGAAGTGTTGGATTTGGGCCACTTCGTCTGAATCATAGTCTTCATCCCCTACGGATGGTACCTGTACACCAAACTCAACAACGTTCCAAATGCTAGTGTGGAGTGAGGTTAGATGATGCCTCATTTTGTCACTCCACATATTATAATCTTCACCGTCAAAAACCGGTGGTTTGCCTAATGGAACGGAAAGTAAAGGAGTACGCTTTGAAATACGAGGGTAGCGTAGGGGAATCTTACTAAACTTCTTGCGCTCATGGCGCTTAGAAGTTATGGACGGCGCGTCGGAGCCGGAGGTGGATGGCGATGAAGAATCGGTCTTGTAGTAGACCACTTTACTCATCTTCTTTTTCTTGTCGCCACTCCGATGCGACTTTTGTGAGGAGGATTCCTTATCCTTCCCCTTGTTGTGGGACTCTCCCGATGGAGCCTTCCCGTGGCTTGTAACGGGCTTGTCGCCGGTCACCATCTCCTTCTTGGCGTGATCTCCCGACATCACTTCGAGCGGTTAGGCTCTAATGAAGCACCGGGCTCTGATACCAATTGAAAGTCGCCTAGAGGGGGTGAATAGGGTGAATCTAAAATTTACAAAGTTTAAGCACAACTACAAGCTGGGGTTAGCGTTAGAGTTAAAATCGAGTCCGAGAGAGAGGGCAAAAACAAATCACAAGCAAATCAAGGGTGTGACACGATGATTTGTTTTACCGAGGTTCGGTTCTTGCAAACCTACTCCCCGTTGAGGTGGTCACAAAGACCGGGTGTCTTTCAACCCTTTCACTCTCTCAAACAGTCACTTAGACCGAGTGAGCTTCTCTTCTCAATCAAACGGGACACAAAGTCCCTGCAAGGACCACCACACAATTGGTGTCTCTTGCCTTGGTTACAATTGAGTGGATCACAAGAAAGAATGAGAAAGAAAAGAAGCAATCCAAGTGCAAGAGCTCAAATGAACACAAGTCACTCTCTCACTAGTCACTATTTGATTGGAATTGAACTAAGGACTTGGGAGAGGATTTGATCTCTTTGGTGTGTCTTGTATTGAATGCTATAGCTCTTGTAATGTGTTGGAAGGTGGAAAACTTGGATGCCATGAATGGTGGGGTGGTTGGGGTATTTATAGCCCCACCCACCAAAAGTGGCTGTTGGGAGGCTGTCTGTCGCATGGCGCACCGGACAGTCCGGTGCGCCAGCCACGTCACCCGACCGTTAGGGTTCGACCGTTGGAGCTTCTGTCTTGTGGGCCACCGAACAGTCTGGTGGTGCACCGGACAGTCACTGTGCACTGTCCGGTGCGCCTTCTGGCGCTGCTCTGACTCTGTCGCGCACTGTAGCGCATTCAATGCGGTTGCAGACGATCGTTGGCGCTGAAGTAGTCGTTGCTCCGCTGGCACACCGGACAGTCTGGTGTAGCACCGGACAGTCCGGTGAATTTTAGCGGAGTTGCTCCCAGAATTCCCGAGACTGGCGAGTTCGAAGTTGGAGTTCCCTGGCACACCGGACACTGTCCGGTGCGCCAGACCAGGGATGCCTTCTGTTATCTTTTGCTCCCTTTGTTTGAACCCTTTCTTTTGACTTGTATTGGTTTATTGTGAACCTTTGGCACCTGTAACACTTATAATCTAGAGCAAACTAGTTAGTCCAATTATTTGTGTTGGGCAATTCAACCACCAAAATCAATTAGGAAATGGTGTAAGCCTATTTCCCTTTCATGGCCCTTGCAGCGGGGGGGGGGGGAGCGGTGAGGACCAGCTACGGCTTGCGCGGAGGAGGGGGGACGGGCGGAGACCTAGCATCCCTGGATGGGTCCTTGAGCAGCGCAAGGGGGGGTGAGGGTCGGCCGCGACTCGTGTGGCGGAGGGCGAAGGGAGGCAACCACTGTGGAGTGAGGTGCATAGAGTGGGGTGCTGCGCGGGTTGGACGATGCCGATGCACGTGGATCGTGGGCAGCAGATACGAACGGTCCAGATTACCTGGAGGCAGAACCAGGGGAGGCAGCCTACCCCTTGCGTTCTTCATAGTAGTAGAGAATTACCAAAGCCAGAGCCATGATAGCACTCGTGGTTACACTGTTATCCTAGATGGTCACTCCATGTTCCAATTAATTTGAAATAATGTTGTTTTAACCATCGAGTTAATATCATAATTGCCAACTTAAATTTTGGAACATTAATATCAATTAATCAGTGACATCAAAATTATTAAGTTGAGCGGTAGCACAAATTTGCAAAGCTTAATAATTTTCCCAGGGTAAATAAGGAATACAGTTGGTAAATCTAGGAAATCCTTAATTAGGTAAAACCCATCAAATTATGCAGTATATCAAAAAGTAAACATTATTATATGTATTAATTGGGTACAAATAGAATATGCAGTGGGAGAATCCACTTGCCTTGCTCAAAAGTTTCCTGCGGGTCGTCCTCAAACAGATTCGGATCCTCTACCGCAGAGTCAGCTTCTAATATCAATTCGCATATCATACATACAAAAGAAATCATTCACCAATAAATAAACACGCACCATTAGATAAACATACACCAATCAACAAACAATGAAACATACGCATTACAAATTATACTTGTAAAAGAAAAACATTCCAAAAAGAAAACTTAATTTTTATCTATAATGTAACACTCCAGGTGTTTATATTCCGCTCGACAACGAGTATGGATTGAAGCACGTAATATCAGTGGATAAAACAGATGCTAAATTTTAATTATCTCTGTCTATCGCGATTTTCATATCGCATCGGTTTCGTTTGTCGCGAGTGCGACATCATTTTTATTTTCATCTTTTCGGGCCCGTCCTAAATTTTCGTGCTGTCGGAACATATTTGTTCTGAAAATCGGCGCGTCCGGTGATTATTTAAAATTCGTCGCTCGCGCGAGTACGAATTCGGGAGCCCGACTCACTCGGATGATTTTTATCTCGGGCAGATTAGTTTGAACTCGACAATTAAAATGTTCGAGGCGAAATAATCTGTATCGCGTGTTGTCCGAGAAAAAAATCGTGCGCGAAGTTATTATCCAATTTATTCTTCGGTACACTCTGTAAAATAATAAAATCAACTGTGTTTAGGCATCGGGTAAATTTTTATCCGAGTTCGACTAAGCCAGTATTGTCTCAAAATAATGTATCTGATATCCAGTTCGTTTACGTGTTGCCCAAAATAGACCAAAACCAGAACAATTGCTAGCCAACTCGGTTTCCTATTTCATAAGCCAAGAAGATAATATACGTAGTTGTATAGTGCGTCAAGCTTTTAATCGCTAAAAATATTTTGTCTTCGCCCGTCAGCCGGGAAATCATGTCCGAGGATCTATAATTGAGATTTCTTCAGTAAATTATCTGCTCCAGCACAGCCTGTACTAATTTGACTAGCATTTTTTGTCTGATTTACATCTCCCACATACTTAATCTGAGAATTTAATCATCACTAAATATTCTAATATCTATGAATTTCTAAAAATCTAAAAATGAGGAAAATTCTCATTTTCCTTATCCCCTGACACCAAGTTTTCAGGATATTTCTCATACACGTTGGTTTCCACGTCGCTCAACTTCCTGGCCTTATCTTCTTTGAGTTTGAGTCAGTTTTCTGTTATCCTCTCCACCGCACGTTGTTTTTCTCCCTGAAAAATACTAGCCAATTCTCCATTTCTCCTTAATTATCCACCAGCCACCGTCCGGGGTTCTTCAAAAAAATCTGCCGCCACCACTCATGGAAGAGATCTCGCCGCCTCGCCCTGCTAAGATTTTTCCTCAGCGGCTTTATCTACGCGCGCGGGGCTCTTCCAGTTTGCGAGCTGCCAAACTCGCCGTAGAGCTCCTCTGCATCGCGCGCTCCAGCCTCCAGCTCCCTCACGCACGCTCGTCTCTCTCCTCTGCCCGGCCCCAAGCTCCATGGCCGCCGAGCTCGCCCTTGCTCTCAACGTCGGCCACCTCCTGCTCCTCTTCCTCAAGTCTGGCCGCGCCGAGCTTACCTCTGTCCATGCCGCGCGGTTTCTCTGTCTCTCCCTGCTCGCTCCTCCCTCATCTCGCTGCGCTCGGCCGACGGCTCCAAATTCTATGGCGCGCAGCTCGCGCCTCCAGCCATCTCCAGCTTGCCGCGCGCGCTCTGTTCGGTGCCCAGCTCTCTGCCATGCCGTGCGGTTTCTTTGTCTTTCTCTCTGCTCGCTCGCGCTCCGCGGAGCTCGATCGCTGCTGCGCAGCTCCTTCGGCACCCTCCCGTCTTCTCTAGCGCACCTCCCTCCCTGCCTTGGCTCCTTGTTCGTCCGGTGAATCGCTCCCTGGTCGTCGCGTGCCTGCTCGCAGCTCGTGCCCAGCTTACAGGTTGTTCGCTGCGGCTGGATTAAAGCCGTTTGGACTGCTGCAGCTGCAATCCATAGAGAGAAAAATACTGTAGAAGCCGCAGCCGCAGCCGGATTAAAGCCGCAGCGAACAGGGCATTAGATCTTGCCACGCGGACCTCGTCATCGTTCTCCAGCTCGCTGCGTGCCCTGTTTCACTATGTCAATCCGCCCATCTCCCTGAGTCCGTGCGCGCAGCTTCCTCAAGTCGTCGTGTGCCCAGCTCGCTCCAGCTCGCCAGTCGAGCTTCTTCCTTGTGCTAGGATCCGGCCATTAATGCCCAGTCATGTGTTCTTTTTCCTAGCTCGGATCTCGTCAGCCACCGTTGCCTTGTCATAGAACCCCCAACGCCATCATCCATGGTCGCGACCTCGCCAAATGCGTTCGTCGTTTGGCTCTGTGTCGTTAGGCTCGTTGACCGTGTTCGCTACCGCGTGCGCTTGTTCCTTATGCGCATCGCGCAGTAGTTGGGTCTCGCGCGCGTGGTTTTGAAGCTATGCGCGTTCGTCGTGCCGCGTCATGTGCCGATATTCTCTCCCGGCAGACCTCGCCATCGACCATGTTCAAGTGATTGTTCGGCTCCTCGCATCCCGCCTATTCAATAAAACACCCAAATCCATAGACTGTCGACGCACTGCTGCCATACGCGGCTGTCTCCGTCACTTGCGTCAGCTCGCCAGACCTACAACTCCATATATGTCACTCTCCCGTATCGTCGTCGAGCCCGGCGAACCTCGTTCTTCTCTGCTCGATCTCGTCGAACCACGAATCCCAGACTTTAGACAAAAATAAGCGAGGTCCCTGTGCATCGCTTATCAAGTGCTCGGTCGAAGACTTCGATCGAAGGTCGTCATCATTTCGTGCGTCATCAAGGAATCCCAAGAATCAGATAAAGACGAAGCTAGCGGCGTGAAGTTCGTGTGGTACCTGCCAAGCACTCGACAAATTGCCTGGATCGGAAAATCACTACCGATCTCGCGGATTCGTGTCAACTGTGGAAACGGTAAGCTGATAAATTATTCGGAATAGTTCGATCGTTGAATAAATTAATATGTTAGTGCGAGGCTTATTAAGGTGCTCGATAAATTGCGTAAGTCACGAAACTCTCGTCGACTTCGTAGTTCTTGCGATTATCGAGCCAGGTTCAGTTATAGCGAGTTATTTCGATATTCCGGTCAATTAGCTGAATTAGTATACCGAGTAGAATTTTAGTAGGCCTGTGTGGTAATGAAATATTTTAATCCCATGTAAAGATGTAGTATAATTTATAAAGCAAGAGATAAGGTTAGCATTTAATTAATTAGCTGGTGAGTTGTGTAGGCTAATTGTATTTCATGTGTATAGTTTGTGGTTGGTGATGTTTGCGTTAGGTTCGAGAAGCATAATTATTGCGCTTAGTCATACGTCGATAACTAGTATTTTCGTATAAAATTATACAACACCTCGCCGCTAGATGTTTAAATCCGCTATAGCGTAACACTATTTAGGTTCGTAATATTTCCATCGATATGCATTCATGTGCATAATGCATTCCATTCAGGTACGTTAATTAATCGTGCGATGCGGAAGATGACCCAAGTCGACCCCAAGCGCGGACTAATTTGCAAGATGATGCTGGTGGATTAACCTGAAGATGGATAATCGGAACAAATGCGAAGACAAAAGGTTGATCGTGAAGTGGACGTCACCTAACAACACTAACCTAGTGTTACTCAGGCAAGCCCTGGTGCATTCGTCACCTCCTAGTGTTTTAAAATCTTTATCACCTTGTTTGATGCATTAGGTGATAGGAGTTGTGTGCTAAACCATTGATGCATTTCCTTCCTTGGAAAATTGATTACCCTCCCTTGACACCCTTTTTGAAAAGAGTTTTTGATGCTTAGCCTTGCTTTAGTAAACAAAAATGTTTTGTTTTAAAACAAAGGTGATGCTTCAGTGGGTGGGATGTTTTCGAAAATAAAACTTATGATGGTGAACCCGTCAAAGGCCTTGATGGATTCAACATCTGGAAAAGATGTACCTCTGCCAGGTACCAAGCTTTGGGTTTTAAATGATTAAGCTGAGACTGGGCGGGTGACTTGCACGAGAAAGAGAGTCTCGGTGTAGTGTCTCCGTCTGAGTCGATTAAGAACCGTCTCGATGTAGGCCTGCTGACCGAGGACCCTTTAACTGGTCACATGCCTCGTCATGGGTAAGCTTTGCCTCGGGCAGACTAAGGCCAGAATAAGATAACACGCAATGGGCGTGGAGCGGTGGCGAGAGTAGCGTGTACCCTCCGTGGCAAGAGGCTGGACGGTGGTGTAGCTGTGCTCTCGGTTGACGTGAACCTGATCTGGTCTTAAGAACCCCGGTGGCGGGTTGACATATGCAAGGGTTAAGTGCTACATATGTCGTGTGATTGGAGATCCTCAGCTGAGTATAATCGATTCGGATCGCCATACCTTCGCGGTTATGAAGACTTGGTCACTGACCTATACGTAAAACTCCAGTGAAGATGAAAGGTTTGATAAGAAATTGACTAGTGCAGGTCAAGTGTTTGAACTAGGGTAGAAAGAACTCTAGATGCAGGTAATTTTACCTAACTTGAAAATAAAACTGGATTTTAAGGATCCACTCCTAGTAAGCTTTTCTGCAAAACAGAGTCTTTGATTCTTGATAAACCATACCTTGAATCCCTCTGGCCAGCATACCCTTGAGAGTCTTTTTTTAGTCGGGTAAGTCTTGCTGAGTAATTCCATACTCAGGGTTTTATTCCCTGTTGTTTTTCAGGTGCTAACTTTGTGATGCTGTTGATGGTGTTAAGTGCCGGTGGGCTCGGCCTTCTTATAAGTCTAAGTATCTCTCTTATACTTCTTATTGAGGATGGTCACTTGAGCTAGCATATATTTCAAACTTATACTTTTGTAATCACTCGGATAAAATAATATAAAACTTTTGTAACTTGTAAAATTTGGTAGTAAGATTTCCGCTGCAAAAATATTGGTGTGTGTGATTTGTGTTACTTAATCCCACGGTTCTGGTTGAAAGTGGTTTATCCGATGTCATTGGGGCAGTCGGTCCTGTTGAGTTATCTGGTGCACATGCATGGCCGTCTGAGGTCTTTGGGACAAGGACATGTGCATGTGGACCCAATAACTTGGAGGTTCTGCCACAGGCTGGTATCAGAGCTGGATTAAGTATATACGGTCACATACGTATTTTCAAAACAAAAGTTTTGGTTTCGAAAAACCTATTTTCAACTAAACACATTGTTTGGCTTTGAAAAACAGTTTTGAAAAACTATATTGCTAGCGACATCCTCTATTAAGCCCTAAATTAAGGACTATTAGGTGGCTTATTTAAGAACCACTAACCCACAACCGGGGGTATTGCATACATGTGTATTGTTATTTTTGAGGCCATTCAGTCTTGAATGGATCGACACTCAGGTAAGGTGAGATGTGAGAGCATGACCGAACAATCGTCGGTCTAGGGAAGAGTATAGAAAGCGCTTGATTATATACATGTTCCACATATGTATACATGAAGGCTGCGATGTGGAGTATTTACTTTTTCGGGAATTCAGTACCCCATGGATGTGTACGGGTATACCGTATACAGACATGGGAATACTGAGAAGTGTAATGTACTTGTAACGACGCACCTACACTCTGGTAAGAAGGTGAGTTACCATAATGAGTTGCCCTATGGTTAAAGTGTGGCAACGGCGCCTATGCGTGACTCAACGCTTAATGATGAGCTGGCCTCCATATAGCAATATATGGAGTATAAACTGTGATAAACTGTCATGTGTGAACTGCATCATGGGCAAATTGGGCTGTGATGGAATTTTCTGCAGGTACACTAACCTCGAAAACGTATGTGTAGCTGACGATTAGCAAAATACCGTGAGAGTCGTAAGTATGCCACCGAGATAGAACGCTATTGCCATATTAAATTGCCAAAAATTCGTGAGGACGTATAGGATGAGCATGCATCCTGATTGTTGCATCATGTTTGTCGCCTATACACCCAAAATGCTTCTCTCATCTTTATTCCAGTAACCATTGATTGTGGATAATGTGGTGCAAGGTAGTATTATGAACTTCTATGAAATAGCTGTCTTCCATTCGTTAGGTAATCTATTTAGGTGTTATAGGTGTTTGCTCTTGTACTTGATGTGCCGATAGAAGGTTAGAGACTCGTTTACCTAAACCCAAAATTAGGCCATGTTCTTAATTGGTGAACCATGACCCAAGGTTGATTTTTTTCCGTTATCCCTCCATGACCAAAAACATAAAAATAAATGCTTAGATAATTTATGTGTTGGACATAAAGTGTACCCAAGCTTAAAATAAGAATCTCGAGTCATGTTTCTATCCTAAACCATGTCCTTGTTCAATTGGCACCAACTGATGTACCTTATCCAGTTCGCCTGTTCTTGAAGATCGCCATGTTGTTTTACCAACCTAATTTAGGAAAGACATGTCCGGCCATTTTCTTGAGTTTGATGCCTTTGGTTTCCCTATATCTATCGAAGGCATACCAACTTAATCTGATGATTGTTTTCCCTCCGTATCTAATTAGATACTAATCCTTGACCTTGTGATCTTTGCGATGGGCATAGAAATATGCTTGGGCTGAAATAACAGTCTCCCATCATACTCCTTTCATCAAATTTAGGTTATGGCCATGTCCTGTTCATTTCCTTAGGCCATAATCTATTTGGCTCTCTACTTGTAACCACTCTTAAAGTGGAGTATCTCTTTATATATTGTCACCCTTGCCTAATCCATTGGTGTCGCACGAGATTTCTTATTGGTTACGTCTGGTAATGGTGTTGTGACTAAAACCGATGGTGTCGCGACGAAACCGAGGGCCTCCTGTGAATGTACACACATGGTTGCGCTACTTGGCACGCGTTGGTATCACCGTTAGTAGTCATAATCCATTATGAGACTATATCAATATGTTATCTCTGCACAAATTGTTCTTACCATGTGAGATTCATTATTGGTGCCAGTTTTGTAATGGTGTCATGATTAAGGACTTATGGTGCCGCAGCGAAACTGAGAGCCCCTTGTGAATGTACACGCAAGGTTATGCTGCTTAGCGCATGCGGGTATCGAAGTCTCTAGTCATGATCCATTATGGAATTACACTGATGTGTTATCTTCCGTGGACCTTCCCTTGAAACGATTTCTATGTTGTTTGTGAAGTGATCAAGCAACATCTGTCATCTCTGTTGGATCAAAAGGGCATACCACTTTCATGTGTGGTCTTATTTCTTTTGATCTTGGTAGTGACTACTCATACAAGTTCCCTTTACGTCCTTTGTGTAAAGGTGAAGCCTTGGAGCTTTTTAGTGTTGGAAAACCTACTTTTATGTGTTTTGCCCAAGATGGTGCATCTGATTCTGTTTGGGTAAAATCGCGTATTAGTCGCTCGCTCAACAGACTCAGATAGTACAGTGTCATCAGAAAAAGCAAACTGCAAACATGGAACCTTATGTGTTCTTCTGGCAGACAGCGTCTCTATTGGTGGGCATTTCTAAATTAGCCTAAGGCGATACATGTTATGTCCGTTAGAGAAACCACATCCTGAGACACTCATCTTTGCTCAGGACTGCCTTTTGATTACCGCTGATGTGGACGTGGGTTACATGCTTCTCTACTCTTAAAAGTCTTTCGCTCCGAATCTCGGGACGAGATTCTTTTAAGGGGGAGGGCTGTAACATCCCAGGTGTTTATATTCCGCTCGACAACGAGTATGGATTGAAGCACGTAATATCAGTGGATAAAACAGATGCTAAATTTTAATTATCTCCGTCTATCGCGATTTTCATATCGCATCGGTTTCGTTTGTCGCGAGTGCGACATCATTTTTATTTTCATCCTTTCGGGCCCGTCCTAAATTTTCGTGCTGTTCGGAACATATTTGTTCTGAAAATCGGCGCATCCGGTGATTATTTAAAATTCGTCGCTCACGCGAGTACGAATTCGGGAGCCCGACTCACTCGGATGATTTTTATCCCGGGCAGATTAGTTTGAACTCGACAATTAAAATGTTCGAGGCGAAATAATCTGTATTGCGTGTTGTCCGAGAAAAAAATCGTGCGCGAAGTTATTATCCAATTTATTCTTCGGCACACTCTGTAAAATAATAAAATCAACTGTGTTTAGGCATCGGGTAAATTTTTATCCGAGTTCGACTAAGCCAGTATTGTCTCAAAATAATGTATACGATATCCAGTTCGTTTACGTGTTGCCCAAAATAGACCAAAACCAGAACAATTGCTAGCCAACTCGGTTTCCTATTTCAAAAGCCGAGAAGATAATATATGTAGTTGTATAGTGCGTCAAGCTTTTAATCGCTAAAAATATTTTGTCTTCGCCCGTCAGCCGGGAAATCATGTCCAAGGATCTATAATTGAGATTTCTTCAGTAAATTATCTGCTCAAACACAGCCTGTACTAATTTGACTAGCATTTTTTTGTCTGATTTACATCTCCCACAGACTTAATCTGAGAATTTAGTCATCTAAATATCCTAATATCTATGAATTTCTAAAAATCTAAAAATGAGGAAAATTCTCATTTTCCTTATCCCGTGACACCAAGTTTTTAGGATATTTCTCATACACATTGGTCTCCATGTCGCTCAACTTCCTGGCCTTATCTTCTTTAAGTTTGAGTCAGTTTTCTGTTATCCTCTCCACCGCACGTTGTTTTTCTCCCTGAAAAATACTAGCCAATTCTCCATTTCTCCTTAATTATCCACCAGCCACCGTCCGGGGTTCTTCAAAAAAATCTGCCGCCGCCGCTCATGGAAGAGATCTCGCCGCCTCGCCCTGCTCAGATTTTTCCTCAGCGGTTTTATCTACGCGCGCGTAGCTTCCTGGCGCACTCCATCTCCATCGCGCGCGCAGGCTCTTCCAGTTTGCGAGCTGCCAAACTCGTCGTAGAGCTCCTCTGCATCGCGCGCTCCAGCCTCCAGCTCCCTCACGCGCGCTCGTCTCTCTCCTCTGCCCGGCCCCAAGCTCCGTGGCCGCCGAGCTCGTCCTTGCTCTCAACGTCGGCCATCTCCTGCTCCTCTTCCTCAAGTCCGACCGCGTCGAGCTTACCTCTGTCCATGTCGCGCGGTTTCTCTGTCTCTCCCTGCTCGCTCCTCCCTCAGCTCGCTGCGCTCGGCCGACGGCTCCAAATTCTATGGCGCGCAGCTCACGCCTCCAGCCATCTCCAGCTTGCCGCGCGCGCTCTGTTCGGTGCCCAGCTCTCTGCCATGCCGTGCGGTTTCTTTGTCTTTCTCTCTGCTCGCTCGCGCTCCACGGAGCTCGATCGCTGCTGCGCAGCTCCTTCGGCACCCTCCCGTCTTCTCTAGCGCACCTCCCTCCCTGCCTCGGCTCCTTGTTCGTCCGGTGAATCGCTCTCTGGTCGTCGCGTGCCTGCTCGCAGCTCGCGCCCAGCTTAGATCTTGCCGTGCGGACCTCGCCGTCGTTCTCCAGCTCGGTGCTTGCCCTGTTTCACTATGTCGATCCGCCCATATCCCTGAGTCCGTGCGCGCTCGGTGCTTGCCCTGTTTCACTATGTCGATCCGCCCATCTCCCTGAGTCCGTGCGCGCGCAGCTTCCTCAAGTCGTCGTGTGCCCAGCTCGCTCCAGCTCGCCAGTCGAGCTTCTTCCTTGTGCTAGGATCTAGCCATTAACGTCCAGTCATGTGTTCTTTTTCCTAGCTCGGATCTTGTCAGCCACCGTTGCCTTGTCATAGAACCCCCAACGCCATCATCCATGGTCGCGACCTCGCCAAATGCGTTCGTCGTTTGGCTCTGTGTCGTTAGGCTCATTGACCGTGTTCGCTACCGCGTGCGCTTGTTCCTTATGTGCATCGCGCAGTAGTTGGGTCTCGCGCGCGTGGTTTTGAAGCTATGCGCGTTCGTCGTGTCGCGTCGTGTGCCGATATTCTCTCCCGGCAGACCTCACCGTCGATCATGTTCAAGTGATTGTTCGGCTCCTCGCATCCCGCCTATTCAATAAAACACCCAAATCCATAGACTGTCGACGCACTGCTGCCATACGCGGCTGTCTCCATCACTTGCGTCAGCTCGCCAGACCTACAGCTCCATATATGTCACTCTCCCGTATCGTCGTTGAGCCCCGCGAACCTCGTTCTTCTCTGCTCGATCTCGTCGAACCACGAATCCCAGACTTTAGACAAAAATAAGAGAGGTCCCTATGCATCGCTTATCAAGTGCTCGGTCGAAGACTTCGATCGAAGGTCGTCATCATTTCGTGCGTCATCAAGGAATCCGAAGAATCAGATAAAGACGAAGCTAGCGGCGTGAAGTTCGTGTAGCACCTGCCAAGCACTCGACAAATTGCCTGGATCGGAAAATCGGTATCGATCTCGCAGATTCGTGTCAACTGTGGAAACGATAAGCTGATAAATTATTCAGAATAGTTCGATCGTTGAATAAATTAATATGTTAGTGCGAGGCTTATTAAGGTGCTCGATAAATTGCGTAAGTCACGAAACTCTCATCGACTTTGCAGTTCTTGCGATTATCGAGCCAGGTTCAGTTATAGCGAGTTATTTCGATATTCCGGTCAATTAGCTGAATTAGTATACCGAGTAGAATTTTAGTAGGCATGTGTGGTAAAGAAATATTTTAATCCCTTGTAAAGATGTAGTATAATTTATAAAGCAAGAGATAAGGTTAGCATTTAATTAATTAGCTGGTGAGTTGTGTAGGCTAATTGTATTTCATGTGTATAGTTTGTGGTTGGTGATGTTTGCGTTAGGTTCGAGAAGCATAATTATTGCGCTTAGTCATACGTCGATAACTAGTATTTTCGTATAAAATTGTACAACACCTCGCCGCTAGATGTTTAAATCCGCTATAGCGTAACACTATTTAGGTTCGTAATATTTCCATCGATATGCATTCATGTGCATAATGCATTCCATTCAGGTACGTTAATTAATCGCGCGATGCGGAAGATGACCCAAGTCGACCCCAAGCGCGGACTAATTTGCAAGATGATGCTGGTGGATTAACCTAAAGATGGATAATCGGAACAAATGCGAAGACAAAAGGTTGATCGTGAAGTGGGCGTCACCTAACAACACTAACCTAGTGTTACTCAGGCAAGCCCCGGTGCATTCGCCACCTCCTTGTGTTTTAAAATCTTTATCACCTTGTTTGATGCATTAGGTGATAGGAGTTGTGTGCTAAACTGTTGATGCATTTCCTTCCTTATAAAATTGATTACCCTTCCTTGACACCCTTTTTGAAAAGAGTTTTTGATGCTTAGCCTTGCTTTAGTAAACAAAAATGTTTTGTTTTAAAACAAAGGTGATGCTTCAGTGGGTGGGATGTTTTCGAAAATAAAACTTATGATGGTGAACCCGTCAAAGGCCTTGATCGATTCAACATCTGGAAAAGATGTACCTCTGCCAGGTACCAAGCTTTGGGTTTTAAATGATTAAGCTGAGACCGGGCGGGTGACTTGCACGAGAAAGAGAGTCTCGGTGTAGTGTCTCCGTCTGAGTCGATTAAGGACCGTCTCGATGTAGGCCTGCTGACTGAGGATCCTTTAACTGGTCACATGCCTCGTCATGGGTAAGCTTTGCCTTGGGCAGACTAAGGCCAGAATAAGATAACACGCAATGGGCGTGGAGCGGTGGTGAGAGTAGCTTGTACCCTCCGTGGCAAGAGGCTGGACGGTGGTGTAGCTGTGCTCTCGGTTGACGTGAACCTGATCTAATCTTAAGAACCCCGGTGGCGGGTTGACATATGCAAGGGTTAAGTGCTACATATGTCGTGTGATTGGAGATCCTCAGCTGAGTATAATCGATTCGCATCGCCGTACCTTCGCGGTTATGAAGACTTGGTCACTGACCTATACGTAGAACTCCAGTGAAGATGAAAGGTTTGATAAGAAATTGAATAGTGCAGGTCAAGTGTTTGAACTAGGGTAGAAAGAACTCTAGATGCAGGTAATTTTACCTAACTTGAAAATAAAACTGGATTTTAAGGATCCACTCCTAGTAAGCTTTTCTGTAAAACAGAGTCTTTGATTCTTGATAAACCATACCTTGAATCTCTCTGGCCAGCATACCCTCGAGAGTCTTTTTTTAGTCGGGTAAGTCTTGCTGAGTAATTCCATACTCAGGGTTTTATTCCCTGTTGTTTTTCAGGTCCTAACTTTGTGATACTATTGATGGTGTTAAGTGCCGGTGGGCTCGGCCTTCTTATAAGTCTAAGTATCTCTCTTATACTTCTTATTGAGGATGGTCACTTGAGCTAGCATATATTTCAAACTTATACTTTTGTATTCACTCGGATAAAATAATATAAAATTTTTGTAACTTGTAAAATTTGGTAGTAAGATTTCCGCTGCAAAAATATTGGTGTGTGTGATTTGTGTTACTTAATCCCACGGTTCTGGTTGAAAGTGGTTTATCCGATGTCCTTGGGGCAGTCGGACAGATCCTGTTGAGTTATCTGGTGCACATGCATGGCCGTCTGAGGTCTTTGGGACAAGGACAGGTGCATGTGGGCCCAATAACTTGGAGGTTCTGCCACATATAATATAAAATAAACCACATCAACGATCATCATATTTGCTATGACATACTATTTATTTTGCTTGCATAATTCACTAGAGAGATTTATGTGGCAAATTTGACTATAGAAGTGTGTACTATATAAATTCATTAATATTGATATAGCGCTAAACCAAACTCTATAGATTTAGTTTAATTAGCTAATCAATTATTTCTACCAGATAGTTTGGGGGTTTATTTTTGTTTCCTTCTTTCTAAAAGGAAATTATAGTAGACGTTACAATATTATTTAAAAATCACATAACCTTGATATTTAAGAGAACTAAATTAACCTCCTAATTTAATTCTACTATTTAGTTTATAGTGGACATAGTCGCTATATTATTTTATTAATCGAGGCTCTAGTATGACTAGCAATTTGTGTATAATCGCGCATACGAACACATACAATGTGACTAAAAATCTATAGTTCATCCTGAGCAAAGACAACCGTAGAATTATTCATCTAGTATTATTGTTACAAATATATGGTTTACCTATCCCTTAATCCTTTACTCTAACAAACTATATTTAAATTAATATCAACAATCATAATCAAATTAAAATAGACAAAGGCGAAAGACAGCATACACTAATTAAAATAGATCATCACATGAAATTAATCGTTCGGTATACACCTGATTTTCACACTAAAAGAAAATATACAACTAAAATTACGTAACGATATAAAAATTAGATCGTGATAGCACATAAAATTATGTGGGCTTATTTTCTCTTCTTTTGAACTGAAAAAGATCTCTAAACAAATCTTACACAAAATCTGGGCTAAAAATAAAAGCAAGTTATCTTCTACCTCGCTGTACTTGCGCAGAGATGGATGAGGGCACGTCTGGTAGGCGGACGACCGAGAGGGCAAGGTCGAGCACCAACAGGGAGGTTGTCGGGGCAGCGGGGTCTGCGGGCAGGGAGGTTCGGCCGGGATGGGGCTCGACAGCGGACGGCGGCTGAGCACAGCGTGGTGGCGTGGCGTAGCTCCGGTGAACGGCGTACAGCGTGGTCGGCGAACAGCGGTACGATGGCTCCGGTGGTCGAACGGCGAGCGAGAGAGTGCAAGGAAATGAGGGTGAGCTCAGGTAGGGGAGGAAGGGAGAGAGGCTCGACATATTTATAGAGAGAGGGAGGGGAGAAGAGAGGTCGCCGAGGGGGAGAGGAGAACGGTCGGCGGCTCCATTACACGGATTAACGGCGGTGGTTCTTCTCATGGCTTCAATGGAGAGGAATGGGGGGAGAAATGGACGCATTGAATTCCATAACGTAGGGAGAATAACGGTCGCACGGGACTTCGGCTGGCGGCTGCGCAGGGCACGGCGCGTCGCGGCTGCTTGGCATCGAGTCGGGGCACGCGGCCGTTCATGGCACTGTTCCTGGCGCGAGTCGGGCGTCGGGTCACGGCCGTGGTTGGCACGCCTGTGCTTGGCTCAGTGTGCGCGCAGGGTGGGGTCGATCGGTTGGCGCGCCTGGGCGTCGCGGCTTGGGACCGGTCGCTGCGTGCCTAGGCGCTAGGGTCGAACGTGGTAGAGAGCAGGGGCGGCTCGGCTGGCTCCCAGATGCGCGCGCTGGCAGGGAGAAGCGAGGGAGAGAAGGAGAGAGTAGGAGAGAGAGATAGGGGGCGGCAGCGGCTACTGCCTAGGAGAGAATGAGCCAAGCGTGGCTAGGGTTAGTAATTGGGCCCTAGTGGGCCTTAGGGTTAGGAGGATCTTTTGTTTTTTGTTTTGTTTTTTTTCAAATTCTGAAATGAATTTTTAAAGAGCTCAAAAATTTATAAAAATTCTCCAAAACTATTTATAAATAAAATATTTATTTTTAGACTAATAATTATTATATTAATTACTAGAATCTTCCTTTAAAAAGAATTGCTATTAAATACTCACAAACCAATCATGTGCAATAAAGAAAAATGATTCAAAGTGCAAATAAATAACCGTCACTTTGAATAAAATTTATTACCCTAATTTCCATAATAACTAAGTTCATTATTTTTAGTTGATGGCTTATATAGTGTTACAAACCTACCGCTCTTAAAAGAATCTCGTCCTCGAGATTAAGAAACTTCCGAGAATAACTGAGAGAATTCTGCTCTGAGTTCATCTTCTCTTTCCCAAGTGGCCTCATCTTCCGAATGATGACTCCACTGAACCTTGCACAGGTTAATGACTTTACTCCGTGTAATTCTGCGGGATGTTTCCAAAATTCTGACAGGGTACTCCGAATAAGTCAAATCCTCATTGACATTCAGTTCTTCCATGGGTAACTGTTCTTCCGGTACTCTCAAGCACTTCTTGAGTTGTGACACGTGAAATACGTCATGCACATCTAATAAACTATCGGGTAGCTCTAACTGGTAGGCTACTTCACCTTTCCTTTCCAAAATCTTGAATGGGCCAATATAGCGAGGAGATAATTTTCCTTTAACCTTAAATCTTTTCATTCCTCTCATCGGTGAAACTTTAAGGTAGACAAAGTCTCCTACTTCAAACATCAACTGTCTTCTTCTATTATCAGCATAGCTTTTCTATCTTGACTGCGCTGTCTTCAAATTTTCTCTGATAATCTGCACTTGCTTTTCCGCTTCTTGAAGAATTTCTGGACCAAATACTTGACTTTCTCCGGTCTGATTCCAATAAAGCGGTGTTCTACACTTTCTTCCATAAAGTGCTTCAAATGGTGCCATTTTTAGACTTGCCTGATAACTGTTGTTATACGAGAATTTTACATAAGGCAAACTTTTATCCTAGCTTCTACCATGCTTTAGAGCGCAAGCTCTTAGCATATCTTCCAACACTTGGTTTGTCCTTTCCGTTTGCCCATCCGTTTACGGATGATAAGCTGAACTAAAGTTTAGCTTGGTATCCATGGACTCATGTAATCTTTTCCAAAAGCGCGAGGTAAACTGGGTTCCTCAATCTGATACGATCTTCTTCGGTACTCCATGCAGACAAACAATCCTCGACGTGTATAACTCTGCCAACTGGGCTCCCAAGTAAGTTGTCGTTACAGGTATAAAGTGTGCCACTTTAGTCAACCTGTCTACTATGACCCATATTGAATCATAGCCATCCCGAGTATGGGGTAGTCCAACTATGAAATCCATACCGATTTCTTCCCATTTCCATCAGGTACCTTGAGAGGTTGTAGTAATCCTGCTGGTCTTTGGTGTTTGGCTTTAACTCGCTGACACACGTCACATAATGCAACATGAGTAGCAACATCTCTTTTCAATCTGTACCACCAATACTTTTTCTTAAGATCCTGGTACATCTTTGTACTTCCAGGGTGAATAAAGTAAGTCAAATCATGAGCTTCTCTCAAAATAAGTTGTCGTAGGTGTTCGATTTCCGGTACACAGATTCTCTTTTTAAACCATAATGTGCCTTGTTCATCTTCCGTGAAATCTGGGGCTTTACCCAACCCAATCAAAGTTTTAATTTCCTTAATTTTCTCATCGGATTCTTGTCCTTTACGAATCTCTTTTTCCAAAGTAGATTCAACTTCCATAACCGTTGCTTCTACATTATTAAGCATATCAAGGTTGAGTTGTTCTATTTCCCAGCACAATTCCTATGACATCAAATGAGTAGTGATGTTGTTCACTTGACCCTTACGGCTCAAAGCATCAGCCACTACATTTGCTTTGCCTGGGTGATATTGTATTTCCAAATCATAGTCTTTAATCAACTCAAGCCATCTTCTCTATCTTAGATTGAGTTCTTTCTGAGTGAATATGTATTTCAAGCTTTTGTGATCCGTGAAGATTTTGCACTTGTTTCCAATCATATAGTGCCTCCAAATCTTCAAAGCATGCACTACGACAGCTAGTTCCAGATCATGTGTAGGATAATTCTTCTCATGCTTTCTCAACTGCCTTGAGGCATAAGCTATCACTTTTCCTTCTTGCATTAGCACACATCCAAGTCCAAGGTGTGATGCATCGCAATACACATCAAATCCCTTATGGATGTCTGGCATTACCAGTATTAGTGTAGTGGTTAACCTTTTCTTGAGTTCTTCAAAACAATTCTGTCACACTTCATCCCACTTGAACTCTTTACCTTTCTCTAGTAGTGAGGTAAGAGGTTTCACTAACTTGGAAAAACCTTCAATAAATCTTCTGTAGTATCCTGCCAATCCAAGAAAACTTTTGATCTTGGACGCATCCTTTGGTTGCTTCCAATTTAATATCTCACTTATCTTTCCTGGGTCCACTTTAATTCCACCATCAGTAACGATATGACCTAGGAAAGCAACTTCCTTTAGCGAAAAATCACATTTCGAGAACTTTGCGTACAGTTGGTTGTCATGAAGCTTTCGTAGGACTAGCCTTAGATGATCTTCATGTGTTTCTTCATTCAGAGAATATATCAGTATGTCGTCAATGAATACGACCACAAACTGATCCAGATATTCCATGAATACTTTATTCATCAAGTTCATAAAGTATGCTAGTGCATTAGTCAGTCCGAACGACATGACCAAAAACTCATATAATCCATATCTTGTGGTGAAGGCTGTCTTCGGTACATCTTCTGCTCGAATCTTTAACTGATGATATCCCGATCTTAGATCTATCTTCGAGAATATCTTAGCTCCCTTCATCTGATCAAATAAATCTTCAATCCGAGGTAATGGGTATTTATTCTTAATGGTTACCTCATTCAAACTTCTATAATCAACACACATTCTCCTCGAACCATCTTTCTTGTTCACAAATAGAATTGGGGCTCCCCAAGGGGATGAACTTGGGCGAATGAAACCTTTTTCTAGTAATTCTTCTATTTGTTTCTTCTGTTCTACTAAATCTTTGACATCCATTCTATAAGGTCTTTTCGAGATAGGTGCAGTTCCGGGTAATAATTCAATTGAAAACTCTATATCACGGTCAGGTGGCATACCTGGTAATTCCTCCGGAAATACGTCTGGGTACTCACACACTTCTGATATTTTCCAAGGGCTTTTCTTCCAAGTGATTCACCACTAACTTTCCTTTTGTATCTGTTGGCTTGTCTGTGCTAACTTGGATTCTTTCGCCTTGCGGACTTATCAACGTAATTGTTCTGTTGGCGCATTGTATCACTCCATCACAACTCTTCAACCAGTCGCATCCAAGAATCACATCAATACCATTGGATCCTAGGACCACTAGGTTGACTGAAAAATCTATTCCTTGAATCTTGAGATTAACATGGGGGCATGAGTGTGTGGCCTTCATGTCACCTCCTGGTGAACTAATATGTAACATCTTCTTAAGAGGGTACTTTGGTATGTTGTGTTTTTCCACAAATGACTTAGTTATAAATGAATGTGATGCTCCAGAGTCAAATAAAACTGATGCAGGTATGGAGTTAACAAGGAACATACCATACACTACGTCGGCATCCTCAGGCACTGATTCCGCTGTGACGTGATTGACCCTTCCTCTACTCTGGTTCTACGGAGTCTTGTTCTGTGCAGATCCACGAGCGGGGGTGTTCTGGTCATTCCTTTGAGTGTTGCTCCTCTGAGGTGTCTGCTGGTTGCGCCTTGGGTAGTTGTTAGCATAGTGGCCCAGCTCACCACACTTGAAACAGCCATTGGGTTGGACTGGTGCGTTGTTGCTTCCGGCCTGCGTGTTTACGGTGCCACCTTGACGATTCTGTGAACTCCCACTAGACCTCTGGTTAGTCTGAGAGTTGCCCCTTTGCTGGTTCTGACTTTGATTATTCCTCTGGCCTTGCTGTCTAGAGCGTTGCATCTGATAATTGTTTCCACCCTGATTTCCAGAGCGAAACTGTGAACCTTGAGTGTTGTTCGGGCGAGTGTTCCTGCTGGACTGACCTTGGAATTTTCTTTTGTGGTCAGATAGTTCCCTTCTTTTGCTTTCAAGGCCAATTGCCTTGTTCAGCAGTGTCTGGAAATTGGGGAAGGTATGACTCTAAAGTTGATAATTCAAGGGTCCAATCAGTCCTTCTAAAAAACGCTCTTGGCGCTTCTCATCTGTATCCACTTCCTCTGGTGCCTAGCGTGAAAGCTGAGTGAAGCGACCACAATACTCACTAACAGACATATTCCCTTGAGTAAGGGAAAGGAATTCCTTCTTCTTTAGCTTTATAATTCCCGAGGGAATGTGATGAGCGTGGAAGTTCTCTTGGAACTCTTGCCAAGTTATAGTATCTGTGTTGGGGTGTGCCGATGTGAAGGCATCCCACCAGTCGGACGCGGCTCCCTCGAGTCTTCTCGAGGCGTACAACACCTTCTCCCGGTCATTGCACTGGGTGATGTCCAACTTCTTTCTGATAACCTTGAGCCAGTCATTGACATCTAAAGGTGTCGGCGTTTCGGACCCGGGGGGTCCCTGGACCGACGAGTAAATTTGTCGCTGTGTGCCCCTGTCCAGATGGGTTGGCGCGGGATGGAACACAAGTGGGGGAATGAGCCTTGTATTATCCTGCACCAGGGTGCTCGAAGTAGGGGTTACAAGCCTTGCGAGAGAGTGAGAGCGAGAGAGGGCGAGTAGCGGAGAGCGAGAGAGAGAGAGAGAGGGTCCGGCCCCTGCTCGTCTTCTCCCGCCGTGCGTACGTATGCTTCGTATGTTCGTATGTTCGTCCCTTCGTCCCCTCGCTCCCCCTTTCGTCGTTGTCCCCCCTCGTGGGGCCCTGGACACCCCCTTTTATAGACGTAAGGAGATGCCCAGCTGTACAATGGGGTGTAGCTGGGAGCTAACATGGTTGGCAGGGGAGTGCCCTGAGCCCTGTACAGATAACAACATGGTCGTCGGGGGGACGTCTCGAGTCATGTAGATGTAGTATCGTGGCCGTCGGAGAAGTGCCTTGAACCCTGTAGCAGTACAGCTGTTGGCGCTGCATGGACCTGCTGACATCTCCTTGCTTCCGTAGGAGGCTTGAGAACCACCGACGTCATGGTTGCATGCGGAAACCACCATCGCCTGTTACCGGGGTAAGCTTGATGGGACGCCGGTCTTGTTCCTTTGTAGCCTGAGTTAGCTAAGAGTAGGGTAATGATGCATCCCTCGTGGCGTGGTTGATCCGAGCCTGAGGTCGGGCGAGGCGGCGACTCCTCCGAGGCTGGGGCCGAGACCCAGGGTCGGGCGAGGACGTGATCCTTCTCGAGGCTGGGGCCGAGGCCGAGCCCCGGGGGTCGGGCGAGGCAGAGATTTCCTCCCGAGGCCGAGGCTGAGGCCGAGCCCTGGGGTCAAGCGAGGCGGAGCTTCCTGTTGCGCCCGAGGCTGAACTCGACCGTTGTCGGTTTCGCGTGGGTGGTTGGCACAGCAGCCGGAGCAGGGTGGGCGGCGCTGTTTTCCTGTCAGATCAGTCAGTGAAAGGGCGAAGTGACTGCGGTCACTTCGACCTTGCCGACTGAGGCGCGCATGTCAGGATAAGGTGTCAGGCGACCCCAACATTAAATGTGCATGCAACACGGTCGGCTGGTAAGGCGATTTGGCCAAAGTCGCTTGCACGACAAGGCTTGTCTTTGGCGGAGCCGAGGGTGCACTCACTGTCTAAAGAGACCCTCGGGCGAGGCGTGGACTCGTCCAGGACCACTGTTCCGCCCGAGGCCGGGCTTGGGCGGGGTGAGACCGCGTCCCTTTGTAGACGAAGCTTTGACTCTAACCCGAGCCGTAAGCCTTCATGGTTTGCTCTGAAGGTGTTTACCAGCCGTGATTAGGAGTGTTGGGGGTACCCCTAATTTCGGTACCCGACAGTAGCCCCCGAGCCTCAAGGGGAGTGGTGATGCTCGCTTCAAGGCTCTGCCACATTCTTGGTGAGGGGACCGGCCTTTCTCGGTTATACTTTGTTCCGATGGGTGCGCGCGAGCGCACCCGCCGGGTGTAGCCCCCGAGGCCTCGGAGGAGTGGTTTGACTCCTCTGAGGTCTTAACGCTTTTCGGGATGTTTTGGCTGGTCCTGTCGTTCCCTCATACGGCCTGGCCGTAGCCCGGGTGCACGATCAGGTTCCGAGTTTTTGAGCTGGTTTGTTGACGCTGTCAACAGTTTGGCCGTAGCCGGGTGCGAGAGCAGCCCTCGAGCCTCTGCACGGAGCGAGATGACGATGAAGGACTGTCTTGACTTTTATTATACGCCCCTTCGTCGCCTTTCCGCAAGGAGGAAGGGGGGAAAGCACCATGTTACCCTCGGAGGGCACCGATCATGGTGTTTCCGGCGAGCTGCTAACGGGTGATCCGAGTGGACGCCCGTGCCCCATTCGTTAAGGGTCGGCTAGTGGCCCAGAGGCGCACTCCAAAAGTACCTGCAGGTGATTCGCTGGACCTGACCCCTTTTCGATAGGGTCCGTGGGCTCGATGCCTCCCTCCGGTGGCATTCCATTACGAGTCGTTCCCGCTGGTCTCGGAAATGTCCTAGGGTACCTCAGGAGCGTAGCCCGAGCCTCGGCCATGTATCGGACGTACCTAGGTTCATCCCTCACTCTGCGTGTTCTGGGGCGGCTGTCGAACCCCTTCGAGGGGCCAGCCTACGAACCCCTGATCAGTAGTGGGCGCGGAGCCCAAGTGCTCTAGGGCAGCTGTCGAACCCTTCCGAGGGGCCAGCCTTCGAACCCCTGATCAGTAATGATCAGTAATGGGCGCGGAGCCCAGGTGCTCTGGGCGGCTGTCGAACCCTTCCGACCGGCCAGCCTTCGAACCCCTGATCAGTAGGAGGGCTTGGGGGCCCGTTTCCTTCGCGGGGAAGGATCCTTTCCGAAATATCCCCCTTCCCAGTCCCTGTGGCAAGAGAGAGAGGAAACGGAAAAGGATATGAATTCAAAAGTCGTGGCGCACCTTTTTTGATGTGGCCTTTATGGTGGAGGTGAAACGTTGCCTGCTTCGCCCGCCAACGGTGTCGCTTGCCCTGGCAGGGAGTTAATGCGACAGGACGGGCGATTCGCGGGCCGTCTGTTGTGCGTGCGCGGGTCATTTGAGGAACGGGGCACGGGCACGTTGTTCTTACGCCGTGGGAGAGGGCTCTCCCGCTGCTTCAGGAAAAGACGTGAGCCTAGGGGTGATCTGACCGCTGCTTTCGCCCGTCTGTTGCAGCAGTTATTGCCGGTCCGCTTTTGGCCACATCAACTGCCGTGCCTAGCCCTGCGGCTGACTGACCCGTGACTGATGCACCCAATTGGCACTGTTGGGTCACGCGCGGGGCCACCTTGAGTCACGGCACTGGTTCCGCAGTCGAGAAGATGCGGTATTGGCGCAGGTGGCGGTGCAGTTTCCTCGCACGTAGTGACCGTCGCGCCGATTGCATGGCAGGTGGGACCGGGCCTTCGTGCTGGTCCACCGGAAGTGACGAAGCCAAAAGGGTGCATAACCGTGGTGCGGTTGCATGCTCCCTTGCGAAGCGGCTCGCCCTTTCATCCGTTGGTTCCGGCGAGGATGAAGGAACGCTTATAACCGCAGGGCGGTTTCATGCCTTGCGTGCGGCGGTTTGCCTCCCTCGCGTCTCGAGTCGGTTCGCACGACGTATGGGGCCCAACCCCATGTCATAGGGGGAGAACCCTGGAGCACGTCGGTGGAGACTTTGCCCGTGACGCTAAGGGGTGCAAGTGAGGAGATTTGCCTATAAAAGGGGATCGATCCCCCGGGCAGTGGCCATGTCTTCGTTCTTCCCTCATGTGTTGCGCCCTTCCACCTTTCGAGCCCTCGGATGGAGTGCACCAGCGTCGCCTTGCTCCTGCTGTCGTTGGAGGAGTGCGGCCTTGTGGAGATTGGCGCTCTTCAGCCGCAGCTCAGCTTCAAGGATTTTCGTCATGCAGCCCGGCTACATTCCCTCACCAATGGTCATCCATAGGGATGATCACCAACCTGGTGGTGGGGAGAAGCAAGCCAGGCTGCGACCTCTGCCCCGCCCTCAGCTTCAAGGATCTTCGTCATCCGGGCTGAGGCGGAGGAGCGCACCGAGTGGGGGGTTGCCTCCGCATGGATCGGTGACCCTTTTCTTCCCCCAACGTTCGGGGGAGAAGGGCATCCTCTAGCCCTGCGGAGGCGTCCTCTAGCCATGCGGGGGAAGGCGAACTGCTGCTCCCTGGCCGGGGTGCAGCTTTTCGTCCTCCACCCGGGCGACGGACGTGCCGCGCGCGGACCGGCCACGTCCAGGTCCTCCTCGCACCGTCAGCTGCGCCGGGGGGTCGCCCAGCACGTCGTACGCCGCGAGGGCGGTACTCGTGTTCTGGGACGGCTTCGGCGAGGACGGGAGTGAGGACCTGCCGGTGCGCTTTGGGGCGGCCGCTGTTCGCCGACGCGTTGTCGGTGGGTTCGATCCCCACGGACGGTGCCCTCCGACTCTTCGGCCTTAACGGCTTGTCCTCGCCCCTCGTGTGGGGATGTGGGCGAGGGCCTTCTCACAGCAGCGTCTATCCTGAGGTCATCGCTGCTGCTGTTTAGCCGCTCGAGGTGGAGGTCGTTGACTCTGCTGCTGTAGAGGTCGCCGGCGAGCCGCTTTGGAGTTTGTTATCCCGCGGGCCCCCTGGTATGGAGGTTGTTCATACCCGCGAGATTGGAACCGGAGTCCCGTTTATATGGGAATATACTGGGTTTTTGCCTGAGCAAAATGTAACTGTTTCAAGGACTTAGACATTTGTTGTAGGTCGGGAGAACCGCCGAGGGTCCTGCCGACGTCTAAGTCTATGTAGCATAGTTACCCCAAGCATATGTATTTGTTCTTTGTGGCTGTCGAGGCCTGAACATTTGGGTATTTGAGTATAAAGTTGTGCTTCTTCTTCATTTCGAACACTAGGACTTGCCTGTCGGTGGCCGAACCACTTAACCGAGTGTGAGTTGCCTTGCGCGGAAGGTGACGAGTGAGGTATCCGTATCCCGGAGGCGTAGGAGTCCCTCGGTCGGTCGGCCTTGCCGCTTAAAGCCTCTCTTGTTCGGTTTTAGAACCTTTGGCTGCTCTGCGATGAGCCGAAGCTGAAGGCAGCTGTGGCGTGGACAGAGGCGATGTCGGCTCGAACAGAGGCTTTCTCGGCGCGGGAGCAGGCGGCTTCCTAGGCCGAGAAGGTGCAGCAGCGGTAGCTGGGGTTTGGCCAGATCACCTGCGAGCAGGGCCAATCCTGGAGCCAAGCCGCCGAGGCCGTGAGCCGGGCTGAGATCCTCGGGGGACGGCTGGCTGGGGCTTCGGAGCAGCTAGCCGAGGTGCCTGCTCGCATCACCGTCTGAGGCTGGGCCAGATTCCACCGAGGGTGGAAACGACGCCAAGAGTGCCGCTCCTCCCCCTGCTGATGTTTGAGCCTGCATGAACAGTTCGTCTGAAGTATGCATATGATTGTTGCGGCCACCGAGGCCTAAACACATTTAGCATTCAGGTTATAAAGCTGCGTTTTCTTTCCTCTTGTTTCGAGCACTTAGGACTTTTTTGTCGGCAGTAGAATCGCATTATCCAAGCAAGAGTTACTTTTCGTGGAAGGTGATGAGTGAGGTATCCGTATCCCGGAGGCGTAGGAGTCCCTCGGCTCGGTCGGCCTTGCCGCTTACGTGCTCTCTCACTAGTTCGTAGGATTCTGCTATCGATATAGTCGAAAAATGCACGAAAGTCGTTTTCTACCCGAGTGTTAGGACTTGTTCGGTAGCAGGATCGCTTATCCGAGTGTGAGTTACTTTTCGCGGAAGGTGATGAGTGAGGTATCCGTATCCCAGAGGCGTAGGAGTCCCTCGGCTCGGTCGGCCTTGCCGCTTACGTGTACTCTCGTCGTTTTTAGGGCCTTGCTATCGACATAGTCGAAAGCACGAAAGTTGTTTTCTGTAGGAAACTTTTTCGAGGAAAATTTTAACGCAGAGGGGGTTCCCCCCTTCTAGCCTTCGAGAGAGGGTTGGGCTTGGCCGAGGCAAGGCTGACCCTTCCTTGACGGTTAGACTTTATTTAAGCGCGTAAAAACGAGGAACATGAATGACTTGAAACATTTTAAGGGTAGAAGCGACGTAGCTGTTCGATGTTCCAAGCGTTGCTGTAGACCTCGCCTTGATCGTTGGCCAGCTTGTATGTTCCGGGCTTCAAGATCTTGGCGATGATGAATGGCCCTTCCCAGGGGGGAGTAAGCTTGTGGCGCCCACGGGCGTCTTGTCGCAGCCGAAGCACAAAGTCTCCCACTTGGAAGCCTCGGGGCCGAACCCTTCGAGCGTGGTAGCGTCGCAGAGACTGTTGATACCGTGCCGAATGTAGTAAGGCAATGTCCCGAGCTTTGTCGAGCTGGTCCAGCGAGTCCTCTCGGTTGATCTGGTTGCTTCGGTCGTCGTACGCCTTCGTCCTCGGGGAACCGTATTCTAAGTCCGTGGGGAGGACGGCCTCGGCCCCATAGACTAGAAAGAACGGCGTGAAGCCCGTGGCACGGCTCGGCGTCGTCCTCAGACTCCAGACCACCGAGGGTAGCTCCTTCATCCACCGCTTGCCAAACTTGTTGAGGTCATTGTGGATCCTGGGCTTAAGTCCCTGCAAAATCATACCGTTGGCACGCTCCACCTGCCCATTCATCATGGGGTGAGCTACGGCGGCCTAGTCCACACGGATGTGGTGGTCCTCGCAGAAGTCCAGGAACTTTTTCCCGGTGAACTGCGTGCCATTGTCGATGATGATGGAGTTCGGGACTCCAAAGCGATGGATGATATTGGTGAAGAACGCCGCCTGCTCGGACCTGATACTGGTTAAGGGTCGGACCTCGATCCACTTGGAGAACTTGTCGATGGCGACCAACAGGTGCGTGAAGCCCCCGGGTGCCTTCTGCAAGGGCCAACGAGGTCCAGACCCCACACAACAAACGGACAAGTGATAGGTATCGTCTGCAGGGCCCAAGCGGGCAGGTGTGTCTGCTTTGCGTAGAATTGACACCCCCGGCAGGAGCGTACAATCCTAGTGGCGTCGGCCACCGCGGTTGGCCAGTAGAAGCCTTGTTGGAAGGCATTCCCCACGAGGGCTCGAGGTGCTGCATGGTGGCCACAAGCCCCCGAGTGTATTTCTTGTAACAGCTCTTGTCCTTGGGCGATGGAGATGCATCGCTGGAGGATGGTCGAGGGACTGCGGTGATAGAGCTCCTTTTCATCACCCAGCAAAACGAACGACCCGACACGCCGAGCCAGTCGCCGAGCTTCGGCCTTATCGAGGGGCAGCTCTCTTCGGAGGAGATATTCCAGGTACGGGGTCTGCTAGTTCGGGACCGGTGTGACCCCATTCCGCTCTCCCTCGACGCGCAGGGCCTCACCCTCGGCGGCCGAGGGCACCTCGGGCTCGACCGAGGCTTCCTCGGGCTTGGCCGAGGGTAACTCGGCCGTGTCGTCGATCTTGACGAAGGGTCGATGTATATCCCTGGAGAAGACGTTCGGGGGAACCGGTGTCCGCCCCGAGGCTATTTTAGCCAGCTCATCCGCAGTCTCATTGAATCGTCGGGCGACGTGGTTGAGTTCCAGCCCGTAGAACTTGTCTTCTAGGCGTCAAACTTCGTCACAGTAGGCCTCCATCTTCCGATCATAGCAGTGGGAGTTCTTCATGACTTGGTCAATGACAAGCTGCGAGTCGCCACGAGCGTCGAGGTGCCGAACCCCTAGCTCGATGGCGATGCGCAGCCCATTAACCAATGCTTCGTACTCGGCCACGTTGTTTGACGCCGGAAAATGGAGGCGGATCACGTAGCGAAGATGTTTTCTGAGGGGTGAGATGAAGAGCAAGCCCGCGCCTGCTCCAGTTTTCATCAGCGACCCGTCGAAGTACATGGTCCAAAGCTCGGGTTGAATTGGAGTCATTGGCAACTGGGTGTCAGTCCACTCAGCCAGGAAGTCCGCCAAGACTTGGGATTTTATGGCCTTCCGAGGGGCCAATGAAAGTGTTTCGCCCATGAGTTCCACTGCCCATTTCGCTATCCTACCTGAGGCCTCTCGGGACTGGATGATCCCTCCCATAGGAAAGGATGACACCACAGTCACCGGGTGAGACTCGAAGTAGTGTCGTAGCTTCCGCCGTGTCAGAATCACTGCGTAGAGCAGCTTCTGGATCTGCGGGTAGCGAATTTTGGTCTCGGAAAGCACTTCGCTGATGAAGTAGACTGGCCTCTGGACGAGCAGTATATGCCCTTCTTCTCGTCTCTCGACTACGACCGCGGCGCTGACCACCTGAGTGGTTGCGGCTACGTAGATCAAGAGGGCTTCTCCCGCAGCGGGGGGCACCAAGATGGGTGCATTTGTAAGGAGTGTCTTCAAGTTCCCGAGGGCTTCTTCAGCCTCGGGGGTCCAAGTGAAGCGCTCGGTCTTCCTTAAGAGGCGGTATAGGGGCAATCCTTTTTCGCCAAGGCGTGAGATGAAACGGCTCAGAGCCGCAAGGCATCCCATGACCCTCTGTACTCCTTTCAAATCTTTTATCGGTCCCATGTTGGTGATGGCCACGATTTTCTCTGGGTTGGCCTCTATGCCCCGCTCGGAGACGATGAACCCTAGGAGCATGCCTCGAGGGACTTCGAAGACACACTTCTCGGGGTTGAGTTTCACGCCTTTAGCTCTCAGACACTTGAATGTCGTTTCAAGGTCAGAGAGGAGGTCGGAGGCTTTCTTTGTCTTGATGACGATGTCATTGACGTAAGCCTCGACCGTTCTACCGATGTGTTCTCCGAACACATGGTTCATGCACCTCTGGTAGGTGGCGCCTGCATTCCTCAAACCAAATGGCATTGTAGTGTAACAGTACATGCCAAAAGGTGTGATAAAAGAAGTCGCGAGCTGGTTGGACTCTTTCATCTTGATTTGGTGATAGCGTGAGTAGGCGTCGAGGAATGACAGGGTTTCGCACCCAGCAGTGGAGTCCATAATTTGATCGATGCGAGGTAGAGGGTAGGGAACCTTCGGACATGCTTTGTATAGACCAGTGTAGTCTACGCACATCCTCCATTTCCCATCCTTCTTCCTTACAAGAATAGGGTTAGCTAACCATTCGGGATGGAATACCTCTTTGATGAACCTTGCCGCGAGTAGCTTGTGGATCTCCTCGCCTATGGCCCTGCGCTTTTCTTCGTCAAAATGGCGTAGGGTCTGCTTCACGGGTCGGGCTCCAGCTCTGATGTCCAGTGAGTGCTCGGCGACATCCCTTGGTATGCCTGGCATGTCCGAGGGACTCCACGCAAAAACTTCGGCGTTCGCGCGGAGAAAGTCGACGAGCACTGCTTCCTATTTGGGGTCGAGCTCGGAGCCGATCCGGACTTTCTTGTTGGCGTCGTTGCTGGGGTTGAGAGAGACTGACTTAACCGCCTCGACTGGTTCAAAGTTGCCGGCGTGCCGCTTTGTGTCGGGTGCCTCCTTGGAGAGGCGTTCCAGGTCGGCGATGAGGGCCTCGGACTTGGC
Source organism: Zea luxurians (assembly GCA_029449295.1). Taxonomy (NCBI): domain Eukaryota; kingdom Viridiplantae; phylum Streptophyta; class Magnoliopsida; order Poales; family Poaceae; genus Zea; species Zea luxurians. Next base: position 92,759,610 of record JAOPSE010000010.1, on the reverse strand, counting down.
GAGGGCCTCAGCGTACTCCACGCATTCCACGTCGCATTCGTACGCATGGCGATACATGGATCCGACGGTGATGATCCTGTTTGGGCCTGGCATCTTGAGCTTGAGGTAGGTGTAGTTGGGGACGGCCATGAACTTGGCGTAGCACGGCCTTCCCAACACCGCGTGGTAGGTCCCTCGGAACCCGACCACCTCGAAGGTGAGGGTTTCCTTTCGGAAATTGGAGGGAGCCTCGAAGCAGACGGGCAAGTCGATCCGCCCGAGGGGAAGGATACGCTTTCCAGGTGCGATCCCGTGGAAGGGTGCCGCACCAGCCCGGACCTCAGACCGATCAACCCCCAAGAGTTCCAGGGTCTCGGCGTAGATGATGTTGAGGCTACTACCTCCGTCCATGAGGACCTTGGAGAGCCTAACGTTGCCGATGATCGGATCGACGACGAGCGGGTACCTCCCTGGGCTTGGCATGAAGTCGGGGTGGTTGCCTTGGTCGAAGGTGATAGGCTTGTCGGACCAGTCTAGGTAGGCTGGCGCTACCACCTTTACCGAGCAGACCTCCCGGCGCTCCTGCTTGCGGTGCCGAGCCGAGGCGTTCGCCACCTGCCCCGCCGTAAATCATGAAGCAGTTGTGGATCTCGGGGAACTCCTCTTCCTTGCCGCCCTCCTTCTTGTTGTTGCCTTGGCCCGTGCCATCTTCCGCCGGGGGCCCGGCCTTATGGAAGTAGCGCCGGAGCATGACACATTCTTCAAGGATGTGCTTGACGGGACCTGGTGATAGGGGCACGACTCCTTGAGCATCTTGTCGAACGCGCCGACCCCTCCAGGGGGCTTCCGAGGGTTCCTGTGCTCGGCAGCAGCGACAAGATTCGCGTCAGCGGCGTTGTGCTTCGCTTGCGCCTTCTTCTTGGCCTTCTTCTTCGCGCCACGCTGGGCGGACGCCTCGGGGCGTCTTCCTTCGTCTCCCCCTGAGGCTGCTTGTCTTTCCAGAAGATGGCCTCGACCGCCTCCTGACCCAAGGCGAACTTAGTGGCGACGTCCATCAGTTCGCTCACCCTGGTATGAGTCTTGCGCCCCAGTTTGCTCACCAGGTCCCGGCAAGTGGTGCCGGTGAGGAAAGCTCCGATGACGTCTGAGTCGGTGATGTTAGGCAGCTCGGTGCGCTGCTTTGAAAACCACCGGATGTACTCTCGGAGGGATTCCCCAGGCTACTGGTGGCAACTTCGGAGATCCCATGAGTTCCCAGGGCGCACGTACGTGCCCTGGAAATTTCCCGCGAAAGCCTTGACCAGGTCGTCCCAGTCGGAGATCTGCGCAGGAGGCAGATGCTCCAGCCAAGCCTGGGCGGCGTCGGAGAGGAAAAGGGGTAGATTACGGATGATGAGGTTGTCATCGTCCACTCCTCCCAACTGGCATGTCAGTCGGTAGTCCGTGAGCCACAACTCCGGCCCCGTCTCCCCCGAGTACTTGGTGATGGTAGTCGGGGCTCGGAAACGGGCGGGGAACGGTGCTCGTCGTATGGCCCGGCTGAAGACTCGCAGACCGGGTGGCTCGGGCGAAGGGCTCCAATCCTCCAATCCTAGAGAGCTGCTAAGAATAAGTACCGCCGGTCCAGGGATTGGATGGGGTGTTACAGTTCTCTTCATCCCGTCAACGTGCATCTACAATCGAGAGAGCAAGTCTTCGAAACCCGTCGGCTTCGAGATCCTGCACCGGGAGAGGGCGAATAAGGTTTTTGAGAAACGTCCTCACGCGACTGCTCACGATCTTCTCATTGATCCTGTTGTCAACGTCGTTATCGACCCTGCTGCTTCCACGTCGTCCATCTTACTGGCATGAACATCAATCAATATATTTAATCAGTATGCATCATCTAATATGATCTCATACTTCAGTTTATCCGTCGTTATAGATGTGTTATGCGTACGACTTACTAGCCTGTTATGGAACAACTTGCTAGTTTATTTATTGTTGGTCATGATTTATATTTGGAATTTAATCTGGAAAATGTCTAATTTCTCAACATACGGGATGATTCAGTTGGGGATTTCCAGAATCCTAACATGATTAATGCCACAAGAACTCAGATACAGTAGGAGAGCACTTCATATCCAAGAATGCCTTATGGTATCCATGAACTGAGCATTCTAGAAGTTGAACCATATTTCATAACGAGTATTAAGGGACTCCTTACCAAAACTTGAAGGCAGTCCTGAAACCATACATGGTGAAGCTGGGGGTCGTGAACGCTTAGTTTTTAATGGAGGTTGAAGGGAGTGTGGATTAGCTGCATCCAATGGCTCCACTTCCCATGGTGAGATTCTATCTAGACGAAGAATGGATGAAGGTTCATCCCATTGAACCTGGTAAAAATTACGGTTTAGATTAACATTTAGAAGATAATGAAAATAAATATAATGAATCACTCTGCACTATTTGTAGATAGCACACTAGTAATTTAATAAAGGAAAAATCGTCATTACCATTAGAGATCTCCAGTCAGAATCTGCCCACAGAGATTCTGATATGGCCAGCAAACTCTCGATGCCAATAATTGTTCCACTAAACCTGTAATCAGACAGAAATGTTAATTTTGCTCCCAGCATAAATAAAATGTTTGAAAGCAAGTCCAAACCATACCTTCTTTCAGGAGCCTCATCGCCTTCAAATCTCATCCTAAACCTCACTCCAACAGAAATTTTTTGTTAGTTTCAAGGTACTTGTTAACACTCCCAAAATAAAATCAGTACGGCTAGTTCTCGGAACACATCAAAGGAGCATAAAGTTTAGCAGGTACGATTATAAACGGTCCATCAGCACAAGAGCTTTGTTCAGCCTAAATTATTGTCTTAGCAGGGTATCATAAGTGCTGATTCTACCCGTTCATAGGCAGCTAAAAGATCAAATTCAAGTTTGTGACATCTCAGACAGCACATTCAGCTTCTCAGCCACCTAAAACCCCTCACAGTTCAGCAAGAATCTCAATCGTCACCAGTTTTGTCCACCTCAGCAGAATGACATGGGCTCTGCATCGTCACAGTCACTGCATTCGTAGACAGGAGCGGACTCAACAAATATAACGGGAGTCAGGGGTTTGCTATCATTGATACGCTGTGCAGCCCTCTCCCCTAATTTTCTGTTCCCATATTCCCTGCAGCAGTCAAAGATCCTGAGCCACATCGCGGTTGTTGGCTCAAAGGGCATGTGGTCCACGAAATCCTCTAGCTCAACCATGTATCCATGCTTTCCCAACAGCTCGATCATGCATTCATAGTGTTCGATTCGTGGAACGATGCTATACTCATCAATCATCAGAGCGAAATAACTCCTTCCCAACCCGACATGGCCCTCACAGATACATGAAACCAGAGCACCAAGAAAAGTGACAGAGTCTGGTCTAACCCCCTGCTTCCGCATTTCATCCAACAATCCAAGCCCATAGTCACCTTTACTATGGTAAGCGCATGCAAAGATCATAGAATTCCAAAGGATAACATCATCAGATGATCCTAACTCAAAGATCCGGGTGGAATAATCAAACAGCCTACACTTGGAATACATATCAACCAGTGCACTTCGCAGTATATCGTCAATATCATACCTGTTTCTGATCATGTATGCATGAATCTGCTTCCCATGCTTAAGTAGAAATATGTTCGCACAGGCTGCAAGGGCAGAGCTGAACGTTGACTGGCTAGGTTTTGCCTCGGATTGCATCTCACGTAGGGCATGCAGAGCGTCTTCACTCATGGAGTGGCGTTCGTAACCTGAGATGATTGAGTTCCAGGCGTATCTATCTCTCTCTGATCCCATTTCAAATAGAAGAAGACGTTTTGCAGTCCTCAGGCATCCACATTTGGAATACAACCTCACAAGTGCGTTCCTAAAAAAGGGGCAACTGAACAAACCACACTTGAGAGCGAGTGCATGGAGCTCCTCACCTTTCCCAAGGTCAAGCAGCCCTGTACAAGCATTGAGTACAGAAGCAAGTGTAACTACATCAAGCTCCTTTGTCTCGTGCCTCATCTGCTGGAACAAATCTAAAGCACCAGTCAGATCCATGGACTTGACATAACCGGTCAACATAGCATTCCAGGATACCAAATTGTGTTGTTCCATGCCATCAAACACCATTTTTGCATCAGCGATCCTCCCACAAGCAGCCAACCCTGACACAACTGAAGTGGACATCACCACATCCTTCTTTGGTGCCAAGTTGAAGAGCCTTTGTGCTGCATCAATGTCGCCACACTTAGCATACATGTCTACAACAGAGCTCCGCACATGTATGTGGTGGTCATATCCTCGGCGCAGCACAAAACTATGTATGCACTTCCCTTCTTTAAGTGCACAGTTATCCCGGCAAGCAAGCATTGCATGTGCGACAGTATATACCAGCGGCCTAACGCCAGCCCGTACCATCATGAAAAACATATGAAGTGCCATGTCGCCCATACCAGCAAGACGATATCTCCGGATGATTATGTTCCATGAAACGTCATTGGGTTGCAGGATGTCATCAAATGCTCGCCTTACATCCATAAGCGAGAGGCACTTCCCGTACACGTCGACCAGTGCCGTGCCTAGAATCACATTTGACTGAAAGTCCCTCTTTGCGATATGACCATGTAGCTGCTGTGCACCACGCAGGTCAAGGCACTCAGCACAGCAGGCAAGCACTGATGCCAGCGTGACATCCTTGGGGCGAATGCCAAGAGAGTTCATGTCAGCGAAAAGGGAGAACGCCTCTGCAGGATGCCCGGCGCGGGACGAGGCCGAGATGATGGCGTTCCAGGAACCGCCGTCCCGGCGTGGCATTGCGTCGAACATCTCCCGCGCGTCGGCAAGACTGCCGCAGGCAGCGAGGCACTCGATGGCGCGGTTGAAGAGGAATGTTGGAGTGAACGAGACCGAGGTGGAAGGGGAAGCTGACGAAGAGGAGGCCAGGTGGGAGGCGATCCGGCGGGCGGCGGCGAGGGAGCGGCGGGAGGTTGCCAAGCGGAGGAGCGAGGCGTAAAGAGAGGGCGGGAGCAAGGAGCCGGAACACGAGGGGAAGGCGTCGATGGCCGCGAAGAGGTGCCCGGCGGCAATGTGAGTGGAGATCGCGGACACCGTTGAGACGGCGGTGGACGCGGCCACCATGTTGGCGCTTGGCGGCGAACCAAAGGATGGGTGCTGCCACAGGAGCGCGACGACGAGAGGACAGATGGCTCGCAAGAGGAGAAAAAAAAACAGGTACGTCCCTTCCCTCTCCCTAGCTAGGGATGAAAAAGGAACCGAAATGGGCGGGAACCCTTAACTGTTTTCGTTACTATATTTTTTTCATTAGAAACGGGACAACTGAAAGCGGGAATAGGAGTGGGATATACCTTCCCTCTCCCTAGTTAGGGATGAAAACGAATCAAAATGGGCGGGAAACCTTTAACCGTTTTCGTTACCATATTTTTTTCATCAAAAACGGGACAACTGGAAGCGGGAATATGAGTGGGATATACGAGTATACGAAAACGAATAAATACGAACGAAAATTAAACGAAAACAGACGATAACCGAAATATACAATAATCAGTCTATCAATGTAATGGACAGTAGACAATAGTTGCTGTTGTGTGATATTTGTCGGCTACACAGCCACGCCCACACAGGCAAATAGACACAGGCACACATGGCTACTGCTTACTTATAATACCCAAAATTGTAAAACATAAGAAAAAGTTGATCTTCTTTATTGGTTTGCCATCTCATAATTATAACATGGGATTAACCCTAATCAAAAGGGCAAGATATCTAATAAAAGAATATTTAATGCATCATGTTGGAATTTTTGTTTGTGTATTAAGCAATGGTCATAAATATATTAATAAAAATAGGATAATAGCTTGAAATGTGGATTAAACCCCAAATGGAAATTAGGGTTTGAAAATAAGAGAAGGAAAGAAATGAGAAAATACTACATAAAATAAAATAAAAATAAGAATAAATATCTTCCAATAGTGGTATGTTCAAATTGTGCATTTAACTTGAATACAACAGATTCACAACATTATTTGAATTCAAATTGGAAATTCACAATTAAAAAGGAAAATGAAACAGGAAATATAAGGAAAGAGAAAATAGATCTACTTGGGCCAGCCTTCCCTCCATTCGGCCCACACTACCGTTCCCGGCCCACTTGGTTCACGCAGCAATCCACGCGGCCGATCCTCCTTCCATCGTGCGTGTGCCCAACTGCCAGATGGGCCCCACTGGACAGACTCTTTTGCGCGCATACGCCGCGTCGTGGGGCGCGGTCGTGCGGACCCCACCGTTCCGTCTCTGGTGCTCGCGCTCGGCCGTGCGCACTTCCGCGAGTCACTAGGAGGCAGGCCGCACTTGTCAGTCGTGTTCCCACGTCGCGCACGTCGCTGCTGCGTGGGTCCCGCACGTCGGGTCCTCCCCTTTCCTCGCGGCGGACGGTTACAACGGAACCGCGTGCGCTTCCACCGGCTCAACTCCTTCTTCCCCATAAAATCCACGAATTGCGGCGCCCACTTCTTGAGGTGACCCCTCCTTAGTCCTTCCTTGACCAGCTAATTTGTCCAGACTGGCGAATTCATAGCACGTTGGGGCATCCTTGTGTGCCATTACCGCAGACAACAGACGATGCCGCCGTGAGCGATTCCTAAGCACGCTCTCGTTCGGGGTCGGGCACGTGGCCAGGGAGGGCCACCCATGCCCTATGAACGCGTTGACTGCGGTGGCATGATGGGGAGATGACCTAGGCACCGGCAATTTCTCGACGGCGACTGGCTTCCGCCATGGATCTGCTCATCGGCGCGAGCAGGAGCTTCTACGCATGAAATCGCCGGTGAGGTACCTCCCGTTCTATTCTCCCTATTCTCCTCTTCATCTAGCGTACCTCGGGATGGAGTTTGGGGTCTCAGGGACCGGTGGGCGTGCACCAGCCATGGCGCCGCCGCATAATGGGGCGCCGTCGCCGCTGTCCCGCGTGTGGGGGGAAACTGGTGGTGTTTAGCCCTGGCCGTTGATCCATCAGTTTGCGGCCAAGATTAAAAAAACAAGTCATACCTCTCCACCGATGAAAACTGAACCCTAGGATTAGATCCGATGACTGGAGTAAGTCGTCGTCGTGGCACGTTCTCGATCGTGGATTCCGGATCCAAGGGCCAATAGGGCATATTGGTCCATGTATTGCCTGGATTTAATCATGCGCGTCCAAGCCTGATCCAACGGCCCGAATCTCTCCTTACCCCTTCGACCTGGAAATAGTGCAAAAGAGCCCCTATGTTTTATATGAATAAAACTGCAGTCCTGGTCCTTTATAAAACCATTACGCAGAGGCTATGGAATTTATGAATAGAACCCTGAACTACTCTAGAATCTTGTGCGCAGTCCAGAAATTAAAGAAAACAGGAAAAAAGATTTAGAAATCAATATTGAGTATAAAAATAATTGTAGAACATATATAAATCATAGAAAATTCATATTTAATCCTTTTTAGTCCATTCCAGATCCTATAATTTTGTATTAATATTGTCTATTACTTGGTAACACTGTTTTAACATGAAACCCATACTAGAATTGATTGCTCAATTAAGTTTGTAGCAAGCACATACGAACTTCAGAAATTCATAACTTCTTCGTTTTAATTCCAATTTGACATGTTCCAGTTGCGTTAGCTCTGTATAAATATTTACTACGCAGTAGCAACATTGATTATATGATATCCCATACTTTTATATTAGGTAACTAATTTGACTAATCTATGTTTTTCTGGATTAGCTTAATTTAATATTAATATAGTATTATGATCTTATGGTTATAATTTGGCTAGATGATCTTTAATCAAATAATGACTTAGATTAAAGTTGAGATTAATTATTCATAGAGTAATCTCTCATATGATTTACACTAACCAATTTATAATACAATTTAATAGTTAAATCACATAGATCTCCCATAAATCATAACTTCGTAACCATAACTCCGATCTTACTAATTCTCGAACCCACAATCTCGTAGCAACATATAGATTATTATTATGTAGTTTGTTCTTATGTTTGGTGTGAAGTTAATTTTGTCTATACACTGTTTGTTTGTATTGCTACTGTTGGGGACTTGTTCTCAAATGCTATGAGTTAAGAACAAGGCAACACAAAATGTTAATGGTTAAAGTCCTTCATCCTTTGAAGCATTATCTCCATTAGGATATAATGATCTTCAAACGAAGGTCATGAAGGACGTACCTTCATCATTGCAATATATATTAATAAAAGAAGAAGCATATGAAACATGAGAAATGACACGAATAATCATATGACATCATTAATATATCTTTTATATATCATTATGAAAGAGCATGAACAATATTGAATTACATTTGTACCTTCGGCTTGATAGAAGGAAAAAGTCCAAGCGTGAGGCACGAATGAATACAAGTCAGCGTGAACAGTACGTGGATACTATTCATCTATTTATAGCCACAGGACGCAGCCTGTGTAAAATTACATTCATGCCCTTTATGTTTACTATGGACTTAAGGACAATCTATTGAGGACTAGATAGGCTTTTCCTCTTTAAGTCGGTTCCGTTTTCCTCTGCCTAGTCGAAGCTTCCCTATACGTAGCTTCGGGACTGATTCAACCTTCGTCCCGACCATGCTTTTCATATCGTGTACAACTTCATTCCGAGTCCGAAGGTTCCTGTACATATATTATACTTGGGAAACATTGTTAGTCGTGTTTTTAAGGACCTTCGGAAGACGAAGGCCCCCAACAGTAGCCCCTCGCAGTATTAATTTGTTATAACAATGAATTCAGACTATGACGTGAACGAAGGCCTTAAGCCGAAGGTCCGAAAAAACACCTTCACTTTGCTAGAATAGCAACAGTGTCAATGACAGTCGGGGCCCACCAAGTTGCGACACACTGGGCGTATAAATATAAACCATAGCGGCAGCATTTGATACGCTATTTCTGCCGTTTGCATTATTTTCTCAAATTTCTAGCTCTTGTTCACCAGCTCTCACCTGATTTTCAAGTTTTTTGAGCTTCGATTTAAGGACATGTTTTCGCCATGTCTGAGGAGAAAAAGATGACTGAGGAGACGAAGATAATTGAGGACACGAAGCTATTTGAAGAGAGAAAAGTCACGGATCCCTTCATTGCTGGGTTTTTCGAATCCATGGCAAAAACGAACACTGAAAAAATTACAAGAGAAATACTGGCGGATTTGTCTGAAGACTCTGACGACATTGATGAGTATGATGCAGAAAGTGGAGACGAAGATTCTAAAGATCGACCATGGCGACCAAGCCATACCATCTTTGGAAAATCGACTATCAAACAAAGTCATGTTGATGCTATGAGAGGAAGATACTTCCGCGATATGACTATTGTGAGGATTGGAGGAGACAACACTACTCCTACTCCTGAAGTAAATGAGGTGGTTATTTACCGAAGCTTTTTGAAAGCAGGGCTTCGGTTCCCGTTGAGCAGATTCTTGGTTGAGGTACTGAAGACGTTTCAAATCTTTCTTCATCAACTTACGCCTGAAGCTATAATCAGGATGGGTTTGTTTATTTGGGCTGTGAGAAGCCAAGGATTGGAACCAAGCGCAAGATGTTTTTGCAACATGCATGAACTTTTGTACGAGACGAAGGCTACCAGCAAGGAGCAGTACCACAACAACTTCGGTTGTTATGGCTTCATTGCTCGATCCAATGCAAGCCATCCGGTTCCTATATTCCGAAAAAGATGGCCTAGGGCCTGGATGGAAGAATGGTTTTATGTCAAGAATGATCTGATTGAAAGAGAGGATATTAAGGAAATCATCCAACGCCCCATCTGGTCTCGATTCGGCCTTCGGAGGCCGAAGGTGACAATTGATCAGAATGACGAAGCGTGCCAAAAAGCTTTTAGCAACGTCTGTGCCTTTATTGGCACAAGGGATATAGTTCAAGAGCACATAGCGTACGGAATATGGCCACTTGTAGAAAATTGGGATATGCCGAAGGATACTATTGCCGAGTCAACTGAATGTGGGCTGGTCCGATTGAAGTATACCTTTAGATTCAGAGACAGGTTTGATGAGCCAAATGATGATTGGCTAAAAGGTATTGAGGCTATCAGCGACGAGCTGCTTGGAGCATATAGCAAAGCCGAAGATGATGCCTTGTCCGCAGCCTTCGGGAGCCGAGGGAAGAAAAGATTAAACAGAGTATTTGATGCCATCGGCTTTGTATACCCTGATTACCGCTACCCGCTGCAAGGGCAAGGAACAAAGAGAAAGACTGCCGCTTCGGCCACCACAGTTGTTCCGAAGGGCAAAAAGGTGAAGGTTCTGACCTACCGACCGCATTATATTGAACCGGCCATGGTGCCTGAATTTGGCGAAGAAGCCTCTTTAACTGCCGAAGCAAGACAAGGTGCTCCGATTGTGCATGGCGTTGAAGAGCCAACTGTAGTGCCGAAGATGCCTACAGTCGGGCCGATCGAAGCTAAGGATGATAAGGCCGAAGAGCCAAAGGTGGAGGAAACAATGAAAATGCCAAAAATTCTGAGCCCATCAGCAGGAGCAGAATTGCCAAAGGTACAAAAAACTGCTGCCGCAACTCCCAAAAGGAGGAGGATGGCCAGCGTACTAGACGCTGTCATAGAGACCACGAGGGCCTTAACTCCTGCTTCTACCAAGAAAACTGTCGAAGCTGCCAAAAATCAAGTCGAAGCCGAAGCTGGGCCTTCAGCGCCTACTAAGACAAAGGCCGCCGTGCCTGAAGATAAGGTGGGTCAACAAAGTTCAGATACCGGCAAGACGACAAAGCAAGTCGTGACAGAAAAAGCAAAATCTCATGTCCCCGAAGCCTTAGCTGAGGATACTGATTACATTGTTTGACATGCTTCGGGGATGAAATTATCTGAAGAAGAAATCTTGGAGGCCAAACACTACGCCTAAAGAATGAAATATCCGAAGGGGGCCTTAGTGTTCAATGGTAGTAACGAAGACGATTTCCTGTACTGTCTCCCGGATAACAAAGAAATATCCGTTTGCCGGGAGATAGCTAAGAGTATGGGATTTCCTAAGCTTGAAGAAGGCCAGTCGGTCTTATCGAAGGATGATCTTGCTGAGAGCCTCGCGTACAACAGTATAAAGGTATAGAGGTTAACTTTGAAGCTAGAAAATGAAGTATTTTATTGTCATACTCAACTCTTCTTCTTTTGCAGGGCTTAATTCTTAGTAATGCCTTGAGGGCTCAAAAGAGCGCCGAAGACGAAGGCTACGCAATGGCTGAAAGTCGCCTAGAGGGGGGTGGATAGGCGAAACCTGAAAATTAAAACTTTATCCCCCAACTAGATCCCTTGATTAGTGGTTAGAACAAGATATACAAATATAGGAGTATACAAACTAAGTTCTTGCTTGAAAAGAGTATTGCTAAATAATGCGGGAGTGATAAATCAATACAACTAATAAGTTATAAAATAACAAAGCAAGAAGCCTTAGATGAGAAGAGCACTAGGACAAGTTCTTTCTTGCAACGTGTTGCTTTACTAAATGGGAATTTAACTTAAAGCAACACCAAATGATATTAGCAAATAATGGTGCAAGAAAACTTAGAGCAAGGGAAAACAAACAAATCACAAGCAATAAACACAATGGACACGGGTGATTTGTTTTACCGAGGTTCGGCCCTCGAAGGCCTAGTCCCCGTTGAGGAGTCCACTTAAGGACGGGTCTTTTTCAACCCTTTCCCTCTCTCCCTCGATCACACAAGGATCGGAGAGCTCTTCTTCTTCTCAAGGATCACTCTCGATCCCACAAGGACCACCACACTCTTTGGTGTCTCTTGCTAGCTTTTACAAGCCTCCAAAACTTTGGTGGAAGTTCGATGGGAGTCAATACTCCACGCACAAATGAACACAAAGATGTAGCACACACTATCTCTCAATGAATCTCACAAGGCACTAGAGCTAAAACACACAAGAGACTTTCTTTTGCTTGCTTTTGTGGCACTTGTGTGGGTTGTAGTGGTCTAAATCTTGTGTATAGGATGGATCAATGAATATATGTGGTTGGGAGGGCTTGAGTATGTCAACTAGATGACTTGGAATGTTGCTTGGGCTCCCACTTTTTGGAGAGACCGGTTGGGGTGGTATTTATAGCCACCAACCAAAATCTAGCTGTTTGAGAAGTCTGCTGGCGAAGGGCGCACCGGACAGTCCGGTGCGCCAGCCATGTCACCCGGCCGTTAGGGTTCCGACCGTTGGAGCTCTGACACTGGGCCCGCCTGGATGTCCGGTGGCGCACCGGACATGCACTATAGAGTGTCCAGTGCGCCATGTCGCGCGTGCCTGACCTCTGCGCGCTCTGGCGCGCATTTAATGCCGCTGCAGGTGACCGTTGGCGCCGAAGTAGCCGTTGCTCCGCTGTCACACCGGACAGTCCGGTGTACACCGGACATGTCCGGTGAATTATAGCGGAGCAGCTGAAGCGAATTCCCGAGGCTGCCGAGTTCGGAGCCGCGTCCTCTTGGAGCACCGGACACTATCCGGTGTACACCGGACAGTCCGGTGAATTATAGCGCGCCGGCTACGAGAATTCCCGAAGGTGAAGAGTTTGAAGTCGGTCTTCCCTGGTGCACTGGACAGTCCGGTGCACCAGTCCAGGGTGCCTTCGGTTGGCCCTTGCTCCTTTGTTTGAACCCTTTCTCTTGATCTTTTTATTGGCTTATGGTGAACCTTTGGTACCTGTAGAACTTATAAACTTGGGCAAACTAGTTAGTCCAATTATTTGTGTTGGGCAATTCAACCACCAAAATTAGTTATAGGAAATAGGTGTAAGCCTAATTCCCTTTCAATCTCCCCCTTTTTGGTGATTGATGCCAACACAAACCAAAGCAAATATAGAAGTGCAGAATTGAACTAGTTTGCAAAAAGTAAGTGCAAAGGTTACTTAGAATTGAGCCAATAAATATTACTCACTAGATATGCATGGATTGTTTCTTTATTTTTAACATTTTGGACCACGCTTGCACCACAAGTTTTGTTTTTGCAAATTCTTTTGTAAATTCTTTTCAAAGTCCCTTTGCAAGATAGTCAAAGGTAAATGAATGAGATTTTGAGAAGCATTTTCAAGATTTGAAATTTTCTCCCTTTGTCTTAAAATGCTTTTCTTTGACTAAAACAAAACTCCCCCTCAAATAAATTCTCCTCTTAGTGTTTAAGAGGGTTTGAAGATATCAATTTTGAAAATACTATTTTCTCCCCCTTTTAGAACACAAAGAGACACCAATTTGAAATTTACCAATTGGAAATCTTTTTAAAATTAGGGTGGTGGTGCGGTCCTTTTGCTTTGGGCCAATACTTTCTCCCCCTTTGGCATGAATCACCAAAAACGGATACTTAGAATGAAATATAGGCCCTTCTCTTTCTCTCCCTTTGGCAAACAATTGAAATAGAGATATGAGTGAGGATTACACCAAAGACGGAGAGATGCTTGGAGCGATGGCAAAGGATAAGTGATAGAGTGGAGTGGAATCCTTGTCTTCGCCGAGGACTCCAATTCCCTTTCAATATACCTATGACTTGGTTTGAAATTCACTTGAAAACACATTAGTCATAGCATATATAAAAGAGACATGATCAAAAGGATATATCAAATTAAGCATGATCATAGTTCTATATAGATTGCTCCCCCTAAATATGTGCATGGAGAGGAAGACATATTATGGCCTTAAATGCCAATTGCACATAATTAGGTTAATGAGAACATATCTATATCATACAGAATGTGAAGTGCATTGTGTCATATTATAAGTGTGATGCTCATGACAGTTTATGCACTTATGAAAGCATGTTGTAAACATTTCAAGCATTTTTCCTTAAGGATTTCAAAGAGGCTTAAGGACCATCCACCTTTGGAATAAAGGTAGCTTATCCTCGTTACAAGGTTAAGCTTTAAGCTCTTTGACAATTAAATCACTTCATCTAGTTTCGACAAGGATGCATTGAAGCATGAATGAATTTTTGAGAAGTTAAACTAGATATGAAGCAGGGATATGCATGGACATGCTTTCTCTTCCTTTTAAACAAGATATGTAAAGAGAGTATAGAAAAGGAAGATTTAGGTACAAGTTTAAATGAAAGGAGATAGTTTTACCTTTTTGTACCTTTACATAGGGACGCTCTCTTCATTGTGCTTTGTCCTTAGTCTTAGATGCTTAAGACCTATTCTTAATGACAATATATGGAAATATTTTGCACAAGAGAGAGTTCTACAACTAGTGATCTTTTCAAGTTATTGTTAGCATATATCAAATGGATCACAAGTTGCATAAATGTATCATGAATTCTCCTTTTAACTTAGTGCATATCAAGAGAGATATCGATTGATAGTATATACGGCACTAAGAAGCATGATTGTTGATTGAAGTCATTCAATGATCAAACAAATAACAGATGTGATCAAAAAGAACAACATACGCATTAGATTATCAATTAAGCTTAGAGTAGGAGAATCCAGCAAATATGCTACTTTAGAGTGAAAGACAAGAATTTAAAAATAGTAGCATACTTCATGAGAAACTTATTCTCATGAAAGAGACTATATGAAATTACTGAGATAAAGCAATAGTCTCAACAAAATCAAGATATAAGAATAGACTCCCCCTAAAGATATGCATCGAGTATTTGAATTGAATGGATGTATTTACTTTAAAGACAAATAGGGAGAAGCATTATACATCTTGATCAAGGTTCATAAATTTTGCAATAAACAACTTAAGCCTAGTATTCTCATAATGAAAGTATTTAGAATACTCACAACCACACCATTGATTGTTTTGTAGACCTTATTATCCAAGTAGGTGTTGTTGTTCTTGATGTCCTCCTCTTTCATTTGAGAGTCCTCCCTTTGTAGTTGTTTCCTTTTCCTTTCAAACTTATTGAAAATACTCAAGAAAGATGTTAATAGCACAAGGGAGTATATGATGAAAGATGATCTCTTTGCTTCTACCTTTCTTCTTTTGGGTGAAGAACAACCCATGAGGCTTGTGCACTTTTTTTGTAGATATTCATAAGTAGGCTCAAGAGATACTTTGTTAGTAACACAAGCACTAGTTCCCATTTTTGTAACTATTTTTGATAAGGAATGAAAAGCTAGATTACTAAAACATGGAAACTTCATAGCATGAACTAGATTATCCATAGAAGATGTTATGCTCAATTTTAACTCATAAAACAAGCATAAATAATCTTTTGAGATTATAGGAATAAATCTAATTCATGATTTGGAAAGCGATAAATGTGAAAGAATCATATCCAATTTGAGCAAGTAGAAATACATCATAAACCATTGGATTGATTTTTCTTTTCATGTTAGATTACACGCTTCCAAAGAGAAACTTATTCTCTACAAGTGAGACTACTTGGGTTACTTAAATAAAATCAATAGTCTCACTATTCTAGTTATAGAGAGAGTTTTCCTTCTATAAGTGTCCTAAGGATTTGGATTCCTTACATGACACCCTGTTCTTTTAGGAACTTGAAATATCTCCTATATCTAGAAACATGGCAATAATAGAATAGCTTAGCAAAAAACATGCCATGTGGTACTTCCAACAATTTAAAGCATGTAGATTGCCATAGGATGGAAATGATGAGTATGCAATCTACCATATGATAGGAAATTTTTCAAAGAATGGTAACATAAATTTAAAGGCATTTGAAGTGCTTCAATTTTTCTATGTGACTACACAAGACACATAAGAAATGATATTCTAAAATACTTGCACTTAAAAGATAAGTGTTACCATCCTTTGGCTTTCCTCCATGTTGTAGGCCTTGATTTTTCGCATATGATATCTCTTCACTTCCTACAACATATAATATCTTTCTCGAGATGATATGAGTTTAAGACATAGCAATTTGAAAAATAACCTTGGGTCAATCATGTATATAGATCATTGAAGATTGATAGTTTGAGTTGATAAGAATTGAATGGACTCTCTCAATCATCCCAAGGCTTCATATCATCTCCTTCTCCTGCAAAGTTTGTCAATCATATTTTGGTACCCATCGCTTGATGGGTCCATCATGGTTAGTCAACAAGGATCTAGGAACCCAAAAGTCCTTTGTGTTAGCACTAGGTAAACTCATTACCTTTCTAGCACAAGTTGCAATTTTGGGTTGCCTAGTTACATGAGAATCAATTGACAAGTTAGGAGTGGGATAATCACCAATGGGACAATCCTTGCATTGATGTCCCTTCTTCCGGCATGTGTAGCATAGGAGTTTTTCAAGTTTTGAAACTTTCTTCTTTCCTTGTTTGTTGCTTGCTACATGGTTAGTAAAAACTTTCTTTTCTAACCCTATGCCTTTTTGTTTTAAATGGGGACAAGATCTAAGTAAGTGTCCCTTCTTAGAGCATTTAAAACAAAGTCTATCATCCTTGTTAATAATCAAGCCATTTTTAATGTAGGGACATGACCTAATCAAGTGCCCCTTTTCAAAGCATTCACTACACCTCTTAATATGAAGTGTGGCTTGATCATTACCTTGGGTGTTACCTTTTGTAGAGGCGTGGTTGAGGCTTTTGGAGGAGGTATTGACTTTCATCTTTTGCTTCTTCTTCTTGGCAATCCTCAAGGCCTTGACATTTTCCTCAAGGGTTTTAGTGCATGCCACGGTTGTTCCCGTCTCAAGCTTCTTCACCATGTGGTCACGGTTATCTTGAGAAGGTTGAGCAATGCACTTCCCTTTTAGTTGTGTCAAGCTCATCTTTAGCCTCTCATTTTCTTCTTTGAGCTTTTGATATGTATCATCATTTGTTCCTGCAAATTCTAGCTCAAAGGAAGATTTGCTTGTCGACGTACAACAAGCATTAGCACATGGTAATATAGTATCAATTTGAATACATGTGCATGAGTGAGGTTGTTGGGTTTTTAAGTTTTCTATCACAACCTCATGAGCAATGTTTAATATGATATGATCATCTCTAAGATTTTCATGAGAGCATAGGAGCATATCATATTTTTCTTGAAAAGCTAGATTTTCAATTTTTAGCTTTTCTACTTGGTCCTTAAGCAAGGTATTCTTATTTACTAATTGAGCTATACAATTTAAAGCGTTATCTTGCTCAATTGACATAGTTTCATACCTTTGGACCAAATCAACATGAGAGCATTTTAGCTCCTCATGTTCTTTAGTCAACTCGTCAAAGCATTGCATCTTCATGGAGAGAATACTTTCTAGCCTTTGACGAGCTTTGCCTTGTTCTCTCGCTCTTTCTAGAAGTTTGAGCATGACCGCCTTATCTTCTTGGCTTAGGCGAGCGTAGAGTTGCACAAAGCTTCTTTCTTCCTCCTCATCCTCATTTGTGCTTTCGCTATTTTCATTAGCCACACAACATATGTGGGAATCGAAATGGGAAGACAAACCTTTTGGAGAGGTGGATTCATCGTTTGGTCTCCATCGTTCATTTTCTTCTTCTTCCTTGCAAGGGTTAGTATCACAAATACCAAAGGAAGTAGAAGCACAGAATGAACTATTATGTTTGGACTCATTAAATTTGCTTTTAATTCTAGTCCAAATATCATGCGCATCATGGATTGATTCGTCATAATTTGATATGAAGGCACGATAATCTTCTTTGCTAAGAGAATTGCTTAAGATGTCAAAAGCTAGGTAGTTTAAGCGAAAACATCTTTGATCCTCCTCAGAGACAATTTTTCTGTTATAACTAGGAGGGAAGATACTCTTGTCTAAAATTTGTTCTAATTGTGGATCTATGGTTCTAAAAGCATTTATCACTCTAGTAGACCAAGAAACATAATTAGAACAATCGGAAAGTAATATCTCAAGAGTTACCTCCTTGTTCTCCTGGGTCTTCTTGTTCTTTTGGGATCTTCTACGAGCCATCACTTCGAGTTGTTAGACTCAAGATGAAGTGCCTAGCTCTGATACCAATTGAAAGTCGCCTAGAGGGGGGTGGATAGGCGAAACCTGAAAATTAAAACTTTATCCCCCAACTAGATCCCTTGATTAGTGGTTAGAACAAGATATACAAATATAGGAGTATACAAACTAAGTTCTTGCTTGAAAAGAGTATTGCTAAATAATGCGGGAGTGATAAATCAATACAACTAATAAGTTATAAAATAACAAAGCAAGAAGCCTTAGATGAGAAGAGCACTAGGACAAGTTCTTTCTTGCAACGTGTTGCTTTACTAAATGGGAATTTAACTTGAAGCAACACCAAATGATATTAGCAAATAATGGTGCAAGAAAACTTAGAGCAAGGGAAAACAAACAAATCACAAGCAATAAACACAATGGACACGGGTGATTTGTTTTACCGAGGTTCGGCCCTCGAAGGCCTAGTCCCCGTTGAGGAGTCCACTTAAGGACGGGTCTTTTTCAACCCTTTCCCTCTCTCCCCCGATCACACAAGGATCGGAGAGCTCTTCTTCTTCTCAAGGATCACTCTCGATCCCACAAGGACCACCACACTCTTTGGTGTCTCTTGCTAGATTTTACAAGCCTCCAAAACTTTGGAGGAAGTTCGATGGGAGTCAATACTCCACGCACAAATGAACACGAAGATGTAGCACACACTATCTCTCAATGAATCTCACAAGGCACTAGAGCTAAAACACACAAGAGACTTTCTTTTGCTTGCTTTTGTGGCACTTGTGTGGGTTGTAGTGGTCTAAATCTTATGTATAGGATGGATCAATGAATATATGTGGTTGGGAGGGCTTGAGTATGTCAACTAGATGACTTGGAATGTTGCTTGGGCTCCCACTTTTTGGAGAGGCCGGTTGGGGTGGTATTTATAGCCACCAACCAAAATCTAGCCGTTTGAGAAGTCTGCTGGCGAAGGGCGCACCGGACACCGGACTGTCCGGTGCGCCAGCCACGTCACCCGGCCTTTAGGGTTCCGACCGTTGGAGCTCTGACACTGGGCCCGCCTGGATGTCCGGTGGCGCACCGGACATGCACTGTAGAGTGTCCGGTGCGCCATGTCGCGCGTGCCTGACCTCTGCGCGCTCTGGCGCGCATTTAATGCCGCAGCAGGTGATCGTTGGCGCCGAAGTAGCCGTTGCTCCACTGTCACACCGGACAGTCCGGTGTACACCGGACATGTCCGGTGAATTATAGCGGAGCAGCCGAAGCGAATTCCCGAGGCTGCCGAGTTCAGAGCCACGTCCTCTTGGAGCACCGGACACTGTCCGGTGTACACCGGATAGTCCGGTGAATTATAGCGCGCCGGATACGAGAATTCCCGAAGGTGAAGAGTTTGAAGTCGGTCTTCCCTGGTGCACCGGACAGTCCGGTGCACCAGTCCAGGGTGCCTTCGGTTGGCCCTTGCTCCTTTGTTTGAACCCTTTCTCTTGATCTTTTTATTGGCTTATGGTGAACCTTTGGTACCTGTAGAACTTATAAACTTGGGCAAACTAGTTAGTCCAATTATTTGTGTTGGGCAATTCAACCACCAAAATTAGTTATAGGAAATAGGTGTAAGCCTAATTCCCTTTCAATGGCTCTTAACAACCTTCGTTCTAAGGTGATTAAACTGAGAAACGAAGGTCTGGAGAAAGACAAAATTTTTATTTCATTGATGAACAAAGCAAATGAAGACGAAGCTAATTACAAAGCTCAGGCCGAAGCCCAGAAAACCGAAATTGAAGACCTTCGGAGACAACTAGCCGAAGCTAAAGAGAATTGTGCGCTCGCACAGGCTAATCAAGAGATCAGTGAATACTGGAAAAATAAGCTAGAGAAAAATATTGAAGAACTTCGCGAATCTAAGGAAAGGTGCTTTGATAAATCCTTGGATTGTGTGAAGAAATTAAAAACTAGCTTCGCCAAAGTGGGCGCCTACTCTGCTGAAGAAAACTTCATACGAGGCAACCCCAAGGGCGTCGTTGAATGGATAAGTGGAGAAGCCGAAGCCTTCGAAGAAAGTTTGAGTGATCACGGGGACATTTGCGTGTTTTCCGGTGCGCGGGGAATCTCAGCTATTCTGGAGATCACGTTAAGGCCATAGCCCAGGCCGAAGCTGCCTTCTCCGTAGATGATATGGAGGATCCTTTAGCCGAAGCAAATTTAATGGGCGGGAAATTTTATAACGATATCTAGGTGAACGGTGGCCGAGAGCTGGCCCACGAGATTATAAAAAAGAGTGAAAAAGACACCCACGACACCCGGGCAGAAGCAAAGCGAGCTGAAGAAGCTGCGGAACGCGGAAGGCATATATGTATTATTTCTTGATTATTTTAGCTTCGATACTTGCTTTGCTGCTTCGATCTGATCTGTTTACCTACTTCAGCCGAACTATCCCCACCTCCGGAGCCGTACGATCCCCTTGCTGATCCAAAAATGAAGGAAGCATTGAAAATTATAAGCATGGCAGACTCCATTATCGACGAAGTCGTCGACAAACTCTTGAACGAAGTTGCAGAAAAAGTCCTTAGAGAGGAATAGATTTTATTGTAATAATATTTTGAAATGCTGGAATGTATGGAACAATTGAAGAAAGATTATGCTTCTATTGTAACAAAACTATGTGACATTTGATGTATGTAACATTGAATCGAATATGTAAATTATTGTAATTTATTTCTTTGTGATGTATGAAATTTACACACATACCGCTTTTGAGCCTTCGACGAAAAAACACCTTCCCTTCTTTTCATGCTTCGTAAAGAAAGAGATCCCTTTTTATGGCAAGGCTGATAAAATTGTATTTCCCGAAGCTTACTTCGTGCCTTAGCACATTTTCAATTTGACGAAGCATTCGCCGAAGATTGGCTTCGTATTCGATTCTTGTGCCGGTAATGCAATATGATGTATGATGTAATGTTATGCGAAATGATGTGATGATATGATGCAAAATGATGAGGATGCCGAAGACACACACCCACACACCCACACTGGAATACAAAAGCTCTGCATCCCCTTAGGAACGACTTTTGAGCTTCTTCACCTTCTATTTCTGTGATATAAGTTCTGCATCCCCTTAGGAACGTCTTTTGAACTTCTTCGCCTTCTATTTTGGTGGTATAAGTTTTGCATCCCCTTAGGAACGACTTTTGAACTTCTTCGCCTTATATTTCGGTGGAATTTGGCTCTGCATTCCCTTTGGAATGACTTTTGAGCAGAAAACTTACACTGCGCTCCCTTAGGAATGACTTTTTGTAGCTTCGTCAATTTTGGCTCTACATTCCCTTAGGAACGACTTTTGAGCAAAAGACTTACGCTACGCTCCCTTAGAAACAACTTTTGTAGCTTCGTTTATGTTGGCTCTACATTCCCTTAGGAACGACTTTTGAGCTTCGTAAATCTGTGAAGAAGATATATTTCATTCTGGTACAGGCAGAATCATTATGAGAAATTAAAACTAAGTTTTCATTGCTTGTTCCTCATAAAGAAAGCAAAATGGCGTAGAAAGTAAAAGTATTTCAGAAGAAGGATATTGCTCAGTAGATGTGCTTTGATTCTGGTACAGTGCTATTGACCGTACGAGCTTCGGACTCCTCCCTGAAGTCACGTTGTTGTTGTGGGTGTTGGCGTCCTTCTGGCTGCTGGCTTCGGGTATAAGTAGGTTGTAATGGAGGTGGCGGTGAGAGCTGAGGCCAGGAAGCTTATGAATGGCTTGCTGAAGCAACAGAGGCTGCAGGTTGATTGCCCACATATTCTGGTATGTAGGGAGAGTGGCACGAAGCAGTCGAAGCATTTTCTCTCTCTTCCTTTCGACCTGCTGATGGATAGCTTCAAGATTCCTTATCTCCTAGTCCAACTCCTCCTTCTAGGGTGTTGGACTTGTAGCCTTCCTCTTTTGAGTTCAAGCTTCGCGCAGTGTGTCCTGGTTGACATCCAGTGGCTGCAGTGCAGCCCCTATCCATCAGCTTCGTAGCCGAAGGTGCTACGACTTGGTTGTTGAACGAAGCCATCAGCTCAACTTTGGAAGTGAGTTCACCAGAGGTAGGCACCAATGTTGGGGACTTGTTCTCAAATGCTATGAGTTAAGAACAAGGCAACACAAAATGTTAATGGTTAAAGTCCTTCGTCCTTCGAAGCATTATCTCCATTAGGATATAATGATCTTCAGACAAAGGTCATTAAGGACATACCTTCATCATCGCAGTATATATTAATGAAAGAAGAAGCATATGAAACATGAGAAATGACATGAATAATCATATGACATCATTAATATATCTTTTCTATATCATTATGAATGAGCATGAACAATATTGAATTACATTTGTACCTTCGGCTTGACAGAAGGAAAAAGTCCAAGCATGATACACGAATGAATACAAGGCAGCGTGAACAGTACGGGGGTACTGTTCATCTATTTATAGGCACAGGACGCAGCCTGTGTAAAATTACATTCATGCTCTTTATGTTTACTATGGACTTAAGGACAATCTATTGAGGACTAGATAGGCTTTTCCTCTTTAAGTCGGTTCCGTTTTTCTCTGCCGAGCCGAAGCTTCCCTGTGCGTAGCTTCTTGACTGATTCAACCTTCGTCCTGACCATGCTTTTCATATCGTGTATAGCTTCATTCCAAGTTCGAAGGTTCCTGTACATATATTATACTTGGAAAACATTGTTAGTCGCGTTTTTGAGGACCTTCGGAAGACGAAGGCCCCCAACAGCTACGACTAGCGCGAGGTTTCGAGTCACCTGAGGATCATCCTGGTACTTGGAACCTCAAGTCCTAGGCAAGTTGTGCCCTTGACCACTTTTTACCCAATAATATTCTTTAATATCACTTATTCATGCATAGGTTTAATTTTGATGGGACCCAATAGGACACCCTAGACTGGTTATCCTTTTTACCTTGTTTATCCCTAAATCATTTGGGTAGTTATGCTATTGCTTTACATGGTTTTTGGGTTAATATTTCATTATATCCATGTTCCAATTATTCTGTTATTTTATTTATGTTCATGTCAAGATCATTATCTTTAATTGGAATATGGAACTTAACTTGAGAAACACGTGCCACCATAAGGGTGGAATGGGACGCTATTGGCTGACTAACTAGGAAAGCTAGTGGAAGACTACCTTACCCGAAAGGGGCAAGGGCAGTAGGGGAGTAGGCATGCAGGGAGGTTCTCGGATTGATTTTGCTGCGATGGCGGTCAAATGAGGGATTCTTGCAAGTGCTCTTCCCAGAAACTGTAGCGGGTTTTCGGAAGCTAGTGGAACTAGGTAAAGGCCTCATAGTGTTACCGTGCCTCGCTTCCTTGGTAGAGGTGTATGGGATTCATTACCCCTTGTGTCACACCCGGTTTTAGAAGGTAAACCGAATGCGAACCATGTACGTGCCAGGATCAGAACTCATGTACACAACGATTACATAATTGGACATCATCACACAATGCTTGAATTAAATAGCAGAAAGGTACTTAATTACATCAAGATGTCTGAAACATCCATAGAGTCTAATACATATCCATAGTGTTTAACAGTAACATCAAAGTGCGGAGTAACGAAACGTAGAATGTAAGCCTACACAGGCAGCTGACTGGGGGTTTGCCACTAAAATAAACTAGAACTCGTCATAGTTCTGGAACTCCTCAAAGTCCTCCATGTTACCAGCTTCACCTCCTGAGCATTGAGAACAGTGGGGATAACTTAGGTGGGGTGGTTTGTAAAGCAAGGGTGAGTACACTTCAACGTACTCAGCAAATGTCCCGTTTGGCTAAAGTGGACTAGTTGTATGTGGAGTTTAAGGTTAAGCAGTTGCTTTTAGTTGGTCAAGTTTTATTACTATAAGTAGAGCCAAGTTTTAGTAATAACACAGTTATTACCTAGAGGTACTCCCTCCAAGAGGAAATACCAGAGATCAAAATTATAACCATCATTACTAATTATCATCATAAAAGTAACCAATGTTCTTCTAATCGAAGAGGATCCCAAGGCTATTCATAACCATGAGCACGACTAATATACCAGTTTCTAACACTCTGCATACGTCGCACACTTTAGCCATAAGTCATGATTCCCTTTCTGCCCGGGGTTCTAGCCTCCCCATTGATCACTACCAAGGTGACCTAGCAGGGTCTCACTACATAGCCTTTACAAAAATTTCCCAGAGGTCATAGTCGCCCGTTAGGTTTCTCCAGTTTGATAAACACAGTACATCTCCCCAAAGGAAGGGTGACTAACAATACCAAATCAAAGAACCTCTGCAACCAGCCTCGGCAGAGCAAGTACTATGCCTGGACCCCATTGATGGCCCTACGACGAAGCCAACTACTCCTCTGGTTCCTCTAATTAATCAACTAAGTGTGTCCCATTCCACCCTCATGGTTGCACTGTTATTACTTGTTGTCACTCCCCGAACAGGTCCTTACGGAGAGGTACTCAGGAAAATGGCCTGAGTCCCCTAAAGTATCACAAGATCAACATCGGGATAACATTATCGTATCATAAGTATTCACATCATGTTCATTGATTAAAGTAAAGCAATAGCATAAAGCTAACCATGATAACCCAAAATTGTAAACAAGAATAATGTAAATACAGACCAGTCAGTCCTTAGGTTTCAATAATGTAACGCGGGACGGTGAATTATAAAGTGTGTAGGACATAATAGGTCAGAGGACACTTGCCTTCACCAGGTTGTTGCTCAAAGGGATCTTCGGCAACACACTCAGGAACCACGAGCTGCTCGTTGTCTAAATAAAGCGAGCATACATTCAATACATTTGAAAGGTAAAAATGAACATCACATCACACATGAACAAACATTGGCACACAACTCAAAGAGGTATAGTATTAAGTACAGGGGAATGATATCAAGTTATAAAATGGACTAATCCTAATTGGGGGATTGATTACTCTCTAAGTGTTTGGAACATAACTTAAAAAGGTAAAGTAATAATTAAACGAAGAAAAGATTAAATTATAAGATGAACTGCTCTCATTTAGGATTTTGATTATCCTTTAAATGTTATCCATAATTACATACCTAATTATATTTAGCTCATTAAGGCCTAAAGGTTAAACCAAAAATGAATTCATGAAATGCAAAACACTAATCTCACAAGATTAAATATACTTTATTCCTAGGATTCTCCTTTTATTTATTTCATTAAATAAATAAATCAACATATACTTTAATTCTATATTCTAAGTGTAAAAATTAAAGTATACAGATTACAGTTGGTCATATTTTATTTGAGCGGAGAATAATCTTGTTAACATTTTGCAATTTGAACCACTAAATTTGGAGTTCATATGAAAAAGATATGAAATAACAAGTTTTGAAGTTTGAAATATGTAATTAGGGATAAATCTGTAATTAAATAAAAGTCCAGGGGGCTATTCTAAAGAAACTAGGGACCTATGCGCTAAAACAGAGGACGGTGGGTTGATTTCCTAAAACCAGGGGGTCTTAAGCAAAACTCACATGCGAAGGGGTACGGGGTAACCTCAGCCATCAGATCAGAGATCAACGACCCAGATTAGATCGCGAGGGCGCGGCTGACAAGCAGGGCTAGGGCATCAGCGGGTCAGGGCGGGCTGACCAGCTGGGCCCAAAGGCAGAGACGCGGGTGAGGGGGAAGAGAGAGGGGCGGTCAGATCCAGATCAGAGGGTTAGGATTAGATACGCTCGGGTTGGCTTTGAACTGTCCGATCTCGAACGGACGACCGAGATCTAACGGCCAGGGGCTAACTTGGGCGCGATGGCGCCACTCGGTCCCGCGGCGAGAGTTCGCCGGAGACGAGGAGGCTGGCCACGGCGGGGCTCTAGCGGCTTAGGGAAAGGGTTAGACGCGTTCAGCGTGACATGGCGAACACAATCGTGGGCGCAGAACCGGCACGGGGGCGCCACAGAATGCAGACCGCAGTGGGAAAGGTTCAGCGGCGGCGCAGCTAGCTCCGGTGAGCAATTGCGCGGGCGCTGGGGCGATACTTGGTGAAATAAAGGCATGGGAAGGGTGCTCACCTCGAGCGCGAACTCCGGGACGCTTGGAGAACGGCGGGGGTGCGATGGAGCCTTAGGTCGACGGTGGCGGGGCTCCGACTGCGGAAGAAATGCTCCGGTGAGCGTGAACCCGATGCAGCAGGGAGGGAGAGGGCACACCAAAGGGTGTCCCGAGTAGCTGACAGTAAGGCGGAGCTCACCGTGGCACTGGACGGGGCACAGGCGCGACGGCGGCCACAGAACAAGCAGTGGGCGTCGGTGGGCGGTGGCGGAGCTCTCTGCTCGCGTGGGCAGAGCGAGAGAGGGCGAGAGAGTTGGGCAGGGGGCACGAGTGAGAGAGGGGAGGTGGGCGAGCAGGGCGCGGGGCTCAAAAGGGGCGCGGGGGCACGGACGTGGCCGGAGAACGCGCGGACGTGGGCGCGTCCACAGCGGGGAGATCGTGAGCGGGAGGTTGAGGATGACTGACAGGTGGGGACGGCGAGACAGAGAGAGAGTGGGTGCGGGGGAAAAGAACGGTGCCGACAGCTCTGGCCCACGGGACAGCGAGAGAGAGGGGAGGAGAGAGAGCGCTGCTTGGCGCCGACAGGAGGGGCCCGCCTGTCAGGCACAGGGGGCGCGCGAACGCGGGCGCGCGCGGGCTGGGCTAAATGGGCCGACTTGGGCTGAAATGGCCTTTTCTATTTCTAGGGAATTTCTAATTGCTTTTCTATTTATTTTCTTTAGGGTTTTCAATTTAAATTCAAATCAAGTTTCAAATTCAAACCAAATCAAATATATGCAACAAGTCAAAGAATATTTAGACTCAATATGATGCAACATTCCATGACTCATAGGTTTTGGGCAAAATAAAATAAATAAACCTTCACTAATACCACCAATTCTAATTAAAAGAAAAAAGAGAGGGAGAAAACTAGAGAGAGAGTGAAGCTAGAGTGAGATAGAGAAGAGTAACACCTGAATTTGGATGATCATAAGAAAGAAATTTTATACCCCCAAATTCAGGGTGTTACACCTTGGCAGATGGGTAACATGACTTGTGGGTACAGGGTACAACCTCTGCAGAGTGTAAAACTGGTATACTAGCCGAGCTCACGGTCATGAGCAGCTCAGGACTTTCGCATGATTAAATTATGGAACTAAATTCAATTTGTCATTTGCATTACATGGGATTATTTATTAATTTTGTTCTATATTTATTATGGTTTGGTATTTACTTGCATCTAGTAATTGCTAATAACATTTGACCAACTTATTAAAAGCAATGCTCAGCTTTAACCCCTATTATTGATCAGCCTTACACATCACATGAACTCTCACCTTTGGTGAGTTCAGACACATTATTCCTCACAACTTGTTGAACGATGAACATGTGTGAGCTCACCCTTGCTGTCTCACACCCCTCATAGGAGAAGAATATGTGGTTCAAGAGGAGCCACACGACGAGGAGTTCGACTTGATCTAGGTGGCGTCTCCCAGTTGACTTATTGGCGCCAAGAATGGACTTTAGTTCGTTTTATATTTATAATTTATTTTTTAAGACTTCCGCTATGTAATAAGTACTCTGATGATATTATGACATTTATCTCTATACACTCTGTTATTATATGTGTTGTCTTCTTTGGCGCATATATGAGATGCACCCGGCTTTATCCCTTAAATCCAGGTGTGACATTACTCCCCAAGTCCCTAGTTACAAGCCACAACACTCCATGTTCAGTTCACCAGCAGGTGCTCCAGCAGTCCAAAGTTCAGTTCACTAGGAAACACACAAAAACACCAGTGACCAGCAAGGCAACAAGTGCTCCAGCAGCAGGCCAGCAGCAGGTAGCACCACAAAATGTGCATATCATAAGATTTCTTCATAATCATAGCACACCATGTTCATCCATGAAATATGGATTGCTCTCCACATATTCTTCCTACAAGTGTTGGTTCAAGATTAATTACAACAAAGCAAGGTTCCAAATATATTGCAATAATGGTAATGTTGGCAGTCCAATACCTCGTCATCAATTGCATAAGTAGGATTGATATGAATACTATCTATAGGTTTCAGATCAGCCATAATAGAAATGATATCTTTAGAATCTGAGAAAGGAAGAGAAAAATGTAGGACAACATGAGTGACAACATAAGCACATATCAATTTCTTTTGAATACATAAACAAAAACATGAATACCTTTTCTTGCTGTAGCAATCCAATCTTTAGTGCAAATTAGTGCTTGTACCATCTCAGGGTCAAGCTGATTTCGATACGGATCAATAACCCGTCCGCCAGCACTAAAGGTAGACTCAGAGGCAACTGTAGACACTTGTATAGCTATTGTATCACGAGCAATTTTTGAAAGAATTGGGTACTTATTTGTGTTATTCTTCCAAAATGATAGAATATCAAAATGGATTTTGCTTTATAAGAGGTTATGCCATGTATTTGTCTAGCTCACTCAAGTCATTGATGAAGACCCCTGCGTCCCTATAAGTGCGACACTGCGGTGGACTTCCTGGTGGCAGGGACACCCTTTACTGCTAAAGACAAAGACCCCTGCGTCCCTATAAGTCATAGCAAAAATAGTATTTGTACTAGTATCCTACTAAAAAATTAATATGACAAAATCATCTAATTTGGAGTACTTGCAGTAGATCCGTTGGTGTTGTCTTTGACAGAAGATGGTGGAGGAGGAGGTTCTGGTAGGAAGCTTGAAAGGCCGAGGTGCCTCTCTGGTGGCATGGATCCGTCACGAGGACGTGCACTGTTGGGGGCTTGTTCTCAAATGCTAAAAGTTAAGAACAAGGCAACACAGAAAATGTTAAATATTAAGGTCCTTCGTCCTTCACTTCATTATATCCCTTCGGGACATAAGGAACTTCGGACGAAGGTTACGAAGGACGCACCTTTGTAAACATAATAACGTAGGATGAAGCGTTTATATAAATCATGAGACATAAAATGAACATTTAAATGTTAACATAGAATCATTTCTTAACATGAATAAATGTAAATGATATCAAATTACAAATGTACCTTCGGTCCTGAGGAAAGAGAGAGCAAATGTGATGCGAAGGCAAAAAGACAGGTTCGCGTGAACAGTACAGAGGTACTGTTCACCTATTTATAGGCACAGGTCGCAGCCTGTGACAAATTACAATTATGCCCCTTACAAATGTTTACAGCATTGACTCAGACCTATATGTATAAAAAGGTCATTCTATCTCTATGTCGGTTTGAAACGCCGAAGGTCCATGAAAAGGAACCTTCGGCCATCTCTTGGAGACGACTTCAGCCGAAGCTGCTTCTTCGTGTGAGACCTTCGGCGCGCCGAAGCACGACCCCAACAGTAGCCCCTTTCGCGGTGCTAGATCGTTTTTCGTAACGAGCTTGACCCGTGAAAAAAGCCTCTTCAGCTTCGGGAAGCCGAAGGTCCAAAAAACACCTTCCCGGAGCTCGTTGCGGAGAAACGATCCGGCTTCCGAGCGCGTGCCAGGCCCACCTTGCAGAGTTACTGTTTGATCCTTGCGGTCCACTGCACAGCGAGTACAAGCGACCGCCCGTCTGGTGTAAAAATCCTGCCGCTTCGCCTTCTTACCTGCTGCACTATATAAACAAACGGGTAGGTGTGAAGTTACCACAGCATTCATTGCTATTTGCACTGTTTTGCTGCCAAAATTTTCCACCGTAGCCTTAGCTTGACTCTCAGAATCGAACGAAGGTCCGTCTCGACGCTTGCTTCGTCAGAAAGGAGAGCTTCGGAGAAAAGAAAAAAGTTTCTGACTACCCCAAACTCAGAATCACATGGCACGAGTGCGATCTACTGCCAAAGTTGTACGTGAGGGAGACGAAGCTGAAGGTTCAGACACTGTGCCCATCTCCGAAGCGATGCAGCGCTCCGGTCTAGTGACTGCGGAAGAAAGGCCTGCTGCCGAAGCAAACCCGACAACAGCCGAAGAAGAAGAAAACATTGATGGGACTGACTCCGAAGATGACTACCACATTGCCATGCCCAGCAAGCCCAGTCACCTGGATTTTGGGAAATCAACTGTCTCAAAAGCTGATCTTTCGAAGATGGTGAAAGCAGGTTATTTCAATGAAGATCAGAAGAAGCTACTCCGCTTCGGGGGAGAAGAAACCACCCCGAAGCCAGGGAAGGATGAGATTGTTATCTTCAAAAGCTTTTTAAAGGCTGGGCTGAGATTTCCTCTGCACAATATTATTGCAGAGATATTGAGGAGGTTTGGTATCTACTTTCATCAATTGACTCCTAACGCCATCGTTAGGCTCAATGTTTATATCTGGGCCCTTCGAAGCCAGGCCGTGGAACCGTTTGCTGACAGCTTCTGCCGGGTTCACGAATTACACTACCAAACAAAGGCCAGAAAAGATGGGCTGCATGATAACTTCGGCTGCTATAATTTTGCCTACCGGAAGACAACAAAGTGTCCTGTCATCAGCTACCGAAGCAAATGGCCAGCAGGCTGGAAATCTGAGTGGTTCTACGTAAAAGTTGACGAAGACAGAGAAAAATTGGTACAAAGCCCTCTGGAGTTAATCTTCGGAGAGACGAGGCCACGATGCCGCATCGGCGATCTAAAAGGTCCCACCTGGGCTGCTCTGGGTGAATTTGAAATCATTTCAAAACATATTGGCACCAGGGATCTAGTTCAGGGATTTTTGGCATTCAGAGTTTTCCCTACTCTAAAAGAGTGGGAAATGCCGAAGCTGAAGGGAGAAAAGAAGAAGGGGGAGCTGGTCCGTCTGCCCTATCACTTTAAATTCAAGAAGTACTTTAAGAAACCCTGCAAAGAGTGGTTAGACACAGTTGAGACAATGTGCAATGAAATCTTGGGGAATTACTCCAAAAAAGAGGATCAATTAATGACAGCGGCCTTCGGCACCCGACCGAAGCGAAGGCTGAACCGAGTATTCGATGCCCTGGGCTTCGAGTACCCAGACTATGAGCAGTTGAACAAGGGTGCCGAGGGCCACAAAAGAAAAAGAGTGGCCGAAAGTCTGACCAAGGATGAAGAGCAACCAGCAGCAGAGAAGAAGATTCCCAAGAAAAGGAAAATATCAACTCCGAAACGGAAAATATCCGAAGAAGAGGGGACCCCCACACCACCTTCTTCCAGCGACGTGGAAGAAATTTTAAAGGTAATGACTGAACCCATGCCCGCGAAGCTAAGTCCATTAGGGCTCCAACTGACGAAGCTTTTTCAAAAGGTGGACGAGCCGGATCAGACGAAGATAAGCAAACCCAAGCGGCAAAGAATCATTACAGTAACTGAAGTTATCGATAAGACGCCGCCAAGGGCGTCAGTTCAGAAATCAGCAGCTGCCGAAAGCACCAAAAGTGTCGAAGTCGCACCTTCAGAGGTCGCGGCTACCGATGTTAATTTAGAAAAAACCATTGAGGATATTAACAAAATTTTGGAAGACATAGATGCAGAAGAAGCTGGTGTTGCTACTGAAAAATCCATGGCCACAGTACCTGAAAAAGGAAAAGAAATAGCCGAAGATACTTCGGATGACGAAGCCTATTCCTTTCAGAATTTAATTGGACAAAAACTGACGAAGGACGAAATAGAAGAACTTAAAGACTATGCCAAATCTTGCGGCTACAAGTCAGGTGCCCTCCTATTTGGAGGTGTAGACGATGAAAAACTAGGCTGCATTCGAGACCAGACTGGTGCTAAGGTAATCGGTACTCTATCAAAGAGTATCGGTTTTCCGAAGCTAGAGATAGACATCAGCCGCTACCGACGACAACATATCGTCGGCAGCTTATTTTATTCTAACTTCAGGGTAAACAACCTTTTCTCTGGTTTTTATTGCTGTTAACAATGAAAATATTACTAACATAAGTTGTTTCTGTACAGAGCATGCTACTGAGCAAAGCTCTGAAGATGCAACAAGACTTGGAGGACAAAAAGCACGAAGCTATAATTGAAAACTTAGAAAGCAAAATAAAAGAGCAATCTGCCATCATTGAAAAGAAAGACTTCGAGCTCCAATCGACCGAAGGCTTACTGGCTGAGACTGAGGCTAAATTATCAGAGTTGAATTCGAAGCTTATCAATCAATCAAAACAATTCGAACAGGAGAAGCTAGAACTGAATTCGAAGCTTAAAGCCGAAGTCCAGACCAGCTCAGAGTTGAAGAAAACATTAACAAGCCTTCAAGACAAATGCTTGGACTTTGGCAATAATTGCATTGGACGATTAAAGAAGATATTTTACTCTGTTGGAGCCAGCAGCGGGAAATTTAACCCTTCAGCGGAAAATTTACCCCAGGCCTTCGATCATATTGAAGCTGAAATCGAAGAGCTTGACGAAGTTATAGCCGGGCACGGCGACTTCTGCGCCTGGGTAGCTTCTCGGGGTACCGCTGCTGCATTTCTGAAGGCCGGCTGCGAGCATGGAAAAATTGTCAACAGGCCCAACTTCACCTTGTCTCCATCAATCCTGGATGATATGCCTGACCTCGCCCGAAGTATCTCTAATAGATTTATAAAAATGATATGGACAAAAGGCGGGCGGGAGAAGGCTGGAGACGAAGCCCGAAGTCATCTTGAACCAGTAAGAAATGATATTTCGTACTTACCTTTTCCTTTGGGCTTGATTTTTACTTACGATTCCTTGATTCATGTAGGATGACGAAGGTGAAGATGATGCCTAAGATATGTCGCCGAAGCTGTCGCCGAAGCTGAAGCTTAATGAAGATTAGTAGAAGTGTGCTATAGAAAAACTCAGGATTTTTTTGTAACAACTCTTGTAAATAGAATTAAACTGTTCTTCTAGGAGCTTTGTACATACCTTGTAATATATTCTTACCCTTCGATTGAGGCGCTCCGATGTGGACGAAATCAGTATTTTGAGCCGAAGGCGAAAAAACACCTTCCCTTCTTTTCGTACACAACGAAGCATAAAAATAATTCTTCTTTTGTACACAACATAGCATAACAAATCATAAAAACACACTTCTCCGAAGCTTTTCTTTTACATAACGAATCATAAAAAACCACTTCTCCGAAGCTTTTTGCCGAAGCAGCCACTTGGTAACACAAATGCTATGAATGAATGCTTATGCATGCAAATGTTATGATGTAATGTAATGCACGAATGAATGTCCGAAGCATATGTCCGAAGCCACATTGTCAGCCATTACTTAGAAACAACCACACATTAGCTCTGCATTCCCTTAGGAACGACTTTGGAGCCTCTTCGCCTTTTACTTAGGCAGTATCAGCGTTGACTTTTCGCTGTAAGCTCTGCATCCCCTTAGGGACGTCTTTGGAGCTTCTTCGCCTTTTACTTAGACGGTATAAGCTCTGCATTCCCTTGGGAACGTCTTTGGAGCTTCTTCGCCTTTTACTTTCGGCGGGATCAGCGTTGACTTTTCGCTGTAAGCTCTGCATCCCCTTAGGGACGTCTTTGGAGCTCTTTTTTTTTCTCTTTTTCAGTTTCGGCACTCGATGGTGCGCTCTCAGCTTTTACATTTACATTCTTTGGGGGATTTTGCTCTTATAAAACTAAAAAGGAAAATTACATATGATGGCCCCATTAAAAACCTTTCTCCCCCTTTAGAAAGGAAAAGGGTGCCATGAAAAAGAAAAGAAAAGACAAAATTACATCAAGTTATACATAAAACCGCCGAAGCTCATCCGCATTCCAAGATCTTGGAATTTCATTGCCATCCATGTCCTTCAGTCTGTACGAACCAGGCCTTGACGAAGATGCCACTAAGAAAGGCCCTTCCCATTTCAGTTGCAACTTGCCCACTGTATCCGGGTTGGCCACTCTCCGAAGCACCAAATGTCCTGGCTCAATATTTTTTAGCCGGACTTTTCTATCTCGCCATTTGATTGTTTCAGCCTGGTATTTGTTGATATTTTCCACGGCCTGAAGCCTGATCCCTTCTAAGGCATCTTTTTCCACAAGACAAGTATCTTCGGCACCTGATTCTGCCGAAGCTACCACTCTTATTGATCCAGCTTTAGCTTCTTCTGGAGTTATTGCTTCGTCACCGAATAATAACTTGAATGGGGTAAAGCCTGTAGACCTTGATGTTGTTGTGTTGTGGCTCCACACCACTTTGGTCAACTGATCTGGCCATTTTCCCCTTGGCTGATTAAAAATTAGCTTCATTATTCCTGTCATTATGATGCCGTTGGCCCTTTCAACAAGCCCATTCGACTCCGGATGCCTGACTGATGCAAAGTGGATCTTCGTGCCAATTTGGTCACAGAAATTTCTGAAATCTTCGGAGTCGAACTGTGTTCCATTATCTACAGTGATGGCCTTCGGCACTCCGAAGCGACAGACAATATTCTGCCAGAAAAATTTTTGGACAGTGGCCGAAGTTATTGTGGCTAATGGCTTCGCCTCAATCCACTTGGAAAAATACTCCACAGCCACTATAACATACTTCAGATTGCCTTGAGCCGGTGGTAATGGACCCAGCAAATCGAGGCCCCACCTTTGCAATGGCCATATGGGTTGTATCAGCTGTGTCAAAGACGAAGGTTGCTTTTGATCTCTTGCACATTTTTGACAACCTTCGCACTTTTGAACTAACTCCGCTGCATCCGAAGCT
Source organism: Zea luxurians (assembly GCA_029449295.1). Lineage (NCBI taxonomy): Eukaryota > Viridiplantae > Streptophyta > Magnoliopsida > Poales > Poaceae > Zea > Zea luxurians. Next base: position 92,725,086 of record JAOPSE010000010.1, on the reverse strand, counting down.
GCCTTCGGCCAATAAAATCCTTGGCGGAACACTTTTCCAAGTAACGGCCTGGATCCGATGTGGGATCCGCACAGGCCTGCATGTATCTCCTTCATCAACTCTATACCTTCGGCCCTATACAAGCACTTGAGCAACGGGGCACAAACTCCATGCTTGTATAACTCCCCTTCTATCATGACATAAGGACGAGCTCTTGCTTCTACCCTTTTATTATAAGCTTCGTCATCTGATAAGAAGTTACCCTGAAGGTAAGAGATTATTTCAGTTCTCCAATCTTCACTGTACACAGGAGAAATGTTAAGGACTGCTCTTTCAAGTAGCTCCACTGAAGGTGCCTTTATTGTTTCGAAGAACACATCCGAAGGTAGCGGCAGCCCCTGTGCTGCAGACTTGGCCAACAAATCAGCATGCTCATTTTGCCCTCGAGGGATATTCTTAACAGAAAATCCTTCGAAGGAAGCTTCGATCCTTCGGACCGTGTCTAGGTATTTTTCAAGCTTCGGGTCTTTAGCCTTGCAACTTTTGTCAATATGACCCGAAACAACCTGAGAATCAGTTTTAAGGATCGCCCTTCTGATCCCCATTGCCTTTAGTTTCCGAAGACCCAGGAGCAAAGCTTCGTACTCAGCTATATTATTTGTGCAGCTGAAGTCGAGTCTTGCTGCGTAGCAAGTTTTAACCTTGGACGGAGAGACCAACACAGCAGCTGCACCTGCTCCGAAGGTTCCCCAAGAGCCATCACAAAACACTGTCCATGCTTCGGCATCTTTATTCGCTTCTTCGTCCTGAGCCCCTGGCGTCCAGTCGGCGATGAAATCTGCCAATGCTTGAGACTGAATTGAGGATCTATGCACATAATCAATGTAAAATTCATTGAGTTCTGCAGCCCATTTTCCAATACGCCCGGTAGCTTCTCTATTCCTCATGATGTCCTTCAACGGCTGCGAAGAAGGAACAATAATGTTGAATGCCTGAAAGTAATGCCGAAGCTTCCTGGATGCCATTAAAACGGCATACAACACCTTCTCCAGCTCTGTATAATTTTTCTTTGAGACATTGAGGACCTCAGACACAAAATATACTGGGACCTGCTTCTTGACTTGTCCATCAAACTTCTCCTGGACAAGCGCCGCACTTACTGCTGAGTGCGAAGCTGCCACATACAACAACAGAGGAGCCCCTGGCATTGGTGGAGTTAATGTTGTGAGATCTATTAAGTATTGCTTCAGTTCCTCGAAGGCTTTTTGTTGACTTGGGCCCCATTGAAAGACTTCAGCTGACTTCAGCACTTCGAAGAATGGCAAGTTTCTTTCTGCTGATCTGGATATAAATCTGTTGAGAGATGCCAGCCTTCCTGTCAATCTTTGGGCCCCCTTTCTTGTGGTTGGTGGCTCCATTCGAAGTATAGCTTCGATTTTATTTGGATTAGCTTCGATTCCCTTTGTTGAAACCAAGCATCCAAGAAATTTGCCCCTCTTCACTCCGAAGACACATTTTTCTGGATTCAGCTTCAGACCAGCCTGTCTGAAGCTGGCGAAGGTCTCCTGCAGATCAGCAATATGATTTTCTTGCTTCGTGCTTTTTACAATGATGTCATCGACATAAGTCAGCACATTTCTGCCTATCTGAGATTGTAGAACCTTCGCAGTCATTCTGCTGAAACTCCCTCCAGCATTCTTGAGCCCCTCAGGCATCCGAAGATAGCAATATGTACCACTTGGGGTGATGAAACTAGTCTTCGGCTCATCTTCCTTCTTCATCCAGATTTGATGATAGCCTGAGTAGCAGTCCAGGAGACTCATGAGCTCCGAAGAAGCTGCTGCGTCAACTAAAGAATCTATCCTTGGCAGCGGGAATTCATCCTTCGGACAAGCCTTGTTGAGATCTGTGAAATCAATACACATTCTCCACTTGCCATTGGCCTTCTTCACCATAACGGTGTTAGCTAACCACTCTGGATACTTCACTTCTCTGATAACTCCTGCACTGAGGAGTCTTTTTACTTCATTGCGAGCCCCTTCGGCCTTGTCATCAGACATTTTCCGAAGCCTCTGCTTTCGGGGTCTGAAGGATGGGTCAACATTGAGCGAATGTTCAATAACATCCCGATTCACTCCACAAAGATCATTGGCTGACCATGCAAAAACATCTTTGTTGTTGAATAAAAACCTTATCAAGGTTTTCTCCTGGTCTTCAGATAGTTGTGAGCCCAACAGCACCTTCTGCTCTGCTATGTCTTCACACAATAACATGGGCTTCGGCTGGTCTGCTGAAGCTGCCTTCTCCCTCCTGAATTTGTACTGTTCACAAGCTTCAGCTCCATCTATGTTATGGATTGCCTTAGAGTCAGTCCAGCTTCCTTCGGCCCTTCTAGCAGCTTCCTGACTTCCATGAATAGTAATAGGTCCTTGGTCCGAAGGTATCTTCATGCAGAGATAAGCTGGGTGAAGAATTGCTTCGAAAGCATTAAGAGTTCCGCGACCAATGATAGCATTGTAAGGATATTCCATGTCAACAATATCAAACACAATTTGCTCAGTCCTTGTGTTGTTAACAAACCCGAAGGTTACCGGCATGGTAATCTTCCCAAGTGCCACAATCTGCCGCCCTCCGAAGCCACAAAGAGGGTGCGTAGCATCATGAATCTTGTCTTCGGGCTCTTGCATTTGTCTGAAGGCTTTAGAAAATATAATGTCAGCTGCACTGCCTGTGTCAACTAGGACATTGTGGACCAGAAATCCTTTGATCACGCAAGAGATAACCATGGCATCATTGTGGGGATAATCCTTAAGCTGAAGGTCTTCCTGAGAGAAGGTAATTGGAATATGGGACCATTTTGACTTGATGAAGGGTCCCTGCACTCCAACATGCTGCACCCTTCTCTGAGCCTCCTTCTTCTGCTTCTTGTTAGCCGGCTCTGAGCAAGAACCGCCTGTTATCGGGAGCACCAGCTTCGAAGCCGAAGCAGCTCCAGCTTGATTGTTGAACGAAGCCATCAGCTCAGAAAAGTGGAAGTGAGTTCACCCACGGTGGGCGCCAATGTTGGGGGCTTGTTCTCAAATGCTAAAAGTTAAGAACAAGGCAACACAGAAAATGTTAAATATTAAGGTCCTTCGTCCTTCACTTCATTATATCCCTTCGGGACATAAGGAACTTCGGACGAAGGTTACGAAGGACGCACCTTTGTAAACATAATAACGTAGGATGAAGCGTTTATATAAATCATGAGACATAAAATGAACATTTAAATGTTAACATAGAATCATTTCTTAACATGAATAAATGTAAATGATATCAAATTACAAATGTACCTTCGGTCCTGAGGAAAGAGAGAGCAAATGTGATGCGAAGGCAAAAAGACAGGTTCGCGTGAACAGTACAGAGGTACTGTTCACCTATTTATAGGCACAGGTCGCAGCCTGTGACAAATTACAATTATGCCCCTTACAAATGTTTACAGCATTGACTCAGACCTATATGTATAAAAAGGTCATTCTATCTCTATGTCGGTTTGAAACGCCGAAGGTCCATGAAAAGGAACCTTCGGCCATCTCTTGGAGACGACTTCAGCCGAAGCTGCTTCTTCGTGTGAGACCTTCGGCGCGCCGAAGCACGACCCCAACATGCACGATGACCTCCACCTCTAACTTGCGACATCTCATGGTCACGAACTCACGATTGCCTGGTGGCCTTGGGGCAGCGCTAGCGCAGTAGTGCGGCATTGCGGTGGACTTCCTGGTGGCAGGGACTAGCAGCTGGCACGCTCGGCGACTGGCTACTTGGCGAGTGGCGGTTGCCCTACGGCCCTGCCTGGCTGCTTGCGAGTGCGAGCTACCGACCAGCGAGGCAACGCGTAGCGCAATAGCCAACACCCAACAGTGACCAGAATGGCGCAACTTAGGGTTGTCGCGCGTGCCGGTTCCCGGGCTTTGCTCCTCAGTGGGCCTCTTCGCCTCTTTGGGCCAGCCAACAGCAGCAGCACAACACAAGTGATTTCTTGGCCCACTCTAAAGCGGGAAAACCCGGGAAAATACCGGATAAAAACGGGATTTCGGAAATACAGGCGTGAGACTACCTTAATTGTTTTTGCACCTGTTTTTGGTTTGTCTCATCCTATTTTTGTATTGTTTTTATATTTTTTTGGGAATACAAAAATGGTCAGAAAAAAGAGGGAATACGAAGCGGGTCGAGACAGGAATTTTCCCATTCGTTTTCATCCATATCCCTCGTCATGACCTCGGCCTCCATGGCCGCTTCCATTTTGGGCCTTTGGAGCACGCGCTCTGTCCCCTCACGGCGGTCCCATGGCGTTGGCTCGGCCCAAGCCGTATCCCCCTTAGCGCCCTGCGGTTCCTAGCCTAGGGCGCGTGAGGACAGGTGGGTGGATTGGAGCTCTAGAATTGACATCAATGGTTTCTGTTCACCTAGTCGCTCGACCCAAGCCCATGTGGCTGTCTCCCCAGCGCCTTTTTGCCAAGCGGGGCGCGCTAAGAAGCAAACCCTAGGTGAGTCTTCTGACTTGGTTGGTTCTCGTTCTTTTCATCATTTCACCGCTCTCCTCTCTCGTCTCTGGTCCCTCCCGTCCTTCTATAGATCAAAATTCTGTGGCGGTTGGTTCGCTTCTCCGCTGCACCCCTCGGCGGCGGAGGAGTGGCTGCGTTTGAGGCCGGTGGGCCTTAGCTGACCGGTGCTTCGTCTCCAATGGACTCGAATCAGAGGAACCCCAACTGGGCCTGTTGGGGTAAGAAAGACATGAATCAAGGTGCTCAATCCTGGGGAAGAATCATAATCTCAGTTGGCATCTAAAGCCTTCCCCAGGCAAGTCTGATTCCAAAGAGGAACACATGACTTCCTCATCCGGTGATGGCGGCCAGTTAGGCAACCCTAAAACCTCCCCGCCCGTTCTTAAGAAGGAGATTGACCCTGCTCGCCGCTTCTTCTCCCAGAAATGTGGTGGTGATGGTCACCATGCCTGGGATTTCTTTAAGTCCATGTGGTGCAAGATCTGTCGTAAGGAAACACGTGTTACTGCTAGATGCGTGCTTCCGAAGCAAAGCAAACCATGCATGCCCATATTTGCATGGCAGTGGATGGTTTAGGGTTTTATCTCTCTCATTTTCAAAACCTCTTTCTAAGAAACCGAAGAGAAGTTTCAATGGTTTGGTTAAGGTGACTGAGGGTTTGGTTTCGGTTAAAGATCTGGAAAAAGACTTCGGGTTTAATTTTCTGTGGGGAAAGTCTTGGAAAGCTACCAAGTGTCACTCTGGATTTTTGATGCAGTTCCCCACTCAGGAGAGATTGGATGAGATGATAAACTTCCTAAAATTGAAAATGAAAATGTCAAGCGCCAAAATTGTTGTTGTTCCCTAGAGCTCTCAAGCAAAACCTAAGTCAAGACTTCATACTATATGGATTGTTGCCGAAAATGTTGAAAGGGAAATGTGCCTTTGGGCAATTTCAATAATGTTTTGGTGATTAAGTGCCCAACACGTTTATTCTCATGTGCCAAGTAAAGAGAAAAGTGCAAATCAAAGAGAAAGGTACGTTTCTAGACTTAGTACATTGTTTTGAGTACTAATGTGTTTTGTCTAAAGTGCTAGAAACAGTGAGAAAATAATTGGAAAAGGAGGTGGCTGTATGCAGCCAACTTCAGCTCGACTTGGCACACCGGACTGTCCGGTGGTGCACCGGATAGTGTCCGGTGCGCTAGGCTGGTCCGCGTGAAAAGGCCGCTCTCGAGACTCGACGACGGCGTACGACTATAATTCATCGGACTGTCCGGTGGTGCACCGGACTGTCCGGTGAGTCGTCCGAAGCGAACTCGTCGCTCTCGGGAAAAGGATCAGCGATGTACGGCTATAATTCACCAGACTGTCCGGTGGTGCACCGGACTGTCCGGTGAGCCAACGGTCGCCTACGCCAATGGTTGGCCACACAATCTTCGCGTGACACGTGGTCGCGCCAACGGTCGGTTGGGCACACCGGACTGTCCGGTGTGCACCGGACAGTGTCCGGTGCACCAACCAACACCGAGGACCAACGGTCGGATGCGCCAGAAATGGAAGGAGATCGCGCACCGGACAGCTACAGGGACTGTCCGGTGGTGCACCGGACTGTCCGGTGCACCACCCGACAGAAGGCAAGTTTGGCCTTCCAAGTTGGCCTCCAACGGCTCCTAGCTGCCTTGGGGCTATAAAAGGGGTCCCTAGGCGCATGGAGGAGTCACCCAAGCATTCACTAAGTATTCTAAGGCATTCAGACTCTGCTCCGCGGATTTGCTTCGTTGTGTTAGAGATTTGAGCTCTATTCGAGTCGAGGACTCCCTGTGTTGTCATTTGAGCTCGAGTCTTCACTTGTGTGCGTGGGTGTGCTGCGTATTTGAGTCTTGCATGTGTTGCTTCTCCCAACCTTACTCTATGCTTTCTTTGTGATATCCTTTGTAAGGGCGAGAGACTCCAATTTGTGGAGATTCCTTGCAAACGGGAACAATCATCTAAAGGAAAAACCATGGTATTCAAGTTGATCATCAGATCACTTGAAAGGGGTTGAGTGCAACCCCCGTCCATTGGGACGCCACAACGTGGAAGTAGGCAAGTGTTACGTGGCCGAACCACGGGATAAAAATCACGTGTCTTGTGTTGCTCTCTCTGTGATTGTTTGTGTTCACAAGAACTCGCTTGAAGCTACTTAGCCGTTCTAACACTTATAACTAAGTTTTGTGGCTATTAGTGTTTGATTTTTATAGGATCACCTATTCATCCCCCCTCTAGGTGCTCTCAATTGGTATCAGAGCCGTACTCTTCACTTAAGGGACTAACCGCCCGAAGAGATGGATCCTAACGGTAAGGGGATGATGGTCAACGACAAGGAAAAGGAGTCCTTCCTCAACGAGCCTAGAGACGACAAGCCAACCGACTCAGGCTCGAGTCACAAGAAAAGAGATGGGAAGAAGAAGAGGTACATCGAGAAGATTATCTACTACGACAGTGATGCCTCGTCTTCTTCACCATGTGACGACAACGATGACTCCTCGTCAAAGAAGAAACCGGTTAATCAAAACTATTCATTTGATTATTCTCGTATTTCGTACAATACTAATGCTCATTTACTATCAATTCCTCTTGGAAAACCTCCCCACTTTGATGGAGAAGACTATTCTTTCTGGAGTCACAAAATGCGTAGTCATTTATTTTCTCTCCATCCTAGTATCTGGGAGATTGTTAAAAACGGAATGCACTTTGATAGTACTGACAATGCCATGTTTATTAATGAGCAAATTCATAAAAATGCCCAAGCCACTACTGTTTTGTTAGCATCTCTGTGCAGAGATGAATACAACAAGGTTAGCGGCTTGGACAATGCAAAGCAGATCTGGGATACCCTCAAGATATCTCATGAGGGAAACGACGCCACCATGATCACCAAAATGGAGTTAGTGGAAGGCAAGCTAGGAAGATTTGCCATGATCAGGGGAGAAGAGCCAACACAAACCTACAACAGGCTCAAGACCCTGGTCAACAAGATTAGAAGCTATGGAAGCACAAGATGGACGGACCACGACGTCGTCCGACTAATGCTCAGGTCCTTTACAGTTATTGACCCCCATCTTGTGAATCTTATCCGTGAAAATCCCAGGTACACAAAGATGTCGCCCGAGGAGATACTCGAAAAATTTGTAAGCGGGCGCATGATGGTTAAGGAGGCAAGGTATGTAGATGACGCCTTAAATGGCCCTCTGCCCGTCTACGAGCCGCAGCCCATTGCACTCAAGGCAACTAGCAGCAAGGAGGCACTACCAAGCAAGGTAGCTCAAGTGGAGGCTGCCGGCCTCAACGAAGATGAGATGACGCTTATCATCAAGCGCTTCAAAACCGCACTTAAAGGACGCAAGGAATACCCCAACAAGAACAAAACAAGGGGAAAGCGCTCCTGCTTCAAATGCGGTAAGACTGGTCATTTTATTGCTCAATGTCCTGATAATGAAAATGACCAGGGACAAGAAAGACATGGGAAGAAGGAGAAGAAGAAAAGCTATAGGAAGGCGAAAGGCGAGGCCCATCTTGGAAAAGAATGGGATTCCGACTGCTCCTCATCCGACTCCGATGATGAGGGACTAGCGGCCTCAGCCTTTGACAAGTCTTCTCTCTTCCCCAATGAACGCCATACATGTCTCATGGCCAAGGAGAAGAAGGTAAGTGTTCGAGAAACCCCTAAGTACACTACTTCTAGCGATGATGATTCTTCCGATGATGAAGTAGATTACTCTAGCTTATTTAAAGGTTTAGATAGAGCTAAAGTAGAGAAAATTAATGAATTAATTGATGGTCTAAATGAAAAATATAGATTGCTAAAGAAGCAAGAAGACATTTTATATGAGGAACATGACAAATTTGTTAGTGTACAAAAGTCTCTTGCTTTAGAAACTAAGAGAAATGAAATGTTATCTTCTGAGTTATCTGCTTGCCATGAATCTATCTCTAGTTTAAAGATTTTAAATGATGATTTAAGTGCTAAGCTAGAGGAAGTTAACAAATCTAGTTCATGTGTAGAACATGTTGTTATTTGCAATAGATGTAAAGACTTTGATGTTGATACTTGTAATGAACATCTTATTGCTATTACTAAATTAAATGATGAGGTGGCAAGTCTTAATGCTCAACTTAAGACTTGCAAAAGTGATTTTGATAAATTAAAGTTTGTTAGGGATGCCTACACTATTGGTAGACACCCCTCAATTAAGGATGGGCTTGGTTTTCGAAAGGAAGCCAAGAACTTAATAATCAAAGGACTTCCGTTCTCAACAAGGAGAAAGGGAAGGCTCCTATGGCTAGTAGTCCCCAAAGAAACCATGCCTTTATTTATGATAGGAATATTGCTAGTCGCACTCATTACAATAGGAGTTATGATCATGCTGCTTATAACTCACATGCCATGTTTGCCTCTAGTTCTACTTTTGTTCATGGTAGAAGTAGGCCTAGGAGAAATCATGTTGTGTCTCATTCTCCTAGAAAAATGTGCAATGGACCCTCTACTATTTACCATGCTTGTAATGCTTCTTTTGTTCTTTCATGTAGAAATACAAAAGTGGTTGCTAAGAAGTTGGGATCCAAATGCAAGGGAGATAAAACTTGTATTTGGGTTCCAAAAGTTATTTTGACTAACCTTGTAGGACCCAACAAGAGTTGGGTACCTAAAACCCAAGCTTAAATTCCTTGCAGGTTTATGCATCCGGGGGCTCAAGCTGGATTATCGATAGCGGATGCACAAACCACATGACGGGGGAGAAGAAGATGTTCACCTCCTACGTCAAGAACAAGGATTCCCAGGATACGATTATATTTGGAGATGGGAATCAAGGCAAGGTCAAATGTTTGGGAAAATAGCCATCATAAGCGAGCACTCTATTTCAAATGTATTTTTAGTAGAGTCATTAGGATACAACCTCCTGTCTGTAAGTCAATTGTGTCACATGGGTTACAATTGTCTTTTTACAAATGTTGATGTATCTGTCTTTAGAAGGAGTGATGGTCCATTAGCTTTTAAGGGCGTATTAGACGACAAACTCTACTTAGTTGATTTTTCGAAAGAGGAGGCCGATCTAGATGCATGCTTAATAGCTAAGACTAGTATGGGCTGGCTGTGGCATCACCGTCTAGCACATGTCGGGATGAAGAACCTTCATAAACTTCTAAAGGGAGAACATGTGTTAGGACTAACCAATGTTTGTTTCGAGAAAGATAGACCTTGTGCAGCTTATCAGGCACGAAAATAGGTGGGAAACACTCATCACAACAAGAATGTGATGACAACATCAAGACCACTGGAGCTTCTTCACATGGACCTCTTTGGACCCGTTGCCTACCTCAGCATCGGGGGAAGTAAATATGGTCTTGTAATTGTTGATGATTTTTCCCGCTTCACTTGGGTATTCTTTTTGCAAGATAAATCAGAAACCCAAGGGACCCTAAAGCGCTTTCTAAGGAGGGCTCAAAACGAATTTGAGCTCAAGGTGAAAAAGATAAGAAGCGACAATGGGTCCGAGTTCAAGAATCTGCAAGTGGAGGAGTATCTTGAGGAAGAAGACGTCAAGCACGAGTTCTCCACTCCCTACACACCACAACAAAACGGTGTGGTAGAGAGGAAGAACAGGACGCTTATCGACATGGCGAGAACGATGCTTGGAGAATTCAAGACGCCCGAGCGGTTTTGGTCGGAAGCTGTGAACACAGCTTGCCACGCCATAAACCGGCTCTACCTACATCGCCTTCTCAAGAAGACCACATATGAACTCATTACCGGTAACAAACCCAACGCTTCTTACTTTCGTGTATTTGGGAGCAAATGTTACATTCTGGTGAAGAAAGGTAGACATTCTAAGTTTGCTCCCAAGGCAGTAGAAGGGTTTTTACTAGGGTATGACTCAAATACAAAGGCGTATAGGGTCTTCAACAAATCTTCGGGATTGGTTGAAGTCTCTAGCGACGTTGTATTTGATGAGACTAATGGCTCTCCAAGAGAGCAAGTTGATCTTGATGACATAGATGAAGATGATGTTCCGACGGCCGCAATGCGCACGATGGCGATAGGTAATGTGCGACCACAGGAACAACAAGAGCAAGATCAGCCATCTTCCTCTACAATGGTGCATCCCCCAACTCAAGATGATGGACAGGTTCCTCAAGAAGAGGCGTGTGATCAAGGGGGAGCACAAGAAGAACAAGTTATGGAGGAAGAAGCACCACGGGTCCCTCCAACTCAAGTTCGAGCGACGATCCAATGACATCACCTCGTTGACCAGATTCTAGGTGACATAAGAAAGGGAGTAACTACTCGCTCAAGTTTAGCTAACTTTTGTGAGCATTACTCGTTTGTCTCTTCTATTGAGCCTTTCAGGGTAGAATAGGCCTTGCAGGATCCGGATTGGGTGTTGGCCATGCAGGAAGAGCTCAACAACTTCAAGAGAAATGAAGTTTGGAGCCTGGTGCCACGTCCAAAGCAAAATGTTGTGGGAACCAAGTGGGTGTTCCGCAATAAGCAAGACGAGCACGGGGTGGTGACAAGAAACAGGGCTTGACTTGTGGCAAAAGGTTATGCCCAAGTCGCAGGTTTGGATTTTGAGGAGACTTTTGCTCCTGTGGCTAGGCTAGAGTCTATTCGAATATTATTAACCTATGCCGCTCACCACTCTTTCAGGTTGTTTCAAATGGATGTGAAGAGCGCTTTCCTCAACGGGCCAATCAAGGAGGAGGTATACATGGAACAACCCCCTGGCTTTGAGGATGATAGGTATCCCGACCACGTTTTTAAGCTCTCTAAGGCGCTTTATGGACTTAAGCAAGCCCCAAGAGCATGGTATGAATGCCTTAGAGATTTCTTAATTGCTAATGCTTTCAAGGTTGGGAAAGCCGATCCCACTCTCTTTACTCAGACTTGTGATGGTGACCTTTTTGTGTGCCAAATTTATGTCGGTGATATAATATTTGGTTCTACTAAACAAAAGTCTTGTGAGGAGTTTAGCAGGGTGATGACAAAAAAGTTCGAGATGTCGATGATGGGCGAGTTGACCTACTTCCTTGGGTTCCAAGTGAAGCAACTCAAGGATGGCACCTTCCTCTCCCAAACGAAGTACACACAAGATCTTCTCAAGAGGTTTGGGATGAAGGACGCCAAGCCCGCGAAGACACCGATGGGAACCGACGGGCATGTCGACCTCAACAAAGGAGGTAAGTCCGTTGATCAAAAGGCATACCGGTCTATGGTAGGATCATTACTTTATTTATGTGCTAGTAGACTGGACATTATGCTAAGTGTATGCATGTGTGCTAGATATCAATCCGATCCTAGGGAATGTCACCTTGTGGACGTTAAGCGAATTCTTAGATATTTAGTTGCTATGCCTTGCTTTGGGATCTGGTATCCAAAGGGGTCTACCTTTGACTTAATTGGATACGCAGACTCTGATTATGCCGGGTGCAAGGTAGATAGGAAGAGTACATCAGGGACTACCAATTCCTAGGAAGGTCCCTGGTGTCCTAGAGTTCTAAGAAACAAACATCCGTTGCCCTATCCACCACTGAGGCCGAGTATGTTGCCGTAGGACAGTGTTGCGTGCAACTACTTTGGATAAGGCAAACCCTCTGGGACTTTGGCTACAATCTGAGCAAAGTCCCACTCCTATGTGACAATGAGAGTGCAATCCGCATGGCGGATAATAATGTTGAACACAGCCGCACTAAGCACATAGACATCCGGCATCACTTCCCGAGGGATCACCAGCAAAAGGGAGATATTGATATTTTTCATATTAGCACCGAGAACTAGCTAGCCGATATCTTCACCAAGCCATTGGATGAGAAAACATTTTGCAGGTTGCGTAGTGAGCTAAATGTCTTAGATTCATGTAACTTGGATTGATCTATAGCATACATGTGTTTTATGCCTTTGATCATGTTACTTTGAAGCATTTACATTACTTGTTGTATATCTGTGGTGCTCAAGTTGTAGAAGACCTCCCCGGACCTCACAAGTCCATATGCAAATGGTACACTTATTTAGGGGGAGATATGCTACAACTTGATCCTTTGAGACTAACCTTTGTGTTTGAGTATTTTTGATGTAGTATCAAAGGTGCATTGAAAGGGAAAATGGACTTGGACGTTGCAAAGACTTCCACTGCACTCCGGTATTGGTGTACTTAATTCCGAGTTCATTCCTATGCTCTATTTGCCTTTTTGCTCTTAATTGACATTTTTTGGTGAGGCAATGGGGTTAAAGGGCCAAGAATGATCCTGTTTTGGTGCTTAATGCCAAAGGGGGAGAAATTAAGGCCAAAAGCAAATGGATCAGCTACCACTTGTGAATTTTGAAAACAATAGAGTTAGAACTTTTGATTTGTCCAAAATACTCTTATTGCAAAATTTAGTCTCTTGTGGGGAGAATTTTTGATTATGGAAAAAAGGGGAGTTTTTGGTACTTGATCAATTTTTCATTGAAATATCTCTCTTTGTGCCTAAACAAGTGTGTTTGACTTAGAGATAGAAAAATGAATTTGATTTGCAAAAACAAACCAAGTGGTGGCAAAGAGCGACCCAAATATGCCAAATTATAGTAAAAAACAATTTGGTCTTCTATTGCATTGATTTTGCACTTCTCTTGTTGCTTTTTGTTGTGTTGGCATAAATCACCAAAATGGGGGAGATTGAAAGGGAAATGTGCCTTTGGGCAATTTCAATAATGTTTTGGTGATTAAGTGCCAACACGTTTAATTAAGTTCTCATGTGCCAAGTAAAGAGAAAAGTGCAAATCAAAGAGAAAGGTACGTTTCTAGACTTAGTACATTGTTTTGAGTACTAATGTGTTTTGTCTAAAGTGCTAGAAACAGTGAGAAGAATTGGAAAAAGAGGTGGCTGTGTGCAGCCAACTTCAGCTCGGCTTGGCACACCGGACTGTCCGGTGGTGCACCGGACAGTGTCCGGTGCGCCAGGCTGGTCCGCGTGAAAAGGCCGCTCTCGAGACTCGACGGCGGCGTACGGCTATAATTCACCGGACTGTCCGGTGGTGCACCGAACTGTCCGGTGAGTCGTCCGAAGCGAACTCGTCGCTCTCGGGAAAAGGATTAGCGCCGTACGACTATAATTCACCAGACTATCCGGTGGTGCACCGGACTGTCCGATGAGCCAACGGTCGCCTGCGCCAACGGTCGACCGCACAATCTTCGCGTGACACGTGGTCGCGCCAATGGTCGGTTGGGCACACCGGACTGTCCGGTGTGCACCGGACAGTGTCTGGTGCGCCAACCAACACCGAGGACCAACGGTCAAATGCGCCAGAAATGGAAGGAGATCGTGCACCGGACAGCTACAGGGACTGTGCGGTGGTGCACCGGACTGTCCGGTGCACCACCCGACATAAGGCAAGTTTGGCCTTTCAAGTTGGCCTCCAACGGCTCCTAGCTGCCTTGGGGCTATAAAAGGGGTCCTTAGGCGCATGGAGGAGTCACCCAAGCATTCACTAAATATTCTAAGGCATTCAGACTCTGCTCCCGCGCATTTGCTTGGTTGTGTTAGAGATTTGAGCTCTATTCGAGTCAAGACTCCCTGTGTTGTCATTTGAGCTCGAGTCTTCACTTGTGTGCGTGGGTGTGCTGCGTATTTGAGTCTTGCGTGTGTTGCTTCTCCCAACCTTACTCTGTGCTTTCTTTGTGATCTCCTTTGTAAGGGCAAGAGACTCCAATTTGTGGAGATTCCTCGTAAACGGGAACAATCATCTAAAGGAAAAACCGTGGTATTCAAGTTGATCATCGGATCACTTGAAAGGGGTTGAGTGCAACCCTCGTCCATTGGGACGCCACAACGTGGAAGTAGGCAAGTGTTACGTGGCCGAACCACGGGATAAAAATCGCGTGTCTTGTGTTGCTCTCTCTGTGATTGTTTGTGTTCACAAGAACTCGCTTGAAGCTACTTAGCCGTTCTAACACTTATAACTAAGTTTTGTGGCTATTAGTGTTTGATTTTTACAGGTGTTGGGGACTTGTTCTCAAATGCTAAGAGTTAAGAACAAGGCAACATAAAAAGTGTTAAGTGTTAAAGTCCTTCGTCCTTCTAAATATTATTCCCCTTCGGGAAACAATGAGTTTCGGACGAAGGTCACAAGAGACATACCTTCGTAAATATAACAAGTAATGACGAAGGATTCATATAAAGCATGAAATATAATATAAACATCATCACAGAATCATTTCTATTTTATTAACATGGAAAAATAGAAATGATTTCAAATTACAAATGTACCTTCGGTCTTGATAGAAGGTAAAAAGTACAAACGTGACGCAAAAGCAAATGCCAAGTCAGCGTGTCCAGTACGGGAGTACTGTTCATCTATTTATAAACGCGGGACGCAGCCCACGTAAAATTACATCCATGTCCATTACATTTGTCAATGACTTATGGAAATCTGTCAAGGCCCACTTAGTCTTTTCATCTTTAAGTCGGTTCCCCCCTCTGCTATCGCGACGAAGCTTCCCTGCGCACAGCTTCGGCTGTGCACCATCCTTCGTGGAGCTTGGTAATCAGCTCGTCCTTCGTCTGGTTCAGGCTTCGTCCTGACCGTGCTTCATGTTCATGATTCTGAGTCCGAGGATACCTGTTCACATAATCCACTTGGAAAACATTGTCAAATCATGTTTTTGAGGACCTTCGGAGGACGAAGGCCCCCAACAGTAGCCCCTCGCAATATTAATTTGTTAATGATAAATTCAGATTGCGATATGGACGAAGGCCTTGAGCCGAAGGTCCGAAAAAACACCTTCCCTTTGCTAGAATAGCAACATTCACTGACAAGCGGGGTCCTTTAATTTTCAACGCCCTGGGGGTATAAATAAGATCATACCGCAAACTTATTTGGTACGCACACTTGCCATTTGCTTTGGCCCACTAAATTTTTAGCTCTTGTGCACTAAGATTTGCTGATCTTTTTGATTTTTAAGCTTCGGCCTTGAAAACAGTTTTTTAGCGTTTCCGAAGATGTCTGAAGGTAAGAAGATCCCTGCTGAGACGAAGCTGAGTCTCGACGAAGAGAAGAACCTGGGGTTCCTTATAGCGATGGCGGAGACCAATACGGAGAAAATCACCAAAGAGATTCTTGAAGGTTTGTCCGAAGATACTGGTGACAGCGACAGTTTCGATGTAGAAAGTGGTGGAGAAGAGTCCGAAGATCGACCATGGCGGCCAAGTCACACGGTTTTCGGGAAAACCACTATTAAGCAGAGTCACATTGATAATATGAGGGGGCGGTATTTTTGAGATATATCTATTGTGAGGGCTGACGCTGGAGAGAAGACTTCTCCCACCCCCGAAGAAGATGAAGTCGTAATCTTCCGAAGCTTTCTCAAGGCTGGGCTTCGATTCCCCCTAAGTAAGTTTGTTGTTGAGGTACTGAAAACATTTCAAGTCTACCTGCACCAAATTACTCCCGAAGCTATCATAAGAATGGGGATGTTTGTCTGGGCTGCGAGAAGCCAAGGTTTAGAACCAAATGCTAAAAGCTTTTGCAACATTCATGAGTTGTTATACGAGACGAAGCCCTGGGGGAAAGAACAATATCACAACAACTTTGGGTGTTACAGCTTTGGTGCCCGCTCCGGGTCAAGCCGTCCTGTGCCAACCTTTCGGAAGAGGTGGCCCGGAGCCTGGATGACTGAATGGTTCTATGTAAAGAATGACTTAACAGCGCAAGAAAATGTCAAGAGTATTATTATGCGCCCCATCTGGCAACGCTTCGGACTTCGAAGGCCGAAGGTTGAAATGGATGAAGCAGCCGAGGAATGCCAAAGAGCCTTCGGCGTGATCTGCTCTTTCATTGGGACAAGGGACTTGGTCCAAGAGCATATTGCCTTCAGGGTGTGGCCACTTGCAGGAAAGTGGGAAATGCCGAAGGAGACCATCAAAGAGTCCGACGAAGGCGGACTGGTCAGACTGAAATACACATTCAAATATGCGGATAAGTTTGTTGAACCTGATGATGACTGGTTGAAAAGCATTGAAACACTAAGTGACGAACTGCTTGGGGCATATTCGAAGGCCGAAAATACTGCGTTATCAGCAGCCTTCGGAGGCCGAAAGAAGAAAAGGCTCAACCGGGTATTTGACGCAGTCGGGTTTGTCTACCCTGACTATCATTATCCGGTATTGGGTCGCAAAAGAAAAATTACTTCTCCTGCGACAGAAGCTACCACGAGTGCCACTAGTGAGCCAGCGCCGCAAAGGAAAAAGATGAAGGTGCTCACCCACCGAGCGCGCTTTATTGAGCCGGCCACAGTGCCAAAATTTATTGGTGAAATCTCTTTGGCCTCTGAAGCTACAGAACCAGCTCCAGTGCCGAAGATAGAAGAGAAAACTGAAGCACCTTCAGCCGAAAAAGCAGAAAAACCGAAGATTGAAGAGCAAAAAATATCAGAAATCTTAAGTCCTTCAGCAACTGTTGAAACAACAAAAAATCAAAAGGGCCCGTCGGTGACCCCGAGAAGAAAAAGAATGGTGAACGTGTTAGATGTTTTGGAGACAATTAAGTCTTCAAGCACAACTCCAAAAGGGACTATTGAAGTTGCTGAAGTGTCTACCGAAGCTGAAGTTGCTGAAGCTTCGAAGCAACAGCCTGAAGCTGAAGCTGGGCCTTCAGAGCCCACCAAGGAACAATCTTTGGAGACCGAGAAAATATCAGAACCAGCTTTGGTTAAAGAAATTGACACTGCCGCCCCCGAAGCTCCTTCCAGCACATGCGATTACATCGTGCGACATGCTTCGGGGAAGAAATTATCTGAAGAAGAGACTTATGAAGCGAATCACTATGCTAGAGAGTTAAAGTATCCGAAGGGGGCAGTAGTATTCAATGGGACAAATGAAGATGACTTCCTATACTGCCTCCCTGATAACAAAGAATTATCTGTCTGCCGGGAGATGGCTAGAAGTATGGGTTTCCCGAAGCTCGAAGCTGGATTATGTGCTATGACGAAGGAAGATCTCGCGGACAGTCTTGCGTACAATAGCTTAAAGGTATGGGAATTAGACGCTTGGAAAATTTTTTTTATTACGTAATTCATTCTTTTATTCTTATATAGATTCTTTTTCGTATAGGGTTTAATCCTAAGCAACGCATTAAGAGCACAAAAGAGTGCCGAAGATGAAAGCTACGAAATTGCGTTCAATAATTTACGTTCAGAAGTTATTAAACTGAGAAACGAAGCTCTAGAAAAAGACAAAATTCTGCTTACATTAGTAGACAAGGTAAAAAAGGACGAAGCTGCTGTGAAGGTTCAGGCCGAAGCTCACAGACGCGAGATTAAAGATCTTCAGAAGCAACTGGCCCGGGCGAAAGAAGAACGCATACTTGAAGAAACAAGACGGGAATGTAGCGACCAATGGGCCGATCATTTGGAAGCAACCGTGGAAGAGCTTCGGTCTTCTAAGAAAAAATGCTACGAAAAATCCATGGAATGCGTGAAGAAGATTAAAACCAGCTTCACCAGCGTGGGCGCCTTTTCCAGTGAAGAGAATTTCTCAAGAGGCAATCCCGAAGGTCCACTGGAATGGATCGGTCACGAAGCAGAGGCCTTCGAGGAAATCCTGAATAGCCGTGGCGACATCTGCGCTTTTTCGGGCGCCAGGGGAGTTGCTTCTGTCTTGGAGAAGAAAGGTTGCGGGCATGTAAAATCTTTAGCTCAGTCCGAAGCTGCCTTATCCTCCGAAGACATCAAGGACCCCTCGGCCGAAGCAAGCATGGTTGGTGGCAAATTCTTTACTGATATCTGGGACAACGGCGGCCGAGAAATGGCGCAAGAAATCATTCAAAGGAGTGAAAAAGGCATCCATGATGCTAGGAAAGTGACAGAAGCTGCCGAAGGGCATATAGGTATTAATTAGTCGCTCTTGTTGTGTTGTAATTTTTATTTCAAACTTTGCTCGCGGTTTGTAATAGTAATGCAAAAATATTCTGCTTCCTCAGAACCTGCTGGATCGTCAATTGACCCTCACACAAAGGAGGATGACGAAATCAAACAAATGGCCGAAGCTATCATGGATAAAGTTGTTGAACAACTTCTAAATGAGGCTGCCGAAGTAGTATTAAGGGAAGACTAGGTGTTATTAGAAAAACATTTAAAGTGTGATCTATGTAATATTTTGTACATTTGAATGTAATATTCAAGTCTCTTTTCATTATTCAATTCTTTACGATGCATGAAATTCTACATACATACCATTTTTGAGCCTTCGGCGAAAAAACACCTTCCCTTCTTTTCATGCTTCGTGAAGAAGACTTCATTAAAACTATTCTGATGAATCACGTCCACGCTTCGTGGAAACATTCTCCGAAGCTGTGCAATTTCGATATTACTCTGATGAAGCTCGTCCATACTTTGAAAAAACTTTCTCCGAAGCTGTACTCCGAAGATTATCATTGTATTTCCTCGTGACTTTACACAATTTGCACTTTCTTAAAGCATCCTTTCGAAGATTGATACTGTGTCCCCTTCTTTTGCCATATGCAACATGATGTATGATGCTTATGCTATGCAAGATGATGTGATGATGTTATGTTATGCAAATGACGTTTGTTCCGAAGATACACGCAAAATATCTTTATAAGCTCTGCATTCCCTTAGGAACGTCTTTGGAGCTTCTTCGCCTTTTACTTAGACGGTATAAGCTCTGCATCCCCTTAGGAACGTCTTTGGAGCTTCTTCGCCTTTTACTTAGGCGGTATAAGCTCTGCATCCCCTTAGGGACGTCTTTGGAGCTTCTTCGCCTTTTACTTAGGCGGTATCAGCTCTGCTTCCCCTTAGGGACGTCTTTGGAGCTTCTTCGCCTTTTACTTAGGCGGTATAAGCTCTGCATCCCCTTAGGGACGTCTTTGGAGCTTCTTCGCCTTTTACTTAGGCGGTATCAGCTCTGCATCCCCTTAGGGACGTCTTTGGAGCAAAAAACTTACACTGCGCTCCCTTTGGAACGGCTTTTTGTAACTTCGGCAACTTACTCTGCGTTCCTTAGAACGACTTTTTGTTGCTTCGAAGGATTTTTAATAATTCGAAGGTCCTCCTTGTTACCGCAAATTTTTAAGCTTCAGCAACTTAAGCCTGTGGAGAAGATAGGTTTTCCTCATAACCAACCACGAAATTATTATATGAAAACTGAAATGTTCTTTATTACACAAAAAATAGAACTTAAACGGAAAAGACTGCTATCAAAGTAGGATATATGTCAATAAATGTGCTTCGACTCTGGCACAGTACTATTGACTGTGCGAGCTTCAGATTGCTCTCTGAGATCCCTTTGGTGCGGAACATATTGGCTCCCTTCTGGCTGTTGGCCTTGTTGCAGCGGAGGTGGAGGCGGGGGCTGTTGCCATGAAGCTTGGGGTTGACTCGCCGAAGCTACGGAAACTGCAGGGTGGTTGCCCACGTATTCCGGGATGTAAGGCTGATGGTACGAAGCAGTATGCATGACCTGCTTCGGCTGGCCCTGTTGCGCTGCAGCTTCTGCTAGCTCCTTTTGTTTCTGGATGGTGACATGGCACATCCTGGTGGTATGGCCCTTGTTTTCACCACAGAATAAGCAAAATATCCTCCTTGGTTGATCTCCAAATCTTCCGCCGAAGCCCCTGGCGCCTCTGCCTCTTGGAGCTGGTGGCCGGAAGAAAGTTTGCTGTTGCCCCGAAGCTTGTGAGGAGCACTGCGGTCTATTCTGCTGACTCCCCTTATCATCATTTTGAGTGGAGTTGTGGATGGACCTGACATGCCTCGGATAGAATCTTCCTCCGAAGCCCCTGGTCATCTCAGAAAATCTGAAGGCCTCCTCCCTTCTTTGGCGAAAGTCATTATCGGCACGAATGTACTCGTCCATCTTTTGGAGCAACTTCTCCAGAGTCTGAGGAGGCTTCCTAGCAAAGTATTGAGCTGCAGGTCCAGGACGAAGCCCCTTGATCATGGCTTCGATGACAATTTCATTGGGCACCGTTGGTGCCTGCGCCCTCAAACGCAAGAACCTTCTGACATACGCCTGAAGGTATTCTTCATGATCCTGAGTGCACTGGAACAATGCTTGAGCAGTGACCGGCTTTGTCTGAAATCCTTGAAAGCTGGTTAACAACATATCCTTCAGCTTCTGCCATGAGGTGATCGTTCCTGGTCGAAGGGAGGAATACCAGGTCTGAGCAACACTCCTGACGGCCATAACGAAAGACTTTGCCATGACTGCAGCATTGCCCCCATACGAAGACACTGTTGCTTCGTAGCTCATCAAGAACTGCTTCGGGTCTGAGTGGCCGTCGAACATGGGAAGCTGGGGTGGCTTATAGGATGGAGGCCAGGGTGTAGCCTGCAGCTCAGCGGACAGAGGAGAAGCATCATCGAAAACAAAATTTCCATGATGGAAATTGTCATACCAGTCATCTTCGTTGAAGAAGCCCTCCTGATGAAGGTCTTTTTGTTGAGGCCTTCGGTTCTGCTCATCGTGGGTAAGATGACGAACTTCTTCAGAAGCTTCGTCTATCTGCCTTTGCAGCTCAGCTAGCCTGGCCATCTTTTCCTTTTTCCTCTGCACCTGTTGATGGAGCATCTCCATATCCCTGATCTCTTGGTCTAGTTCATCCTCCTGAAGCGTCGGGCTGACGACCTTCCTCTTCTGGCTTCGGGCCTCCCGAAGAGAGACGGTCTCCTGGTTGGGGTCCAGCGGTTGCAGTGCTGCAGCCCCAGTCGCTGAAGCTTTCTTCGGCGCCATAGCGAAGGTCTATAGCTTCCGAAGGTGTTCAAAAAACTCGAAGTGGAAGTGAGTTCACCGGAGGTGGGCGCCAATGTTGGGGACTTGTTCTCAAATGCTAAGACATAAAAAGTGTTAAGTGTTAAAGTCCTTCGTCCTTCTAAATATTATTCCCCTTCGGGAAACAATGAGTTTCGGACGAAGGTCACAAGAGACATACCTTCGTAAATATAACAAGTAATGACGAAGGATTCATATAAAGCATGAAATATAATATAAACATCATCACAGAATCATTTCTATTTTATTAACATGGAAAAATAGAAATGATTTCAAATTACAAATGTACCTTCGGTCTTGATAGAAGGTAAAAAGTACAAACGTGACGCAAAAGCAAATGCCAAGTCAGCGTGTCCAGTACGGGAGTACTGTTCATCTATTTATAAACGCGGGACGCAGCCCACGTAAAATTACATCCATGTCCATTACATTTGTCAATGACTTATGGAAATCTGTCAAGGCCCACTTAGTCTTTTCATCTTTAAGTCGGTTCCCCCCTCTGCTATCGCGACGAAGCTTCCCTGCGCACAGCTTCGGCTGTGCACCATCCTTCGTGGAGCTTGGTAATCAGCTCGTCCTTCGTCTGGTTCAGGCTTCGTCCTGACCGTGCTTCATGTTCATGATTCTGAGTCCGAGGATACCTGTTCACATAATCCACTTGGAAAACATTGTCAAATCATGTTTTTGAGGACCTTCGGAGGACGAAGGCCCCCAACAACAGGATCACCTATTCACCCCCCTCTAGGTGCTCTCAAATGTTCCTGGAGAATTACAAAATTATCAAACCATATGTGAACTTGGTTCCACAATTGGTGTTGTTGAGGAGGTGAACATGTTATCCTTAGACAATAAGGATATTGTAAGGTTCAAGGTCCATGTCAAAAGTGTGGCCATGATCCCCCCTATTGTTGAGGTTGGGGTAAAACCCTTCTTGTATGACATCTTCTTAAGAATTGATTCCTTATTTTAAGAAGGCTGGGATGATGATTCCATCAGTTTAGGAAAAAGAGCTTCTGTGGAGACGCATGGCCATGATGTCCTAGTGTTTGAAAATCTGGGAAAAAGCCAGAAATGATGAGGAGACCTATGGAGTTGATGATAATCCTTCTGGAATCCTTGGAGGATCCTCTTCTCAGGGGAACAATTCCTTAAGGTTGTATGAATTGCTTGAGAAAGACATGCTTGACATGAAATTGGATAGAAGCAATGAGGATAAGATCAATGATGGCTTTGATGATAGTGAAGATGATATACTGAGCTCCCAAGATCTAGAGGAATATGCCAAAGATGATGATACACTTACCCAAGAGTGCCAAAACAAAGGAAAGAATGCAGTGGATGAACATATGAGTGTTGATGTCCCTCAAGACAGTGTGGGAAAAAAGTCGTTGTCACATGTTCAGAAATTATGGATGGTACCAGAAAATGTAGTAGGTTTGAGGCGGGTGACGACATGAAAATCGCTGACAAAGCTACGACCAGAGCTGTGGCCAGGGATGCATTTCTAAACAAAGGTATGTCCTCAAACCCTTTCTCCTTAATCAATGCTGATAATTATTTGCTTATTATTATAGCTGATAAATTAGGAGTTGGCCTGGGTGTCTCTTCTGCTGATGCTGTCATGAATTTAGAGCTTATTAAATCCTTAAAAGTGACTAGAAATAGTCTTGTTGCTCAATCTGTTAAGAATTGTGATGATTCAAATAATTGTAGGGGTGTGCAAACTGAAGTGGATAGTAATATCCATGAGGAGTCTGACTCTACTTCTGTTCATGAGCTAGAAAATGTGATGGTCCTAAGAAGGGGTAGCAAAACTCCCCATAAGAAAAAGTCAACAAGAAAGAAAAAAAGAAAACCCCTCTCAAGCTTATGTATACACCTAATATGAGGAGGGATGATGATTGTGCCTCACTTCCCCTTTCAAATTCTGAATGATTGGCTTAAGTTGGAATTGTTAATGGTTGGGGAAAGCAGTTAAGTTTGAGTTTCTTAAGGAACTCATCAAATAAGAAAAAGTTGATTTCATTGGTTTGCAAGAAACCAATAAAAAAGATTTCAGTGATGCTTGCCTTAGTAGTATTAGGGGTAATAAGAACTTTGCTTGGTATTGTCCCTTCCCAATGGTAGTTCTGGTGGGCTCTTGTCTGGTTTCAACTCTGAGGTTTTTGATGTCAGGGAACAAGAGTTGGGTGAATTCATGATTAGAATGCTTGTGTTTCATAAAGAGAGTGGATTCATTTAGAATTTTATTAATGTCTATGGGGCTACCCAAGATGATCATAAAATTAGTTTCTTAGTGAATTACCTTTGTTTTGCAATAAGTGCAAACACCCTATGCTGGTGGGTGATGACTTCAACATTCTTAGAAAAGAAGCTAAGAAAAACAAGCCTGGGTCACGAAATGGAGTTCTCTTTTCAACTCTATCATTGATTTACATAATCTCATTGAGTTGGAATTAGTGTCACACCTGGTTTTGGAAGGCAAACCGAATGCGAACCATGTACGTGCCAAAATCAGAACTCACGTACATAGCGATTACATAAATGACTCATCATAGCACAATGCTTCGAATAATAATAAAGAGTATGCAAGAATATTACAAACTAGAGCCATTTACATTGATAATTCTATTGGGTTATGGCAAAACATTGTCAGTGCTAAATACATCAAAGGTGTTCCCCTTATTTTAGTCAGAGTAAGGCAAAATGGTTCTCACTCTTGGAGAGCTATCCTAGCCATGAGGGATGACTTCTACACATATTGCAAAAAGGTTGTGGGTAATGGCAAAACTATCAGCTTCTGGAAAAACATCTGGTGCGGGGATGCTACTCTCGTAGCCAGATTCCCCATGCTGTTTGATTTAGCTCGTGATAAAGACATTACAATTGAGAAAGTGCTGACTTCTGATTTCCAAACACTTTCTTTCAAAAGGAGGATTCTTGGCGAATTATCTCAGATGTTTTATAATTTGGTTGCTTGATGCAATCATTTTCAGGTTAATGATCATAAAGACAAAGTGACTTGGTCCTTGTGCAAAAAAGGATATTTAGTGAAATCCTTTTACATGAAGAAAAAATGTGATCAGGTATGTGTGCCTTATTTTTTCATGTGGAAAACAAAATTACCTCAAAAAATAAAAGTGTTTCTTTGGTTGGTGCTGAGAAATAAGATTCTCATGAAGGACAATTTAATAAAGAGAAACTGGCAAGGTCCAGTTGATTGTGTGTTCTGTGGCACTCTGAATCAATTGACCATCTTTTCTTTAAATGTCCAGTGGACAGATATATGTGGAGGGTGATTCAAGTCTCCAACTTAAAAAAATGCTAACCTGATCCTCTTTGATTGTGGGGATGTCTTGTGGGCTATTTGGAGGGCTAGAAATGATTGGTGTTTTGGGGATAAAACTTTATATGATTCGTCTAACGTGATATTCATGTGCTGCTTTTGGTTGGACTCCTGGACCATTCGATAAAAAAAGAAGGACAACGGATGGTGGAACAAGAAAGCAGGCTTATCAGAAGGACGATAAGTGACGTTTTGTGTCGTGCTTTCGGCTGGTGATCGGTGGATCGTCGAATTTCTGGGAGTTAGCCCCGTGTCGCTTGCTGGAGGTGGTCCTTGTCCGGTGGTCTGATTCTTTTGTCGGTTGTCCCTTTCTTGTGCTGTTCGTCAGGGTGTTTTACTTTTGCCTCCTCTAGAGTGATGTTTTGTAATAAGTGATATCTGGACACAGTGTTGTGCTTCTGTTGCGCGTTAGGTCATTTCTTTCTCTTTCGAGTGCGCTCGTTATTGCTGAGGACGCCTAGAGTAGCCTTTATCTTTAGTCACATGTTGGCTGGCTTTTGCTGCCTTTGCCAGTGGGTCTTGTAATGAACCTTTGTTGCCTATTTTCTAATGAAATAGGGGTTATGCTCCGTTGTCAAAAAAAATAGGAGGGGCGACGACGCGGACGCCCCCGCCGCCTAAGCCTCCACCCTTATGAGTTCATGTAACACCTCCCCGTGGCTGGAGCAGATTCACCCGATGTTAGGTAACTCTAGCGAGGAGGAACACACGAACTCCCTGATGAACTTAGGTACACACACGAGGTTGGGGTAGTTTCTAATTATGTTAGTTCGTAACCAACAAGAGGTTCAGGTTTAGCCTTTTATAGGTGTTACAACCAGGCCTAATCATGGCCCATTACCTCACAAATCACACATGCTAATACGAGGCCAAGATCTAGAATCTTCATTACCCTATATCTTGTTGGTGATACCTGCCGCTCTTTCCTTAGGCTGTGACATCTGCCTCCTCCCTAGATCTTGCTTGTCCCCAAGCGAGTATGGTCGGAAAATGATTCTTTAGCACATTGGAGTCCTCCCAAGTAGTGAACTCTGCTGGCAACCTAGACCAACGTACCAAGACCTGAACAATCGTTGCATTTCCCTTCTTGACCAAGCGTCTATCCACCAACCCCATATGATGCACACTTTCCTGATCCAAGCTCCTGACCGAAGGCAAAGTCGTGAACACTGGTGTGTAACGATCCACATATGGCTTTAGCTGAGACACATGAAACACTAGGTGTAGTCGAGCATTAGAGGGCAATTCCAGTTTGTAAGCCACTTCACCAATTTTCTCTAGCACCTTGTATGACCCAAAATACTAGAAAGCCAACTTGGGACAAGCTCTGCTCACGACACGTAGGGCTGATTAACCCTTTCGCTCTGTCCATCAGTCTGTGGGTGGTAAGCTGTACTTAGGGCCAACTTCACATCCAGCAGATGGAATAGATGCTTCAAGAAGAGACTAGTAAAAACCTTGTCTCTATCTAATACTATGGACTTTGGAACCCCATGTAGCTTGATGATGTGATCCATCATCATCTGAGCCACTCCCTCAGTTGTAATGGGATGCTTGAGAGGGATGAAACAAGCATACTTCGATAGCATGTCCACTACCACAAGAATAGTATCATACCCATCTGATCTTGGTAGTTGCTCAATGAACTCCATTAGGCACTGGCAATGGTTGGAGTAATCCAGCAGGAAATTGATGCTCCCCTTTAGCTTGTTGACAAACCAAACACTCGCTAATAAAATGAGCCACATCAGCTTTCATACCCTTCCACCAAAACAACCTTTTAACTCTGTGATCGGTAGCCGCTTGTCCAGAATGCCCACCTAGAGTTGAGTCGTGAAAGACTGAAATGAGCTTAGTCTGCAATGCTGAATTGGACCCAATACATATCTGTTCATTTCTTCTAATAATTCCCTGCTGAACCAAATAACCTTCTTCATTAGGACTATGAATTGCCAACTGCTGCAATAATTGTAGATCAAAGGCATCAATCACATAGGAGTTTAACACCTCCTGCACCCATAGTGGTTGTACAGCAGAAACAGTCTGAATGGACATAATAGACCCCACCCTTGACAGTGCATCGACCACCTTATTTTTGTTTCCCTTCTTGTATTCTATACTAAATTGCAATCCCATCAACTTTGTCATAGCCTTGCGCTGCAACTCAAACTGCAATTGTTGCTCTCCTAAATATGATAAAGAGTGATGGTCTATTTTAATCACAAATGGTGATCTCTGAAGATAGGGCCTCCACCTGTCCACAACCACAATAAGGGCCAAAAGTTCTTTTCCATACATAGACAAATGTTTATTCTTCACTCCCAATGCTTTACTCAAGAAAGCTAGTGGTTTCTCCTGTTGCATTAAGACAGCCCCAATGCCTTCATCACATGCATCTGTATACACCACAAAGGGTTTGCCAAACATTGGTAAAGCCAAAACTGGAGTTTGAGTCATTGCCTACTTCAAAGTCTCAAAGGCCTCATGAGCTTCATTTGTCCATACCCACTATTGTTTACCTTGCAACAACCTGGTTAAGGGTTTAGCAATGATGCCATAGTGCTTTACACACTTCCTGTAATACCCTATCAATCCTAGAAATCCCCTCAATTCTGTCATAGAACTAGGCCTAGTCCACTTCAACATGGCTTTAGTCTTTGAAGGATCTGTAGCCACCCCCTTTTTGATATAATATGACCTAGATATTGCATCTCATCCTTAGCAAAAGTACACTTCTTCTTCTTCAAATAGAACTGATGCTCTCTCAGCACCTTAAAGACTAGCATAAGTTCTTGCAGATGTTCTGAAAAACCTTGGACTGTAAATCAGAATGCCATCTATGAAAACCATAACAAATTTCCTCAAGTAGGCTCCAATATTGAATTCATAGCACACTGGAAGCTAGCTGGGGCATTGGTCAATCCTAAGGGCATCACCCTAAATTGATAACGCCCATGATGGGTCTTAAAAGCTGTTTTAGGCTCATCCTCCACCCCCATTCTAATATGATGATAGCCTGAGGTCATGTCTAGACTAGAAAAACATTCTGTTCCTGCCAATTCATCCAAGATTTCCTCCACTAAAGGCATTGGGAACTTGTTCTTGATAGTCAACACAAAATCTCTAGGTCCCATCCTTCTTTTGTACCAAAAGAACTAGAGATGCAAAGGGACTTACACTGGGAACAATTAGTCCAGACTTCAACAAATCGGCCACCTGCTTCTCAGTCTCTGTTTTGTGTGGTGGAGAGTATCTGTACGACCTAGCATTGACAAGGATAGCACATGGTACAAGTGGTATATGATGATCAAAAGGTCTGGAGGGTGCTAAACTCTTAGGTTGTTCAAACAAAACTGGAACTCTGTCACCAAACTTTCCAGCTCCTTTGATTCAACCACTTGATCAATTTCAGCCACTTGTTCCAATAATACTAAAGCCCAGACATCATTCCCTTTTAACCACTTATGCACTTGTTGAACCTGTACTTGTGGTACTTCTGACACCACGACACAATCACCCTTCAACACCACGTTCTTGCCCTCATGAAAGAGTGACACAGTCTTCTTGCTCCAGTCACATTGCATAGGGCCGAAACCTTCCAACCAATCAAATCCCAAAATGGCATCATAAGTTCCTAGGTTTAGCACACGCATATCATATACAAAAGCGTGCCCTCCTGCCCACCAACCCAGATTTCTAATAACCTTCTCACTCTACATCAACTCCCCACTTGATGCTTTAACCAACATTGGACTACAGCTTTCAGTCTTTAATCCCAATTTGTCCACAAAACGTTGACTGATGAAACTGATACAACTTCCTGAATCAATGAACATCAACATTGCCTGATCTTGAATCAAGGCTTTGATTCTAATGCACTTGGTGGCACTAGCTCCACTCATAACATGCGTAGGCAACCGATGGATCTCCTCCTCTTGTTTCTCCTCCTGTTCTACTTGTTTCAAATCTTCTTCAGTTAACACCCGAGTCATATATTCAGTTGTCAACACATGGATTTGGGCTTCTTACCCTTTAGGACATACAACTTGATGTCCAGGTTCATAGTTCTCCCCACATGTATAGCACAACCCATTTACTCTCTGGTACTCCTTTAGTTGCCTATCTCTACTCCATCCTCCTACTTCCACAACTCCTTTATCCTCTCCTCTATTACCTACCCCAACTTCCTGCCAACAAGGGTTTGTTCATCTTAAACCTATTCTTCTCTAGGATTTCCTGCTGCACTTGGGCAAGTAGTTGTGCTATGTCAACTGTAGAAGGTAACTGTGCCATCACTGGACCCTGGATCTCCCCCTTCAATCCTTTCACAAAATGGGTCACAAAAAATCTCATCCAGCGTTGGATTATGAACCGCGGTTGCATACCTAACCTTTTCAAATTCTTACACATACTCCTATACTCCCCCTTTCTGCCTCAAACTCATCAGCCTTCTCATTACCCTCGGATATTCATCAGTACCAAACTTAGCCTATATGGCTGAGGACAGACTTGCCTAATCTCCTAACCCATTCTTAAACCGGTAAATCTGCAACCGTCGAGCAACATTTCCTTCCATGTTCATAGAGACTGCAGTCACCTTCATAACATCTAGAACCTGGTACATGTTGAAGTAATCTTCGCACTTGATTTTCCAGATAGCAAGATCCACTTCATTGAACTTTGGGGAGACCAATTTTTGGTATATGTTGTTGTAGTTGATCTCTATCAAACGAGTTTTGCTCATCGACGTCCTAGGTTCGGGCTGTTAGAAATTACTGTTGCTTAGGATCTTTTCCTAAGTCCCTAGAATACCAATCCGTGTCTAAAATATCTCGATGATGAGTAGATCTATTCTACTGAGGGATACATGTATACATACCGTCGTTGTTGTTCCTAGCCATCATTGCGGCGGCGTCTTGCAGCGAAGACCCGCCTCCTCCTTCTTGTCGATCTCCCTGCTGGTGTCGAGGAGATTGGTTCTCGTCGTTGATCGGCGGTGGATCAGCTCCTCCAATGTTTCCTGCAGGGGGAATCTCAGATCCCGATGGGATAACGGGGATCTGAGACATAGTCACAGCGATTCCAGTCACTCCGAGCGCCTAGGGGATCGGTTCCTCTCAAAGTGTCGATTAGGGTTTGTGGTCGAGCGATTAGCGTTGGCTAAACCCGTCGGCCCCCTTAATCTATTTATATGGCGTCGTGTGACCGGGGGCTGCAACCAACGGTTAGGATAGCCCCCCCCGATCAGGGGCGCGGTTAGACGGTTAGGATTAACCCTACCCCGGTTACTGTTAACCGGCTAGTGTAGAGGACACATCCTAACAATCTCCCCTTTGTTCTCTACATACCTCACACTCAAACTTTATTAATTCCGTCCTTTAACAAGTTTACACATAGAGACCAATGCGTGAAAATGATCTATTAAGTATCACTGCACTCATTGACTACAACATGCTCCCCTGCTTCAGAACGAAAGATTTTACTAGGTTGCAATCTGTAGCCTCTGTGATTCTAGATCATAGGTACTCCCTTAATCCCATGCCGGCTGCGTGCTTACTAAACACGCTGGGTGGAAGACCTTTTGTGAGCAGATCCGCAAGCATCTGATGGGTTCTTATATGCTCAACTTGAATGGTGTGATCCAGAATCTTCTCCTTAACAATATAACACTTAATGTCAATATACTTGGCAGAGCCACTTGACTTATTGTTATGGGAGAAAAATACCGCTGGCTCATTGTCGCAGTAAATTCTCGGTGGTCGCTCTATGCTATCAACCACTCTTAATCCGGGTACGAATTTCTTTATCCATATCGCCTGTCCAGTTGCCTCATACGCAGCTACAAACTCAGCGTGCATTGTCGACGATGCTCTCGCTGTCTGTTTGCAGCTCTTCCAAGAAATAGCTCCCCCATAAAGCATAAAGACATACCCTGAAGTGGACTTTAGTGTATCTCTACACCCTCCCTAGTCGACATCTGCATAGCCAACTATTTGTAGGGAATTAGATCTTCTGTATGTAAGCATGAGACCTTTAGTACCTTGAAGGTACCTTAGAGCCTTCTTGACTGCTTTCCAGTGTTCTATGCCTGGATTCTTCTGATAGCGTCCAAGCATCCCGGTGGTAAAAGCTAAGTTAGGGCGAGTACATACTTGAGCATACATAATGCTTCCGATAGCTGAAGCATATGGTACTGACTTCATCTTGTTTTTCTCATACTGATTCTTGGGACACTGATATTCCCCAAACTTATCACCCTTGACTATTGGACCAGGCGAGGCATTACACTTGTGCATATTATACCTCTTTAGTACATTTTCTATATATGACTTATGTGAGAGTTCTAATACTCCCTTTTGTCTATCTCCGTGAATTTCTATTCCAAGAACATAAGAGGCTTCTCCCATGTCTTTCATATCAAAATTCGAGGAAAGAAACCCTTTTGTTTCCGCTAGTAGTTCCTTATCACTACTAGCTAAGAGTATGTCATCGACATACAGAACAAGGAAGATATACTTTCCTTTTCTAAATTTTGCATAAATGCAATTGTCTTCCTTGTTTTCCTCGAAACCAAACTTTCTTATAGTCTGATCAAACTTGATGTACCACTGTCTGGAGGCCTGTTTTAATCCATAAATGGACCTCCTCAAGTGACATCCCATGTGTTCTTTACCGCTCACAACAAAACCCTTTGGTTGTGCCATGAACACGTTTTCTTCTAACTCTCCATTTAGGAATGCTGTCTTTACATCCATCTGATGGAGCTCTAGATCAAAATGAGCAACTAGTGCCATTATGATCCTGAATGAATCTTTTGTTGAGACAGGTGAGAAGGTTTCATGGTAGTCAATGCCTTCTCTCTGTGTGAACCCTTTGGCCACAAGTCTAGCCTTGTATCTTTCTATGTTCCCTCTGGAGTCACGCTTTGTCTTGTAGACCCATTTACAGCCTACTGTTTTGGCTCCATGGGGAATGACTTCTAAGTCCCAAACTTTGTTCATTCTCATGGATTCTAATTCATCTTCCATGGCTGATAACCATTTGGATGAATTAGCACTTCTCATAGCAGCTTCATATGTAGTGGGATCACCTTCTGTATCAATGTCCTCACTCATATGAAGCTCATCACATTGTATGTTTTCTGCTGCATAGACTTCATAGTCATTAGGAATCGCAGATTTTCTGAGTCTTTGTGATCTCCTGAGACTTGGTTCTGGTTCTGGTTCAGATTCTACCTGGGGCTCATGCAATGGTGCGTCACTTGGCGCAACACTATCATCATCTTCTGATCTATCTTGTGTAACTGGCTCAAGGCCAATATGCGCAGAAGGTGAAGCTACTTGCTCTGTAGTAGTTGCACTAGATGATGCCACATTTGCAGCAGGGGTTTCACCCACAGTCGGTGTGACTGTTGGTGGAACCACGGTGGGTATCGAGAAATATGGTTCTTCAACCATCGGAAACGGGACATATGTCCTCTTTTCCTGAAGGTCAACCTCTCTGAGTACCTTACTCCCCTTGATCATGTCATCCTCTAAGAAAATGGCATGTCTGGTTTCTGTGAACTTGGTTTGTCTGTCAGGGCAGTAGAATCTATATCCCTTCGATCTGTCAGGGTAGCCAATAAAATGGCAGCTAGTGGTTCTCTCATCTAGCTTTCCCTGTCCAGGATTAAATATTCTAGCTTCTGCTGGACAACCCCATATATGGAAGTAGTTGAGCGTGGGTTTTCTGCCAGTCCACAACTCATATAGAGTTCTAGCCACTGATTTACTAGGAACTCTGTTGAGTATATGCATGGCGGTTTTTAAAGCCTCCATCCATAGACACAATGGTAGGTTAGAGTAACTTAGCATACTCCTTACCATATCCATTAACGTTCTGTTACGCCTTTCGGCAACCCCATTCTGTTGTGGTTCGCCAGGTGTTGAATACTGAGCAACAATACCATTTTCTCTTAGGAACCTCGCAAAAGGTCCTGGGACCTGGTCATACTCGGTATGGCGCCCATAGTACTCCCCCCACGATCTGATCGAACAATCTTTATCTTCAAATCGTGTTGATTCTCTACTTCAGCCTTGAACTGTTTAAACTTGTCTAAAGCTTCTGATCTTTCCTTAATAGGATAAATATAACCGTAGCAAGAGTAGTCATCTGTGAAGGTTATGAACGAATTAAACCCATCTACTGTCCTAACTGGAAAAGGACCACAGATATCTGTATGAATAATTTCTAACACTCTCGTACTATGCTTAGCATCTTTCTTAATCTGCTTCGCGAATTTACCCTTAATGCAATCTCTGCATTGCTCTAAGTCTGTGAAGTCTAGGGGATGGAGAAT
Organism: Zea luxurians; assembly: GCA_029449295.1. NCBI lineage: Eukaryota > Viridiplantae > Streptophyta > Magnoliopsida > Poales > Poaceae > Zea > Zea luxurians. Next base: position 92,692,091 of record JAOPSE010000010.1, on the reverse strand, counting down.
CTGTTCCTTAACAAGACTTTCTATTCTCCCCCTCGAAATATGGCCCAAACGATAGTGCCATAAGTTCGACGAGGTTTCTCCATCACTTCGTTTTCTTTTCCTGCCACTGCTGGCTGGATCGTTTTCTGGTATATCTAATACATTAACAACATCACTTTGCGAAAGTAAATAAAGCATATCTCGTCGGATGGCGAGACCAACATCTTTATTATCAAACTGAATGACACACTGTCTATCACCAAAATGTCAATGAATGTGCTGATCATCTAATCTAGAAACCGAAATAAGGTTCCTTCGCAAGGAAGGTACATAAAGTACGTCTCTCAACAACAGTACAAAACCATTAACTAATTTAAGATGTATATCTCCAATGGCCTCGACTGCTGCTTCAACTCCATTTGCCACTCTAATTGTTCTTCGGCCCTTTGGGAGCCTTTGGCTTGTACGGAGTCCCTGTAGAGAGTTTGCAACATGAACAGTTGCACCTGAGTCAATCCACCAAGAATAACTGGGATATTCTAAGTATAAAGACTCATTTACAAAAGTAACTTGGTCCTTACCACTCTCTAGTAGATACTGCAGGAATTCAAGGCACTTTCTCTTGTAATGACCTGTCTTCTTGCAATAGAGGCAGGTATCAGGGGGAACTGAGAAACTGCCTCCTTGTCTTGGCTGATTATTATTGCTCGAGGAAGCCTGGTTATTCTGTTTACCTTGCTTCTTGAACTTTTTCTTTGAGTTCTTGTTCTGTCTGGGGATGTTGCCTTTGATGAGGTTGACAGAGTCTCCAGTCTGCTTTAACCTCTCTTCCTCCTGGACACACTGTGCCAAGAGTTGGTCTATATTCCACTTATCAGTGACACTAGTGTTGTACTGTATGTGAAAAGTCTCAAACTCCTTGGGCAGAGACTTCATTATCATAAATACTACAAATTCCTCGTGTAAAGGAGACCCGAGGTACTTGTTTATCTTAGCTACGATGGATATCATTTTCTGAATGAATGGTCTGACACCATTTCCATCGTATTTTGCATTGACAAATTCTGTCATTAGAGAGCAAGCATAAGCCTTAGAAGACCCTTGGTGATGAGAGGCTACCCTCTCAAGGTATTCTTTGGCAGTCTCGCACTCTGGTATGGAACTCTTAAGAGGCTCCTTGATGCTCCTCTTAAGAATAATCATACATTTGTCATTTGATCTCTCCCACTTGACCTTGTCGATGCTGTATTGCATCCACCTGTGGTCATAGTTGGGAGTGCCCACTGTGGGCTCAACTGGTTTATCAAACCTCAGTGCGTAATCTATCTCACCCACTGTGGTTATCATGTCTATATCCTCCCGCCAAGAATGGTAATTACTACCATCTAGCGGTTTCATCTGAGCAATCTGGCTAATCAGCATGGCAGTATGAGCACCTTTGCAAAATTAAAATAGAAAATATTTACGACATCTGAAATAAATACTGAGTACTGAATCATAGAACATGCATGAATTAAATATTCAACGTTGGTCAAATAATAATCAAGCCATATCTATGAAAATTTCTGATCACAAAATTTCTAAACCATCGTTGGATGATCTAGAAAACATAAACTTGTATTAAATTGTGGTAACAATATCCAACGTTGGTTAAAATATTCAATCACCACAAAATTTTCTGAATTCTATGCAATTTAAACAATAATTAATCCACGTTGGTTTCATAATTAACTGAAAAAATTGCATAAAATATAAATAAAAGTATCAAAGTACGCAGCGGAAATAAAAAAATAGTCCATAAATATCTCTAAAATTTTCTATAACTGGAAAAATATAATTCTAAATTTTCTGCACTGTTTTTCTAATTTCTTTTCTGTGTTTCTAATTTCTGGAAATAGAAAATAAAATTCCAGAAAAAAAATTGAAGCCATTTCGGCCTGGCCGGCCTTAAGGCCCAGCCTGAACGGCCCACTTAAGCGCCAGGAGAGGGGGGACGCGCGCCGAGGCCACAACCTGGGCCTGGGCCGCGCTTTTGGCCCACGCGGCGGCCAGCGCCCCCTGTCGCATCCAGTGTCGTTGGATCAAAACCAGCGGCCAGGATCTCTCGAGCTACTGTAGCTAGGTTTATAAAAGACGAAAATCTCGGGGTGACCGGTGGAAACCTAGCTCATTTCTTCTCTCCCAGCCGCAATTCACTTCCGGCCGCCAATGAGCTTGGCTCCTGGCCGACTGTCGACCGCACCCTGCTCATACATACTCTCTCTCTTTCTCTTCATTTCTACTTCAGCCGTACAAGCATTTGCACTAGCCTCTCCCAGCTGCAACCGCTAGGAGCTGGCCGACGGTGCTCTCTTTTGCCGCTTGGCAAGTTGCTCTCCTTCTCTCTGTTATTGTGCACCGAGCTGCTCTTTGTTGATTTTTTTTTCGTTTCTACTTGCTGCACTATTACTCGGCCGCCAAGGAGAACTAGACATTTGCACTGTGCAATTGAACTCGAATCTAGTCCTCATTTACTCGAATCCCTTACGATGTGATTAAATGTATGAGATGGATATCTTGTAATGGGATCGAGTTTTGGAGGTAAAAAAAATCATAGATCCGGGCCCCGCGATATTTCTGTTATTTTCTGTGATGATTTTAGTGCATCTATGCACATTCACGCGGTTTTAAAAAAAATAGGGTTCTAACCCTAATTTTATTCTGTGACTTTTTCTTATCTGTTCTTGACCGTGGTTCAAAATCACGAGTCTCTTTTTGTCTCTGTTGACATATGTACCGATTAGGGTTAGGTCATAAAACCCTAACCCTAAACAGTTGTGAGAGCTCTCTGGTTTGAGGCCGAGACATAATATGTCCCTTACAGTGGCTAAACCTAAATCTTAGGGTTAGGGAAAACCATTTCCCTAACCCGAGAGCATCAACTATTTCTTTATATTCTAATCTCTATTCTCGGATGACGAATGATGATTAAAAAAAATGAGTTCATCACATATATCCGAGACCTTTCTGTGTTCTCATAAAAACGATGTGGATTAGGAGATCTAGGGTTCTTAGGTGGCCCTCTGATACCATTGTTAGAAATTACTGTTGCTTAGGATCTTTTCCTAAGTCCCTAGAATACCAATCCGTGTCTAAAATATCTCGATGATGAGTAGATCTATTCTACTGAGGGATACAAGTATACATACCGTCGTTGTTGTTCCTAGCCATCATTGCGGCGGCGTCTTGCAGCGAAGACCCGCCTCCTCCTTCTTGTCGATCTCCCTGCTGGTGTCGAGGAGATTGGTTCCCGTCGTTGATCGACGGTGGATCAGCTCCTCCAATGTTTCCTGCAGGGGGAATCTCAGATCCCGATGGGATAACGAGGATCTGAGACATAGTCACAGCGATTGCAGTCACTCCGAGCGCCTAGGGGATCGGTTCCTCTCAAAGTGTCGATTAGGGTTTGTGGTCGAGCGATTAGCGTTGGCTAAACCCGTCGGCCCCCTTAATCTATTTATATGGCGTCGTGTGACCGGGGGCTGCAACCAACGGTTAGGATAGCCCCCCGATCAGGGGCGCAGTTAGACGGTTAGGATTAACCCTACCCCGGTTACTGTTAACCGGCTAGTGTAGAGGACACATCCTAACACGGGCGAGGATGGACTCGCGCCGAGGGGCTTCACCAATACCTCCGTCTTCGTCGGCGGTGGGCCAGGTGCGTCTGCGTATCTCTCTTCCGCTGCACGAAACCAAGCTTCCGGTCTCGTTTTATAATTTCCAAAATCCATTTTGTTTACCGAAAATTGACTTTTATGTCTCAAATTCTTAACTGAAATACATAAAAAATCAAACCGATTTTTATATCTCGGTCAGTACCGGAAATGGTAAAATTTACTGAAATCTGCTGCTTCTCGAGCGGGGATTTCATCCGTGGACTGAGGGTAATTCTAGGTGATTAGGAGAGATTGTTCGTCGGATGCCAACGTGGGGGCTCCGGTTCCATCGAACGCGTGGCGGGTCGGCCAGTTTGGAAGTAAGGAAATTGGAGAGGATTGGGGTAGCTAAAATTCTCTCCGTGTTTGAAAGTGAAATGTGCCCTTGGACCATTTCTATAATTGTTTTGGTGATTAGATGCCCAACACATTGTTTTTAACTCATATGTGCTAAGTAGGTGATGAGTGCACATCGAAGAAGAAGATATGTTTCTAGACTTAGTAAATTGTTTTTAGTCACTAACATGTTTATCTAAGTGCTAGAAATAGTGCCAAAAAATGAAGAAAAGAATTGGAGAAAATATGGCTAAGGACAGCCAGCACCAGCCTGGCACACCAGACTGTCTGGTGGGGCACCGGACAGGGGCACCGGACAGTGTCCGGTACCCCCAGGCTAGCTCGGCGATGAACTGGCCGCTCTTAGGAATCAGCGCGGCGAAGTGGCTAAAATCACCGGACAGTCCGGTCCGGTGAGTCTTCAGCGTCCGCGCCCAAGTCCTTCAGCGACGAACTCGTCGCTCTCGGGAAAACCAAAAAGCGTCGTGGCTAAAAATCACCGGACTATCCGGTGGTGCACCGGACTGTCCGGTGAATCAGAGCCGCCCACGGCCAACGGTCGCCTGCGCGATCAACGGGCGACAAGTGGCGAAGCCAACGGTCGGATGGTCGCACCGGACTATTCGGTGTACACCGAACAGTGTCCGGTGCGCCAATAGATATGAAGATCCAACGGTCGGTTTCGCCAAAAAAGGAAAGAGATCGCGCACCGGACCGCTACAGGACCTGTCCGGTGGCACACCGGACTGTCCGGTGTGCTACTCGACAGAAGGCAGGAATTGCCTTCCATGTTGATCTCCAATGGCTCCTAGCTGCCTTGGGGCTATAAAAGGGACCCCTAGGCGCATGGAGCAGCATACCAAGCATTCACTAAGCATCCTAAGACTCCCAGACTCCGCCTCCACGCATTTGATCGATTGTGTTAGTGATTTGAGCTCCGTTTGAGTTGTGAACTCTCTGTGCTGTGTTTTGAGCTCAAGTCTTGGCTTGTGTGCGTGTGTGCTGCGGATTTGAGTCTTGCTTATGTTACTCTCTCTCACTTACTACTGTGCTTCTCTTGTGATAAACTTGTAAGGGCGAGAGACTCCAATCTGTGGAGATTCCTCGCAAACAGGAGAAAGACTCTAAGGAAGATAGCCGTGGTACTCAAAGTTGATCATTGGATCACTTGAGAGGGATTGAGTGCAATCCTTCACCGAAGGAGGTCACCACAACGTGGAAGTAGGCATTGACCGAACCACGGGATAAATCACTGTGTCTTGTGTCCATATTATGTTGTGATTGACTTTCTTCTAAAGTTCACACTCTAGCAACTTGGTTTTAATCGCACTAACATTTCATAACCAAGTATTGGCTATTTAGTGTTGAATATTGCAGGATCACCTATTCACCCCCTCTAGGTGCTCTCAATTGGTATCGGAGCCGTACTCTTCATCTAAGGGACTAACCGCCCGAAGAGATGGATCCTAAGGGTAAGGGGATGGTTGTTAATGACAAGGAGAATGAGTCTCTCTTCAACGAGCCAAGAGACGACAAACCCACTGACTCAGGCTTGAGTCACAAGAAGAGGGACAGGAAGAAGAAGAGGCACATTAAGAAGATCATCTACTACGACAGTGATGCCTCCTCTTCTTCACCAAGGGATGACGACGACAACGACTCCTCGCCGAAAAAGAAAACAGTCAATCAAAATTATTCTTTTGACTATTCTAGCATTCCTTATAATTCAAATGCACATTTACTATCAATTCCCCTTGGAAAACCTCCACACTTTGATGGAGAGGACTATTCGTTTTGGAGTCATAAAATGTGTAGCCATTTATTCTCTCTCCATCCTAGCATATGTGAAATTGTTGAAAATGGGATGCATTTTGATAGTATTGATAATCCTGTTTTTATAAATGAACAAATTCATAAAAATGCCCAAGCCACTACTATTTTGCTAGCATCTCTATGCAGGGATGAATATAACAAGGTTAGCGGCTTGGACAACGCCAAACAAATCTAGGACACCCTCAAGATATCTCATGAGGGAAATGATGCCACCATGATCACCAAGATGGAACTGGTGGAAGGCGAGCTAGGGAGGTTCGCAATGATCAGGGGAGAGGAGCCAACATAGACCTACAACAGGCTCAAGACCCTGGTGTCGGTGTTTTGGGTCCGACCGCACACCCGGGGTTGCCCCTCAAGGTGTTTTAGGAGTAGGAAGGTGTCAACAACTGTAGCAAAATGGTTCGTGCCGATCGCACGAGGGACGGTGGACAAGATTTACAGGTTCGGGCCGCTTAGTGATGCGTAACACCCTACGTCCTGATGAGTATGCTTGGTGGATATGATTTACAAGAGGGCTCTCTGGATCGAGAATTCAGAGAGTTGGAGTGGGTGGCTAAGTAATGGGTCGATCGTTCTGAAGGGGTGCCCCCTAGGCCTTATATACTCGACCGTGGGGCAGTACACGCGGATAAGATAGTAACGAGTAGCTGAAAGATAGTGAACATCTTGTGATTATCCCTACGTTACCTTCGCCGACTTATCCTCGCATGGCTTCGTTGCATGGAGGCTCCCGCGCGGGAAAGTTGGATCTCTGTTGCGGTTATTCGCTCGGCGCTGCGGGCCATCTAGGCGTGTACCAATCCGGCCCCATGTCATTCTGCTTCGCTGGCTGTTTCTCCCCAGGCCCACGAAAGAATGACTCTACGATTTATTGGGCCCTTGGGCCTTTCGTGAGGTCCTTTACTCTTTTAGTGGACCCAGGGGATATCTATCCCCCACAAGCCCCCGATCTTTGGGTTAATTTAGAGATAATCAACCCGAAGATCTCAGGTCCAGCTTGCAGGTGATTTTGAAGAAAAAATGGCTTCCTGTTGTCTTCTCCTGCTCTGATCACTTGTTGACCAAAACCCGGCATCGTGTCTGTGCCTTAGAGGTCGGCATTCCAATTTGTGAGATTCTGAGCTTCATTGGGTGCACCGGAGGTGCACCCAATGGGTGTAGCCCCCGAGCTTCGAGTAGATTTTAGAAAATAATCTACTCGAAGGTCTTCAGTAGAGATTACTTCCATTTGTGTTCCTTCATTTCGGTTGAAGATTAGCTTTTTAATCTTGTCCCATGCTTTAGAAACCAGCATTATCCTGGCTTGGAATGATAATCCATGGGGTGCACCGGAGGTGCACCCAATGGGTGTAGCCCCCGACCTTCAAGTGGATTTTTTGAGGATAATTCATTTGAAGGTCTTCTTTTTATGTCCTTTTGCTGAAGATTGCTCTTTCTGCCTATAAAAAAAAGTTGGCATGATGTCATCCGTGCTATGTCATCAATATTATGCTTCAGAGGTCAGCATGTGTTTTGTCTTTTGCAGCCGAGTTTGCAATCCTTTCATATCTTGCTAGGTAGTGCAATTTATTCGCCCTGCGACTGATTGGACATTTGATGGACGTTCTCTGTCTAGTCTTCAAGTCGTGTCTGTCGACCATATTTTGCACTCTGCTGGCTATATTTGGCTTCTCTCTAACTCTTGCTGATATCTCATTTTTGTCTTGAGGCATTCACTGCATGCTCTGCACAGATGTGACCATTTTGAAAAATATACTGACAATTCCTGGGCGTCCCCCCCAATGGGTGTGGGCAAGGGACGGCTTGGTACGCTGAGTGTTTTAGCCGGCTGCTTCTGAGTTGTAATGTGATGGGACGGCGAGTGTAATCATACCCTTTGCGCTGTTGACTGGAGTCCCAATGGGTGTAGTGCTGCATGAAATGGCGTCAGCCGCCTGACGTGTCTTCGGACGGGTGGAAGTGCATATTGAATGCTTTGCGACTGTTCAGTGACCGCGGTTGGAGGTGAGCGGTTGCCTTTCTCTTCTATAAATAACGCTGTTGCCCCTCTGGTTTCTTCACATCTCTTCGCTACTCCTTACTGCTTCCTTCTCTTCTTTCCCGCTTGCTTCCACCATGGGCAAAAACAACAAGCGCAAGCGCGAGCCGACTCCTCCATCGGAGGATTTCGGTGACTCGGAATACTCGGAGGAGGAGTTCTCCTCCGAGTCCGAGGGGTCTCCGGCTCCCGTCTCTCCCCCGGCGTCGTCCGATGACTCGGACGACTCCCAGGGGATAGCCGCGGAGGTCTGGACGTACATCCGGGCCGTCGAGCGCTCCGGGCTCGAGGGCTCGGATGAGTCGGAGTACTCCTCGGATGAGGAGGACTCGGACGAGGGCGGCGAGGACGAGGACGACGACGACGACGACGACGACGGCGACGGCGACGGCAGCGGTAGTGGCAGGGGCGGCGACGACGGCAGCAGCAAGGGCAGCACCAAGGGCGGCAGCAGCAGGGGCAGCACCAAGGGCGGCGGCGGCAGGGGCAGCACCAAGGGCGGCGGCGGCGGCAGGGGCAGGGCCAGTGGCTAGATGCCACTGGTCTTTTTAGATATTAGTATAGATTAGAAATAGTATAGTGAAATAATGTAGTAGTATTAGTAATGTAGAGTAGTATAGTGTAGCGTAGTAGTAGTAGTAGCAGTAGGGGAGTATCAACTCATAATGAGTTGATTTGTAAGTATTGCCACTTCCCTTAATGAAGAATGACTTTGGTTTCCTCTTGATGACTCGTTTTGTTTGATTATAAATCTGATTCTTTTGAGACAATAGACGAACAACTTGATCATCATACTGACGCTCCCAGAAGTAGCCGCCGAGCAATATTGCAGTCTGTATCGACGTTTTTAGAAGTAACGCCGAGCGACTGAGCGCTATACCAGCATCTTAGAGGCGATGCCGAGCGATTGAAGGTCGACGTCGGCATTTTAGAAGTAATGCCGTGCGATTGAACATGAGACCGGTGTTTTAGAGGCAACGCCGAGTGATTGAAGGTCACTGTCGGCATTTTAGAAGTAATGCCGAGCGATTGAGCTCGAGATTAGCGTTTTAGAGGCAACGCCGAGTGATTAAAGGTCGCGGTCGGCATTTTAGAAGTAACGCCGAGCGATTGAACTCGAGATCAGCGTTTTAGAAGCAGCGCCGAGTGATTAAAGGTCGTTGTTGGCATTTTAGAAGTAATGCCGAGCGATTGAGCTCGAGATCAGCGTTTTAGAAGCAACGCCGAGTGATTAACGGTCGCCGTCGGCATTTTAGAAGTAATGCCGAGCGATTGAGCTCGAGATCAGCGTTTTAGAGGCAACGCCGAGTGATTAAAGGTCGCCGTCGGCATTTCAGAAGTAATGCCGAGCGATTGAGCTCGAGATCGGCGTTTTAGAGGCAACGCCGAGTGATTAAAGGTCGCCGTCGGCATTTTAGAAGTAATGCCGAGCGATTGAGCTCGAGATCAGCGTTTTAGAGGCAACGCCGAGTGACTGAGTGGTGACGTCGGCGTTTTAGAGGCAATGCCGAGTTATTTTGAGGATAACACCCGAGTGATGAGATGGCCCACCAGTTTTTGGAAATAACTGCCGAATGACCACGTGGCATGCTGGGATTTTGGAAATAACTGCCGGGTGATGACTGGGCACTTTTTGAAACGATATCTGGTCCGAGAATATCCCATAAGAGCTGCACTTTTAGCCGCCTTTGCTTTCCGCGCCCTAATTCTTGCATTCCCGCTTCCGAATCCTCTCTTCGCTCGCCTCCAATCTGCTCACTGGTAGAATCGAGATGGCTCCCAAGAGGAAAATCGCAAGCTCGTCCGCTGTGGTGATTCCTCCAATCGATCCCAACAGCTAGTTGCCTTTTGCAGGTAACCACATGTCTATCATCTCCGAAGCCGAACTCCTCCACCTCGTGTCCATCGGGGTTCTTCCTCCACGGGAACTCTGTTCTTGGCGGATTTGCCACGGGACTACGGTCCCGACAGAGGATACCCACGAGTCCGTGGTTTACGCTCCTTTTCTTCTCCGCGGCCTTGGCCTTCCTATTTCTCCCTTTTTCCGTGGTCTCCTTGATTTCTACCACATCAACCTAACCCATCTGAACCCTAACTCAATTCTGCAAATTTCCATCTTCGTCCACTTATGCGAAGCCTTTCTTGGCGTGCTGCCGCCTTTCGGCTTGTGGAAACACCTGTATCATTGTCGCCCTGGGATGGCCGGGGGACAACATCAGTTGGTCGGAGGTGCCAGTTTGGAGATGCGTCGGGGACGGAAGACTGAGTATCTTGAGATTCCCCTCAAAGACAGCATTAAGGGATGGCGTCTGGAGTGGTTTATAGTTGATAACTATGGAAATTCTCTCCCCCCCGGTCGGGAAGACAGCCAGACGTTCGCACCCCAAGCTGGACCGAGTCGCCCACAGACGAGGAGGTAGCCGAAGCCAGTGTGCTGCTAGCTGAAGTTGGACTATTGAAAGAGAGAGGTTTAACTGCTGAAGCTGTAGTTGCTGACTTCGTTTTCAAAAACATTCAGCCACTGAAAGATAGGGTCCACCCGGCTTATCTGTATCAAGGGCTAGCTGACTCAACTCGAGTTATCAACAAGAGAATCCCTTCTGCAGATTTGGTGAGCCGACTGGAGATGATTCTCAGGGGCAAAGTATCCAATGTTGGTGCTCCGGTGGCATACTCGGCCTAGAATCTGCCTCCTGCCAAAGCCTTCACTCTTTTCGTGTCAAATCCACCTGCGACTGATGGCGATTTGGGCCTTAGAACGCGGCCCTCTGATGAAGAAGTCAATGCTTTGGTTGCCTCACTTGGGAAAATTCCTGATGATGAACGACAAGTCCATTTCGAGGTGCCTTTGGATCCTAATGATGCAGAAATGAATGCCATGCTTGATATGTTGGCTGAAGATTCTTCTGACGCTACTCCTGCTGAGACATTGGCAGTGGCGCCTCTCCCAGAGGTCGGTATAACCTTGGATGTTCAGAGACCTGTCCGTGTTCGCTCGAGGCGTCCTTGCCGAACCAATCAAACTGATCTTTCTGTTGATGAGCAGAAAAAGAAAAAGAGACGTATTCGGCGAGTATCTAGTTTGGATCAGGGTGCTGGTCCCTCGGTTCCTGCTGCTGAGGAGGTTCCTGTGCCTGAATTTACTGATGCTGATCCCAATGGGTGTGGTATGTCTGTTGTTGATCCCAATGGGTGTACTCCATCCGTCGTTGATCCCAATGGGGGTGTTGCCTGTGTTGCTGATGAAGACGATAGGGAGGAAGAGAATGAGGTCCCTCTGACTCGGAAGAACAGTCGGCAATTCCTCGCCAGTGGGGAAAGTAGTGGAGTTCCTTCTCCTGCTTTATCTGCCCTCGTTGGTCTGCAAGAAATATCCCTGGCCGACTTTGATCAAACTCTTGAGGATATGATCCCAGAGGACTTGTTATCAGGGCCAGTGGATGATGATGTAACGGAAGCTTGTGGTGCCGTGCCAGATGCTGGGTTGAGGTCATCTCGTGCCTCGTCAACCTTAGAGCGCGATCTCGAGGGTCGGGATGCTAACTTGGATTGTCCTGATTCCATGGAAGTAGCCGAGGGCCCGTCAACCTTAGAGGTGGTTACTGCGGGGAGTCTGGACTTCGAGAATGGTGCTGACACATGCCCAGCCCCCGAGGGTGTCGTCGGGGATGACTTAGCTCGGGCGAAGAGTGCGAGCCACTGCCCAGCCCCCGAGGGTGCTGCCGGGGATGATCCAGCTCAAGTGGGCAGTGCCAACTATGACCCAGCCCCCGAGGGTGCCTAGACAGGGTCTCCTTCCGGCACTTCCATGGACGTTCACGCGGGGTCACCTCCACACTCTGGCTGCATGGTGGTGGCCCAAACTTTGGACCAGGGCGTCGCTTTAGAGGGCAGCGTCCCCGCTGATCGGGTGTCCGGCTCTGTTAAAGGCGTTGAACTGACTCCCTCCGTTCCGTTGCAAACTGCTTCGGGTGGTGACCTTGCGCCTGGTTATCAGCTGATTTCTCCTGATCTGGGGATCCCTTCATTCTTTTCCAACGTCCAGGTACTGTGCTGTTTTTTTTGGCTTGATTTTTACATTGCATGAACTTCTGCCATTATGCTCATCTGTTCTTCTCATCAGGTTTTGGTGGATGGGATGACCAGCCAGCTGAGATTGCAGGGTGCTCCTGTCCCAGAAGTGGCTTCGTCTCTTTCGTGTTGGAATCCAGTGTCACTTCATCGTCGTGTATCCGAGTTGGAGGCAACTAACGCTGGTTAGTGCCCTTTTCTTTTCTTCACGTTTGTTGTGGACTGTTTTACCTTCTGACCTCGTTTTGTTTGGTTACCTCTTGTTAGGAATGACTCGACAGATTGCAATTCTTGAGGAAAAACATTCTCAAGATCAGGCTGAATTGGCTCAGCGATGCACTGATCTCGAAGAAAAGTACTCTCAAAGTCAGATTGAGCTGAGTCAGGTCTCCGCCGCCTTAGATGATGCCAATGCATTGAGTTCTTCCCTGCATGCTCAGCTCGACTCTGAAAAGGTGATATACGAAACTGTGCTTTGCCTTACTGCGCTCCTATTACTTGCCTGGTTTTTGAAGGAACTGACTTGTGCTTGCAGGAAGAAAAACGTATCCTTGCCGCTTCTCGCGACAATCTTGACAGGTTGTATCGAGATTCTAGCAATTCACTGACCATTTTGGAAAGAAGTCATCGCTTCACCATGGAAGAATTAGACCTTCATCGTCGTAAGCTGCAAGAATCCATGGAGGAGGTAACCCGGCTTAAGCAGTTGATATCAGCGAAGGATGCTACTATCAAAGGGCTCCGGGCTTCCAAAAAATCCATTGCCCAGGAGTTAGAGAGTGCTCGACTGGCTGTTAAAACTGCTGAAGAAACTTCTGTTACTCTCAAGGCCCAACGCGACAAAGCCCTGGACAAGGCTATTCGGGCGGGACGAATCTTGATGAGGAGACCCGGCGTAGTTGTTCCCGAAGATATAAGGGCTGACGTGAACGCCGCCCCTGATTCCTCGAGTCGTCCCTCTTCGTCGGTCGCTCCTGAGAAAGATGTTGCAAAATAGAAAAACATTTCGCATGCTCCAAGCGCGCGGTTTGAATGATTGAATATCTGTTAGAGGACACCAGTTTACCATTCGAACGACATAATTACTCTCTCATTGTATCAGAATTTGTTAGTTAATGAGTTCAGCAGTAATGACGCGTGATGATTATGAATTTTATTTGCGGGATATGGAAGTCATCCCACGAATTATATAGGCGTGGGCGTGTTGCACTGGTCTTAAGTTGCTACCAACTTTAAGTTGATTGCTGCGTTTGTAGGGCATAGTGGTCACCCTAAGTTGAGTATGCGTGAGCATGTTGCACCGCCTTAAGTCGTTGCCGACTTAAGTCGATTGCTCCATTGGCAGGGCATAGTGGTCACCCCGAGTTAAGTAAGCGTGAGCATGTTGCACCGCCTTAAGTCGTTGCCGACTTAAGCCGATTGCTCCGTTAGCAGGGCATAGTGGTCACCCCGAGTTAAGTAAGCGTGAGCATGTCGCACCGCCTTAAGTCGTTGCCGACTTAAGTCGATTGCTCCGTTAGCAGGGCATAGTGGTCACCCCGAGTTAAGTAAGAATGCAAGTCAATCGTGAATGAATTGAGTATCCTTGAGACCTCTTTTTTATTGATGACATATTTCCACTTTACAGAGTACACCATCATCGTCCCAGCAGTTTTGAGGTACAGCTAGGGATAAAACTTTCTGAGGTGTTCTATGTTCCAGGAGTTCCCAACTTCCGTACCATCCATCTGAGTGAGGCGATATGATCCGGGCCGAGTAACTTCTACTACCACGAAAGGTCCTTCCCATAAGGGTGATAACTTGTGTCGTCCCTCCCCCGTTAGAATTCGGCGGAGGACGAGATCCCCTACTGAGAAGAATCGTTGTCGCACAGCCTTGTCGTGATAGCGCCTTAGAGTCTGCTGGTACCTTGCTGATTGGATTACTGTGTTTAACCGTTCTTCCTCGAGTATATCTATGTCTTCCAGCCTGGTGGTCTCAGCTTCTGCTATGTTTTCAAAGATCAGCCTTGGCGCCCCAAACTTGAGATCAGCAGGTAGCACTGCCTCCGACCCATAGACCATGAAGAAAGGAGTGTTCCCATGCAAAGCTCGACTAGGTTGGGTTCTGAGGCTCCAAACAACATAGGGTAATTCCCTTATCCACTTTCCTGCAAATTTTTCATTCTTATCGAAGATCTTTTTCCTGAGTGCATCCAATATCATCCCGTTGGCTCGCTCAACTTGCCCGTTGGCTCTTGGATGGGCTACAGATGCATACTTGATCTGAATGCCCTTTTGCTCGCAGAAGTCGAAGAATTCTGAACTTGTGAAGTTGGATCCTAAATCAGTTATGATGCTGTTTGGTATCCCGAATCTGAATATTATGTCTTGTATGAATTCCACGGCCTTAGCAGAGGTTAAGGAGGCAATGGGCTTGAATTCTATCCATTTAGTGAACTTGTCAATTGCTACCAATACATGAGTGTATCCCCCTTGAGCTTTCTTGAAAGGTCCAATCATATCCAGTCCCCAGCATGCAAAAGGCCAAGTTACTGGTATGGTCTGCAGTTGCTGTGCTGGCAGGTGTTGTTGCTTTGACAAGTATTGGCAGGCTTCGCACCTCTGAACCAACTCGGCTGCGTCGTTCTTTGCTGTTGGCCAATAGAATCCTGACCTGAAGACCTTCCCGACTAGTGTTCTGGAGGCTGCATGTATTCCACATTGTCCAGCGTGGACCTCTTCCAGGAGTTGCCTTCCAGTAGATGGGAGGACGCATTTCATGAAGACACCTGATGCACCCCTTCTATATAATGTCTCTCCAATAAGTGTATAGTGAGCCGACTGTCTTGCAATGCGCTCTGCCGAATTCTTGTCGTCTGGTTCTTCTTCATTCCTTATGTACTTAATGATTGGCCTCCTCCAGTCATCGGGATCTGACTCGGGTTGATCTATGATGTTGCACTCTTCTATTTGATCCATTGAGATACTTGGCTGCAGTATTTCTTGCACAAAAACCCCGGGCGGGACCTGAGTTCGACTAGACCCTAGCTTGGACAGTACATCGGCTGCCGTGTTCCGATCTCTTTCCACATGATGAAATTCTAGACCCTCGAATTTATCCTCCAGCTTTCGGACGGCAGTGCAGTATCTTCCCATCGAATCGTTTGAGCAATCCCACTCCTTATTTATCTGGCTGATGACTACCAGAGAATCCCCGTATACCATTAATCTTTTGACGCCCAATGATATGGCAATATTCAATCCATGGATCAAAGCTTCATATTCGGCTGCATTGTTGGAGGCCGGGAATAGCAACTGGAGGGCGTACTTGAGGTGTTCGCCTCCAGGTGCAGTGAAGAGAATCCCCGCTCCTGCTCCCTGCAGCTTTAGTGAGCCATCAAAATACATTTGCCATACTTCTGCAGTTTCCGGGTTGTCTGGTACTTGTTGTTCAGTCCACTCTGATACGAAATCAACCAGTGCTTGGGTTTTGATGGCAGTGCGAGGCCGGAACTCGATGTCGTGAGATCCCAGCTCACAAGCCCACTTGGCTATTCGACCGATTGCTTCCTTGTTGTGAAGAATATCCCCTATTGGAAAACTTGTGACTACTATGACTTTGTGGTCGTCAAAGTAGTGACGCAGCTTGCGGGCAGTTAGAAGTACTGCATACAATAGCTTCTGAACTTGAGGGTACTTTTTCTTTGAGGGGCCAAGGACTTCACTAATGAAGTAGACAGGATGTTGTATTGGATAGGCATGCCCTTCTTCTACTCGCTCGACTACTAACGCGGTGCTTACCACGTGAGTCGTGCAAGAGATATACAGTAGCAAATCTTCAGCTGGTTGAGTTGACGTAGCTCGCCGAGGTGGTTTCAGTACTGGTGGTGTTGTCAAGAATTTTTTCAGAGCATCTAGAGCTTCTTGCGCTTCTGAAGTCCACTGGAATTTATCCACCTTCTTGAGTAGCTTGTAAAACGGCAAACCTTTTTCTCCCAGCCTGGATATAAATCTGCTTAAAGCTGCCATGCATCCAGTAAGTCGCTGAACCTTCTTCTGCGATCGAGGTGCTTCCATCTTCATGATAGCTTCAATCTTATCTAGATTAGCTTCAATTCCCTGGTGGCTGACGATAAATCCGAGCAAATTTCCGGCCGGTACCCCAAAAACACATTTCTCGGGATTAAGCTTCCATCTATAACATCTCAGACTGTTGAAAACCAGTTGTAAGTCTTCGATGAAGTCTTTTGAGTCCTGTGTTTTGATCACCACATCATCCACATAAGCCTCCACACACTTGCCCCAGTGATCGGCTAAGCATGTTTGAATGGCTCTCTGGTAAGTCGCTCCAGCGTTTTTGAGGCCAAACGGCATGGAGGTATAACAGAAAGCACCAAACGGAGTAATAAATGCTGTTTTTTCTTCATCTTCCTTCGCCAGACTAATCTGATGGTATCCAGAATAGCAATCCAGGAAGGATAGCATAGAACATCCAGCGGTGGAATCCACCACCTGATCTATCCTCGGGAGCCCGAAAGGATCCTTCGGACAGTGCTTATTGAGATCAGTATAATCAACACACATGCGCCAGTCCACTTTATTCTTTTTGAGTACAAGAACAGGATTGGCTAACCACTCGGGATGTAATACTTCTCTAATGAATCCAGCCGCGACCAAGCGAGCTAACTCGGCGCGAATGACTTCTCTCTTATCAGGCGTGAAATGACGTAATTTTTGTCGAATTGGCCTTGCCTGGGGAAAAACCTTCAGTTTGTGCTCGGCCAGTTCTCTTGGGACTCCCGGCATATCCGCAGGTTGCCATGCGAATACGTCTCGGTTATCTTGCAGAAACCGGACGAGCGCGCTTTCCTATTTGTCATCCAAACTGGAGCTGATGATGGCCGTCTTGCGCTCATCAGCGAACCCCAGGTTGATTCTCTTGGTTTCTTCGGTCGGCCGCATAGAGGTCGCGGTCTGAGCTTCGCTTGCCGGTACTGTGAAGTCCTCCTCAGGCTTAGAGTTCACCATTGCGGAGGGAGCTGTCGATGGCTTGGCGGTGAGGGCTGCTTGAATAGCCACTCGGAAACATTCCGCGACGCCTTGGAAGTCGGCGCGCACAGTTATGATCCCTTGCGGCCCTGGCATCTTCAGTATCATGTATGTGTAATGCGGGATGGCCATGAACTTGGCCAATCCCGGCCTCTCGATGATGGCGTTGTACCCGCAGTCGAAGTTAGCCACTTGAAACCTCAGGAACTCGGTTCTGTAGTTCTCCGGAGTTCCGAAGGTGACTGGCATGTAGATGTGGCCCAGCGGGTATTCCCCTTCCGTCAGCACGATGCCGAAGAAAGGAGTGTCCGACTCGCGGAGCTCTTTGAGGTGAACTCCCAAGCCTTGGAGTGTCCGGGGGAAGGTGACGTTGATGCTGCTCCCCCCGTCCACTAACACCTTCTTCACCCGGCTCTCTCGGATCACCGGATCGACGAGAAGCGGATACTTGCCCGGGTGATCGAAGTTGAGCCATTGATCTGCCCGAGTGAAGGTGATCGGGTGCTCCGACCACCGGTATGGGGCGGGAGGTCCGGTGGTCGCCACCAGTATCTGGCGATCGTTGAGCTTTTGCTGTCTTCTGCTCTCCTGCGATCCGTGTCCGCCGAAGATGACGTTGACTTCCCTGTCAACGCGTGGAAAAGCTCCTCCTCCTCCTCCCTCCTCCTGCCGATGGGGTTGTCGTGGTTCATCTGGTCCTCCCCTCGGCGGAGGAGGAGGTAGAGGTTGGAAGGGTCGGCCGTGTCCGACGGAGTGCTTGAAGTCTCGGCAGTTACGAAGAGTGTGGCGCATGTCCTTGTGGTACGGGCACTGGGCGTCGAGGATGTCGTCCAACGTGCGTTCGCCTCCACGAGGTCCTCCACGAGCGCGAGAGGCAGGTGGTCCGGCAGCGTGCACTTCTTCGCGAGGCCTCTTCTCCCACCGCTTGTCAGGTTGTTGATTTGTGTCGCGTCGTGGTGCTGCTGGTGCGGGCTTTGCTCCTCCGATGAGGTCCTGGGCTCGCTCGTCGGCGGTGATGTAGAGGTCGGCTTCCCGGAACAGCTCCTCGGAGGTAGTCGGCGCCTTCTGTAGTATGGCTCGGACGAAAGCCGAATCATTGGATCCTCGGTAGAAGTCCTCGATCACGGCCGCCTCCATGACATCGGGGATACGATTCCTCATGGTTTGAAACCTCTTGAGGTACGACCGGAGAGTCTCGTCCCCCCGGCGCTTGATAGATTTGAGGTCCCACGGTTGCGCCGGCTTGTCGGAGAGGGACTGGAAGTTGGCGGTGAAGCGTCGACTGAAGTCTCCCCAGACGTCGATGCAGTGTCGGGGTAGATGTCGCAGCCATTGCAGCGCGTCTTGCCCAAGGACAATGGGTAAGTACGCGGTCATCACGTCTTCGGACGCCCCGGCAGCTCGAGCAGCGGTGGTGTAGACGGCTAGCCAACCCCATGGATCCTGCTTAGGTTCATACTTGTCAACATTGGATACCTTGAAGTTGGGAGGCCATTGGATGGCCCTAAGGCGCGGAGTAAGGGCGGACACTCCGCACGTGTCCTCCTGTCGTCGGGGTCGATGTCTGTCCCGGGGAGGGGAGTTGTGATTGTGATTCCTCGACCGTCCCCGGGTGGTTCCGCCAGTTGAAGCCGTTGCCGACTCAGTCCTGGTAGCTTGGCTCTGAGTTGGGATGCCATGATCCCTGTCATACTCCTCTCGACGACGAATCTCGTTCTCATGCCGCCGTTCTCGCGAAGCATTGATGGAGCTCCGCGCGTCTCGGCGACTGTTGATGGCATGTCGTAGATCGTTCGGCGGGTGAGCAAGCGGTAGAAGGTGGTTAGCCGCCTGGGTAAACAGTCGTCGGTAGCCATCGGCGTCGGGAGTCCGAGGAAGTCCCTCAGCTATCCGAGCCAGTACCCCTCCGACTTCGCTCGGCGTATTCATGGCTCGGGCGAAGTCGGGGTTCAGGTTGCGCCCGAAGAATGGATTCTCTCGACGCTGCCTTGCACCCTGCTCAGCCTGTTCCTGAGCTCGTCGGCGATCACGTCGTCGGGAGTTCCTTCGTTCTCTGAAGACGCGTTCTTCCGGAGTTTCTCCTACCTCCGAGACCTCGTCTCGCGAGACAGGCTGTTCCGGATTCCGCTCTTCGGCCGCATGATGTCGTCGGACGTTCCTGCGCCGGTTCCTCCGTCGACGGGACTCTCGTTGAGGCGGTTCCTCTCCGGGTACAGTCGGCTCGTCGTCGGAGATGGCGGGCGATTCCGCTCTTCCGATGAAGAAAATGTCGGGGTAGAACGGTGCTGCCGTCGTGGTGATCTTCTTTCGGAGAGTCGGAGGTTGCGCTTCTCCGGTATTTTCGGAGTTTGTTGGGGGAGACCTTTTTTCCGGCGGATCCGCGATGCGGTGCAGAATTCCTTCTCCATCCGCTACGAATGAGATTGTTCCAAAGTGGAGCACGGATCCGGGACGCAGGGTGATCTTGCTGTTGAAGGAGATGGCCATTGAGCTAGCTTGGATTGTCGACACACCCCCTACCTGGCGCGCCAGCTGTCGGTGTTTTGGGTCCGACCGCACACCCGGGGTTGCCCCTCAAGGTGTTTTAGGAGTAGGAAGGTGTCAACAACTGTAGCAAAATGGTTCGTGCCGATCGCACGAGGGACGGTGGACAAGATTTACAGGTTCGGGCCGCTTAGTGATGCGTAACACCCTACGTCCTGATGAGTATGCTTGGTGGATATGATTTACAAGAGGGCTCTCTAGATCGAGAATTCAGAGAGTTGGAGTGGGTGGCTAAGTAATGGGTCGATCGTTCTGAAGGGGTGCCCCCTAGGCCTTATATACTCGACCGTGGGGCAGTACACGCGGATAAGATAGTAACGAGTAGCTGAAAGATAGTGAACATCTTGTGATTATCCCTATGTAACCTTCGCCGACTTATCCTCGCATGGCTTCGTTGCATGGAGGCTCCCGCGCGGGAAAGTTGGATCTCTGTTGCGGTTATTCGCTCGGCGCTGCGGGCCATCTAGGCGTGTACCAATCCGGCCCCATGTCGTTCTGCTTCGCTGGCTGTTTCTCCCTAGGCCCACGAAAGAATGACTCTACGATTTATTGGGCCCTTGGGCCTTTCGTGAGGTCCTTTACTCTTTTAGTGGACCCAGGGGATATCTATCCCCCACACCTGGTCAACAAAATCCGAAGCTACGGAAGCACAAGATGGACGGATCATGATGTCGTTCGACTCATGCTCATGTCATTTACTGTTATTGACCCCCATCTTGTCAACCTCATTCGTGAAAATCCCAGGTACACCAAGATGACGCCCGAGGAGATCCTTGGAAAATTCGTGAGCGGGCGCATGATGGTGAAGGAGGCGCAATACGTGGACGATGCGCTAAATGGTCCACTACGCATCTACGAGCCGCAGCTTGTTGCTCTCAAAGTAATTAGCAGCAAGGAGATGCTACCAAGTAAGGTAGCACACATAGAGGCTGTCGGGCTCAATGAGGACGAGATGGCGCTTATCATCAAGCACTTCAAGATCGCGCTAAAAGGACGCAAGGAGTACCCCAACAAGAATAAAACAAGGGGAAAGCGCTCCTGCTTCAAATGCGGTAAGACTGGTCATTTCATAGCTCAATGCCCCGATAATGACAATGACCAGGGACAAGAAAAGCATGGGAAGAGGGAAAAGAAGAAGAACTACAGGAAGGCGAAGGGCGAGGCGCACCTTGGAAAGGAATGGGATTCTGACTGCTCTTCATCCGACTCCGACGATGAAGGACTGGATGCCTTGGCCTTCGACAAATCTTCGCTCTTCCCCAACGAACACCATACTTGTCTTATGGCTAAGGAGAAGAAAGTACGTATTCGGGACATTCCCAAGTATACTTCCTCTAGTGATGAAGAATCATCTGATGATGAAGTAGATTACACTGACTTGTTTAAAGGACTAGATAGAGCTAAGGTAGACAAAATTAATGAATTAATCAATGCTCTAAATGAAAAGGATAAACTGCTAGAGAGGCAAGAAGATATTTTGTATGAGGAACATGATAAATTCGTTAGTGTTCAAAAATCTCTTGCTCTAGAAATTAAAAGAAATGAAATGCTATCCTCTGAGTTGTCTGCTTGTCATGAATCTGTCTCTAGTCTAAATGAGTTAAATGATGAATTAAATGCTAAACTAGAGATAGCAAATGCAACTAGTTCATGTGTAGAACATGTAATTATTTGCAATAGGTGTAAAGATGTTAATTTTGATGAACATGCTATCACCATTGCTAAATTAAACAATGAGGTGGCAAGTCGTAATGCTCAACTTAAGACTTGCAAAGATGATCTTGATAAATTAAAATTTGCTAGAGATGCCTACACTATTGGTAGACACCCCTCAATTAAGGATGGGCTTGGTTTTTTAAAGGAAACCAAGAACTTAACAAGCCAAAGGACTTCCGTTCTTAACAAGGAGAAAGGGAAGGCCCCAATGGCTAGTAGTCCTCAAAGGAACCATGCCTATATATATGATAGGAAATTCACTAGCCATGCTATAATAATAGGAGCTATGATCATGCTGCTTATAATGATTCACATGCTATGTTTGCATCTAGTTCTGCTTTTGTTCATGGTAGAAGTAGGACTAGGAGAAATTATGCTACCTCTTATGCTTCTAGAAAAGTTTGCAATGGACCTACTACTGTTTACCATGCTTCAATGCTTCTTTTGTACTCTTATGCAAGAATGCAAAAGTAGTTTCTAGGAAGATGGGATCCAAATGCAAGGGATACAAAACTTGCATATGGGTTTCAAAAACTGTTGTGACTAACCTTGTAGGACCCAACAAGAGTTGGGTACCTAAAACCCAAGCTTAAATTCCTTGCAGGTTTATGCATCCGGGGGGCTTAAGCTGGATTATCGACAACGGATGCACAAACCACATGACGGGGGAGAAGAAGATGTTCACCTCCTATGTCAAGAACAGGGATTCCCAGGATACTATTGTCTTTGGAGATGGCAACCAAGGCAAGGTCAAAGGCTTGGGCAAGATAGCCATCACATCTGAGCATTCTATCTCTAATGTGTTTTTAGTTGAATCGCTCGGATATCATTTGTTATCTGTGAGTCAATTATGTAGCATGGGTTATAATTGTCTACTCACAAATATTGATGTATCTGTCTTTAGAAGAAGTGATGGTTCATTAGCTTTTAAGGGTGTATTAGATGGCAAGCTCTACTTAGTTGATTTTTTGAAAGAGAATGCCGATCTAGATGCATGCTTAATAGCTAATACTAATATGGGCTGGCTTTGGCATCGCCGTCTAGCACATGTTGGGATGAAGAACCTTCATAAGCTTCTAAAGGGAGATCATGTGTTAGGACTAACCGATGTCTGTTTTGAGAAAGACGGACCTTGTGCAACATGTCAGGCAGGGAAACAGGTGGGAAGCACTCATCATAGCAAGAATGTGATGACGACATCAAGACCACTGGAGCTTCTTCACATGGATCTCTTCGGACCTGTTGCCTACCTCAGCATCGGGGGAAGTAAGTATGGTCTTATAATTGTTGATGATTTTTCCTGCTTCACTCGGGTATTCTTTTTGCAGGATAAGTCAGAAACTCAAGGGACACTAAAGCGCTTCTTAAAGAGAGCTCAAAATGAATTTGAGCTAAAGGTGAAGAAGATAAGAAGCGACAATGGGTCTGAGTTCAAAAATCTACAAGTTGAAGAGTTTCTTGAGGAGGAAGGCATCAAGCACGGGTTCTTCACTCCCTACACACCACAACAAAATGGTGTGGTAGAGAGGAAGAACAGGACGCTAATCGACATGGCGAGAACGATGCTTGGAGAGTACAAGACGCCTGAGCGGTTTTGGTCGGAAGCTGTGAACACAGCTTGCCATGCCATTAATCGGCTCTACCTGTACCGTCTCCTCAAGAAGACCTCCCACGAACTCCTTACCGGTAACAAACCCAATGTCTCTTACTTTCGTGTATTTGGGAGCAAATGCTACATTCTGGTGAAGAAAGGTAGACATTCTAAATTTGCTCCCAAGGCAGTAGAAGGGTTTTTACTAGGATATGACTAAAATACAAAGGCGTATAGAGTCTTCAACAAATCATCAGGATTAGTTGAAGTCTCTAGCAACGTTGTATTTGATGAGACTAATGGCTCTCCAAGAGAGCAAGTTGATCTTGATGATATAGATGAAGAAGAAGTTCCGACGGCCGCAATGCGCACGATGGCGATAGGTGATGTGCGACTGAAAGTCGCCTAGAGGGGGGGTGAATAGGGCGAAACTGAAATTTACAAATATAATCACAACTACAAGCCGGGTTAGCGTTAGAAATAATAAAGAGTCCGAGAGAGAGGGCGCAAAACAAATCACAAGCAAATGAAGAGTGTGACACGTGGATTTGTTTTACTGAGGTTCGGTTCTTGCAAACCTACTCCCCGTTGAGGTGGTCACAAAGACCGGGTCTCTTTCAACCCTTTCCCTCTCTCAAACGGTCCCTCGGACCGAGTGAGCTTCTGTTCTCAAATCAAACCGGGAACAAAACTTCCCCGCAAGGACCACCACACAATTGGTGTCTCTTGCCTCGGTTACAATGGAGTTTTGATCATAAGAACAAGTGAGAAAGAAAGAAGCAATCCAAGCGCAAGAGCTCAAAAGAACACGGCAAATCTCTCTCGCTAATCGCTAAAGCCTTGTGTGGAATTGGAGAGGATTTGATCACTTGAGTGTGTCTAGAATTGAATGCCTAGCTCTTGTAAGTGGTTGGAAGGTTGAAAACTTGGATGACTTGAATGTGGGGTGGTTGGGGGTATTTATAGCCCCAACCACAAAACTAGCCGTTTGGGTGGAGGCTGTCTGTCGCATGGTGCACCGGACAGTCCGGTGCACACCGGACATGTCCGGTGCGCCAGCCACGTCAGCTGAACGTTAGGGTTCCGACCGTTGGAGCTCTGACTGCTGGGCCCGCCTGGATGTCTGGTGGCGCACCGGACATGCACTGTAGAATGTCCGGTGCGCCACTTCGCGCGTGCCTAATTTCTGCGCGCTCTGGTGCATATTTAATGTGCCTGCAGGTGACCGTTGGCGTCGAAGTAGTCGTTGCGCCGCTGTCACACCGGACAGTCCGGTGTACACTGGACATGTCCGGTGAATTATAGCGGACTAGCCGTTGTGAATTCCCGAAGCTGGCAAGTTCAGAGTCGCTTCATTCCTGGAGCATCGGACACTGTCCAGTGTACACCGGACAGTCTGGTGAATTATAGCGGAGCGACTCTGCGTTTTCTCGAAGGTGAGGAGTTCAGCGCGTGGAGAACCCTGGTGCACCGGACATGTCCGGTGGTGCACCGGACAGTCCGGTGCGCCAAACCAAGGTGCCTTCGGTTGTCCCTTTGCTCCTTTGTTTGAACCCTTTCTCTTGATCTTTTTATTGGCCTTTTGTGAACCTTTGGTACCTGTATAACTTATAGACTTGGGCAAACTAGTTAGTCCAATTATTTGTGTTGGGCAATTCAACCACCAAAATCAATTTAGGAATATAGGTGTAAGCCTAATTCCCTTTCAATCTCCCCCTTTTTGGTGATTGATGCCAACACAAACCAAAGCAAATATAGAAGTGCATAATTTGAACTAGTTTGCATATGCAAGTGCAAAGGTTACTTAGAATTGAGCCAATAAATATCACTTACTAGATATGCATGGATTGTTTCTTTATTTTTAACATTTTGGACCACGCTTGCACCACAAGTTTTGTTTTTGCAAATTCTTATGTAAATTCTTTTCAAAGTCCTTTTTGCAAGATAGTCAAGGGTAAATGAATAAGATTTTGAGAAGCATTTTCAAGATATGAAATTTTCTCCCTTTGTCTTAAAATGCTTTTCCTTTGACTAAAACAAAACTCCCCCTCAATAAATTCTCCTCTTAGTGTTTAAGAGGATTTTAAGATATCAATTTTGAAAATACTACTTTCTCCCCCTTTAGAACACAAAGAGATACCAATTTGAAATTTACCAATTGAAAATCATTAATTTTAAAATTAGGGTGGTGGTGTGGTCCTTTTGCTTTGGGCTCATACTTTCTCCCCCTTTGGCATGAATCGCCAAAAACGGAATCATTAGAGCCCTTTCCTAACTATTTTCTCCCCTTTGGCAAATAAAATATATGAGTGAAGATTATACCAAAGACGAAGAATTGCTTGAAGCGACGGCGAAGGATGAGTGATAGAGTGGAGTGGAAGCCTTGTCTTCGCCGAAGACTCCAATTCCCTTTCAATATACCTATGACTTGGTTTGAAATACACTTGAAAACACATTAGTCATAGCATAAAAAAGAGACATGATCAAAGGTATATTTATGAGCTATGTGTGCAAATTAGCAAAAGAAATTCCTAGAATCAAGAATATTGAGCTCATGCCTAAGTTTGGTAAAAGTTTGTTCATCTAGTGGCTTGGTAAAGATATCGGCTAATTGATCTTTAGTATTAATGTATGCAATCTCGATATCCCCCTTTTGTTGGTGATCCCTAAGAAAATGATACCGAATGGCTATGTGTTTAGTGCGGCTATGCTCAACGGGATTATCCGCCATGCGGATTGCACTCTCATTATCACATAGAAGAGGAACTTTGGTTAATTTGTAACCATAGTCCCGCAGGGTTTGCCTCATCCAAAGCAATTGCGCGCAACAGTGGCCTGCGGCAATGTACTCGGCTTCGGCGGTAGAGAGAGCGACCGAATTTTGCTTCTTTGAAGCCCAAGACACCAAGGATCTTCCCAAGAACTGGCAAGTCCCCGATGTGCTCTTTCTATTAATCTTACACCCCGCCCAATCGGCATCGGAATAACCAATTAAATCAAATGTGGATCCCCGAGGGTACCAAAGCCCAAACTTAGGAGTATAAGCCAAATATCTCAAGATTCGTTTTACGGCCGTAAGGTGAGATTCCTTAGGGTCGGCTTGGAATCTTGCACACATGCATACGGAAAGCATAATGTCCGGTCGAGATGCACATAAATAGAGTAATGAACCAATCATCGACCGGTATACCTTTTGATCCACGGACTTACCTCCCGTGTCGAGGTCGAGATGCCCATTTGTTCCCATGGGAGTCTTGATGGGCTTGGCATCCTTCATTCCAAACTTGTTTAGAATGTCTTGAGTGTACTTCGTTTGGCAAATGAAGGTGCCCTCTTGGAGTTGCTTTACTTGAAATCCTAAGAAATACTTCAACTCCCCCATCATCGACATCTCAAATTTTTGTGTCATGATCCTACTAAATTCTTCACATGTAGATTCGTTAGTAGACCCAAATATAATATCATCAACATAAATTTGGCATACAAACAAATCATTGTCAAGAGTTTTAGTGAATAAAGTAGGATCGGCCTTGCCGACTTTGAAGCCATTAGCAATAAGGAAATCTCTAAGGCATTCATACCATGCTCTTGGGGCTTGCTTGAGCCCATAAAGCGCCTTAGAGAGCCTATAGACATGGTTAGGATACTCATTGTCTTCAAAGCCGGGAGGTTGCTCAACGTAGACCTCTTCCTTGATTGGTCCATTGAGGAAGGCACTCTTCACGTCCATTTGGTAAAGCTTGAAGCCATGGTAAGTAGCATAGACTAATAATATACGAATGGACTCAAGCCTAGCTACGGGTGCATAGGTTTCACCAAAATCCAAACCTTCGACTTGGGAGTATCCCTTGGCCACAAGTCGAGCTTTGTTCCTTGTCACCACACCATGCTCGTCTTGCTTGTTGCGGAAGACCCATTTGGTTCCTACAACATTTTGGTTAGGACGTGGAACTAAATGCCATACCTCGTTCCTAGGGAAGTTGTTGAGCTCCTCTTGCATCGCCATCACCCAATCCGAATCTTGGAGTGCTTCCTCTACCCTGCGTGACTCAATAGAGGAAACAAAAGAGTAATGCTCACAAAAATGTGCAACACGAGATCTAGTGGTTACCCCCTTATGAATGTCGCCGAGGATGGTGTCGACGGGGTGATCTCGTTGGATTGCTTGGTGGACTCTTGGGTGTGGCGGCCTTGGTTCTTCATCCTCCTTGTCTTGATCATTTGCATCTCCCCCTTGATCATTGCTGTCATCTTGAGGTGGCTCATCATTTTGATTTTCTCCTTCATCAACTTGAGCCTCGTCCTCATTTTGAGCTGGTGGAGATGCTTCCGTGGAGGAGGATGGTTGATCTTGTGCATTTGGAGGCTCTTCGGATTCCTTAGGACACACATCCCCAATGGACATGTTCCTTAGCGCGATGCACGGAGCCTCTTCATCACCTATCTCATCAAGATCAACTTGCTCTACTTGAGAGCCGTTAGTTTCATTAAACACAACGTCACAAGAAACTTCAACAAGTCCTGAGGACTTGTTAAAGACTCTATATGCCCTTGTGTTTGAATCATATCCTAGTAAAAAGCCTTCTACAGTTTTAGGAGCAAATTTAGATTTTCTTCCTCTTTTGACAAGAATAAAGCATTTGCTACCAAAAACTCTAAAATATGAAATATTGGGCTTTTTACCGGTTAGGAGTTCGTATGATGTCTTCTTGATGATTCAGTGAAGATATAACCGGTTGATGGCGTAGCAAGCGGTGTTAACCGCCTCGGCCCAAAACCGATCCGGCGTCTTGTACTCAACAAGCATGGTTCTTGCCATGTCCAATAGAGTTCGATTCTTCCTCTCCACTACACCATTTTGTTGTGGGGTGTAGGGAGAAGAGAACTCATGCTTGATGCCCTCCTCCTCAAGGAAGCCTTCAATTTGTGAGTTCTTGAACTCCGTCCCGTTGTCGCTTCTACTTTTCTTGATCCTCAAGCCGAACTCATTTTGAGCCCGTCTCAAGAATCCCTTTAGGGTCTCTTGGGTTTGTGATTTTTCCTGCAAAAAGAATACTCAAGTGAAGCGAGAATAATCATGCACAATAACTAGACAGTACTTACTCCCGCCGATGCTTATGTAAGCGATCGGGCCGAATAGATCCATGTGTAGGAGCTCCAGTGGCCTGTCAGTCGTCATGATGTTCTTGTGTGGATGGTGAACACCAACTTGCTTCCCGGCTTGGCATGCGCTACAAATCATGTCTTTCTCAAAATGAACATTTGTTAATCCTAAAATGTTCTCTCCCTTTAGAAGCTTATGAAGATTCTTCATTCCAACATGAGCTAGTCGGCGGTGCCAGAGCCAACCCATGTTAGTCTTAGCAATTAAGCAAGTGTCGAGTTCAGCTCTATCAAAATCTACCAAGTATAGCTGACCCTCTAACACTCCCTTAAACGCTATTGAATCATCACTTCTTCTAAAGACAGTAACACCTACATCAGTAAATAGATAGTTGTAGCCCATTTGACATAATTGGGATACGGAAAGCAAATTGTAATCTAAAGAATCTACAAGAAAAACATTGGAAATGGAATGATCAGGAGATATAGCTATTTTACCCAAACCTTTGACCAAACCTTGATTTCCATCCCCGAATGTGATAGCTCGTTGGGGATCTTGGTTTTTCTCGTAGGAGGAGAACATCTTCTTCTCCCCCGTCATGTGGTTTGTGCACCCGCTATCGATGATCCAACTTGAGCCCCCGAATGCATAAACCTACAAAACAAGTTTAGTTCTTGACTTTAGGTACCCAAACGGTTTTGGGTCCTTTGGCATTAGAAACAAGAACTTTGGGTACCCAAACACAAGTTTTGGAGCCCTTGTGTTTGCCCCTAACAAACTTGGCAACTACCTTGCCGGATTTGCTAGTTAAAACATATGATGCATCAAAAGTTTTGAATGAAATGTTATGATCATTTGATGCACTAGGAGTTTTCTTTTTAGGCAACTTAGCACGGGTTGGTTGCCTAGAGCTAGATGTCTCACCCTTATACATAAAAGCATGATTAGGGCCAGAGTGAGACTTCCTAGAATGAATTCTCCTAATTTTGCTCTCGGGATAACCGACAGGGTACAAAATGTAACCCTCGTTATCCTGAGGCATGGGAGCCTTGCCCTTAACAAAATTAGACAATCTTTTAGGAGGGGCACTAAGTTTGACATTGTCTCCCCTTTGGAAGCCAATGCCATCCTTGATGCCAGGGCGTCTCCCATTATAGAGCATACTTCTAGCAAATTTAAAATTTTCATTTTCTAAGTTATGCTCGGCAATTTTAGCATCTAATTTTTCTATATGATCATTTTGTTGTTTAATTAAAGCCATGTGATCATGAATAGCATCAACATCAATATCTCTACATCTAGTGCAGATGGAAATATGCTCAATGGTAGATGTAGAGGGTTTGCAAGAATTAAGTTCAACAATCTTAGCACGCAAAATATCATTGTTATCTCTAAGATTGGAAATTGTAACATTGCAAACATCTAATTCTTTAGCCTTAGCAATTAATTTTTCATTTTCAATCCTAAGGCTAGCAAGAGAGGTGTTTAATTCTTCAATCTTAGCAAGCAAATCATCATTATCATTTCTAAGATTGGGAATTGAAACATCACAAACATGAGAATCAACCTTAGCAATTAATTTGGCATTTTCATTTCTAAGGTTGGCAATAGTGTTATGGCATGTGCTTAGCTCACTAGATAATTTCTCACATTTATCTACTTCTAGAGCATAAGCATTCTTAACCTTAACATGCTTTTTATTTTCCTTGATTAGGAAGTCCTCTTGGGAGTCCAAGAGATCATCCTTTTCATGGATGGCACTAATTAGCTCATTTAGTTTTTCCTTTTGTTGCATGTTTAGGTCGGCAAAAAGAATGCGCAAGTTATCCTCCTCATTACTAGCATTATCCTCATCGCTAGATGTTTCATATTTGGTGGAGGATCTTGATTTTACCTTCTTCCTTTTGCTCTCCTTGGCCATGAGGCATTTGTGGCCGACGTTGGGGAAGAGAAGACCCTTGGTGATGGCGATGTTTGCGGCGTCCTTGTCGGAGGAGGAGTCGGTGGAGCTCTCGTCGGAGTCCCACTCGCGGCACACATGGGCATCGCCGCCTTTCTTCTTGTGATATCTCTTCTTCTCCTTTCTTCTCCCCTTCTTGTCGTTGTCCCTGTCACTATCACTTGATAATGGATATTTAGCAATAAAGTGACCGGGCTTACCACACTTGTAGCAAACTCTCTTGGAGCAGGGCTTGTAATCTTTCCCCCTCCTTTGCTTGAGGATTTGATGGAAGCTCTTGATGATGAGCGCCATCTCCTCGTTGTCGAGCTTGGAGGCGTCGATGGGTGTTCGATTTGGAGTAGATTCCTCCTTCTTTTCTTCCGTCGCCTTGAATGCGACCGGTTGTGCTTCGGACGTGGAGGGGCCATCAAGCTCATTGATCTTCTTTGAGCCTTTGATCATCAACTCAAAGCTCACAAAATTACCTATAACTTCCTCGGGGGTCATTTGAGTATATCTAGGATTACCATGAATTAATTGAACTTGAGTAGGGTTAAGGAAAACAAGTGATCTTAGAATAACCTTAACCACTTCGTGGTCATCCCATTTTTTGCTCCCGAGGTTGCGCACTTGGTTCACCAAGGTTTTGAGCCGGTTGTACATGTCTTGTGGCTCCTCCCCTTGGCGAAGACGGAAGCGACCGAGCTCCCCCTCGATCGTTTCCCGTTTGGTGATCTTGGTCACCTCATCTCCTTCGTGCGTGGTCTTTAGCACGTCCCAAATCTCCTTGGCGCTCTTCAATCCTTGCACCTTGTTATACTCCTCTCGACTTAGAGAGGTGAGGATTATAGTGGTGGCTTGGGAGTTGAAGTGCTCGATTTGGGCCACTTCGTCCTCATCATAATCTTCATCCCCTACGGATGGTACCTGTACACCAAACTCAACAACATCCCATATACTTTTGTGGAGTGAGGTTAGGTGATGTCGCATCATATCACTCCACCTAGCATAATCTTCACCATCAAATGTTGGTGGTTTGCCTAATGGGACGGAAAGTAAAGGTGTATGTTTAGGAATGCGAGGGTAGCGTAGGGGGATCTTACTATACTTCTTGCGCTCTTAGCGCTTAGAAGTGACGGACGACACGTCGGAGCCGGAGGTCAACGTTGATGAAGTGTCGGTCTCCTAGTAGACTACTTTCCTCATCCTCTTGTGCTTGTCGCCTCTCCGATGCGACTTGTGAGAAGAGGATTTCTTCTCCTTCCCCTTCCCTTTGTTGGAGGAGTTCTTCTTCTCCTTCTTCTTGTTGCGGGACTCTTCCGATGAAGTCGACCCGTGGCTTGTAGTGGGCTTGTCGCCGGTCTCCATCTCCTTCTTGGCGTGATCTCCCGACATCACTTCGAGCGGTTAGGCTCTAATGAAGCATCGGGCTTTGATACCAATTGAAAGTCACCTAGAGGGGGGTGAATAGGGCGAAACTGAAATTTACAAATATAATCACAACTACAAGCCAGGTTAGCGTTAGAAATAATAAAGAGTCCAAGAGAGAGGGCGCAAAACAAATCGCAAGTGAATGAAGAGTGTGACACGCGGATTTGTTTTACCGAGGTTCGGTTCTTGCAAACCTACTCCCCGTTGAGGTGGTCACAAAGACCGGGTCTCTTTCAACCCTTTCCCTCTCTCAAACGGTCCCTCGGACCGAGTGAGCTCCTCTTCTCAAATCAAACCGGGAACAAAACTTCCCCGCAAGGACCACCACACAATTGGTGTCTCTTGCCTCGGTTACAATGGAGTTTTGATCATAAGAACAAGTGAGAAAGAAAGAAGCAATCCAAGTGCAAGAGCTCAAAAGAACACGACAAATCTCTCTCGCTAATAGCTAAAGCCTTGTGTGGAATTGGAGAGGATTTGATCACTTGAGTGTGTCTAGAATTGAATGCCTAGCTCTTGTAAGTGGTTGGAAGGTTGAAAACTTGGATGACTTGAATGTGGGGTGGTTGGGGGTATTTATAGCCCAACCACCAAACTAGCCGTTTGGGTGGAGGCTGTCTGTCGCATGGTGCACCGGACAGTCCCGTGCACACCGGACATGTCCGGTGCGCCAGCCACATCACCCGAACGTTAGGGTTTCGACCGTTGGAGCTCTGACTGCTGGGCCCGCCTGGATGTCCGGTGGCGCACCGGACATGCACTGTAGAATGTCCGGTGCGCCACTTCGCGCGTGCCTGACTTCTACGTGCTCTGGCGTGCATTTAATGTGCCTGCAGGTGACCGTTAGCGCCGAAGTAGCCGTTGTGCCGCTGTCACACTGGACAGTCCGGTGTACACCGGACATGTCCGATGAATCATAGCGGACTAGCCGTTGTGAATTCCCGAAGCTGGCGAGTTCAGAGTCGCTTCATTCCTGGAGCACCGGACACTGTCCGGTGTACACCGGACAGTCCGGTGAATTATAGCGGAGCGACTCTGCGTTTTCCCGAAGGTGAGGAGTTCAGCGCGTGGAGAACCCTGGTGCATCGGACATGTCCGGTGGTGCACCGGACAGTCCGGTGTGCCAGACCAGGGTGCCTTCGGTTGTCCCTTTGCTCCTTTGTTTGAACCCTTTCTCTTGATCTTTTTATTGGCCTTTTGTGAACCTTTGGTACATGTATAACTTATAGACTTGGGCAAACTAGTTAGTCCAATTATTTGTGTTGGGCAATTCAACCACCAAAATCAATTTAGGAATATAGGTGTAAGCCTAATTCCCTTTCAGCGACCACAGGAACTACAAGAGCAAGATCAACCATCTTCCTCAACAATGGTGCATCCCCCAACTCAAGACGGTGAACAAGTACCTCAAGAAGAGGGGCAGGATCAAGGAGGAGCACAAGAAGAACAAGTTATGGAGGAAGAAGCACCACGGATCCCTCCAACTCAAGTCTGAGCAACGATCCAAAGACATCACCCCGTCGATCAAATTCTGGGTGACATCAGCAAGGGAGTAACTACTCGCTCACGATTAGCTAATTTTTGTGAGAATTACTCGTTTGTCTCTTCTATTGAGCCTTTTAGGGTAGAAGAGGCCTTACAGGATCCGGACTGGGTGTTGGCCATACAAGAAGAGCTCAACAACTTCAAAAGGAATGAAGTTTGGAGCCTGGTGCCACGTCCAAAGCAAAACGTTGTGGGAACCAAGTGGGTTTTCTGCAACAAGCAAGATGAGCACGGAGTGGTGACATGAAACAAGGCTCGACTTATGGCAAAAGGTTATGCCCAAGTCGCAGGTTTGGATTTCGAGGAGACTTTTGCTCCTGTGGCTAGGTTAGAGTCAATTAGGATTTTATTAGCCTATGCTGCTCACCACTCTTTCAGGCTATTCCAAATGGACATAAAGAGTGCTTTCCTCAATGGGCCAATCAAGGAGGAGGTATACATGGAACAACCCCCTGGCTTTGAGGATGACAGGTATCCCGACCATGTGTATAAGCTCTCTAAGGCGCTCTATGGACTTAAGCAAGCCCTAAGATCATGGTATGAATGCCTTAGAGATTTCTGAATTTCTAATGCTTTCAAGGTTAGGAAAGCTGATCCCACTCTTTTTACAAAGACTTGTGAGAGCACCTAGAGGGGGGGTGAATAGGTGATCCTGTAAAAACTTAAAACTTATAGCCACAAAACTTGGTTAAGTGTTGGAGAGATAATACCAAGTGACTATAAAGCGAGCTCTTGCGAATACCAAAAATCGCACAAAAAGCAATCACAAGATACACGCGAGTTATCCCGTGGTTCGACAAGTACAACACTTGTCTACCTCCACGTTGTGGTGTCCTAATGGGCGAGGATTGCACTCAACCCCTTTCAAGTGATCCAATGATCAACTTGAATACCACGATGTTCCTTTTTCTTATCACTTTTCCCGTTTGCGAGGAATCTCCACAAGTTGGAGTCTCTCGCCCTTACAACAAATATCAATGTGAAAGCACCAGAGTAAGGGAGGGAAGCAACACACACAAATCCCAGCAATACACACACACACAAGCCAAGACTTGAGCTCAAATGAAACGCAACAAGTTCACCACTAGAACGGAGCTCAAATCACTAAGAATGTCAATCGAATGTGAGAATATGGAGTGCGGGAGTCTTAGAATGTTCAAAGTATGCTTGGTGTACTCCTCCATGCGCCTAGGGGTCCCTTTTATAGCCTCAAGGCAGCTAGGAGCCGTTGGAAGCAATCCAGGAAGGCAAATCTTGCCTTCTGTCGGGTGGCGCACCGGACAGTCCGGTGCACCACCGGACATCCACTGTTCACAGTCCGGTGAAGATTGCTTTCCTAAATTGGCGCAGCCGACCGTTGAAGATTTGGAGCCGTTGGCGCACCGGACACTGTCCGGTGCACACCGGACAGTCCGGTGCCCCCATCTAACCATTGGCTCGACCACGCGTCACGCGCGGATTGCGCGACCGACCGTTGGCTTGGTCGACCGTTGGCTCACCGGACGGTCCGGTGCACCACCGGACAGTCCAGTGATTTTTAGCCGTATGCTGTTGACTGTTTCCCGAGAGCGGCGACTTCGCCGCAGACGACTCACCGGACAGTCCGGTGCACCACCGGACAGTCCGGTGATTTATAGCCGTACGCCGCCGTCGAGACCCAAGAGTAGGCTGTTCATCAGGACTGGTCCTGGCACGCCGGACACTATCCGGTGCACCACCGGACAGTCCAGTGCACCTAGATCGAGCAGCCTTTTGGCTGTACATAGCCAACTTTTCTCCAAAACGATTTCTCCTGTTTCTAGCACTCAGACATAACACATTAGTCTTCAAAACAAAGTACTAAGTCTAGAAACATACCTTTAATCTTGATTTGCACTTCTTGAGTCTTTGGCACAAATATCACTCAAAGCATTTTTGTGTGGAGCACTTAATCACCAAAATCTTATAGAAATGGCCCAAGGGCACATTTCCCTTTCAATCTCCCCCTTTTTGGTGATTTATGCCAACACAACAAAAAGCAACCAAAGAAGTGCAACATCAAGGCAAATGAGAACAAAAATTTGTTTTTGATTCAGATTTGGCATATTTGGATCATTCTTTGCCACCACTTGGTTTGTTTTTGCAAATCAAACTCAAATTCCTATCTCTAAGTCAAATTCACTTGTTGAGGCATAGAGAGAGGTATTCCAAGAGAAATTGATCAAAGATTCAAAAAACTCCCCCTTTTCGCATAATCAAACATTCCCCCACAAGAGACCAACTTTTGACAATAAGAGACAATAAGAGTATTTTGATAAAACAAAAGCTCTAACTCTACTATTTTCAAAATTCTCAAGTGGTAGCTGATCCATTTCTTGCTTTGGCCTTAATTTCTCCCCCTTTGGCATTAAGCACCAAAACAGGATCATTATTGGCCTCTAAAACCTCATTGCCTCACCAAAAACTTCAATTAAGAGTAGAAAGGCAATAAGACCACGGAGATGAACTTGGAGTAAGTTACCCTCTCATCGGAGTGCAGTGGAAGTCTTGCATGGTCCAAGTTCACCTTTTCCCTTTCAATCCACCTTTGAGACTAAATTAAGAAAACTCAAGCACACGGTTAGTCTCAAAGGGTCAAGTTGTAGCATTTCTCCCCCTAAGTATGTGCACATTCACACATGGACTTGTGAGGTCCGGGGATCCCTTGCACAACTTGAGCACCGTTAGTAAGCAATAAAATGCATGATGGAACATGATCAAAGGCATAAAACACATGTATGCTCTATATCAATCCAAGTTACACGAATCTAAGACATTTAGCTCACTACGCAGCCTGCAAAAGGTCTTCTCATCTAAAGGCTTGGTAAAGATATCGGCTAGCTGGTTCTCGGTGCTAACATAAAACACTTCGATATCTCCCTTTTGCTGGTGGTCTCTCAAAAAGTGATGCCGGATGTCTATGTGCTTTGTGCGACTGTGTTCAACAGGATTGTCCGCCATGCGGATTGCACTCTCATTGTCATATAGGAGTGGGACTTTGCTCAGATTGTAGCCAAAGTCCCGGAGGGTTTGCCTCATCCAAATTAGTTGCGCGCAACACTGTCATGCGGCAACATACTCGACCTCAGCGGTGGATAGGGCAACAGAAGTTTGTTTCTTAGAACTCCACAATACCAGGGACCTTCCTAGGAATTGGCACGTCCCTGGTGTACTCTTCCTATCGACCTTACATCCAGCATAGTCGGAGTCTGAGTATCCAATCAAGTCAAAGGTAGACTCCTTTGGATACCAGATCCCGAAGCAAGGCGTAGCAACTAAATATCTAAGAATTCGCTTAACGACCACAAGGTGACACTCCCTTGGGTCGGATTGAAATCTAGCACACATGCATACGCTAAGCATAATATCCGGTCTACTAGCACATAAATAAAGTAAAGACCCTATCATAGACCGGTATGCCTTTTGATCGATGGACTTACCTCCTTTGTTGAGGTCAACATGTCCGTCGGTTCCCATTGGAGTCTTTGCGGGCTTGGCATCCTTCATCCCAAACCGCTTGAGCAAGTCTTGCGTGTACTTCGTTTGAGAGATGAAGGTACCGTCCTTGAGTTGCTTCACTTGGAACCCAAGGAAGTAGTTCAACTCACCCATCATCGACATCTCAAATTTCTGAGTCATCACCTTGCTAAACTCTTCACAAGACTTTTGGTTAGTAGAACCAAATATTATGTCATCGACATAAATTTGGCACACAAATAGATCACCATCACAAGTCTTAGTAAAAAGAGTTGGATCGGCTTTCCCAACCTTGAAAGCATTAGCAATTAGAAAATCTCTAAGGCATTCATACCATGCTCTTGGGGCTTGCTTAAGTCCATAGAGCGCCTTAGAGAGCTTACACATGTGGTCGGGGTACCGTTCATCCTTAAAGCCAGGGGGTTGCTCCACGTACACCTCCTCCTTGATTGGCCCGTTGAGGAAAGCGCTCTTCACATCCATTTGGAACAACCTAAAAGAATGGTGAGCGGCATAGGCTAACAAAATACGAATCGACTCTATCCTAGCCACAGGAGCAAAAGTCTCCTCAAAGTCCAAACCTGCGACTTGGGCATAACCTTTTGCCACAAGTCGAGCCTTGTTCCTTGTCACCACCCCGTGCTCGTCCTGTTTGTTGCGGAACACCCACTTGGTTCCCACAAAGTTTTGCTTGGGACGTGGCACCAGTGTCCAAACTTCATTTCGCTTGAAGTTGTTGAGCTCTTCATGCATGGCCAACACCCAGTCCGGATCTAGCAAGGCCTCTTCTACCTTGAAAGGCTCAATAGAAGAGACAAAAGAGTAATGCTCACAAAAATTAGCTAATCTAGAGCGAGTGGTTACTCCCTTGCTAATGTCACCCAATATCTGGTCGACGGGATGATTTCTTTGAATCATCGCTCGAACTTGAGCTGGAGGGG
Source organism: Zea luxurians (assembly GCA_029449295.1). Classification (NCBI taxonomy): domain Eukaryota; kingdom Viridiplantae; phylum Streptophyta; class Magnoliopsida; order Poales; family Poaceae; genus Zea; species Zea luxurians. The sequence goes on along the minus strand of JAOPSE010000010.1, from coordinate 92,654,797 downwards.
CCTGTGGTACTTCTTCCTCCTTATCTTGGACATCCTGTGCTCCCCCTTGATCACACGCCTCTTCTTGAGGAACTTGTTCATCATCTTGAGTTGGGGGATGCACCATGGTTGAGGAAGAAGGTTGATCTTGCTCCTGGTGTTCCTGTGGTCGCACATCTCCAATAGCCATGGTGCGTATTGCGTCCGTTGGAACATCATCCTCATCTACATCATCAAGATCAACTTGCTCTCTCGGAGAGCCATTAGTTTCATCAAATACGACGTCGCTAGAAACTTCAACCAAACCCGATGATTTGTTGAAGACTCTATACGCCTTTGTATTTGAGTCATAACCTAACAAAAACCCTTCTACAGCTTTGGGAGCAAATTTTGAGTTCCTACCTTTCTTCACTAGAATGTAGCATTTACTCCCAAAAACTCGAAAATATGAAACGTTGGGTTTGTTACCGGTTAGAAGCTCGTATGACGTCTTCTTGAGGAGGCGATGAAGGTAGACCCAGTTTATGGTGTGACAAGCTGTGTTCACAGCTTCTGACCAAAACCGCTCGGGCGTCTTGAATTCTCCAAGCATCGTCCTTGCCATGTCTATAAGCGTCATGTTCTTCCTCTCTACCACACCGTTTTGCTATGGTGTGTAGGGAGCGGAGAACTCGTGCTTGATTCCTTCCTCCTCAAGAAACTTTTCCACTTGCAGGTTCTTGAACTCAGACCCGTTGTCGCTTCTGATCTTTTTCACCTTGAGCTCAAATTCATTTTGAGCTCGCCTTAGAAAGTGCTTGAGGGTCCCTTGGGTTTCTGATTTATCCTGCAAAAAGAATACCCAAGTGAAGCGGGAAAAACCATCAACAACAACAAGACCATACTTACTTCCCCCGATGCTAAGGTAGGCGACGGGTTCGAAGAGGTCTATATGCAGTAGCTCCAGAGGTCTTGATGTAGTCATCACATTCTTGTTGTGATGAGCGCTTCCCACCTGTTTACCTGCTTGACAAGCTGCACAAGGTCTATCTTTTTCGAAATACACATTTGTTAGACCTAACACATGTTCTCCCTTTAGAAGTTTGTGAAGGTTCTTCATCCCAACATGGGCTAGACGGCGATGCCACAACCAGCCCATGCTAGTCGTAGCAATTAAGCATGCATCTAGACCGGCCTCCTCCTTCGAAAAATCAACTAAATAGAGTTTGCCGTCTAGTACACCCATTAAGGCTAATGAACCATCACTCGTTCTAAAGACAGACACATCTACATTTGTAAATAAGCAATTGTAACCCATATTACATAATTGACTAATGGACAACAAGTTATACCCGAGTGATTCAACTAAAAACACATTAGATATGGAATGCTCGGATGAAATAGCTATCTTTCCTAGTCCTTTAACCTTGCCTTGATTCCCGTCACCAAATATGATTGAATCTTGGGAATCTTTGTTCTTGACGTAGGAGGTGAACATCTTCTTCTCCCCCGTCATGTGGTTTGTGCATCCGCTGTCGATAATCCAGCTTGAGCCCCCGGATGCATAAACCTGCAAGGCAAATTAGGCTTGGGCTTTAGGTACCCAACTCTTGTTGGGTCCTACAAGGTTAGTTATAATAGCCTTAGGGACCCAAATGCAAGTCTTGTCTCCCTTGCATTTGGCCCCCACCTTTTTAGCAACCACCTTTTTATTTTTGCATGTAAGAACAAATGTAGTGTTGCAAGTATGAAAAATAGTGGTAGGTTTATTACAAACTTTCCTAGGAGCATGAGACACAATATTTCTCCTAGGCCTACCATTAAAGTTGGAAATCGAAGCAATCATGGCATGTGAGTCAAAAGCATTATAACTCCTATTATAATGAACATTTCTAGAAAATTTCCTATCACTATAGATAAAAGCATGATTCCTTTGAGCATTACTAGTCATAGGGGCCTTCCCTTTGTCCTTGGCGGAGATATGAGCCCTTTGACTTGTTAAGTTCTTGGCTTCCCTTCGAAAGCCAAGCCCATCCTTAATGGAGGGATGTCTACCAACAGTGTAGGCATCCCTTGCAAATTTTAGTTTATCAAATTTATTTTTGCTAGTCTTAAGTTGGGCATTAAGACTAGCCACTTCATCATTTAATCTAGTTATGAAAACTAAATGTTCATCACAAGCATCAACATTAAAATCCTTGCATCTATTGCAAATTACAACATGATCTACACAAGGACTAGATTTATTTGCTACTTGTAGCTTAGCATTTAAATCATCATTAATACTTCTTAAGCTAGCCACAGTCTCATGACAAGTAGATAATTCACACGAAAGCATTTCATTCCTTTTAACTTCTAAAGCAAGAGACTTTTGCACACTTACAAATTTATCATGCTCTTCATATAAAAGATCCTCTTGCTTTTCTAGAAGTCTATTCTTTTCATTTAGAGCATCAATTAATTCATTGATCTTTTCTACTTTTGCTCTATCTAATCCTTTGAATAGGCTAGTGTAATCAATTTCATCATCACTAGAGTCCTCATCACTAGAAGTAGAGTACTTAGGAGTTTCTCTAGTGTTTACCTTCTTTTACTTTGCCATTAGACAAGTGTGGCGTTCGTTGGGGAAGAGCGACGACTTGTTGAAGGCCGAGGCGGCAAGTCCTTCGTCGTCGGAGTCGGACGACGAACAATCCGAGTCCCACTCTTTGTCGAGGTGCGCCTCGCCGTTCGTCTTCTTGTAGGCCTTATTTTCCCTCTTCCTGCTTTTCTCTTGTTCCTGGTCATTAGTATTGTCGGGACAATTTGCTATAAAATGACCATACTTACCACACTTGAAGCAGGAGCGCTTTCCCTTCGTCTTGCTCTTGTTGGGATGCTCCTTGCGACCTTTTAGCGCCGTCTTGAAGCGCTTGATGATGAGGGCCATTTCTTCCTCATTAAGCCTGGCCGCCTCAACTTGCGCCACCTTGCTAGGTAGCGCCTCCCTGCTACTTGTTGCTTTGAGAGCAACGATTTGAGGCTCGTGGATCGGCATTAGGCCATTTAGCACCTCATCAACATATCTCGCCTCCTTGATCATCATTCGCCCGCTTACAAACATCCCAAGTATTTCCTCGGGCATCATCTTGGTATACCTAGGATTTTCACGAATAGAGTTTACAAGATGAGGATCAAGGACAGTGAAGGACCTTAGCATTAGCCGGACGACGTCGTGGTCCGTCCATCTCGTGCTTCCATAGCTCCTTATTTTGTTGACCAGGGTCTTGAGCCTATTGTACGTTTGGGTTGGCTCCTCCCCCCTGATCATTGCGAACCTTCCCAGTTCGCCCTCCACCAACTCCATCTTGGTGATCATGGTGAAATCATTTCCCTCATGCGAGATCTTGAGGGTGTCCCAAATCTGCTTGGCGTTATCCAAGCCGCTCACCTTATGGTACTCTTCCCTGCACAAGGATGCTAATAGAACAGTAGTAGCTTGTGCATTTTTGTGAATTTATTCATTGATAAACATGGGATTATCCATACTATCAAAATTCATTCCATTTTCTACTATCTCCCATATACTTGGATGAAGAGAGAACAAATGGCTACGCATTTTGTGACTCCAAAATCCGTAGTCCTCTCCATCAAAGTGAGGAGGTTTACCAAGAGGAATGGAAAGCAAATGAGCATTAGAATTATGCGGAATACGAGAGTAATCAAAAGAAAAGTTTGAGTTGACCGTTTTCTTTTTCTCGTCGTAGTCGTCGTCTCTTTGGGAAGAAGAGGACTCGTCGCTGTCATAGTAGACTATCTTCTTGATGCGCCTCTTCTTCTTCCCATCCTTCTTCTTGTGACTTGAGCCAGAGTCAGTGGTCTTATCGTCTCTTGGCTCGTTGAAGACGGATTCCTTCTCTTTATCGTTGACCACCATCCCCTTTCCCTTAGGATCCATCTCTTCGGGCGATTAGTCCCTTTTGTAAAGAGAACGGCTCCGATACCAATTGAGAGCACTAGAGGGGGGGTGAATAGGTGATCCTGTAAAAACTTAAAACTTATAGCCACAAAACTTGGTTAATTGTTGGAGAGATAATACCAAGTGACTATAAAGCGAGCTCTTGCGAATATCAAAAATTGCACAAAAAGCAATCACAAGATACACACGAGTTATCCCGTGGTTCGACAAGTACAACACTTATCTACCTCTATGTTGTGGCGTCCCAATGGACGGGGGTTGCACTCAACCCCTTTCAAGTGATCCAATGATCAACTTGAATACCACGGTGTTCCTTTTTCTTATCACTTTTCCCGTTTGCGAGGAATCTCCACAAGTTGGAGTCTCTCTCCCTTACAACAAATATCAATGTGAAAGCACCAGAGTAAGGGAGGGAAGCAACACACACAAATCCCAGCAATACACACACACAAGCCAAGACTTGAGCTCAAATGAAACGCAACAAGTTCACCACTAGAACGGAGCTCAAATCACTAAGAATGTCAATCGAATGTGTGAAGATGGAGTGCAGGAGTCTTAGAATGTTCAAAGTATGCTTGGTGTACTCCTCCATGCGCCTAGGGGTCCCTTTTATAGCCTCAAGGCAGCTAGGAGCCGTTGGAAGCAATCCAGGAAGGCAAATCTTGCCTTCTGTCGGGTGGCGCACCGGATAGTCCGGTGCACCACCGGACATCCACTGTTCACAGTCTGGTGCATATTGCTTTCCTAAATTGGCGCAGCCGACCGTTGAAGATTTGGAGCCGTTGGCGCACCGGACACTGTCCGGTGCACACCGGACAGTCCGGTGCCCCCATCCGACCGTTGGCTCGGCCACGCGTCACGCGCGGATTGTGCGACCGACCGTTGGCTTGGCCGACCGTTGGCTCACTGGACGGTTCGGTGCACCACCGGACAGTCCGGTGATTTTTAGCCGTACGCTGTTGACTGTTTCCCGAGAGCGGCGACTTCGCCGCAGACGACTCACCGGACAGTCCGGTGCACCACCGGACAGTCCGGTGATTTATAGCCGTAAGCCTCCATCAAGACTCAAGAGTAGGCTGTTCATCGGGACTGGTCCTGGCACACCGGACACTGTCCGGTGCACCACCGGACAGTCCGGTGCACCCAGATCGAGCAGCCTTTTGGCTGTACATAGCCAACTTTTCTCCAAAATGATTTCTCCTGTTTCTAGCACTCAGACATAACACATTAGTCTTCAAAACAAAGTACTAAGTCTAGAAACATACCTTTAATCTTGATTTGCACTTCTTGAGTCTTTGGCACAAATATCACTCAAAGCATTTTTGTGTGGAGCACTTAATCACCAAAATCTTATAGAAATGGCCCAAGGGCACATTTCCCTTTCAACTTGTGATGGTGATCTTTTTATGTGCCAAATTTATGTTGATGACATAATATTTGGTTCTACTAACCAAAAGTCTTGTGAGGAGTTTAGCAGGGTGATGATGCAAAAGTTCGAGATGTCGATGATGGGCGAGTTGACCTACTTCCTTGGATTCCAAGTGAAGCAACTCAAGGACGGCACTTTCATCTCCCAAACGAAGTACACTCAAGATCTTCTCAAGAGGTTTGGGATGAAGGACGCCAAGCCCGCGAAGACACCAATGGGAACTAACGGGCATCTTGACCTCAACAAAGGAGGTAAGTCCGTTGATCAAAAAGCATACCGGTCAATGATAGGTTCACTACTTTATCTTTGTGCTAGTAGACCGAACATTATGCTTAGTGTATGCATGTGTGCTAGATTTCAATCCAACCCCAAGGAGTGTCACCTTGTGGCCGTTAAGCGAATTCTAAGGTATTTAGTTTCTATGCCTTGCTTCAGGATCTAGTATCCAAAGGGGTCTACCTTTGACTTGATTGGATACTCAGACTCTGATTATGCCGGGTGCAAGGTTGATAGGAAGAGCACATCAGGGACGTGCCAATTTCTAGGAAGGTCCCTAGTGTCCTGGAGCTCCAAGAAACAAACCTCCATTGCTGTAACACCCCAGGTGTTATCTCCCGTTAAACAGCGATTATGGATTTAAGCGCGGGATGTCAGTAAATAAAGTGGACACTAAATTTTAATCACCCCGCAAAAGTTCGAGTTTGGTGTCGTATTTATTTCCTTAACCTAAGCAATTAAAATGAGGTTCGAGAAATTTTTGGATTTACCTAATCTCGTTTACCGGCGAATTTGGATATGTTTGGATTACGCGCGCAAGTGAATATGAAAATTAGAAAAATTTCTGATTTTATGTAAAACTTGGAGCCCCACGCTATCCGAAGAGAACAATGCACACGGCTTCTCGCCCACATGTGTGATGCGTGATATCGCTTCCGGAAAGATCACAATCTCGATGCCGCATCGTTATCGCGCATTTATTTCGCGATGTGTCGAGTCGTGTGTCCGTTTAAAAGTTATAAATTAAGAGAAGACGAATTTCGGAAGTACTTGTATTAATAATTCAGACTGTGCGGGTGTGACGGAACCTCCCAAGTTATTAGGCCCACCTACAGTTGCCCTTGTCCAACGGACCTCAGCAACCCTGTAGATGCCCCTGAATCACTTGACAAGTTCAGTATCTGCTTTTCTTACCTTTCCCAAGAGCGTTTCACCCGTCATGTAGACATTACAGATCATCCGAGATACGAAACACGAAAGCGGTTACATAAACTTACATTTATTTGAAAGTAAGACAAAGTTATATATTACAGACCAGTAATTAAACGAGTGCTTAGTAGTATTATTACAAAACCAAGGGAGGCAGAAACCCCTCCCGATAAGTTCTTACATAAAAGTTTTTATGGAGGACTAGGTCCTCCCGCAGCTTCATTCTTGCTTTTCTTCATTTGACACCACCTTGGTACAAAAACAACAAAAGTTTGTTGCTTCCTCATGTAACGCCCCAGGCGTTTATCCCCCATTCGACAGCGACTATGAAATTAAGCACGGGTTATTGGTGATAATAACAATCTCTAAGTCTTAATTTTCTATCCAGAATTTATATTATTCACATCTTTATCTATCCAGATTCTTTCTAAAATTTTTACGAATTTTAGAATGTATTGTTTCAGGGGTTCGCAGGTTTTGTCGTTATTTAAAAATTAAGCGGATCGAGGTAATTAGAACCGAACTGAGTATTCATAATTAATCTGTTTCCCTGTTCAGACTACCAATAAAATTTTCCGGTTTCGAACTAAATTAAGCACAGTCTTAATATATCGACTCTGATGTCGTTTGGTTCGGTCTGTGTGTTTATCGCCCTAATCTAAATCTTCAAATATAAATAACGAGTGAGAATTCTACTGATTTCACTGTATTCACCAAATCAAATCATGCCCAAATATTATCATCAATCTTGTTTGGGTCTGATCCATTTGTACATCTTTTAAACCCTAATTCGAGTATCTGTATTTATTCATATCTTTTTCTGCAAAAAGAAAAGTTTGGAGAAAAACTCTAATTTTCTTCCTTTAACGTTATCTGATCACGACTTGACATTCCTATCTCCAGCTCATCCTCCCACGCGTCCTCCTCTCCGTAGCACTTATCCCCGTCGTTCTCTCTTCTAGCCTGTTCTGAGGTGCCGTCGTTCGACAGAGGCATCTCCCCATGGCTCCACCTCCCAGTGCTGTCCCTCACAGTCGCGCCACCACCCATCTCCCTCGCGCCCAGCTCCATTTTCTCCACTTCCCAGCCATGGCCCAGCGGGCAGGCTCCCTGCTGCTGCTCGTCCGTGGTCTGGAAGCTCCGATTGGTGGGCGCCATCGTCTCCTACCTCCGTCTGAAACACCACATCGAGCTCCCATCGTCGCGCCCCTCCTTGCTCCTCTGCTGGCCATCGCTGCTCCCTGGTGCTCGGACTCGCCAGTCATCGCCCCAGCCGAGATCCCTCCTCAGTATCGCTCGCCCAATCCGAGGGGCACTGGACATGTTTGGGACATGGGAGGTTCAGGCAGCGATGGGTAGAACTACAACACTACAATTTCCATTCAATCAAACTGTTTCTGCTTTATCATGCTATATGCTTCTATGGAAGCTTTAAATTATTGTGCTGCAGGTCATTTAGCTCAAGTAATTGCTAGCCCAACGGTCATGATATTTGGTTTGGGATTCTTGTGGATGCTTTCGTTTGGCTTTAGCTATGTTTTTCTGGTTGCTTTTACATGTGGTTGCAGAATAATTTTGGCAATTAGAAATCCATGTAGCAAACAACTGATATTCGAAACTGGGGGCAGATCAGAGACAATTCCGGTTGTGTTGGTTTCATCACTTGTGTTTTCAGTGATTTAAGATCAGACTGGTTGGCTATCACTGAACCAAAATAGAAAAACCATAGATGGTCTCTTTGGTAAATGTAGATTTAGCACTTGAAATTTTAAAGTTCAGTCTGATCCTGACCATAGTATGTGCCTATCTTCCGAATTCTACTACCTTCAATTTTGCTAGCCAGAGAACTTTCAGATACTGTGCATTGAAGCTGAAGCTTGATTACTTGGACTGATCTGCTGTTTCGAATACTTTGGATACTCCATGCTAGTTATATGATATTATAGAGCCTAATTAGGAGCTAAACTTGCATACTCCATGTTTTAGACTGCATGTATAGTTTCTGTCGTGCTATTTGTTTGACGAACTAAAGTGCATTTTCTGTAGAAATATACTATACAAAAGTTGTAGATAACTTCTTTATCGTGGTTGTGTTAAAATTTCATGACCATTGGTATAGTAGTTTGGAAGTTATGATTTTTCCAAGTCCAGTTTCAGAATCTGTCCAAATTCTGTACAGGTCCCGAAAATTGGATTGTTTGGCTAAGTTAAAATGAGAATCAGTCATTAGTAATTATAGGAGAATTGTAGTACTTTCCTTAAGCTTTCCAACAAATTTTGGATCACCCTTTTTGGTGATCTATAAATTAAGTTACAGCTGTTTGAGTTAGGATCTCTGAATCTGTCTCAATTTGGACAGCAGAGCCTTTCTCATGTTTTCTGACCTTGATATATATTGAATTAACCTGGGATGTTTATAAATAAATTGTAGACAATTATACTAGATTTCTAAAAAGTCTAGGATCACCTAATTTGGATATCTCAAACTCCAGTTATGGAATTTTAAAGTGAGTGGCCGATTTCTGTCCAAATCTGGACAGAAATTGTGTTTAGTACAGTTTGACCTTTCTACAGGTCAAATCTTGTTATGATGATCATACAAAAGTTGTATAGGACTTTATAAGCTTTCTAGAAAGTCCTAGTTTACTATTTTTAGATGCATATTTTGTGAGTTATGAATAAAACAATTAACCACTGTGCTGCTGTCCAAAATCAGCAGGCATTAAAATGATTTGCTTGGAATTTCTTTTATGTAGGTAACTAGATTTGGTTAATTCTTGTCTTAATAAATGAAGTCTTGTAGTTGCATATAGTTGTTTATTTTCTTTCTTAATACTTGCTTTAGACTTGAATGAATTAAGGATGTAAACACTTTTGTGAAGGTAAATGAATTGTGATTATTTAGGTTTGTGTAAGTATGGTGAGATCAGTGGTACGAAGTAAAATTAAATTAGTCCTTCGTGAGCGATGTTTGGTATAAATAACAATGCGAGAGATAAATTAGCATTTTAGTAATTAGCCGATAAGTTATGTTTAGACTAATTGTGTTAAATGCGTTAGTGTGCTTCTCCCCGTATGTTAGTGCTAGCAGCCGATAGTGGTGAATTTAATTGGATGAATCTTTTGGTATTATACTCTACCTAAGGAAGATAGGACTTGTATTCATTTAAGATTTCTTGATGTTTGAGTTAAATTCGTTTAAATTGGAGAAGCGTACTTGTTGTACTTATGATATCTCGACATCTAGTGTTTCCACATTAGAGATGTAATGCTTTGCTATAATTGTTTTATCCTATTCATTGTAGGATATCTATCTTGTGCTAGTTATATTTGTTCTCATTCATGTGTATTATGCATATCATTCAGGTTTCTTTAATTGATCACGTGATGCGGAGGACAAGAGCCGAGTTGATCTCAAAATGATGCTGGTGAACGAACCTAAGGCTAGATGATCTGATTGAGTGCCAGAATGGGAGATGCTCACCAAGTGGTCGTCATCTAACAACACTAACTTAGTGTTATCCCAGGCAAGCCCCGGTGCATTTGCCACCTCCTTGTTGTTTTAAAACTTTTATCACTTATATGCTGCATTAGGTGATAGGAGTTGAGTGATGAAACAATTGATGCATTGCCATTCCTTGGAATTCGATTACTATTCCTTGATACCTGTTTTATAAAGAGAACTAATGAGGCTTAGCCCTGCCTAGAGAACTAAAACTTGATTCTTTTAAAAAGAATGTTGTGCAACACTGGATATGGGTTTTATGAAAAAGGAACTTGCAATAATGAAGGCATCACTCGCGATGATGAATTCATTATTCGAGTATTGTACCTCTGTCAGGTACATGGTTTGGGTGTTAAATAATAAGATGAGACCAGACGTTGAGCAGGAAAGGTCGCCCGTCTGTGTCGTTTAAGGACCGTTCCGATTGTTGGCCTGCTGATCTAGGACCCTTTAACTGGCCACATGCCTCGTCATGGGTAAGCTTAGCCTTGGTCGGAACAATACCAGAAAGGCCGGCCCGCAATGGGAGTGGAGAGATGGCGAGAGTATCGTGTATCCACCTGGCAAGAGGCTGGATGGTGGGGTACTGAGCTCTCGGTTGGCGGGGACCCGTTCTGGTCTTGAGAAACCCGTGGGCGAGTTGACATATGCAAGGGTTAAGTGCTACATATGTCGTGTGGTTGGAGATCCCCAGCTGGGTATTAATCGATTCGGATCGCCGAACTTCTTGGATATGAAGACTGGATCTTCGACCCTCATCGTAGATAACAAGTGAAACTAAAGATGTTAAAATGAAGCTAGTGTAGGACAAGTGAATGCTCTAGATTAGGCAAATCTAGATTCAGGAAAAGTACTTAATTTATGAAGTAAAAGTTGGCATAAGGATCCACTACTAGTAAGCTTTTCTGCAAAAACGAGTCTTTGAAATTTGATGAGCTTTATCTTGATTCCCAACAAACCAGCATATCCTTGAGAGTCTTTTCTTTAGTCGGGTAAGTCTTGCTGAGTAATTGCGTACTCAGGGTTTTATTCCCGTTATAAGTTTGTTCTGTTGTGGATGGTGCTAAGTGCCGGTGGGCTCGGCCTCCTTATATAAGTATATCCCATCTTTAGCTTCTTTATTGAGGATTGTCACTTAAGCTAGCATGTATTTTAAAACTTATAAATGTTTTATACATTCAAATTGTAATCTTTTTGAATCAATTTCTTTTGTAATCAACTCCGATGATATATATTGTAATCTTGTTATAACTTGTAAATGTTATAACTTGTAACCATTCTGTAATAAAGAATTTCCGCTGCAAATGTTGGTGTGTGATTTGTGTTTACTTAATCCTGCGATCTTGGCGGTAAGTCGTTTATCCGGGGTCCTCGGGGCACTCGGACAGATCCTGTTAAGTTGTTTGGTGCACATGCATAGCCGTCTGAGGTCTTTAAGACAAGGACAGGTGCATGTGGGCCCGATAACTTGGGAGGTTCTGCGACAGCTGGTATCGGAGCAGGATTAAGTATATACGGTCACATACGTATTTTCAAAACAAAAGTTTTGGTTTTAGAAAACCTATTTTCAACTAAACACATTGTTTGGTTTTGAAAAACATATTTGAAAAACTATAATGCTAGTGACATCCTCTATAAGCCCTAAGTTAAGGACTACTAGGTGGCTTAGTTCAGAATACTAACCCACAACCTGGGAAGGGTAATGCATACATGTGTAATGTTATTTTTGAGGCCATTCAGTCTTGAATGGATCGACGCTTAAGGTAAGGTGAGATGTGAGAGCATGACCGAACAACCGTCGGTCTAGGGAAGAGCATAAAAGCGCTTGATTATATACATGTTACACATATGTATATATGAAGGTTGCGATGTGGAGTAAATACTTTTCCGGGATTCAGTACCCCATGGATGTGTATGGGTATACAGACATGGGAATACTGAGAAGTGTAATATATTTGCAACGACGCACCTACGCTCAGGTAAGAAGGTGAGTTACCATAATGAGCTGCCCTATGGTTAAAGTGTGGCAGCGGCGCCTATGCGTGGCTCGGCGCTTAATGAGGAGCTGGCCTCCATATAGGAATATATGGAGTATAAACTGTGATAAACTGTCATGTATGAATTGCATCATTGGGAAATGGACTGTGATGAAATTTTCTGCAGGTACACTAACTTCGAAATCGTATGTGTAGCTGACGACTAGCAATATACCGAAAGAGAATGTAGATATGCCACCGATATAGAACGCTATTGCCACATTACGTTGGCAAAATTCGTGAGGACGAATAGGACGAGCATGCATCCTGATTGTTGCATCGTGTTGGTTGTTTGTGCACAACTATGCTTCTCTCACACTTATTCTAATAATTGGTGATTGTGAACGAACATGCTTCCCTCGTCTTTATTCCGATAATAAATAATTGGAAACTGTATGAAGTATTACTGTTTTATAAGCAATTTCTAGCTTTGTTTGTTGCGTCCTTTAGACATGTATTTATGTGGCATGTGATTCTTCTTAGTTTGATCGCTAGTGCAACTTAGGTTTGTTTTCGTGCTTATGTGCTAGTAGAATGCAGGTAGTTTGTTTGCATAAACCCAAAGCTAGGTCATGTCCCTGTTTAGTGAACCTTGATCTAATCGTGTATTAATTTCTTGACAACCTATCCTAGGTGTCGTCTTGTGTGAAGATCATTTTCTTCACAAGATTATTGGAGTTCTAGCAATTAGACCAAGTCATGTCCTCATCATCTCAACATGTGAAATTGTATGAGATCTAATTCATAATTTTGTCATTTCTTCGAAGTCCCTCTAAATCTTTAAAACATGCATGAGTTTGAATTATCGATTCCTACTCCATGGCCAAACTCGTGCAAATACAAATAGATGTTTAGGTAATTCCCTTATTGGACCTAAGATGCACTCAAACTTAAAAACAAGGATCTCGAGTCTGTAATCTTGACAATCCACTTGTAACTCTCTTATGGTCATATGTTCATCCTAAGCCATACCCTTGTTGGGTTGGTGCAAGCTGGTATTCCTGTTCCAGTTTGCCTCTCCTTGAAAATCACATTGTTGATTTCTCAATCTAACCTAGGAAAGGAATGCCCATTAGTTTTCTTGAATTTAAAGCCTTTGGTTTTCTCATATCTTTCGAAGGCATACCAACTTAATCTTATGATTGTTTTCCCTCCGTATCTAATCAAATACTAATCCTTAACCTTGTAATCTCTGCGATGGGCATAGAAATATGCTTGGGGCTGAAATAACAATCTCCCATCGTACTCCTTTCATCAAATTTAGGTTATGGCCATGTCTTATTTGTATCATTGGCCATGATCTATTTGAATCTCTACTTGTAATTATTCTTACAGGTGGAGTCTATTTTGTATATTGTCATCTTGGCTCAGTCTATTTGTTGCTGCGTGAGATTTCTTATTGGTTACGTCTGGTAATGGTATTATGACTAAAACTGATGGTGCCGCGACGAAACCGAGGGCCTCCTGTGGGTGATCAACACATGGTTGCGCTACTTGGCACGCACTGGTATCACAGTTAGTAGTCATAATCCATTATGAGATTATATCGATATGTTATCTTTGCGCAAATTGTTCTTACCACGTGAGATTCATTATCGGTGCTTGTTCGATGATGGTGTCCTAATTAATGATTTTTGGTGCCGCCGCGAAACTGAGAGCCCCTTGTGAATGTACACGCAAGGTTATGCTGCTTGGCGCATGCTGGTATCGAGGTCCTTGGTCATGATCCATTGTGGAACTACACTGATGTGTGATCTTCCGTAGACTCCTCCTTTGAAACATTTTTTGTTGTTGTTGCTGAAACAATCAAACAACCTATGCCATCACTGCTGGATCAAAAGGGTATCTAACTTTGATGTATTTCTTATGAATTTTCTACCATTCAACAGTCTTTATAAAAAAAATCGAAACCTATCTGTATTTAATGATGTGGTAAAATCACCCCTTTCATGTGTGATCTCTTTTCTTTTGATTTTGGTGTGACCACACATACAAGGTCCCTTTACGTCCTTTGTGTAAAGGTGAAGTCTTGGAGCTTTTTAGTGTTGAAAGGCAACTAATTAGTTCTCCAAAATGGAGATTTGTTTCCCCTACTGCTGAACTGCAGGAGTTTGTCCATTCGCTCTCTTGTTTGAGTTATACATTTTCTAAAGCGAATAGAGCATGGATGAACAAATTTGATTAAGTGGATATCTATCCAAATACGTGACCTCTGGCTAATGAAAGTGAACTCTCGAACCCTGGCTTGCCGATTGATAATAAGAGGACCTACTCAATGTCAAAAGTAGTTCAACAAGTTGGTTTTACTAACTTGCAACTGCCCAATGAACAAAGGTTGAGTTTTTATCGAGTTGTCTAAACTCACTTTAGTTCCACCCATCCTAAGGAAATGCTTACAAACAGATCAAGTGAAGTCGTCTGGCAACCACCTAATCATCGCTCCAGTCATGCCTTAATTGCTTCACATGTGGTTTTCTCACCCGTGTGATCAAGTGGAGCTATGCTTAATGTTTGATAGGATGGTTTGATCACGAAGTCAACATCTACGGATCACTACATTGGTGTTTTCTCAAACTTTTATCGTCTTCCTTAAACTTGGATTCCCTGGCTAACCACGAGTTAACGGTGATGTTATTCGACATCCACCCTCGTCTTATGTGCTAGGAATTTCCAATAACCACTTGTTGGTAAACCTCTTTCTGTGTGTTTTACCCAAGAGGTTGCAACTAATTCTGTTTGAGTAAAGTCACATATCTACCGCTCGCCCAACAGACTCAGATAGTACAGTGTCATCAGAAAAAAAACAAACTGCACATATGGAACCTTATGTGTTCTTTTGTCAGTTATATCTTGTTTGTTGACGTCTCTAGTTAAACTAAAGTGGTATGTGCTATACCCACTAGAGAAGCAACATTTTGAGATGCTCGTCTTTACTTGAAATTAGTTTATGCTATCCCTATTATGGACAGGGTTATATGCCTCTCTACTCTTAGAAGTCTTTCGTTCTGAATCTCGGGACGAGATTCTTTTAAGGGGGGAAGGCTGTAACGCCTCAGGCGTTTATCCCCCATTCGACAGCGACTATGAAATTAAGCACGGGTTATTGGTGATAATAACAATCTCTAAGTCTTAATTTTCTATCCAGAATTTATATTATTCACATCTTTATCTATCCAGATTCTTTCTAAAATTTTTACGAATTTTAGAATGTATTGTTTCAGGGGTTCGCAGGTTTTGTCGTTATTTAAAAATTAAGCGGATCGAGGTAATTAGAACCGAACTGAGTATTCATAATTAATCTGTTTCCCTGTTCAGACTACCAATAAAATTTTCCGGTTTCGAACCAAATTAAGCACAGTCTTAATATATCGACTCTGATGTCGTTTGGTTCGGTCTGTGTGTTTATCGCCCCAATCTAAATCTTCAAATATAAATAACGAGTGAGAATTCTACTGATTTCACCGTATTCACCAAATCAAATCATGCCCAAATATTGTCATCAATCTTGTTTGGGTCTGATCCATTTGTACATCTTTTAAACCCTAATTCGAGTATCTGTATTTATCCATATCTTTTTCTGCAAAAAGAAAAGTTTGGAGAAAAACTCTAATTTTCTTCCTTTAACGTTATCTGATCACGACTTGACATTCCTATCTCCAGCTCATCCTCCCACGCGTCCTCCTCTCCGTAGCACTTATCCCCGTCGTTCTCTCTTCTAGCCTGTTTTGAGGTGCCGTCGTTCGACAGAGGCATCTCCCCATGGCTCCACCTCCCAGTGCTGTCCCTCACAGTCGCGCCACCCTCCACCCATCTCCCTCGCGCCCAGCTCCATTTTCTCCACTTCCCAGCCATGGCCCAGCGGGCAGGCTCCCTGCTGCTGCTCGTCCGTGGTCTGGAAGCTCCGATTGGTGGGCGCCATCGTCTCCTACCTCCGTCTGAAACACCACATCGAGCTCCCATCGTCGCGCCCCTCCTTGCTCCTCTGCTGGCCATCGCTGCTCCCTGGTGCTCGGACTCGCCAGTCATCGCCCCAGCCGAGATCCCTCTTCAGTATCGCTCGCCCAATCCGAGGGGCACTGGACATGTTTGGGACATGGGAGGTTCAGGCAGCGATGGGTAGAACTACAACACTACAATTTCCATTCAATCAAACTGTTTCTGCTTTATCATGCTATATGCTTCTGTGGAAGCTTTAAATTATTGTGCTGCAGGTCATTTAGCTCAAGTAATTGCTAGCCCAACGGTCATGATATTTGGTTTGGGATTCCTGTGGATGCTTTCGTTTGGCTTTAGCTATGTTTTTCTGGTTGCTTTTACATGTGGTTGCAGAATAATTTTGGCAATTAGAAATCCATGTAGCAAACAACTGATATTCGAAACTGGGGGCAGATCAGAGACAATTCCGGTTGTGTTGGTTTCATCACTTGTGTTTTCAGTGATTTAAGATCTGACTGGTTGGCTATCACTGAACCAAAATAGAAAAACCATAGATGGTCTCTTTGGTAAATGTAGATTTAGCACTTGAAATTTTAAAGTTCAGTCTGATCCTGACCATAGTATGTGCCTATCTTCCGAATTCTACTACCTTCAATTTTGCTAGCCAGAGAACTTTCAGATACTGTGCATTGAAGCTGAAGCTTGATTACTTGGACTGATCTGCTGTTTCGAATACTTTGGATACTCCATGCTAGTTATCTCTACTACACCTTAAGGCTGGAGCGAGGGCGTCCACCACCCTCACCGTGCCCCCGCTCCAGCCCCCGCCTGCACCGTCTTCCTCCCTGCAATCCCGCCCCCATCCACGCCCTCCCTTCCCTGCAATCCCGCCCACGCCAGCGTCGTGTCCCCGCCTCCATCTCCCGAAGCCGTCCGTGACCGCTGCCCAGCTTTCCTCTCCCCGCGCCGAAGCCGTCCGCGACCGCTGCCCTGCTTCCCTCGTCCCGCGCCGAAGCCGTCCGCGACCGCTGCCCTGCGCCACGTCCGCCGTGACAGGTCTACAGGCGCACTCCCGCACGCCCCGCGAAGGCCTTTCTCGACAAGCTTCAGCAGCGGCGCAGCGACCACCAGCCCACCGCCAAACGTAGGATGGCGGCGGAGACTAAACACGCTGCGGCCAGCGGGGTTGCCGGCGAGATGGAGGTGGAGGCGTACCGCCGCCTTTTCCCGGTGGTCTTCCTTGAGCGCCACCTTGGCGAGTCCGTCCGCATCGATTCCCGCCGCCTCAGAGAGGCCCGCCCCACCACCGTCTCCCTCGGCGCCGTCTCCTCCGCGCATGGTTCCGCTCTCGCCCGCCTTGGCGACACTGTAATACTACCTCGTTCCTCCCCCCTCTCTCCTATGCTTCACGTCTTGCTTGTCTCGCACTCTTGAACTGTTCGACGAATTGTCTCTGCAGGCCATGCTCGCGTCAGTCAAGCTCGAGGTGATGTCGCCCCCGGCGGAGCACCCAGACGAAGGATCTGTCGGTTCGTGTTCCCCCTTTCCCTGCTGCTGCCTGCTTCCTATTGCCTTTGGTTTTTTATTCTTTTGTTGATGGACGTATGTGTGTTTTGCATAGCTGTTGAGTTCCACATGCCGCCTATCTGCTCCCCGCTGGTTAGGCCAGGCCAACCCACTGACGTTGCACCCGTCATCTCCAAGGCCCTTGAAGACGTTTTGACGAGGTTTTTTGTTTCTCCGTTAACTTCAGCTCTTTAATTGAATGGTGAATAGACAAATGAATGCAGAATCGAATCCTTTCCATAGAAGTGGGCAGAGTTCATCAGGATAAAATTTAATTGTTCGACATCTACTATAGAGTTTTTAGGCCATGTAAAATTTCAGCTACCAGTGCCTGTCTCAATATATATTTTAATGTGAACTTAGGATTGCCTGAACTGTCATGTTTTTCTTGATAGCCATGCAGCATTGGTCTACTCATTCTGTCCACTACTGAATCATTATACCTATGGAATAGTTTTTCTTTGGGCACTCTTTTTTATTTAATGATTATATTGTCAATAATTCATAACAGGGAACCATAGAACTACTTTATTTATGTAATGATGCTTTGTTCATTGTATTAATATGTATTGCTTACAAAAGAAGTAATAATCTATTATAAACCAAAAAAAGAGAAGATGATGTAATGACTATTGTCTTACACTCGAGTTCATTAACATGTAACAAAGCTTTCTTCTCTGAAAATATATTTTATACAATACAGTTTGTATTCAATGCCACTGGGATTGATTTTATTATGCAATATATTTCAGATCCACTTTGGGGTCAATAGTGGCGCAACAAGGTTCTCCATCGACTCAAGAACCAAGCTGTTAATGAGGACACCTTCCGGTGTTCAGATGAGTTTGGATGGAAACCTCGGGTTGCTTTGTTGTCCAATTCCTGTTAATGTTATTTGCACTTACAAATAAACGTTGTCGTTGCATTTTGATGAGTTTCATTTGTTCCTGTGCAGAGGGCCTCCTATTGTGCCACTCTGACAAAAGCATCTCGCGGACGAGAGAGGTAAGGATTTGATATGTTTGATTTGATGGACGCTTGTTGAATTATCTGTGCAATCTTCGTTTAATGTGTCCAAATATTTTCTTTTTTCCATATCGACAAATATCATGTGTTGGCACAAACCACACATGAGAGAAGCCTGTTTAGCTACAGCTGCAACTATCTATGCCAGCAAAGAGGCTGCATGGGGGAAGAAGAAAGATTAACAATGGAGAAGAAACAACGGTGACGGTGGCTGGTGATGCATTCGTGAGCTGGAGGTATTTTAAGGTATCTAGATTCATGGATGAGCTAGCAGGCCAGCACATGGAAGCACATCTTGTCTTTTCTCTATTATTTTTTCTTCCCCTTTATCTTCGGTAGATCTACATTCAGAAATAGATTAGTTGTTCCGGTGTTCATTAGCATCCTATTTTTATGCTTAAATACTTAATATTGAATCAATAAATTTAAAATAATACTCCATCTCTGGTTTCTTAGTGTACCATTTGGATCTTCTACTTATCAATATCGCTAAAAACGATTAAATTATTGCACGACTGTCGATATATTTGCGTATCATTCAAAATTCTATATTGATTCTTTAAAAATAATTTGTGTGATATCATAATGTTTGTTCGACACCAGTTTATTCTATTTGAGAGTGTGTATTTATAATAATATTACCTATTTATATCATCAATATAATATTAGTGTTACAACGATATTTTGTCACGTAGATTTTTTTTATATTATAACGGTGTTTGTCGTTCTATATCTATGTTTTATACTAATTTTTAAATCTATATTTTTATTTTTATTCTGTATCTATGTTTTATACTAATTTTCATTAGGATTAAATTGTCCGTCTGCTCCATTTTTTAGCAGGGATAATGCTAACGGCGTAAAGGAAAGTACATCATCAAGGCTGCCAATCACCCCATGGACCCAGAGGCAGATGAGGCAAGTTCATACGTCAACGGTTTCAGAGGGACTGGCGGTGAAGAAACAGATTGCTCTTTCTGTAGTGTTTTTTTATTTTTTCTGATTCTGGGTCCCTTGTATCTTGTTTCGTCCCTAGATCCTGTCAAAGAAAGGTGTCCTCATCCTCCCCAACATACTGACCAACTCTGGTGGCGTCACAGTGAGCTAATTCAAGTGTGTTCAGGTCTGTCATTCTTATCCTTTGAGCTGCCCATCTGTCACTATAGAGCTTTGTGAATTGAACGGCGGGCACATGCTTTTCAAAACATCTAGGGGTTCATGTTTTTTACGGTGCCTATTCCATTGATTCGTTGCTTATGGGGCACCGAGATGGGATGTTGCGGTTGATTTTATTATATACATTTGGCTGGATTTGTTTCTTCCCAAGTTACTTATATATGTTTTTATTTCAAAATCGTTGGCAAGACGTTCATTAGTCTATTGTTACATGAGTTCCATTTCCCCAAGATAGTACATGGTGATAGATGAGCGTCATTGTGATGAGAAGCACGTAGCACAGAGCACTTGGGTGAAAGCATGACATGGATAGAGCCGAATGACATACCCCAAGGAGAAGGAAGATGAACTGTTGCTGCTGCTGTTTGCTGCCCACTTCTTCGAAATGAGCCTCTATAAGCTTCCTCAGATCTGAAAGGCACGAGTTGCGCAGTAGCTTCAGCCCTTTGATCAGGTTGCCAGACTCCCATTTTATGTAAACTTCCAAGAGGCCGCCGCCATCCTTCTGTCCAGCAAGACTGTTCTTCTCCTTGCTCGGATCACTTCCTTCCACTGCACTGCATGTATTCAGTTCCTCTGATAATGGTGCACCCACAACTTGGCATACGATTGCAGAAAGCTGAGAAGACACTGGGCTGTCAGTCACTCTAACATCGCACATGGGGGTCTCTATAGCACCCCATGTCGACGGCTCCTTGTTTTCATCTCCAAAAATTTGGTTTGATGACGATTTGTTCTGATCCCCAAACACTTGCTTTGCTGGAGACTTGTTCTCGCTGCAGAACATTTCCTTTGCTGGTGACTTGTTCTCGCTGCAGAATGGTTACACCCTTCATCATCATCAAGGAAAAAGATATGTTTTAGGACCTCATGTTGATATATTGCTATATACTATATGCGGCTTTATTCGGCTATTTTTACGAGACATTTTTGTATTTGGTTTTGGTCAGATAATAGATGGTTCGTTTCGGCGTCCATGCAGGGTGCGGAATGGATCCAGTTTGTCCCCGTTCGGAAATCGGAATGGTGAACACAGATGAGATGAGCTTCCCGGATCTGTACGTAATCTGAGCGTTCCCTTCCTATCATCCTATGTAGTGTAGGAGGAGGCTTACCTGCTCTATAAGCTTTTTTGTATTGTTCTGCAAAGGCTTTAATATAGTCAGGTATTATCAAGAAAACAAGAAGAAAAGAAACAGATGGCTACTTTTAAATTAAGTTAACCCATGAATATAATCATGTGGGAATGAATTATATCTATGTCCTATTATTTCACAATTCCACTTTGTGATTGCCGTCAGCAGCGACGTCCGTTTGTTTTTAGTCTTTGTGATTGCATACTATAGTGATGTTAGTCGTTCCGTATTAATGTTTCATACAAATCTTTTACTTCCGTCGCAACGCACGGACACATATCTATAACATACAACAGAGACATATAAGTTATTGTGTTATTATTCGGTTCCGTTGCAACGCACGGGCACTCACCTAGTATGATATTATAGAGCCTAATTAGGAGCTAAACTTGCATACTCCATGTTTTAGACTGCATGTATAGTTTCTGTCGTGCTATTTGTTTGACGAACTAAAGTGCATTTTCTGTAGAAATATACTATACAAAAGTTGTAGATAACTTCTTTATCTTGGTTGTGTTAAAATTTCATGACCATTGGTATAGTAGTTTGGAAGTTATGATTTTTCCAAGTCCAGTTTCAGAATCTGTCCAAATTCTGTACAGGTCCCGAAAATTGGATTGTTTGGCTAAGTTAAAATGAGAATCAGTCATTAGTAATTATAGGAGAATTGTAGTACTTTCCTTAAGCTTTCCAACAAATTTTGGATCACCCTTTTTGGTGATCTATAAATTAAGTTACAGCTGTTTGAGTTAGGATCTCTGAATCTGTCTCAATTTGGACAGCAGAGCCTTTCTCATGTTTTCTGACCTTGATATATATTGAATTAACCTGGGATGTTTATAAATAAATTGTAGACAATTATACTAGATTTCTAAAAAGTCTAGGATCACCTAATTTGGATATCTCAAACTCCAGTTATGGAATTTTAAAGTGAGTGGCCGATTTCTGTCCAAATCTGGACAGAAATTGTGTTTAGTACAGTTTGACCTTTCTAAAGGTCGAATCTTGTTATGATGATCATACAAAAGTTGTATAGGACTTTATAAGCTTTTTAGAAAGTCCTAGTTTACTATTTTTAGATGCATATTTTGTGAGTTATGAATAAAACAATTAACCACTGTGCTGCTGTCCAAAATCAGCAGGCATTAAAATGATTTGCTTGGAATTTCTTTTATGTAGGTAACTAGATTTGGTTAATTCTTGTCTTAATAAATGAAGTCTTGTAGTTGCATATAGTTGTTTATTTTCTTTCTTAATACTTGCTTTAGACTTGAATGAATTAAGGATGCAAACACTTTTGTGAAGGTAAATGAATTGTGATTATTTAGGTTTGTATAAGTATGGTGAGATCAGTGGTACGAAGTAAAATTAAATTAGTCCTTCATGAGCGATGTTTGGTATAAATAACAATGCGAGAGATAAATTAGCATTTTAGTAATTAGCCGATAAGTTATGTTTAGACTAATTGTGTTAAATGCGTTAGTGTGCTTCTCCCCGTATGTTAGTGCTAGCAGCCGATAGTGGTGAATTTAATTGGATGAATCTTTTGGTATTATACTCTACCTAAGGAAGATAGGACTTGTATTCATTTAAGATTTCTTGATGTTTGAGTTAAATTCGTTTAAATTGGAGAAGCGTACTTGTTGTACTTATGATATCTCGACATCTAGTGTTTCCACATTAGAGATGTAATGGTTTGCTATAATTGTTTTATCCTATTCATTGTAGGATATCTATCTTGTGCTAGTTATATTTGTTCTCATTCATGTGCATTATGCATATCATTCAGGTTTCTTTAATTGATCACGTGATGCGGAGGACAAGAGCCGAGTTGATCTCAAAATGATGCTGGTGAACGAACCTAAGGCTAGATGATCTGATTGAGTGCCAGAATGGGAGATGCTCACCAAGTGGTCGTCATCTAACAACACTAACTTAGTGTTATCCCAGGCAAGCCCCGGTGCATTTGCCACCTCCTTGTTGTTTTAAAACTTTTATCACTTATATGCTGCATTAGGTGATAGGAGTTGAGTGATGAAACAATTGATGCATTGCCATTCCTTGGAATTCGATTACTATTCCTTGATACCTGTTTTATAAAGAGAACTAATGAGGCTTAGCCCTGCCTAGAGAACTAAAACTTGATTCTTTTAAAAAGAATGTTGTGCAACACTGGATATGGGTTTTATGAAAAAGGAACTTGCAATAATGAAGGCATCACTCGCGATGATGAATTCATTATTCGAGTATTGTACCTCTGTCAGGTACATGGTTTGGGTGTTAAATAATAAGATGAGACCAGACGTTGAGCAGGAAAGGTCGCCCGTCTGTGTCGTTTAAGGACCGTTCCGATTGTTGGCCTGCTGATCTAGGACCCTTTAACTGGCCACATGCCTCGTCATGGGTAAGCTTAGCCTCGGTCGGACCAATACCAGAAAGGCCGGCCCGCAATGGGAGTGGAGAGATGGCGAGAGTATCGTGTATCCACCTGACAAGAGGCTGGATGGTGGGGTACTGAGCTCTCGGATGGCGGGGACCCGTTCTGGTCTTGAGAAACCCGTGGGCGAGTTGACATATGCAAGGGTTAAGTGCTACATATGTCGTGTGGTTGGAGATCCCCAGCTGGGTATTAATCGATTCGGATCGCCAAACTTCTCGGATATGAAGACTGGATCTTCGACCCTCATCGTAGATAACAAGTGAAACTAAAGATGTTAAAATGAAGCTAGTGTAGGACAAGTGAATGCTCTAGATTAGGCAAATCTAGATTCAGGAAAAGTACTTAATTTGTGAAGTAAAAGTTGGCATAAGGATCCACTACTAGTAAGCTTTTCTGCTAAAACGAGTCTTTGAAATTTGATGAGCTTTATCTTGATTCCCAACAAACCAGCATATCCTTGAGAGTCTTTTCTTTAGTCGGTTAAGTCTTGCTGAGTAATTGCGTACTCAGGGTTTTATTCCCTGTTGTTTTTCAGGTTATAAGTTTGTTCTGTTGTGGATGGTGCTAAGTGCCGGTGGGCTCGGCCTCCTTATATAAGTATATCCCATCTTTAGCTTCTTTATTGAGGATTGTCACTTAAGCTAGCATGTATTTTAAAACTTATAAATGTTTTATACATTCAAATTGTAATTTTTTTGAATCAATTTTTTTTGTAATCAACTCCGATGATATATATTGTAATCTTGTTATAACTTGTAAATGTTATAACTTGTAACCATTCTGTAATAAAGAATTTCCGCTGCAAATGTTGGTGTGTGATTTGTGTTTACTTAATCCTGCGATCTTGGCGGTAAGTCGTTTATCCGGGGTCCTCGGGGCACTCGGACAGATCCTGTTAAGTTGTTTGGTGCACATGCATAGCCGTCTGAGGTCTTTAAGACAAGGACAGGTGCATGTGGGCCCGATAACTTGGGAGGTTCTGCGACACCTCACCTAAAAACAATAGGGAATAAAACCCTGAGTATGGAATTACTCAGCAAGTCTTACCCGACTAAAGAAAAGACTCTCAAGGGTATGCTGGTTATAAGGGAGTCAAGGTAAGGTTTCTCAATGATCAAAAGACTCTGTTTGCGGAAATGCTTACTAAAAGTGGATCCTTAAAAATCCAATTTTATTTTCAGGTTAGGTAAAATTACCTGTATCTAGAATTCTTTCTACCTAGTTCAAACACTTGACCAGCACTAGCCAATTTCTTAACCATCCCTTTCTCTTTACTGGAGTTCTACGTATAGGTCAGTGACCAAGTCTTCATAACCGCGAAGGTACGGCGATCCGAATTGATTATACTCAGCTGAGGATCTCCAATCACACGACATATGTAGCACTTAACCCTTGCATATGTCAACCCGCCACCGGGGTTCTTAAGACCAGATCAGTTTCACGTCAACCGAGAGCACAGATACACCACCGTCCAGCCTCTTGCCACGGAGGGTACACGCTACTCTCGCCACCGCTCCACGTCCATTGCGTGTTATCTTATTCTGGCCTTAGTCTACCCGAGGCAAGGCTTACCCATGACGAGGCATGTGACCAGTTAAACGGTCCTCGGTCAGCAGGCCTACATCGAGACGGTCCTTAATTGACTCAAACGGAGACACTACACCGAGACTCTCTTTCTCGTGCAAGTCACCCGCCCGGTCTCAGCTTAATCATTTAAACCCAAAGCTTGGTATCTGGCAGAGGTACATCTTTTCCGATGTTGAACCCATCATGGCCTTGATGGATTCACCATCAAATTTTATTTTCAAAAACATCCCTCCCACTTTGCCAATCATCTTTTGTAAAATAAAACCTTTTGTTTTGCTAGAGCAGTACTAAGCATAGTAAAAACCTTTTGTAAAGACACGGTTTCAAGGAAGGTAATCAAGTTCAAGGAAGGTAATGCAGGAATTGTTTAAGCATTCAACTCATATCACCTAATGCATCAATCAAGTGAGAAAGATTTTAAAAACATCAAGGAGGGTGGCAAATGCACCGGGGCTTGCCTTCGTTTATAGGTGAGTCAGGCACAGATCCGCAGATGTCAAAGTAGAAACAATTTTCTGCCTGAGGTTCCGAAGGTGGTGGTGTCTTCTCTTCTGTTACTTCAACTTCTTCTTCGTTTTCTAGAGATAACCATATATATGTATATAAGAATGAATGCCATGTAATATTCATGAGAGTGCACAGATAATAAGAATTTATTATCTAAAGTTCTTGAATACAATTTTCCTTCACGGTTCACCGGAAAACTAGGGTTTCCAGAGTTAATAGTGAAGTTCAAAGAGCAGGGGTGGGGGTTTTGGGTTCTAATTCTCAAACAAGGTCCAAATCATACCAAATTTTATCCAAGGCTTCTAAATAATGTTTTAAGTTCATATAAAAAGTTTGGGCATTTTTGGAATTACTATTTATTTTCTAAAAATCCAGAACTAATGTTTTAAGCTACTTTAAATACTCCAAAATTCCGTATGTGACCTAAAAATCATGGTACTATTTTTATTAAATACTGCAGGAAATTTGGGATCTAACAAAATTGGTCTCATATTTTTAAGATTTTTCTAGAATTTATGACAGATTTCCAAAGCTTGCTAGGAAAAGAAAAAAAGAAATTTATGAATAGTCTCGGGCCGAAAGCAGCCCGAGCCGGCCCAATTAGCGCAGAGACGCGCCAGCGCGCGCCCGCGCTGCGGGTTTTGTAGAAAAGGCCCTGACTAACAGAATAACCTAAAGCGGGGTCAGAGCACTATTTCGGTGAGTCGCTGACACTTGCAGAAAGACCCCTAGACTTCTAATTCTTCACAGTGGTACGTCCCCGATGTCGCACGACGGAGGTCCGATCACCGGCGAGGTTAGACCGGCCAGATTACGCAAGGACTGGTGCTCCCGAGCGCCAGACACCGAATCAGACCCCCTTCGAGCATTTCCCCTAAGTTAATTGCACGATTGGTGACCTATTCCGCTCTGCCCACGAGGATAGCGAAGGCTATGGACATTTGCTCGTGTTCCCGGCGATGGGTGGCTGTCTAGTTCAATTGGGCGGGTTGGTGAGCATCACCAACATACAAGGATGCTAAAACGAGAACAAAGAGGGCATGATCAGACCTGTGGAGGGCTGGCCACTGCGAGGGTGCTTTCACGGCGGCGGAAAACTGTTTTGGGGGAAACAAGAAATTCTCGAGCTCTAGGGAACGATTTAAGGCACGAATGGCTCCACTGGTTGCGCAATTACCTAACAGAGCGAGTGGTGTCGGCAATTTATAGCAATCGGCCGAGGACACAACGAATTTAAGCGGCGGATTACGATCAATATAACCCGAGTGAGTCACTGGTGGTTGCGCCACGCGACTTTTACCGTGGCGACGCCTCCGGCGATCACCGGACATGCGAAGAACGGTTAGCCACGACGTGTTAAAGTGTCTGGACAAGCGGCGGATGACGGTGACGGCACAACGGCGATGAGATTTTAATCCGAGGGGTGGTGAGAAAGGGAAGAAGCACGGCGGCTAGCCGGAGAGACGTCCAGCACACTGACGGTGAAGATTTTCCTACCCCGTGTCGTTATCTATCCACCCCGGGCACGAATCGACGACACGAATCACGGCGGGGCTCATCGGCGGTGAGCGGAGCTGTCGATCTGATCTTCATCAGACACTGTACCATGGGATGCTCCATCAGTGCACCAGACAGTCAATCTTTGAGCATGATTTTCTCCCAAATCTCTATGGCAACTCGTACCAAGTTCTACAGCAAAGTTGGAGAGCTACAAATCAGCTACATCTTTGTCATAGCAACTATGGGCAGATTCTTGCTTGATCATACCTGAATTCATGCTCAAAATTTCTGTGGTTGCACTGTCTGTCTGAGATTCAGACCTTATCAGACTGACAGCCCAACTTTAAGCTTAATTATCTCCCATTTCTTCTCAACAACTATGCTTACACTCTTAAGCAAAGTTGTTCTCCTTTGTTAGGTCTACAAGTTTGATGTGGTGACCTAGGGAAAATTCTTACTGATTTGAAAGTTAATAAGCTCCAAAGTTGAGCTCATAACACTAAATTTCAGACTTAGAGTGACATCACAATTAGGGTCTTTTTGCAATTTAGTCCAAAACCTAGGGTTTAGCTTGTGGATCCTCATAAATGTGAACCATGTGACTTAGGATACTCATTTATCATGGTTTTTGCACTTTAGTCCAAAAGTGGACTAATTTTGCACATAGGCCCCTAAGGTTTGGATTTAGGGTTTTCCAGGGTTTCAATTAGGGTTGCTGGTATCTCAGGGGTATAAATGTGATTCAAATTCATTCTTGGGAGCATTTTATGACTATTCCACTAAAGCTTTTGGGTTTTCTCCATTTTGGTCTTGTTTTACCCTCTTAATCCCTATTTAGGGTTAAGTTTCCTATTCCAGGGTTCTATTTGCAAAACAATACAACTTTTTTGAAATTTTTACCTAGTGAATGCACTCTAGGTGTGTCAAACATATGCAATGCCAATGCTTATGATTTTATGCTCAAGTTTTAGTAACAGTAACACCAGAGGTGTTACATCCTTCCCCCCATAAAAGAATCTCGTCCCGAGATTAAAAGGCCTAGGGTAAGTAATGGAAAAGGAAATGCTTCACATTTTTATTTCCTGAGTTTTGGTACAAGGCAGGGGTGGGTTTGGGGCTCACTCCTTTATATCAACAAAGTTTTACAAATTACAAGAGGCTAAAAAGCCTGGAAAATTCTTATCTAAGAAGTCTTGAGTTTCCCAAGTAGCCTCATCTTCAGAATGTTGGTTCCGCTGTATCTTGTAAAACTTGAGAGTTTTTCTTTGGGTAATCCTGTCCTTTTGGTCCAAGACCCGAATATGATGTTTAGAATATGTCAGGTCTGGTTCAAGGACAACATCTGTCACTTCAATGGTTCGATCTGGAACCTGAAGACATTTCTTTAGTTGAGACACGTGGAACACATTATGTACAACAGACAAGGCTTCGGGTAGTTGAAGTCGATACGCCACTGGCCTATATATTTCAAGAATGAGAAAAGGACCAATATATCGTGGTGCAAGTTTTCCTTTAACCCCGAAACGCGATACGCCCTTCACTGGCGAGACCTTTAGGTAGACATAGTCTCCCACAAGAAAATATAAGGGCATTCACCGTTTGTCTGCATAACTCTTTTGGCATGCTTGAGCTTTCTTCAAATTATGAGTTATTTTCCGAACCTTTTCTTCGGTCTCTTTCACCAAATCAGGCCTAAAGAAGTACCTTTCACCAGGTTCAGACCAATTTAGCGGAGTGCGACATCGTCGTCCATATAAAGCTTCAAAGGGTGCCATCTTGATACTTTCTTGATAGCCATTATTATATGAGAACTCCACTAACGGTAAACATTCATCCCATTTTGTGGAAACTCCAGAACACATGCTCGCAACATATCTTCAAGTATTTGATTGACCCTCTCAGTCTGCCCACTTGTTTGAGGATGATATGCCGAACTGTGGAGCAATTTAGTACCCAGGGATTTATGAAGTTCTTCCCAGAATTTGGATACGAATTGAGGTCCACGATCTGACACTATAGTCTTCGGAACCCCGTGCAAACTTAGAATGCGAGCAATGTACAATTGGGCATAAACAACAACTGGGTATACTGTCTTGACGGGCAGAAAATGAGCAATTTTCGTAAGTCGATCAACAATAACCCAGATAGAGTCATACCCTTTTGCGGTCCTGGGCAATCCCACAATAAAGTCCATACTTATATCTTCCCATTTCCATGTTGGTATTGGTAAAGATTGTAATGGACCGGCAGCTTTTAGGTGTATGACCTTGACACGTTTGCAAGTGTCACATCTAGCTACATAGCGTGCAATTTCAATTTTCATCTTCGTCCACCAATAATGTTGTTTCAGATCTTGATACATCTTAGTGCTTCCGGGATGAATAGAATGGCGACTAAGATGTGCTTCGTCTAAGATTTGCTGGCGGACCCCTTCATTTTTAGGCGCCACTATGCGGTTATTGAACCATACAACACCTTGATCATCTTCTCGAAAACAATTGGCTTTTCCAGCCCTTATCTTCTCACGTATATGTTTCATACCCTCATCATTTTTCTGTGCGTCAATTATCCTTTGTAAGATGACTGACTCCAGCTTCAAGTGATTTAAAATCCCATGCTGAATTATTCCCAGGTTCAAGTTTTCCATCTCCTGGCACAATGTAATGTCAGAAGTCCTCATAGTTAAACAATGGTAGGAAGCCTTGCGACTGAGTACATCTGCCACCACATTGGCTTTGCCCGGGTGATAATGGATCTCTAATTCATAATCTTTGATTAGCTCGAGCCATCTTCTTTGTCTCATATCGAGTTCAGACTGGGTAAAGATGTATTTCAAACTCTTATGGTCTGTATAAATATGACAGAATTCCCCAGCAAATAATGACGCCAGATCTTCAGGGCATGAACCACTGCAGCTAGCTCCAGATCATGAGTGGGATAATGCTCCTCATACCGGCGCAACTGCCTTGAAGCATACGCAATTACTCGGCCCTCTTGCATTAATACGCAGCCGAGCCCACTGCCTGATGCGTCACAATACACATCAAAGGGCTTATTAATGTCCGGTTGAGCCAATACCGGAGCAGTGGTTAATAATGTATTCAATTTCTCGAAAGCTTCATTACACTTTGAAGACCAATTAAATTTAGTCTCATTCTTCAATAGACTTGTGATTGGTTTCACAAGCTTAGAGAAATCTGGTATAAATCGGCGGTAATAACCAGCCAGTCCAAGGAAACTTCAGACTTGATGAATAGTGGTTGGGGGTTTCCACTCTAAAATGTCCTTGACTTTGCTGGGGTCTACCGCAATCCCCCTGGCAGACAGTACATGTCCCAGAAATTGAATTTCTTCCAGCCAAAACGCGCATTTACTGAACTTGGCATATAATTGATGTTCTCTCAAGCGCGTTAATACGGCACGTAAATGTTGAGCATGCTCCTCTTCATTTTTTGAATATATTAAAATATCATCTATGAAGACCACTATAAACTTGTCCAACTTAGGCATGAATACTGAGTTCATCAAATAAGTGAAGTGGGCTGGAGCATTCGTCAGTCCGAAAGACATTACCAGGTATTCAAATAATCCGTACCGCGTAGTGAATGCGGTCTTTGGTATATCCTCGAGCCGAATACGGATCTGATGGTAGCCCGATCTGAGATCAATCTTGGAGAATACCCTCGCTCCAGTCAGTTGATCAAATAGAATGTCAATCCGCGGAAGAGGGTACTTGTTCTTGATAGTGACCTCATTCAGGGGTTGATAATCCACGCACATCCGTAAAGTTTGATCCTTCTTCTTGACGAATATGGCCGGACAACCCCATGGTGACGAGCTATGCCGGATGAATCCTTTCTCTAGTAGATCTTGTAATTGAATTTTCAGTTCTGCCAGCTCATTTGGAGGCATTCGGTACGATATTCTAGAAATGGGAGCCGTACCGGGCTTCAACTCAATTACAAACTCTACATCTCTTTCGGGTGGCAATCCAGGCAAATCTTCTGGAAAGACATCTGGGAACTCACATACCACCGGAATATCCTTGATCTCCGGTATAATGGCTTCATAAACTTTGCCAGTAGTTTTGGTTGGAATGGGGATAGACAAGAGAATTTCTTCTTGATTATGACTCAACCTGATGATTCTCTGATCAGTGTTGAGAGTTGCTTTATGTCGGGCCAACCAATTCATGCCTAAAATCACATCTATGTCTTGGCCTTTCAGAACAATCATATTAGTAGGAAAGTCCCGTCCGGCCAATGTTACGGGCACTTGATAGGCCACTTCTCTAGTAAAAATTTGTCCCCCAGGTGAGTGAATTTTAAACCCTTCCTTTGATTCATGGTATGAAATGCAGTGTTGCTCCACAAATTTCTTGCTGATAAATGTATGCGAAGCACCAGAATCAAAGAGAATAATTGCGGGATGATTGGCCACAAGGAACGTACCCATCATTACCGGTTCACCGTCCGGTGTGGTGGCCACTTGCGTATAATATATGCGTCCCATCTTCTTTGTATTTTTGCCCATAGTATTTCCCTTGGCTTGAGATGAATTCCCAGATCCTTGTGGATTGTTTGACTTGTTCTGCTTCGGATAAGGGCAATCCTTGATAAAGTGCCCAGATTTTCCGCAATTGAAGCATCCTGTCGATGAACTGGGAAGGGCAGGGAATCGAGTGCCAGGGGCACCCGGCTGACTTGTTGTTATAGGGGCAGCATTGGGATGAATAAACACTGGTTGTTTAAATGCATAGGAGGGTGGACGTGATGAAGAACGACCCTGATTAAAAGGCTGGATGACTAATCGTTGCCTTTTCTCGGGGCCCTAAGTAGGCCTATTGCCTCCATTCCCCTTGGACTTGCCAGAACTTGCATATTTAGATTCAACTGCCAATGCTATGCTGACAGCCCTTCCGTATGTGAGGTCGATGCAAGTAGCCATTTTCCTTTGCATCCTATCATTCAGTCCTCGCATGAAACAATTCTTCTTCTTTAGATCGGTGTTAACTTGGTCGATTGCATACTGAGACAAGTGATTAAATTTATTGAGATACTGATTAACAGTATCCCCTCCTTGCTTCAGCTTCATGAATTCTTCTTGTTTCATGTGAAGTACACCTTCAGGTATGTAATGTTCACGGAAGGCCAGTTTAAATTCTTCCCATGTAATCTGATGATTGGCCGGCTGAACGGCCACAAAATTTCCCCACCAGGTGCTGGCAGGGCCACGCAGTTGCTAGGCTACGAACAGGGGCTTTTAGGTTTCAGAACACCGAAGAAGTCCAAACTTCTGCTCGATGACACAGATCCATTCGTCTACCTCTAAAGGGTCTTCTGCCTTGACGAACAGCGGTGGACGCGTTTCGGAGAAGTCCAAATAAGATGTCTCATGGGGCCCTTGCGGATAGCCCCGCCCGCCTTGTTGTTGAAGCTGCTAACCTGCCATCTCCCGTAGGAAACGAGTATTATCCGCTATCGCGTTTACCAAGGCGGCGATAGCCTCGGCAAGCGTGGGAGGGACAAGAGGTGGGTTTGGTGTTGCCTCCCTCCCACGGGAGGTACTGGCCCCGTCCTGAGCACGAGTCCAGGAAGGCATCTGTGGCAACAAACATTTGAAAACAATATAATATGCCAAAGAAAACCATCCATTTTACATTACTAAAAAGAGTAATGTTACAGACTCAAATTTTTACAATAGGAGTACAGTACCCATTATACAATAACACTACTATTTCTACAACTATACTATTCCTACTTCCTATCACTCTTAGTAGCCTCACTGTCGGGCGTAGGAGACCACTCATCGACCAACTTCATGGAGGGAGGGGGCCTAAAAAGGTCCAATTCGCCACCAAAAGCTTCTCCTGCTTCATGAGAAGGTCCGGCTTCTGTCCCGACAGGATTCGCAGGTACTTGGGGGTGTAGTTGTGAATACAGTACATGAACTTCTTCATGTAGAGTATTGCAGTAAGCCTGCAGGTTATCAATAGCTGAGCTAAGTTCTTTGACTTGGGCTCGAGCTTTTGCCTCCTTAGCCCAGGCAAGCGAATGAGACTGAACCACCCAGTCGAGCGCTAAATCTCGATCAACGAGCTAATCTTGCAGGCAGCGGATGTGGCTTCTCAATTCATTGATTCTGTCGCCATCCGCGACCCATGTGTTAGTCCTGCGTTGAAGTTCCGTTTGAAGCTGATTCACTTGCGCTTCAAGATCCCTGATCGGATCATTACTCCCACTACCACTATCCTCGTGTCTGGGAGCGAGTTGATGACGTGGCACACCAATTGGGCCAGTTGACTTGCGCGCAGTTTTCCTTGTGCGTGGCGGCATTTTTCTAAGGGGGAAAATTTTATTAACATAGTTCTTAGCATGATGCATGTATAATTATAGAATCAACCTTAGTTGATTCACACCTTCTATACATTGCACTCTTCCTATCTGGTCTTTTAAGATAAACTCTTCAGAATTAATAGATAAGAAGGGAAGAAATTTTCTAGATAAGTCTTTAGAAAATCCTTTTGAAGATGTCTCATAATATCTGAAGAGAAGGGCTTCGCTCCGATACCAGCTGTGATGGAACCTCCCAAGTATTAGGCCCACCTACAGTTGTCCTTGTCCAACAGACCTCAGACAACCCTATAGATGCCCCTGAATCACTTGACAAGTTCGGTATCTGCTTTTCTTACCTTTCCCAAGAGCGTTTCACCCGTCACGTAGACATTACAGATCATCAGAGATACGAAACGCGGAAGCGGTTACATAAACTTACATTTATTTGAAAGTAAGACAAAGTTATATGTTATAGACCAGTAATTAAACGGGTGCTTAGTAGTATTATTACAAAACCAAGGGAGGCAGAATCCCCTCCCGATAAGTTCTTACATAAAAGTTTTTATGGAGGACTAGGTCCTCCCGCAGCTTCATTCTTGCTTTTCTTCATTTGACACCACCTTGGTACAAAAACAACAAAAGTTTGTTGCTTCCTCACCTAAAAACAATAGGGAATAAAACCCTGAGTATGGAATTACTCAGCAAGTCTTACCCGACTAAAGAAAAGACTCTCAAGGGTATGCTGGTTATAAGCGAGTCAAGGTAAGGTTTCTCAATGATCAAAAGACTTTGTTTGCGGAAATGCTTACTAAAAGTGGATCCTTAAAAATCTAGTTTTATTTTCAGGTTAGGTAAAATTACCTGTATCTAGAATTCTTTCTACCTAGTTCAACACTTGACCAGCACTAGCCAATTTCTTAACCATCCCTTCCTCTTTACTGGAGTTCTACGTATAGGTCAGTGACCAAGTCTTCATAACCGCGAAGGTACGGCGATCCGAATCGATTATACTCAGCTAAGGATCTCCAATCACACGACATATGTAGCACTTAACCCTTGCATATGTCAACCCGCCATCGAGGTTCTTAAGACCAGATCAGGTTCACGTCAACCGAGAGCACAGATACACCACCGTCCAGCCTCTTGCCACAGAGGGTACACGCTACTCTGGCCACCGCTCCACGCCCATTGCGTGTTATCTTATTCTGGCCTTAGTCTGCCCGAGGCAAGGCTTACCCATGACGAGGCATGTGACCAGTTAAAAGGTCCTCGGTCAGCAGGCCTACATCGAGACGGTCCTTAATTGACTCAGACGGAGACACTACACCGAGACTCTCTTTCTCGTGCAAGTCACCCGCCTGGTCTCAGCTTAATCATTTAAACCCAAAGCTTGGTACCTGGCAGAGGTACATCTTTTTCGATGTTGAACCTACCATGGCCATGATGGATTCACCATCAAGTTTTATTTTCAAAAACATCCCTCCCACTTTGCCAATCATCTTTTGTAAAACAAAACCTTTTGTTTTGCTAGAGCAGTACTAAGCATAGTAAAAACCTTTTGTAAAGACAGGGTTTCAAGGAAGGTAATCAAGTTCAAGGAAGGTAATGCAGGAATTGTTTAAGCATTCAACTCCTATCACCTAATGCATCAATCAAGTGAGAAAGATTTTAAAAACATCAAGGAGGGTGGCAAATGCACCGGGGCTTGCCTTTGTTTATAGGTGAGTCAGGCATGGATCCGCAGATGTCAAAGTAGAAACAATTTCCTGCCTGAGGTTCTGAAGGTGGTGGTGTCTTCTCTTCTGTTACTTCAACTTCTTCTTCGTTTTCTAGAGATAACCATATATATGTATATAAGAATGAATGCCATGTAATGTTCATGATAGTGCACAGATAATAAGAATTTATTATCTAATGTTCTTGAATACAATTTTCCTTCATGGTTCACCGGGAAACTAGGGTTTCCGGAGTTAATAGTGAAGTTCAAAGAGCAGGGGTGGGGGTTTTGGGTTCTAATTCTCAAACAAGGTCCAAATCATACCAAATTTTACCCAAGGCTTCTAAATAATGTTTTCAGTTCACATAAAAAGTTTGGGCATTTTTGGAATTACTATTTATTTTCTAAAAATCCAGAACTAATGTTTTAAGCTACTTTAAATACTCCAAAATTCCCTATGTGACCTAAAAATCATGGTACTATTTTTATTAAATACTGCAGGAAATTAGGGATCTAACAAAATTGGTCTCATATTTTTAGGATTTTTTACAATTTATGACAGATTTCCAAAGATTACTAGGAAAAGAAAAAAAGAAATTTATGAATAGTCTCGGGCCGAAAGCAGCCCAAGCTGGCCCAATTAGCGTAGAGACGCGCCAGCGCGCGCCCGCGCTGCAGGTTTTGCAGAAAAGGCCCTGACTAACAGAATAACCTAAAGCGGGGTCAGAGCACTGTTTCGGTGAGTCGCTGACACTTGCAGAAAGACCCCTAGACTTCTAATTCTTCACAGTGGTACGTCCCCGATGTCGCACGGCGGAGGTCCAATCACCGGCGGGGTTAGACCGGCCGGATTACGCAAGGACTGGTGCTCCCGAGCGGCAGACACCGAATCAGACCCCCTCCGAGCATTTCCCCTAAGTTAATTGCACGATTGGTGACCTATTTCGCTCTGCCCATGAGGACAGCGAAGGCTATGGACATTTGCTCATGTTCTCGGCGATGGGTGGCTGTCTAGTTCAATTGGGCGGGTTGGTGAGCATCACCAGCATACAAGGATGCTAAAACGAGAACAAATAGGGCATGATTAGACCTGTGGAGGGCTGGCCACGGCGAGGGTGCTTTCACGGTGGCGGAAAACTGTTTTGGGGGAAACAAGAAATTCTCAAGCTCTAGGGAACGATTTAAGGCACGAATGGCTCCACTGGTTGCGCAATTACCTAACGGAGCGAGTGGTGGCAGCAATTTTGTCGGGGACCATAATTAGGGGTACCCTCAAGACTCATAAATCTCAGCTGGTAACCCCCATCAGCACAAGGCTGCAAAGGCCTGATGGGTGCGATTAAGCCAAGGATCGGTCCATTCAAGGGACATGATCGTGCCTCGCCCGAGCCTAGCCTCGGGCAAGGGAAGCCGACCCCGGAGAACCTACGTCTCGCCCGAGGACCCCCCTCCAGCAACGGGCACACTATCGGCTCGCCCGAGGCCCAGTCTTCACCAAGAAGCAACCTTGGCCACATCGCCACGCCGACCGACCAAATCGCAGGGGCATTTAATGCAAAGGTGGCCTGACGCCTTTATCCTGACGCACGCCCTCCAGTCGACAGAGCCGAAGTGACTGCAGTCACTTCGCCGCTCTACTGACCAGTCTGACAAGAGGACAGCGCCGCCTGCACCGCTCCGACTGCTGAGCCACCCGACAGAGTGAGGCTGACAGCAGCCAAGGCCGACCTCAGGCGTCATAGGAAACTCCGCTCCGCCCGACCCAGGGCTCGGACTCGGGCTCAGCCCCGGAAGACGGCGTGGAAGACGGCGAACTCCGCTCCGCCCGACCCAGGGCTCGGATATGGGCTCAGCCCCGGAAGATGGCGAACTCCGCTCCGCCCGACCCAGGGCTCGGACATGGGCTCAGCCCCGGAAGACGGCGAACTCCGCTCCGCCCGACCTAGGGCTCGGACATGGGCTCAGCCCCGGAAGACGGCGAACTCCTCTCCGCCCGACCCAGGGCTCGGACATGGGCTCAACCCCGGAAGACGACAGACTCCGCTTCGTCCGACCCCAGGGCTCGGACTCAGCTCTGGCCTCAGCCGATGGTCTCCGCCTCGCTCGACCCAGGGGCTCGGACTCGACCACGGCCACGGAAGACAGACTCGACCTCGACCTCGGAGGAGCCTCCACATCGCCCAACCTAGGGCGCGGACCGACCACGTCGACAGGAGGCGCCATCATTACTCTACCCCGAGCTGACTCAGGCTATGGGGAACAAGACCGGCGTCCCATCTGGCTCGCACCGCCAGATAGGCAATGATGGCGCCCCGCACACTCCATGACGACGGTGGCTCTCGGCCCCCTTACGGAAGCAAGAGGACGTCAGCAAGGACTCGATCGCCCCGATAGCTGCCCTTCCGCCAGGCTCCAGCGCTCCTCCGACGGCCACGACACCACATAAACCGGGTGCTTAAACCTCTCCGGCTGCCACGACGGCATGTACTTAGGGCACTAGCTCTCCTCCGCTAGACACGTAGCACTCTGCTACACCCCTCATTGTACACCTGGATCCTCTCCTTACGTCTATAAAAGGAAGGACCAGGGCCCTCTTACAGAGGGTTGGCCCGCGCGGAGAAGGGCGAGACGGCGCTCGCGCAAGGCCACTCGCTCCCACTCCCGCGTGGACGCTTGTATCCCCCTACTGCAAGCGCACCCGACTCAGGCGCGGGGCTAACACGAAGGCCGCGGGATCCACTCTCTCACGCCTGCCTCCCTCCGGCTGCTTCTTTTCCCCCCTTCGCGTTCCGCCTTGCGTCGACCCATCTGGGCTGGGGCACGCGGCGACATTTCACTCGTCGGTCCAGGGACCCCCCGGGTTTCGAAACACCGACAGTTGGCGCGCCAGGTAGGGGCCTGCTGCGTGTTGACGAACAGCTTCCCGTCAAGCTCTAGATGGGCAGTATCCAGCAACCTTTCCAGCCCGGGACGGTGCTCCGTTTCGGGAATCTTGAGTTCATGTCCCTCGACGGCAGCTACGACATGATACTCCTTCCCCCGCTGTGCGACAGCGACAATGGCGGTCGACAACCCGCTCGCCGGTGGGGAAATCGACGACCCCTTCCCCACGTGGTGGAAGGACGA
This sequence comes from Zea luxurians, assembly GCA_029449295.1. Classification (NCBI taxonomy): domain Eukaryota; kingdom Viridiplantae; phylum Streptophyta; class Magnoliopsida; order Poales; family Poaceae; genus Zea; species Zea luxurians. The sequence continues at coordinate 92,616,653 of JAOPSE010000010.1, read as the reverse complement.
CATTCGGGCTTGTCCCGTCCCCTCCCCCGCCGATGGAGGAGGAGGCGGGGCAACCAAGGCCATGCGGGAAGCGGCACCTCGTTGGCTGTCGAGCGAGTCAACGGCGCCGGCGCCCCAACGGAGGGCGCGTCGGGCATCGATCTCGCGTCTGAGACGAAGACGAGCGCCACCTCCCCGCAACGCGCCAATCTCAAGCAAACGCACGACGCCAGCACGCTCGTGAAGGACTTGCTGGGCGTCACCCTCGTACCTGAGACGACGGTGCAGTCAGTCCTAGACACGACCTCGACACCGACCGTCAACCGAAAGGTACCGACCGATTCCCATCTCGTGACTCTTGGATTCGGCCTCGACCCACCAAGCGACTCCGCTTCGGTGAGCACTTTCATAGAGGCGAGTCCAAACCCCCGAGGGTATCGTGTGCGGTCGCCTTGGGACCGACTGACGGCTGACTCGACCTACGAGTCCTCGGGGTCCGAGGAAGATGGCGAGCCCGACATCTGTTGGGATTTCTCCGGACTTGGTAACCCCAGTGCCGTGCGGGACTTCGTGACCGCATGTGACTACTACCTTTCCGACTGTTCCGACGACAGCCGCGGCCTCGACGACGAGGACCGCGACCCAAGTCGTGAATGTTTCCACGTCGATCTAGGGGGTTCCGGCGAAGGCAACCATCTTGGTATACCGGAAAACGGTGATCCCCCTAGGCCCGCGCCTCGCGTTGACATCCTTCGGGAGCTAGCTGTGGTCCCCGTCCCGGCGGGGGGTCCTGACCCACAGCTCGAGCAAATCCGCGAGAGGTAGGCCAGGCTCGACGAGGGAGCAGGAACGCTTGTGCCGATCCGCCGGGACATCGGGCAGGAATGGGCGATCCAACCCCGGGCCGGAGAAGCGCATCATCTCCCCCAGGACATCCAGCACCGCATCGCCGACGACGTCAGGGTGAGGCCGCCGCCGGATTCCAGCGGAGTCGGCCAAAACCTGGCTGCAGTAGCAATGCTTCTCCGTGCGATGCCGGAGCCATCGACTACGGAAGGGCGACGTATCCAGGGAGAGCTCAAGAATCTCCTGGAAGACGCCACGGTCCGACAGGCCGAAAGCTCTGCCTCCCGAAGGCAGGGGTTCCACCCGGAACATCGCGCCGCGACTTCGCGATTCATGCGGGAAGCCTCGGTCCACTCCGGGCGCACGCGCAACACGGCGCCTGCGGCACCGGGTCGCCTCGGCAACGAGCGCCATCATCACGGCCGTCAGGCCCACCTCGACGATAGGACGCGCCGAGGCTACCACCCCAGGAGTGGGGGACGCTACAACAGCAGGGAGGATCGGAGTCCTTCGCCCGAACCACCCGGTCCGCAGGCTTTCAGCCGCGCCATACGACGGGCACCGTTCCCGACCCGGTTCCGAACCCCGACTACTATCACAAAGTACTCGAGGGAGACGAGACCGGAACTGTGGCTCGCGGATTATCGGCTGGCCTGCCAACTGGGTGGAACGGACGATGACAACCTCATCATCCGCAACCTCCCCCTGTTCCTCTCCGACACCGCTCAAGCCTGGCTGGAGCACCTGCCCCCGGGGCAGATCTCCAACTGGGACGACCTGGTCCAAGCTTTCGCCGGCAATTTCCTGGGCACATACGTGCGCCCTGGGAACTCCTGGGATCTTCGGAGCTGCCGCCAGCAGCCGGGAGAGTCTCTCCGGGACTACATCCGGCGATTCTCGAAGCCGCGCACGGAGCTGCCCAACGTCACCGACTCCGATGTCATCAGCGCGTTCCTCGCCGGCACCACCTGCCGCGACCTAGTGAGCAAGCTGGGTCGCAAGACCCCCACCAGGGCGAGCGAGCTGATGGACATCGCCACCAAGTTCGCCTCTGGCCAGGAGGCGGTTGAGGCCATTTTCCGGAAGGACAAGCAGCCCCAGGGCCACCCACCGGAAGATGCTCCCGAGGCGTCAACTCAGCGTGGCGCCAAGAAGAAGGGCAAGAAGAAGTCGCAAGCGAAGCGCGACGCAGCCGACGCGGACCTTGTCGCCGCCGCCGAACACAAGAACCCTCGGAAACCTCCCAGAGGTGCCAACCTCTTCGACAAGATGCTCAAGGAGCCGTGCCCCTATCATCAGGGGCCCGTCAAGCACACCCTCGAGGAGTGTGCCATGCTTCGACGACACTTCCACAAGGCCGGGCCACCCACGGAAGGTGGCAAGGCCCTCGACGACGCAAAGGAGGAAGATCACAAGGCAGGAGGGTTCCCCGAGATCCGCGACTGCTTCATGATCTACGACGGGCAAGTGGCGAACGCCTCGGCTCGGCACCGCAAGCAAGAGCGTCGGGAAGTCTGCTCGGTAAAGGTGGCGGCGCCAGTCTACCTAGACTGGTCCGACGAGCCCATCACCTTTGACCGGGCCGACCACCCAGACTGCGTGCCGAGCCCGGGGTGATACCCACTCGTTGTTGACCCCATCATCGGCAATGTCAGGCTCACCAAGGTCCTCATGGACGGAGGCAGCAGCCTCAACATCATTTACGCCGAGACCCTCGGGCTCCTGCGGATCGATCTGTCCTCGGTCCGGGCAGGCGCTGCGCCTTTCCACGGGATCGTCCCCGGGAAGCGCGTTCATCCCCTCGGACAACTCGACCTACCCGTCTGCTTCGGGACGCCCTCCATCTTTCGAAAGGAGACCCTCACGTTCGAAGTGGTCGGGTTTCGAGGAACCTACCACGCAGTGCTGGGAAGGCCATGCTACGCCAAGTTCATGGCCGTCCCCAACTACACCTACCTCAAGCTCAAGATGCCAGGCCCCAACGGGGTCATCACCGTCGGGCCCACGTACCGACACGCATACGAATGCGATATGGAGTGCGTGGAGTACGCCGAGGCCCTCGCCGAATCCGAGGCCCTCATCGCTGACCTGGAGAGCCTCTCTAGGGGGCGCCCGACGTGAAGCGCCACGCCGGCAACTTCGAACCAGCGGAGACGGTCAAGTCCGTCCCTCTTGACCCCAGCAACGACGCCTCCAAGCAGATCCGGATCGGTTCCGAGCTCGACCCCAAATAGGAAGCAGTGCTCGTCGACTTTCTCCACGCGAACGCCGACGTTATCGCGTGGAGTCCCTCGGACATGCCCGACATACCGAGGGAAGTCGCCAAGCACTCTCTGGATATTCGAGCTGGGGCCCGACCCGTGAAGCAACCTCTGCACCGATTCGACGAAGAAAAGCGCAGAGCCATAGGCGAGGAGATCCACAAGCTACTGGCGGCAGGGTACATCAAAGAGGTATTCCATCCCGAATGGCTTGCCAACCCTGTGCTTGTGAGAAAGAAAGGGGGGAAATGGCGGATGTGTGTAGACTACACTGGTCTAAACAAAGCATGTCCGAAGGTTCCCTACCCTCTGCCTCGCATCGATCAGATCGTGGATTCCACTGCTGGGTGCGAAACCCTGTCTTTCCTCGATGCATACTTCGGGTATCACCAGATCAGGATGAAAGAGTCCGACCAGCTCGCGACTTCATTCATCACACCCTTCGGCATGTACTGCTATGTTACAATGCCGTTTGGTTTGAGGAATGCGGGGGTGACGTATCAGCGATGCATGAACCATGTGTTCGGCGAACACATCGGCCGAACGGTCGAGGCCTACGTCAATGACATCGTAGTCAAGACGAGGAAGGCTTCCGACCTCCTTTCCGACCTTGAAGCGACATTCCGATGTCTCAAGGCAAAAGGCGTGAAGCTTAATCCCGAAAAGTGTGTCTTCGGGGTCCCCCGAGGCATGCTCTTGGGGTTCATCGTCTCCGAGCGGGGCATCGAAGTCAACCCGGAGAAGATTGCAGCCATCACCAGCATGGGGCCAATCAAGGACTTGAAAGGCGTACAGAGGGTCATGGGATGTCTTGCGGCTCTAAGCCGCTTCGTCTCCCGCCTCGGCGAAAGAGGTCTGCCTCTGTACCGCCTCTTAAGGAAAGCTGAGTGCTTCACTTGGACTCCCGAGGCCGAGGAAGCCCTCGGGAACCTGAAGGCGCTCCTCACGAACGCGCCCATCTTGGTGCCCCCTGCTGCCGGAGAAGCCCTCTTGATCTACGTCGCCGCAACCACCCAGGTGGTTAGCGCCGCGATCGTGGTTGAGAGACGAGAAGAAGGGCATGCATTGCCCGTCCAGAGACCAGTCTACTTCATCAGTGAGGTACTGTCCGAGACCAAGATCCGCTACCCACAAAATCCAGAAGCTGCTGTACGCGGTGATCCTGACACGGCGGAAGTTGCGACACTACTTCGAGTCTCATCCGGTGACTGTGGTGTCATCCTTCCCCCTGGGAGAGATCATCCAGTTCCGTGAGGCCTCGGGTAGGATTGCGAAGTGGGCGGTGGAGATCATGGGCGAGACGATCTCTTTCGCCCCTCGGAAGGCCATCAAGTCCCAAGTCCTGGCGAACTTCGTGGCTGAATGGGACGACACCCAGCTCCCGACGGCTCCGATCCAACCGGAGCTCTGGACCATGTTTTTCGATGGGTCGCTGATGAAGACGGGGGCCGGCGCAAGCCTCCTCTTCGTCTCGCCCCTCGGAAAGCACCTACGCTATGTGCTACGCCTCCACTTCTCTGCGTCCAACAACGTGGCTGAGTACGAGGCTCTGGTAAACGGGTTGCGAATCGCCATCGAGCTAGGGGTCCGATGCCTCGACGCTCGCGGTGACTCGCAGCTCGTCATCGACCAAGTCATGAAGAACTCCCACTGCCGCGACCCGAAGATGGAAGCCTACTGCGATGAGGTTCGGCGCCTGGAAGACAAGTTCTACGGGCTCGAGCTCAACCACATCGCCCGACGCTACAACGAGACTGCGGACGAGCTGGCTAAAATAGCCTCGGGACGAACAACAGTTCCCCCGGACGTATTCTTCCGAGACCTGCATCAACCCTCCGTTAAGACCGAGGACACGCCCGAGCCCGAGGCACCTTCGGCTTCACCCGAGGCACCCTCGGCACGGTCCGAGGTACCCTCGGCACGGTCCGAGGTACCCTCGGCACGGTCCGAGGTACCTTCGGCCCCCGAGGGTGAGGCACTGCGCGTCGAGGGGGAGCCGAGCGAGGTCACGCCTAATCAAAACTGGCAGACCCCGTACCTGCAATATCTCCACCGAGGGGAGCTACCCCTCGACCAAGCCGAAGCTCGACGGTTGGCGCGGCGCGCCAAGTCTTTCGTCTTGCTGGGAGATAGGAAGGAGCTCTACCACCGCAGCCCCTCAGGCATCCTCCAGCGATGCATTTCCATCGCCGAAGGCCAGCAGCTCTTGCAAGAGATACACTCGGGGGCTTGCGGCCATCACGCAGCACCTCGGACCCTCGTTGGAAACGCCTTCCGACAAGGATTCTACTGGCCGACGGCGGTGGCCGACGCTACTAGAATTGTCTGTACCTACGAAGGGTGTCAATTCTACGCGAGGCAGAACCACCTGCCCGCTCAGGCTCTGCAGACCATACCCATCACTTGGCCATTTGCTGTGTGGGGTCTGGACCTCGTTGGCCCCTTGCAGAAGGCACCTGGGGGCTACACGCACCTGTTGGTCGCCATCGACAAATTCTCCAAGTGGATCGAGGTCCGACCCCTAAACAGCATCAGGTCCGAACATGCGGTGGCGTTCTTCACCAACATCATCCATCGCTTCGGGGTACCGAACACCATCATCACCGACAACGGTACCCAGTTCACCGGCAGAAAGTTCCTGGACTTCTGCGAGGATCACCACATCCGGGTGGACTGGGCTGCCGTAGCTCACCCCATGACGAATGGGCAAGTGGAGCGGGCCAACGACATGATCCTGCAAGGACTCAAGCCTCGGATCTACAACGACCTCAACAAGTTCGGCAAGCGGTGGACGAAGGAACTCCCCTCGGTGGTCTAGAGTCTGAGGACAACGCCGAGCCGAGCCACGGGCTTCACACCGTTCTTTCTAGTCTATGGGGCCGAGGCCATCTTGCCCACAGACCTAGAATACGGTTCCCCGAGGGCGAGGGCCTACACCGACCAAAGCAACCAAGCCAACCGAGAGGACTCACTGGACCAGCTGGAGGAGGCTCGGGACATGGCCTTACTACACTCGGCGCGGTACCAGCAGTCCCTGCGATGCTACCATGCCCGAGGGGTTAGGTCCCGAGACCTCCAGGTGGGCGACCTGGTGCTTCGGCTGCGACAAGACGCCCGAGGGCGGCACAAGCTCACGCCTTCCTGGGAAGGGCTGTTCGTCATCGCCAAGGTCTTGAAGCCTAGAACGTACAAGCTGGCCAACAACTAAGGCGAGGTCTACAACAACACTTGGAACATCCAACAGCTACGTCGCTTCTACCCTTAAGATGCTTTCAAGTTGCTCGTATACTTCGTTCACACACCAAGTCTGGTCGTCAAGGAAGGGTCAGCCTTGCCTCGGCAAAGCCCGACCCTCCCTCGGGGGCTAGAAGGGGGCAACCCCCTCTGCATCAAAATTTTCCTCGAAAAAAGAAAAAAATCTTTTCTGCTAGAATGCCTTTCGTGCTCTTCGACTACTTCAAAAGTGGATCCTGAAAATGACGGAGTACACGTAAGCAGCCAAGGCTGACCGAGCCGAGGGACTCCTACGCCTCCGGGATACGGATACCTCACTCATCACCTTCTGCGATAAGTAACTCGCGCTCGGATAAGTGACTCCGTGGACCGAACAAGTCTTCATGCTCGAGAGCTCCTCTGCCGAAATGATTTTTCGGGCCTTCTCAACTGCGTCGGTAACAGAACCCTATGGACGAGTAAGAGCGCGCGTAAGCGGCAAGGCTGACCGAGCCGAGGGACTCCTACGCCTCCAGGATACGGATACCTCACTCATCACCTTCCGTGAAAAGCAACTCTCGCCCGCAAAACGATTCTGTTACCGACAAATGAGTCCGGACACTCGAAACAAGAGGAAAAGAGACGCAGCTTTACAACACGGCGACAGTGTGTTTAGGCCTCGGCGGCTGCAGAAAACATACACACACACACACTACAAGACGACCTGATCCTGCAGGCTCGGACGTTGACAGCCGAAGGGAGCAGCAGCACCCTCGGCATCAACTACACCTTCGGCGGGGTCTGACCTAGCCTCGAACGGCGACGCGGTCGGAGGGCCCCTACTCTGAAGGACGACATCAGCACCACGCCCGGGTCATCGTCGCCAGGGTCTTCTTCGAGAATCCGGCCCGAGCAGGCGGCTTGGCCGGCCACCCCGAGGCCTCGGCCAGCTGACCCCCAAAGACGTCAGCTCGGCTTGTGGCCTCGGCAGCTCAACTCCGGCGTCGGCTCCGCCAGTGGACGACCCGGCCAGGCTCTGGCCATCCACACCTCCTTTTCGAAGCCAACTCTGCCTCCGTCCATGCTGATACCGCTACCTCCGGCTTCGGCTCATCGAAAGGCGGCCGAGGGGTTCCTTTAACTAAGCAAGAGGGGCCTTGGACAACAAGGCCGACCGAGCCGAGGGACTCCTACTCCTCCGGGATATGGATACCTCACTCGTCACCTTTGCACGAGGCAGCTCACGCTCGGTGAAGCGGTTCAGATAATCGACAAGGCGAGTCTTAGTGCTCGAAATGAAGAAAAAGCACGGCTCCGTGCCGAAAATACATACACGTTCAGGCCTCGACAGCCGCAATGAACAAAAACACTGGCATCCAAGGTGCCATTACAAACGGAACTCCGGTTCCACCTCCGCAGGTACGAACAACCCCACGCGACTGGGGAGGCCTGCGGAGCAACAGAAGACCGACGAACGGCTTGTCGTCGCCCGCCCCAGCCGCGGCGACGACGACGACTTCTGCTCCGGGGGGCCGAACAGCAGCAGCGATGACCTCAGGGCGGATGCTGCTGCCAGGAGGCCCTCGCCCATGCCCCCAACTCGAGAGGCAAGGACGGGCAGAAGGCCGTAAAGTTGGAGGTCGGTCCGCGGGTGGCGCAGGCAAGCTCGTCGGCAGCGAAACCTCTTCCAGCTGCCGTGGCGTAAGGCGGCACCGGGAGCGGCTCTGAAGCCGCTCGGCTCGGAGAGCCGGGCACGCTGCAGCTGCCCATGCCGTGAACGGCGGACGCCCTTCCCCCCGATCACTGAGGGAAGGAGCGGACCACCGCCCACGCAGGGGCCGACCCCAACTCGGCACACTCCCCTCCCCAGCACTAGTGATGAAAATCCTTGAGGATGAGGGAGGGGCAGAGGCCGCAGCCTGTCTCGCTTTCCCCCTCCATCGAACTGGAGGTCACCGTCTTGGGTGACCGCCGGCGAAGGGGTGCAGCCGGGCTGCATGATGAAAATCCTTGAAGCCGAACGATGGCTGAAAGGTACCAACTTCCACGAAGTTGCGTTCCTCCGGCGATAAGACGGAAGGGCTCCGGGCGTCCCCCGCCCGGGGGCTCGGAAGGTGGAAAGACACGATGCATGTGGGGAGCGCGAAGACATGGTTGCCCTCCAAGGGGGTCGCCCCCCTTTTAAAGGCGGCTCTCCCCACCTGCGCCCTCAACCGTTGCGGGTCGAGTCTTCTCCAACACGCTCCAAGATTCTCCCCCCCCCACGGCGCGGGGGCTGGGTCCCACACGTCATGCAAGCCAGTCCAGGGGAGAAGAAGCCAAACCGCCACGCGCGCGCGGTGCATGCAACCACCCGGCGGTTACAAGCACTCCTCCGCTTTTGCCCAGACCAGCGGGCGAAAGGGCGGGCAGCCATGCAGGCGGCATGCAACCGCGCCAAGTGGGCGCACCCCTTCGACTCCAACAAGCCCAGCATGGAGGTCCAGGCCCACGCGTCATGCAACCGGCGCGTCGGTTGCTACGTGTGAACAACTGCACCGCCACTCGCGCCACTACCGCGCCTCCTCGACTGCGGAGTCAATACTGCGACTCGAGGCAACCCTGCAGTGCCAAGCCAAGCGCGACGGTCAAATGCGGTCAAAATTGGGCCGGCAGTAATGGTGGTGGCAGGCGGGCAGAAGCAGCGGTCACGTCGTCAGCCAAGCTCATGTCCCATCCAGGGGCAGCGGGGGAGCCCTCTCTCACGGCGTGAAGACGACGCGCTCGTGATCCGTTCCTCGAACGGCTCACGCACGCGCAACGGCCGCCCCGCGGACCGCTCGCCCCGTCGCATTAACTCCACGATGGGACAGGCGGCGTCTCTGGCAGGGGAAGCAAGCGGCGCTTCGCCTTCGCCATAATGACCGCGTCGAAAAAGGTACGCCACGTCATTCGATTTCGTGTCCTTTTCCTTTTCCTCTTTCTCTCTCTTACAACAGGAACCGGGAAAGGGGGATACCCCAAAAAGGACCCTTCTCCGTGAAGGAAACAGGCTCCGAGCCTCCCTACTGATCAGAGGTTCGAAGGCTGGCCCCTCGGAGGGGTTCAACAGCCGCCTCAGAGCACGTGGGCTCCACACCCACTACTGGTCAGAGGTTCGATGGTCGGCCCCTTGAAGGGTTCAACGGCCGCCTTAGGCCACTTGGGCTCCGCGCCCACTACTGATCAGGGGTTCGTAGGCTGGCCCTCGAAGGGTTCACAGTCGCCTCAGACACAGAGCGAGGGATGACCAGGGGTACGTTCGATACATAACCAAGGCTCAGGCTACGCTCCCGAGGTACCCTAGGACATTTCTGAGACCAGCGGGAATGATCTTGTAACGAAATCCCATCAGAGGGAGGCATCGAGCCCTCGGACCCTGTCGACTGGGGACCGGGTCCGGCAGATCACCCGCAGGTACTTTTGGGCGCGCCTCTGGGCCTCTAGCCGACCCCTATCAAATGGGGCATGGACGTCCGCTCGGATTACCCGCCAGCAACTCACCGGAGACACCATGTTCGGCGCCACCTGAGGGCAACATGGCGCTTTCCCCCCCTCCTCCTTGCGGAAAGGCAACGTAGGGGCGTATGTACAAAAGTCGAGTCTGTCCCTGACCGTCCTCTCGCCCTGTGCAGAGGCTCGGGGGCTGCTCTCGCAAACCCGGCTCCAGCCAAACCGTTGACAGCGTCAGCATACCAGCCCGAGAACTTGGGACTCGACCGTGCACTCGGGCTACGGCCAGCTCGCTGAGGGAACAACTAGACCAGCCGAAGTGTTGCGAAGCGCACTAAGACCTCGAAGGAGTAAAACTACTCCTCCGAGGCCTCGAGGGCTACACCCGGCGGGTGCGCTCGCGCGCACCCACCGGAACAGAATGCAACCGAAAAAGGCTGGTCCCCTTGCAAAAAAGTGCGGCAAAAGCCTCCAAGCGAGTATTAGTACTCCCTTGGAGGCTCGGGGGCTACTGTCGGGACCATAATTAGGGGTACCCTCAAGACTCCTAAATCTCAGCTGGTAACCCCCATCAGCACAAAGCTGCAAAGGCCTGATGGGTGCGATTAAGCCAAGGATCGGTCCATTCAAGGGACATGATCGTGCCTCGCCCGAGCCTAGCCTCGGGCAAGGGAAGCCGACCCCGGAGAACCTACGTCTCGCCTCGCTCGACCCAGGGGCTCGGACTCGACCACGACCACGGAAGACAGACTCGACCTCGACCTCGGAGGAGCCTCCACATCGCCCAACCTAGGGCACGGACCGACCACGTCGACAGGAGGCGCCATCATTACTCTACCCCGAGCTGACTCAGGCTATGGGGAACAAGACCGGCGTCCCATCTGGCTCGCACCGCCAGATAGGCAATGATGGCGCCCCGCACACTCCGTGACGACGGCGGCTCTCGGCCCCCTTACGGAAGCAAGAGGACGTCAGCAAGGACTCGACCGCCCCGACAGCTGCCCTTCCGCCAGGCTCCAGCGCTCCTCCGACGGCCACGACACCACACGAACCGGGTGCTTAAACCTCTCCGGCTGCCACGACGGCATGTACTTAGGGCACTAGCTCTCCTCCGCTAGACACGTAGCACTCTGCTACACCCCCCATTGTACACCTGGATCCTCTCCTTATGCCTATAAAAGGAAGGACCAGGGCCCTCTTACAGAGGGTTGGCCCGCGCGGAGAAGGACGAGACGGCGCTCGCGCAAGGCCACTCGCTCCCACTCCCGCGTGGACGCTTGTATCCCCCTACTGCAAGCGCACCCGACTCAGGCGCGGGGCTAACACGAAGGCCGCGGGATCCACTCTCTCACGCCTGCCTCCCTCCGGCTGCTTCCTTCCCCCCTTCGCGTTCCGCCTTGCGTCGACCCATCTGGGCTGGGGCACGCGGCGACATTTCACTCGTCGGTCCAGGGACCCCCCGGGTTTCGAAACACCGACAAATTTATAGCAATCGGTCGAGGACACAACGAATTTAAGCGGTGGATTACGATCAATATAACCCGAGTGAGTCACTGGTGGTTGCGCCACGCGGCTTTTACCGTGGCGACGCCTCCGGCGATCACCGGACATGCGAAGAATGGTTAGCTGCGACGTGTTAAAGTGTCTGGACACGCGGCGGATGACGGCGACGGCACAACGGCGGTGAGATTTTAATCCGAGGGGTGGTGAGAAAGGGAAGAGGCACGGCGGCTAGCCGGAGTGACGTCCAGCACACCGGCGGTGAAGATTTTCCTACCCCATGTCATTATCTATCCACCCCGGGCACAAATCGGGACGTCGACGGCACGAATCATGGCGGGGCTCATCGGCGGTGAGCGGAGCTGTCGATCTGATCTTCATCAGACACTGTACCATGGGATGCTCCATCAGTGCACCAGACAGTCAATATTTGAGCATGATTTTCTCCCAAATCTCTATGGCAACTCGTACCACGTTCTGCAGCAAAGTTGGGGAGCTACAAATCAGCTACATCTTTGTCATAGCAACTATGGGCAGATTCTTGCTTGATCATACCTGAATTCATGCTCAAAGTTTCTGTGGTTGCACTGTCTGTCTGAGATTCAGACCTTATCAGACTGACAACCCGACTTTAGGCTTAATTATCTCCCATTTCTTCTCAACAACTATGCTTACACTCTTAAGCAAAGTTGTTCTCCTTTGTTAGGTCTACAAGTTTGATGTGGTGACCTAGGGCAAATTCTTAATGATTTGAAAGTTAATAAGCTCCAAAGTTGAGCTCATAACACTAAATTTCAGACTTAGAGTGACATCACAATTAGGGTCTTTTTGCAATTTAGTCCAAAACCTAGGGTTTAGCTTGTGGATCCTCATAAATGTGAACCATGTGACTTAGGATACTCATTTATCATGGTTTTTGCACTTTAGTCCAAAAGTGGACTAATTTTGCACATAGGCCCCTAGGGTTTGGATTTAGGGTTTTCCAGGGTTTCAATTAGGGTTTCTGGTATCTCAGGGGTATAAATGTGATTCAAATTCATTCTTGGGAGCATTTTATGACTATTCCACTAAAGCTTTTGGGTTTTCTCCATTTGGGTCTTGTTTTACCCTCTTAATCCCTATTTAGGGTTAAGTTTCCTATTCCAGGGTTCTATTTGCAAAACAATACAACTTTTTTGAAATTTTTACCTAGTGAATGCACTCTAGGTGTGTCAAACATATGCAATGCCAATGCTTATGATGTTATGCTCAAGTTTTAGTAACAGTAACACCAGAGGTGTTACAGCGGGTAATTGTGAAATCATGCGCGAAAGAGATAATGGAGTTTGGTCCCCAGTCAATTGTGCTGGGCCGAGCCGTAAAGTATTCAGGTCATTAACAGACGATGGTTGGTCTGATTTCGATCGACTCAAACACGACCAATAATATCAAAGCTGATGCTGCTTAATTTGGTCTGTTTGCTTTTCTCCTTGATCCGAATATACACTAGCAGATATGGTTTCAGTTAATTTCAGTCAAATCATGCAGAGCAAATTAACGAAGCCAAAATCCGTTTAATTCGGTCTGTTGTTTCTCGTCTCAATCTAAATCTTTAAATATGAAACAGATATGAATTCATCTGACTCTAGAATAGTCACCAAATCAAATCCTTCTCAAATATTACTGTCGATCTTATTTTGGTTTGACCTTTTAAACATCTTTTAGATCCAAATATCAGAACCCCAAATATCTGCAATTTTCTTAAAGAGAGAGACAGAAAATGGAAAAAATCTAACAAGGAAAATATGCTCACGTCCTGATCCTTCCTGAAAGTCGCCTAGAGGGGGGGGGGTTGAATAGGCGAAATCTGAAATTTATAACTTAAAGGACAAACTACAAGTCGGGGTTAGCGTTAGAATTAAAACCGAGTCTAAAAGAGAAGGCAAAAAACAAATCAAAAGCAAATGAAGCGGATGCCACAATGATTTGTTTTATCGAGGTTCGGTTCTTGAAAACCTACTCCCCGTTGAGGTGGTCTCAAAGACCGGGTCTCTTTCAACCCTTTCCCTCTCTCAAACGGTCACCTAGACCGAGTGAGCTTTCTCCTTAATCAAACGGGTCACTTAGACCCTGCAAGGACCACTACAAAATTAGTGTCTCTTGCTTTGATTACAAGTCACTTAGAGAACAAGAATGAGGAAGAAGAAAGCGATCCAAGAACAAGAGCTCAAAGAACACGAGCAAAACACTCTCTCTAGTCACTAGTTGTTTGGAGTGAATTTGGGACATGGAGAGGCTTTGATCCTTTTGAATTGTGTCTTGTATTGATTGCACTAGCTCTTGTATTGAATGAGATGTCTGAAAAACTTGGATACTTGGAGTGGTGGTGGTTGGGGGCTATTTATAGCCCTGAACCACCACATAGCCGTTGGGGAGGCTGTCTGTCGATGGGCGCCACCGGACACTGTCCAGTGTGCTAGCCATGCCACCCAACCGTTAGGGTTCTAAAGATTCTGAACGTTGGAGCGCTAACTTCATGTCGCATCGGACAGTCTGGTGCGGCACCGGACAAGTCCTGTTCACTGTCCGGTGCGCCTCTGACGCCTGCTATGACTTCTGCACGCACTGTTCACGCATTGTTCAAACTTTTGCAGACGACTGTTGCGCGGTTAGCTGTTGCTCCGCTTGGTGCACCGGACAGTCCGGTGGCACACCGAACAGTCCGGTGAACTATAGCGGAGCGGCGCCTGAGAAACCCGAAGGTGAAGAGTTCAGACTGTATGGCCCCTGGTGCACCGGACACTGTCCGGTAGTGCACCAGACACTGTCCGGTGGCACACCAGACAGTCCGGTGCGCCAGACCAGGGTTCTCTTCGGTTTCTTTTGCTCCTCTCTTTTGAACCCTAACTTGATCTTTTTATTGGTTTGTGTTGAACCTTTATGCACCTGTAGAATACATAATCTAGAGCAAACTAGTTAGTTCAATATTTGTGTTGGGCATTCAACCACCAAAATCATTTATAGGAAAAGGTTTGACCCTATTTCCCTTTCAATCTTCCCCTTTTTGGTGATTGATGCCTGAAAGTCGCCTAGAGGGGGGGTGGATAGGCGAAACCTAAAAATTATAACTTTACACCCCACCTAGATCCCTTGATTAGAGGTTAGAACAAGATATACAATTATTGGAGTATAAAAACTAAGTCCTTTGCTTGTAAAGAGTATTGCTTTCAAATAATGCGGAATTGATAAATCAATGCAACTAAAAGATCTATGAGAATAAAGCAAGAGGGCTTAGATAAGAAGAGCAATAACACAAGTTCTTTCTTGTAAGATGTTACTTCACTAAATGAGAATTTAACTTGAAGCAACACCAAATAATGTTAGGAAAGAATAGTGCAAGAAAACTTAGAGTGAGGGAAAACAAACAAATCACAAGTAATGAACACAAGAGACACGAGTGATTTGTTTTACCGAGGTTCAGCCCTCGAAGGCCTAGTCCCCGTTGAGGAGTGCACTAAGGACGGGTCTCTTTCAACCCTTTCCCTCTCTCCACCGATCATCAAAGACCGATGAGCTATTCTTCTTCTCAAGGATCACTTAAGACCCCGCAAGGATCACCACACTCTTTGGTGTCTCTTGCTAGCTTTACAGGCCTCCAAAACTTTGGAGGAAGTTCAATGGGAGTCAAAACTCCACGCATAAATGAACACAAGATGTAGCATAGACTATCTCTCAATGAATCTCACAAGGCACTAGCGCTAAACTCAAACGAGTAGCTCTCTCTTGCTTGTTCTTTCTTTTGTGGCACTTGTGTTGGTTGTAGTGGTCTAAATCTCGTGTATAGGATGGATCAATGAATAGAGGTGGTTGGGAGGGCTTTAATATGTCAACTATATGACTTGGAATATTGCTTGGGCTCCCACACCTTGAAGTGGCCGGTTGGGATGGTATTTATAGCCACCAACCAAATTGTAGCAGTTGGAGAAGGCTGCTGGCGATGGGCGCACCGGACAGTCCGGTGCGCCACCGGACAGTGTCCAGTGCACCGCCACGTCATCCTGCCGTTAGGGCTTTGAGCTGGTCGATAGTTGGAGGCTCTGTCCTCATGCGGCACCGGACAGTCCGGTGCTACACCGGACAGTCCGGTGCTACACCGGACAGTCCGGTGCCCCTCTGACCTTCTACTCTGCCATCTGAATTGCACTGTTCACTTTGCAGAGTCAACCATTGTGCGTAGATAGCCGTTGCCCCGCTGGCGCAACAGACAATCCAGTGGTGCACCGGACAGTCCGATGAATTATAGCGGAGCTGCGCCTGAGAAACCCGAAGCTGCAGAGTTCGGAGTGTACGGTCCCTGGTGCACCGGACACTGTCCGGTGGCACACCGGACAGTCCGGTGCGCCAGACCAGGGAGCACTTCGGTTTCCTTTGCTCCTTTCCATTTGAGCCCTTTTTAGTCTTTGTATTGGTTTGAGTTGAACCTTTGGCACCTATAGAACATATACTCTAGAGCAAACTAGTTAGTCCAATTTATTTGTGTTGGGCATTTCAACCACCAAAATCATTTAGGAAAAGGTTTAAAGCCTATTTCCCTTTCAATCTCCCCCTTTTTGGTGATTGATGCCAACACAAACCAAAGCAAATATATCAGTGCAGAATTGAACTAGTTTGCATAAGGTAAGTGCAAAGGTTGCTTGGAATTAAACCAATATATTATTTCTACTAGATATGAATGGATTGTTTTCTTCTTATTTAACATCTTGGACCACGCTTGCACCACAAGTTTTGCTTTTGCAAATTCTTTTTGAAAATTTTTTTAAAGTCTTTTTGCAAATAGTCAAAGGTATATGAATAAGATTGAAAGAAGCATTTTTAAGATTTTTAAATTTTCTCCCCCTGTTTCAAATGCTTTTCCTTTGACTTAAACAAAACTCCCCCTGAATGAAATTCTCCTCTTAGTGTTCAAGAGAGTTTTACAAATTTTTGAAGATACTTTCTCCTCCTTTTGAAAACTCATTAAGATACCAATTTGAAAACTTCATTTTTAAAATTCGTCCGTGGTGCGGTCCTTTTGCTTTGGGCTAATACTTTCTCCCCTTTTGGCATGAATCGCCAAAACGGATACTTGTGAGTGAAATATAAGCCCTTTTTACTTTCTCCCCCATTGGTACAAGTAAATATGAGTGAAAGAGTATACCAATTTTGAGAGATGGCGGAATACCGGCAAAAGGATAGATTAATACCGATGGTGTAGAGTGGAAGCGATGTCTTTGCCGAATACTCCATTTCCCTTTCAATCTAAGACTTAATACACAAGATACTCATGGAAGCATATTAGTCTTAGCCTTGGCACAAGAGAGATAGGAAATATGCAAATGTACCAAAAGAAAGAGACATGGTTAAAAGGATATGTCAATTAAGCTTATACATTTCTATATAATATAGATTGCTCCCCCTAAATATGTGCCTTGAGAGGAATACAGATTTTGACCTTAAATGCCAAGTGCACATAATTAGGTTAATGAGAACATATCTATATCATAGAAACTGTGAAGTGCAATGTGTCATAATAAAAGATTGATGCTCATGACAGACTATGCACTTATGAAAGCATGCTATAAACATCTTAAGCATTTTCCCTTAAGGATTTCAAAGAGGCTTAAGGACCATCCACCTTTGGAACAAAGGTAGCTTATCCTCGTTACAAGATTAAGCTTTAAGCTCTTTGACAATAAAATCACTTCATCTAGTTTTAACAAAGATGCATTAATGTAGGAGTGAAATTTTTGAGAAGTTAAACTAGGTATGAAGTAGGGTTAATGCATAGACATGCTTTCTCTTCCTTTTATACATGATATGCAAGGAATGTATATAAGAGGAAGATTTAGGTACATGTATAAATGAGAGGAAGTAGTTTTACCCTTTTGTACCTTCACATAGAGACGCTCTCTTCACTATGCTTTGACCTTAGTCTTAGTTGCTTAAGACCTATATTCAAGACAATGTATGGAAATATTTTTGCACAAGAGAGAGTTCTACAACTAGTGATCCTTTTCCAAATCATTGTTAGCATATATCAAATGGACCACAAATTGCATAAATGTATCATGAATTCTCCTTTTAACTTAGTGCATATCAAGAGATATATCGATAGATAGTATATGCGGCACTAAGAAACATAAGTGTTGATTGAAGTAATTCAATGATCAAACAAATAACAAATGTGATCAAAAGAACAACATATGCATTAGATAAGCTTAAAATAGGAGAATCCAGTAAATATGCTATTTTAGCAGTGAAAGTTACAATCCTTTATAAAAGTGACATTATTTTAACAAGTTGGATTGATATGTAGTAGCATACTTCATGAGAAACTTATTCTCATGCATGAGACTATATGATATTATTAAGATAAAGCGATAGTCTCAACATAATCAAGATATAGAAAGAGGCTCCCCCTAAAGATAGGTATCATGAATTTGAATGGGTTGGATAGATGCACCATCTTTTAAAGACAAATAGGGAGAAGCATTATACATCTTGATCAAGGCTTATAAAATTTGCAATAAACAACTTAAGTCTGGTATTCTCACAATGAAAAAGATTTAGAATGCTTACAACCACACCATTGATTGTTTTGAAGATCTTACTGTCCAAGTAGGTGTTGTTGTTCTTGATGTCCTTCTCTTTCGTGTGAGTGTCCTCCCTTTGTAGTTGTCTCTTTTTCCTTCCAAACTTATTGAAAATACTCAAGAAAGATGTTAATAGCACAAGGGAGTATATGATGAAGGATGATTTCTTTAGATAGGAAATAAAAACAATTCATCATCCATAAGTCACATAGACATGAAGTAAACTCCTTAACATTAGTGCACATCATTAGGAAAAAAGGAATATGCACCTTTTAAACATTTTGATCAATCATAGGAAATTTACTTCTTCATATTGAATTTATTAATCATTACTTAGAAGCAAATCAATATGAGAACATATATAGCAAAGACATGAAATAGATTCTAATGGACTAGTGCATTTATGAGGACGAGATTGAATGCACACTTAGCAAAAATTAAGTCCAATAAAGAGTCTATTCTTCACATAGGTAGAGATAATTTAGAGTAAATAACCATTGATGGGAAAAGAGTTCCCATACCTTTGCTTTTACCTTTCTTCCTTTGGGTGAAGAGTAACCCTAGAGGCTTGTGACTTAAACATGCACTTTCTCTTTTGTAGATTTCCATAAGTAAGCTCAAGAGATACGTTGTTAGTAACACAAGCACTAGTTTCCCTTTGTGTAATCATTTTGACAAGGAATGAAAAGTGAATTACTAAAGCATGGAAACTTTATAATATGAACTAGATTATTCCATGATATATGCTTAGTTTGAACTTATAAAACAAGCATAGTTAATTCCTTAAGATAATGGGAACAAATCTAATTCAATCATGGAGAGCGATGAATGTAGAAGAATCATATCCAATTTAAGCAAGAAGCACAACAACATAAGTCATTGGATTGATTTTTCTTTTTATGTTAGATTACGCACTTCCAAAGAGAAACTTATTCTCTACAAGTGAGACTACTTGGGTTACTTAGATAAAAGCATTAGTCTCACTCTTCTAGTTATAGAGAGAATTCTTATTTTATAAGTGTCCTAAGGATTTGAATTCCTTACATGACACCTTATTCTTTTAAGAACTTGAAGTATCTCTCTATATCTAGAATCATGGCAATAATAAGATAATTAGTGTAAAACATGCCATGAGATACTTACAATAATTTAAAGCATGTAGATTGCCATAATATAGAAATGATGAATATGCAATCTACCATATGGAAGGAATTTCTTCAAAGAATGGTGACATAATTTTAAGACATTTGAAGTGCCTCTTTTTTTGTGTGACTACACAAGACACATGAGAAATGGTAATTTAAGATACGTGCACTTAAAACATAAATGTTACCATCCTTTGGCTTTCCTCCATGTTGTAGGCCTTGATCTTTCCGCACAGGATAATTCTTTATTTCCTACAACATCAATATCTTCCCCGAGATGATATGAGTTTTAGACATAATAATTTGAAATAACTTTGGGTCAATCTTGGATATATAAATCATTGAAGATTGATAGCTTGAGTTAATAAGAATTGAATTGACTCTCTCAAGCACCCCAAAGCTCATATCATCTCCTTCTCCTGCAAAGCTTGTCAAGCATATTTTGGTACCCATCTCTTGATAGGTCCATCAAGGTTAGTCAACAAAGATCTAGGAACCCAAACGTCCTTGGTGTTAGCACTAGGTAAACTCATTACCTTTCTAGCACAAGTTGCAATTTTGGGTTGCCTAGTTACATGAGAATTAATTGACAAGCTAGGAGTGGGATAGTTACCAATGGGACAATCCTTGCATTGATGTCCCTTCTTTCGGCATATGTAGCATAGGCGATCTTCAAGTCTTGAAGATTTCTTCCTTCCTTGTTTCTTGCTTGCTACATGGTTAGTGAATATTTTCTTTTCTAACATAATGCATTTTTGTTTTAAATGGGGACAAGACCTAATTAAGTGTCCCTTCTTTGAGCATTTAAAACAAGGTTTATCATCCTTGTTAATAATCAAGTCATTTTTAATATAGGGACATGACCTAATCGAGTGTCCCTTTTCAAAGCATTCACTACACTTCTTACTTCTCTTAGTGTGAAGTGTGGCTTGATTATTACCTTGGATGTTACCTTGCATGGAGGCACGGTTGAGGCTTTTGGCAGAGGTATTGATTTTCTTCTTTTGTTCTTTCCCCTTGGAAATCCTCAAGTCCTTGACATTTTCTTTAAGGGATTTAGTGCATGCCACGGTTGTTCCTATCTCAAGTTTCTTCACCATGTGATCACGGTTATCTTGAGAAGGTTGAGCAATGCACTTCCCTTTTAGTTGTGTCAAGCTCATCTTTAGCCTCTTATTTTCTTCTTTGAGCTTTTGATATGTATCATCTTTTGTTCCTGCAAATTCTAGCTCAAAGGAAGATTTGCTTGTCGACGGACAACAAGCATTAACACATGGTAATATAGTTTCAATTTAAATACATGTGCATGAGTGAGGTTGTTGGAATTTTGAGTTTTCTAATACAACCTCATGAGCAATGTTTAACATGATATGTTCATCCATAAGATTTTCATGAGAACATAGAAGCATATCATGTTTTTCTTGAAAAGCTAGATTTTCAATTTTTAGCTTTTCTACTTGGTCCTTAAGCAAGGCATTCCTATTTACTAATTGAGCGATACAATATAAAGAGTTATCTTGCTCAATTGAAATAGTTTCATACCTTTGGACCAAATCAACATGAGAGCACTTTAGCTCCTCATGTTCTTTAGTCAACTCATCAAAGCTTAGCATTTTTATGGAGAGAATATCTTCTAGCCTTTGACGAGCTTCGCTTTGCTCTCTCGCTCTTTTTAGAAGTTTGAGCATGACCGCCTTATCTTCTTGACTTAGATGAGCGTAGAGTTGCATGAAGCTTCTTTCATCCTCCTCATCCTCATTTGTACTTTCGCTGTCATTTTCATTAGCCACACAATATATGTGGGAATCGAAATGGGAAGACAAACCTTTTGGAGAGGTGGATTCATCGTTTGGTCTCTAACGTTCATTTTCTTCTTCTTCCTTCAAAGAGTTAGTTTCACAAGGACCAAAGGAAGTAGAAGGACAAAATGAACCATCATGTTTGGACTCATCAAATTTATTTTTAATTCTAGTCCAAATATCATGTGCATCATGAATAGATTCATTATAATTCATTATGAAGGCATGATAATCTTCTTCGCTAAGAGAATTACTTAAGATGTCATAAGCTAGGTAGTTTAAGCGTATACATCTTTGATCTTCCTCAGAAGCATTTTTCCTATCATAACTAGAAGGAATGATACTCTTGTCTAAAATTTGTTCTAATTGAGGATCTACGGTTCTAATAGCATTTATCACCCTAATAGACTCCCCTTAGTGTTCAAGAGGGTTTTTCCAATTTTTGAAAATACTAAAAAACTTTCTCCCCCTTTTGAAAACACATTAAGATACTAATTTGAAAGATTCTTTTAAAAATTTGGTGGTGGTGCGGTCCTTTTGCTTTGGGCTAATACTTTCTCCCCCTTGGCATTAATCGCCAAAAATGGAGACTTTGAGAGCCCTTTACTAAATTTTCTCCCCCTTTGGTAAACAACATATGAGTGAAAGATTATACCAAATTGGAGAGTGAGTAACGACGAAGGGTAAATGATACCGATAGAGTGGAGTGGAAGCCTTGTCTTCGTCGAGTACTCCATTTCCCTTTCAATCTACGACTTAGCATATAAACACACTTGGAAACACATAAGTCATAGAAAATGAAAGAGATAAGATCAAAGGTATATAAATGAGCGATGTGTGCAATGTTTCAATCAAAATTCCGAGAATCAAGTATATTTAGTTCATTCCTAAGTTTGCTAAAGGTTTTCTCATCTAAAGGCTTGGTAAAGATATCGGCTAATTGATCTTTGGTGTTAATATAGGCTATCTCGATATCCCCCTTTGTTGGTGATCTATCAAAAAGTGATACCGAATGTCTATGTGCTTAGTGTGGCTGTGTTCAACGGGATTCTCCGCCATGCGGATAGTACTCTCATTGTCACATAGGAGAGGGACTTTACTCAATTTGTAGCCATAGTCCCTGAGGGTTTGCCTCATCCAAAGCAATTGCGCACAACAATGACTTGCGACAATGTACTCGGCTTCGACGGTAGAAAGAGCTACCGAGTTTTGTTTCTTTGAAGCCCAAGACACCAGGGATCTCCCCAGAAACTGATAAGTCCCTGATGTGCTCTTCCTATCAATTTTACACCCTGCCCAATCGGCATTGGGATATCCTATCAAATCAAAGGTTGATCCCCTGGGGTACCAAAGTCCAAACTTAGGAGTGTAAACTAAATATCTACTGATTCTTTTCACGGCCCTAAGGTGAACTTCCTTAGGATCGGCTTGGAACCTTGCACACATGCATACAGAAAGCATAAAATCCGGTCGAGATGCACATAAATAGAGTAAAGATCCTATCATCGACCGGTATACCTTTTGATCTACGGATTTACCTCCCGTGTCGAGGTTAAGATGCCCATTGGTTCCCATGGGTGTCTTGATGGGCTTGGAATCCTTCATTCCAAACTTCTTAAGTATGTCTTGAATATACTTGGTTTGGCTGATGTCACACCCTGTTTTGGAAGGTAAACCCAATGCGAACCATGTACGTGCTAGGATCAGAACTCACATACACAACGATTACATAATTGGACATCATCACACAATGCTTGAATTAAATAGCGGAAAGGTACTTAGTTACATCAAGATGTCTGAGACATCCACAGAGTCTAATACATATCCATAGGGTTTAACAATAACATCAAAGTGCGGAGTAACGAAACATAGAATGTAAGCCTACACAGGCAACTGACTGGGGGTTTGCCACTAAAATAAAACTAGAACTCGTCGTATTCCTGGAACTCCTCAAAGTCATCCATGTTGCCAGCTTCTCCTCCTGAGCACTGAGAACAGTGGGGACAACCTGGGGTGGGGTGGTTTGTAAAGCAAGGGTGAGTACACTTCAACGTACTCAGCAAATGTCCCGTTTGGCTAAAGTGGACTAGCTGTATGTGGAGTTTAAAGTTAAGCAGTTGCTTTTAGTTGGTCAAGTTTTATTACTATAAGTAGAGCCAAATTTTAGTAATAAACCTAGTTATTACCCAGAGGTACTCCCTCCAAGAGGAAATACCAGAGATTAGAGTTATAATCATCATTGTTAATGATTAGCATAAAAGTAAACCAAGTTCTTCTAATCGAAGAGGATCCCAAGGCTGCTCATAACCGTGAGCACGACTGATATACCAGTTTCTAACACTCTGCAGAGGTTGCACACTTTACCCATAAGCCGTGATTCCCATTCTGCCCAGGGTTCTAGCCTCTCCATTGATCACTACCAAGGTGACCTAGCAGGGTCTCACTATGTAGCCTTTACAAAGATTTCCCAGAGGTCATAGCCGCCCGTTAGGTTTCTCCAGTTTGATAAACACAGTACATATCCCCAAAGGAAGGGTGAATAACAAAACCAAATCAAAGAACCTCTGTGTTGGGGACTTGTTCTCAAATGCTATGAATTAAGAACAAAGCAACACAAAGGATATATTAACGGTTAATGCCCTTCATCCTTCGAAGCATTATTTCCCTAAGGATATAACGATCTTCGGACGAAGGTCATGAAGAAAATACCTTCATCATCACAACATATATTAATGAAAGATGAAGCATATAAAATAAGAGAAATAACATGAATAATCATATGATATCATGTATATATCTCTATTATATAATCATGAGTGAGTAAGAACAATATTGAATTACATTTGTACCTTCGGTTTGATAGCAAATGTGAGGCACGAGCAAGTACAAGACAGCGTGAACAGTACGGGGCACTGTTCATCTATTTATAGACACATGATGTAGCCTGTGTAAAATTACACTCATGCCCTTTACATTTACTATTGACTTTAGGATAATGCATTGAGGTCCATATAGCCTTTTCCCCTTTAAGTCGGTTCCTCTTTCTGCCGCTATGCCAAAGCTTCCCTGCACGTGGCTTCGGAGCTTCGTCATCCTTCGTATTGTTCGTGCTTCTCATATTGTATATGGTTTTGATCCAAGTCTGAAGGTACCTGTTCATATATTACGCTTGGGAAATATTGTCAAATCATGTTTTTGAGGACCTTCGGAAGACGAAGGCCCCCAACAGTAGCCCCTCGCAGTATTAATTTGTTAAGATAATGAATTCAGACTGCGACATGGACGAAGGCCTTAAGATGAAGGTCCGAAAAAACACCTTCCCTTTGCTAGAATAGCAACAGTCAATGACAAATGGGGCCCCCCAATTTGGAGCGCGCTGAGCGTATAAATAAGAACTCACACCAGCTATATTTGATACGCTGCTTGAGCCATTTGTTTTACTTTCTCAATTTTGCAGCACTTGCTCACTAACGCTTGCTAGTTTTTCAAGCTTTCTGAGCTTCGGCTAAAAACACATTTTCGTCCTTTCTGAAGGAGAAATGTCTCAGGACAAGAAGGTTGCTGCTGAGACGAAGCTGGCTGAAGAGGAGAAGCTTTTTGAGGAGAAGAAGGCTGTGAATCCCTACATTGCTGGATTTATCGAGTCATTGGCAAAAACAAATACAGAGAAGATTACTAAGGAGATATTTGAAGGCCTGTCTGAAGATACTGGTGACAGTGACAGTTATGATGCAGAAAGCGGGGGCGAAGATTTTGAGGATCGACCTTGGAGGTCAAGTCATACAATCTTTGGGAAATCAACAATTAAATAGAGTCATCTTGACAATATGAGAGGAAGGTACTTTCGGGATATGTCTATTGTAAGAGCTGGTGGAGACAACAATGTCCTTGCCCCTGAGGAAAACAAAGTTGTGATTTACCGAAGCTTCCTCAAAGCTGGGCTTCGGTTCCCACTGAGCAGGTTTGTAGTTGAAGTGCTGAAAACTTACCAAATCTTCCTTCATCAGATGACCCCCGAAGCCATATTGAGGATGGGAGTCTTCGTCTGGGCAATAAGAAGCCAAGGGATAGAGCCAAGCGCGAAGTGCTTTTGTAACATGCACGAACTTTTGTATGAGACGAAGGCCATGGATAAAGAACAGTATCACAACAACTTCAGTTGTTATGGATTTATCGCCCGCCCCAACGCAAGTCACCCGGTACCAACATTTCGGAAAAGGTGGCCTGGAGCTTGGATGGAGGAATGGTTTTACATGAAGAATGATTTTAAGGCAAGGGAAGATATTAAGGAAGTCATTATGCGTCCCACTTGGTCCCACTTCGGCCTCCGAAGACCGAAGGTTGAAATTGATGATGCTGCGGAAGCGTGTCGGAAGGCCTTCGGCACTGTTTGCTCTTTTATTTGCACAAGAGATTTAGTTCAGGAGCACATAGCCTCCAAAGTGTGGCCGCTTGTGGAAGGCTGGGAAATGCCGAAGGAAACCATCAATGATTCTAGCGAAGGTGATTTGGTCCGGCTGAAATACACCTTCAGGTTTGGAGATAAGTTTGATGAACCAAATGATGATTGGCTGAAGTGTATTGAAACTACTAGCAACGAGTTACTTGGGGCGTACTCCAAAACCGAGGACAATGCCTTGTCCGCAGCCTTCGGTGGCCGGAGAAAGAAAAGATTAAACAGAGTTTTCGACGCCATCGGCTTTGTATACCCTGACTACCACTACCCTCTGCAGGAACAAGGGAAAAGAGGAAAACTTCTGCTTCGGACAGCCCAGATAAGCCTGTGCCAAAAGGCAAAAAATTGAAGGTTCTTGCCCACCGGCCGCGTTACATTGAACCGGCCGTGGTTCCTGAGTTTGGCGCAGGGACATCTTCTGCTGCCGAAAGAAAAGAAACTGCTTCAACTACACAAAATACTGAAAAGCCGGCTACAATGCCGAAAGTATCTTCGGTTGAGCTAGTTGAAACGAAGGTTGACAAAGATAAGGCTGAAAGGTCAAAAACTGAAGAAGTAACAAAGATGCCAGAGATTTTAAGTCCAACATAAACAATAGCGCTGAAGGCACAAAAGAGCTCTGCCACAACTCCTAAGAGAAGGAGGATGGTAAATGTATTAGATGTATTGGAAACGACCGACTCCATAAGTCTTGCTCCCACAGGGAAGGTTGCCGAAGCTGACAAAACGCAACCCAAAGCTGATACTAAGCAAATAGAAGTTGAAGCTACAAAAATCCAAGCTGAAATCGAGGCAGGGCCCACAGTGCCTGCTGAGATGAAGCTTGCCACAATCGAGCAGGGGGCCAAAAGAATAACTCTAGATACTAATATAGCTTTTGAGAAAAGTGTGGCTAAAGAAGGCGAATCCCTTACTCCCGAAGCACTCTTTGAAGATTTTGATTGTCATTCGACATGCTTCGGGAAAAAGATTGTCCGAAGAAGAAATTTTCGAAGCCAAACACTATGCCCGAGAACTGAAGTACCCGAAGGGGGCCTTAGTGTTCAACGGTACGGACAAAGATGATTTCTAGTACTGTCTCCCAGACAATAAAGAATTATCTGTCTGCCGGGAGATGGCTAGAAGTATAGGCTTCCCAAAGCTCGAAGCTGGCCTTTGCGCCATGACAAAGGCCGATCTCGCAGATAGTCTTGCATACAACAGTCTGATGGTACAGAAATTGTGAATTTTGTAGCTTATGAACTCTGGAATGAAGTCTTTTACTCTCATGTTAATCCTTTTATTCTTTCTTGCAGGGCTTAATACTTAGCAACGCCCTAAGGGCACAAAAGAATGCTGAAGACGAGAGCTGCACTATAGCTCTCAACAACCTTCGAACATAGGTTATCAGACTGAGAAACGAAGCCACAGAAAAAGACAAAATTCTACTTTCATTGGTGGATAAAGTAAAAGAAGATGAAGCAAGTTTCAAGGCTCAAGCTGAAATTCAAAAGAATGAGATCGAAGACCTTCGGAAATAGCTGGCCGAAGCCAAAGAAAAATGTGGGCTCGCAGAGGCCAACCGAGATATTAGTGAATATTGGAAAAACTATTTAGAAAAATAGTTGAAGAATTACGCGCATCCAAAGAAAGATGCTTCAAAAAATCCCTGGGCTGCGTGGAGAAGATAAAGGCTAGCTTCGCCAACGTGGGCGCCTATTCCAACGAGGATAACTTTATACTAGGCGACCCTGAAGGTGTTATCGAATGGATAAGCGGAGAGGCCGAAGCTTTTGAAGAAATTTTAAGTGATCGCGGGGATGTCTACGCGTTCTTCGGTGCAAGAGGAATTTCAGCCATCCTGGAGAAGGCAGGTTGCGATCATCAAGACCCTAGCCCAAGCCAAAGCTGCCTTCTCTGTGGATGACACAAAGGATCCTTCAGCTGAAGCAAGCTTAATGGGCAGAAAATTTTACACTGACATCTAGTCAAATGGTGGCCGAGAAATAGCTCACGAAATTATGAAGAAGAGTGAAAAAGACATCCATGACGCCCGAGTACAAGCTAAGCAAGCTGAAGAAGCTGCAGAGCACGAGAGGCACATAGGTATTGTTTCGCGGCATCTAGCTTCGGCATTTGTTTTTGTAACTTCGAAATGATTAATTTTTTCTTCTGTAGCTGAACTATCTCCTCCACTGGAACCGTTCGACCCCCTGGCCGACCTAGAAACGAAGAAAGCAATAGAGATCATCAATATGGCCGAATCTATTGTTGACGAAGTTGTTAACAAGTTGTTAAATGAAATTGCGGAGAAGGTCCTAAAAGAGGAGTAGTACTTACTGTAAAAACATTTTTAGATGATCAATGTAGCTTTGCTGTATCAAGACTGTAATATTCGATGTGCATATTTTTGAATCTAATATGTAAATTATTTGTAATTCAGTTCTTTGCGATGCATGAAACTTTATATACATACCGTTTTTGAGCCTTCAGCGAAAAAACACCTTCCCTTCTTTTCATGCTTCGTAAAGAAGAAAACCCGTGCTTCGTGAAAATATCCATGCTTCGTAAAAACATCCCAGCTTCGTAAACAAAGGATCCCTTCTTTTGCAATAGAGCTGACGAAGCTGTATTTCTCAGCTTACTTTGTGCCTTAGCACATTTTCATTTTTTATAAAGCAGTCTCCGAAGGTCGACTTCGTATTCAATTCGTGTCATCTGTGCAATATGATGTATGATGTGATGCTATGCGGGATGTTGTGATGATATGATGCAAAGGATGATGCTTATGCCGAAGATACGCACCCACGCGCCCACACAAGAACACACCATCTCTGCGTCCCCCTTAGGAACGATCGGAATCTCTTTGCCATTTATTTTTCAGCTTCACCGCTTATTTTTCGGTGTAAGTTCTGCATCCCCTTAGGAACGTCTTTTGAACTTCTTCGCCTTCTATTTCGGCGGTATCACTGTTGACTTTTTGGTGTAAGTTATGCATTCCCTTAGGAACGTCATTTGAGCTTCGGTAATTTTTGAGCTTCGTAAATATGTGAAGAAGATATATTTCAACCAACCTTGGCAGAGCAAGTACTGTGCCCGGACCCCATTGATGGCCCTACAGCGAAGCCAACTACTCCTCTGGTTCCTCTAATTAATCAGCTAAGGGCATCCCATTCCACCCTCATGGTTGCACTGTTATCCAAGGTTATCACTCCCCAAACAGGTCCTTACGAAGAGGCACTCAGGAAAGAGCCTGAGCCCCCTAAAGTAATCACAAGGACCCCCTCGGGGTAACATCATCGTATCATAAAAGATCACATCATGTTTATTGATTAAGTTTAAGCAATAGCATAAGCTAACCATGATTAACCCCAAAAGGTAAACAAGGGTAAGGGAAATACAAACTAGTCAATCCTTAGGTTTCAATAATGTAATGCGGGACAGTGAATTATAAAGTATAGTAGGACATAGTAGGTCTGAGGACACTTTCCTTCACCAGGTTGTTGCTCAGGGAGGTCTCCAACAACACACTCAGGAACCTCGTATTGCTCGTTGTCTAAGTAAAGCGAGCATTCATTCAATACATTTGGAAGAGTACAAATGAACAGCACATCAAACATTTACAATCATTGACACATAACTCAAAAGGGTATAGTATTAAGTGTAGGGGAATGATATCAAGTTACAAAGAAAATGGAGTAATCCTAATTGGGGAATTGATTACTCTCTAAATGTTTGGAACATAGCTCAAAAAGGTTAAGTAGTGATTAAAACAAAGGAAAGCTAGAATTATAATATAAACTACTCTCATTTAGGAATTTGACTACCTTTTAGGTATTATCCATAATTACATTCATAATTCTGTTTATGTTATTAAGGCCTAAAGGTTAAGTCCAAAAATAAATCCAAGTGATGCATAACACTAATCTCACAAGATTAATTGTACTTTATTCCTAGGGTTCTTCTTTCATTTATTTCATTAAATAAATAAATATATACTTTAATTCTATATTCCAAGTGCAAAATTAAAGTATGCAGATTACAGTTGACTATATTTTATTTGAACAGAGAATAATCTTATGAACATTTTGCAATTTGAACCACTAAATTTGGAGTTCATATGAAAAAGATATGAAATAAACAAGTTTTGAAGTTTGAAATATGAAATTAAGGCTAGATCTGTAATTAAATAAAAATCTAGGGGCTATTCTAAAGAAACCAGGGACATATGCGCTAAAACAGAGGACGACGGGTTGATTTCCTAAAACCAGGGGGTTCTTAAGCAAAACGACCACGCGAAGGGGTACGGGGTAATCTCGGCCATCGGATCAGAAACCGATGACCCAGATTAGATCGCGCGGGCGCGTGCGCGTGGACGCGACTGATAAGCAGGGCCAGGGCATCAGCGAGCCAGGGTGGGCTGACCAGCCGGGCCCAGGGGCAGAGACGCGGGTGAGGGGGAGAGAGGAGAGACGATTGGATCTGGATCGGATGGCTACGATTAGATCCGCTCGAGTTAGCTCTACACTGTCCGATCTCGGGCGAACGACCGAGATCTAACGGTAGGGTGCGGACATGGGCATGGTGGCGCCGCTCGGTCCCACGGTGGGAACTCGCTGGAGACGAGCAGACCGGCCACAGCGAGGCCCCATCGGCTTGGGGGTTGGCCTAGGCGCGCACAGGGGGATCTGGCAGACTCAACCGAGGGCATCATGCCGGCGCGGGAGCACCAGGGGGCGCTGCACACGGCGAGGCGGGCTAACAGCGGCGCGGAGCAACTCCGGCGAGCAATCGCGTGCTAACCAATGCAGTACACAGGGAAATAGGGGCGCGGGGAGGTTGCTCACCTTGAGGGGAAGCGCTGGAGGCACGGGGCAACGACAGAGGCACATGGACGTGACGGGGCGACGGTGGCGGAGCTCCGACTGCGCAAGAACCACTCTGGTGGGCGTGGACCGAACAGACCAGAGAGGGGGAGGGCACACCAAAGGGTGTCCCGAGTAGCTGACGGCAAGGCAAAGCTTACCGTGGCACTAGACGGGGCACTGGCGCAACAGCGGCCATGGAACAAGCGGTGGACGTCGGCGGGCGGTGGCGGAGGTTCTCGGTTTGCGTGGGCAGAGCGAGAGAGAGGGCGAGGGAGCTGGGTAGAGGGCGCAAATGGAAGAGGGGAGGTGGGTGAGCAGGGCGCGGGGTTAAAAAGGGGCGCGGGGGCTCGGTCATGGCCGGAGAACGCGCGGTCGTGGGCGTGTCCATGGTGGGGAGATCGTTGGCGAGAGGTTGAGGACGGCTGATAGGTGGGGACGGTGGGACAGAGAGAGGGAGAGAGCGGGCGCGGCCGAGAGCAATGGCGCCGACAGGGTTGGCCCACGGGACAGAGAGAGAGGGAGAGAGGGGCGCTTAGGGTTGCACTGACAGGCAGGACTCGCCTGTCAGGCAGAGGGGGCGCGTGGGCGCGGGCGCGCGCGCGGACTAGGCTAAGTGGGCTGCCTTGGGCCAAATTCGGTTTTCCATTTTCCAGGGAATTTCTAATTGCTTTTCTATTTATTTTCTCTAGGGTTTTCATTTCAAATTCAAATCAAGTTTCAAATTCAAACCAAATCAAATATGTGCAACAATTCAAAGAATATTTAGGCTCAATATGATGCAACATTCCATGACTCATATGTTTTGGGCAAAATAAAATAAATAATTCCTCACTAATACAACTAACCCTAATTAAAAGAGAGAGAGAAAACTAGAGAGAGAGAGAGGGAAACTAAAGTGAGATAGAGAAGAGTAACACCTAAATTTGGATGATCATAAGAAAGAAATTTTATACCCCAAATTCAGGGTGTTACAGACCTATCCCCCTTAAAAGAATCTCGCCCTCGAGATTCAGGGCTGGCTAGCAAAGAGTTCAGGGTACTTGGCTCTCAAATCATCTTCTCTTTCCTAGGTTGCTTCTTCTTCTCAGTGATGGCCCCATTTGACTTTGCACATTCTGATGGTGTTCCTCCGAGTGACTCGATCTGCTGTCTCCAAAATCTGAGTTGGCTTCTCAACGTATGTCAGATCCTCTTGAACTTCAAGGTCTTCCATTGGCAACTGCTCTTCTGGTACTCGCAAACATTTATTTAACTGAGACACGTGGAACACATCATGCACTGCGGATAGGTTCTCTAGTAAGCTAAGTTGATAAGCCACTTCTCCACATCTGGCTTGAATCTGATACGGGCCGATATAGCGAGGTGTTAACTTGCCTTTGACTCCAAACCTCTTGGTTCCTTTGATGGGCGACACTTTCAAGTAGACATAGTCTCCCACTTCAAAACTGAGTTCTCTTCTTATGGTATCGGCATAGCTTTGCTGTCTGAATTGTGCTGCCTTCAGATTTTCTCGAACCATCCTGATATTCTCTTTGGCGTCAAGCAAAATCTCTAGGCCGAATACCTGCCTTTCGCCGGGTTGGTCCCAATGCAATGGAGTTCTGCAATTCCTCCCATAAAGTGCTTCGAATGGTGACATCTTCAGACTGGCTTGGTAGCTGTTGTTGTAGGAGAATTCTGCATACGATAGCCTCTTGTCCCAACCTAACTGGTCTTGCAAAGCACAAGCTCTCAACATATCCTCAAGAATCTGGTTGGTTCTCTCAGTCTGGCCATCTGTCTGCGGGTGATAAGCTGAACTGAATTTCAAGTGTGTACCCAAAGCTTCATGTAGCTGCTGCCAAAAGTGAGAAGTAAACTGGGTGCCTCTATCCGATATTATCTTCTTTGGAATACCATGCAAGCACACAATCCGAGACATGTATAACTCTGCCAACACTGTGCAGTTATAGGTGGTCTTAACTAGTATGAAATGGGACGCCTTTGTTAAATGGTCCACTACTACCCAAATGGAGTCATAACCAGCTCGAGTGCGGAGCAGACCAACTATAAAGTCCATCCCAATCTCATCCCATTTCCACTGTGGAATCTGCAACGGCTGCAACAATCCTACGGGTCTCTGATGTTCGGCCTTGATCCTCTGACAACTGTCGCATCTGGCCACATAATCTGCCATCTCTCTTTTCATACCATACCACCAGAATCTCTTCTTCAAGTCTTGGTACATTTTCTCACTACCAGGGTGTATAGAGTATGCTGTCTCATGAGCTTCCTTGAGAATCAGTTCCCGAATCGAGGTGATGTCAGGAACACACAGCCTATCCTTGAACCATACCACTCCTATATCTTCACAGAAATCTAGACCTTTCCCATCGATGATCAGTTGCCGGATCTCATTGATCTTCTCATATTCTTCTGACCTTTTCTGATGTCTTGCTCCAAAGTGGGCTCTAGCTCAATTGTCACACCTTGAGTGTTGTTTAGAAATCTGAGACTCAACTGTCGAATTCCTTTGCTAGCTCAAACAGCATCGGGTGAGTGGCCAACATATTGACTTGACTCTTCCTGCTCAGAGCATCTGCAACCACATTTGCTTTGCCTGGGTGATAATGAATCTCCAGTTCATAGTCTTTGATCAATTCTAGCCATCTTCACTGCCTCATGTTTAACTCCGACTGAGTGAATATGTACTTGAGGCTCTTGTGGTTCGTGTAGATATCACACTTCTGCCCATAAAGATAATGTCTCCAGGTTTTCAGTGCATAAACCACTGCTGCTAGTTCCAGGTCATGAGTAGGATAATTCTTCTCATGAACTTTCAATTGTCGGGACAAGTATGCCACTACTTTCCCATCCTGTATTAACACACACCCCAGTCTGGTGTACGAAGCATCACAGTATACTGAGAATGGCTTGTGAACATGTGGCAGAACTAACACCGGTGCTGTTGTCAACTTCTGCTTCAACATCTCAAATGATTCTTGGCACGCTGGGGTCCACTCGAAATCAACCTTCTTTGCTAGCAGGGCTGTCATTGATCTGGCAATCTTGGAGAAACCTTCAATGAAACGCCGATAATAACCGACCATTCCAATGAAACTCTTGATTCCTCGGACATCTTTTGGTGCTTTCCAGTCCAGAATCGCTGCTACTTTCTTTGGATCCACAGCTAGTCCATCTCGGTTTATAATATGACCCAAGAATAGAACTTCGCTGATCCAGAACTCACACTTGCTAAGCTTGGCATACAGCTGGCAATCTCATAGCCTTTGAAGTACCTTCCTCAAATGTTCCTCATGCTCTTGCTCATTCTGGGAATATATAAGAATATTATCAATGAACACCACTACGAACTTGTCGAGGTAGTCCATGAACACACTGTTCATCAGATACATGAAGTAAGATGGCGCATTCGTCAATCCAAATGACATAACCATGAACTCATATAGTCCATACTTGGTGATGAATGCTGTCTTCGGTATGTCTGAGGGTCGGATTCTCAGCTGATGGTAACCTGACCTCAGATCTATCTTTGAGAACACACTGGCTCCTCTCAACTGATCAAATAAGTCTTCAATTCGAGGCAGGGGGGACTTATTCTTGACAGTAACTTCATTCAAAGCTCTGTAATCGATGCACATCCTCTTCGTGCCATCCTTCTTCTCCACAAATAACACCGGGGCTGCCCAAGGTGAGGTACTTGGCCTGATGTAACCTTTCTCTAACAACTCATCAATTTGCTTCTTGAGTTCCACCAACTCTGGTCCGGACACTCGATAAGCTCTCTTGGAAATAGGGGCGGTGCCTGGGATAAGCTCTATGGCAAATTCAACTTTCCTTTCAGGTGGCATGCCTGGTAACTCTTTAGGGAATACATCGGGGAATTCTGACACAATCCTAATTGTTCCAATCGGATTGGACTCCTTGTCATCTATTGATAAGTGGTGACAAACTCCTTCTTCTAGTTCAGGTAAGTACAGCTTGTTTACTACTTCCTTTCCGGATGGGGACACCAACTTGACTGTCCTCTTGTCACAACTGATGGTGGCTTGATTTCTGTGTAGCTAATTCATCCCTAGGATGACATCTAACCCTTGAGTTCCCATGACTACTAGGCTAGCGGGGAAGTCTATCCCCTTATTTCAATCCTTAGATTCAGACAAATCCTATCGGACTGAACTTTTCCCCCAACTGAATTAACTCTTAAAGGCGGGATCATTGGTTCAATGGGGATGTTATGTGATTCTACCCAAGATACAGAAACAAAAGAATGTGTGGCACCAATATCAAATAATACTTTTGCTGGGTAGGATTTGACTAGAAACATACCTACTACCACGTCCTGAGCATCCTGGATTGCTTTGGCCTCCAGGTGGTTCACCTTTCCACGGTTGTAGGCCTGACCATGGACTCCTGGTGCTTGCTGTGGTGCTCCTTGTCGTGCTGGGGCATTGACTACTGGCGGTTGCTAGGCTGCTTTCTTTGGATAATTCTTCGCTCAGTGATTCTGTTCTCCACAGTAGAAGCATGCACGACCTCCTACTTGTGTTGGGGCTTCTTGGCCATTCTGGTTGGTTGCGGGGGCAGGAAGACGAGTTGTCTGGTTGTTCTGACGTTGGTACTGATTTCCTCCTGGCTGAGTGTTCTGATAGTACTGCTGCTGCTACTGAGGAAATTGCCTCTGGTACTGGTGCTGGTGCTGACACTGATGCTAGTGCTGGTGGCCTTGCTTGAATTGTTGTGGCAAGTTGCCTGAGTAGCGGGGACGACTGCTACTCCCAGCCTGAGGTCCACCATCTTGCGCTTCCTATCCTCCATCTCTCGACGCTTCCTTTCAGTCATGATTGCTCTGTCTATCAAATGCTGGAAGGTGGGGAAAGTGTGGTTCATGAGCTGGTAATGGAGGGGATCAACCAATCCTCTCAGAAAGCGGTACTGCCGCTTGGCATCTATGTTGATGTCTTCTGGGGCATAACATGATAGTTGCAAAAACTTATCCCTGTACTCACTGATGGACAGGGGACCTTGCTTCAGGGCGAGAAACTCCTCCTTCCTCACTATCATTAGTCCCTCAAGCACATGGTAGCGACGGAAGTTGTCCCTGAACTCCTCCCAAGTGATGGCTTCAGGGTTGGCATGGGTGGCGAGGTAAGACTCCCACCAAGACTGTGCTGCTCCCCTCAACTGTCAGGGACCATACAACACCTTCTCACGGTTGTTGCACTGGGCAGTGTGCAACTCACGCTCCACAGTACGCAGCCAATCTTCCACGTCCATGGGTCAGCGGAGTGGGCAAAGACAGGGGGATGGCCCCTCATGAATTCTGCCCGCTTATCTCTAGGCACTTGTGGCATCTGGACTTGCACTAGAGGCTGAGGTGGTGGTGGCTGCTGCTGAACCTGCTGCATCGCTGCTAATGTTTGACCAATTGCCTGAACTGTCTGGGTCTGCATCAAGAACATCTGCTCAATGGTCATCAGGGGTGGCGGTGGCAAATGCTGCTGCGGAGCTGCCTCCTCTTGGGGCGCCTGCTGCTCTGACTGAGCACGCCTCGCACCTCTGCGCCTATTCTCAGACATCTGTAGAAATCACACACATATCAGATCTGACTTTGCAGTCTTTCAGCATAAGAAAAGATATATGGAAATCTTCACAGCACTGAACAATTGATCATCTTCACTGACAACTTCTCAGATAAAGATGAAAGTGGAAATAAATGGATTACCCAACTAAATAACTGACTTTATTAATAACTACACCAAGTTGCAGGAGATACCCACACCTTGGTGACAATCATTACAAAGATCCAACTTCATTACATGTTTATCATGACAAGCATCCAACAAAAGATAACCAAACTAACTCTAACTAAGACTGACTAGACTAAGACATTGAAGTAAGCATTATTACAGACTTCGACTCCATCGATCTATGGATCTAAATCTATGCGGGTCCTATAGTCTAGGGTACCATAGTCGAAGCGACCACGGGGTGGTGAACGGTAAGGGTGCTGAATCCCAACAGGGGCGGGAGAACCACCATCAAGATAGTGGTGTGCCGCGCATTCAGCACGCAATTCTGCAACCTCCGCCCGAACCTTGCCCAACTCGTCAAGGGCGTGGTCCAACTCTGTGTTGAGCACGGCGACCAAGTTGACCATGCTGCTTAGCATGGGATTGCCCTCACCAACTGGCGAGACAATCACACCTCCAGCACTGCCGGTCGAATGGCGAGGGTAGTACTTCAGGTCAAGGCCATCAGCTACCTCGCTGAACAACGAGCAATACTGAGAAAGTGCCTGTTGTGCTGCATCTTGCATGGCTGTCTCAGTAGTGTCCCTCTTAGTGATAGAATAGTGCTCTGAGAAGGCCTCTGCACCCCAGAGATCATCGTCCGGACGGCGCACCAAGCAAGTAGCTTCCCGCTGGTCCGGGTATAGCCCGCAACGATGCTGGTAGACTACACAATGGTACTCGATAGACCAAGTGTGTCGGTCAAAGGCCCGACACAATAGGGTATCAAGAGCGTCATGGAAGTAACACCCACAAGTAGCGACACGAGTGATGGGTCTCGCGATCCATCCCTCCGGCTCCGGCTCCTCCGAACGCTCCGTGCCATGGCTCGAACTGCCACCGGCGTCGGCGTCGTCTCTGTCTCCATCGGGGTCTCCTCCAGCAGCTGGGATGCCCTGTGATGAGGACATCACTACCATGGATACAAACAACACTCCCCTAGTTGATGTTCAAGGTCCGATTACTCGCGCACGCGCAAGACAATTGAATTTGCAGGTGAGCTCGTTCCTATGTACTTATTCTTGTGCATTTGAGAATAGTGTGCTACCTAATGAATTAATTGTACTTAGGAATGAAGGAAAGGACCAGCAAGGACATGGTGAAGGACTTGGAGGCGTGGAAGGCCAGCAAGGACGTTCGGATCAAGGTGGAGGACCAAACCGATGTCCGTAATCTGTCTCGGTGCTGCGACACCGTAATTGGCCTTTGGGCCATGTATCTTTTTTGGGCCCATTAGGGCATGTCCAGGGAGGGAGTCACGCTCCTAACCCTTATATAATTAGTAGCTACCACCACATTAGGGCTCGGGTTTTGCTTAAGTAGATCTGTCAAGAACAGCCATCGTAGATCAGTATGTTAGACCCCAACTTGTGAGCTTAATCATTCATCTACAATATTCTAGATTGTGTTCTTTCTTGTTCTTGCTTGTGTCTTTGATTCTCAGGCAGGAATTAGCCCTCGTGGCGAGGTCAATCGCGTAGTGCACGGTTGATAACCAGAGGAGAAGTGGTGCTGTGATTGCAGGGTTCTAGTCGTGTTGATTGGAAGCCAGATCGTCTGTGTGACATCTCCACTAAATCGATAGTTACCTTCACCTGATGAAAGATTGGGCATCCCCGTTCCTATCAAGTGGTATTCAAAGACTCAGGTATTACCGTTAGGCTTACCCTAGTTTAGTTTAGGTTTTTTCATCCTATAACTCCAGATAATTGCCATACAAAAAAATTTGCTGTCCTAGAACCCTTGTTTAGCCTGTGTAATTTCGTTTTCAGTTTGGCTTTGTTCAGTTCGTGTCCGTGGTCGAGTCATGTTGCTGGTTTAGGGTGTATCTTCATCGTAGTTCAGCTGCAGATCCCATCCACCATTACCCAGATCATAAGTCGATCCACCCCATTAATCGACTTGCCCTCGCTAGCCGCCGCCACGCCAACCCTAGATAGATTACAGATAGGGAAGTTTTGCCCTAACTGCGCCGCTTTCTAGTCGTGCCTCTCAAAAAACATAACTTGAGGTACCTTCCTTAAACCGGGCATAACTTTTCACTCGGTTGTCCAAAAAATCTAAAATTTTTACAGGAGCTTGGTGACGCCATTCTGAGGCCAACCAAACTCGCCTTCGGCCTGTTTGGTTTCGATAAAATTGTCAAAAAATTCAGGAAAATAAGGGAAAAAAATTGTCAAAGCTCTTGCACGCTTTTTAGAGAACTTGCTGATTTTCTGTAGACCACATCTGATCTCTGTTTTAGGTGAAACTTGGTGTAGCTCCTATTTTGTTGCTTCTTGTGCTGAGAAAATATCAAAAAAAATCATACAAAAAAGAAAAACAAAATCACCAGTGATTCCTACTAGTGCCTTTTTAGCCTCGCTAGTACAATATTTACGGTACTGCCATTCTGCTAGTTCCATTGTTCTTTGTTCCAACCTTGTTGTGCTACACCTCGGATACATCTCTTAGCCAGCAATTGTGACTTGTGCTTTGGATACTTATTGAACTTCGCTCATCTGCACTCGATTTTGTTCCACATTCACATACATATTGTGCTTGTCCTATAGCTCCACATACTATATCTTCTGATCAATACAGATTTGACCTTGCAATCGTGGTTTCACTACCTCTTGGTAAGTATCACGAACCAGCCTCCAATTGTACCATCCTTTGCTTTGTATTTTGTCAGACACTTGTAAGAGCTTGGTAAGATACATTAGAGTGTGTTCCTGTGTTCCACCTGAGAGAAGCGTGTAGTGAAATTATTAGGGATAACCTTCACCGTTTGTTTCCTGTTTTT
The DNA here is from genome assembly GCA_029449295.1 of Zea luxurians. Lineage (NCBI taxonomy): Eukaryota > Viridiplantae > Streptophyta > Magnoliopsida > Poales > Poaceae > Zea > Zea luxurians. The sequence goes on along the minus strand of JAOPSE010000010.1, from coordinate 92,577,948 downwards.
GTGTTTTCGATGGCAGGCGACGAAGAAGAAGCAAGGATCCCTACAGACTTCAATGAATGTGTTAGTCGCCAAGATCTTGACGCAAACAACAAGCTCCTGAAGGAGCAAATGGAGGAGATGGTCCACAAGTCAGTGCATGATGCCTTCATTGGTATGGACCTTGACAAGACTTACGAGAGTCTGCATCGACGATTGTCCGAGATCGTCGATAGACTTGCTGTGTTGGAGATGCAACAACAAGCACCACCACCACCACCTCCTCGTCCACGTCTTCCCAATGATGCAGTGTTTGATGCAGAAGGTAATTATGATGAAGCGGCCACCAGAGATTTGCGCCTACGTCGCCGTCTTCGTCAAAACACAGAAGGTATGCCACACCGCCAGCAAGGTAATAACAATCGTGCTCCTGACGACCCTTATGCTAAGATTAAATTTACTATACCATCTTTTTCGGGTCATTATGAAGCTGAGGGATATCTTGATTGGGAGATGACGATAGAACAGAAATTTGTTGCCCACCTTGTACCTGAACGACATCAAGTTAGACAAGCCACTAGTGAATTTAAAGATTTTGCTATTGTCTGGTGGACTGGTCTAGTTAGGGATGGTAGAACACCTATGACTTGGGAAGATCTTAAGGTAGCTATGCGCGATAGATTTGTTCCCCCATCTTATCATAGAGAATTGTGTAAGAAATTGATGCGTTTAGAGCAAGGGGATAAATATGTTCAAGATTATTATGCTGAGCTTTAGAAGGGATTGCAGCGTTGTGGGATAGTAGAGGGACATGAGGATGCTCTTTGCCGTTTTTATTCAGGTTTGCGGCGTGACATTCAAGACATTGTGGATTACAAAGAATTTAACACTGTCAACAAGTTGTTCCAGTTTGCTATGCTTGCAGAGAAGGAATTGTAGGGACACCAACATCGACCTAGGGCTACTTTTGGCGCCTCCTCTACATCACAGACGCACACACCTGCCTCGAGTCATACACCTTCGACCACTCCAGCTTCCATGCGACCTCCCTCGACGCCTTCTGCACATGTTGGTAAACTTCCTTTGCAGGTACCCGCCAAGAAACAGAATCCACCAGCACCTACAGCACCTTCCAGTGGTCGTTCTTCGAGTATTGTTTGCCACTGCTGTCATGGGATTGGTCACATGAAGAAGGATTGCCCGAGTCAGTGAACATACATTGCTACGGATGATGGCTACATTAGTGCTTCCGACGGTGAGGATGACGATGATGACTCCAGTGATGTTGCTACTAATGATGATGCCATGCTTGGTGCTGATGCTACGGTGAACCTTCGAAGCATCATGGTGCAGCATGTTCTTAGTTCTCAACCTGAATCATCAGAGAAGCAGCAACGCCATAATTTGTTCTAGACTTTCTTCGCCATCGAGAATCGGCATGCACGTGTTATTATTGATGGTGGAAGCTACAATAATTTGGTGAGTTCAGATTTGGTCAAGAAGCTTGGCCTGACCACACGTCCACGCCCACAGCCATACCACATTCAGTGGATCAATGATTCAGACAAGGTTAAGGTAACACACATGGTACGACTGCATTTCTCCATTGGTATGTATTCTGATTATGCGGATTGCGATGTAGTACCTATGGAAGCTTGTTCTCTTTTGTTGGGTAGACCTTGGGAATATGATACTGATGCACGTCACCATGGTAGGAGTAATACATACACTTTTAGGCATAAAGATAAAAACATTACTTTGCTACCTTTGACTCTTGCTGAAATTGTACAAGCTGATAAAGATAGAGCTGCAAGTACCCATAAGGAACCAACTAATGAGACAGAAATTCAGCAACAAATTAAATTGAAAGCTCCTATCATGCTTGCTACTAAATCTGATCTTGAAACTCATGCTACTGATGCTTGTTGCTATGACTTGGTTTTCAAAGATGCTTTCTTTTCTATTGATGATATTCCTAGCACTTTGCCTGCATCTGTGACTAACCTTTTGCAGCAGTTCCGAGATGTTTTTCCCTCTGAGTTACCTCCAGGACTTCCTCCCATTCATGGGATTGAGCACCAGATTGATTTGATTCCTGGAGTGAGCTTGCCCAACTGTGCTGCATATCGAGCAAATCCTAAGGAGACTAAGGAGATTCAGTGCCAAGTCCAAGACCTTTTGGACCATGGGTATGTACATGAGAGCCTTAGTCCTTGTTCTGTTCCTGTCATTTTGGTTCCAAAGAAAGACGGTAGTTGGCGCATGTGTGTAGATTGTAGAGCCATTAACAACATCACTATCCGGTACCGTCATCCTATTCCTCGATTAGATGATATGCTTGATGAGTTAAGTCATTCTAAAATATTTTTTAAGATTGATTTGCGTAGTGGGTACCACCAAATTAGAATGAAATTAGGCGATGAATGGAAAACTGCTTTTAAAACCAAGTTCGGCTTATATGAGTGGTTAGTGATGCCTTTTGGATTAACTAATGCCCCTAGTACTTTTATGTGTTTGATGAACGAGGTTTTGCGCCCATTTATTGGAAAATTTGTGGTGGTTTATTTTGATGATATCTTGATCTACAACACTTGTTTATCTGAACATCTTGACCATCTACGTGCTGTTTTTGATGCTTTGTACGCCGCGCGCTTATTTGCTAACCTTGACAAATGCACCTTTTGCACCGAACGAGTATCGTTTCTTGCCTATGTTGTCACTCCACAGCGTATTGAGGTTGATGAGGCCAAGGTGCATGCTATTTAGAGTTGGCTAACGCCATCGACGGTGACACAAGTGCGGAGTTTTCTTGGACTTGCAGGATTTTATCGTCGTTTCGTGAAGGATTTCAGCACCATCGCTGCCCCATTACATGAGTTGACCAAGAAGGGTGTTTCATTTAATTGGGGGCAGTCACAAGATGATTCTTTTGCTCTTTTAAAAGAGAAGCTTACTCACGCGCCACTACTCCAACTTCCTGACTTTGGTAAGACTTTTGAACTCGAATGTGATGCAAGTGGAGTTGGCATTGGTGCTATTTTGATGCAAGGAGGTAAACCCGTTGCATATTTTAGTGAGAAATTGAATGGCCCTATTCTTAATTATTCTACTTATGGTAAAGAATTATATGCTCTCATACGATCTTTGCAAACATGGAAACATTATTTGTGGTCTAAGGAATTTGTTATTCATTCTGATCATGAGTCACTTAAGCATCTTCGTAGTCAAACAAATCTGAACCGTAGACATGCTAAGTGGGTAGAATTTCTTGAAACTTTCCCTTACATCATTAAACATAAAAAGGGGAATGATAATGCGATTGCCGATGCTTTGTCTAGACGCTATGCTATGTTGTCTCAACTTGATTGTCGTATTTTTGGACTTGAAACAATTAAGGGACAATATGCTTTTGATGATGATTTTAAAGAGGTTGCATTAAATTGTAAAGAGGTCCATACATGGAATAAATTTGTGCTAAATGATGGATACTTGTTTAGAGCTAACCGCCTATGCATTCCAGTTGGTTCGGTTCGTCTTTTGTTGTTGCAGGAAGCGCATGGTGGTGGTTTGATGGGTCACTTCGGTGCCAAGAAGATGGAGGCTGTGCTGTCCACACACTTCTTTTGGCCTCGAATGCGGCGTGATGTTGAACGCTTTGTAGCAAGATGCACGACGTGTCAAAAAGCTAAGTCACGATTGAACCCACATGGTTTGTATATGCCTCTTCCTATTCCTTCAGTTCCGTGGGCGGATATTTCTATGGATTTTGTTTTGGGATTGCCTAGGACGAAGAGGGGGAGCGATAGTGTTTTTGTTGTGGTTGATCGTTTTTCTAAGATGGCACATTTTATACCTTGTCACAAAACGGATGATGCCATTCATATTGCTAACCTCTTTTTCAAAGAGATTGTCCGTTTGCATGGTATGCCTTCTACTATTGTTTCAGATTGTGATGTAAAATTCTTGAGTCATTTTTGGCGTACTCTATGGAACAAATTGGGGACAAAATTGCTGTTTTCTACTACTTGTCATCCCCAAACTGATGGACAAACGGAAGTTGTGAATAGAACATTGTCTGCAATGCTACGAGCAATATTGAAGAAAAACATGAAAATGTGGGAAGAGTGTTTGCCACATGTGGAGTTTGCATATAATCGGGCGGAACACTCCACCACCAAGCTAAGTCCTTTTCAGGTAGTGTATGGTTTTAACCCTCGTGCTCCTATTGAACTTTTGCCTCTACCTACTACCGAGCAAGTACATAGTGATGCTAAGGAGCGTGCTGATTTTATTTTAAAACTTCATGCTTCAACTAAAGCCAACATTGAAAAGATGACTGAAAAATATAGAATTGCTGGTAGTCAAGGTAGAAAACCAGTTAAGCTTGAAGTGGGTGATTTAGTGTGGTTGCACTTGAGAAAAGATAGATTTCGAGAGTTAAGAAAGTCTAAATTGATGCCACATGCTGCTAGTCCATATAAGATTTTGGAGAAAATAAATGATAATGCATATAAACTTGAGTTGCCTCCCGAGTTCCGGGTTGGTCCTACATTTAACATTGTAGATTTGAAACCGTATTTGGGGGAAGAAGATGAGCTTGAGTCGAGGACGACTCCACTTCAAGAGGGGGAGGATGATGAGGACATCACTACCATGGATACAAACAACACTCCCCTAGTTGATGTTCAAGGTCCGATTACTCGCGCACGCGCAAGACAATTGAATTTGCAGGTGAGCTCGTTCCTATGTACTTATTCTTGTGCATTTGAGAATAGTGTGCTACCTAATGAATTAATTGTACTTAGGAATGAAGGAAAGGACCATCAAGGACATGGTGAAGGACTTGGAGGCGTGGAAGGCCAGCAAGGACGTTCGGATCAAGGTGGAGGACCAAACCGACGTCTGTAATCTGTCTCGGTGCTGCGACACCGTAATTGGCCTTTGGGCCGTGTATCTTTGTTGGGCCCATTAGGGCGCATCCAGGGAGGGAGTCATGCTCCTAAACCTTATATAATTAGTAGCCACCACCACATTAGGGATCGGGTTTTGCTTAAGTAGATCTGTCAAGAACAGCCGTCGTAGATCGGTTTGTGAGACCCCAACTTGTGAGCTTAATCATTCATCTGCAATATTCTAGATTGTGTTCTTTCTTGTTCTTGCTTGTGTCTTCGATTCTCAGGCAGGAATTAGCCCTTGTGGCGAGGTCAATCGCACAGTGCACGGTTGATAACCAGAAGAGAAGTGGTGTTGCGATTGCAGTCGTGTTGATTGGAAGCTGGATCGTCTGTGTGACATCTCCACCAAATCGATAGTTACCTTCACCTGACGGAAGATCGGGCACCACCGTTCCTATCACCCTGACCCTATGGTGGTGCAGGGGGCATCTCTGGTTGAGGTGTAGGGGAAGGCGGCCTCTCAGACTCCACCTCCCGCGGAGGCGAGGGGAAGAGTCCTGCTGCTCCTGCTCCTGGCGTCGATGCTCCTGCTTCTCGTGCAAGCGATGATGCAGTCTCTCCAGTTGGCTGGACTGACCTGACACCATGCGACGCAGTGGACGCTCTGCTAGGCGAGAAGGCAAAAAGGGGATCACAGACTTACGTGCAGTGCACCTGAGATGAGCCATCTACAAAAGACATCGTAAGCACAAGAGTAAGAATAGAACTATGAGACCAGAAAGTAAATAGAAAGGAAAGTGAGACAAAACCTTTTGAGATAGGTAAATAACATAGAGTTGGTCAAGATGACCAACTTTTGAAAAGACACTAAGGTCAAGGTAAGAGTAGAGGTCTATAGTCCTTAGGTCTACCATTCTAGTCTAGGTTAGCGGTCCTATAGTCAGCAAGGCTTTGATACCACTTATGTCACACTCGGTTTTGGAAGGTAAACCGAATGCGAACCATGTACATGCCAGGATCAGAACTCATGTACACAGCGATTACATAATTGGACATCATCACACAATGCTTGAATTAAATAGTGGAAAAGTACTTAGTTACATCAAGATGTCTGAGACATCCATAGAGTCTAATACATATCCATAGGGTTTAACAATAACATCAAAGTGAGGAGTAACAAAACGTAGAATGTAAGCCTACACAGGCAACTGACTGGGGGTTTGCCACTAAAGTAAACTAGAACTCGTTGTATTCCTGGAACTCCTCAAAGTCATCCATGTTGCCAGCTTCTCCTCCTGAGCACTGAGAACAGTGGGGACAACCTGGGGTGGGGTGGTTTGTAAAGCAAGGGTGAGTACACTTCAACGTACTCAGCAAATGTCCCGTTTGGCTAAAGTGGCCTAGCTGTATGTGGAGTTTAAAGTTAAGTAGTTGCTTTTAGTTGGTCAAGTTTTATTACTATAAGTAGAGCCAAATTTTAGTAATAAACCTAGTTATTACCCAGAGGTACTCCCTTCAAGAGGAAATACCAGAGATTAGAGTTGTAATCATCATTGTTAATCATCATCATAAAAGTAAACCAAGTTCTTCTAATCGAAGAGGATCCCAAGGCTGCTCATAACCGTGAGCACGACTGATATACCAGTTTCTAACACTCTGCAGAGGTTGCACACTTTACCCACAAGCCGTGATTCTCATTCTACCCAGGGTTCTAGCCTCCCCATTGATCACTACCAAGGTGACCTAGCAGGGTCTCACTCTGCAGATTACAGTTGACTATATTTTATTTGAATAGAGAATAATCTTATGAACATTTTGCAATTTGAACCACTAAATTTGGAGTTCATATGAAAATGATATGAAATAAACAAGTTTTGAAGTTTGAAATATGAAATTAAGGCTAGATCTGTAATTAAATAAAAGTCTAGGGGCTATTCTAAAGAAACCAGGGACCTATGCGCTAAAACAGAGGACGGCGGGTTGATTTCCTAAAACCAAGGGGTTCTTAAGCAAAACGATCACGCGAAGAGGTACGGGGTAATCTCAGCCATCGGATCAGAAACCAACGACCCAGATTAGATCGCGCGGGCGCGAGCGCGTGGACGCGACTGACAAGCGAGGCTAGGGCATTAGTGAGCCAGGGCGGGCTGACCAGCCGGGCCTAGGGGCAGAGACGCGGGTGAGGGGGAGAGAGGAGAGACAGTTGGATCTGGATCGGACGGCTATGATTAGATCCGCTCAGGTTAGCTCTACACTGTCCGATCTCGGGCGAACGGCCGAGATCTAACGGCAGGGGGGCGGACATGGGCGCGGTGGCGCCGCTCGGTCCCACGGCGGGAACTCGCCGGAGACAAGCAGACCGGCCACAGTGAGGCACCAGCGGTTTTGGGGTTGGCCTAGGCGCGCATAGGGGGATCTGGCGGACTCAGCCGAGGGCTCCACGTCAGCGCGGGAGCACCAGAGGGCGCTGCACACGGCGAGGCGAGCTAACGGCGGCGTTGAGCAACTCCGGCGAGCAATTGCGTGCTAACCAGTGCAGTACATAGGGAAATAGGAGCGTGGGGAGGTTGCTCACCTTGAGGGGAAGCGCTGGAGGCACGGGGCAACGGCGGAAGCACAGGGACGCGACGGGGCGACGGTGGCGAAGCTCCGGCTGCGCAAGAACCACTCCGGTGAGCGTAAATCGGATAGACCAGAAAGGGGGAGGGCACACCGAAGGGTGTCCCGAGTAGCTGACGGCAAGGCGAAGCTTAATGTGGCACTGGACGGGGCACGGGCGCAACGGCGGCCACGGAACAGGCGGTGGACGTCGGTGGGCGGTGGTGGAGGTTCTCGGTTCGTGTGGGCAGAGCGAGAGAGAGGGCAAGGGAGCTGGGCAAAGGGCGCAAATGGAAGAGGGGAGGTGGGCGAGCAGGGCGCGGGGTTCAAAAGGGGCGCGGGGGCTCGATCGTGGCCGGAGAACGTGCGGTCGTGGGCGCGTCCACGGCGGGGAGATCGTGGGCGGGAGGTTGAGGATGGCTGACAGGTGGGGACGGTAGGACAGAGAGAGGGAGAGAGCGGGCGTGGCCGAGAGCAACGGCGCCGACAGGGTTGGCCCACGGGACAGAGAGAGAGGGAGAGAGGGGCGCTCAGGGTTGCAGAGGGGGCGCGCGGGTGCGGGCGCGCACGCGGACTGGGCTAAGTGGGTTGCTTTGGGCCGAATTCGGTTTTCCATTTTTCGTGGAATTTCTAATTGCTTTTCTATTTATTTTCTCTAGGGTTTTCAATTCAAATTCAAATCAAGTTTCAAATTCAAACCAAATCAAATATGTGCAACAATTCAAAGAATATTTAGGCTCAATATGATGCAACATTCCATGACTCATATGTTTTGGGCAAAATAAAATAAATAATCCCTCACTAATACAACTATCTCTAATTAAAAGAGAGAGAAAACTAGAGAAAGAGGGAAACTAAAGTGAGATAGAGAAGAGTAACATCTGAATTTAGATGATCATAATAAAGAAATTTTATACCCCGAAATTCAGGGTGTTACAGCTGATGAAGGTGCCCTCTTGGAGTTGCTTGATTTGGAATCCTAAGAAATATCTCAACTCCCCCATCATTGACATCTCGAATTTCTGTACCATGATCCTATTGAACTCTTCACAAGTAGATTTGTTAGTAGACCCAAATATGATATCATCAACATAAATTTGGCATACGAACAAATCATTTGCAATAGTTGTAGTAAAGAGAGTAGGATCGGCCTTGCCGACTTTGAAGCCATGAGTGATAAGAAAATCTCGCAGGCATTCATACCATGCTCTTGGGGCTTGCTTGAGCCCATAAAGCGCCTTTGAGAGTTTGTAAACATGGTTAGGGTACTCATTATCTTCAAAGCCAGGAGGTTGCTCAACATAGACCTCTTCCTTGATTGGTCCATTGAGGAAGGCACTCTTCATGTCCATTTGATAGAGCTTGAAGCCATGGTAAGTAGCATAGGCAAGTAATATGCGAATTGACTCAAGCCTAGCTACGGGTGCATAAGTTTCATCAAAATCCAAACCTTCCACTTATGAATAACCCTTGGCCACAAGTCGGGCTTTGTTCCTTATCACCACACCATGCTCATCTTGCTTGTTGTGGAATACCCATTTGGTACCTACAATATTTTGATTAGGACGTGGAACCAAATGCCATACCTCATTCCTCGTGAAATTGTTGAGCTCCTCTTGCATTGCTAGCACCCAATCCGAATCTCTTAGTGCATCCTCAACCCTGTAAGGCTTAATCGAGGACACAAAAGAGTAATGTTCACAAAAATGAGCAACACGAGATCTAGTGGTTACCCCCTTATGAATGTCGCCGAGGATGAAGTTCACGGGGTGATCTCATTGGATTGCTTGGTGGACTCTTCGGTGTGGTGGTCTTTGACCCTGAATTTCTTGATCATCTTCCTTGTCTTTATTTTCTTCATCTCCCCCTTGATCATTGGCCTCTTCTTGAGGTGGCTCATCCTCTTGATCTTCTTCTTCATCATCTTGAGCTTGTTCCTCATCTTAAGTTGGTGGAGATGCTTGATTGGAAGATGACGGTTGATCTTGTGCTTGTGTAGGCTCTTCAGATTCCTTAGGACACACATCCCCAATGGACATGTTTCTTAGCGTGACGCATGGAGCCTCTTCATCATCTAGCTCATCAAGATCAACTGCTCCACTTGGGAGCCGTTAGTCTCATCAAACACAATGTCACAAGAAACTTCAACTAGTCCAGTGGACTTGTTAAAGACTCTATATGCCCTTGTGTTTGAATCATATCCTAGTAAAAAGCCTTCTACAGCCTTAGGAGCAAATTTAGATTTTCTACCTCTTTTAATAAGTATAAAACATTTGCTACCAAAGACTCTAAAATATGAAACATTGGGCTTTTTACCGGTAAGGAGTTCATATGATGTCTTCTTGAGGATTCGGTGAAGGTAGAGCCGGTTGATGGAGTAGCAAGCAGTGTTAATTGCCTCGGCCCAAAACCGGTCCGGTGTCTTGTACTCATCAAGCATGGTCCTCACCATGTCAAGTAGAGTTCGATTCTTCCTCTCCAATACACCATTTTGTTGTGGTGTGTAGGGAGAAGAGAACTCTTGCTTGATGCCCTCCTCCTCAAGGAAGCCTTCAATTTGTGAATTCTTGAACTCCGTCCCATTTTTGCTTCTTATCTTTTTGATCCTTAATCTAAACTCATTTTGAGCTCGTCTTAAGAATCCCTTTAAGGTCTCTTGGGTTTGTGATTTATCCTGCAAAAAGAACACCCAAGTGAAGCGAGAATAATCATCCACAATTATAAGACAATACTTACTCCCGTCGACGCTTATATAAGCTATCGGGACGAATTGATCCATGTGGAGTAGCTCTAGTGGCCTGTTCGTCGTCATTATGTTCTTGTGTGGATGATGGGCGCCAACTTCCTTTCCTGCTTGACATGCGCTACAAACCCTGTCTTTCTCAAAATGAACATTCGTTAGTCCCAAAATGTGTTCTCCCTTTAGAAGCTTGTGAAGATTCTTCATTCCAACATGAGCTAGTCAGCGATGCCAGAGCCAACCCATATTAGTCTTAGCAATTAAGCAAGTGTCAAGTTCAGCTCTATTGAAATCAACTAAGTATAGCTGACCCTCTAACACTCCCTTAAATGCTATTGAATCATCACTTCTTATAAAGACAGTAACACCAGTGTCACTAAAAAGACAGTTATAGCCCATTTTGCATAATTGAGAAACAGAAAGCAAGTTGTAATCTAAAGAGTCTACAAGAAAAATGTTGGAAATAGAATGGTCAGGTGATATAGCAATTTTACCAAGTTCTTTGACCAAACCTTGATTTCCATCCCCGAATGTGATAGCTCGTTGGGGATCTTCGTTTTTCTCATAGGAGGAGAACATCCTTTTCTCCCCTGTCATGTGGTTTGTGCATCCGCTATCAATGATCCAACTTGAGCCTCTGGATGCATAAACCTGCAAAACAATTTAGGCCTTGTTCTTCGATACCCAAACAGTCTTGGGTCCTTTGACGTTAGAAACAAGCACCTTGGGTACCCAAACACAAGTCTTTGACCCCTTGTGTTTGGCCCCAATATATTTGGCAACTACTTTGCCTGATTTGTTAGTTAAAACATATGATGCATCAAAAGTCTTAAATGAAATAATAGGCTCATTTGATGCAGTAGGAGATTTCTTTTTAGGCAATTTAATATGGGTTGATTGCCTAGAGCTAGAAGCCTCATTTTTATACATAAAAGCATGGTGAGTAACATTATGAGGTTTCCTAGCATGAATTCTCCAAATTTTGTGCTCAGGATAACCAGTAGGATATAAAATGTAACCCTCGTTATCCTGAGCCATGGGAGCCTTGCCCTTAACAAAGTTAGATAGTTTCTTAGGGGCATTAATTTTGCCATTGCTTCCCTGTTGGAAACCAATGCCATCCTTAATGCCAGGGCATCTCCCACTATAGAGCATGCTCCTAGCAAATTTAAAATTTTCATTTTCTATTTCATGCTCACTAATTTTAGCATCTAGTTTAGCTATATGATCATTTTGTTGTTTAATCATAGTAATGTGATCATGAATAGCATCAATATTAACATCTCTACATCTAGTACAAATAGTAACATGATCAACACTAGATGTAGATAGTTTGCAAGCATTTAATTCATCAATCTTAACATGTAAAATAGCATTCTCATTTCTAAGATTGGAAATAGAATTATTGCAAACATTCAAATCTTTAGCCTTAGTGTTGGGGGCCTTCGTCTTCTGAAGGTCCTCAAAAACATGATTAACAATGTTTCCCAAGTGTAATATATGTATAGGAACCTTCGAACATGGAATGAAGCTGTACATAATATGAAAAGTATGGTTGGGATGAAGGTTGGACCAGCTCCGAAGCTATGCGCAAGGAAGCTTCGGCTCAACAGCAGAAAAAGGAACCGACTTAAAGAGGAAAAGGCTATTTAGCCCTCGATAGATTGTCCTTAAGTCAATAGTGAACATGAAGGGCATGATTGTACTTTTACATAGGCTGCGTCCTGTGCCTATAAATAGATGAACAGTAACACCATACTGTTCACGCTGACTTGTATTCACTCGTGTGTCACACTTGGACTTTTGCCTTCTGCCAAGCCGAAGGTACAAATGTAATTCAATATTGTTCATATTCATTCATAACGATATAGAAAAGATATATTAATGATGTCATATAATTATTTATGTCATTTCTCATGTTTCATATGCTTCTTCTTCCATTAATACATACTGCTATGATGAAGGTACGCCCTTCATGACCTTCGTCTGAAGTTCATTATATCCCAAGGGAAATAATGCTTCGAAGGATGAAGGACTTTAACCATTAACATTTTGTGTTGCCTTGTTCTTAACTCATAGCATTTGAGAACAAGTCCCCAACATTGGCGCCCACCTCCGGTGAACTCATTCGACCACCTTCGGCAAGCCGTGACCTTCGTCATACTGCCGAAAAAACTTCTTCAAGGCTAGGGGCTGCACTGCAGCCACTGGACGTCAACCAGGATACACTGCGTGAGGCTCGAACTCAAAAGAGGAAGGCTACAAGTCCAATACCCCAGGAGGAGGAACTGGACCAGGAGATAAGGGATCTCGAAGCTATCCACCAGCAGGTCGAAAGGAAGAGAGAGAAGATGCTTCGTCTTTCCGATCTACAGAAGAAGATCGACGAAGCTGCTGAAGAAATATGTCATCTCACTCAAGATGACTAGGACCGAAGACCCCACAAAGAGAGCTTCATCAAGACAATTCTTACAATGATGATGATTGGTATGATGATTTCCATCATGAAAATTTTGCTTTTGATGATGCTTCTCCTCTATCAGCAGAACTGTAGGCTACCCCATGGCCCCCATCATACAAGCCACCTCAGCTCCCCATGTATGATGGGCACTTAGATCCAAAGCAATTCCTGATGAGTTACGAAGCAATTATATCTTCGTACGGGGGCAATACCATAGTCATGGCGAAGTCCTTCGTCATGGCAGTCCGAAGTGTGGCTCAGACATGGTACTCTTCTCTCAGGCTAGGGACAATCATGTCATGGCAGAAGCTTAAGGACATGCTGGTCACCAGCTTTCAAGGGTTTCAGATGAAGCCAGTCACTGCTCAGGCTTTGTTCCAGTGCACTCAAGACCATGAGGAGTACCTTTAGGCATATGTCTGAAGGTTCTTGCGCCTAAGAGCACAAGCGCCTACGGTGCCCAATGAAATCGTCATTCAGGCCATGATCAAGGGTCTTTGGCCAGGGCCTACGGCCCAATACTTCGCCAGAAAACTCCCCATACTCTGGAGAAGTTGCTTCAGAAAATGGATGAGTACATCTGGGCCGACAATGGCTTCCACCAAAGAAGGGAAGAAGCTTACCGATTTTCTGAGATGACTAGGGGCTTCGGAGGAAGAATCCACCCTAGGCATGTCAGATCAATCCACAACTCCAGTCAGAACAATGACAAAGGAGGCCAGTTTCAGAGGCCACAGCACAGCTCACAGTCTTAAGGATAGCAGCAAAGCTCCTTCAGACCACCAGCTCAAAGGGGCCGAGGCGGCAGGGGCTTCGGAGGAAGATATGGGGATCAGCCCAGGAAAATCTATTGCCTATTTTGTGGTGAGGACAAAGGCCACACTACAAAAACATGTCAGATCACCATTCAGAAGCAAAAAGAAATTGCTGAAGCAGAAGCCCGGCAGAATCAGCCGAAGCAGGTCCTACACATTGCTTCGTGCCACTCTCCTTACATACCAGAATATGTGGGCAATCAACCTGCAGCTTTTGTTGCTTCGGCAAGCCATTCACAAGCTTCCTAGCCTCAGCTTCCACCGCCACCGCCATTGCAACTTGCTTATACCCGAAGCCAGCAACCAGAAGGGCGTCAACACTCCCAACAACAACGTGACTTTAGGGAGGAGTCTGAAGCTCGTACAGTCAACAACACTGTACTAGAATCAAAGCACATATATTGAGCAATATCCTGCCTCTGAAACACTTTTATTTTCTATGCCATTTTTGCTTTCTATATAAAGAACAAGCAATGAAAACTTAGTTTTAATTTCTTGAAATGATTCTGCCTCTACCAGAATGAAATATATCTTCTTCACAGATTTACGAAGCTCAAAAGTCGTTCCTAAGGGAATGCAGAGCCAAAATTGACGAAGCTACAAAAAGTCATTCCTAAGGGAGCGCAGCGTAAGTCCTTTGCTCAAAAGTCGTTCCTAAGGGAATGCAGAGCCAAAATTGACGAATCTACAAAAAGTCGTTCCTAAGGGAGTGCAGCGTAAGTTTTCTGCTCAAAAGTCATTCCAAAGGGAATGCAGAGCCAAATACCGCCGAAATATAAGGCGAAGAAGTTCAAAAGTCATTCCTAAGGGGATGCAGAACTTATACCGCCGAAATAGAAGGCAAAGAAGTTCAAAAGACGTTCCTAAGGGGATGCAGAACTTATATCACCGAAATAGAAGGTGAAGAAGCTGAAAAGACGCTCCTAAGGGGATGCAGAGCTTGTGTGTTCCAGTGTGGGTGTGTGGCTATATATCTTCGACATCCTTATCATTTTGCATCATATCATCACATCATTTCGCATAGCATTACATCATACATCATACTGCATTACCGGCACAAGAATTGAATACGAAGCCAATCTTCGGCAAATGCTTTGTCAAAATGAGAATGCGCTAAGGCACGAAGTAAGCTTCGGAAAATACAGTTTTATCAGGCTTGTCATAAGAAGGGATCTCTTTCTTTACGAAGTATGAAAAGAAGGGAAGGTGTTTTTTCGCCAAAAGCTCAAAAACGGTATGTGTGTAAATTTCATGCATCGCAAAGAAATAAATTACAATAATTTACATATTCGATCCAATGTTACATACATCAAATGTTACATAGTTTCATTACAAAAGAGGTCTAATCTCCCTTCATTAGTTCTATACATCAAGCTTTTCAAAATGATTATTACAATAAAACCAATTCCTCTCTAAGTACTTTCTCTGCAACTTCGTTCAGTAATTTGTTGACAACTTCGTTGATAATGGATTCAGCCATGTTTATGATGTCCAATGATTCCTTCATCTCTGGATCAGCTAAGGGATCGAACGGCTCCAGCGGTGGGGATAGTTCAGCTGAAGTAGCAAGTACTGAAGCTAAATAATTAAGGAACAGTACCTATACGCCTTTCGCGTTCTGCAGCTTCTTCAGCTCGCTTTGCTTCTGCCCGGGCATCGTGGGTGTCTTTTTCACTCTTTTTTATAATCTCGTGGGCCAGCTCTCGGCCACCGTTCACCCAGACATCGTTATAAAACTTCCTGCCCATTAAAGTTGCCTCGGCTGAAGGATCCTTCGTATCTTCTATGGAGAAGGCAGCTTCGGCCTGAGCTATGGCCTTAACGTGATCACATCCGGTCTTCTCCAGAATAGCTGAGATCCCCCGCGCACCAGAAAACATGCAAATGTCCCCGCGATCACTCAAAATTTCTTCGAAGGCTTCGGCTTCTCCATTTATCCATTCAACAACGCCTTCGGGGTCGCCTCGTATGAAGTTTTCCTCAGCAGAATAGGCGCCCACTTTAGCGAAGCTAGTTTTTAACTTCTTTACGCAATCCAAGGATTTTTCAAAACACCTTTTCTTAGATTCGCGAAGTTCTTCAACATTTTTATCTAGCCTAATTTTCCAATATTCACTGATTTCTTGATTAGCCTGTGCAAGCGCGCAGTTTTCCTTAGCTTTGGCCAATTACCTCCGAAGGTCTTCAATTTCGTTTTTCTAGGCTTTGGCCTGAGCTTTGTAATTAGCTTCGTCCTTCTTTACTTTGTTCACCAATGAAATCAAAATTTTATCTTTTTCCAAGCCTTCGTTTCTCAACTCAATCACCTCTGAATAAAGGTTGTTGAGTGCTATGGTACAACCCTCATCTTCAGCATTCTTTTGTGCCCTCAAGGCATTACTAAGAATTAAGCCCTGCAAAAGAAGAAAGAGTTGAGTATGACAATAAAATACTTTGCTTCTAACTTCGAAGTCAACTTTTATACCTTTATGCTATTATACGCGAGGCTATCAGCAAGTTCATCTTTCGATAGAACCGAAAGACCTTCTTCCAGTTTCGGAAATCCCATATTCCTAGCTATCTCCCGGCACACGGATATTTCTTTGTTATCCGGGAGACAGTACAGGAAATCATCTTCGTCGGTACCATTGAACACTAAGGCCCCTTTTGGATATTTCAGTCTTCGGGTATAGTGTTTGGCCTCCAAGATTTCTTCCTCGGATAATTTCTTCCCCGAAGCATGTCGAATAATGTAGTCAACATCTTCGTTCGGACCCTCGGGAGCAGGAGCTTCGGTCTTTTCTGGTGCAATATGCCCTGCTGTTTTGACCTCAGGCGTGGTAGGCTTCGTCTCGATGGGCACTAAAGGCCCAGCTTCGGCTTCGCCCTAAACTCTCGTAGCTTCAACAATTTTCTTAGGAGCAGGGCTTATGGCCTTCGTAGTCTCTATAACAGCGTCTAATACGCTGGCCATCCTCCTCCTCTTGGGAGTTGCGGCAGGAATTTTTTGCATCTTTGGCAAATCCGCCTCTGTCGGTGGGCTCAAAATTTCTGGTGTTTTTATCACCTTTTCCATCTCTGGCTCTTTAGCCCTATCGTTGCTAGCTTTGGCTGGCCCGACTGCAGGCACCTTCGGCACTACAATTGGCTCTTCAGTACTCTACACAATCGGAGCACCTCGCTTTGCTTCGGCAGCTAAAGAGGTCCCCGCGCCAAATTTAGGCACCACGGCCGGTTCATTGTAACGTGGCCGGTGGGTCAGAACCTTCATCTTTTTGCCCTTCGGCTCGGCTGCAATGGCTGAAGCGACAGTCTTTCTCTTTTTCTCTTGTCGTAATAGCGAGTAATGGTAATCAGGGTATACGAAGCCAATAGCATCAAATACCTTGTTCAATCTTTTCTTGCCTCGACCCCGAAAGCTGCAGATAAAGCATTATCTTCGGCCTTGGAGTATGCCCCAAGTAGCTCATCGCTGGTAGCTTCGATACATTTCAACCAGTCATCGTCTGGCTCATCAAACTTTCCCTAAATCTGAAAGTATACTTTAGTCGGACCAGACCACCCACACTGGAATCGGCGGTAGTCTCCTTCGGCATATCCCAGCTCTCCACAAGTGGCCATAACCTGAAGGCTATATGCTCTTGAATCAAATCCCTCGTGCCAATGAAGGCACACACAGTGCTGAAGGCCTTCTGACAGGCTTCAACATCGCCATCAATGTCCACCTTCGACCTTCGGAGGCCGAAGCGAGACCAGATGGGGCGCTGAATGATTCCTTTGATGTCTTCCCTTGCTTTTGAATAATTTTTAACGTAAAGCCACTCCTCCATCCAGGCCCTGGGCCATCTTTTACGGAATGTTGGCACTGGGTGGCTTGCATTGGGGCAAGCAATAAATCCATAACAACCAAAGTTCTTGTGATACTGTTCCTTGCCAGTAGCCTTCATCTCATATAAAAGCTCGTGCATACTGCTGAAGCACTTCGCGCTTGGCTCTAGCCCCTGACTCCTTACAGCCTAGACAAAAATCCCCATCCTAATTATAGCTTCGGGGGTAATCTGATGAAGGAAGATCTGGTATATCTTCAGTACTTCAACCACAAACTTGCTCAGCGGGAACCGAAGACCTGCCTTTAAGAAGCTTCAGTATATCACAACTTCGTTTTCCTTCAGAGCAGGGGCAGTACTGTCTCCTCCAACTATGATAATAGATATGTCGCGAAAATACCTCCCCCTCATGGCATCAATATGACTCTGCTTGATAGTCGATTTTCCGAAGATAGTATGGCTTGGGCGCCACGGTCGATCCTCAAAATCTTCATCACCACTTTCTACGTCATAACTATCACTGTCATCAGAATCTTCGGATAAACCCTCCATGATCTTCTTAGTAATCTTCTCTGTATTTGTTTTTGCCATGGACTCAATAAATCCAGCAATGAAAGGATCTGCTGCTTTTTCTCTTCAAACAGCTTCGTCTCCTCGGTCGTTTTCTTCTCTTTAGTCATCTTCTTCTCTCCACTCATCTTCTTTTTAAATTTGGATCAAACATGTCTTTAAGCCGAAGCTCTAAAACTCAAAAATCAGACAAGAGCTAATGAGCAAGAGCTGAAAGTTTGAGAAAATAACGCAAATGGCAGAAATGGTGTATCAAATCATGCCGTTATGGTTCATATTTATACGCCCAGTGCTCTGCAACTTGGTGGACCCTGTTTGTCATTGACTGTTGCTATTCTAGCAAAGGGAAGGTGTTTTTTGGACCTTTGGCTTAAGGCCTTCGTTCACGTCGTAGTCTAAATTCATTGTTATAACAAATTAATACTGTCGGGGACTATAATTAGGGGTACCCCCAATGCTCCTTAATCCGGCTGGAAAACATCTTCAAAATAAATCATAAACGACCGATAAAGTGTGGGCTTCGTCTATCAAGGGACGCGACCTCATCCGAGCCCAGCCTCGGGCAAGGACAGTAGTCCCGGACGAATTCACGCCTTGCCCGAGGGTCCCCTCAGTCAGCAGACGCACCCTCGGCTCGCCCGAAGCACAGCTCGGGCAGGCTTTGTCGAGCAGCGACCTTGTCCGAATCGCCTTACCAACTGACCGTATCGCATGCGCATTTAATGCGGGGATCACCTGACACCTTATCCTGACACGCGTGCCTCAGTCGGCAAGGTCGAAGTGACCATAGTCACTTCGCCCCCTTTACTGACTGTTCTGACAGGAAAACAGCGTTGTTCACCCCGCTCCGGCAACTGTGCCAGCTATCAGGGAAGGGCCGACAACATCAAGTCACGACCTCCCCCGAGTTCAGCCTCGGGCGCAACAGGGAGCTCCGCCTCACCCGACCCCAGGCCTCGACCCAAGCTTCGGCCTCGGGAGAAGGTCTCCGCCTCGCCTGACCCTGGGCCTCGGCCTCAACCTCGGCCTCTGGAGAAGGTCTCCGCCTCGCCCGACCCTGGGCCTCGGCCTCAACCTCGGCCTCGGGAGAAGGTCTCCGCCTCGCCCGACCCTGGGCCTCGGCCTCGGCCTCGGAGGAGTCGCCGCCTCGCCCGACCTTGGCCTCGTATCAGCTACGCTACTGGGGATCCATCATTGCCCTACCCTTAGCTAGCCGCCTCAGGCTATGAAGGAACAAGACCGGTGTCCCATCTAAGTTACTCCGGTAACAGGTAATGATGGTTCCCCGCGTGCGCCCATGACGTCGGCTGCTCTCAACCCCCTACGGAAGCAAGGAAACGTCAGCAGGATCCATGCCGCACCATCAGCTATGCTACTACAGGGCTCAAGGCACTTCTCCGACGGCCACGTTATTACCTCTACAGGGCTCAAGGCACTCCTCGGACGGCCATGTCGATACATCTACAGGGCTCAAGGCGCTCCCTCGACGGCCACGTTATTATCTGTACAGGGCTCAGGGCACTTCCCTGCCAGCCATGTTAGCTCCAAGCTACACCCCCATTGTACAGCTAGGCATCTCCTTATGTTTATAAAAGGGGGTGTCCAGGGCCCCACGGGGAGGGGGAAGAAAAAAAGGGGGAGAGAAGGGGGGAAAAGGGACGAACGTGCAGCGTACAAACACATGGATGCACGACGCTGATGAGCGGAGGCAGGCAGAGTAGGAGAGACGCGGCGGAGGCAGCCCCAGATGGCTCGCCACAAGGCCGAACCCTCTCCTTCTCTCTCTCGCTCTCGCTCTCACTCTCCCGCAACGCTTGTAACCCCTACTGCAAGCGCCCCCTGGTGCAGGATAATATAAGCCTCATCCCATCGCTTGTGTTCCATCTTGCATCAACCCATCTGGACAGGGGCACGTGGCACTAAAATTCACTAGTCGGTCCGGCTGAGGGCCCCCGGGTCCGAAACACCGACAGTTGGCGCGCCAGGTAAGGGCTCGCTACGTGTTAACGAATACTTTCCCGTTGAGTTCCAGATGGGTAGCTTTCAGCAGCCTCTTCAGCCCGGGACGATGCTCCGCTTCTGAAGTCTCGAGTTCATGTCCCTCGACGGCAGCTACGACATGGTACTGCTCCCTCCGCAGCATGACAACAACGACGGTCGACGGCTCGCTCGGCGGAGGCGAACTCGACGACGGCATCTCCCCGCGGCAGAAGAGGAACACCCGGGTTTACCCCGCCACCCTCCTCGCCGGAAAGCGTATCCTACCCCTCGGACAGATTGACTTACTCGTCTGCTTCGGAACTCCCTCCAACTTCCAAAAGGAAACCCTCCCCTTCGAGGTAGTTGGGTTCCGAGGGACCTATCACGCGATGCTGGGAAGACCATGCTACGCCAAGTTCATGGCCATCCCCAACTACACTTACCTCAAGCTCAAGATGCCTGGCCCCAAGGGAGTCATCACCGTCGGGCCCACGTACCGCCACGCTTACGAGTGCGATGAGGAATGCATGGAGTACGCCGAGGCCCTCGCCGATTCCGAAGCTCTCATCGCCGACATGGATTGCCTCTCCAAGGAGGCGTCCGACGTGAAGCGGCACGCCGGCAACTTCGAGCCGGCCGAGGCAGTTAAGTCTGTCTCTCTCGACCCTAGCAACGACGCCAGCAGGAAAGTCAGGATTGGCTCCGAGCTCGACCCCAAATAGGAAGCAGTGCTCGTCGACTTTCTCCGCAAAAACACCGAAGTTTTCGCGTGGAGTCCCTCAGACATGCCGGGCATACCGAGGGATGTCGCCGAGCACTCACTGGACATCCGAGCTAGAGCCCGACCCGTCAAGCAGTCCCTGCGCCGTTTTGATGAAGAAAAGCGCAGAGCCATAGGCGAGGAGGTCCACAAACTGATGGCTGCAGGGTTCATCAAAGAGGTATTCCATCTCGAATGGTTAGCTAACTCTGTGCTTGTGAAGAAAAAAGGGTGGGAAATGGAGGATGTGCGTAGACTACACTGGTCTGAACAAAGCATGTCCGAAGGTTCCCTACCCTCTGCCTCGCATCGATCAAATTGTGGACTCCACTGCTGGGTGCGAAACCCTGTCATTCCTCGATGCCTACTCGGGCTATCACCAAATCAAGATGAAAGAGTCTAACTAGCTCGCGACTTCTTTCATCACACCTTTTGGCATGTATTGTTATACTACAATGCCATTTGGCTTGAGGAATGCAGGTGCCACCTACCAGAGGTGCATGAACCATGTGTTCGGAGAACACATCGGTAGAACGGTCGAGGCTTACGTCGATGACATCGTCGTCAAAACAAGGAAAGCCTCCGACCTCCTCTCTGACCTTGAGGTAACATTCAGTTGCCTCAAAGCGAAGAGCGTAAAACTCAACCCTGAGAAGTGTGTCTTTGGAGTCCCCCAAGGCATGCTTTTAGGGTTCATCATCTCCGAACGAGGAATCGAAGCCAACCCAGAGAAAATCGCGGCCATCACCAACATGGGGCCATCAAAGATTTGAAAGGAGTACAAAGGGTCATGGGATGCCTTGCGGCTCTAAGAAGGGATTGCCCTTGTACCGCCTCTTAAGGAAGGCCGAGCGCTTCACTTGGACCC
Organism: Zea luxurians; assembly: GCA_029449295.1. Taxonomy (NCBI): domain Eukaryota; kingdom Viridiplantae; phylum Streptophyta; class Magnoliopsida; order Poales; family Poaceae; genus Zea; species Zea luxurians. The sequence continues at coordinate 92,556,479 of JAOPSE010000010.1, read as the reverse complement.
CCGAGGCCGAGGAAGCCCTCGGAAACTTAAAGGCGCTCCTTACAAATGCACCCATCTTGGTGCCCCTGCTGCGGGAGAAGCCCTCTTGATCTACGTAGCCGCAACCACTCAGGTGGTCAGCGCCACGATCGTAGTCGAGAGACGGGAAGAAGGGCATGCACTGCTCGTCCAGAGGCCAGTCTACTTCATCAGCGAAGTGCTATCCGAGACCAAAGTCCGCTACCCACAAATCCAGAAGCTACTGTATGTAGTGATTCTGACACGGCGGAAGCTGCGACACTACTTCGAGTCTCATCCGGTTACTGCGGTGTCATCTTTCCCCCTGGGAGAAATCATCCAGAGCCGAGAGGCCTCGGGTAGGATTGCAAAATGGGCAGTGGAACTCATGGGCGAAACACTTTCATTTGCCCCTCGGAAGGCCATAAAATCCCAAGTCTTGGCCGACTTCCTGGCTGAATGGACTGACACCCAGTTGCCGACGGCCCCAATATAGCCTGAACTTTGGACCATGTACTTTGACGGGTCGCTGATGAAAACAGGAGCAGGTGCTGGCTTGCTCTTCATTTCACCCCTCAGGAAACATGTGCGCTACGTACTGCGCCTCCATTTTCCGGTGTCAAACAACATGGCCGAGTACGAGGCCTTGGTTAATGGCCTACGCATCGCTGTCGAGCTAGGGGTTCGGCGCCTCGACGCTCGTGGCGACTTGCAGCTCGTCATTGACCAGGTCATGAAGAACTCCCACTGCCGCGACCAAAAAATGGAGGCCTACTGCGACGAAGTTCGGCGCTTGGAAGACAAGTTCTACGGGCTGGAACTCAACCATGTTGCTCGACAGTACAATGAGACTGCGGATGAGCTGGCAAAAATAGCCTCGGGGCGAACCACAGTTCCCCCGGACGTCTTCTCCAAGGACATATATCAACCATCCGTCAAACTCAACAACGCGCCTGAGCCCGAGGAGGCCTCGGCCGCCGAGGGTGAGGCCCTACGTGTTGAGGGGGAGCGGAATGGGGTCACACCAGTTTCGAACTGGCAGACCCCGTACCTAGAATATCTCCTCCAAGGAGAGCTGCCCCTCGACAAGGCCGAAGCTCGGCGGCTGGCTCGGCGCGCCAAGTCATTCGTTTTGCTGGGTGATGAAAAGGAGCTGTACCACCGTAGCCCCTCAGGCATTCTCCAACGATGCATATCCATTGCCGAAGGACAAGAGCTGTTACAAGAAATACACTCGGGGACTTGTGGTCACCATGCAGCACCTCGAGCCCTCGTGGGAAACGCTTTCCGACAAGGTTTCTACTGGCCAACCGCAGTGGTCGACGCCACTAGGATTGTATGCTCCTGCCGAGGGTGTCAATTCTACGCAAGACAGACGCACCTGCCCGCTCAAGCCCTGCAAACAATACCCATCACTTGGCCATTTGCCGTGTGGGGTTTGGACCTCGTCGGTCCCTTGCAGAAGGCACCCGGGGGCTTCAAGCACCGGCTGGTCGCTATCGATAAATTCTCCAAGTGGATCGAGGTCCGACCCTTAACCAGCATCAGGTCCGAGCAGGCGGTGGCATTCTTCACAAATATCATCTATCGCTTTGGGGTCCCGAACTCAATCATCACCGACAATGGCACGCAGTTCACTGGGAAAAGTTCCTGGACTTCTGCGAGGACCACCACATCCGTGTGGACTGGGCCGCCGTAGCGCACCCAATGACGAATGAGCAGGTGGAACACGCCAACGATATGATTTTGCAGGGACTAAAGCCGAGGATCTACAACGACCTCAATAAGTTCGGCAAGTGGTGGATAAAAGAGCTACCCTCGGTGGTTTGGAGTCTGAGGACGACGCCGAGCCGGGCCACGGGTTTCTCGCCGTTTTTCCTAGTCTATGGGGCCGAGGCCATCTTACCCATGGACTTGGAAAACGGTTCCCCGAGGACAAAGGCTTACGACGACCAAAGCAACCAGACCAGCCGAGAGGATTCGCTGGACTAGCTAGAAGAGGCTCGGGACGTGGCCTTACTACACTCGGCGTGGTATCAGTAGTATTTGCGACGCTACCACGCCCGAAGGGTTCGGCCCCGAGACTTCCAAGTGGGAGACTTGGTACTTCGGCTACGGCAAGATGCCCAAGGGCACCACAAACTTACCCCTCCCTAGGAAGGGCCATTCATCATCGCTAAGATTTTGAAGCCCGGGACATACAAGCTGGCCAACGATCAAGGCGATGTCTACAGCAACGCTTGGAACATCGAACAGCTACATCGCTTTTACCCTTAAAATGTTTCAAGTCGTTTGTGTATCTCGCTTTCTTTACATGCGTAAATAAAGTCTAACCATCAAGGAAGGATCATCCTCTGCGTCAAAATTTTCCTTGGGGGCTAGAAGGGGGAACCCCCTCTGCGTCAAAATTTTCCCCGGAAAAGTCTTTCGCCAAAACGTCTTTCGTGCATTTCGACTGTGTCGATAACAGAATCCTAAAAACGAGCAAGAGAGACCATAAGCGGCAAGGCCGACCGAGCCGAGGGACTCCTACGCCTCCGGGATATAGATACCTCACTCATCACCTTCCGCGAAAAGGTAGCTCACGCTCGGATAAGCAATTCTGCTACCGAACAAGTCCTAACGCTCGAAAACTTTTCTGCCAGAACGACTTTCGTGCCCTTTCGACTGCGTCGCTAACAGAATCCTAAAAACGATGGGAGAACACGTAAGCAGCAAGGCCGACCGAGCCGAGGGACTCCTACGCCTCCGGGATACGGATACCTCACTCGTCACCTTCCGCGAAAAGTGACTCACGCTCGGATAAGCGATTCTGCTACCGAACAAGTCCAAACGCACGAAACAAGAGGAAAGAAAATGCAGCTTTATAATCCGACGATTAAAATGTTTAGGCCTCAGCGGTCGCAAAAAAACATACGCATACTTCAAGCAAATTGTTCCTGCAGGCTTAGACATCGGCAGGGGGAGGAGCAGAACGCTCGGCGTCATTTCCACCCTCGGTAGAATCTGGCCCGGCCTCGGACGGCGACACGGGCGAAAGGACCTCCACCTCAAAGGAGGAAGCCAGCGCCGCGCTTGGGCCCTCGACAACCGCGTCAAGCCTCTGGACCTCGGCTAAGGCAGCCTCCTCTTCGTCGGGTAAGCAGTACCCCTCGCTGACCCGCTCCAGATCCACGTTGTAGTGGGAAGTGAGCACGGCGAAGGCCCGCCTAACGTCGTGGTGCAGCGCCCCGCGGAGTTTGTTGCGCACATGGCCGCCCAAGGCCCGTAGATGACTCTAGGGGGAGCTACCTGAGGGGACGCCATCGAGGCCAAAGGCCTGGCAGAAAGCCGAGATGGCCTCAGACATGGCCACGCGCTCGGCCTCCTTCTGCTTAGCCGCCTCGGCAAGCGCCTTGCAGTTCCTGATGGACTCGCTAAGAGCCGTCTCGAACCCTGCAGACAGCCGGGCAACGTTCTTCAGACACAAGGTGAAGAATGGGGACAGAAGCAAAGTCACAGAGCAGGCAAAACATACCTTCGACCCAGACACGCTGTTGTGAGACCATGGCTCGGGCAGATCGGGCAGACCCGACGACCACGGCCAGACTCTCCGCAAGGGTCCCGATTTGGGCAGTCGCCTCGGAGTCTAGAGAAGGGAGGAACCCCCTCTGCGCCGAAAACTTTCCTCGCAAAAGTTTTCTGCCAAAACGACTTTCGTGCATTTCGACTATGTCAGTAGCGGAGTCCCAAAAACGAGCGACTGAGACCTTGAACGGCAAGGCCGACCGAGCCGAGGGACTCCTACGCCTCCGGAATACGGAAACCTCACTCGTCAGCTTCCAGGAAAGGTGGCTCACGCTCGGATAAGTGATTCTGCTACCGACGAACAAGTCTTAATGCTCAAAACAAGAGGAAAGAAACACGGCTTTATACCCAAATGTTCAGGCCTCAGCAGCCACAAAGAACAAACACACGTGCTTGGCATAACTATGCTACGTAGATGTCGGCAGCACCCTCGGTGGCTTTCCCGACCTACTGCAAATATCTCAGTACTTGGGGCAATTACATTTTGCTCTTACTTTCCCTTACAAACAGGACTCCAGGTCCATTCCTGCAGGAATAAACAACCTCCACACCAGAAAGCCTGTGGGATAACGGGCTCCAAGCAGCTCGCCGGCGACCACTGCGCCAGCAGCGCGACAACGACCTCTGCCTCGAGCGGCTAAACAACAGCAGCGATGGCCTCAGGGCAAACACTACTGCTGTAAAGCCCTCGTTCATGTCCCCTCACGGGGGACGAGAACCAGCCATTAAAGCCAAAAAGCTGGAGGTCCGGAGCGCAGGTGGCACTAACAGTCTCGTCGGTGGAGACAACCGCTGCGGTGGGAAGCCTCACCAGCGGCGGCCACCACTTCAGCACCGGTGACAGCAGCCACCTGCGCACGGCACGACCATCGCCCGGATGGAGGACGGACAGCTGCACCCTGGCCAGGCAGCAGCAGTTTGCCTTCCCCCGCATGGCTGGAGGACGCCTCGTCCGCAGGGATGGAGGATGCCCTTCTCCCCCGAATGCTGGAGGAAGAAGCGGGTCACTGACCCACGCAGAGACGGGCCCCGACCCGGTGCGCCCCCCTCCCCAGCACGGATGATGAACATCCTTGAAGCTGAGGGCGGGGCAGAGGCCGCAGCCCAGCTTGCTTCTCCCCACCACAAGGCTGGTGATCATCCTTACGGATGACCATTGGTGAGGGAATGCAGCCGGGCTGCATGATGAAATCCTTGAAGTCAAGCGATGACTGGAGAGCGCCAACCCCCATGGGGTCACGCTCCTCCAACAGCAGCAAGAAGAAGGCAACGCGGGTGCACCCCATCTAGGGGCTCGGAAGGTGGAAGGGCACGATGGATGCGAGTAGTGTGAAGGCATGGCTACCCCCAGGGGGTTGGTCCCTTTTTAAAGGCAGATCTCCTCACTCGCACCCCAAGCGTCACGGGCAAAGTCTCCACCGACGTGCTCCAGGGTTCCCACCCCACAACACAGGGGCTGGGTCCCACACGTCATGCGAAGCTGACCCGAAACGCGAAGAAGGCGAACCGCCGCACACAAAGCATGTAACCGCCCTGCGGTTATAAGCATTCCACCATCCTCGCCGAGACCAGCGGTCGAAAGGGCGGACCACCACGCGGGAAGCATGCAACCGCACCACGGTTGTGCACCCTTTCAGCTTTCGTCGCGTCCGGTGGTCCAGCATGGAGGTCTGGGCCCACATGTCATGTAACCGACGCGACGGATACTATGTGCAAGGAAACCGCACCACCACCTGCGCCAACGCTGCGCCTTCTCGACTGCAGATCCGACGCAGCAACTTAAGGCAGCCCTGCGCGTGACCCAACAAGTGCCCATTAAGTGCGGCGATCACGGGCCACTCGGCTGCAGAGATAGGCACAACGGTCGATATGATCAGAGGCGGGCCAGCAGTAATTACAGCAACATGTGTGCGGAAGCAGCAGTCCAATCACCTACAGGTTCGCACCCTCTCCCACAGCATAAAAAACGACGCACCCGTGTTCCGTTCCTCGAACGACTCACGCACGCTCAACATACGCCCCGTGAATCGCCCGTCCCGTCGCATTAACTCCTTGGCAGGGCAAGCGACGCCTCCGGCAGGTGAAGCGGGCGTCGTTTCGTCTCCGTCATGATGGCCGTGTCAAAAAAGGTGTGCCACCTTATTTAAATTTATATCCTTTTCCTTTTCCTCTCTCTCTCTTGCCATAGGGACCGGGAAAGGGGATATTGCGAAAAGGATCCTTCTCGGCGAAGGAAACAGGCCCCGAGCCCTGTTACTGATCAGGGGTTCGAAGGTTGCGCCCTCCGGGGTTCGACAACCGCCCTAGAGCACTCAGGCTCCGAGCCCTTTACTGATCAGGGGTTCGGCTGGCCCCTCGGAAGGGTTCGACAGCCGCCCCAGAGCACACAGAGTCAGGGATGACCATGGGTACATCCGTTACATGGCCGAGGCTCGGGCTACGCTCCCGAGGTACCCTAGGACATTTCCGAGACCAGCGGGAACGATTTGTAACGGAATCCCACCGGAGGGAGGCATCGAGCCCTCGGACCCTATCGAATGGATCCGGGTCCAGCAAATCACCTGTAGGTACTTTTGGAGCGCACCTCTGGACCACTAGCCGACCCTTAGCGAACGGGGCTCGGGTGTCTACTCGGATCACCCGTTAGCAGCTCACCAGAAACACCATGTTCAGTGCCCCCGGGGGTAACATGGAGCTTTCCCCCTTCCTCCTTGCGAAAAGGCGACGAAGGGGCGTATAATAAAAGTCGAGACGGTCCTTGATCGTCCTCTTGCTCCATGCAGAGGCTCGGGGGCTGCTCTTGCACCAGGCTACAGCCAAACCGTTGACCACGTCAACAAACCAGCTTGAAAACTTGGAGCATGACCGGGCACCCGGGCTGCGGCCGGGCCGCATGAGGGAACGACAAGGCTGACCGAGGCATCACAAGAAGGATTAAGACCTCAGAGGAGTCAAACCACTCCTCCGAGGCCTTGGGGGCTACACCCGGTGGGTGCGCTCGCGCGCACCCACCAGAACAAAGCATAACCGAGAAGGGCCGGTCCCCTTGCGAAAAATCCGGCAGAACCTCCAAGAGAGTACCTACACTCCCTTCGAGGCTCGGGGGCTACTGTCAGGGACCGTAATTAGGGGTACCCCCAATGCTCCTTAATTTGGCTGGAAAATATCTTCAGAACAAATCATAAACGATCGATAAAGCGCGGGCTTCGTCTATCAAGGGACGCGACCTCATCCGAGCCCAGCCTCGGGCAAGGACAGTAGTCCCGGACGAATTCACGCCTCGCCCGAGGGTCCCCTCAGTCAGCAGACGCACCCTCGGCTCGCCCGAAGCACAGCTCGGGCAGGCTTTGTCGTGCAGTGACCTCATCCGAATCGCCTTACCAACCGACCGTATCGCATGCGCATTTAATGCGGGGATCACCTAACACCTTATCCGGACATGCGTGCCTCAGTCGGCAAGGTCGAAGTGACCGCAGTCACTTCGCCCCCTTTATTGACCGTACTAACAGGAAAACAGCGCTGTTCACCCCGCTCCGGCAATTGTGCCAGCTATCAGGGAAGGGCCGACAACAGCAAGTCACGACCTCCCCCGAGTTCGGCCTCGGGCGCAACAGGGAGCTCCACCTCGCCCGACCCCAGGCCTCGGCCCCAGCTTCGGCCTCGGGAGAAGGTCTCCGCCTCGCCCGACCCTGGGCCTCGGCCTCAACCTCAGCCTCGGGAGAAGGTCTCCGCCTCGCCCGACCCTGGGCCTCAGCCTCAACCTCGGCCTCGGGAGAAGGTCTCCGCCTCGCCCGACTCTGGGCCTCGGCCTCAGCCTCGGCCTTGGAGGAGTCGCCGCCTCGCTCAATCTCGGCCTCGTATCAGCTACGCTACTGGGGATCCATCATTGCCCTACCCTTAGCTAGCCACCTCAGGCTACGAAGGAACAAGACCGGTGTCCCATCTAAGTTACTCCGGTAACAGGTAATGATGGTTCCCCGCGTGTGCCCATGACGTCGGCTGCTCTCAGCCCCCTACGGAAGCAAGGAAACGTCAGCAGGATCTAGGCCGCACCATCAGCTATGCTACTACAAGGCTCAAGGCACTTCTCCGACGGCCACGTTATTACCTCTACAGGGCTCAAGGCACTCCTCCGACGGCCACGTCGGTACATCTACAGGGCTCAAGGCGCTCCCCCGACGGCCACGTTATTATCTGTACAGGGCTTAGGGCACTTCCCTGCCAGCCACGTTAGCTCCAAGCTACACCCCCATTGTATAGCTGGGCATCTCCTTGTGTCTATAAAAGGGGGTGTCCAGGGCCCCACGAGGGAGGGGGAAGAAAAAAGGGGGAGAGAAGGGGGAAAAGGGACGAACGTGCAACGTACAAACACACGGACGCACGACGCTGATGAGCGGAGGCATGCAGAGTAGGAGAGACGCGGCGGAGGCAGCCCCAGATGGCTCGCCTCAAGGCCGAACCCTCTCCTCTCTCTCTCGCTCTCGCTCTCCCGCAACGCTTGTAACCCCTACTGCAGGCGCCCCCTGGTGTAGGATAATATAAGCCTCATCCCATCGCTTGTGTTCCATCTTGCATCAACCCATCTGGACAGGGGCACGCGGCACTAAAATTCACTAGTCGGTCCGGCTGAGGGCCCCCCGGGTCCGAAACACCGACAAATACTACGAGGGGCTACTGTTGGGGGCCTTCGTCTTCCGAAGGTCCTCAAAAACATGATTAACAATGTTTCCCAAGTGTAATATATGTACAGGAACCTTCGGACATGGAATGAAGCTGTACATAATATGAAAAGTATGGTTGGGGCGAAGGTTGGACCAGCTCCGAAGCTATGCGCAAGGAAGCTTCGTCTCAGCAGCAGAAAAAGGAACCGACTTAAAGAGGAAAAGGCTATTTAGCCCTCGATAGATTGTCATTAAGTCAATAGTGAACATGAAGGGCATGATTGTATTTTTTTACACAGGCTGCGTCCTGTACCTATAAATAGATGAACAATAACACCATACTGTTCACGCTGACTTGTATTCACTCGTGCGTCACACTTGGACTTTTGCCTTCTGCCAAGCCGAAGGTTCAAATGTAATTCAATATTGTTCATATTCATTCATAACGACATAGAAAAGATATATTAATGATGTCATATAATTATTTATATCATTTCTCATGTTTCATATGCTTCTTCTTCCATTAATACATACTGCTATGATGAAGGTACGCCCTTCATGACCTTCGTCTGAAGTTCATTATATCCTAAGGGAAATAATGCTTCGAAGGACGAAGGACTTTAACCATTAACATTTGTGTTGCCTTGTTCTTAACTCATAGCATTTGAGAACAAGTCCCCAACACTTCGCAATTAATTTATCATTATCAATTTTAAGGCTAGAAAGTGAAGCATTCAATTTATCAATCTTAGCAATTAAAATATCATTTTCATTTCTAAGACTGACAATTGAATCATTACAAGCATTTAATTTTTCAACCTTAGCATTTAAACTAGTATTCTCAGTTCTAAGGTTAGAAATAGTGTCATGGCAAATGCTAAGCTCCTTAGTCAAGTTTTCATTTTTCTCTACTTCCTGAGCATAAGCATTTTTAACTTTAACATGCTTCTTATTTTCCTTAATAAGGAATTCCTCTTGGCTATCCAAAAGTTCATCCTTCTCATGAATGGCTCCTATCAATTCATTCAATTTTTCCTTTTGTTGCATGTTAAGGTTGGCAAAAAGTGTGAGTAAATCATCTACATCATCACTAGAGCTAGCCTCATCACTACATGTTGTATATTTGGTGGATGCTCCAAATTTTACCATCTTCTTTTTGCCGTCCTTCGCCATGAAGCACTTGTGGCCGACGTTGGGGAAGAGGAGGCCTTTGTTGACGGCAATGTTGGCGGCGTCCTAGTTGGTGGAGCTCTCATCAGAGTCCCATTCCTAACACACGTGGGCATCGCCGCCCTTCTTCTTCTTGTAGTACCTCTTCTTCTCCTTCTTCTTCCCCTTCTTGTCGTCGCCCCTGTCACTATCACTAGACATAGGACATTTAGCTATAAAATGACCAGGCTTACCACACTTGTAGCACACCCTCTTGGAACGGGGCTTGTAATCTTTCCCCTTCCTTTGCTTGAGGATTTGGCGAAAGCTCTTGATGATGAGCGCCATTTCCTCGTTGTCAAGCTTGGAGGCATCGATGGGGATCCTACTTGATGTAGACTCTTCTTTCTTCTCCTCTGTCGCCTTGAATGCGACGGGTTGCACCTCGGGTGTGGAGGTGCCGCCATGCTCCAAGTTGATGATTTGTTTGGAGCCTTTGATCATCAATTCAAAGCTCACAAACTTTCCTATAACCTCCTCGAAAGACATTAGCTTGTATCTAGGATCACCACGTATTAATTGAACTTGAGTAGGATTACGAAATACTGGTGATCTAAGAATAACCTTGACCATTTCATGGTCATAACATTTTGTGCTCCCAAGGTTGCTCACTTGGTTCACCAAGGTCTTGAGCCGGTTGTACATTGCTTGTGGCTCCTCTCCTTGGTTGAGGATGAATCGACTGAGCTCCCCCTCGATCGTCTCCCGCTTGGTGATCTTGGTCACCTCATCTCCTTCGTGCATGGTCTTAAGCACGTCCCAAATCTCCTTTGCGCTCTTCAACCCTTGCACTTTGTTACACTCCTCTCGACATAGAGAGGCGAGGAGTATAGTAGTGGCTTGGGAGTTGAAGTGCCGGATTTGGGTGACCTCGTCCGAGATGTAGCCCTCGTCCCACCACGATGGTACCTGCGCTCCAAATTCAACAATGTCCCATATGCTTGCGTGGAGTGAGGTTTGGTGATGCCTCATTTTATCACTCCACATACAATAGTCTTCACCATCAAAAACCGGTGGTTTGCCTAATGGAACGGAAAGTAGAGGAGCGCGCTTAGAGATACGGGGATATCGAAGTGGCATCTTACTATACTTCTTGCGCTCATGGAGCTTAGAAGTGATGGACTGCACGTCAGAGCCGAAGGTGGATGGTGATGAAGAGTTGGTCTTGTAGTAGACCACCTTCTTCATCTTCTTTTTCTTGTCGCCGCTCCGATGCGACTTGTGAGGAGGTGATCCCTCCTTGAGCTTGTTGCTGGACTCCCTCGATGGAGCCTTCCCGTGGCTTGTGGACTTGTCGCCGGTCATGATCTCCCTCTTGGTGTGATCTCCCGACATCACTTTGAGTGGTTAGACTCTAATGAAGTACCGGGCTCCGATACCAATTGAAAGTTGCCTAGAGGGGGGTGAATAGGCGAGATCTGAAGTTTATAACTTAAAGGACAAACTACAAGCCGGGGTTAGCGTTAGAATTAAAACCGAGTCCAAAAGAGAGGACAAAAAACAAATCAAAAGCAAATGAAGCGGATGACATGGTGATTTGTTTTACTGAGGTTCGGTTCTTGAAAACCTACTCCCCGTTGAGGTGGTCACAAAGACTAGGTCTCTTTCAACCCTTTCCCTCTCTCAAACGGTCACCTAGACTGAGTGAGCTTTCTCCTTAATCAAACGGGTCACTTAGACCCCACAAGGACCACTACAAACTTAGTGTCTCTTGCTTTGATTACAAGTCACTTAGAGAACAAGAATGAGGAAGAAGAAAGCGATCCAAGAACAAGAGCTCAAAGAACACGAGCAAAACACTCTCTCTAGTCGCTAGTTGTTTGGAGTGAATTTTGGACTTGGAGAGGCTTTGATTCTTTTAAATTGTGTCTTGTATTGATTACACTAGCTCTTGTATTGAATGAGATGTCTGAAAAACTTGGATACTTGGAGTGGTGATGGTTGGGGGTATTTATAGCCCTCAACCACCACATAGCCGTTGGGGAGGCTGTCTATCGATGGGCGCACCGGACAGTCCGGTGCGCCACCGGACACTGTCCGGTGCGCCAGCCACGTCACCCAACCGTTAGGGTTCTGAAGATTCTGACCGTTGGAGCGCTGACTTCATGTCGCACCGGACAGTCCGGTGCGGCACCGGACAAGTCCTGTTCACTATCCGATGCACCTCTGATGCCTGCTCTGACTTCTGCACGCACTGTTCACGCACTGTCCACACTTTTGCAGACGACCGTTGCGCTGTTAGCCGTTGCTCCGCTTGGTGCACCGGACAGTCCGGGGGCACACCGGACAGTCCGGTGAATTATAGTGGAGCGGCGCCTGAGAAACCCGAAGGTGAAGAGTTCAGACTGTATGGCCCCTGGTGCACCGGACAGTCCAGTGCACCAAACCAGGGTTCTCTTCGGTTTCTTTTGCTCCTCTCTTTTGAACCCTAACTTGATCTTTTTATTGGTTTGTGTTGAACCTTTATGCACCTGTAGAATACAGAATCTAGAGCAAACTAGTTAGTCCAATATTTGTGTTGGGCATTCAACCACCAAAATCATTTATAGGAAAAGGTTTGAGATGAGTAGGATAGGTTTAGTGTTCTAAGTAATTGGCTGATAAGTGATGTTGATATTAATCGCGCTAAAGATGTGTTTGTTGGAGTCGATGACATGCTATACTAATCATTAAATTTTATATTTCATTGTAGCAATGACTGCAATTTGCTGATTGATATATAGGAATATATCTAGATTATTATGTCGTTATTGCGATAGGCTTACGTCTAGGGTTGGTAGAATGTTTATGGAAAAAACGATAGTCTTGCAGCTTATGCGCTTGCTCCTGCTAGTTTATCCTCACACAAGGGTGTTTAGAGTTAGGCTAGAAGATGCTTTGTGTTTGTATGCTGGGCATTAGTTTTAAATGACTTGTTTATGTAAAGAGTGCATTTGGGTTGGTTATATGAAAGATGAATTAGTAAGTTCAGTCGGTGCCACTTGTGCTTATATTGAGTTTCTACCATTAGAGGTTATTTAGTCTAGATATTCCTCCTTATGTTCATTTATATGCATTATACGTTTCATTTAGGTATGATAATTGATCGCGTGATGCAGAAGATGACCCCAAGTCGACCCCAAGATAATGCAGAGATTGGACATCTCCGCAAGACGACATCGTCCGTCGAACCAACCTAGAGATGGATAAACTAAACCAGTATCTGAACAAAAGCTGATCGCCAAGTGGACGTCACCTAACAAACACTAACATAGTGTTTATTCCAGGCAAGCCCCGGTGCATTTGCCACCTCCTTGATGTTTTCAAATCTTTATCACCTTGTTTGATGCATTAGGAGATAGGAGTTGTGTGCTAAACAATTGATGCATTTCCTTCCTTAAAAAATGATTACCCTTCCTTGATACCCTTTTTGAAAAGAATTTTATGATGCTTAGCCTTGCTTTAGCAAACAAAAATGTTTTGTTTTAAAACAAAAAGTGATGCTTCAGATTGGATGGGAATGTTTTCAATAAGAAAATACTTATGATGGTGAATCCGTGAAAGGCCTTGATGGGTTCAACATCAGAAAAGATGTACCTCTGCCAGGTACCAAACTTTGGGTTGAAAATAATAAAGCTGAGACCGAGCAGTTGACTTACATGAGAAGGGAGTCTCGGTGTTGTGTCTCCGTCTGAGTTGATTAAGGACCGTGTCGATGTGGGCCTGCTGACCGAGGACCCTTTAAGTGGTCACATGCCTTGTTGTGGGTAAGCTTTGCCTTGGGCAGACTAATACCAGAAAGGCCAACACGCAATGGGAGTGGAGAGATGGCGAGAGTAGTGTGTACCCTCCGTGGCAAGAGGCTAGACGGTGGTGTATTTGTGCTCTCGGTTGGCGTGAACCCGGTCTGGTCTTAAGAAACCCGGTGGCGAGTTGACATATGCAAGGGTTAAGTGCTTCATATGTCGTGTGATTGGAGATCCTCAGCTGAGTATTAATCGATTCAGATCGCCATTACTTCTCAGATATGAAGACTTGGTCACTAACTTACAAGTAGCAATCTAGTGAACTGATGGGATGATAAAAAGATGGCTAGTATATGCCAAGTGCTTGAACTAGGATAGAAAGAACTGTAGATGCAGGTAACTTTACTTAACCTGACAAGTAAAAATGGATTTTAAGGATCCACTCATAGTAAGCTTTTCTGCAAAACAGAGTCTTTGCTTCTTGATAAGCCATACCTTGAATCCTTTTAAAACCAGCATACCCTTGAGAGTATTTTCTTTAGTCGGGTAAGTCTTGCTGAGTAATTGCGTACTCAGGGTTTTATTCCCTGTTGTTTTTCAGGTTATAACTTTGTGCTGCTATTGATGGTGTTAAGTGCCGGTGGGCTCGACCTTCTTATAAGTCTAACTAACTCTTCTATACTTCTTATTGAGGATGGTCACTTGAGCTAGCATATATTTCAAACTTATACTTTTATAATCACTCCGATAATTATAAAGTAAACTTATTGTAACCTGTAACTTTTTGTAATAAAGAAATTCTGCTGCAAGATGTTGGTGTGTGATTTGTGTTACTTAATCTTGCGATCTTGGTTGTAAGTGGTTTATCCGGTGTCCTTGGGGCACTCGGACGAATCCTGTTGGGGACTTGTTCTCAAATGCTAAGAGTTAAGAATAAGGCAATACAAAATGTTAATGGTTAATGACCTTCGTCCTTCGAAACATTATTTCCCTTAGGATATAATGATCTTCAGACGAAGGTTATGAAGGAGGTACCTTCATCATCTCAATGTACAATAATGAAAGTATAAGCATAAGAAGCATGGAAAACAACATGGCTAGTCATATAACATTATGAGAACATTTTTATTATGTTATCATGAATAAACATGAATTGTATCGAGTTACATTTGTACCTTTGGCTTGACAGAAGACAAAAATCCAAGTGTGACGTGCAAGTGAATACAAGTCGGCGTGAATAGTATGGCATTACTGTTCATCTATTTATAGGCACAGGACGTAGCCTGTGTAAAATTACATCCATGCCCTTTATGTTTACTATTGACTTAAGGAAAATCTACTGAGGACTTGATAGCCTTTTCCTCTTTAAGTCGGTTCCATTTTCCGCCGCTGAGCCGAAGCTTTTCTTCGTGTAGCTTCGGAGCTTGTTCATCCTTCTCCCGAATCACGCTTTTCATATCGTGTACAACTTCATCCCAATGCCGAAGGTCCCTGTATACATATTATACTTGGAAAACATATTAGTCATGTTTTTGAGGACCTTCGAAAGATGAAGGCCCCCAACAGTAGCCCCTCGCAGTATTAATTTGTTTAATCAATAAATTCAGACTACGACATTAATGAAGGCCTTAAGCCGAAGGTCCAAAAAAACACCTTCCCTTCGCTAGAATAGCGAAAGTCAATGACAAACGGGGCCCGCCAAGTTGCAAAGTGCTAGGCGTATAAATAGGAACCCACAGCGGTAGCATTTGATGCGCCATTTCTGCTGTTTGCGTTGTTTTCTCAAATTTTTAGCTCTTGCTCATCAGCTCTTGTTTAATTTTCGAGCTTCGGTTTAAAGACGTGCTTGCTCCATGTCTGAGGAGAAGACGATGACCGAGGAAAAGATGACTGAGGAGAAGAAGCTCACTGAGGAGAAGAAGCTATACGAAGAGAAGGTTGCAGACCCTTTCATTGTTGGATTTTATGAGTCTATGGCAAATACGAATACAGAGAAAATTACTAAAGAGATAATGGAGGGTTTGTCTGAAGATTCTGATGACAGTGATAGTTATGATGTAGAGAGCGGAGATGAAGATTTTGAGGACCGGCCCTGGAGGCCAAGCCATACTATCTTCGGAAAATCGACCATCAAGCAAAGTCATATTGACGCCATGAGAGGGAGATATTTTCGTGACATGTCTATTGTCAGGGTTGGAGGAGATAGTACTGCCCCTGCTCCTGAGGAAAATGAAGTTGTTATTTACCGAAGCTTCCTGAAGGCAGGCCTTCGGTTTCCGCTGAGCAAGTTTGTGGTTGAGGTATTGAAGATATTCCAAATCTTTCTTCATCAGATTACGCCCGAAGCTATACTTAGGATGGGGATGTTTGTCTAGGCTGTAAGAAGCCAGGGGCTGGAACTGAGCGCAAAGTGCTTCTGCAATATGCATGAGCTTTTATACGAGACGAAGGCCACCGGTAAAGAACAATACCACAACAACTTCGGTTGTTACGGGTTCATTGCCCGCTCTAATGCAAGTTACCCGGTGCCGACGTACCAGAAAAGGTGGCCCGAGGCCTAGATGGAGGAGTGGTTTTATGTTAAAAATGATCTGATTAAAAGGGAAGACATCAAGGAAATTATCCAGTAGCCCATTTGATCTCGCTTCGGCCTTCGAAGGCCGAAGGTCACTATTGAAGGTGATGTCGAAGCATGTCAGAAGGCATTTAGCAATGTTTGTGCCTTCATTGGCACAAGGGATATAGTCCAAGAGCACATAGCCTATAGGGTGTGGCCACTTGTGGAGAGCTGGGATATGCTGAAAGAGACTGCTGTCGAATCCAGTGAAAATGGCTTAGTTCGATTGAAGTGTACCTTCAGGTTTAGAGAGAAGTTTGATGAACCAAATGATGACTGATTGAAATGCATTGAAGCTACCAGCGACGAACTACTCGGGACATATTCCAAGGTCGAAGATGATGCCTTGTCCACAGCCTTCAGGGGCCAAGGGAAGAAAAGATTGAACAGGGTATTTGATGCAATTGGCTTCGTATATCCTGACTATAGCTACCCTTCGAAGAAAGGAAAAAAGAGAAAAACTGTCGCTCCAGCCACCACCGTTGTGACGAAGGGCAAGAAAATGAAGGTTTTGACACACCGGCCTCGATATATTGAAACGGCCGTAGTGCATGAATTTGGTGAGGGGACCTCCTCTATTGCGAAAGCAGAACAAGCCGCTCCCGCCGCCCGGTGCACCGAAGGGTCTACTGTAGTGCTGAAGGTGCCTACAGTTGGGCCAACCGAAGCCAAAGATGATTCGACCAAAGAGCCAAAAGTGGAAAAATAATGAAAATGCCAGAAATTCTGAACCCACCAGCAGAGGCAGAATTACCGAAAGTGCAAAAAGCTCCTGCCGCAACTCCCAAGAGAAGGAGGATGGCCAGCGTGCTAGATGCTGTCATGGAGACCACAAAGGCCTTGAGCCCTGCTCCTACCAAGAAAATTGCCAAAGCTGCCAAAGTCCAGACCGAAGCCAAAGTTGGGCCTTCAGTGCCCATTGGGACGAAGGCTGTCGCGCCGGATGATAAAGCTGATCAACAAGCTTCAGATGTCGGCATGTCGACAGGGCAAGTCGTGATAGAAAAATCAAAATCTCCTGCCCCTGAAGCTTTGGCCAAAGATGTTGATTATATTATCCGACATGCTTCGGGGGAAAATTATCCCAAGAAGAAATTTTAGAAGCCAGACACTACGCCTAGAAACTTAAATATTCGAAGGGGGCGTTAGTGTTCAATGGCACTAACAAAGATGATTTCCTGTACTGTCTCCCGGACAACAAAGAAATATCCGTTTGCCAGGAGATAGGTAAAAGTATGGGATTTCCAAAGCTTGAGGAAGACCTTTCGGCCATGTCGAAAGATGATCTTGCTGATAGCCTTGTGTACAACAGTATAAAGGTATAAAAGTCAACTTTAAAGTTGGAAATGAAGTACTTCATTGACGTGCTTAATTCTTTCTTTCCCTTCGTAGGGCTTGATTCTTAGCAATGTCTTGAGGACACAAAAAAGCGCCGAAGATGAGAGCTATATAATAGCTCTCAGCAACCTTCGCTCAGAAGTAATTGAGCTGAGAAACGAAGGTCTGGAGAAAGATAAAATTTTGATTTCATTGGTGAATAAAATGAAAGAAGACGAAGCTAAGTATAATGCTCAAGCCGAAGCCCAAAAAGCCGAAGTTGAAGACCTTCGGAAACAACTGGCCGAAGCAAAAGAAAATTGTGAAGTCGTGAAGGCTAGCCAAGAAATAAGTGAATGGTAGAAGGCCAGGCTGGAGAAGAATATTGAGGAGCTTCGCGAGTCCAAGGAAATATGCTTCGAGAAATCCTTGGACTGCGTGAAAAATTTGAAAAACAGCTTTGCAAAAGTTGGTGCCTACTCCTCTAAGGAAAACTTCATTCGAGGCAACCCCGAAGGCGTCATTGAGTGGATACACGGGGAAGCCGAAGCTTTTGAGTAGATTTTGAATGATCGTGGAGATATTTGTGCTTTCTCTGGCGCCCGGGGAGTCACAGCTATTCTAGAGAAGGCAGGATGCAAACACGTGAAGGCTGCAGCGAATGCCGAAGCTGCCTTCTCCATAGACGATACCAAAGATCCTTCAGTCGCAGCAACTTTGATGGGCGGAAAATTCTATTCTAATGTCTAGGTGAACGGTGGCCGAGAATTGGCTCATAAAATTATAAAAAAGAATGAAAAAGACACCCATGACGCCCGAGAAGAAGCTAGACGAACTGAAGAGGCTGCTGAGCGCGAAAGACGCATAGGTATTGTTTTTGAATTTTAGCTTTGTCACTTAACTTTTCGGCTTCAAACTAATAGTTTACTTATTACAGCTGAGCTATCACTGTTGCCGAAGCCGTACAATCCCCTGGCTGATCCAGAGATAAAAGAAGCACTGGATATAATGAGTGTTGCTAATTCCATCATTGACGAAGTTGTCGACAAACTGCTACACGAAGCTACTGATAAAGTTCTTAAAGAAGATTAAGTTTTCATTGTAATAGAACTATGTATCATTTGATGTGTGAAACAACGAATCAAACATGTAAACTATTGTAATATATTTCTTTGCGATGCATGAAATTTACGCACATACCGCTTTTTGAGCCTTCGGCGAAAAAACACCTTCCCTTCCTTTCATGCTTCGTAAAGAAAGAAACCCCTTCTAGGGCAGATTTGATAGAATCATCACCCGAAGTTTGCTTCGTGCCTTAGCATATTTTTAAACGAAGTGCTGCCAAAGATTTGCTTTGTATTCGACCTTTCTGCTGATGCAGCATGATGTATGATGTGATGCTATGCGAAATGATGTGATGCAATATGATGATGATGTTTGAACACAAAGGACTCTGCATCCCCTTAGGAACGTCTTTTGAGTCTTTAAGCTCTGCATCCTCTTAGGAATGACTTTTGAGCTTCTTCACCTTCTATTTTGGTGGTATAAGTTCTGCATCCCCTTAGGAACAACTTTTGAACTTCTTCGCCTTATATTTCATGGTATAAGTTCTACATCCCCTTAGGAACGACTTTTGAACTTTTTTGCCTTATATTTCAGCGGTATTGGGCTCTGCATTCCCTTTGGAACGACTTTTGAGTAGAAAACTTACTCTGCGCCCCCTTAGGAACGACTTTTGTAGTTTCGTCAATTTTTGGCTCTGCATTCCATTAAGAACAACTTTTGAGCTTCGGAATTTACTCCGCTTTCTCAAAAAACGTCTTTCGAGCTTCGTAAATCCATGAGGAATATATAGGCACAATTATTACATGGAATTGAAATTAAGTTCTTCATTACAAGAATAAAGTGGCATAAAATATAGTTCATCAAAAGTAGGATATTCCTCAGTATATATGCTTCGATTCTGGTACAGTGCTATTGACTGTACGAGCTTCGGATTTCTCCCTGAAGTCGCGCTGCTGTTGGGCATGCTGATGCCCTTCTGACTGCTAGCTTCGAGTATGAGTAGTTAACAATGGTGGTGGTAGTGGAAGCTAGGACCAGGAAGCTTGTGAATGACTTGCCGAAGCAACAGAAGCTGTAGGTTGATTACCCACGTATTCTAGTATATAGGGGGAGTAGCACGAAGCAGTATGTAAAACCTGCTTCGGCTGATTCTGCTGTGCCTCTGCTTCGGCAATCTCCTTCTGTTTCTGAATAATAACCTGGCAGGTTCTTGTAGTGTGGCCCTTGTCTTCACCACAGAATAAGCAATAGAGTTTCCTGGGTTGATCCCCATATCTTCCTTTGAAGCCCCTGCCACCTCTACCCCTTGGAGCTGGTGGCATGAAGGAGCTCTGCTGTTGCCCTGAAGACTGTGAGCTATGTTGTGGCCTCTGAAACTGGCTTCCTCTGTCATCACTCCGACTGGAGTTGTGGATTGACCTGACAAGCTTAGGGTGGATTCTTCCTCCGAAGCCCCTAGTCATCTTAGAAAACCTATAAGCTTCTTCCCTTCTCTGGAGAAAATTATTATCGGCTCGGATGTACTCATCCATCTTCTGAAGCAGCTTCTCCAGGGTCTGAGGGAGTTTTCTGGCGAAGTATTGAGCTGTAGGTCTTGGCCGAAGCCCCTTCATCATGGCCTCAATGACGATTTCATTGGGCACTATGGGTGCTTGTGCTCTTAGACGCAAGAACCTTCGGACATACGCCTGGAGGTATTCTTCATGGTCTTGCGTGCACTGGAACAAAGCTTGAGCAGTAACTGGCTTCGTCTAAAACCCTTGAAAACTAGTGATCAACATGTCCTTTAGCTTCTGCCATGATGTGATTGTTCCTGGCCGAAGAGAGGAGTACCAGGTTTGTGCTACATTCTTGACTGCCATGACGAATGATTTCACCATGACTGCAGTGTTGGCCCCATATGAAGATATGGTTGCTTCGTAGCTCATCAGAAACTGCTTCGGATCTGAGTGCCCATCATACATGGGGAGCTAGTGTGGTTTGTATGATGGGGGCCATGGGGTAGCCTATAGTTCTGCTGACAGTGGAGAAGCATCATCAAAAGCAAAATTTCCATGATGGAAATCATCATACCACTCATCATCATCGTAGAAATTGTCCTGACGGAGCTCTCTGTGTTGAGGTCTTCGGTCCTGGTCATCTTGAGTGAGATGACGCATTTCCTCATCAGTCTCGTTAATCTTCATTTGTAGCTCAGAGAGACAAAGCATCTTCTCCTTCTTCCTCTGGACTTGTTGGTTGATGGCTTCGAGGTCTCTTATTTCTTGGTCTAGCTCCTCCTCCTGAGGCGTTGGACTTGTAGCTTTCCTTTTTTGGTTTCTGGCTTTGCGCAGTGTTTCTTGGTTGACGTCCAGTGGCTGTAGTGCAGCCCCTAGCCCTGAAGACTTCTTCGGTGGCATGACGAAGGTCGGAGCTTGCCGAAGGTGGTCAAGTGAGTTCACCGGAGGTGGGCGCCAATGTTGGGGACTTGTTCTCAAATGCTGAGAGTTAAGAACAAGGCAACACATAATGTTAATGGTTAATGACCTTCGTCCTTCGAAACATTATTTCCCTTAGGATATAATGATCTTCAGACGAAGGTTATGAAGGACGTACCTTCATCATCTCAATGTACAATAATGAAAGTATAAGCATAAGAAGCATGGAAAACAACATGGCTAGTCATATAACATTATGAGAACATTTTTATTATGTTATCATGAATAAAAATGAATTGTATCGAGTTACATTTGTACCTTCGGCTTGACAGAAGACAAAAATCCAAGTGTGACGTGCAAGTGAATACAAGTCAACGTGAACAGTACGGCGTTACTGTTCATCTATTTATAGGCACAGGACGCAGCCTGTGTAAAATTACATCCATGCCCTTTATGTTTACTATTGACTTAAGGAAAATCTACTAAGGACTAGATAGCTTTTCCTCCTTAAGTCGGTTCCATTTTCCGCCGCTGAGCCAAAGCTTTTCTTCGCGTAGCTTCGGAGCTGGTTCATCCTTCTCCCGAATCACGCTTTTCATATCGTGTACAGCTTCATCCCAATGCCGAAGGTCCCTGTATATATATTATACTTGGAAAACATATTAGCCATGTTTTTGAGGACCTTCGGAAGATGAAGGCCCCCAACAAATCCTTCTGAGTTACCTGGTGTACATGCATAGCCGTCTGAGGTCTTTGAGACAAGGACAGGTGCATGTGGGCCCGATAACTTGGGAGGTTCTGCCACAGCTGGTATTGGAGCAAGATTAAGTATATACAGTCACATACATATTTTCAAAACAAAAGTTTTGGTTCTGAAAAACCTATTTTCAACTAAACACATTGTTTGGTTTTAAAAAACTGATTTGGAAAAAAACTATAATGCTAGCGACATCCTCTATTAAGCCCTAAACTAAGGACTATCAGGTGGCTTATTTGAAAACCACTAACCCACAACTAGGGGTATTGCATAAATGTGTATTGTTGTTTTGAGGCCATTCAGTTTTGAATGGATCGACGCTCAAGTAAGGTGAGATGTGAGAGCATGACCAAACAATCGTTGGTCTAGGGAAGAGTATAAAAAAGCGCTTGACTATATACATGTTACACATATGTATATATGAAGGCTGCGATGTGGAGTATTTACTTTTCTGGGATTCAGTACCCCATTGATGTGTATGGGTATACAGACATGGGAATACTGAGAAGTGTAATGTACTTGCAACGACGCACCTACGCTTAGGTAAGAAGGTGAGTTACCATAATGGGCTGCCATATGGTTAAAGTGTGGCAGCGGCGCCTATGCATGGCTCGATGCTTAATGATGAGCTGGCCTCCATATAGAAATATATGGAGTATAAACTGTGAAAACTGTCATGTGTGGACTTGCATCACTGGGAATTGGGTTGTGATGAAATTTTCTGCAGGTACACTAACCTCAAAGACGTATGTGTAGTTGACGACTAGCAAAATATCGAGAGAGTCGTAAGTATGCCACCGATCTAGAACGCTATTGCCACATTATGTTGGCAAAATTAGTAAGGACGAATAAGACGAGCATGCATCCTGATTGTTGCATCATGTTTGTCACCTATACACCCAAGATGCTTCTCTCATCTTTATTCCAGTAACCAGTGATTGTAGATAATGTGGTGTAATGTTGTATTATGGACTTCAATGAAATAGTTGTCCTCCATTCTTTAGATAATCTATTTAGGTGTTATATGTGTTTGCTCTTGTACTTGATGTGCCGATAGAAGGTTGGTGACTTGTCTGCCTAAACCCAAAACTAGGCTATGTTCTCGTTTAGTGAACCATAACCCAAATCTTTATCAGTCCTTCGAAATCCTTCCAAGTTTCCAAACATGGATGAGTTTGAGTTTCTCGTTACTACTCCATGACTGCTTAGACAAGCTTTTTGTTGGATGTAAAATGCACGCGGACTTAAAGTGAGGATCTCGAGTCTGTGTTCTAGACAATAATCCGTGACTCTTTTGTAGTCATCTTTCCATCCTAAATTATGCCTTTGCTCGATTGATGCAAGCTGTGGTTCCTCTTCTATTTTGCCTCTCTTGGAGGATTGCATTGTCGCTTTATCAACCTAACCTAGGAAAGACATGTCTGATCATTTTCTTGAGTTTGATGCATTTGGTTTCTTCATATCTATCAAAGGCATACCAACTTCATCTTGTGATTGTTTTCCCTCCGTATCTAATAGATACTAATTCTTGACCTTGTAATCTCTATGATGGGCATAGAAATATGCTTGGGGCTGAAGTAACAGTCTCCCATCGTACTCCCTCACCAACCAGTTTAGGTGATGGCCATGCCTTGTTCATTTCATCGGGCCATGATCTATTTGGCTCTCTACTTGTAACCATTCTTACAGGTGGAGTAATTCTTTGTATATTGTCACCTTGCTCAATCCATCTTGGTCGCGCGAGATTTCTTATTGGTTACGTCTGGTAATGGTGTTATGACTAAAACTGATGGTGTCGTGACGAAACCAAGGGCCTCCTGTGAATGTACACACATGGTTGCGCTACTTGGCACACGCTGGTATCACGGTTAGTAGCTATAATCCATTATGATACTATATCGATGTGTTATCTTGGCACAATCTGTTTTTGCTATGTGAGATTAGTTATTGGTGCCAGTTCGGTAGTGGTGCCACGATTAAGGACTTATGGTGCCACAGCGAAACTGAGAGCCCCTTGTGAATGTACACGTAAGGTTATGCTGCTTAGCACATGCTGGTATCGAGGTCTCAAGTCATGATCCGTTATGGAATTACACTAATGTGTTATCTTCCGTGGACCTTCTCTTGAAACAATTTCAATGTTGTTTGTCAAGTGACCAAGCAACATCTATCATCTCTGTTGGATCAAAAGGGCATACCACTTTCATGTGTGGTCTCTTTTCTTTTGATCTTGGTAGCGACTACTCATACAAGTTCCCTTTATGTCCTTTGTGTAAAGGTGAAACCTTGTGAAAGTCGCCTAGAGGGGGGTGAATAGGGCGAAACTGAAATTTACAAATATAAACACAACTACGAGATGGGTTAGCGTTAGGAATAATAATGAGTCCGAGAGAGAGGGCGCAAAACAAATCACAAGCGAATGAAGAGTGTGACACGCGGATTTGTTTTACCGAGGTTCGGTTCTTGCAAACCTACTCCCCGTTGAGGAGGCCACAAAGGCCGGGTCTTTTTCAACCCTTTCCCTCTCTCAAACGGTCCCTCGGACCGAGTGAGCTTTCTCTTCTCAAATGTTTGGAACACAAAGTTCCCACAAGGACCACCACAAGGTTGGTGTCTCTTGCCTCAATTACAAGTGAGTTTGATTGCAATGAAGAATCAAAGAAGGAAGAAAGCAATCCAAGCGCAAGAGCTCGAAAGAACACAAGCAAATCTCTCTCACTAATCACTAGGGCGTTGTGTGGAGTTTGGAGAGGATTTGATCACTTTGGTGTGTCTAGAATTGAATGCTAGAGCTCTTGTAAGTAGTTGAAGTGGGAAAACTTGGATGACTTGAATGTGGGGTGGTTGGGGGTATTTATAGCCCCAACCACCAAACTAGCCGTTTGGGTGGAGGCTGTCTGTCGAATGGTGCACCGGACAGTCCGGTGCACACCAAACATGTCTAGTGCGACAGCCACGTCACCTGCCCGTTAGGGTTCCGACCGTTGGAGTTCTGACGCTGGGCCCTCCTGGATGTCCTGTGGCGCACCGGACATGAACTGTAGGGTGTCCGGTGCGCCAGCATGGGCGTGCCTGACCTCTACACGCGCTGGCGCGCATTTAATGCGCTGCAGGTAGCCGTTGGCGCCTAAAGTAGCCGTTGCCCCGCTGTTACACCGAACAGTCCAGTGTACACCGGACATGTCCGGTGAATTATAGCGGAGCAGCCGAAGCGAATTCCCGAGGCTGGCGAGTTCGGAGCCGCGTCCTCTTGGAGCACCGGACACTGTCCGGTGTACACCGGACAGTCCGGTGAATTATAGCGCGCCGGCTCTGAGAATTCCCGAAGATGAAGAGTTTCAAGTCGATCTTCCCTGGTGCACCGGACACTGTCCGGTGGCACACCGGACAGTCCGGTGCGCCCGACCAGGGTGCCTTCGGTTGTCCCTTTGCTCCTTTGTTTGAACCCTTTTTCTTGGTCTTTTTATTGGCTTATGGTGAACCTTTGTACCTATAGAACTTATAAACTTGGGCAAACTAGTTAGTCCAATTATTTGTGTTGGTCAATTCAACCACCAAATTAGTATAGGAAATAGGTGTAAGCCTAATTCCCTTTCAATCTCCCCCTTTTTGGTGATTGATGCCAACACAAACCAAAGCAAGTATAGAAGTGCATAATTGAACTAGTTTGCAAAGTGTAAGTGCAAAGGTTACTTAGAATTGAGCCAATAAATATTACTTACTAGATATGCATGGATTGTTTCTTTATTTTTAACATTTTGGACCACGCTTGCACCACAAGTTTTGTTTTTGCAAATTCTTTTTGTAAATCCTTTTCAAAGTCCTTTTGCAAATTGTCAAAGGTAAATGAATAAGGTTTTTGTGAAGCATTTTCAAGTTTGAAATTTTCTCCCATGGTTTCTAATGCTTTTCCTTTGACTAAACAAAATTCCCCCTCAAATAAATTCTCCTCTTAGTGTTCAAGAGGGTTTGAAGATATCAATTTTGAAAATACTACTTTCTCCCCCTTGATACCAATTTGAAATCATTAATTTAAAATTAGGGTGGTGGTGCGGTCCTTTTGCTTGGGGCTCATACTTTCTCCCCCTTTGGCATGAATCGCCAAAAACGGATACTTTGAGTGAGATATAAGCCCTTTCCTAACTATTTTCTCCCCTTTGGCAAATAAAACATATGAGTAAAGATTATACCAAAGATGGAGAGTGATGCGGAGCGACGGCGAAGGATGAGTAGTAGAGTGGAGTGGAAGCCTTTGTCTTCGCCGAAGACTCCTATTCCCTTTCAATATACCTATGACTTGGTTTGAAATACACTTGAAAACACATTAGTCATAGCATATATAAAAGAGACATGATCAAAGGTATACTTATGAGCTATGTGTGCAAGTTTAGCAAAAGAAATTCCTAGAATCAAGAATATTGAGCTCATGCCTAAGTTTGGTAAAAGTTTGTTCATCAAGAGGCTTGGTAAAGATATCGGCTAATTGATCTTTAGTGTTAATGTATGCAATCTCGATATCCCCCTTTTGTTGGTGATCCCTAAGAAAATGATACCGAATGGCTATGTGTTTAGTGCGGCTATGCTCAACGGGATTATCCGCCATGCGGATTGCACTCTCATTATCACATAGAAGAGGAACTTTGGTTAATTTGTAACCATAGTCTCGCAGGGTTTGCCTCATCCAAAGCAATTGCGCGCAACAATGGCCTGCGGCAATGTACTCAGCTTCGGCGGTAGAAAGAGCGACCGAATTTTGCTTCTTTGAAGCCCAAGACACCAAGGATCTTCTCAAGAACTGGCAAGTCCCCGATG
The DNA here is from genome assembly GCA_029449295.1 of Zea luxurians. Taxonomy (NCBI): domain Eukaryota; kingdom Viridiplantae; phylum Streptophyta; class Magnoliopsida; order Poales; family Poaceae; genus Zea; species Zea luxurians. The sequence continues at coordinate 92,530,335 of JAOPSE010000010.1, read as the reverse complement.
TGCTCTTCCTATTGATTTTGCACCCCGCCCAATCGGCATCCGAATAACCAATCAAATCAAATGTGGATCCCCGAGGGTACCAAAGCCCAAACTTAGGTGTATAAGCCAAATATCTCAAGATTCGTTTTACGACCGTAAGGTGTGATTCCTTAGGGTTGGCTTGGAATCTTGCACACATGCATACGGAAAGCATAATATCCGGTCGAGATGCACATAAATAAAGTAATGAACCAATCATCGACCGGTATACCTTTTGATCAACGGATTTACCTCCCGTGTCGAGGTCGAGATGCCCATTGGTTCCCATGGGTGTCTTGATGGGCTTGGCATCCTTCATTCCAAACTTGGTTAGAATGTCTTGAGTATAGTTTGTTTGGCTAAGGAAGGTGCCCTCTTGGAGTTGCTTGACTTGGAATCCTAGAAAATACTTCAACTCCCCCATCATAGACATCTCGAATTTTTGTGTCATGATCCTACTAAATTCTTCACATGTAGATTCGTTAGTAGACCCAAATATGATATCATCAACATAAATTTGGCATACAAACAAATCATTGTCAAGAGTTTTAGTGAATAAAGTAGGATCGGCTTTGCTGACTTTGAAGCCATTTGCAATAAGGAAATCTCTAAGGCATTCATACCATGCTCTTGGGGCTTGCTTGAGCCCATAAAGCGCCTTAGAGAGCCTATAGACATGGTTAGGGTACTTACTGTCTTCAAAGCTGGGAGGTTGCTCAACATAGACCTCCTCCTTGATTGGTCCATTTAGGAAGGCACTCTTCACGTCCATTTGGTAAAGCTTGAAGCCATGGTAAGTAGCATAGGCTAATAATATACGAATTGACTCGAGCCTAGCTACGGGTGCATAGGTTTCACCAAAATCCAAACCTTCGACTTGAGAGTATCCCTTGGCCACAAGTCGAGCTTTGTTCCTTGTCACCACACCATGCTCATCTTGCTTGTTGTGGAAGACCCACTTGGTTCCTACAACATTTTGGTTAGGACGCGGAACTAAATGCCATACCTCGTTCCTAGTGAAGTTGTTGAGCTCCTCTTGCATCGCCATCACCCAATCCGAATCTTGTAGTGCTTCCTCTACCCTGTGTGGCTCAATAGAGGAAACAAAAGAGTAATGCTCACAAAAATGTGCAACACGAGATCTAGTGGTTACCCCCTTATGAATATCGCCGAGGATGGTGTCGACGGGGTGATCTCGTTGGATTGCTTGGTGGACTCTTGGGTGTGGCGGCCTTGGTTCTTCATCCTCCTTGTCTTCATCATTTGCATCTCCCCCTTGATCATTGCCATCATCTTGAGGTGGCTCATCATTGTGTTCTTCCTCTTTATCAACTTGAGCCTCGTCCTCATTTTGGGTTGGTGGAGATGCTTGCGTGGAGGAGGATGGTTGATCTTGTGTATGTGGAGGCTCTTCGGATTCCTTAGGGCACACATCCTCAATGGACATGTTCCTTAGCGCGATGCACGGAGCCTGTTCTTCACCTATCTCATCAAGATCAACTTGCTCTACTTGAGAACCGTTAGTTTCATCAAACACAATGTCACAAGAAACTTCAACAAGTCCTGAGGACTTGTTAAAGACTCTATATGCCCTTGTGTTTGAATCATATCCTAGTAAAAAGCCTTCTACAGTTTTAGGAGCAAATTTAGATTTCCTACCTCTCTTAACAAGAATAAAGCATTTGCTACCAAAAACTCTAAAATATGAAATATTGGGCTTTTTACCGGTTAGGAGTTCATAGGATGTCTTCTTGAGGATTCGGTGTAGATATAACCGGTTGATGGCGTAGCAGGCGGTGTTGACCGCCTCGGCCCAAAACCGATCCGATGTCTTGTACTCATCAAGCATGGTTCTAGCCATGTCCAATAGAGTTCGATTCTTCCTCTCCACTACACCATTTTGTTGTGGAGTGTAGGGAGAAGAGAACTCATGCTTGATGCCCTCCTCCTCAAGGAAGCCTTCTATTTGAGAGTTCTTGAACTCCGTCTCGTTGTCGCTTCTAATTTTCTTGATCCTTAAGCCGAACTCATTTTGAGCGCGTCTCAAGAATCCCTTTAAGGTCTCTTGGGTATGGGATTTTTCCTGCAAAAAGAACACCCAAGTGAAGCGAGAATAATCATCCACAATAACTAGACAGTACTTACTCTCGCCGATGCTTATGTAAGCGATCGGGCCGAATAGATCCATGTGTAGGAGTTCCAGTGGCCTGTCACTTGTCATGATGTTTTTGTGTGGATGATGAGTGCCAACTTGCTTTCCGGCTTGGCATGCGCTACAAATCCTGTCTTTCTCAAAATGAACATTTGTTAGTCCTAAAATGTGCTCTCCCTTTAGAAGCTTATGAAGATTCTTCATTCCAACATGGGCTAGTCGGCGGTGCCAGAGCCAACCCATGTTAGTCTTAGCAATTAAGCAAGTGTCGAGTTCAGCTCTATTAAAATCTACCAAGTATAGCTGACCCTCTAACACTCCCTTAAATGCTATTGAATCATCACTTCTTCTAAAGACAGTGACACCTACATCAGTAAATAGACAGTTGTAGCCCATTTGACATAATTGAGATACAGAAAGCAAATTGTAATCTAAAGAATCTACAAGAAACACATTGGAAATGGAATGGTCAGGAGATATAGCTATTTTACCCAAACCTTTGACCAAACCTTGGTTTCCATCCCCGAATGTGATAGTTCGTTGGGGATCTTGGTTTTTCTCGTAGGAGGAGAACATCTTCTTCTCCCCTGTCATGTGGTTAGTGCACCCGCTGTCGATGATCCAACTTGAGCCCCCGGATGCATAAACCTACAAAACAAGTTTAGTTCTTGACTTTAGGTACCCAAACGGTTTTGGGTCCTTTGGCATTAGAAACAAGAACTTTGGGTACCCAAACACAAGTCTTGGAACCCTTGTGTTTGCCCCCAACAAACTTAGCAACTACCTTGCCGGATTTGTTAGTCAAAACATAAGATGCATCAAAAGTTTTGAATGAAATGTCATGATCATTTGATGCACTAGGAGTTTTCTTTCTAGGCAACTTGGCACGGGTTGGTTGCCTAGAGCTAGATGTCTCACCCTTATACATAAAAGCATGATTAGGGCCAGAGTGAGACTTCCTAGAATGAGTTCTCCTAACTTTGCTCTCGGGATAACCGACAGGGTATAAAATGTAACCCTCGTTATCCTGAGGCATGGGAGCCTTGCCCTTAACAAAATTAGACAATCTTTTAGGAGGGGCACTAAGTTTGACATTGTCTCCCCTTTGGTAGCCAATGCCATCCTTGATGCCAGGGTGTCTCCCATTATAGAGCATCCTTCTAGCAAATTTAAACTTTTCATTTTCTAAGTTATGCTCGGCAATTTTAGCATCTAATTTTGCTATATGATCATTTTGTTGTTTAATTAAAGTCACATGATCGTGAATAGCATCAATATCAACATCTTTACATCTAGTGCAAATAGAAACATGCTCAATATTAGATGTAGAGGGTTTGCAAGACTTTAATTCTACAACCTTAGCATGTAATATATCATTCTCATTTCTAAGGTTGGAAATAGTAACATTGCAAACATCAAAATCTTTAGCCTTATCAATCAAATTTTCATTTTCTACTCTAAGGCTAGCAAGAGATACATTCAATTCCTCAATCTTAGCAAGTAAATCATCATTATCATTTCTAAGATTTGGAATTGAAACATTACAAACATTTGAATCAACCTTAGCAATTAATTTAGCATTTTCATTTCTAAGGTTGGCAATAGTGTCATGGCAAGTGCTTAGCTCACTAGATAGTTTTTGACATTTTTCTATTTCTAGAGCATAAGCATTTTTAACCTTAACATGTTTCTTGTTTTCCTTAATTAGGAAGTCCTCTTGAGAATCCAAAAGGTCATCCTTTTCATGTATAGCACTAATTAACTCATTTAATTTTTCCTTTTGTTCCATGTTAAGGTTGGCAAAAAGGGTATGCAAGTTATCCTCCTCATCACTAGCATTTTCATCACTAGAAGACTCATATCTAGTGGAGGATTTAGATTTAACCTTCTTCTTTTTGCCATCCTTTGCCATGAGGCACTTGTGGCCGATGTTGGGGAAGAGGAGTCCCTTGGTGATGGCGATATTGGCGGCGTCCTCGTCATCGGAGGAGGAGTCGGTGGAGCTCTCGTCGGAGTTCCACTCGCGGCACACGTGGGCATCGCCGCCCTTCTTCTTGTGGTACCTCTTCTTTTCTCTCTTCTTGCCCTTCTTGTCGTTATCCCTGTCACTGTCACTTGATAATGGACATTTAGCAATAAAGTGATCGGGCTTACCACACTTGTAGCAAACCTTCATGGAACGGGATTTGTAATCCTTCCCCTTCCGTTGCTTGAGGATTTGGCGAAAGCTTTTGATGATTAAAGCCATCTCCTCATTGTCGAGCTTGGAGGCGTCAATTGGTTGTCTACTCGGTGTAGACTCCTCCTTCTTCTCCTCCGTCGCCTTAAATGCCACCGGTTGTGCTTCGGACGTGGAGGGTTCATCAAGCTCGTTGATCTTCTTTGAGCCTTTAATCATACATTCAAAGCTCACAAAATTCCCGATTACTTCCTCGGGAGTCATTAGTGTGTATCTTGGGTTGCCACGAATTAATTGTACTTGAGTAGGGTTAAGGAAAATAAGTGATCTTAAAATAACCTTAACCACCTCGTGGTCATCCCATTTCTTGCTCCCGAGGTTGCGCACTTGGTTCACCAAGGTTTTGAGCCGGTTGTACATATCTTGTGGCTCCTCTCCTTGGCGAAGACGGAAGCGACCGAGCTCCCCCTCGATCGTTTCCCGCTTGGTGATCTTGGTGAGTTCATCACCTTCGTGCGCGGTCTTGAGTAAGTCCCAAATCTCCTTCGCATTTTTCAATCCTTGCACCTTGTTATATTCCTCTCTACTTAGAGAGGCGAGGAGAATGGTTGTGGCTTGGGAATTGAAGTGCTCGATTTGGGCCACTTCATCCACATCATAGTCTTCATCCCCTACGGATGGTACCTGTACACCAAACTCAACAACATCCCATATACTTTTGTGGAGTGAGGTTAGATGAAATCGCATTAAATCACTCCATCTAGCATAGTCTTCACCATCAAACGTTGGTGGTTTGCCTAATGGGACGGAAAGCAAAGGTGTATGTTTAGGAATGCGAGGGTAGCGTAAGGGGATCTTACTATACTTCTTACGCTCTTGGCGCTTAGAAGTGATGGACGCCGCGTCGGAGCCGGAGGTGGATGTCGACGAAGAATCGGTCTCGTATAGACCACCTTCCTCATCCTCTTTTTCTTGTCCCCACTCCGATGCGGCTTGTGGGAAGAGGATTTTCCTTCTTTTCTTTGTGGTGTGAAGAAGAAGATCTTTTCTCCTTCCGTTTGGAGGAGTCCTTCTTCTTCTCCTTCCTCTTGGTGCGGGACTCTTCCGATGAAGTGCTCCCGTGACTCGTAGTGGGCTTGTCGCCGGTCTCCATCTCCCTCTTGGTGTGATCTCCCGACATCACTTCGAGCGGTTAGGCTCTAATGAAGCACCGGGCTCTAATACCAATTGAAAGTCGCCTAGAGGGGGGGTGAATAGGGCGAAACTGAAATTTACAATTATAAACACAACTACGAGACGGGTTAGCGTTAGGAATAATAATGAGTCTGAGAGAGAGGGCGCAAAACAAATCACAAGCGAATGAAGAGTGTGACACGCGGATTTGTTTTACCGAGGTTCGGTTCTTGCAAACCTACTTCCCGTTGAGGAGGCCACAAAGGCCGGGTCTTTTTCAACCCTTTCCCTCTCTCAAACGGTCCCTCGGACCGAGTGAGCTTTCTCTTCTCAAATGTTTGGAACACAAAGTTCCCACAAGGACCACCACAAGATTGGTGTCTCTTGCCTCAATTACAAGTGAGTTTGATCGCAATGAAGAATCAAAGAAGGAAGAAAGCAATCCAAGCGCAAGAGCTCGAAAGAACACAAGCAAATCTCTCTCACTAATCACTAGGGCGTTGTGTGGAGTTTGGAGAGGATTTGGTCACTTTGGTGTGTCTAGAATTGAATGCTAGAGCTCTTGTAAGTAGTTGAAGTGGGAAAACTTGGATGACTTGAATGTGGGGTGGTTGGGGGTATTTATAGCCCCAACCACCAAACTAGCCGTTTGGGTGGAGGCTGTCTGTCGAATGGTGCACCGGACAGTCCGGTGCACACCGGACATGTCCGGTGCGACAGCCACGTCACCCGGCCGTTAGGGTTCCGACCGTTGGAGCTCTGATGCTGGGCCCTCCTGGATGTCCTGTGGCGCACCGGACATGAACTGTAGGGTGTCCGGTGCGCCAGCATGGGCGTGCCTGACCTCTGCGCGCGCTGGCGCGCATTTAATGCGCTGCAGGTAGCCGTTGGCGCCTAAAGTAGCCGTTGCCCCGCTGTTACACCGGACAGTCCGGTGTACACCGGACAGTCCGGTGTACACCGGACATGTCCGATGAATTATAGCGGAGCAGCCGAAGCGAATTCCCGAGGCTGGCGAGTTCAGAGCCGTGTCCTCTTGCAGCACCGGACACTGTCCGGTGTACACCGGACAGCCCGGTGAATTATAGCGTGCCGGCTCCGAGAATTCCCGAAGGTGAAGAGTTTCAAGTCGATCTTCCCTGGTGCACCGGACACTGTCCGGTGGCACACCGTACAGTCCGGTGCGCCCGACCAGGGTGCCTTCGGTTGTCCCTTTGCTCCTTTGTTTGAACCCTTTTTCTTGGTCTTTTTATTGGCTTATGGTGAACCTTTGTACCTGTAGAACTTATAAAATTGGGCAAACTAGTTAGTCCAATTATTTGTGTTGGGCAATTCAACCACCAAAATTAGTATAGGAAATAGGTGTAAGCCTAATTCCCTTTCACCTTGGAGCTTTTTAGTGTTGGAAAATAACTAATTAGCTCTCAAAATGGAGATTGGATTTCCCCTGTTGCTAAGATGCAGGAGTTTGTTCATTTGCTTTCTTATTCAATTCATGTATTTCTGAACCAAGTCATTTCATCTCGTATGAAGAAACAAATGAACAACCTAACCAAATGGATTTCTACCCAAGTGCATGACCTTTTGCTAGCAAAAGTGAACTCTCAACCCTTGGCTTACCGATGGTACTAAAAGGACCTACTCAATGTCAAAGGTAGTTCAACAAGTTGGTTTTTACTAACTTGTAACTGCTTTTTGAACAAAGATTGAGTTTAGAGGTCGTTTTATCGAGTTGTGTGACTCACTTTGGTTCAACCCATCCTAAGGAAGTGCTTACAAGAATCGGGATTGAGTCGGCCAGTAACCAACTAGTTGTCACTCTAGTCATGCCTCGATCGCCTCACGTATGCTTTTCCAGCATGAGTGATTAGGTCGAGTCATGCTTAGTGCTCGATAAAATGGATTGGTTATGAAGGTAGCATCTATAGATCCCTTCGCTGGTGATTTTTCGAGTCTATCATTTTCTTGGACTTGGATTTTCTAGCTAGCCACGAGTTAACTGTGATGTTATTCGATATTCACACCCGTCTCGTGTGCTATGAACTTACCATGACCACTTGTTGGTGAACCTCTTTCTGTGTGTTTTACCCAAGAGGTTGCATCTGGTTCTGTTTGGGTAAAGCCGCATATCTACCGCTCGCCCAACAGACTCAGATAGTACAGTGTCATCAGAAAAAGCAAACTGCACACATGGAACCTTATGTGTTCCTCTGGCAAACATCGTCTCTATTGGTGGACATCTCTAAATTAGCTTATGGCAATACATGTTATGTCCACTAGAGAAATCCTATCCTGCCTTATGATTATCGCTGATATGGACAGGGTTACATACTTCTCTACTCTTAGAAGTCTTTCGTTCCGAATCTCGGGACGAGATTCTTTTAAGGGGGAGGGCTGTAACACCCCAGGTGTTATCTCCCGTTAAACAACGATTATGGATTTAAGCGTGGGATGTCAGTAAATAAAGTGGACACTAAATTTTAATCATCCCACAAAAGTTCAAGTTTGGTGTCGTATTTATTTCTGTAACCTAAGCAATTAAAATGAGGTTCGAGAAATTTTTGGATTTACCTAATCTCGTTTACTGGCGAATTTGGATATGTTCGGATTACGCGCGCAAGTGAATATGAAAATCAGAAAAATTTCTGATTTTATGTAAAACTTGGAGCCTCGCACTATCCGAAGAGAACAATGCACACGGCTTCTCGCCCACATGTGTGATGCATGATATCGCTTCCGGAAAGATCGCAATCTCGATGCCGCATCGATATCACGCATTTATTTCGCGATGTGTCGTGTCGTGTGTCCGTTTAAAAGTTATAAATTAAGAGAAGACGAATTTTGGAAGTACTTGTATTAATAATTCGGACTGTGCGGGTAACTGTGAAATCATGCGTGAACGAGATAATGGAGTTTGGTCCCCAGTCGATTGTGCTGGGCAGATCCGTAAAGTATTCAGGTCATTAACGGACGATGGTTGGTCTGATTTCAATCGACTCAAACACGACCTATAATATCAAAGCCGATGCTGCTTAATTCGATCTGTTTGCTTTTCTCCTTGATCCGAATATACAATAGCAGATATGGTTTCAGTTAATTTCAGTCAAATCGCGCAGAGCAAATTAACGAAGTCGAAATCCGTTTAATTCGGTCCGTCGTTTCTCGTCTCAATCTAAATCTTTAAATATGAAACAGATACGAATTCATCTGACTCTAGAATAGTCACCAAATCAAATCCTTCTCAAATATTACTGTCGATCTTATTTTGGTTCGACCTTTTATATATCTTTCAGATCCAAATATCAGAACCCCAAATATCTGCAATTTTCTTAAAAAGAGAGAGAGAAAATGGAAAAAAACCACAACAAGGAAAATATGCTCACGTCCTGATCCTTCCGCCGCCTCAGCTGATTTTTTTTCCGGCCGACGTCTTCTCCCTCACGCCTTCTCTTTCTTATCCTCTCCCTGATATTTCTCTCGCGCATGCAGCTCTCCTATCCTCCTGCTCGCTGGAATGGCGCGCCCCTGGCTCCTCTGTTGGCCACACGCCCATCTTCCCTGCAGGCTGCGCGCGCCCATCTCCCCTGCAGGCTGTTCGTGTTCATCCTCCTCCTCCAGTCGAGATCCTTCCCTACCGCACGCCCATCTTCTTCCTTTTGTGTGGTCCTCTGGTGCCCAGTCGCCCAGCTCCCATGGCGTGACGTACTCCTCTGCTCTCCCTGCCGTGTTGCCCTCTCTCTCTCATCCCCAAGCCGCGCCAAGCTCCCTGCCCCTCCCTCTTCCTTGGCGCGTGGATCTCTCTTCTCCAGTTTCTTCCTGCGCGCCCGGTGTTTCTCCCTGGCGCTCGCCCGAGTCGCCGTCGTCGAAGCTCCCTGGGCGCGCTCTGTTTCCTCACGCTGCTCCCTGCGCGCTTATCTGCTCCCGGGCGCGCCCTCCTGCTCTGGTGCCGCGCGCGCCCGTCAAGCTTGTCCTCCACTCTGCCGTGGTCGCCATGGAATCCGCCCACGTGCCGTTCCATGGAAGCCCTAGCTCGGTCCCCTTCGGCAGTGCTCGCTCTGGCCATGGACGCCACCCTATTCATTTTTGCAGCTCGACGTCGGCCTGATCTGAGTTCCCGCCAGCGCTCCCTCTTTGCTCGCCCGTGACTCGCATCTTTCCTAGTTAGCCCCTGCCGAGGTTCCTCCCTGCGGCGCGAGCTCTCCTCTGGTGCCCAGGTCATGCGCATCCGTCGCTGCTCCCTGATGTTTCCTACTCACCATGGCCCTGGTCATCGCATCGCTGTGCGCAGTGGAAGTGTGGTGGGTTTTGGTCATGGGCATGATCGTGCGACGCGGGATCTAGGCACGCCATTATGGACTCACCATCCCAGCCTGCACACGCCGTCGAATCGTCGGATTCCATTCCCCATGGCGCTTCCATTTCCTCGCCATTCCACGTCGCCAGCTTCGTTCCAGTTCACTAGCCATCTTGCTCTCCATGTCGGAGTTCTGTTAAGGGAAACGATGTTGTTTGAGTAGTGATCAGGATGTGTGTAGTAATGAGCTTGAAGATGGGACTGTGGATAGGGAAGACAGTGAAGTTCCGTATGTCACTCATCAGATGTTCGACAAAACCCTGAACCAAAGGTCATCGACGTTCTTGCAAATTTGAGTCGGGTATAGTTCGGGAGAAGTCTAAGGATGTCAATTGGTGAAGAAGCAAGGTCCGTGTGCATCGCTCATCATGTGTTCAGTCGAAGACTTCAATCGAAGGTCGTCGTCGTTCGTGTGACGATCGAGTCAAATGGCAATATGGTGAGTTGATTTGCTATTTCTATTATTAGTTTGATGATGGGATTAGCAGATATATTATTGATGGAAAAGTCATGTTTGAATTGCAGATTTATGTGAATAGTGTATTGGTTTATATATATATATATATATATATATATATATATATATATATATATATATGAGATGAGTAGGATAGGTTTAGTGTTCTAAGTAATTGGCTGATAAGTGGTGTTGATATTAATCGCGCTAAAGATGTGTTTGTTGGAGTCTGTGACATGCTATACTAATCATTATATTCTATATTTCATAATAACAATAACTGCAATTTGCTGATTGATATATAGGAATATATCTAGATTATTATGTCGTTATTGCGATCGGCTTACGTCTAGGGTTGGTAGAATGTTTATGGAAAAATCGATAGTCTTGCAGCTTATGCGCTTGCTCCTGCTAGTTTATCCTCACACAATGGTGTTTAGAGTTAAGCTAGAAGATGCTTTGTGTTTGTATGTTGGGCATTAGTTTTAAATGACTTGTTTATGTAAAGAGTGCATTTGGGTTGGTTATATGAAAGATGAATTAGTAAGTTTGGTCGGTGCCACTTGTGCTTATATTGAGTTTCTACCGTTAGAGGTTATTTAGTCTAGATATTCCTCCTTATGTTCATTCATATGCATTATGGATTTCATTTAGGTATGATAATTGATCGCGTGATGCGAAAGATGACCCTAATTCGACCCCAGGATAATGCAGAGATTGGACATCTCCGCAAGACGACATCGTCAGTCGGACCAACCTGGAGATGGATAAAGTATACCAGTATCGGAACAAAAGCTGATCGCCAAGTGGACGTCACCTAACAAACACTAACATAGTGTTTATTCCAGGCAAGCCCTGGTGCATTTGCCACCTCCTTGATGTTTTAAAATCTTTATCACCTTGTTTAATGCATTAGGTGATAGGAGTTGTGTGCTAAACAATTGATGCATTTCCTTCCTTGAAAAATTGATTACCCTTCCTTGATACCCTTTTTGAAAAGAATTTTATGATGCTTAGCCTTGCTTTAGCAAACAAAAATGTTTTGTTTTAAAACAAAAAGTGATGCTTCAGATTGGATGGGAATGTTTTCAAAAAGAAAATACTTATGATGGTGAATCCGTCAAATGCCTTGATGGGTTCAACATCAGAAAAGATGTACCTCTGCCAGGTACCAAACTTTGGGTTGAAAATAATAAAGTTGAGACCGGGCGATTGACTTGCACGAGAAGGGAGTCTCGGTGTAGTGTCTCCGTCTGAGTCAATTAAGGACCGTGTCGATGTGGGCCTGCTGACCGAGGACCCTTTAACTGGTCACATGCCTCTGAAAGCTCTCTTGTGGGTTTTGGTGTTTGGATGACAACCCAATTAAAGGACTAACAAGTGTTCTAAGTGTTAAATAGGTGTTTTATGCAAAGCTAATATGGTTCAACACAAGTGAACAAGTGTGATGGTCCAAAGACTGAATTATTTATAGATAATGGACATCACAAGAAAGATGGACATTGCTTAAGTGAGACTCGATGTGCATAACTCAAAGACAACCAATCAAGCCAAGGATGGAAGCAAGAAGAGCTTCGAGGTACCAAGTGCATGGGAGAAAGTCAAGGAGACCAGGAACCCAAGGCTAGGGGTGAAGAAGAAGACTTGCGGAATCAAGGTTGATCGAGTTAAGAAGAGTTATGGTACATCAAGGAACACTACATAAGGACATGACTTACAACCAATGAGGTAACATCTACAATTATGTGGTGTAAGTCATAAGGCTCAAGTCCAAGCTCAAAAAGTGAACAAGGTCACTGGAAGGAGAACCAATGTCAAAATCAGAATTGGAAGCAGCCCAAAAGAGCTAAGTGCACCTTAATCTTTAGTTTGGGGTGTTCCTATGTTTGGAGATATTCTATGTGACCTTTGCAGGATGTTGGAGCTCAGAAATGACAAATCTGGATCAAGTCAAGTTGACTTGACGGTTTATGAGTCCAACATCAATCTCAATTATGTCAAATGCTAAAGAAGTGCAAAATAAGAACAAGGTGTGTTTCTAGACTTAGTGTACTGTTTTTGAGTACTAACATATTCTGTCTAAGTGCTAGAAACAGCGAGAAAAGAATTGCAAAAAGTCTTGGCTCGGGGCAGCCAAAACTCTACTCAGTCTGGCACACCGGACTGTTCGGTGGTGCACCTGACAGTGTCCGGTGTGTTCGGTGCGCCAGACTGAACTCCGATGAACAGGCCACTCTCGGGAGAAGTTTGGCGGCGTACAGCTATAATTCACCAGACTGTCCGGTGGTGCACCGGACTGTCCGGTGAGCCAACAGTCGACTACGCCAACGGTTGGCAGCGCAATCAGCGGGCAACGCGTGGCCTAGGCCAACGGTTAGTTGGCGCACCGGACTGTCCGGTGTGCACCAGACAGTGTCCGGTGAACCAAGAGGACCGTTGCTCCAACGGTCAGCTGAGCCTGATTTGGAAGGAGATCGCACACCGGACAAGCTACAGGACCTGTCCGGTGGTGCACCGGACTGTCCGGTGCACCACCCGACAGAAAGCAAATATTGCCTTCCAAAATGAATTCCAATAGCTCCTAGGCCCCTTGGGTCTATAAAAGGGACTCCTAGGCGCCTCCAACAAGCATGCAAGTGCAGCCAACAATTGTATACATCACTCGGATCGATTCTCTCACTCCCTCTCGTGTATATCTCTCTAGTTGTGTAGAAGGCAAAGATATAAGCCTTTAGAGAGTGGAGAAGTGCTGCTAAGAGCTAGAGCATAGTCTTGAGCGCATTGTTACTCTGCCAGAGTGCTGTCAAGAAAATTGTAAGCAGCCGCGGCTTTGTTGTAACCAACATCAACATAGTGAAAGGCTCTATCTGTCATACTGACAGATCTGAGCAAACGGAGGAAGGAGTTGAAATAGACTCCAAGCCCAGGTGTGGCTAACTCCAACGAGGACTAGGCAAGCATTTCAGGCTTGGCCGAACCTCGGGATAAATCACTGTGTCTGTGTGCTCTGCTCTGTGTTGTGTGCTGATCCTCTGTCTTATCTACTCTTTATATCTGCACTTCAATACTTATCTGTGGTACAAGTTATATTTGAAGTGCAGGGCATTTTGAGGCAGGATCTTCTATTCCGCTGCAACCTACTCAAAGGGTCTTTCATTCCACTATGATCTGGTCTTCGAGTAGAGTAAGAATTTAAGTTTTAAAAGTGATTATTATTATTCGCCTATTCACCCCCCTCTAGGCGACATCTAGATCCTGTTCCTGGGCAAAGGGAACTTTCAATTGGTATCGGAACTAGGCCTCTCTAGTGTGGGCTTAGCCGTCCAGAGATGACGATGTCGTCATAAGAGGTAACTGTAGAACTTCTTCTAGGCGATGGTTCTAATTATAAATCATGGGCTGCTCTATTTATAATTCCTTCATGCATATTGATCCTGATTTGAGACATATCTTTAGTAGAAGTATTTTTTCCCTCTGATTTTAGTAGACAACCTTCTAATGCTGAACTAAGATGTCTGTCTCTCAATCACCATGCTTGCAACATCTTAGTTGACTCACTTTCTAGAGGTGCCTATTTTGCCATCATGAGTAGTGATAGTGACTTATTTGTTGATGCTCATGATTTATGGACTAAAATTAAGTTGAAATTTTTTAAGTCCATATGCACTGCTTCTGCTCCCTCTATTGCTGGTAGTACTAACTTGTCCAAGGGAGAAGAACAAGAACGATGGACACCAAGCGATGGATCCACCTCAACGACAGGTTCATCTCCCACTAGTTATACATGTCTTGTTGCTAACGATGAGAGTGGAGATGAAAACGATGATGAGGAGGAATATGAGGATGAGGAGTCTACATCATCACAAGGTACATTTTCCTGTTTTGCTTCCACTGATAATAATGACAGGGAAAATGAGACCGACGATGTGGAAGAAGAGGAGATTCGTCGTTTCTACACCCATCTCAACAAAGAAGACAAAGCGCTCTTGGTTAAGCTGTTGAGAAGGAACAAGGAACAAGGCAAGACACTTCTCAGGCTAGAGGAGACTCTCATCAAAACCAACGACAGCCTGGAGAAGATGACCAAAGAACATGAGGAGCTAAAGTGCTCTCATGATGATTTGGTCCAACGGTATGATTCAGTTTTAATTGAGCAAAGAAATAATGATGATGATTTATCTTGTGTTGCTCAACTTAAAATGTAAAATGCCATGCTTGAGAGGCAAGTAGAATTGCTAAATTTAGAAAAGCTTGCTCTAGGAGAAAAGTATGATCTGTTGTCATATTCTCATAATAAATTAGTTTATGACCATATCATGCTCGATATTGCTCATGAGGTAGTAATTACTAGTTTAAACTCATGTGAACCTCATTCTTGCACATGTGCACCTTTAGATAATATGTCACCATGTGCTAACTCCTGTTGCTCAAAAGAAAGCCAATGTTTGAATGAGCATCAAGTTGCCGGATCAAAAGAAAAGTTGCTCATCAATAAAGAAAGGAACAAGAAAGCAAAGCAACTAAGGAGAAGACGTCGTGCTCGACTTTCTCAAGATATTTACAAACATGTGGTGAATAAGCTTGAGGAAGAAGGAACCACGACAAGGGTCAAACTCTGCGAGAAAGAAGCTCCTAAGGCAATAAGTGAAGCAATCAACATGAACAAAGAAAAAGGTAAAGATTCAATTAGTCATGTTGTTTGCACTAATCATCTCTCTATATCCAAGATCAAAAAGAGAAGAGGAAAAAGGAGGTGCTTCAAGTGCAATGAGTCAAGCCACCTCATTGCTTCTTGTCCATACAAAGACAAGGATGAAGGGATGATGAGATGTTTTGGATGCAACGATAAGAACCATATGATCACTTCATGTCCGCTCATGAAGAATCAAAGACGTACACCCTCCAAGATGACCCTCACTAAGGAAAAAGACAAACAACAAGTGTCATGTCAGGTTGAGCGACGCTTCTGCTACATGTGCGGTGAGCATGGTCATCTATCCAAGGTATCTAAAAAGGGTAAGGTTCCTAAGCAAGTAAATTTATCTCAATCTTATTTGCTTAGGAGACCCAAACCATACACTTGTGCTAGATCAGTAATGAGATCACCTAGAACTAGCACAATTGCTATTTTGGTACCAAAGGCTCTTTTGGATGATCGTTATAGACCCATCCCGAGATGGGTACCAAACTGTGCCAACTAGACCATGCAGGTACCTCGAGATAGATTGGAGACCATGGGAGAGCTTAAAATGGTTAATTCAAACTCTATGCTTAAGCTGTTAATTTTTTATTGTATATTTATTGACCCAAGGTTAAATAATTGTGTAATACTAATCCCATGTTCATCTTGAGTTAAATAAGTTGTAGGGGTCTTTAATCATTATTGGCGAATCAAGCAAAGGACCTTGATGAGAATCTGCAACTTGCTCTCCAAAGGACGGTACCCGTATATCTTAAAGTACATTATTGCCAATCAATATTGCTCTTAAGTTGGATTATTGTGCTACTTATCTTTGGAGTAGTTATGCTTTTGAGATTGCCTGTGTTGAATACCTTTTAATCAATGGTTCATGATTTCCAAGATCATAATGATGCTTGCTTAATCATGATTGTATGTTCTATATGTTATATCTCTTAATGGGTAGCTTTTCATTTGATATATTCACCATGATTTGACTCTTTTTGCATTCATGGATAAACCTGTATCTTTTTGTAAGTCATGCTATATGGTTTTTTAATGATTAACCTATGTGCTAGCATGACAGTTTTGTTTAGTCCACGTTCACATGATTTCTTTGTATTGGAACTCTATGTATAACAAAACAAGAAATCCGTGTTGTGCCCTAATGCACCCTCTTGAGCTATAAGGTGCATGAGCAAAAGGAGCTCAAAATTGGTGACAACGGGTGCTCTCATGGCAATTCAGGAAAAGGCAAAGGTATGGAGAATGGAACTATGCAATTTCATTGAATATCTTGAAGTTCCGTTGATTGTGATCATAGCTATGTTCTTGCCTTTCAATTGGTAGTATCTTCTATTCCGCTGCAACCTACTCGAAGGGTCTTTCATTCCACTGTGATCTGGTCTTCGAGTAGAGTAAGAATTTAAGTTTTAAAAGTGATTATTATTATTTGCCTATTTACCCTCCCTCTAGGCGACATCTAGATCCTGTTCCTGGGCAAAGGGAACTTTCAGCCTCGTCATGGGTAAGCTTTGCCTAGGGTAGACTAATACCAGAAAGGCCAACACGCAATGGGAGTGGAGAGATGGCGAGAGTAGCGTTTACCCTCCGTGGCAAGAGGCTGGAAGGTGGTGTATCTGTGCTCTCGGTTGGCTCGAACCCGGTCTGGTCTTAAGAAACCCGGTGGCGAGTTGACATATGCAAGGGTTAAGTGCTACATATGTCGTGTGATTGGAGATCCTCAGCTGAGTATTAATCGATTCGGATCGCTGTTACTTCTCGGATATGAAAACTTGGTCACTGACTTACACGTAGCAATCCAGTGAACTGATGGGATGATAAAAAGACGGTTAGTATAGGCCAAGTGCTTGAACTAGGATAGAAAGAACTGTAGATGCAGGTAACTTTACTTAACCTAACAAGTAAAAATGGATTTTAAGGATCCACTCATAGTAAGCTTTTCTGCAAAACAGAGTCTTTGCTTCTTGATAAGCCATACCTTGAATCCTTTTAAAACCAGCATACCCTTGAGAGTCTTTTCTTTAGTCGGGTAAGTCTTGCTGAGTAATTGCGTACTCAGGGTTTTATTCCCTGTTGTTTTTCAGTTATAACTTTGTGCTGCTATTGATGGTGTTAAGTGCCGGTGGGCTCGGCCTTCTTATAAGTCTAAGTAACTCTTCTATACTTCTTATTGAGGGTGGTCACTTGAGCTAGCATATATTTCAAACTTATACTTTTGTAATCACTCCGATAATTATAAAGTAAACTTGTTGTAACCTATAACTTTTTGTAATAAAGAAATTCCGCTGCAAGATGTTGGTGTGTGATTTATGTTACTTAATCTCGCGATCTTGGTTGTAAGTGGTTTATCCGGTGTCCTTAGGGCACTCGGATGGGTCCTTTTAAGTTACCTGGTGTACATGCATAGCCATCTGAGGTATTTGAGACAAGGACAGGTGCATGTGGGCCCGATAACTTGGGAGGTTCCGCCACAGTTGCCCTATCCACCGCTCAGGCCAAGTACATTGCCGTAGGACAGTGTTGTGCGCAACTGCTTTGGATGAGGCAAACCCTCCGGGACTTTGGCTACAATCTGAGCAAAGTCCCACTCCTATGTGATAATGAGAGTGCAATCCGCTTAGCGGATAATCCTGTTGAACACAGCCACACTAAGCACATAGACATCCAGCATCACTTCCTGAGAGACCACTAGCAAAAGGGAGATATTGATGTGTATCACATTAGCACCGAGAACCAGCTAGCCGATATCTTCACTAAGCCTTTAGATGAGAAAAGGTTTTGCAGGTTGCGTAGTGAGCTAAATGTCTTAGATTCGCATAACTTGGATTGATCTATAGTATACATGTGTTCTATGCCTTTGATCATGTTACTTTGAGCATTTAAATCTGGTATTGTTTATTTGTGGTGCTCAAGTTGTACAAGTCATCCCCAGACCTCACAAGTCCATATGCAAATGATGCACATGTTAAGGGGGAGATAAACTACAACCTGACCTCTCGAGACTAACTTAGTTGTTTGAGTATACTCGAAGTAGTCTTGAAGAAACATTGAAAGGGAATATGAACTTGGACGACGACAAGACTTCCACTGCACTTCGGTATTAGTTTCCAAGTTCATACTTATGCTCTCATTGCCTTTTTGCTCTTATTTTGACATTTTGGTGAGGCAATGGGGTTACAGGGCCAAAAATGACCCCGTTTTGGTGCTTAATGCCAAAGGGGGAGAAATTAAAGGCCAAAGCAAAATGGATCAGCCAACCACTTGTGAATTTGAAAATAGAAGAGTTAGAATTTGTGTTTTGTCCAAAATACTCTTATTGCAAAACTTAGTCTCTTATGGGGGAGAATTTTGCTTACGAGAAAAAGGGGGAGTTTTTTGGAACTTGATCAATTTCACCCTTTGAATATCTCTCTATTTGCACAAACAAGCGGTTTTGACTTAGAGATAGGGAAAAGAATTTGATTTGCAAAAACAAACCAAGTGGTGGCAAAGAGCGATCCAAATATGCCAAATCCTAAGAAAAAATTTTTGCTCTTCATTTGCATTGATGTTGCGCTTCTTATGTTGCTTTTTGATGTGTTGGCATAAATCACCAAAAAGGGAGAGATTGAAAGGGAAATGTGCCCTTGGGCCATTTCTATAAGTATTTTGGTGATTAGATGCCCAACATATATTGATTGAGTTCTTATGAGTGAGAAGTGCAAATCGAACAACAAGGTATGTTTCTAGACTTAGTTAATTGTATTTGAATACTAACGTGTTTATCTAAGTGCTAGAAACAGAGACAAGAAAAAGGAGATTTGAATTAAAGAAGAGTTGGCTGAGTTAAGCCAAAACCAGCTCGGGCCTGGCTCACCGGACTGCCCGGTGGTGCACCAGACAGTGTCCGGTGCGCTAGGCTGGTCGACGGATGAACTGGCTGCTTCAGCGGGCGACTTCGCTAAAAACCACCGGACTGTCCGGTGCGTCATCAGCGCCCGCACCAAGTCTTCGGCGACGAACTCGTCACTCTCGGGAATTGAATTAAGCACCGCGGCTAAAATTCACCGGACTGTCCGGCGAGCCAACGACGCTCGCGGCTAACGGTCGGCAGCGAAATCTGCGGGCGACACGTGGCCGTGCCAACGGTCAGTTGGGCACACCGGACTGTCCGGTGTGCACCGGACTGTCCGGTGTGCACCGGACAGTGTCCGGTGCGCCAATGGGACCGCCAGCTTAACGGTTGCCCGATATGGAAGGAAATCGCGCACCGAACAGCTACAGGACCTGTCCGGTGGCGCACCGGATTGTCCGGTGTGCCACTCGGCAGAAGGCAAGAATAGCCTTTCATGTTGATCTCCAACGGCTCCTCGCTGCCTTGGGGCTATAAAAGGGACCCCTAGGCGCATAGAGCATAACACCAAGCTCACAAGAAACATCCTAAGGCACCTAGACTCTGCATTCACACAATCGGATCATCGTTCTTGAGATTTGAGCACTGTTCGAGTTGTAAACTCCTTGCGCTGTGTTTGTGTGCTCACTTCTTCACTTGTGTGTGTGGTTGTGCTGCGGATTTGAGTCTTGTGTGTGTTGTTCTCCCATCCTTACTCTTGTGCTTTCTTTGTGATCTATATTGTAAGGGCGAGAGGCTCCAACTTGTTGAGATTCCTCGCAAACGGGAAGAATACTCAAAAGAGAAAAAGACTGTGGTATTCAAGTTGATCATAGGATCACTTGAAAGGGGTTGAGTGCAACCCTCGTCCATTGGGACACCACAACGTAGAAGTAGGCAAGTGTTACTTGGCCGAACCACGGGATAAAAATCGCGTGTCACTTGTGTTGCTTTTCTGTGATTGTTTTTTGTTCACAAGAACTCACTTCATAACTACTTATTCGTACTAACACTTTAATAATCAAGTTTGTGGCTATTTAGTGTTTGATTTTACAGGATCACTATCCACCCTCTCTAGGTGCTCTGAGATACGTTGTTGCAGATGGTCTAAGAATTAAGATTGTGTTTTAGTTGAGGTGTGGCTTTTTAAAAGATACCATGAGTTGTAGGCTTTTTAAATGACAACGACTAATATACAAGTAATCATTACTGTATGTTATATTTAACATTTAAATCTTTCCACCACGACCTCATATAGCTTTATAAAAAAGCTCATAACAAACCACGATTACACATATGGTTGGATCTAGATCTAACAGACCAAAAGAACTGTTTACACGCTTATATCTAATGACTACTTACATATTAGTCGTTACCTATTTAAAAAGGTTACCTTGAGCTTGTGGATTTCCGCTGAAGCTCAAATTGTTTAGTTGCACAGTTGTCAGCGTTGTTCATCATCTTGCCCATGTATCAATCTCTTTATCCCTTCCTACTTCAGTATCCGTACGTTCATCCCTTCCTACTTCCTAGTATCCGTATCTTCATGGGCAAATCCCGGTTGCAGCCTTTTGTTTTAACGCTAACAAGCCCCGAAGTCCTCAACAATTACGCCTAAGTCCAAAGCACAAAGCCAATTAGCCAAACGGCTGGCAACACAACGCACAAGATAACAAGGACTCTGCTCTACACACAGTTAATTACGGAATAACTCACGCCCTTATCTGTAATAAAAGCCAATATAAAGTAATGCAAAACCGTCCCCGGTTAAAAACCCCGAAAGCACCACGCGACCGAGAAAAAACGCAACTGAAAAACCTCGTCTACATTCGCATCTAGGCGCCCCTCCACCTCGTTCCGATCCAGCTCGCCGGCGCCCGGCGGCCATGTCGCAGCCGACGGCGGCGGTGGCCGCGGAGGCGCAGCCGCAGGGTCGCGGCCTCGCGGGTCGCCAGGGCGGCGGTGGCGGCCTTGGGCAGAGCATCTCTGGCATCGTGCGGATGGCGGTGTTCTGGTACTTCGCGGCCAAGTTCTTCGGGCCCAAGCGCCCGCCCGCGGATCCCGGGATGCTCATGTCCAACCTCTTCCAGAAGGGCGAGCCAATGGTGAGAACGCCCTCGGTCATCTTGGTTGTTACTGGGCGAGATTTTGGTTCGAAGAGGCGTCTTAGGTCTGTCGAATTTTGCTTGTCAGTGGATTCAGGTTCTGTAGTGCGGGTAATTTTTGTATGTTTGCTCTGACGCTAAGGTAACTTTAAGATTTACTCTGATCTTTCCTTTGGTTGCTGTGATCCGGAAGCTGCAGTCGTTAGGGGTACTTATGCTTATGGATGCTGTTCTTAAGAGGACTTACTCTTCGTGGATGCTGAAGCATTTGTTTTTTGGTTCGAGTGCAAGAGACATATTTTAGAGCCTGCTGATCACCTCTTATTGGTGCTCTGCACAATCAGCATTCCTTTTATTGTGAGAAAAGGGATCTTGCTTTGGGTGTGTTAATTGGATCTCAGTACTCAGCAGGCTAAGCTGATACTCCCCCCGTCTCGTAATATAAGGCATAACCACTTTTTAGCCTTGTCCCTTGATAACCACTTTTTAGCCTTGTCCCTTGATATAAGGCGCACGCTCTCTCTAGATGTACGTACATCAATGCATTAATACTAGTGTTGATAGAGAGTCTCTTGGTCTTTGAACCAGAGGTGATTACGTCTTATATCCTGAGACAATGGAGTAGTTGATAAGGATTTTTCAGAAATAGTATAAATGCTTGAAGTTTTGTGAACTTTGGTCATCATGACAGGATGCTATTGAATTCAGCAAGTTGTGTAAATAAGTAGGCTTGGTGCTATTGGTGACTTTGTGTTTGAATTGATATAGTGTTTAAGCTAGGGTTTGACTTTCGAATAATCTGTTCAGGATGGAAGAGTGGTTGTTGGATATGTTTACGGTGGAGTGGAAATGTCTGAGTTGTTTAGATTAAGTTTGGTGGGTTCAAGGTTGGTTGTTGGATTCTGTGTTTGTGATAATGCTGAATGTGGCAAAATATTGAGCATGTTATCAAACGTTCCTCTTGTCCTGGGAAGTAATTTTCTGGTATTTTGAATTGACTCTTATTTGAAAACAGCACAGTGTCATTTAAGTCTTCACAGTCAAAGAGATTGCCTTGTGCTACACATGATCAAGTTGATTATTCTGTATGCTTGTTGTTTATCTTATTCTCTCATGAGATCCTAAAATAGATGTTGATTAAAAGCTGAATGTGTTCAAAGATCAAGGACCACTTACTTTTGATATGCCTCACCGGTTAACATCTGTGGACCATGTTCACCATGCATTTATATTTCCCTTGATGATATGCGATAAATCATATGGCATAAGACAAAGAACAGAATTATGGATATTTCTAATGCAGAAATGACACATATGTCTATCAAACTCTGTAATTGTACCATGCAGATTTTGTTGCTATAGTATAAAACATAATCGACAAAATGGATAGTGCAGAGTTCATTCTTAGTCAGTAGTCATTTTTGAGTTGCTCAACACCAAGTGCATTGTGGCTATGTTTCTGCAGGATATGTGGATGTATTTATCAGAGAGTGACAAGTTCAATGATTTTGCTAATGAGGACGCACTTATTTGGCATGAGGCAAACATACCATATGCAGTATGGGGACCTACCAGTACTAGAACACAATCATTAACATACTACCCTTCAGAGGTAGGCTACTAATTGCAGTAACATTTACCATTATTTCATGCAACTACGGTCTATTTGTTTTGAATTCTGTGTGTTTTCTGTTACAGGCTCTCAAGCATAATGGATCTTTGTATGCTCATGTTTACTTTGCCCGCTCGGGTTACCCTGTGGACCCAACAGATCCTGAATATGAGCAGAAATCTGCATTTGGGAGGACGCACCGTATGTGTTATTGTTTTCTAGCATGATCTTCCTTTATACGACCTCGTGTACATATGTAATACTAATTACGTTGTACCTGTCATTTAGCTGTTGTGGCGTTCTTGCCAAAATCAAAAGCCGGTAAAAAGAAGAGCTTGCTTGGGGATTCAGAAGAGCCTGAAGAGCAAGCACCACCTAAGGTTGTTATTTTCATCCTTTGTCACTCAGTATGTGAACTACCAACTTATGGTATTTGCTTTTATCTTCCAAGCTAACAAAATCCTAATTTGGTCTGCAGGAGAATAAAGAACTTGAGGATAAAGATGAGGGTCCGACTGAATATTTATCTTATTGGAAACCAAATGTAACAGTAAATCTTGTTGAAGACTTCACACGGTATTCACAAAATCAAGCTCTGTTTCTAAATTGGATTATGTTCCTGCAACATTGGCAATTGATTTGTAGTTCTCACCCAGCCTTTTTGACAGCTTCAAATAATGACTATTAATCATGTTACCTTGCCTCGTTAGTTGACATGCAGTACTAAATTGTAGTATTGGCCCTATGCCTCATTGGCAGTTTGGCACTCCTGTTATACAGTTGCGAGTTGGTGATAAAACACTTTCAGTTCCCAGTGCAATGTTTATTTTAAACAAGGTCGATGTTATTACAATGAATCAGAATTGCTGAATCAAGAATTTGTATAACTATGAACTTTTATCAGGTCCACTTACAACCCTCATCCATTTTGATATAAAAACTGTGTATCATATGGGAATCACAAGGTAACACTAAGACTAAATGATATTATGGTTAAAATCAAGGTTCTGCTCAGGTTATATTGACATGTAGATGAAACTACATGCGTTTTTTTTTCTCTTAACAGCTTCAGGTTTTGCAGCACAGCCATTTTTAGTATATGTTTTTCTTGATCATATGACAAGACTTTGTTGTTACTGCTGTTGAATATAGCATCAGCTTTGCTGTTTTTGTTTCCTCTTTTCTCTGTACATCGACTACGTATGATTGACATTGTCCGTTTCATACTTTACAGGTATCCCAACAATAATGTACCTGCCATTGTTGCTCCATGTATCCTTCAACTGTAACATATAGTAACATATATCGTTTTTGTTTTGTGATAGTTCCACTTTTACACTTACAAAGTGTTGAGTACATATACTTCAAATTTGCTTGTGGTTACTGGTTTACTATTTTTTCCCTTCAAAACTTGCATTGTTCGAATTCAAACTTTGCTGAAAGCCTGGAATATAGAAAAGTTACATGCTTTTAGTGAGAAAGGTTTTGATTTTCTTTTACAATAGATTGACAGATCTGAATGTGGATCCAGCTACAGGCGATTATTATCCTACAGTATTCTTCAACGAGTTTTGGCTTTTGAGGGATAAATTAATAGCGCTCAATGAGACTGTGAAGGAATTGCCCTTAAACCTTGAAGTTGGTCCTATTGGCATGACCAAGTGGCAGTTTTTTTTACAGGTTGAGCAGTCCTTCCAGGTTCATCGTAGTTATGGAAGTATGCTTGAAGGCGAGGCTGATGAACTCAAGGTATACAACTGTGGATACTCAAGCGCGTTTAGTTCAACATTTTTGGATATGTTGGGACCAATTCCTTTGCAACATTTTATCTTGTAAATTATGTACTTGTAGTTTGTATTCTTGAGACGTGGTTTCTGTCCTTATTGGTTTACTGTGTCTGCCAGCTGCTCACTGTTTTCTGATATTTGTATCACAGAGGGTTTTCCTTGAAGGAAATCCTTATCTTCTTGGATTGACTATGATTGTTTCTCTATTACACTCTCTGTTTGATTTCCTGGCCTTCAAAAATGGTATGTACAATATATAGTTTTTCTAACATAATGTATAGTAAGATGTGTTATGCATCAATAACAAGTTATTGCAAACAACTATCTTATATCTTTGTTTTCAGATATTCAGTTCTGGAACAAGAACAAGTCCATGGAAGGTCTATCGGCAAAATCTGTGGTTCTGAATTTTGTGTGTCAACTAATTGTTTTCCTGTACCTTCTTGACAATGACACTTCATGGATGATCCTTGCTAGCTCTGGAATTGGTGTTTGCATTGAGTTTTGGAAGATCGGAAAAGCGATGCATATTGAAGTACGAACTGCATCACTCTTACCCCGTGTATTTATTGTGCAAAGACCTTGTGATTTTCACCTGAAATTTAAATATTTTTACCAATCATAATCAAGGTCATAAACATATGAAAGATTTAGTGCTAGTTATTTACTGTGAATTTGTTTTGTTTGCCTCCTTATTGTTCAATTACAGTACCAGTTATTGTTTTTGATGAGATTGTTGATCTAGAATGGAACTATATTTGATGGTTTACCTTTTAGTACACTAAATGAAAGAATTCTTTCATGGTGTCCAGGTCGATAGAAGTGGAAAAATTCCCATGTTGAGGTTCCGAGATCGTGAATCATATGCACAGAATAAGACCAAAGAGTACGATGCTATTGCAATGAAGTACCTCACCTATGTCCTCTTCCTCCTTGTGATCGGTTTCTCTATCTATTCACTAAAGTATGAAAAGCACAAGAGCTGGTACTCATGGATACTTTCTTCTATGACAAGTTGTGTGTACATGTTTGGTAAGCAACTATTCCACTCTCCCTCCAGTTTATTTGATGTGATAATCTACATTAGCTTAGAAGCTTGTATAATTAACTTTCCATTCTTCAGGTTTCATCATGATGTGCCCCCAATTATTTATCAACTACAAGCTGAAGTCTGTTGCTCATATGCCATGGAGACAAATGACCTACAAGTTCCTCAACACTATAATTGATGACCTTTTTGCATTCGTCATTAAAATGCCAATGCTTCATCGTCTCTCGGTTTTCAGAGATGGTAAGATGATCTATCACTTCTTTTAGTCAAATAACTGCTAGTTACAGCAGGGAAACCATTCTATTCTTTTAAACTTCTGCATGCTTCTATCTAATTGACTGCTCTCTGACGTGTGTTTGCAGATGTTATCTTCTTGATATACCTCTACCAGAGGTGGAAATATCCGGTCGACAAGAAGCGTGTCAACGAGTTTGGCTTCGGAGGCGAGGAGGAACCCGCAGCCCAGGAGACTTTGGAAGGAAGTCATCCAGCAGCTGCAGCTGCAGCCGAGCCAACGGAGGCTGGGGCCGAGACAAGCACGGAGGACAAGAAAACCAAGTGATCTCCAATCGTTCGATCATCCAAATGTAGCACGCCACTCAGCAGCACCTGCCCTCCCACAGCGGGTGTGAAATTTTTCGCTGAACTGGATGCTGGACTCTTGCGGTCTTGCCTTACTGAGACACTGACGATAAGTTGTGTGTAACAGGGGATACAATAGTGCTGCCTAGGGCAGCGGGCGAATTACGTTTCTAGTTTGTCGTTTAGCAGCCATTACTAGGCGATATGCTTGTTTATATTGTTTTTTTGTACAATTTTGTGCATCATTTTTCAAAATACATAACGGTGATTCTTAGCTTCCTAATAATGTTGCAACGAGTGCCCATAAATGAGTGCATAATTTAGCGGTTTGTTAACTCATAAAATGAAGCCTCTCTGCTGGTGGGTTATCTTAGGCCCTATTTGTTTTAACTTCTTTCAGACTCAAACTTATGGGAATCATTTTAATGAAAACCGTTTAAAATTAATGTGAACTTAGAATCGGTCGAGTTATTGTGATAGTAGAATCCTCCACTTTCTACGTCCTAAACTCTATAGACTTCATCTTTCTCTTCAGATAATTCTCATGATATTAAGATTCTAGATTCTCAGAAAAAACCGAAACAAACAGACAACTAAAAAAAGCAAGTCTGCATGTCCACGGACAGATCAGTTTAGGTGAATTGGTTGAGGTTCAGAAGAACCATTTATCCATGTAACATCAGAAACATTTGTCTGTTTTGATGTACTAGAAGCAGCATTTCTCTCTGTTTTGAACTCGGAAGGAGAATCACCCAAATGTTTGTGCTAAGCAATTTTGATTCAGCCGAGAAATGAAGAATTCGCCCGTGATGGCTTCGATCGACGTCGACGCTGGCTCACGCCCATGCCGCGCGCAGCCGCACATGCCGAAGCGGCCTCTCAACAAAAACTAAGCCTTCCGGACAACCAGGACGGATCCATCGGTGAGACTTAGGTAGTGTTTGGATGGAGGATGAAGAAAGGATGAAAAGAGATCTGATGTGATCATTCTAGTCGAGCCGAGCTTGGCTCAGTGCAGTTCGGTGGCTGACCGAGCTCGGCTCGGCTCACCCATTTCACGAGCTGAGGAGACAAGCTCGGCTTAGCTCGAAGGTGGCTCGCGAGCCACACCCTGATATATATATCTAGTGAATTATTAGTATCTAAATATAAATATATATATATATATCATTCATCATTACGAGTAATCTAAATTATTAATTGTCATATATTTATCATAAAACGTTAAAAAACAAACTGACTATCTATAAAATTATCCAATATCCATCATTATTCTACATATTAAGTAATTTGGCAAAGCTCGTGAGCCGGAACGAGCCGGCTCGGCTCGGCTCGCTACCGCAACGAGTTCAAAATACTGTCTCGGCTCGGCTCACTCGAGGCTCACGAGCCTCGAGCTTATTTTCCAGCCCTAGTCCAGAGTCAGGGTCAAGGAATATTCTTCAAAAATGGTGGATGAGGCCATGCCTCAAAAAATAAAGGACGGGGTGAGCCCAGGGTTGATCTCGTCCCATCCCTCGTTGACACCGAACCAAACACTTACTTAAGTTCCCTACCGCTTCCGATTCTATGGACTAGAGCTTTTCCTAAAATCTAAAATATACACAACATAACGTAGAAGCGGTTCCTATATTGTATCAGTTTAGTTGAGCTCCTGCTAAAAAAATTTCTGGCTCCGTTCCTGTAGACAACTGGGTTAGTTTGGTTGGGCCGTAAAAAAATTGTTGAGTTGTGACCTTTGAAAAAATTGCTATTGACTGTGAGCTATAACAAATTAAAAACCATTAATGAAATTAATTATGGTTGTGGGAGTCGTGGACAAGCATACCCCACGGTTGTCGGCTAAGAGTGATAGAAAAGAACAAGGTAGTGTTTTCCACTTACCAGTGGCAAACGAGTTCTTCCACACTGAAACTGTTGAAAGCAAATTCAGTTGTGGCTTCATTTTTCCACTATGAGGAAGCTGATGTTGGTGTTTCAAGTAAGCACCAACGAGTAAATTTGTGATGCGTGTTTTAGGCCTGAATGGTGTGCGAGGTGGACGCAAGAGTTATACTGGTTAGGGACGAATGTCTCTACTCCAGTATTCGGTGGCTTGCGCTATCAGTACTAGATTGCTTATAGTAGGGGTTACAAGCAGACGAGAGAGGGAATAGTTCCCAAGTCTATGGTGTGAGTGCGTGAGTTGGTTGGGATTGTGTGTCGCGAATGAGAGTCATCTGGGTCCGAATGCTTCGAGCCTCTAGGGTTCCCTTACTCATTCCTATTTTCCCCCATCTCTGGTTGAGGTCGACCCTTCCTTTTATCTATCCTGCGAGGGAGTATAAATAAAGGCAAAAGGGTCTTCTATTGGTGAAGTCCCGTTGTGTGCTCGCACCATGCCTCGTACTTACTGGCGTACTTGGGCTAAGGCGCTCTGCTTTGCTGACGTGGGTACAGTGCTCCGTACCCTTGATACCTGTCCTTGACTAGGGGGTACCTTAAAATTGGTAGCATAGTGTAACGCCCTAAATTTAGGGTAGAATTTTTTTCTTCCTTTTACTCACCAAATTCAGGCGTTACTCCCTTTTCTTTTCCCGTTTCGCTCCTTCTTCCCAATTTCAAAGCAGTATAGCGACTGGTGTCCAGATCAGGTGTAAACAAAACCTAAGTTGACATGTGTGTTGCATCATGTCGAATCATATTTCTTTGTCTGATGTCGTGTTTAATCGCGTGTTCGCCTCGTCTCGTTCCGGATTTTGCTTCGCGAATTGGATTCCGATCTGTGGTTGTGCGTGTCGTGGGTTTTTGACCTGCGGTGCGGCCTAGCCCGGCCCGGCCTCGGCCCGCGCGCCCCTGGTGCCCCTGCCCCTCCCCCATGCGCACCCCCCTCCCCTTGTCTCTCTTTCCCCTCATTCAATTCTCCCGTGCAGCAACCTCCTCTCCCACCTCTCTCTCTCCCCATGGTGCCCTAGGTTTTGGAGACGGTGATCGCCAGATTTGGACCCCGAGGTGAGCTCCCCTCTCCCTCTCCCTCTCTCTCTTCCCCTCCCCCTCCCCTTTCTTCCCCCTGCGCGCCCCCTGTTTTCTCCCTGCGCGCGCACCCCTGCGCGGCCTCGGCCCCCGGCGACGTGGCCCCTGCTCCCTGGCGACGCGGCCCCCCTGCCCTCCCCGGCGCGACGGCCCATGCCCTCCCCCCCGGCGGCCCCCTGCCCTCCCCGCGGCGGCCCCTGCCCTCCCTCGGTGCGGCCCCCTGCCCTCCCCCGCGGCGGCCCCCTGCCCTCCCCACGGCGGCCCCTTGCCCCCCCCCCCCCGACGGCGTGGCCCCTGCCCTCCCCACGGCAGCCCCTGCCCTCCCCCAGCGCGCCCCCCTGCCCTCCCCGGCGCAGCCCCCTGCCCTCCCCCGGCGCGGCCCCCTGCCCTCCCCCGGTGCGCCCCTGCTCTCCCGTGGCGCGGCCTCGGCCCCCTACCCCCGTGTGGCCCCTGCCCTCTCGGCGGCGTGGACCCTGCTCCCCCGCAGCGCGGCCTCGGTGCCCCGGCGGCCCGGCACGCCCGCGCCCACGCCCCTGCGCGTCCGCGTCCCGACGCCTCGGCAGCCTCGCGCCCCGCTCGCCTGCACGTCCCGCGACCCCGTGCCCCGTGCCCCGGCGTGGCCTCGCGTGCCCCCGGCGCGTGCAGCGTGTTCTCGCGCGCGTGACTATAGTTGTGCGGCGTTCGACTTTCAGTTTAATCTCTTTATTTTAGTTTAGTCGATGTGCTGCGTCGCACGCTTCGTCGCGCGACGATTCATTTTAAATTCATCTTTAATTAATGAGCTGTGTCGCGCGCTTCGTCACGAGACGTTTCGTTTTAAATTCAGTTCAGTTGACGTATGCCGTCGTGCGTTTCGTCACGCGACGCTTAACGTCTCTTTATAATTATTGCAAGTGTTTCGTTGCGCGCTCCTGTCGCACGACGAGTTGTTTATTTCTTAATTCAATTTAAATGTCGTGTCACGCGTTTCGCCGCACAACAATCCTTTTAATTCACCTTTACCTGTTCATAATGATTAACCATGGAACATAACTTTACCCTATGCTAAACGCGATGGCTAAATTAATACCGTTCTGTTTAGACGAGTATTTTAATCCATAATCATGTGACGTGATCGCTTCTCGACCGTAGCCTCGTCCGTTACTTTCTCTTTCTCGTTTAGTTGTAGGTGCGAGCCCTGCGTTGAACGTCTGCCTATTTATTGCATTCTATTGTATGGTGTATTGTTCCTTTGTATTAAAACTTGTGGAATGTATTTTGAAACTCGTGTAGATAACGGTCAGTTGGCGGAGTCTGAAGGAGTTGCAGGTGAAGACCCTGAGCAGCAGCTAGTTGGTGAAGGCAAGTATCCCTTGACCCATCTATGTCCTACTCATTCTTATAATTCACTCCCCGCATTTACACAATTTATATCTAAGGATCGACTAGCTTTTGTTTATCTTGTCCTTGTTTACCTATTTTGGTTGGGTTATTTCAGTTTAGCTATATGCTAGTGCTTCACATTAATCAATGAACATGATGAGATTACCTATGATATGCTGTTTTCCCTTTTGATTATGATGATGGTTCTATAACATTTAGGGGACTCGAGCTGTTCCTCGAGTGCCTCTCTGTAAGGACTGATTCGTTGGATGACCATCCGGGAAAACAGTGCAACCATGAGGGTGGAATGGGACACCCTTAGCTGAATAATTAGAGAAATTGGGGTGTAGTTCGCTTCACCGTCGTGCCGTTAATGGGGCTCGGTGTATGCGGCTCGCTTTGCCAAGGTTGGTTTGCCCCTTGGGGAGGAGTGCGGTGCATTTAGGAAACCTAACGGGCGGCTACGGCCCTAGGAAATCTTTGTAAAGGCTACATAGTGAGACCCTGCCTATTCACCTTGGTAGTGTTTAAGGGTTTGATCAGCCTGAGGCAAGAGGGAATCATAGCTTGTGGGTAAAGTGCGCAACCTCTGCAGAGTGTTATGAAACTGATATATCAGCCGTGCTCGCGGTTATGAGCGGCCAAGGGAGCTCCATTGATTAGAGATACTTGATCAAAGTTGTATGGTTTACAGGTGGTGATGAGGATGATGGTTTTGGTTATGACTATGGTACTGGTAAGTGGTATTCTTTCCGTTTGGAAAGGGTACATTGGGTTAATAACGTGGGTTAATGCTAAAACTTGGCTTTCTACTAGTAAATAATAACCTGAACAACTAAAAGCAACTGCTTGACTTAACTCCACATAAAGCTATTCCACTACAGCCAAACGAGACATTTTGCTGAGTATGTTGATGTGTACTCACCCTTGCTTTACACACCAAACCCCCATAGGTTGTCTGCATTGCAACCACTACTTAGGAGAAGATGAAGTCGTGGAGGATGACTTCCAGGAGTTCCAAGAGTATGATGAGTTCTAGGCGTGGGTTAGCAGCAAACCTCCAGTCGGCTGCCTGTGTAGGCCGTGTGTATCTACGTTACTTTTTTGCACTTTGATTATTGTTAAAGACTATGTGGATGTCTTGGACATCATGATGTAATCGACTATTATACCCTCTTTTATGTCATTATTTTAGCATTGTGTGATGATGTCCAATTATGTAACTGCTATGTACGTGAATTGCTGATCCTGGCACGTACATGGTTCGCATTCGGTTGGCCTTCTAAAACTGGGTGTGACATACAGGGGCGGACCCAGAGCGAAATGAGAGTGAGGGCACACTTATGAAGACAAGCATTAAAACACTAGAGCAGGGACATCTAAGTTGAACTAAGCAGGAGACCTTATAGTAAAAATCTAGTCTCTACTACTTGCACCAAATAAATGAGCGAGGGCATGTGCCCTCACTCCACTATACCTAGGTCCGCCCCTAGTGACATAGGTGGTATCAAAGTCATGCTGACTGTAGGACCGCTAACCTAGAGTAGAATGGTCGTTCTAAGGATTATAGACCCCTATTATCACCTTGACTTTGGTATCCCTTCAAAAGTTGGTCATATCGACTAAATCTATGTTCTACTATATATATTATACCTTGCTGAAAAATTTGTTTTATTCTAATACCTTATTTATTTATGGTTTACTTGCTGGTCATATTAGTTCTGTTCTCACTCTTATGCTTACAGTGTCTTTTGTAGATGGCTCGTCTTAGACACACTGCACGGAAGTCAGTCATTCCTTTCTTGCCCTCTCGTCTCGTGGAGCGTCCGCTTCACCGTCCAGTGACTGGTCAGTCTAGCCACTTGGAGAGGCTGCACCACCGCCTGCACGAGGAGCAGGAGCGTCGACGACAGGAGCTGGAGTAGCAGGGCTCTTCTTTCTCGCTTCAGTAGGAGATAGAGTCTGTGAGGAGCTGCTCCCCTGTGCTCCCGCTAGAGGCGCCCCCTGCACCACCACTGAGCGCCCCAACCACTGGAGTAGCTACTGGAGGAGACCCAGACAACGGAGGTGGCGACAACAGCTCGAGCCATAGCACCAACCTTTCAGCCGACCAGGAGCTAGAAGGATGGATTGCTCGACCCATCACCCGTGACGCTGCTCGCGGGTGTCACTTCCACGATGCGCTCGACACCCTGCTACACCAGGCACTCGACTGGCGTACCTGGTCCATCGAGTATCGCTATGTGGTCTTCGAGCACAGTCGCGGGGTTTACCCGGACCGTTGGGAGGCGACCTGCTTGGTGCGGTGTCTGGAGAACAGTCTTCGGGGTGCGGAGGTCTGCTTAGAGCACTATTCTATCTCTGAGCGGGACTCAGCCGAGGCGGCCATGCAAGATGCCGCATGGCGTGCGCTTTCGCACTACTGCTCAGTGCTCGGTGGGGTAGCTGATGATCTCAACCTGAAGTATTACCCCCACCGTCCATCTGGCAGCACAGGAGGCGTGGTTGTCTCACCTGTCAGTGAGGACAATCCTAGGTTGAGCAGCATAATCAACCTAGCCGCCGTGCTAAACACGAAGCTGGACCATGCATTAGCCGACCTGAGTAGGGCTCGTGCTGAGATTAGAGATGGCAATGGGTACCTGAAACCCGAATACCCAACGGGTTTTACCCGATATGAAGGCGGGTATGGGATGATTTCTCTACCCGCGAGTATGTTAATGGGTAAAAACCTCTACCCGTTGGGTAGACGGGTACGAGTTGGAACTACCCATACCCGTCTACCCATGGGTAAAATATACCCGCATCAATACAACTATAACCATCTAATAGAGCCCATCTTAGCTAAAATAAAACCCTTTTCTAGCTATCATTTGTCTAGATACCAAGTTATGTAATCATATGATTTGTTATATGTGAAGTTGAAGTTGTTTTATTTGTTTATTTAATATTTTGAGTGATTGGTATATTGGAATTTAAGACTTTCCTAGCAGGTACGGGTTACCCGACGGGTAAAAATACCCGCGCGGGTACGGGTATGGGTAAGATTTTGTACCCACAAGTATATATGGGTAACCCGACGGGTAGAATTTTTTTTGATGGTGGGTATGGAATGGTACTACCCACCGGGTATGTACCTGTTGCCATCCCTAGCTGAGATTGCCCAGTTGCGGGCTGAGTGTGCGGAGCATCGTCACCTGGAGGATGGCTCCCCCGCTCCCGTCGGGACTCAGCACCCGTACCGCTCACCTCGGCGTGGACACCATGCTTATGGTAACCCCGACTATAGGACCAAGATAAATTTAGAACCATAGATCGTCAACGTCAGATCTTGTAATTAATGCAAATATATATAGTCGCTATAGTCTTAGCATCAGTCTTACTCTTAGTTAGTCTTAGTTAGACAGGGTAGTTTGCTTATCCTGTGCCTTTATGATTGTCATGATGAACTATGCTAGATTTGGATCTTTGTAATGACTGTCACCAGAGTGTGGGTATCCCCCTGCACTTTGGTTTACTTGTTAAATGTTAATAAAATTAGTTATCTAGTTGGGAAGCCTTTTATTCCACTTTCCTCTTTATCTGAGAAGTTGTGTTGGTCTGTACTGGAAGTTAGTGAAGATGTTCATCTGTTCAGTGTTGTGGAAGAATTCTATACTTTTTTTCTTATGATGCAAGATGCAAGATCAGTTCTGATGTGTGGTTGCATTCTGCAGATGTCAGAAAATAGGCATAGAGGAGGAAGGCGTGCTCAGCAGGAGCATGCAGCCCCGCAGGATGAGGCACCCCAGCAACAGCAACTGCCACCACCGCCCCCGATGACCATCAAGCAGATGTTCTTGATGCAGACTTAGGCAATTCAAGCCATTGGTCAGACTCTGGCCGCTATTCAGTAGCAGTAGCAGCCACCACCTCAGCCTCAAATGCCTCAGATGCCCAGAGACAAGCGTGCTGAATTCATGAGAGGTCATTCCCCAGTGTTCGCTCATTCTTCTGACCCCATGGAAGCTGAAGATTGGCTGCATACTGTGGAGCAGGAGTTGCACACCGCCAGTGCGACGATAGGGAGAAAGTTCTGTATGGTCCCCGTCGGTTGAGAGGAGCAGCCCAACCTTGGTGGGAGTCTTACCTCGCCACTCATGCCAACCCCGACACCATCACCTGGGAAGAATTTAGAGATAGCTTCCGTTAGTACCAGTTCCTCCAGGGCTGATGACAGTGAAGAAGGAGGAGTTCCTGGCACTCAAGCAAGGGCCTATGTCTATCAGTGAGTATCGAGACAAGTTTCTGCAGCTGTCTCGCTATGCTCCTGAGGATGTCAACATAGATGCCAAGAGGCAGTACCGTTTCTTGAGAGGCTTAGTCAATCCCCTGCACTATCAGCTGATGAACCGTACGTTCCCCACATTTCAGCACCTGATCGACAGAGCAATCATGACAGAGAAGAAGCGCAAAGAGATGGAGGATCGCAAGCGTAAGATCAGTGGACCTCAGCCTGGAAGCAGCAATCGCCCTCGTTTATCAGGCAACCCACCTCAGCAGTTCAGGCAGAACCAGCGCCCACCTCAGCAGCAGCAGTTTCAAAGGCAGTACCCTCAGCACCAGCAGTAGAATCGCCAGAACAATCAGTCAGGAGGAGGTCAGTTTCAGAGGCAGAATCAGCAGGCACCTCATCTTCCTGCCCCAGCAAACCAATAGAACTGTCAAGCAGCACCAGTTCAGGGCAGAAGCAGAGCATGTTTCTATTATGGAGAGCAAGGTCATTGGGTGATGCAATGTCTGAAGAAGGCAGCCCAGCAACAGTCAGGCCCTGGTGCCCCAGCCAAGCAGAATGTGTCTCAGCCTGGAGCAGGCAACCGCTCTCAGCCACGCTACAACCATGGGAGACTGAATCACTTGGAGGCTGAAGCAGTTTAGGAAACCCCCAGCATGACAGTAGGTATGTTTCCAGTCGACTCCCATATTGCAGAAGTGTTATTTGATACTGGAGCAACGCATTCATTTATTACTGCATCATGGGTAGAAGCACATAATCTTCCAATCACTACCATGTTAACCCCCATCCAAATTGACTCAGCCGGTGGTAGAATTCGAGCTGATAGCATTTGCTTGAACGTAAGTGTGGAAATAAGGGGGATAGCGTTTCCCACTAATCTCATAGTAATGGGTACTCAGGGAATAGATGTCATCCTAGGGATGAACTGACTAGATAAGTATCAGGCAGTTATCAGTTGTGATAAGAGGACAATCAAGTTGATGTCCCCACTAGGAGAGGAAGTGGTGACCGAGTTAGTCCCGCCTAAGACAAGGAAAGGAAGTTGTCATCAGATGGCTATTGGTAGCAAGGAGCCAGATTCACTCGAGATTATCAAGGTTGTGTCAAAATTTTCAGATGTGTTCCCGAAAGATTTACCAGGCATGCCACCAGAGCGGAAAGTTGAGTTTGCTATAGAACTTCTTCCTGGCACCGCCCCTATCTCTAAAAGAGCCTACAGAGTATCTGGACTAGAGTTGGTTGAACTTAAGAAGCAGATCGATGAGCTGTCAGAGAAAGGTTACATCCGACCAAGCACCTCGCCTTGGGTCGCCCCTGTCCTATTTGTGGAGAAGAAAGATGTCACTAGGAGGATGTGCATCGATTACCGAGCTTTGAATGAGGTCACGATCAAGAACAAGTACCCCTTGCCTAGAATAGAAGATATGTTTGACTAGTTGAGAGGAGCCAGCGTGTTCTCAAAGATAGATCTGAGGTTAGGTTATCATCAGCTCAGGATTCGACCCTCAGACATTTCGAAGACGACATTCATTACCAAGTATGGGTTATATGAGTTCACTGTGATGTCTTTTGGCCTAACGAATGCACCAGCCTTCTTCATGAATCTGATGAACAGTGTATTCACGGATTATCTTGACAAGTTTGTGGTGGTATTTATTGATGACATTCTTATATATTCTCAAAGTGAGGAGGAGCATGCAGATCATTTGAAGATGGTATTGCAGAGATTGCGAGAGCACCAGCTGTATGCAAAGTTGAGTAAATGTGAGTTCTAGATTAGTGAAGTCCTGTTCTTGGGTCACATAATCAACAAAGAAGGATTGGCTGTGGATTCGAAGAAAGTGGCAGACATTCTGAACTGGAAAGCGCCAACAGATGCCCAAGCAATCAAAAGCTTCATTGGAATGGCCAGATATTATCGACGATTCTCAAAAATTGCGAAACCATTGACAGCTTTGCTAGTCAACAAGGTTGAGTTCAAGTGGACCCAGAAATGCCAAGAAGCCTTTGAAGCGCTGAAAGAGAAGTTGACTACAACACCTGTCTTGGTCTTGCCTGATGTGCACAAGCCCTTCTCGGTGTATTGCTATGCTTGTTACACTGGTTTGGGATGTGTGTTGATGCAAGAGGGAAGAGTTGTGGCTTACTCGTCCCAACAGCTGAAGGTTCATAAGAAGAATTACCCAATCCATGACCTAGAGTTGGCAGCAGTGGTTCATGCACTGAAGACATGGAGGCACTATCTGAAAGGGAAATAGGGTCAAACCTTTTCCAAATGAATTTTGGTGGTTGAATTGCCCAACACAAACATTTGGACTAACTAGTTTGCTTTATAATATATGTTCTACAGGTGCCAAAGGTTCACAACAAACCAATACAAAGATAAAAGAAAGGGTTCAAAACAAAGGAGCAAAGTTAAACTGAAGGCAGCCCTGGTCTGGCGCACCGGACAGTGTCCGGTGTGCCACCGGACAGTGTCCAGTGCACCAGGGAGATCGACTCTGAACTTGCCAGCTTCGAGAATTCGGGGAGCCGCTCCGCTATAATTCACCGGACTGTCCGGTGTAACACCGGACTGTCCGGTGTGCCAGCAGAGCAACGGCTACTTCGCACTAACGGTCGTCTGCAAATGAACAGTGAAAGCAAATAGTGCGCGCCTGCGCGCGCAGAAGTCAGAGCAGGCGCCAGAAGGCGCACCGGACAGTCTACATGACCTATCCGGTGCACCACCGGACTATCCGGTGGCCCCACTTGTCAGAGCTCCAACGGTCAGAACCCAACGGCCTGGTGATGTGGCTGGCGCACCGGACAGTGTCCGGTGCGCCATACGATAGAAGCCTTCACCAACGGCCATATTGGTGGTTGGGGCTATAAATACCCCCCAACCAC
This sequence comes from Zea luxurians, assembly GCA_029449295.1. Taxonomy (NCBI): domain Eukaryota; kingdom Viridiplantae; phylum Streptophyta; class Magnoliopsida; order Poales; family Poaceae; genus Zea; species Zea luxurians. Next base: position 92,492,753 of record JAOPSE010000010.1, on the reverse strand, counting down.
CACACTTCATTGCATCCAAGTTTCAGCCATTTGCATTAAATACAAGAGCTCTAGACTTCACTCCAAGACACAAACAAGAGATCAAATCCTCTCCCAAGTCCAAAGTTCATTCCAATCAAATAGTGACTAGTGAGAGTGACATTTGTGTTCTTTTGAGTTCTTGCGCTTGGATCGCTTTTCTTCCTCTTTCTTTCTTGTTCCCAACTCAATTGTAATCAAGGAAAGAGACACCAATTGTGTGGTGGTCCTTGTGGGGACTTGGTGTCCCGATTGATTGAGAAGAGAAGCTCACTCGGTCTAGGTGACTGTTTGAGAGAGGGAAAGGGTTGAAAGAGACCCGGTCTTTGTGACCACCTCAATGGGGAGTAGGTTTGCAAGAACCGAACCTCGGTAAAACAAATCACTGCGTCTCACTCTACTTTTGCTTGTGATTTGTTTACACTCTCTCTTTCGGACTCGTTTATATTTCTAACGCTAACCCCGACTTGTAGTTGTGCTTAAGTTTATAATTTTCAGATTCCGCCTATTCACCCCCCTCTAGGCGACTTTCACTATCTGTATGGATAGAAATGTGATGTTTACACAGACCACAAGAGTCTGAAGTACATATTCACTCAGTCGGAGCTGAATATGAGGCAACGAAGATGGTTATAGTTGATCAAAGACTATGAATTGGAGATTCATTACCATCTTGGCAAAGCGAACATAGTGGTAGACGCTTTGAGCAGGAAAAGTCAGGTCAATATGATGGTCGCTCATCTGATGCCTTATGAGTTGGCCAAAGAGTTCGACAGGTTGAGCCTCGGATTCCTGAACAATATGCGAGGAGTGACAGTTGAGTTGGAGCCAACCCTAGAGCAGGAAATCAAAGAAGCACAGAAGAATGATGAGAAGATCAGTGAAATCCAGCAATTGATTCTAGAAGGCAGAGGTAAAGATTTCCGGGAGGATGCAGAAGGCGTGATATGGTTCAAGGACCGTTTGTGTGTTCCCAATGTCCAGTCTATTCGGGAGTTGATCCTCAAGGAAGCTCATGAGTCAGCTTATTCTATACACCCTGGAAGTGAGAAGATGTATCAGGATTTGAAGAAGAAATTCTGGTGGTACGAAATGAAAAGGGAGATCGCAGAGCATGTGGCTATATGTGATAGTTGTCAAAGGATCAAGGCAGAGCATCAGAGGCCAGCTGGATTGTTGCAATCGTTGTGAATTCCTCAGTGGAAATGGGATGAAATCGGAATGGACTTCATAATTGGATTGCCTCGCACCCAAGCTGGCTACGATTCCATTTGGGTAGTGGTGGGCCGCTTAACCAAGTCAGCCCACTTCATACCTGTCAAGACCAACTACAGCAGTGCAGTATTGGCAGAGTTGTACATGTCCCGGATCGTTTGTCTTCATGGTGTGCCAAAGAAGATAGTGTCAGATAGAGGAACGCAGTTCACCTCTCATTTCTGGCAGCAGTTGCATGAAGCTTTGGGTACACATTTAAATTTCAGTTCAGCTTACCATCCGCAGACAGACGGTCAGATTGAAAGAACCAATCAAATCCTTGAAGATATGTTGAGAGCTTGTGCGTTGCAAGATCAGTCTAGATGGGACAAGAGATTACCTTACGTAGAATTCTCCTATAACAACAGCTACCAGACTAGCTTGAAGATGTCACCATTTCAGGCGCTTTATGGAAGGAGTTGTAGAACTCCGTTGCAATGGGTTCAGCCTGGAGAAAAGCAAGTGTTCGGGCTAGACATTTTGCTCGAAGCTGAGGAGAACATCAAGATGGTTCGAGAGAACCTGAAGATAGCGCAATCAAGGCAGCGAAGTTATGCAGACACAAGGAGAGAGCTGAGTTTCGAAGTTGGAGATTTTGTCTATCTGAAAGTATCGCCTATCAGAGGAGTCATAAGATTCGGAGTCAAAGGTAAGCTAGCGCCCCGCTATGTTGGTCCGTATCAGATTCTTGCAAGGCGTGGAGAAGTGGCCTATCAGCTCAGTCTGCCAGAGGGTTTGTCAGCGGTGCATGATGTATTCCATGTGCCTCAGTTGAGGAAGTGTTTGCGTGTGCCAGAAGAGCAGTTGCTAGTGGAAGGTCTGGAAGTCCAGGAGGACTTGACCTACATAGAGAAGCCAGCACAGATTCTTGAGACTGCAGACAGAGTCACTCGGAGGAAAACTATCAGAATGTGCAAAGTCAGATGGAGTCACCACTCTGAGGAAGAAGCAACCTGGGAGCGTGAAGATGATCTGATGGCCAAATACCATGAACTCTTTGCTGGCCAACCTTGAATCTCGAGGGCGAGATTCTTTTAAGAGGGATAGGTTTGTAACGCTCTGAATTTGGGGGTAGAATTTTTTTCTTCCTTTTACTCACCAAATTCAGGCGTTACTCCCTTTTCTTTTCCCGTTTCGCTCCTTCTTCCCAATTTCAAAGCAGTATAGCAACTGGTGTCTAGATCGGGTGTAAACAAAACCTAAGTTGACATGGGTGTTGCATCATGCCGAATCATATTTCTTTGTCTGATGTCGTGTTTAATCGCGTGTTTGCCTCGTCTCATTCTAGATTTTGCTTTGCGAATTGGATTCCGATCTGTGGTTGTGCGTGTCATGAGTTTTTGACCCACGGTGCAGCCCAGCCCGGCTCGGCCTCGGCCCGCGCGCCCCTGGCGCCCCTGCCCCATGCGTGCGCGCCCCTTCCCCTTGTCTCTCTTCCCCTCATTCAATTCTCTTGCGCAACAACCTCCTCTCCACCTCTCTCTCTCCCCGTGCTGCCCTAGATTTTGGAGACGGTGATCGCCGGATTTGGACCCCGAGGTGAGCTCCCCTCCCCTCTCCCTCTCTCTCTTCCCCTCCCCCTCCCCTTTCTTCCCCCTGCGTGCCCCCTGTTTTCTCCCTGCGCGCGCACCCCTATGTGGCCTCGACCCTCAGCGACGCGGCCCCCTGACCTCCCCAGCGTGGCCCCCCTGCCCTCCCCGCGGTGGCCCCCTGCCCTCCTCAGCGCGGCCCCTGCCCTCCCCGCCGTGGCCCCCTGCCCCCGGCGGCGCGGCCCCTACCCTCCCCGCGGCGCCCCCTGCCCCCGGGCGGCGCGACCCCTGCCCTCCCTGCGGCGTCCCCTGCCCTCCCCCGGCGCGACCCCCCTGCCCTCCCCAGTGCGGCCCCCTGCTCCCCGCGGCGCGGCCTCAGCCCCCTCCCCCTGTGCGGCCCCTGCCCTCTTGGCGGCGTGGCCCTACTCCCCCATGGCGCGGCCTCGACACCCCAGCGGCCCGGCACGCCCACACCTCTGCGCGTCCGTGTCCCGGCACCTCAGCGGCCTCGCGCCCCGCTCGCCTGCGCGTCCCGTGACCCCGCGCCCCGTGCCTCGGTGTGGCCTCACGTGCCCCCGGCGCGCGCAGCGTGTTCTCGCGCGTGCGACTGTAGTTACACGGCGTTCGACTTTCAGTTTAAGCATTTTATTTTAATTTAGTCGATGTGCTGCGTCGCGCGACGATTCATTTTAAATTCATCTTTAATTAATGAGCTGTGTCGTGCGCTTCGTCGCGCGACGTTTCGTTTTAAATTCAGTTCAGTTGACGTATGCCGTCGTGCGTTTCGTCGCGCGACGCTTAACATCTCTTTATAATTATTGCAAGTGTTTCGTTGCGCGCTCTGTCGCGGGACGAGTTGTTTATTTCTTAATTCAATTTAAATGTCATGTCGCGCGTTTCGCCACGCGACAATCCTTTTAATTCACCTTTACCTATTCGTAATAATTAACCATGGAACATAACTTTACCCTATGCTAAACGCGATGGCTAAATTAATACCGTTCTGTTTAGACGAGTATTTTAATCCATAATCGTGTGACGTGATCGCTTCTCGACCGTAGCCTCGACCGTCGCTTTCTCTTTCTCGTTTAGTTGTAGGTGCGAGCCCTGCATCGAACGTCTGTCTATTTATTGCATTCTATTGTATGATGTACTGTTCCTTTGTATTAAAACTTGTGGAATGTATGTTTGAAACTCGTATAGATAACGGTCAGTTGGCGGAGTCCGAAGGAGTTGCAGGTGAAGACCCTGAGCAGCAGCTAGTTGGTGAAGGCAAGTGTCCCTTGATGCATCTATGTCCTACTCATTCTTATAATTCACTCCCCGCATTTACACAATTTATATCTAAGGATCGACTAGCTTTTGTTTATCTTGTCCTTGTTTACCTATTTTGGTTGGGTTATTTCAGTTTAGCTATATGCTAGTGCTTTACATTAATCAATGAACATGATGAGATTATCTATGATACGCTATTTTCCCTTTTGATTATGATGATGGTTCTGTAACATTTAGGGGACTCGAGCTGTTCCTCGAGTGCCTCTCCGTAAGGTCTGGTTCGTTGGATGACCGCCCGGGAAAACAGTGCAACCATGAGGGTGGAATGGGACGCCCTTAGCTGAATAATTAGAGGAACTAGGGTGTAGTTCGCTTTGCCGTCGTGCCGTTAATGGGGCTCGGTGTATGCGGCTCGCTCTGCCAAGGTTGGTTCGCCCCTTGGGGAGGAGTGCGGTGCATTTAGGAAACCTAACGGGTGGCTACAGCCCCAGGAAATCTTTGTAAAGGCTATGTAGTGAGACCTTGCCTATTCACCTTGGTAGTGTTTAAGGGTTTGATCGGCCCGAGGCAAGAGGGAATCATGACTTGTCGGTAAAGTGCGCAACCTCTACAGAGTGTTATGAAACTGATATATCAGCCGTGCTCGCGGTTATGAGTGGCCAAGGGAGCTCCATTGATTAGAGATACTTGATCAGAGATGTATGGTTTACAGGTGGTGACGAGGATGATGGTTTTGGTTATGACTATGGTACTGGTAAGTGGTATTCTTTCCGTTTGGAAACGGTACATCGGGTTAATAACGTGGGTTAATGCTAAAACCTGGCTTTCTACTAGTAAATAATAACCTGACCAACTAAAAGCAACTACTTGATTTAACTCCACATAAATCTAGTCCACTACAGCCAAACGGGACATTTTGCTGAGTATGTTGATGTGTACTCACCCTTGCTTTACACACCTACCCCCCCAGGTTGTCCGCGTTGCAACCACTGCTTAGGAGAAGATGAAGCCATGGAGGATGACTTCCAGGAGTTCCAAGAGTCCGATGAGTTCTAGGCGTGGGTTAGCGGCAAACCCCCAGTCGGCTGCCTGTGTAGGCCGTGTGTATCTACGTTTCTTTTCCGCACTTTGATTATTGTTAAAGACTATGTGGATGTCTTGGACATCATGATGTAATCGACTATTATACCCTCTTTTATGTCATTATTTTAGCACTGTGTGATGATGTCTAGTTATGTAACTGTTGTGTACGTGAATTGCTGATCCTGGCACGTACATGGTTCGCATTCGTTTTGCCTTCTAAAACTGGGTGTGACACATAGTGCTGCCTGCAATAACGACGTAAGATCTTGAGATGGGCCAACATCATGGAGGTTTTGTTTGTACCCTCCTCTTTCGCCAATCCTTGTACCCCATAGTCCACTTGTTGGGTCTTCCTCTTTCTTCATACGAGAGTCATATGCTCTACAGTCGGTCTAGATTCAAAGGAGTGTTGGGCCTGATCAGAGCAAGGACGATGCCAATCCTTGTTGTATCGTGTTGGATGGAGCAATAGTGGGAGCAGACATGGGGCAATAGTACGATCATTTCGTGTATACCTAGTTTGACCTCATGAGTCTTTGTCCGGTTCGGCCAACCCTCCTCGCCTGTTTCTGTCTCATCTGGCCCCTAGGGGTCGAACCAATGTTTGCCTCTCGGGCGAGGTGGAAGACATCATGTGGATCGATCATGGCTTACCTAGGCTATTTCCTCTCCCTCTAACTTGTGGGCCCAGGGCCATGGTTTTCTGCCCCAATAGCTAGCTTTGAGAAAAGTTTGGCCGGAACAGGGCCTTTGGCTTGGCTGGGGGGGGGGGGCAAAATCCAAAGCCAAATGTCAAATCAAACTATTGGAGACTTGTTCTCAAGTGCTATGAATTAAGAACAAGGCAACACAAAATGTTAAATGTTAAAGCCCTCCGTCCTTCGAAGCATTATCTCCCTCAGGATATAATGGTCTTCAGATGAAGGTTATGAAGGACATACCTTCATCATCATAACACATTTGTATAAAAGACGAAGCATATGAAACATGAGAAACAACATGAATAATTATATAATATCATAATATATATATATTTCTTATTACATAATCATAAATAAATATGAACAATATTGAATTACATTTATACCTTCGGCTTGACAGAAGTTGATAATACAAGCGTGACGCGAAAGCAAATGCCAAGTCAGCGTGAACAGTACATGGGTACTGTTCATCTATTTATAGGCATAGGGCGCAACCTGTGAGATATTACAATAATGCCCTTCACAAAAGATTACAATTATGACATAAACCCTCATGAACAAAACAGTCATCTCATCTTTAAGTCGGTTTCACCCTTCGTCTTCAGACATTTCATAATGCCGAAGCTTCATAAGTGGTAGCTTCGGTGTTGCTTTTAGGGGAATCTGCCGAAGGTGTTTCTTCTTACAGGATCTTCGGCGACGAAGCATGCCCCCAATAGTAGCCCCTTCGCGGTGCTAGATCGTTTTTCGTAACGAGCTTGATCCGTGAAAAAGTCTCTTAGGCTTCGGGAAGCCGAAGATCTGAAAAACACCTTCCCTGAGCTCGTTACCGAGAAACGATAAAAATTCTTCAAACGTGAAACAATCCCATCATGCAGCGGGTTCACGCGTCTTGGCAATTCACCTTCTCAGGTTCTGTGGCCCACCATTCAGTGGGTGCGGGCGACTGTTTGTCCGATGCGGAAGACTTGTCGACTCACCTTCCCACCTGCGGCATTATATAAACAGACAGGTAGGTGTAAAGTTACCACAACATTCATTGCTATTGCACTGTTTTGCTACCAAAAAGTTAAACATAGCCGAAGCTTATTCATCGTACGCAACCGAAGCATCGCTTTTGCTCCTGCTTCGTCACAAGAGGAAGAGTTTCGGGGAAACCAAAAAAGTCACCAACTTCAAAAAATTGTAAGGAATTCATCGTCAAATGGCGAGAGTACGCTCCACTGCCAGGGTTGGTCGCGAGGGAGATGAAGCCGAAGCTGCTGAGACCGCTCCCATTTCTGAAGTGATGAAGCAGTTAGGGCTGGTGGTACTGGAAGAAACTTCCGACGAAGGTGTACCTGCTGCCGAAGCTGAGCAGGTTGATGCTGGAGAGGATGAATATGAAGATGAATATGGTGCCACGCCATCTAAACTGAGCCACCTAGAGTTTGGGAAGTCTGCTATTACTGAAGATGATGTGCCCAAGATGTTGAAGCTTGGCTATTTTAGTGAAGCCAAAAAGAAGCTGATTCGTTTCGGTGGAGAGGAAATTATCTCGAAGCCGGAAAAAGATGAGATGGTGGTATTTAAAAGCTTTTTTAAAGCAGGATTGAGATTTCCTTTACATGATATGATCGCAGATGTTTTGGATAGATTTGGGATTTATCTTCACCAGCTAACTCCTAACGCCATTGTTAGGCTTAGTATCTACATTTGGGCTCTCCGGAGCCAGGGGCAGAACCGCTTGCCGAAGGTTTTTGCCGGGCACACGAGCTTCATTATCAGACCAAAGCTAGAGAAGATGGGCTGCATGATAATTTCGGCTGCTATAACTTTGCTTATCGCAAAGATGCGAAATATCCAGTTATTAGCTATCGTACCAAGTGGCCAGCTGGCTGGAAGACTGAATGGTTTTATGTTAAAGTGGATGAGAAGAAGGAGAAGCTAGTTCAAAGCCCTTTGAGTTTAACCTTCGAAGAAACTAGGCCCCAATGCGACATGAATCCAGATAGTCCATGCCAAATTGCACTGGGCGAATTTCGGGTTGTTGCAGAGCATATTGGCACTAGAGATCTGGTGCAAGAGTTCTTAGCCTTCAGAGTATTTCCAACTTTGAAGGAATGGGACATGCCCAAGCTAAAAGAGGAAAAGAAGAAGAAAGAGCTTGTTCGGCTTCCTTATTATTATAAATTCAAGAAGTATTTCAAAGAACCTTGCCAGGAGTGGCTGGACACAATCGAAGTTATGTGCAACGAGATCCTTGGCAATTATTCTAAAAAAGAAGATCAGTTAATGACTGCGGCCTTCGGCACTCGTCCGAAGCGAAGATTGAACTGGGTGATGGATGCTTTAAATTTTGATTATCCTGACTATGAACGACTGGATAGAGGTGCCGAAGGGCAAAAAAGAAAAAGAGTTGCTAATGTCCTTGATAGGGAAACTGCTAAGTTGGTGAAAAAGGACGAAGAAATTTTGAAGAAAAGAAAACTAAGCCCTGAGCCGAAGATAGCTGCTCCAAAGAAAAGAAAAGCTACGGCTCCGAAACAAAAAACAACTGATATAGAGGAAGAATCTCCTGTGACACCTCCTGCGACTGATGTGGAAGAAATTTTAAAGGTAATGACTGAATCCTTGCCTATCAAGCTAAGTCCACTAGGGCCGCATCTGACAAAGCTTTTTCAGAAAGAGAAAGAGTCTTCGGCAGCGGAGAAGCCTGCTGAGCCGAAGAAACGTAGGATTATTCAAGTGGCTGAAGTCATCCAGCAGACACCGCCGCAGGCATCGGCATCAAAGATACCACCTATTGAGAGCATTGATGCTGCCGAAGCTGCCGCCACCGAATCTGAGGGTGCCGAAGCTGAGACCGTTGAAAATGTGAATCTAGAAGCCGCACTTGGTGAAATTGATACCATGCTTCTAGAAGCGGCCGCGGAAGAAGCTACTGTAGTCGCTGGGAAAGGAAAGGGTAAAGCCGAAGATACTTCGAAAGAAGAAGAATTCAATTTCCAAGATATACTTGGGCAAGAATTATCAGAAGCTGAAAAAGGAGAACTGAAGAAATATGCTATATCTTGTGGATACAAACCGGGGGCTCTGCTTTTTGGCGGAGTTAACGAAGGGAGGTTAGGATGTCTTCGGGACCGGACCGGGGCGAAGGTCGTCAGCACTCTATCAAAGAGTGTTGGCCTTCCGAAGATCGAGGTGAACCTTTGCAGGTACCGACGACAGCATATCGCCGGTAGCATGTTTTATGCTAACTTTAAGGTAAAATTCTTAATTAATTTTTTTATATGATTTCTGATGAAAGTTGTTTTTGGCAGAGTTTACTACTAAGCAAAGTCCTGAGGATGCAACAAGACCTCGAGGACAAGAAGAACGAAGCTATAATTGCAGATCTGGAAAAGAAAATTAAAGATTACGAAGCTGTTTTGGAGAAAAAAGACTTCGTAATCCAAGCTATGGAAGGTTCACTGGCAGAAGCCCAGGCTGAAATTGCTAAATTGAAGAATGAACTTTCCTCAGAAAAGAAAAATTTTGAAGCCAGACTCGAAGTTGAAGTTGAGAAGAGTTCAAATTTGCAAAAAACACTGAAGGACCTTCAGGAAAAATGCTTAAACTTCGGCAACCGATGCCTACAGCGGCTGAAGCAGGTGTTCAACTCGGTTGGAGCAAGCACTAAAAAATTTAGTCCTTCGGTTGAAAACCTGCCAGAAACTTTGGAACACATTGAGGGTGAAGTTGATGCTCTCGATGAAGTTATAGGTGGACACGCTGATTTCTGCGCTCTGTTAGCTTCTTGAGGCACAGCTGTCGCCTTCATGAAATCTGGCTGTACACACGGAAAAATTGTCAACAGACCCAATTTTAGCTTGTCACCAGCGGATTTAATTGATATCCCTAGCCTAGCTCGAAGTATAGGAAACAGGTTCATAACTCAAATTTGGATAGAGGGCGGGCGAAAAATGGCTGGCGACGAAGCTTGAAGCCATCTTAAACCGGTAAGAAACTAGTCTGTTACCTTACCTTCGCCTTGAACCTTGCACTTGCCTCATATCGTCTTAATACGTACCAGATGACGAGGCTGAGGAACAAAGAGCCGAAGCTTGACCAATGATCTGAAGCTTAGATGATCCGAAGCTTAATGATACGAAAATTGAAGAATTTGCTGAAAAAATTCTATGGAAAATCTAGTAATATCGTTGTAAAAAAGTATTGTAATTTTGGGAATCAGATACTCTGTGAATTTGTGCATACCTTGTAATATAATTTTACCTCTTTGTTCATGTATGAACTGCTTTGATGTGGACGAGACTTATATTTTTTGAGTCGAAGGCGAAAAACACCTTCCCTTCTTTTCGTACGCAACAAAGCATGAAACTTCTTCTTTTTCTTTTTGCCGAAGCCTTATCTTTATAGGCGAAGCATCTGCCTGTGCATATTATGATGATGATGATCCTAGTATGTCTAAGTGAATGTTTATGAATGCAAATGTATGATGTAATGTGTCGTGCAAATGAATGCCCAAACACACACGTCCGAAGCCACAACCATAGCCTTCATTCCCTTGGGAATGACCGAAGTCTCTTTACCGTTTATTTTTCGGCTTCACCGCTTATTTTTCGGTGTATCAGCGCTGACTTTTCGTTGTAAGTTCTGCATCCCCTTAGGAACGTCTTTTGAACTTCTCGCCTTCTATTTCGGCGGTATCACGTTGACTTTTCGCGCTTCGCCTTATATTTTGGCGGTATCAGCGTTGACTTTTCGCTGTAAGCTCTGCATTCCCTTAGGAATGACTTTTGAGCAAAAAACTTACGCTACGCTCCCTTAGGAACGACTTTTTGTAGCTTCGTCGTGCTCTGCATCGCCTTAGGGACGACTTTTGAGCTTCTCCCTGTTTTTTTCCTTTTTTCCTGCACTCGATGGTGCATGCTCAGTTTTTACATTTACATTTTTTGGGGGATTTTGCTCTCGTAGAGCTGAATAAGACAAGGAAATTACATGCTATTGCCCCATTAAAAACCTTTCTCCCCCTTTGGAAAGGAAAAGGGTGCCATAAGAAAAGAAAAAAAATAAGAGATTACATCAGGTTAGACATAATATCGCCGAAGCTCATCCGCATTCCAAGATCTAGGAATATCGTTGTCGTCCATGTCCTTCAATCTGTAAGAACTGGGTCTTGCCGAAGATACTACCAGAAAAGGTCCTTCCCACTTTAGCTGTAGCTTGCCTACTGTGTCTGGGTTGGCCACTCTCCGAAGTACCAAATGCCCTGGCTTGATGTTCTTTAGCCGAACTTTTCTGTCCCACCATTTTATTGTTTCGGCTTGATATTTATTGATATTCTCCACAGCCTGAAGCCTGATCTCTTCTATAGCATCTTTTGCCACGAAAGAATCAGCTTCGTGCTCTGCCGAAGCCACTGTTCTTATTGACCCTGCCCTAGCTTCTTCTGGGGTTATTGCTTCGTCACCAAATAATAGTTTGAATGGTGTAAACCCTGTTGACCTTGATATTGTTGTGTTGTGGCTCCACACCACTTTGATCAATTCATTTGGCCATTTTCCTTTGGGCTGATTGAAGATTAACTTCATTATTCTCGTCATTATAATGCCATTAGCTCTTTCAACAAGTCCATTTGACTCCGGATGCCTGACCGATGCAAAATGAATCTTCGTGCCAATCTGTTCACAGAATTCCTTGAAAGCTTCGGCATCAAACTGTGTTCCATTGTCTACAGTAATAGCCTTCGGCACTCCGAAGCGACAAACAATGTTTTGCCAGAAGAATTTATGGATGGTAACCGAAGTTATTAAGGCCAAAGGCTTCGCCTCAATCCACTTAGAAAAATACTCTACCGCCACCACAACATATTTTAGATTTCCTTGTGCTGGTGGAAGTGGACCTAGCAAATCGAGGCCCCACCTTTGCAATGGCCAAATGGGCTGTATTAATTGAGTGAGGGATGAAGGTTGTTTCTTGTCTCTCGCACATTTTTGGCAGCCTTCGCATTTTTGAACTAATTCTGCTGCATCTGAAGCTGCCTTCGGCCAGTAGAATCCTTGTCGAAAAACTTTTCCCAATAGAGGTCTAGACCCAATGTGAGATCCACATAGACCCGCATGTATCTCCTTCATTAATTCAATACCTTCGGTTCTTGATAAACACTTGAGGAGTGGGGAACAAACCCCGTATTTATACAATTCCCCTTCTATTATCACATATGGTCTTGTCCTTGCCTCCATTCTTTTGTTATAAACTTCGTCATCGGAGAGACAGTTGCCTTGGAGGAAGGATATGATTTCAGTTCTCCAGTCCTCACTGTGTACTGGAGAAATGTTAAGTATAGCTCTTTCCATAAGTTCAACCGAAGGTGTCTTTATTGTTTCGAAGAATACCTCCGAAGGTATAGGGAGCCCCTGGGCTGCTGATTTGGTTAACAAATCTGCATGCTCATTTTCACCTCTTGGAATATTCTTGACAGAAAAACCTTTGAAGGAAGCTTCCAACCTTCGAACTGCATCCAGATATTTTTCAAGCTTCGGATCTCATGCCTTGCTGCTTTTGTCCACGTGGCCAGCAATAACTTGAGAATCGGTCTTCAGAATAGCCCTTCTTATTAGTTTTCGAAGTCCCAACAAAAGTGCTTCGTACTCAGCAATATTATTTGTACAACTGAAATTCAATTTGACCGCATAGCATGTTTTGACTTTTGACGGTGCCACTAACACCGCAGCTGCTCCTGCACCAAAGGTTCCCCAAGAACCATCGCAGAACACCGTCCAAGCTTCGGTATCCTTGCCTGTCCCTTCTTCGTGAGCCCCTGGCGTCCAGTCAGCGATGAAGTCTACTAGCGCCTGAGATTGAATTGAAGATCTGTGTACATAATCAATGGTGAATTCATTGAGCTCCGCAGCCCACTTTCCAACCCTTCCAGTGGCTTCTCTGTTCCTTATAATATCCTTCAGAGGCTGTGATGAAGGAACAATTATATGGTAAGCTTGAAAATAGTGCCGAAGCTTCTTGGAGGCCATTAATATAGCATACAACACTTTCTCCAATTCTGTGTAATTTTTCTTTGATAAAGTTAATACTTCGGAAACAAAGTATACTGGGACTTGCTTCTTATTTTGTCCTTCAAGCTTCTCCTGTACTAGTGCCGCACTCACTGCAGAGTGCCAAGCTGCCACATACAATAGCAAAGGAGCCCCTGGCGTAGGTGGGGTTAGTGTTGTTAGATCAATCAGATATTGCTTCAGCTCTTCGAAGGCTTTCTGCTGAGCTAAACCCCATTGAAAGACTTCGGTTGACTTCAGTACTTCAAAGAATGGTAAATTTCTTTCTGCTGACCTAGATATGAATCGATTCAAAGATGCCAATCTTCCTGTCAGCCGCTGAGCCCCCTTCTTTGTGCTTGGCAGTTCCATCCGAAGGATAGCTTCGATCTTGTTTGGGTTAGCTTCGATCCCCTTCGTTGAAACCAGACAACCAAGGAACTTGCCCTTCTTTACTCCGAAGACACATTTTTCTGGATTTAATTTTAGGCCAGCCTGCCTAAAGTTAGCAAATGTTTCCTGCAGATCAGCGATGTGATTTTCCTACTTCGTGCTCTTTACTATGATATCATCAACATATGTTAGCACATTTCTGCCTATCTGAGAGTGAAGTACTTTGGCTGTCATTCTACTGAAGCTTCCTCCAGCATTCTTGAGCCCCTCAGGCATCCGAAGATAACAATATGTACCACTGGGGGTTATGAAGCTGGTCTTCGGCTCATCTTCCTTCTTCATCCAAATTTGGTGGTAGCCTGAGTAACAGTCTAGTAAACTCATAAGCTCTGATGAAGCTGCTGCATCTACTAGAGAATCTATTCTTGGCAATGGGAACTCATCCTTTGGACAAGCCTTGTTAAGATCTGTAAAATCGATGCACATTCTCCATTTACCATTTGCCTTCTTCACCATAACAGTGTTAGCTAGCCACTCTGGGTATTTGACCTCTCTGATAACACCAGCACTAAGAAGTCTCTTCACTTCATTTTGAGCACCTTCAGCTTTGTCATCGGACATTTTCTGAAGCCTTTGTTTTCTTGGCCTGAAAGATGGATCCACATTGAGTGAATGCTCAATCACATCTCTATTGACACCACAAAGATCATTAGCTGACCAAGCAAACACATCCTTGTTGTTGAATAAAAACCTTATCAAGGTTTTCTCCTGCTCTTCGGATAACTGAAAACCCAGCAATACCTTCTGCTCTGCTATATCTTCACACAGAAGCATAGGCTTCGGCTGATCAGCTGAGGCAGCCTTCTCTCTTCTGTACTTGTACTGTTCACAAGCCTCATTTCCATCTATGTTGTGGATTGCTTTTGAATCTGTCCAGTTTCCTTTAGCTTTCCTAGCAGCTTCCTGACTGCCATGAACGACAATAGGTCCTTGTTCCAAAGGTATCTTCATGCATAGATATGCTGGATGAAGTATTGCTTCGAAAGCGTTGAGTGTCCCACGACCAATGATTGCATTGTAGGGGTATTCCATGTCAACAATATCAAACACAACCTGTTCAGACCTTGTATTGTGGACAAATCCGAAGGTCACTGGCATTGTGATTTTGTCAAGTGCTACAATATGCCTTCCTCGGAAGCCACAAAGAGGGTGTGTAGCATCATGAATCTTGTCCTCTGGCTCTTGCATCTGTCTGAAGGCCTTAGCGAATATGATGTCGGCTGCGTTGCTTGTATCAACCAAAACATTGTGGACAAGAAATCCCTTGATGACGCAAGATATGACCATAGCATCATTATGAGGATAATCCTTGAGCTGAAGGTCCTCCTGAGAGAATGTAATTGGGATGTGGGACCATTTTGACTTGATGAAGGGTCCCTGCACCCCAACATGGTGCACCCTTCTCTGAGCCTCCTTCTTCTGCTTCTTGTTGGCTGGTTCTGAGCATGAACCGCCTGTTATTGGGAGCTCCAGCTTTGTAGCCGAAACAGCTTCAGCTTGGATGTTGGATGGAGCCATCAGCTCAATAGTGGAAGTGAGTTCACCTGAGGTGGGCGCCAATGTTGGAGACTTGTTCTCAAGTGCTATGAATTAAGAACAAGGCAACACAAAATGTTAAATGTTAAAGCCCTCCGTCCTTCGAAGCATTATCTCCCTCAGGATATAATGATCTTCAGACGAAGGTTATGAAGGACATACCTTCATCATCATAACACATTTGTATAAAAGACGAAGCATATGAAACAGAGAAACAACATGAATAATTATATAATATCATAATATATATATTTCTTATTACATAATCATAAATAAATATGAACAATATTGAATTACATTTATACCTTCGGCTTGACAGAAGTTGATAATACAAGCGTGACGCGAAAGCAAATGCCAAGTCAGCGTGAACAGTACATGGGTACTGTTCATCTATTTATAGGCACAGGGCGCAACCTGTGAGATATTACAATCATGCCCTTCACAAAAGATTACAATTATGACATAGACCCTCATGGACAAAACAGTCATCTCATCTTTAAGTCGGTTTCACCCTTCGTCTTGAGACATTTCATAATGCCGAAGCTTCATAAGTGGTAGCTTCGGTGTTGCTTTTAGGGGAATCTTGCCGAAGGTGTTTCTTCTTACAGGATCTTCGGTGATGAAGCATGCCCCCAACACAAACACACCCAAAACTAGAGAATTTAATCTATATAAAATTCTTTGTATATCATTATAATTTTGTCCAATACCTTATTTGTCATTGTAAATATACTAAGTGTGTATTTGGTTTGGCTTTTGGCTGCGGCTCCCCCCAAAGCCAAACCAAAGGGCCCTATCCAACTAGCAGTTTTGTTCAAAAGTCGTCTTTCTCGTAGTATAAAATGAAAAGCACCCCCAGACATGATTTTTCTGGCTTTCAGGTGAAATAATTTTGCAAATATATGGAATAACTTGACTTTTAGTGACTTCCACCAAACGATTTTTAGTTTTTACAGCTCATGACCCACAACAGTTTTTTTCACAGCCCACAACCCAAACCATTTTTAGAGACACAACACAATCAAACAGACCCTAGTCCTTTCTATGCCACTAAGATTCAATTCCTTACCCTTTTATGCTTCCGTATCATAGTAATCAATATAGAAGGGTAAGAAAATAGCATGCCTTAATCCCTTTTATGTGAAAATTGCATGTTTTAATCCCTTATATACCACCGACATTGCATAGAAGGGTAAGAGATTGCATCCGAGTGGCATAGAAGGGATTAGGACATTTACGATGGCAAATAAGATAATGAGCAAAATTGTAGTGGCATATAAATAATTATTCCTAAAATCTAGCAAAACCCACAAGTCAAGGTTTGGGCACAAGAATAACTATTTTTTATATGCTCCTAATTAAATCTTTAGGTATATTTCATCCTTTCAAGTCTACTGTTGTCTCTTATCACGTTAATTTTGTTCTTCCCCTTTCTCTCTTTCCATTGCTATCATGTCTTAGGATCTCACTATACACGGGTGTCTCTGAAAATCTTTGTTGGACATATCCAAACCATCTCAACCGATGTTGGATAAGTTTTCCTTCGATTGGTGCTACACCTAGCCTATCACATATATCTTTGTTTTAGATTCAATCTCTTCTTGTATGGCCACAAATCCAACTCGACATACACATTTCACAACACTTATCTGTTTTACATGTTGTCTTTTTATAGACCAACGTTTTGTGTTATATAACATAGTAGGTCTAATCGTCGTCCTATAAAACTTGACTTTTACCTTTAGTCGTACCCTCTTATCATATAGAATGCTAGATGCTTGACAGTAGTTTACCCTTCATGTTTTTATTCTATGGCTAACTTCTTTATCAATGTCCCCGTCTTTCTATAGCATTGATCTTAAATACCTAAAAGCCTTTTTAGGCACTATACTTGACCTTCCAAACTTACATCTCCTTCTTCATGTATAGTAGTACTAAAATTTCCTGGACACTTTAGTACCAATTGGTGGCTCCAATTGACGGTCCCGAGAGGACGCGTCTGCTGGCTGACCCAGACCCCCTACCAGTAGGAGCCATGGACCAATACTTAGGAGGCGTTTGGTTAGACCGAATGTAACGTGATCCAATTACGTCCGTAAACTGATACCGATACAACTATTTGTTTAGATGTGATCTGTAATTGATACCTTGTAATCAAATACCGCTTTATTCAATCTTGGAGTAAATGGATACTGCTGCCTTAGCGTTGGTATCCTCTCCCATGGCTCCCCCGCGTGAGAACTCCCCGTGTCCCTCTCCTGGCGTCACCTCCCCTCGCGCTGGCCGCCTCTAACCACTGGTGAGTATCCTCCTCCTCTCTCCCTCCCTCCCTCTCCCTCTTGCATCTGGCTCGCTCTTCCTCTCACCCGCGCTGTCATTCCCTTCCCTCGTCAGATCTGCGACGGCGTGTGCGGCGAGGTGAGCCCCACGCGTCCCCCACCCCCAGTCCGGTTCACCTGCCCTTCCCTTCCCCGGTCAGATCTATGCCGCACGACGAGGGGGCAGGTTCTTTGGCCCGTCGATACGCTTCTCTGCCATTGTGGATTCATGTGTTGTCTGTGCCACTGTGGTATGACGACAGGGTGGATTTGGCATCAATCGTGCTGCTGCATACCAGCTGCGTAATCAACATTAGTTTAACAAAGCTACGTAATCAATGATTGAGACAGCTCTGATCAACATTAGTGAAAGGGAAATATGGTCAAACCTTTTTCCTAAATGATTTTGGTGGTTGAATTGCCCAACATAAATTATTGGACTAACTAGTTTGCTCTAGATTATGAGTTCTATAGGTGCCAAAGGTTCAACATAAACCAATAAAAAGTCCAAGAAAGGGTTCAAATAAAAAGAGCAAAAGACAACCAAAGGCTACCCTGGTCTGGCGCACCGGACTGTCCGGTGTGCCACCGGACTTCCGGTGCACCAGGGTGGATCAACTCCAACTTGCTAGCTTCGGGTTTTTGAGGAGCTACTCCGCTATAATTCACCGGACTGTCCGGTGTAGCATCGGACTGTCCGGTGTGCCAGCGGAGCAACGACTAACTGCAACAACGGTCGTCTGCAAAAGTCTACAGTGAACAGTGACCAGTGCAACTACGCGCAGAAGTCAGAGCAGGTGCCAGAAGGCGCACCGGACAGTAAACAGTGACTGTCTGGTGGCCCCACATGTCAGAGCTCCAACGGTCGAACCCTAATGGTTGGGTGACGTGGCTGGCGCACCGGACTGTCCGGTGCGCCCGTCGACAGCAGAGTTCCCCAACGGCCACTTTGGTGGTTGGGGCTATAAATACCCCAACCACCACTCATTCAAGGCATCCAAGTTTTCAGCCAACACATTCAATACAAGAGCTAGTGCATTCAATACAAGACACAATTAGAGTGAATCAAAATCTCTCCAAGTACAAATTCCACTCAAAGCAATAGTGACTAGAAGAGAGAGTTTTGCCGTGTTCTTTTGAGCTCTTGCGCTTGGATCGCTTTTCTTCTTCCCCATACTTGTTCTCAACACCTTTGTAATCAAAACAAGAGACACCAATTGTGTGGTGGTCCTTGTGGGGACTTAGTGTCCCATTTGATTGAGGAGAAAAGCTCACTCGGTCTAAGTGACCGTTTGAGAGAGGGAAAGGGTTAAAAGAGACCCAGTCTTTGTGACCACCTCAACGGGGACTAGGCCTTCGAGGGTCGAACCTCGGTAAAACAAATCACCTTGTCATCTGCTCCATTTCTTTGATTGATTCGTTTTCGCCCTCTCTTTCGGACTCGATTTTATTTCTAACGCTAACCCCGGCTTGTAGTGTGTGCTTAAGTTCATAATTTTCAGATTCCGCCTATTCACCCCCCTCTAGGCGACTTTCAATTGGTATCAAAGCCCGGTACTTCATTAGAGCCTAACCACTCGAAGTGATGTCGGGAGATCACGCCAAGAAGGAGGTGATGACCGACGAGAAGCCCGCCACAAGCCACGGGAAGACTCCATCCGGAGAGTCCGGCAACAAGGGGAAGGGATCCTTTCACACACCAAGTCGCATCAGAGCGGCGACAAGAAAAAGAAGATGAAGAAGGTGGTCTACTACGAGACCGACTCTTCGTCACCATCTACCTCCGGCTTCGACGCGTCATCTGTCACTTCTAAGCGCCATGAGCGCAAGAAGTTTAGTAAGATCCCCCTACGCTATCCTCGCATTTCAAAACACACTCCTTTACTTTCCGTCCCACTAGGCAAACCACCCATTTTTGAGGGTGAAGATTATAACATGTGGAGTGATAAAATGAGGCAATACCTAACCTCACTCCACGCTAGTATTTGGGACGTTGTTGAGTTTGGAGTGCATGTACCATCGCCGGGGGATGAAGATTATGATTCGGATGAGGTTGCCCAAATCCGGCACTTCAACTCCCAAGCCACTATTATACTCCTCGCCTCTCTAAGTCGAGAGGAGTATAATAAGGTGCAAGGGTTGAAGAGTGCCAAAGAGATTTGGGACGTGCTCAAGACCGCGCACGAAGGAGATGAGGTGACCAAGATCACCAAGAGGGAAACGATCGAGGGGGAGCTCGGTCGGTTCATGCTCAACCAAGGAGAAGACCCGCAAGCCATGTACAACCGGCTAAAGACCTTGGTGAACCAAGTGTGCAACCTCGGGAGCACAAAATGGGATGACCATGAAATGGTCAAGGTTATTCTAAGATCACTCGTTTTTCTTAATCCTACACATGTTCAATTAATTCATGGTGATCCTAGATAAAAGCTAATGTCTCCCAAGGAGGTTATAGGAAAATTTGTGAGCTTTGAATTGATGATCAAAGGCTCCAAGAAAATCATCGACCAAGGCGCCTCCTCAGTACCCGAGGTACAACCCGTCGCATTCAAGGCGACTGAGGAGAAGAAAGAAGAGTCTACATCAAGTAGACTTCCCATCGATGCCTCCAAGCTCGACAACGAGGAGATGGCGCTCATCATCAAGAGCTTCCGCCAAATCCTCAAGCAAAGGAAAGGGAAGGATTACAAGCCCCGCTCCAAGAAGGTTTGCTACAAGTGTGGTAAGCCCGATCACTTTATAGCAAAATGTCCTATCTCTAGTGACAGTGACAGGGGCGACGACAAGAAGGGAAGGAGGAAGGAAAAGAAGAAGTACTACAAGAAGAAGGGCGGCGATGCCCACGTGTGTCGGGAATGGGACTCCGATGAGAGCTCCACCGACTCCTCCGACGACGAGGACGCCGCCAACATCGCCATCAACAAAGGCCTCCTCTTCCCAAACGTCGACCACAAGTGCCTCATGGCAAAGGTCGGCAAGAAGAAGAAGGTAAAATCTAGATCCTCCACTAAGTATGCAACTTCTAGTGATGAGGATAATTCTAGTGATGATGAGGATAACTTGCTCACCCTTTTCGCCAACCTAAACATGCAACAAAAAGAAAAATTGAATGAATTGATTAGTGCTATTCATGAGAAGGATGAACTCTTGGATAGCCAAGAGGACTTCCTTATTAAGGAAAACAAAAAGCATGTTAAGGTTAAAAATGCTTATGCTCAGGAGGTAGAGAAAAATGAAAATTTGACTAGTGAGCTTAGCACTTGCCATGATATTATATCCAACCTTAGAAATGAAAATGCCAAATTAATTGCTAAGGTTGAGAAGTTTGATGCTTGTGATGATTCAATTGTTAGTCTTAGAAATGATAATGTCAATTTGATTGCTAAGATTGACAAGTTGAATGAATCTCTCTCTAGCCTTAAAATTGAGAATGAAAAATTAATTGCTAAGGCTAAGGATTTAAATGTTTGCAATGATGATATTTCCAATCTTAGAAATGAAAATGCCATGTTACATGCTAAGATTGATGAACTAAATGTTTGCAAACCCTCTACATCTACTGTTAGTCATGTCTCTGTTTGCACTAGATGTAGAGATGTTAATGTTGATGCTATTCATGATCACCTTACTATGATTAAACAACAAAATGATCATATAGCTAAACTAGATGCTAAAATTGCCGAGTATGAACTAGAAAATGAGAAATTTAAATTTGCTCGTAGCATGCTTTATAGTGGGAGACGCCCTGGCATTAAGGATGGCATTGGCTTCCAACAGGAAGACAATGTCAAGCTTGATGCCCCTAAAAGATTGTCTAATTTTGTTAAGGGCAAGGCTCCCATGCCTCAGGATAACGAGGGCTATATTTTATATCCTGCTGGTTATCCTGAAGATAAGATTAGAAGAATTCATGCTAAGAAGACTCATTCTGTTTCTCACCATGCTTTTATTTATAAGAATGAGGCTTCTAGCTCTAGGCGTTCTACTCATGTTAAAATGCCTAAAAAGAAATCTCCTATCGCATCAAATGAACCTAACATTTCATTTAAGACTTTTGATGCTTCCTATGTGTTAACTAACAAATCAGGCAAAGTAGTTGTCAAATATGTTGGGGGCAAACACAAGGGCTCCAAGACTTGTGTTTGGGTACCCAAGGTGCTTGTTTCTAATGTGAAAGGACCCAAGACCATTTGGGTACCTAAGAACAAGGCCTAAATTTGTTTTGTAGGTTTATGCATCCCGGGGCTCAAGTTGGATCATTGACAGCGGGTGCACAAACCACATGACTGGGGAGAAAAGGATGTTCTCCTCCTATGAGAAAAACCAAGATCCCCAAAGAGCTATCACATTCGGGGATGGAAATCAAGGTTTGGTCAAAGGACTTGGTAAAATTGCTATATCACCTGACCATTCTATTTCCAATGTTTTTCTTGTAGATTCTTTAGATTACAACTTGCTTTCAGTTTCTCAATTATGCAAAATGGGCTACAATTGTCTTTTTACAGATATAGGTGTTACTGTCTTTAGAAGAAGTGATGATTCAATAGCATTTAAAGGAGTATTAAAAGGTCAGCTATACTTGGTTGATTTTAATAGAGCTGAACTCGATACTTGCTTAATTGCTAAGACTAACATGGGTTGGCTCTGGCATCGCCGACTAGCCCACGTTGGAATGAAGAATCTTCATAAGCTTCTAAAGGGAGAGCACATTTTGGGACTAACAAATGTTTATTTTGAGAAAGACAGGATTTGTAGCGCATGTTAAGCAGGGAAGCAAGTTAGTGTTCATCATCCACACAAGAACATCATGACGACCGACAGGCCGCTTGAGCCACTCCACATGGATTTATTCGGCCTGATAGCTTACATAAGCATCGGTGGGAGTAAGTACTGTCTAGTTATTGTGGATGATTATTCTCGCTTCACTTGGGTGTTCTTTTTGCAGGAAAATTCTCAAACCTAAGAGACCTTGAAAGGATTCTTGAGACGGGCTCAAAATGAGTTCGGCTTAAGGATCAAAAAGATTAGAAGCGACAATGGAACGAAGTTCAAGAATTCTCAAATTGAAGGCTTTCTTGAGGAGGAGGGCATCAAGCATAAGTTCTCTTCTCCCTACACACCTCAACAAAATGGTGTAGTGGAGAGGAAGAATAGAACTCTACTTGACATGGCGAGGACTATGCTTGATGAGTATAAGACATCGAACCAGTTTTGGGCCGAGGCGATTAACACCGCTTGCTACGCTATCAACCGGTTATATCTACACCGAATCCTCATAAAGCCATCATATGAACTCCTCACCAGTAAAAAGCCCAATGTTTCATATTTTAGAGTCTTTGGTAGCAAATGTTTTATTCTTGTTAAAAGAGGTAGAAAATCTAAATTTGCTCCTAAGGCTGTAGAAGGCTTTTTACTTGGTTATGACTCAAACACAAGGGCATATAGAGTCTTTAACAAGTCCACTGGACTAGTTGAAGTTTCTTGTGACATTGTGTTTGATGAGACTAATGGCTCTCAAGTAGAGCAAGTTGATCTTGATGAGCTAGATGATGAAGAGGCTCCGTGCGTCGCGCTAAGGAACATGTCCATTGGGGATGTGTGTCCTAAGGAATCCGAAGAGCATTCACAAGCACAAGATCAACAACCATCATCTTCCATACAAGCATCTCCACCAACTCAAGATGAGGAATGGGCTCAAGATGATGAAGAAGAAGATCAAGAAGATGAGCCACCTCAAGAGAAGGGCAACGATCAAGGGGGAGATGACAATGATCAAGACAAGAAAGATGAACAGGGTCAAAGACCGCCACACCCAAGAGTCCACCAAGCGATTCAAAGAGATCACCCCGTGAACACCATCCTCGGCGATATTCATAAGGGGATAACCACTCGATCTTGAGTCGCTCATTTTTGTGAATATTACTCTTTTGTTTCCTCTATTGAGCCACACAGGGTAGAGGACGCACTTAAAGATTCGGATTGGGTGCTGACGATGCAAGAAGAGCTCAACAACTTCACGAGGAATGAGGTATGACATTTAGTTCCATGTCCTAACCAAAATGTTGTAGGAACCAAGTGGGTCTTCCACAACAAGCAAGATGAGTATGGTGTGGTGACAAGGAATAAAACACGACTTGTGGCCAAGGGATATTCACAAGTCGAATGTTTGGATTTCGGTGAAACCTATGCACCCGTAGCTAGGCTTGAGTCAATACCACGTGGTTCTCAGGCAAACAAAGTGCATCTTTAGTAAGTTTGCTCATATTTTCCTAGATATAAGAAGTAGTAGTTCCAAGAACAGGATGATGTAGAGGATGCGATTCTTTCAGTTGCTTCAGCATGCAGTAGGCGCAAAATGCTAGTCAACACTTCGACGGTGAGGCAGGCTTGATAATTCCATAAATTTAAAGATCATATAGATGAGTAGTTGCGCTTATAAAAAAAACCCCGACAAATTATAGATGAGTAGTTGCACATGCATGCACGAATATATATATATATATATATATATATATATATATATATATATATATATATATATATATATATATATATATATATACTAGGTCAGTATCCGTGCGTTGCAACGGGAACATATAATACCATGATAACTTATATACAAAATGTGTCTTATATTGTTATAAGAAAATATTTCATAATCCATTTGTGATCCTAGCCATACATAAATTTTGTTATTTTAATTTAGTTGTTTCACTACTACATTGCAACCATTAGTATCATGCAGACTTCGATATATGTCATGATTTGCATGGTCTCATCATTGGAAAGCACGTGCCACACCTGCCGGTAGAAGTTCCGTCGTACATCGTTAGTCATAAGGCACGCACCACCATACACGCTTGCTTAAACAAAAAATGCAAGTGTGTGTTTGCGAAGAGAATTAAAGGCAGGCCGGCACAAAAGCTACCCCGACGATGGCGAGTGGTCATTGTTGTCGGTCCACCTCTGCTCACCTCTGGTGTCCAGATGACGCCACAATCCTTGATATAATAGTCGTCGAACGCGCGCGATATGGTGAGTACCGATCACTCTTAGCTAGGCTGCCAAATGAAGTGCACCCCGGGCTCATCAGCGAGGTAGTACACCTGGTCGTTGCACCACCGGATGTGCTACTCCTCTACATACATCTTGTTCGAGGACACTCACACAACAACAACAATGGTCGTCATTCCAGCGCACAAGAATTCATGGCCGATCAGTAGCGACTTACGTGGCAGGTTAGACTTCAGGTGGATGATGAGCTAGACGGCGTGATGGCGTCGTCGTAGGTTGCGGTGCCCAGAACAACCCGAGAGTCGTCGACATTGGCGACGACCATGAGGTCCCCATGTTTGACGATGGACATCGCGGTGCAGCCGCTCTGGACCGCGTCCAAGCGGCGGCTGCGTCGGAGCTTGCCGTACACAACGGCGCATGGGCCATGTAGGACTGCTTCCAGAGGTCGAACTAGTAGTCGCCAAGTTTCTTCTCGTCGTCGGTGAGCGACGCCAACGCGAGCGCCTCGTGATAGTGGTGTTTGTTTGGGGTTTCCAAGTAAGAAACATGGATTCATCTTTAGCATTGGTTTATGAAAATGATTTATAAGTTAGATCCATAGAAAAATATTACGGAGAATAAATGTTACACATGCAAAAAAAAGTTTTTAAGTTGAAAACATTCTTCAAACAAAAGAAATTGCATGCAAGGCTCTTCTTTAAATACTACTCCCTCAATCCAAAAATATAATTTAATAATCTCGGTGATACTTATCTACTACTACATATTGTGCAAGGGTAGCAGGTGGGCTTCGGGAGAGATGTAGTATATGTTTTTACTATAATAGATGTAGACATAAATACACATGTGGTGTAGTGGTAGCTACAAACACATTTACTTGAGGGGTCGCGGGTTCGAATCCCCTTGGAGCCTGTTTTTTTAATTTAATTTTAGCTAGGCTGGGAATGAGAATGAGCTTTGTAGGAGGGGGAATGAGAAAGACACGTGATAGCCGGGAATGGAAATGTGAATGAGCTTTGCGTTCGGTATTTTTAGAAGAATTTTTTACGGAAGAAGAGCAAGTTTTTTCTTTGATGTTCACCAAAACAATTCACTTTTCTTTCCATGGATCACACAGTGAGCATATTTGGTATTTGGATATTATCCGTATCAATGACCTGGTGAATCCTCTTACTCTTAATTAATCATTAGAAAAAATTAATAAACTAGAAAAGATCGATTTTCTGGGGTACCTTAGGGAGGGGGAATGAGAAAGACAGGCAGCTGGAAATGGGAATGGGCTTTGCCGTGAGGGCGAAATAGGAATGACAGAACACGGAATGGGGCAGCCTACCCCTTACCGTCTTAATAGGTAGTATATATATATATATTTCCTATATATTAAAGCAGGTGCAAAACGGCAACGACCAGCCTATCCACGTCGTCAAAAAAACACACACCGTCCGATCGTCAAAAATCATCGCTCGATCTATCCTGTCTCGCTCCACTCTTCCCTCCGTCTCAAGATACTTCCCCCTGTCTCTGGATACTTCCATTTGATACGACGCTTGGCCGGTGGATATCTCCCCTCGCTTCTTTACCCTTCTGCCTCATCTTTCTTCCTACTCGCTCTCCCTCCGCGTCGTCCTTCTCCCGGCGCGGGAGCAAAGCCCACCGACGTCCGCTAAGTCATGGCACCATCGCCGTCGGGAGCAGCGACTGTGGTTCCTCAGTGTCCCTGCTCCCCTGCGCGCTTTGTCCTAGGGTTGCGTGGTGGGGAAGGAGGAAAGGTACCAGTGGAAGATGGCGCTGCCGCAACGACGAAGATGGGAGCGGTCAGCCATGGAGTGGGAAGTGCAGAGGCGGAGGTGAGATAACCAGAGCATAAGAAATTGAACAGCTTCTTCTCCATCCCATTTCCCTTCGTTTGCCTACTCCCTTTCTCAAGGTGATTTGCTTCTTCTCCCCATACCAAATCCTAGGTCCTGAAGCATCTACAGGGGAATGATAATACGATCAGCTGGGCAAGGTCATAGGTCAGGTCTAGCTTCGACGGATTAGACGAGGAAGCCACAGCAGACCTTGGCATGAACATGATGTCTGATCCGAAACTCGCGCTTAGGAATGAAAAACTAAAGCAAGCTGCCAGTTGAATGTAACCCGCAGAACTACAAAATGCGGCAACATTTGTGGATAGACTTCTGTCGGCGTTCCGAGACCGGGGGGTCCCCGAGCCGACGAGTGAGTGTGCCGCGTGCCCCAGCCCAGATGGGTCGAGCGCGTGGGCGAGCGCGAAGGGGGGAGAGAGAGAGCGAGAGCGAGGTGGCCGGAGCCGGGTCGTGAGGGAGTCGGAGATTCCCGCGGCCTTCGTGTTTGTCCCGCGCCCAGGTCGGGTGCGCTTGCAGTAGGGGGTTACAAGCGTCCGCGCGGGTGAGGGGAGCGAGCGGCCCCGAGAGAGCGCCTGCCCCTGCCCTTGTTCCCGCGAGGCCAACCTTCTCTAAGAAGGCCCTGGTCCTTCCTTTTATAGGCGTAAGGAGAGGATCCAGGTGTACAAATGGGGGTGTAGCAAGGTGCTACGTGTCTAGCGGGGGAGAGCTAGTACCCTAAGTACATGCCAAGGTGGCAGCCGGAGAGATCTTGGCACCCAGCTAGTGTGGCGTCGTGGCTGTTGGAGAAGCAATGGAGCCGGGCGGAGGGACAGCTGTCGGAGTGGTTGGGCCCTTGCTGACGTCCCCCTGCTTTCGTAAGGGAGCTGGGAGCCGCCGTTGTCATGGTCCAGCGGGGCGCCATCATTGCCTATCTGGCGGAGCTAGCCAGATGGGACGTCGGTCCTATTCTCTGCGGCCCGAGTCGTCTCAGGGTAGGGTGATGATGGCGCTTCCTGTCGACGTGGCGGACTCGTGCCCTAGGTCGGGCGACGTGGGGGCTCCTCCGAAGCCGAGGTCGAGTCTGTCCTGCATGGCCGAGGCCGAGGCCGAGGCCGAGCCCGAGCCCCTGGGTCGGGCGAGGCGAAGGTCGTTCAGCAGAGGTCGGGGTGGAGTCCGAGCCCTGGGTCGGGCGAAGCGGAGTTCATCGTCTTCTGGGGCCTTAGCCCGAGTCCGAGCCCTGGGTCGGGCGGAGCGGAGTTCACCGTCTTCCGGGGCCTTAGCCCGAGTCTGAGCCCTGGGTCGGGCGGAGCGGAGTTCGCCGTCTTCCGGGGCCTTAGCCCGAGTCCGAGCCCTGGGTCGGGCGGAGCGGAGTTCGCCGTCTTCCGGGGCCTTAGCCCGAGTCCGAGCCCTGGGTCGGGTGGAGCGGAGTTCGCCGTCTTCCGGGGCCTTAGCCCGAGTCCGAGCCCTGGGTCGGGTGGAGCGGAGTTTCCTCTGGCGCTTTTGGCCAAGCCTGGCTGCCCGTCAGTCTTATTCTTTGCGTTAAAGGCCCCAGTGACTTGGTCGGTCGGCGCGGTGATTTAGTCAGGGTTACTTCTTATCGAAGGCAAGGCCTCGGGCGAGCCGGAGATGCGTCTGCCATGAAAGAGGAGGCCTCGGGCGAGACGGAAACATCTCAGGGTCGGCTGCCCTTGCCCGAGGCTAGGCTCGGGCGTGGCGTGATCGAGTCGCTCGTGTGGACTGATCCCTGACTTAATCAAACCCATCAGGCCTCTGCAGCTTTATGCTGATGGGGGTTACCAGCTGAGAATTAGGCGTCTTGAGGGTACCCCTAATTATGGTCCCCGACAGTAGCCCCCGAGCCTCGAAGGGAGTGTTAACACTCGCTTGGTGGCTTTCGTCGCACTTTTTTGCAAGGGGACCAGCCTTTCTCGGTTGTACTTTGTTCCGGTGGGTGCGCGCGAGCGCACCCGCCGGGTGTAGCCCCCGAGGCCTCGGAGGAGTGGTTTCACTCCTTCGAGGTCTTAATGCCTTGCGTAATGCTTCGGCTGGTCTGGCGGTTCCCTCATGCGAACAGGCCGTAGCCCAGGTGCACTGTCGGGGCCCAAGTTCTCGGGCTGGTATGTTGACGCTGTCAACGGTTCGGCCGGAGCCGGGTTTGCGAGAGCAGCCCCCGAGCCTCCGCACAGAGCGAGAGGACGATCAGGGACAGACTCGGCTTTTTTACAAACGCCCCTACGTCGCCTTTCCGCAAGGAGGAGGGGGGGAGAGCGCCATGTTACCCTCGATGGGCACCGAACATGGTGTCTCCGGTGAGCTGCAATCGGGTAATCCGAGTGGACGTCCGTGCCCCGTTCGTTGGGGATCGGCTAGGGGCCCGGAGGCACGCCCAAAAGTACCTGCGGGTGATCTGCCGGACCCGGTCCCCTGGCGATGGGGTCCGAGGGCTCGTTGCCTCCCTCCGATGGGATTCCGTTACAGAGTCGTTCCCGCTGGTCTTGGAAATGTCCTAGGGTACCTCGGGAGCGCAGCCCGAGCCTTGGTTATGTATCGAACGTACCCCTGGTCATTCCTCGCTCGGTGTCTGAGGCGACTGTGAACCCTTCGGGGGGCCAGCCTTCGAACCCCTGATCAGTAATGGGCGCGGAGCCCGAGTAGCCTGAGGCGGTCGTGGAACCTTTCGGGGGGCCGACCTTCGAACCTCTGACCAGTAGTGGGTGTCGGGCCCACGCGATCTGAGGCGGCTGTTGAACCCTTCGGGGGGCCAGCCTTCGAACCCCTGATCAGTAAGGAGGCTCGGAGCCTAGTTCCTTCACGGGGAAGGATCCCTTTGGGGGTATCCCCCTTCCCGGTCCCTGTTGCAAGAGATAGAGAAAGGGGAAAAAGGGAAAAAGGATACGAAATTGAACGACGTGGCGTACCTTTTTTGGTGTGGTCGTTTTGGTGAAGGCGAAACGTCGCCAGCTGCTCCCGCCAGTAGCGCTGCCCGTCGAGCCGCGGAGTTAATGCGCCGGGGCGAGTAGTTGGCGAGGCTGCCGTTGCGCGTGCGCGAGCCGTTCGAGGAACGGGTCACGAGCGTGTCGTCTTCACACCGTGAGAGAGGGGGTTCTCTTGTTGCCTCCGGATGGGACGTGAGCCTGGCTGATGGCGTGATCGCTGCTCTTGCGCGCCTGCCACTGTCATTACTGCCGGCCCACTTTTGACCGCGTTTGACCGCTGCGTCAGGCTGGCGCAGCTGGGCCGCGCGTTGGGCCGCCTCGGGTCGTGGTATTGGTTCCGCAACCGAGGAGGTGCGGTGGTGGCGCAAGTGGCATAGTGGCTTACATGCAGCATCCGGCGCGCCGGTTGCGCGACGCGTGGGCTTGAGCCTCCGCGCTGGCCTGTCAGGAGTTGGAGAGGTGCGTCCACTTGGCGCGGCTGCATGCCGCCCGCATGGCTGCCCACCCCCTTCGCCCGTTGGTCTGGGCAAAAGTGGAGGGTCGCTTGTAACTGCTGGGTGGTTGCGCGCGCGCCGCGCGCGGCGGTTCGGCTTCTTCTGCTCGGAGCCGGTCTGCATGACAGGTGGGCCCCAGCCCCCGCGCCGCAGGGGAGGGCTTTGGAGGCGTGTTGGAGAAGACTCAGCCCGTGACGGTTGGGGGCGCAAGCACGGAGAGTTGCCTTTAAAAGGAGGGCGACCCCTTTCGTAAGGCGACCATGTCTTCTTCCTCCCTTATGCATCGTGTCTTTCCGTCTTTCAAGCCCCCGGATGGGGGAAACCGCCGTCTCCGTGCCTCATCGTCGGGGGACACCACTCCGTGGGAGCGGGTACCTTTCGGCCATCGTTCGGCTTCAAGGATTTTCATCACACAGCCCAGCGGCTCCCCTCCGCTGGTGATCACCCAAGACGGTGGCCTCCAGCTCCCGAATGGGGAGGGGCAAACCGGGCTGTGGTCCCGGCCCCGCCCTCAGTGTTGAGGGTGTTCGTCATCCTCGCCGGGGCGGGGAGCGAGGCGAGCCGGGGCCCCACCTCCTACGCGGGTCGGCGGGCCACCTCATTTTCCAGCTTCTGGTGGTGGCAATCGCCTTTTAGCCCCACGGCGGAGACATCCTCCAGCCATGCCGGGGAAGGAGAACTGTTGCTGCCCAGCTAGGATGCAACATTCCGTCTTCCTCCTCGCATTCGCGGCGAGGACGACTGCGAGGATCTGCCGAGGTGCTTAGGGGCGTCCCGCGTTTGCTGGTGATTCACCCATAGCTTGTCGCTCCTCGGGCTTCCCTGGCGGGGAGGTTGTCCGTACCCGCGGGGGCGGAACCGGAGTTCCGTTTGTAATGGCACCTCGAGTGCCGGGTTTTTTGTTCATTTTGGCTTTCGGGGCCTGAACATGTATGTAACTACGGCACGGAGCCATGTTTTTTCCTCATTTCCGAGCACTAAGACTCGTCTGCTGATTGTCTGAACCGCTTCACTAAGCATGAGTCGCCCCGTGTCAAGGTGACGAGTGAGGTATCCGTATCCCGGAGGCGTAGGAGTCCCTCGGCTCGGTCGGCCCTGTTGTCCGAGGCTCCTCTAGCTTAGTTGAAGAGACCCCTCGGCCGCTCTTCGACGAGCCGAGGCCGGGGGTAGCGATATCAGCATGAGCAGAGGCAGAGTTGGCTCGGAAATGAAACCTGGTTGGCCGGAGCCTAGCCGGGTTGTCCGTTGGCGGGATCGACACCGGAGTCGGTCAGCCGAGGCTTCGGACCGGGCTCGTGCCCTCGGAAGGTGGTTGGCCGAGGCCCCGGAGGTGGCTGGCCGAGCCGCCTGCTCGGGCCGGATTCCCGGAGAAGTCCCTGACAACGATCGCCCGGGCGTGGTGATGACGCCGTCCTTTGGAGCGGAGGCCCTCGGACCGCGTCGCCGTCCGAGGCTAGTTCGGGCCTTGCCGAAGGTGCTGTCGATGCCGAGGGTGTCGCCGCCCCCTTCCAGCGCCAAGACCTGAGCCCGCAGGATCAGCCTGTCTTGCAGCGTGTGCTTTGTGCGGCCGTCGAGGCCAGAACACACACCCTTGCTGTGTTGTAAAGCTGTGTCGGCGTTCCGAGACCGGGGGGTCCCCGAGCCGACGAGTGAGTGTGCCGCGTGCCCCAGCCCAGATGGGTCGAGCGCGTGGGCGAGCGCGAAGGGGGGAGAGAGAGCGAGAGCGAGGTGGCCGGAGCCAGGTCGTGAGGGAGTCAGAGGTTCCCGGGGCCTTCGTGTTCGTCCCGCGCCCAGGTCGGGTGCGCTTGCAGTAGGGGGTTACAAGCGTCCGTGCGGGTGAGGGGAGCGAGCGGCCCCGAGAGAGCGCCTGCCCCTGCCCTCGTTCCCGCGAGGCCAACCTTCTCTAAGAAGGCCATGGTCCTTCCTTTTATAGGCGTAAGGAGAGGATCCAGGTGTACAAATGGGGGTGTAGCAAGGTGCTACGTGTCTAGCGGGGGAGAGCTAGTGCCCTAAGTACATGCCAAGGTGGCAGCCGGAGAGATCTTGGCACCCAGCTAGTGTGGCGTCGTGGCTGTTGGAGAAGCAATGGAGCCGGGCGGAGGGACAGCTGTCGGAGTGGTTGGGCCCTTGCTGACGTCCCCCTGCTTTCGTAAGGGAGCTGGGAGCCGCCGTCGTCATGGTCCAGCGGGGCGCCATCATTGCCTATCTGGCGGAGCTAGCCAGATGGGACGTCGGTCCTGTTCTCTGCGGCCCGAGTCGCCTCAGGGTAGGGTGATGATGGCGCTTCCTGTCGACGTGGCGGACTCGTGCCCTAGGTCGGGCGACGTGGGGGCTCCTCCGAAGCCGAGGTCGAGTCTGTCCTGCATGGCCGAGGCCGAGGCCGAGGCCGAGCCCGAGCCCCTGGGTCGGGCGAGGCGGAGGTCGTTCAGCAGAGGTCGGGGTGGAGTCCGAGCCCTGGGTCGGGCGAAGCGGGGTTCATCGTCTTCCGGGGCCTTAGCCCGAGTCCGAGCCCTGGGTCGGGCGGAGCGGAGTTCGCCGTCTTCCGGGGCCTTAGCCCGAGTCCGAGCCCTGGGTCGGGCGGAGCGGAGTTCGCCGTCTTCCGGGGCCTTAGCCCGAGTCCGAGCCCTGGGTCGGGCGGAGCGGAGTTCGCCGTCTTCCGGGGCCTTAGCCCGAGTCCGAGCCCTGGTTCGGGCGGAGCGGAGTTCGCCGTCTTCCGGGGCCTTAGCCCGAGTCCGAGCCCTGGGTCGGGCGGAGCGGAGTTCGCCGTCTTCCGGGACCTTAGCCCGAGTCCGAGCCCTGGGTCGGGCGGAGCGGAGTTTCCTCTAGCGCTTTTGGCCAAGCCTGGCTGCCCGTCAATCTTACTCTTTGCGTTAAAGGCCCCAGTGACTTGGTCGGTCGGCGCGGTGATTTAGTCAGGGTTACTTCTTATCGAAGGCAAGGCCTCGGGCGAGCCGGAGATGCGTCTGCCGTGAAAGAGGAGGCCTCGGGCGAGACGGAAACATCTCAGGGTCGGCTGCCCTTGCCCGAGGCTAGGCTCGGGCGTGGCGTGATCGAGTCGCTCGTGTGGACTGATCCCTGACTTAATCAAACCCATCAGGCCTCTGCAGCTTTATGCTGATGGGGGTTACCAGCTGAGAATTAGGCGTCTTGAGGGTACCCCTAATTATGGTCCCCGACAGTAGCCCCCGAGCCTCGAAGGGAGTGTTAACACTCGCTTGGAGGCTTTCGTCGCACTTTTTTGCAAGGGGACCAGCCTTTCTCGGTTGTACTTTGTTCCGGTGGGTGCGCGCGAGCGCACCCGCCGGGTGTAGCCCCCGAGGCCTCGGAGGAGTGGTTTCACTCCTTCGAGGTCTTAATGCCTTGCGTAATGCTTCGGCTGGTCTGGCGGTTCCCTCATGCGAACAGGCCGTAGCCCAGGTGCACTGTCGGGGCCCAAGTTCTCGGGCTGGTATGTTGACGCTGTCAACGGTTCGGCCGGAGCCGGGTTTACGAGAGCAGCCCCCGAGCCTCCGCACAGAGCGAGAGGACGATCAGGGACAGACTCGGCTTTTTTACATACGCCCCTACGTCGCCTTTCCGCAAGGAGGAGGGGGGGAGAGCGCCATGTTACCCTCGATGGGCACTGAACATGGTGTCTCCGGTGAGCTGCAATCGGGTAATCCGAGTGGACGTCCGTGCCCCATTCGTTGGGGGTCGGCTAGGGGCCCGGAGGCACGCCCAAAAGTACCTGCGGGTGATCTGCCGGACCCGGTCCCCTGGCGACGGGGTCCGAGGGCTCGTTGCCTCCCTCCGATGGGATTCCGTTACAGAGTCGTTCCCGCTGGTCTCGGAAATGTCCTAGGGTACCTCGGGAGCGCAGCCCGAGCCTTGGTTATGTATCGAACGTACCCCTGGTCATCCCTCGCTCGGTGTCTGAGGCGACTGTGAACCCTTCGGGGGGCCAGCCTTCGAACCCCTGATCAGTAATGGGCGCGGAGCCCGAGTAGCCTGAGGCGGTCGTGGAACCTTTCGGGGGGCCGACCTTCGAACCTCTGACCAGTAGTGGGTGTCGGGCCCACGCGATCTGAGGCGGCTGTTGAACCCTTCGGGGGGCCAGCCTTCGAACCCCTGATCAGTAAGGAGGCTCGGAGCCTAGTTCCTTCACGGGGAAGGATCCCTTTGGGGGTATCCCCCTTCCCGGTCCCTGTTGCAAGAGATAGAGAAAGGGGAAAAAGGGAAAAAGGATACGAAATTGAACGACGTGGCGTACCTTTTTTGGTGTGGTCGTTTTGGTGAAGGCGAAACGTCGCCAGCTGCTCCCGCCAGTAGCGCTGCCCGTCGAGCCGCGGAGTTAATGCGCCGGGGCGAGTAGTTGGCGAGGCTGCCGTTGCGCGTGCGCGAGCCGTTCGAGGAACGGGTCACGGGCGTGTCGTCTTCACACCGTGAGAGAGGGGGTTCTCTTGATGCCTCTGGATGGGACGTGAGCCTGGCTGATGGCGTGATCGCTGCTCTTGCGCGCCTGCCACTGTCATTACTGCCGGCCCACTTTTGACCGCGTTTGACCGCTGCGTCAGGCTGGCGCAGCTGGGCCGCGCGTTGGGCCGCCTCGGGTCGTGGTATTGGTTCCGCAACCGAGGAGGTGCGGTGGTGGCGCAAGTGGCATAGTGGCTTACCTGCAGCATCCGGCGCGCCGGTTGCGCGACGCGTGGGCTTGAGCCTCCGCGCTGGCCTGTCAGGAGTCGGAGAGGCGCGTCCACTTGGCGCGGCTGCATGCCACCCGCATGGCTGCCCACCCCCTTCGCCCGTTGGTCTGGGCAAAAGTGGAGGGTCGCTTGTAACTACTGGGTGGTTGCGCGCGCGCCGCGCGCGGCGGTTCGGCTTCTTCTGCTCGGAGCCGGTCTGCATGACAGGTGGGTCCCAGCCCCCACGCCGCAGGGGAGGACTTTGGAGGCGTGTTGGAGAAGACTCAGCCCGTGACGGTTGGGGGCGCAAGCACGGAGAGTTGCCTTTAAAAGGGGGGCGACCCCTTTCGTAAGGCGACCATGTCTTCTTCCTCCCTTATGCATCGTGTCTTTCCGCCTTTCAAGCCCCCGGATGGGGGAAACCGCTGTCTCCGTGCCTCATCGTCGGGGGACACCACTCCGGGGGAGCGGGTACTCCTACGCCTCCGGGGGTAGCGATATCAGCATGAGCAGAGGCAGAGTTGGCTCGGAAATGAAACCTGGTTGGCCGGAGCCTAGCCGGGTTGTCCGTTGGCGGGATCGACACCAGAGTCGGTCAGCCGAGGCTTCGGACCGGGCTCGTGCCCTCGGAAGGTGGTTGGCCGAGGCCTCGGAGGTGGCTGGCCGAGCCGCCTACTCGGGCCGGATTCCCGGAGAAGTCCCTGACAACGATCACCCGGGCGTGGTGATGACGCCGTCCTTTGGAGCGGAGGCCCTCGGACCACGTCGCCGTCCGAGGCTAGTTCGGGCCTTGCCGAAGGTGCTGTTGATGTCGAGGGTGTCGCCGCCCCCTTCCAGCGCCAAGACCTGAGCCCGCAGGATCAGCTTGTCTTGTAGCGTGTGCTTTGTGCGGCCGTCGAGGCCAGAACACACACCCTTGCCGTGTTGTAAAGCTGCGTCCCTTTTCCTCTTGTTCCAAGCATCTGGACTTTTTTGTCGGTAACAGGGATGTTTGGTCGAGCGAAAGTTGCTTCTCGCGGAAGGTGAGGAGTGAGGTATCCGTATCCCGGAGGCGTGGGAGTCCCTCGGCTCGGTCGGCCTTGCCGCTTACGCGCACTTTTACTCGTCCATGAGGCCCTAACACCGACTCAGTCGAGAAAACTTGAAGAATCGCTTCGACAGAGGAGCTTCCGAACGTAGAGACTTGTTCGATCCGCGGAGTCACCTTATCCGAACGCGAGTTACTTATCGCAGAAGGTGATGAGTGAGGTATCCGTATCCCGGAGGCGTAGGAGTCCCTCGGCTCGGTCAGCCTTGACTGCTTACGTGTACCCTGTCGTTTCCATGACCCACTTTTCGAAGTAGTCAAAAAGCACGAAAGATATTCTGGTAAAAGAGATTTTCTGTTCGAGGAAAATTTTGACGCAGAGGGGGTTTCCCCCCTTTTAGCCCCCGAGGGAGGGTCGGGCTTTGCCGAGGCGAGGCCGACCCTTCCTTGTTGACTAAACTTTGCGCGGGTGCGAGGTATATGAACATTTTGGAAACATCTCAAGGGTAGAAGCGACGTAGCTGTTGGATGTTCCAAGCGTTGCCGTAGACCTCGCCTTGACTGTTGGCCAGCTTGTACGTTCCGGGCTTCAGAACTTTGGCGATGACGAACGGCCCCTCCCAGGGGGGCGTGAGCTTGTGCCTCCCTCGGGTGTCTTGCCGCAGCCGAAGCACCAGATCGCCCACCTGGAGGTCTCGGGGTCGGACTCTCGGGCGTGGTAGCGTCGCAGGGACTGCTGATATCGCGCCGAGTGTAGTAAGGTCCTGTCCCGAGCCTCATCCAGCTGGTCCAGCGAGTCTTCTCGGCTAGCTTGGTTGCTTTCTTCGTTGTAGGCCCTCGTCCTCGGGGAGCCGTATTCCAGGTCAGTGGGCAGGACGGCCTCGGCCCCGTAGACCAGGAAGAACGGCGTGAAACCTGTGGCTCGGCTTGGCGTCGTCCTCAGGCTCCAGACCACCGAGGGGAGTTCCTTCATCCATCGCTTGCCGAACTTGTTGAGATCATTGTAAATCCGGGGCTTGAGCCCTTGTAGAATCATGCCGTTGGCACGTTCCACTTGCCCATTCGACATGGGATGAGCTACGGCGGCCCAGTCTACCCGGATGTTGTGATCCTCGCAAAAATCCAAGAATTTTTTGCCGGTGAACTGGGTGCCGTTGTCGGTGATGACGGAGTTCGGGACCCCGAAACGATGGATGATGTTGGTGAAGAACGCCACCGCCTGCTCGGATCTGATGCTGTTCAGGGGTCGGACCTCGATCCACTTGGAGAATTTGTCGACGGCGACCAGCAGGTGCGTGTAGCCCCCGGGCGCCTTCTGTAGAGGGCCGACGAGGTCCAGACCCCACACAGCGAAGGGCCAGGTGATGGGTATCGTCTGCAGAGCCTGAGCGGGCAGGTGGGCCTGCTTCGCATAGAATTGGCACCCTTCGCAGGCGCGGACAATTCTAGTGGCGTCAGCCACCACCGTCGGCCAGTAGAAGCCTTGGCGGAAAGCGTTCCCGACGAGGGTTCGAGGTGCTGCATGATGGCCGCAAGCCCCCGAGTGTATTTCCTGCAGGAGTTCCTGACCCTCGGCGATGGAGATGCATCGCTGGAGGATGCCCGAGGGGCTACGGTGGTAGAGCTCCTGCTCATCGCCCAGCAAGACGAACGACTTGGCGCGTCGCGCTACCCGCCGAGCCTCGGCTCGGCCGAGGGGCAGCTCTCCTTGGCGGAGATATTGCAGGTACGGGGTCTGCCAATCTTGATCTGGCATGACCCCGCTCTGCTCCTCCTCGATGTGCAGTGCTTCGCCCTCGGGGGCCGAGGGTTCCTCAGGTTGAACCGAGGATGGCTCGGGCTGGGCCGAGGTCGCCTCGGACGGGGCCGAGGGCACCTCGGGCTTGGGCGTGCCGCCTATCTTGACGGAGGGTTGGTGCAGATCCCGGGAGAAGACGTCCGGGGGAACCGTCGTTCGCCCCGAGGCTATCTTCGCCAGCTCGTCCGCAGTCTCGTTGTAGCGCCGGGCGATGTGGTTAAGCTCGAGCCCATAGAACTTGTCTTCCAGGCGTCGAACCTCATCACAGTAGGCCTCCATCTTCGGGTCGCGGCAGTGGGAGTTCTTCATGACTTGGTCGATGACGAGCTGCGAGTTGCCGCGTGCATCGAGGCGTCGGACCCCTAGCTCGATGGCGATTCGCAATCCGTTGATCAGAGCCTCGTACTCAGCCACATTGTTGGACGCCAGGAAATGGAGGCGGAGCACGTAGCGCAGGTGTTTCCCGAGGGGTGAGACGAAGAGCAGGCCCGCGCCGGCTCCCGTCTTCATCAGCGACCCGTCGAAAACATGGTCCAGAGCTCCGGTTGGATCGGAGCCGTCGGCAACTGGGTGTCGACCCATTCGGCTACGAAGTCCGCCAGTACCTGGGACTTGATGGCCTTCCGAGGGGCGAACGAGATTGTCTCGCCCATGATTTCCACCGCCCACTTTGCGATCTGTCCCGAGGCTTCTCGGCACTGGATGATCTCCCCCAGGGGGAAGGATGACACTACAGTCACCGGATGAGACTCGAAGTAATGTCGCAGCTTTCGCCTCGTCAGGATCACTGCATACAGCAGCTTCTGGACTTGTGGGTAGCGGATCTTGGTCTCGGACAGCACCTCGCTGACGAAGTAAACTGGCCTCTGAATGGGCAAGGCATGCCCCTCTTCCTGCCTTTCGACCACGATCGCGGCGCTGACCACCTGAGTGGTAGCGGCGACGTAGACCAAGAGGGCTTCTCCATCAGCTGGGGGTACCAAGACGGGCGCCTGGGTGAGGAGCGCCTTCAGGTTCCCGAGGGCTTCCTCGGCCTCGGGAGTCCAAGTGAAGCACTCGGCCTTCCTTAAGAGATGGTACAGGGGCAGGCCTCTTTCGCCGAGGCGCGAGATGAAACGGCTCAAGGCCGCGAGGCATCCCATGACCCTCTGTACGCCTTTTAAGTCCTTGATGGGCCCCATGTTTGTGATGGCTGCGATCTTCTCCGGGTTGGCTTCGATGCCCCGCTCGGAGACGATGAATCCCAAGAGCATGCCTCGGGGCACCCCAAAGACGCACTTCCCGGGATTGAGCTTGACGCCCTTCGCCTTGAGACACCGGAATGTCAGTTCGAGGTCGGAGAGAAGGTCGGAGGCTTTCCTCGTCTTGACTACGATGTCATCGACGTAGGCCTCGACCGTGCGACCGATGTGTTCGCCGAACACATGGTTCATGCACCGCTGGTACGTTGCACCCGCGTTCCTCAAACCGAACGGCATGGTGACATAACAGTACATGCCGAAGGGCGTGATGAAAGAAGTCGCGAGCTGGTCGGACTCTTTCATCTTGATTTGATGATACCCTGAGTAGGCATCGAGGAAAGACAGGGTTTCGCACCCTGCAGTGGAGTCCACGATTTGATCGATGCGAGGTAGAGGGTAGGGGACTTTCGGACATGCTTTGTTGAGGCCAGTGTAGTCTACGCACATCCGCCATTTCCCCCCTTTCTTCCTCACAAGTACAGGGTTGGCAAGCCATTCGGGATGGAATACCTCTTTGATGAACCCTGCTGCCATCAGCTTGTGGATCTCCTCGCCTATCACCCTGCGCCTTTCCTCGTCGAATCGGCGCAGAGGCTGTCTGACCGGTCGGGCTCCGGCCCGAATATCCAGCGAGTGCTCGGCGACATCCCTCGGTATGCCGGGCATGTCCGAGGGACTCCACGCAAAGACGTCGGCGTTTGCGCGGAGAAAGTCGACGAGCACTGCTTCCTATTTGGGGTCGAGCCCGGATCCGATCCGAATCTGCTTGGAGGTGTCGCCACTGGGGTCGAGAGGGACGGCCTTAACCGTCTCCGCTGGCTCGAAGTTGCCGGCATGTCGCTTCACGTCCGGCACCTCTCGGGAGAGGCTTTCTAGGTCGGCAATGAGGGCCTCGGACTCGGCGAGGGCCTCGGCGTACTCCACGCACTCCACATCGCATTCGAATGCGTGTTTGTACGTGGGGCCGACGGTGATGACCCCGTTGGGGCCTGGCATCTTGAGCTTCAGGTAGGTGTAGTTGGGGATGGCCATGAACTTCGCGTAGCATGGCCTTCCCAACACTGCGTGGTAGGTCCCTCGGAACCCGACCACCTCGAACGTCAAAGTCTCCCTTCGGAAGTTAGAGGGTGTTCCGAAGCAGACAGGAAGGTCGAGCTGTCCGAGGGGCTGGACGCGCTTCCCGGGAACGATCCCGTGGAAGGGCGCAGCGCCTGCTCGGACGGATGACAGATCGACGCGCAGGAGCCTGAGGGTCTCAGCGTAGTTGATGTTGAGGCAGCTGCCCCCATCCATCAGGACCTTGGTGAGCCTGACGTCGCCGATGACGGGATCGACGACGAGCGAGTACTTCCCTGGGCTCGGCACGTGGTCGGGGTGGTCATCCTGGTCGAAGGTGATGGGCTTGTCGGACCAGTCTAGGTAGACTGGCGCCGCCACCTTCACTGAGCAGACCTCCCGACGCTCCTGCTTACGATGCCGAGCCGAGGCATTCGCCGCATGCCCTCCGTAGATCATGAAGCAGTCGCGGACCTCGGGGAACTCTCCTGCTTGGTGATCTTCCTTTTTGCCGTCGTCGCGGGCCCTGTCACCCTCTGCGGGTGGCCCGGCCCGGTGGAAGTGGCACCGAAGCATGACGCACTCCTAGAGGGTGTGCTTGACGGGCCCCTGATGGTAGGGGCACGTCTCCTTGAGTGCCTTGTCGAAGAGGTTGGCGCCTCCGGGGGGCTTCCGAGGGTTCTTGTACTCGGCGGCGGCGACAAGGTCCGTGCTGGCGGCGTCGCGTTTCGCTTGCGACTTCCTCCTGCCTTTCTTCTTGGCGCTGAGCGGAGTAGACGCCTCGGGAGCATCTTCCGACGGGCGGCCCTGGGGCTGCTTGTCCTTTCGGAAGATGGCCTCGACCGCCTCCTGACCAGAGGCGAACTTGGTGGCGATGTCCATCAGCTCGCTCGCCCTGGTGGGGGTCTTGCGACCCAACTTGCTCACCAGGTCATGGCAGGTGGTGTCGGCAAGGAAAGCGCCGATGACATCGGAGTCGGTGATGTTGGGCAGCTCGGTGCGCTGCTTCGAGAATCGCCGGATGTAGTCCCGAAGGGACTCTCCTGGCTGTTGCCGGCAGCTTCGGAGGTCCCAGGAATTCCCGGGGCGCATACGTGCCCTGGAAGTTGCCGGCGAAAGCCTGGACCAGATCCTCCCAGTTGGAAATCTGCCCCGGAGGCAGGTGCTCCAACCAAGCGCGAGCGGTGTCGGAGAGGAACAGGGGGAGGTTGCAGATGATGAGGTTGTCATCGTCCGTCCCACCCAGCTGACAGGCCAGGCGGTAATCCGCAAGCCACAATTCCGGTCTCGTTTCCCCCGAGTACTTTGTGATAGTAGTCGGGGGTCGGAATCGGGGCGGAAACAGCGCCCGCCGAATGGCCCGGCTAAAGACCTGCGGACCGGGTGGTTCGGGCGAGGGACTCCGATCCTCCCCGCTGTCGTAGCGTCCCCCACGCCTGGGGTGATAACCTCGGCGCACCCTTTCGTCGAGGCGGGCCCGACCGTCGCGATGAGGGTGCTCGTCACCGAGGTGGCCCGGGGCCGCAGGCGCGGTATTGCGCGTGCGCCAGGTGTAGACCGAGGCTTCCCGCGTGAGTCGGGAAGTCGCGGCACGAGGTTCCGAGGGGTACCCCTGCCTTCGAGAGGCAGAGCTTTCGGCCCGCCGGGCCGCAGCGCCTTCCAGGAGATGCTTGAGCTCTCCCTGGATTCGCCGACCCTCGGTGGTTGATGACTCCGGCATCGCGCGGAGGAGCATTGCTGCGGTGGCCAGGTCCTGATCGGTTCCGCCGGATGCGGGTGGTGGTCTGTCCCTGGCATCGTTGGCGATGTGGTGCTGGAGACCTTGGGGCAGGTGACGTATTCCTCCGGCCGGGGGCTGGCTCGCCCATACCTGCCCGACGTTCCGGCGGATTGCCTCGAGCGCTCCTGCTCCCTCATCGAGCCCGGCCTGCGCCCCGCGGACTTGCTCGAGCTGTGGGTCGTGACCCCCCGCCGGAACGGGGACCACAGCTAGCTCCCGCGGGATGTCGGCGCGAGGCGCTGGCCTAGGGGGGTCACCATCCTCCGGCATGCCGAGACAGCTGCCTCCGGAGGGATCCCCTAGCTCGACGTGGAAACATTCGCGGCTCGGGCCGCAGTCCTTGTCGTCAAGGCTGCGGCTGCCGTCGGAACAGTCGGAGAGGCAGTAGTTGCATGCGGTCATGAAGTCCCGCATGGCACTGGGGTTGCCAGATCCAGAGAAATCCCAGCAGATGCTGGGGTCGTCATCTTCCTCGGACCCAGAGGGTCCGTAGGTCGAGACACCCGTCAATCGGTCCCAAGGCGACCGCACACGAAACCCCAGAGAGGTTGCACTCGCCTCAACGTGAGCGCCCGCCAAAGCGAGGCCGCCAGGCGGGTTGAGGCCGAGTCGAAATGACGAAGGATGGGAATCAGCCCGTACCTTTTGGTCGACGAGGATCGACGAAGTCGCATCGGGGGCTGATCGTGCTGTCGTCCTGGGTGCGAGGGCGACGTCCTGCAGGCCCTCCGTGAGCGTGCTGGCGTCATCCACTTGCTCGGGATCGGCGTGTCGCGGGGGGACGGCGCTCGCCTTCGCCTCAAACGCGTGGGTGATGCCCGACGCGTCCTCCGTTGGGGCGCTGGGGATGTCGATTTGCTCGACAGTCGACTGAGCGCAGCCTCCCGCTCGGCCTTGGTTGCCCCGCCTCCTCCTCCGATGGCGAGGGAGAGGATGGGGTGAGCTCGAAAGTTGTCCTCCCCCCACGCGGGAAAGACGTCGTCGATTCCGCCGCCGGCGGGCGGGCTGTCCACCACCGTTGTCGCTGTCGCGCGGCGGTGGAAGGAGTATCATGTCGTAGCTGCCGTCGAAAGACATGAACTCGAGACTCCCGAAACGGAGCACCGTCCCGGGTTGAAGAGGTCGTTGGAGACTGCCCATCTGGAGCTTGACGGGAAACTACTCGTCAACACGCAGCAGGCCCCTACCTGGCGCGCCAACTGTCGGCGTTCCGAGACCGGGGGGTCCCCGAGCCGACGAGTGAGTGTGCCGCGTGCCCCAGCCCAGATGGGTCGAGCGCGTGGGCGAGCGCGAAGGGGGGAGAGAGAGCGAGAGCGAGGTGGCCGGAGCCGGGTCGTGAGGGAGTCGGAGGTTCCCGCGACCTTCGTGTTCGTCCCGCGCCCAGGTCGGGTGCGCTTGCAGTAGGGGGTTACAAGCGTCCGCGCGGGTGAGGGGAGCGAGCGGCCCCGAGAGAGCGCCTGCCCCTGCCCTCGTTCCCGCGAGGCCAACCTTCTCTAAGAAGGCCCTGGTCCTTCCTTTTATAGGCGTAAGGAGAGGATCCAGGTGTACAAATGGGGGTGTAGCAAGGTGCTACGTGTCTAGCGGGGGAGAGCTAGTGCCCTAAGTACATGCCAAGGTGGCAGCCGGAGAGATCTTGGCACCCAGCTAGTGTGGCGTCGTGGCTGTTGGAGAAGCAATGGAGCCAGGC
Organism: Zea luxurians; assembly: GCA_029449295.1. Taxonomy (NCBI): domain Eukaryota; kingdom Viridiplantae; phylum Streptophyta; class Magnoliopsida; order Poales; family Poaceae; genus Zea; species Zea luxurians. The sequence goes on along the minus strand of JAOPSE010000010.1, from coordinate 92,450,008 downwards.
GGAGGGACAGCTGTCGGAGTGGTTGGGCCCTTGCTGACGTCCCCCTGCTTTCGTAAGGGAGCTGGGAGCCGCCGTCGTCATGGTCCAGCGGGGCGCCATCATTGCCTATCTGGCGGAGCTAGCCAGATGGGACGTCGGTCCTGTTCTCTGCGGCCCGAGTCGCCTCAGGGTAGGGTGATGATGGCGCTTCCTGTCGACGTGGCGGACTCGTGCCCTAGGTCGGGCGACGTGGGGGCTCCTCCGAAGCCGAGGTCGAGTCTGTCCTGCATGGCCGAGGCCGAGGCCGAGGCCGAGCCCGAGCCCCTGGGTTGGGCGAGGCGGAGGTCGTTCAGCAGAGGTCGGGGTGGAGTCCGAGCCCTGGGTCGGGCGAAGCGGGGTTCATCGTCTTCCGGGTCCTTAGCCCGAGTCCGAGCCCTGGGTCGGGCGGAGCGGAGTTCGCCGTCTTCCGGGGCCTTAGCCTGAGTCCGAGCCCTGGGTCGGGCGGAGCGGAGTTCGCCGTCTTCCGGGGCCTTAGCCCGAGTCCGAGCCCTGGGTCGGGCGGAGCGGAGTTCGCCGTCTTCCGGGGCCTTAGCCCGAGTCCGAGCCCTGGTTCGGGCGGAGCGGAGTTCGCCGTCTTTCGGGGCCTTAGCCCGAGTCCGAGCCCTGGGTCGGGCGGAGCGGAGTTCGCCGTCTTCCGGGACCTTAGCCCGAGTCCGAGCCCTGGGTCGGGCGGAGCGGAGTTTCCTCTGGCGCTTTTGGCCAAGCCTGGCTGCCCGTCAGTCTTACTCTTTGCGTTAAAGGCCCCAGTGACTTGGTCGGTCGGCGCGGTGATTTAGTCAGGGTTACTTCTTATCGAAGGCAAGGCCTCGGGCGAGCCGGAGATGCGTCTGCCATGAAAGAGGAGGCCTCGGGCGAGACGGAAACATCTCAGGGTCGGCTGCCCTTGCCCGAGGCTAGGCTCGGGCGTGGCGTGATCGAGTCGCTCGTGTGGACTGATCCCTGACTTAATCAAACCCATCAGGCCTCTGCAGCTTTATGCTGATGGGGGTTACCAGCTGAGAATTAGGCGTCTTGAGGGTACCCCTAATTATGGTCCCCGACAAGCTGCGTCCCTTTTCCTCTTGTTCCAAGCATCTGGACTTTTTGTCGGTAACAGGGATGTTTGTGCGAGCGAAAGTTGCTTCTCGCGGAAGGTGAGGAGTGAGGTATCCGTATCCCGGAGGCGTGGGAGTCCCTCGGCTCGGTCGGCCTTTCCGCTTACGCGCACTTTTACTCGTCCATGAGGCCCTATCACCGACTTAGTCGAGAAAACTCGAAGAATTGCTTCGACAGAAGAGCTTCCGAACGTAGAGACTTGTTCGATCCGCGGAGTCACCTTATCCGAGCGCGAGTTACTTATCACAGAAGGTGATGAGTGAGGTATCCGTATCCCGGAGGCGTAGGAGTCCCTCGGCTCGGTCAGCCTTGGCTGCTTACGTGTACCCTGTCATTTCCATGACCCACTTTTCGAAGTAGTCAAAAAGCACGAAAGATATTCTGATAAAAGAGATTTTTTGTTCGAGGAAAATTTTGACGCAGAGGGGGTTTCCCCCCTTTTAGCCCCCGAGGGAGGGTCAGGCTTTGCCGAGGCGAGGCCGACCCTTCCTTGTTGACTAAACTTTGCGTGGGTGCGAGGTATATGAACAATTTGGAAACATCTCAAGGGTAGAAGCGACGTAGCTGTTGGATGTTCCAAGCGTTGCCGTAGACCTCGCCTTGACTGTTGGCTAGCTTGTACGTTCCGGGCTTCAGAACTTTGGCGATGACGAACGGCCCCTCCCAGGGGGGCGTGAGCTTGTGCCTCCCTCGGGTGTCTTGCCGCAGCCGAAGCACCAGATCGCCCACCTGGAGGTCTCGGGGTCGGACCCCTCGGGCGTGGTAGCGTCGCAGGGACTGCTGATATCGCGCCGAGTGTAGTAAGGCCCTGTCCCGAGCCTCATCCAGCTGGTCCAGCGAGTCTTCTCGGCTAGCTTGGTTGCTTTCTTCGTTGTAGGCCCTCGTCCTCGGGGAGCCGTATTCCAGGTCAGTGGGCAGGACGGCCTCGGCCCCGTAGACCAGGAAGAACGGCGTGAAACCTGTGGCTCGGCTTGGCGTCGTCCTCAGGCTCCAGACCACCGAGGGGAGTTCCTTCATCCATCGCTTGCCGAACTTGTTGAGATCATTGTAAATCCGGGGCTTGAGCCCTTGTAGAATCATGCCGTTGGCACGTTCCACTTGCCCATTCGACATGGGATGAGCTACGGCGGCCCAGTCTACCCGGATGTTGTGATCCTCGCAAAAATCCAAGAATTTTTTGCCGGTGAACTGGGTGCCGTTGTCGGTGATGACGGAGTTCGGGACCCCGAAACGATGGATGATGTTGGTGAAGAACGCCACCGCCTGCTCGGATCTGATGCTGTTCAGGGGTCGGACCTCGATCCACTTGGAGAATTTGTCGACGGCGACCAGCAGGTGCGTGTAGCCCCCGGGCGCCTTCTGTAGAGGGCCGACGAGGTCCAGACCCCACACAGCGAAGGGCCAGGTGATGGGTATCGTCTGCAGAGCCTGAGCGGGCAGGTGGGTCTGCTTCGCATAGAATTGGCACCCTTCGCAGGCGTGGACAATTCTAGTGGCGTCAGCCACCGCCGTCGGCCAGTAGAAGCCTTGGCGGAAAGCGTTCCCGACGAGGGTTCGAGGTGCTGCATGATGGCCGCAAGCCCCCGAGTGTATTTCCTGCAGGAGTTCCTGACCCTCGGTGATGGAGATGCATCGCTGGAGGATGCCCGAGGGACTATGGTGGTAGAGCTCCTGCTCATCGCCCAGCAAGACGAACGACTTGGCGCGTCGCGCTACCCGCCGAGCCTCGGCTCGGCCGAGGGGCAGCTCTCCTTGGCAGAGATATTGCAGGTACGGGGTCTGCCAATCTTGATCTGGCATGACCCCGCTCTGCTCCTCCTCGATGTGCAGTGCTTCGCCCTCGGGGGCCGAGGGTTCCTCAGGTTGAACCGAGGATGGCTCGGGCTGGGCCGAGGTCGCCTCGGACGGGGCCGAGGGCACCTCGGGCTCGGGCGTGCCGCCTATCTTGACGGAGGGTTGGTGCAGATCCCGGGAGAGGACGTCCGGGGGAACCGTCGTTCGCCCCGAGGCTATCTTCGCCAGCTCGTCCGCAGTCTCGTTGTAGGGCCGGGCGATGTGGTTAAGCTCGAGCCCGTAGAACTTGTCTTCCAGGCGTCGAACCTCATCACAGTAGGCCTCCATCTTCGGGTCGCGGCAGTGGGAGTTCTTCATGACTTGGTCGATGACGAGCTGCGAGTCGCCGCGTGCATCGAGGCGTCGGACCCCTAGCTCGATGGCGATTCGCAATCCGTTGATCAGAGCCTCGTACTCAGCCACATTGTTGGACGCCGGGAAATGGAGGCAGAGCACGTAGCGCAGGTGTTTCCCGAGGGGTGAGACGAAGAGCAGGCCCGCGCCGGCTCCCGTCTTCATCAGCGACCCGTCGAAAAACATGGTCTAGAGCTCCGGTTGGATCGGAGCCGTCGGCAACTGGGTGTCGACCCATTCGGCTACGAAGTCCACCAGTACCTGGGACTTGATGGCCTTCCGAGGGGCGAACGAGATTGTCTCGCCCATGATTTCCACTGCCCACTTTGCGATCCATCCCGAGGCTTCTCGGCACTGGATGATCTCCCCCAGGGGGAAGGATGACACTACAGTCACCGGATGAGACTCGAAGTAATGTCGCAGCTTTCGCCTCGTCAGGATCACTGCATACAGCAGCTTCTGGACTTGTGGGTAGCGGATCTTGGTCTCGGACAGCACCTCGCTGCCGAAGTAAACTGGCCTCTGAATGGGCAAGGCATGCCCCTCTTCCCGCCTTTCGACCACGATCGCGGCGCTGACCACTTGAGTGGTAGCGGCGACGTAGACCAGGAGGGTTTCTCCATCAGCGGGGGGTACCAAGACGGGCGCCTGGGTGAGGAGCGCCTTCAGGTTCCCGAGAGCTTCCTCGGCCTCGGGAGTCCAAGTGAAGCACTCGGCCTTCCTTAAGAGACGGTACAGGGGCAGGCCTCTTTCGCCGAGGCGCGAGATGAAACGGCTCAAGGCCGCGAGGCATCCCATGACCCTCTGTACGCCTTTTAAGTCCTTGATGGGCCCCATGTTTGTGATGGCTGCGATCTTCTCCGGGTTGGCTTCGATGCCCCGCTCGGAGACGATCAATCCCAAAAGCATGCCTCGGGGCACCCCGAAGACGCACTTCTCGGGATTGAGCTTGACGCCCTTCGCCTTGAGACACCGGAATGTCAGCTCAAGGTCGGAGAGAAGGTCGGAGGCTTTCCTCGTCTTGACTACGATGTCATCGACGTAGGCCTCGACCGTGCGACCGATATGTTCGCCGAACACATGGTTCATGCACCGCTGGTACGTTGCACCCGCGTTCCTCAAACCGAACGGCATGGTGACATAACAGTACATGCCGAAGGGCGTGATGAAAGAAGTCGCGAGCTGGTCGGACTCTTTCATCTTGATTTGATGATACCCTGAGTAGGCATCGAGGAAAGACAGGGTTTCGCACCCTGCAGTGGAGTCCACGATTTGATCGATGCGAGGTAGAGGGTAGGGGACTTTCGGACATGCTTTGTTGAGACCAGTGTAGTCTACACACATCCGCCATTTCCCCCCTTTCTTCCTCACAAGTATAGGGTTGGCAAGCCATTCAGGGTGGAATACCTCTTTGATGAACCCTGCTGCCATCAGCTTGTGGATCTCCTCGCCTATCACCCTGCGCCTTTCCTCGTCGAATCGGCGCAGAGGCTGTCTGACCGGTCGGGCTCCGGCCCGAATATCCAGCGAGTGCTCGGCGACATCCCTCGGTATGCCGGGCATGTCCGAGGGACTCCACGCAAAGACGTCGGCGTTTGCGCGGAGAAAGTCGATGAGCACTGCTTCCTATTTGGGGTCGAGCCCGGATCCGATCCGAATCTGCTTGGAGGTGTCGCCACTGGGGTCGAGAGGGACGGCCTTAACCGTCTCCGCTGGCTCGAAGTTGCCGGCATGTCGCTTCACGTCCGGCACCTCTCAGGAGAGGCTTTCCAGGTCAGCAATGAGGGCCTCGGACTCGGCGAGGGCCTCGGCGTACTCCACGCACTCCACATCGCATTCGAATGCGTGTTTGTACGTGGGGCCGACGGTGATGACCCCGTTGGGGCCTGGCATCTTGAGCTTCAGGTAGGTGTAGTTGGGGATGGCCATGAACTTCGCGTAGCATGGCCTTCCCAACACTGCGTGGTAGGTCCCTCGGAACCCGACCACCTCGAACGTCAAAGTCTCCCTTCGGAAGTTAGAGGGTGTTCCGAAGCAGACAGGAAGGTCGAGCTGTCCGAGGGGCTGGACGCGCTTCCCGAGAATGATCCCGTGGAAGGGCGCAGCGCCTGCTCGGACGGATGACAGATCGACGCGCAGGAGCCTGAGGGTCTCAGCGTAGATGATGTTGAGGCAGCTGCCCCCATCCATCAGGACCTTGGTGAGCCTGACGTCGCCAATGACGGGATCGACGACGAGCGGGTACTTCCCTAGGCTCGGCACGTGGTCCGGGTGGTCATCTTGGTCGAAGGTGATGGGCTTGTCGGACCAGTCTAGGTAGACTGGCGCCGCCACCTTCACCGAGCAGACCTCCCGACGCTCCTGCTTACGATGCCGAGCCGAGGCATTCGCCGCATGCCCTCCGTAGATCATGAAGCAGTCGCGGACCTCGGGGAACTCTCCTGCCTGGTGATCTTCCTTTTTGCCGTCGTCGCGGGCCTTGTCACCCTCTGCGGGTGGCCCGGCCCGGTGGAAGTGGCGCCGAAGCATGACGCACTCCTCGAGGGTGTGCTTGATGGGCCCCTGATGGTAGGGGCACGTCTCCTTGAGTGCCTTGTCGAAGAGGTTGGCGCCTCCGGGGGGCTTCCGAGGGTTCTTGTACTCGGCGGCGGCGACGAGGTCCGTGCTGGCGGCGTCGCGTTTCGCTTGCGACTTCCTCCTGCCTTTCTTCTTGGCGCCGAGCGGAGTAGACGCCTCGGGAGCATCTTCCGACGGGCGGCCCTGGGGCTGCTTGTCCTTTCGGAAGATGGCCTCGACCGCCTCCTGACCAGAGGCGAACTTGGTGGCGATGTCCATCAGCTCGCTCGCCCTGGTGGGGGTCTTGCGACCCAACTTGCTCACCAGGTCACGGCAGGTGGTGCCGGCAAGGAACGCGCCGATGACATCGGAGTCGGTGATGTTGGGCAGCTCGGTGCGCTGCTTCGAGAATCGCCAGATGTAGTCCCGAAGGGACTCTCCCGGCTGTTGCCGGCAGCTTCGGAGGTCCCAGAAATTCCCGATGCGCACATACGTGCCCTGGAAGTTGCCGGCGAAAGCCTGGACCAGATCCTCCCAGTTGGAAATCTGCCCCGGAGGCAGGTGCTCCAACCAAGCGCGAACGGTGTCGGAGAGGAACAGGGGGAGGTTGCGGATGATGAGGTTGTCGTCGTCCGTCCCACCCAGTTGACAGGCCAGGCGGTAGTCCGCAAGCCACAATTTCGGTCTCGTTTCCCCCGAGTACTTTGTGATAGTAGTCGGGGGTCGGAATCGGGGCGGAAACGGCGCCCGCCGAATGGCCCGGCTGAAGACCTGCGGACCAGGTGGTTCGGGCGAGGGACTCCGATCCTCCCCACTGTCGTAGCGTCCCCCACGCCTGGGGTGATAACCTCGGCGCACCCTTTCGTCGAGGCGGGCCCGACGGTCGCGGTGAGGGTGCTCGTCACCGAGGTGGCCCGGGGCCGCAGGCGCGGTATTGCGCGTGCGCCCGGTGTAGACCGAGGCTTCCCGCGTGAGTCGGGAAGTCGCGGCACGAGGTTCCGAGGGGTACCCCTGCCTTTGGGAGGCAGAGCTTTCGGCCCGCCGGGCCGCAGCGCCTTCCAGGAGATGCTTGAGCTCTCCCTGGATTCGCCGACCCTCGGTGGTTGATGACTCCGGCATCGCGCGGAGGAGCATTGCTGCGGTGGCCAGGTCCTGACCGGTTCCGCCGGATGCGGGTGGCGGTCTGTCCCTGGCATCGTTGGCGATGCGGTGCTGGAGACCTTGGGGCAGGTGACGTATTCCTCCGGCCGGGGGCTGGCTCGCCCATACCTGCCCGACGTTCCGGCGGATTGCCTCGAGCGCTCCTGCTCCCTCATCGAGCCCGGCCTGCGCCCCGCGGACTTGCTCGAGCTGTGGGTCGTGACCCCCCGCCGGAACGGGGACCACAGCTAGCTCCCGCGGGATGTCGGCGCGAGGCGCTGGCCTAGGGGGATCACCATCCTCCGGCATGCCGAGACAGCTGCCTCCGGAGGGATCCCCTAGCTCGACGTGGAAACATTCGCGGCTCGGGCCGCAGTCCTTGTCGTCAAGGCTGCGGCTGCCGTCGGAACAGTCGGAGAGGCAGTAGTTGCATGCGGTCATGAAGTCCCGCATGGCACTGGGGTTGCCAGATCCAGAGAAATCCCAGCAGATGCTGGGGTCGTCATCTTCCTCGGACCCAGAGGGTCCGTAGGTCGAGACACCCGTCAATCGGTCCCAAGGCGACCGCACACGAAACCCCAGAGAGGTTGCACTCGCCTCAACGTGAGCGCCCGCCAAAGCGAGGCCGCCAGGCGGGTTGAGGCCGAGTCGAAATGACGAAGGATGGGAATCAGCCCGTACCTTTTGGTCGACGAGGATCGACGAAGTCGCATCGGAGGCTGATCGTGTTGTCGTCCTGGGTGCGAGGGCGACGTCCTGCAGGCCCTCCGTGAGCGTGCTGGCGTCGTCCACTTGCTCGGGATCGGCGTGTCGCGGGGGGACGGCGCTCGCCTTCGCCTCAAACGCGTGGGTGATGCCCAACGCGTCCTCCGTTGGGGCGCTGGGGATGTCGATTTGCTCGACAGTCGACTGAGCGCAGCCTCCCGCTCGGCCTTGGTTGCCCCGCCTCCTCCTCCGATGGCGAGGGAGAGGATGGGGTGACCTCGAAAGTTGTCCTTCCCCCACGCGGGAAAGACGTCGTCGATTCCGCCGCCGGCGGGCGGGCTGTCCGCCACCGTTGTCGCTGTCACGCGGCGGTGGAAGGAGTATCATGTCGTAGCTGCCGTCGAAAGACATGAACTCGAGACTCCCGAAACGGAGCACCGTCCCGGGTTGAAGAGGTCGTTGGAGACTGCCCATCTGGAGCTTGACGGGAAACTACTCGTCAACACGCAGCAGGCCCCTACCTGGCGCGCCAACTGTCGGCGTTCCGAGACCGGGGGGTCCCCGAGCCGACGAGTGAGTGTGCCGCGTGCCCCAGCCCAGATGGGTCGAGCGCGTGGGCGAGCGCGAAGGGGGGAGAGAGAGAGCGAGAGCGAGGTGGCCGGAGCCGGGTCGTGAGGGAGTCGGAGATTCCCGCGGCCTTCGTGTTCGTCCCGCGCCCAGGTCGGGTGCGCTTGCAGTAGGGGGTTACAAGCGTCCGCGCGGGTGAGGGGAGCGAGCGGCCCCGAGAGAGCGCCTGCCCCTGCCCTCGTTCCCGCGAGGCCAACCTTCTCTAAGAAGGCCCTGGTCCTTCCTTTTATAGGCGTAAGGAGAGGATCCAGGTGTACAAATGGGGGTGTAGCAAGGTGCTACGTGTCTAGCGGGGGAGAGCTAGTACCCTAAGTACATGCCAAGGTGGCAGCCAGAGAGATCTTGGCACCCAGCTAGTGTGGCGTCGTGGCTGTTGGAGAAGCAATGGAGCCGGGCGGAGGGACAGCTGTCGGAGTGGTTGGGCCCTTGCTGACGTCCCCCTGCTTTCGTAAGGGAGCTGGGAGCCGCCGTCGTCATGGTCCAGCGGGGCGCCATCATTGCCTATCTGGCGGAGCTAGCCAGATGGGACGTCGGTCCTGTTCTCTGCGGCCTGAGTCGTCTCAGGGTAGGGTGATGATGGCGCTTCCTGTCGACGTGGCGGACTCGTGCCCTAGGTCGGGCGACGTGGGGGCTCCTCCGAAGCCGAGGTCGAGTCTGTCCTGCATGGCCGAGGCCGAGGCCGAGGCCGAGCCCGAGCCCCTGGGTCGGGCGAGGCGGAGGTCGTTCAGCAGAGGTCGGGGTGGAGTCCGAGCCCTGGGTCGGGCGAAGCGGAGTTCATCGTCTTCTGAGGCCTTAGCCCGAGTCCGAGCCCTGGGTCAGGCGGAGCGGAGTTCGCCGTCTTCCTGGGCCTTAGCCCGAGTCCGAGCCCTGGGTCGGGCGGAGCGGAGTTCGCCGTCTTCCGGGGCCTTAGCCCGAGTCCGAGCCCTGGGTCGGGCGGAGCGGAGTTCGCCGTCTTCCGGGGCCTTAGCCCGAGTCCGAGCCCTAGGTCGGGCGGAGCGGAGTTCGCCGTCTTCCGGGGCCTTAGCCCGAGTCCGAGCCCTGGGTCGGGTGGAGCGGAGTTTCCTCTGGCGCTTTTGGCCAAGCCTGGCTGCCCGTCAGTCTTATTCTTTGCGTTAAAGGCCCCAGTGACTTGGTCGGTCGGCGCGGTGATTTAGTCAGGGTTACTTCTTATCGAAGGCAAGGCCTCGGGCGAGCCGGAGATGCGTCTGCCATGAAAGAGGAGGCCTCGGGCGAGACGGAAACATCTCAGGGTCGGCTGCCCTTGCCCGAGGCTAGGCTCGGGCGTGGCGTGATCGAGTCGCTCGTGTGGACTGATCCCTGACTTAATCAAACCCATCAGGCCTCTGCAGCTTTATGCTGATGGGGGTTACCAGCTGAGAATTAGGCGTCTTGAGGGTACCCCTAATTATGGTCCCCGACAACTTCAGATCGAGACTTCAAAGTTTTTTTTTGTTTCATAGATCTGGGACAAACATCATAATATTTGATTGGCTATTCAGTTACTAAAAAATATGCATGCTAACTTGACTGTTGAGACAGGAACTTCTGTTTTTGGTAATGAAGGCATTCATCACGTCGTTCTTTGTGCAGAATTTAATCTTCACCATTCGTATGGGCTGTAGGACTAGGTCTGTAGCAAAAATATGTATGAAATTAGATACTATATATGCCATGATCTTTCACAGATTGTAGAACCATGAAGGGATACAATATATATAGCTAAAATTTCAGAAAATGCTACATCTATTCTAGGTACATCAACCTTTTGATTAGTATAGGTCCTTGCACGCTAATGTGGCGATGGTTGTGGTGGCTGTGACTGCAAGCTGAAGGACTCCATGTCACACATACACATGCGGGGCATGGGACTTCGCTAGGAGTGGGAGTGATTTTCATGGCCAGCGACAGTCAGCAGAGGTAATGTTTCTGTAACAATTTTTTATAAGACATTTTTTATAGCATTATAAATCAGCGTTAGCATTGCAGTAATATTATGTGCTTATAACTTGTCATTAGCCATAAAGCTTATGTTTTTGTTGTTCAGTCTATGCTAGCCTTCTGGAAGGGCAACAAGTTTAATGGTTGCATTTCATTCATTCTTTATCAAATATATAATGCATGGTGTGGATCGTGACATAATGTGGCTCCAACAGGATTTGTACATCTACACATGCAATCTTTTTTGATACATGACATATATTTTTAAATTAGGGCCAGTAATACCAGGGTTCAAGGTTCTTATGGATGGAGAGAAGATACCAAAATATAAACAGGAGGTTGAAGCCACTATCTGATGAAATGATCAAGTGTTGCGCATATAAATCATGTTTTGATTTTTTTCCATTGTGTTTGGTTTTGGATATTGTTTTTTTGCTGTTATTCGTTATTGTCAGACTATAGGTCAAGGCCACTTCCTCATGAAATGATCAAGTGTTTCACATATAAACCCTATTCTAAAATTCTTCTCTATTGTGTTTGGTGTTTGATATAGTTTTTTTTGTTTGCTCCTTTTTTTTATTCCTAACTTGTCATCAACTATATGTAAGTGATTTTACTTCTGCCCATGTACGCTAGAGAACATACACACTGTCTCTTGTACATATATGACTTAATGAGACAAAGACTACCGAGGGAGTCAACATTTGAAAATGATCTTCTAGAGGTACAAAAATTATTGTTTTGTTTTGGTTTCCATCTTATGCACTGAGGTCATAAGAGAATATATAGCTTGATATTGTCACCTCTTTGAATGAAACCTTAAATCTAGCACCGTGTTTTTAAATAATAAAACTTTTCCTAAATGTTGAGGTTTTTAGTGCATGAAAGTGTAAATGTTGGTCTTATGTTACTCTATTCAAGAAGTGCATTATCTTTTTTGTTGCTTGTGGTTCCTGAATTGAATCAGTTGTTATTTGGACAGTTATATGTATCAAATTGCATGTCCTGATATATGTATTTTAATGAGAATTTTGGTTAATGCAGCTCCATAAGCGCACCAATGAAATTAGAATTGAGAACGAGTTGCTTAGGTCATAAGAGAATATATAGCTTGATATTTTCACCTCTTTAAATGAAACCTTAAATCTAGCACCGTGTTTCTTAAATAATAAAACTTTTCCTAAGCGTTGAGGTTTTTAGTGCATGACAGTGTAAATGTTGGTCTTATGTTACTCTATTCAAGAACTATATTATCTTTTTGTTGCTTGTGGTTCCTGAATTAAATCAGTTGTTATTTGGACAGTTATATTCTATGTGCTATCAGATACATTTCTATTATTTCTCTAGATTAGAACCTGATCACATAATTTCCCTCTAAAACTCTGTTCTCAAATGCTCTGAATCTGGTTAAAGTCCTTTGTTTGTGCTGCCTTGTGATTTGTTACCTTGAAAATATCTATGTTAATATACACTGTTTTGCCTTTGTTTGTGCTGGCACCTTCATATCTTGCTCTCAGCAGAAAAAAAAACATAGAGAAAAACACAAACGCTTAATTATGTTTAATATGCAGTATCCTTCCAACATTGATGAGCTTGACATCATTGACAGTTTCTGCAACAATTTGTTTAACTGTCAACATATATGCAAAATAGTTAAATGGTATTCTTCACTGAAGAGTTATTATGCTTCTTTCCTACATAAATTTTCTCTCATACTATATTTATAAAAATGAAAATATGCTCTGGAGTGATAACAACAACTTTAGGTTTACTATTTTTATTGTTTTGCCCAAATAATCATTTAGTTTTATTTTCTTCACACAAATTCCTAAATTTCCGAATAGTCACCATACACTGACTAACCAACATACACTATTAAATACTGCAAGAACAATACTAAAAATGAGACTCATATCTTATTACATACTCCCTTCATCCCAAAATATAATTCATTTTAGACTAATCATGCATTCATCAAGTAATACATGAATGTATTTTGCATATATGTCTATATTCATTATCATTAAATGAATGTTGACGGAAAAAATGAGCTAGAAAGAACTATATTTTGGGACGGATGGAGTATTTCTTATATTGCATATTTATATATAAAAGGACATATCAACAACCAACATCATGTGATTTTAGTGACCTTTTAAATACATGTATGTACAGCTCACCCATTGCTATTTAACGCTTGCAGGAAACTCCCACTGATAAAGATAAAGAGAAAGCTTCCTCTTCAATCTCCTCCAAAGAGGTAAGCTTCTACATAGGTTCCTCATATCCATCAAGCATGTTAACTGCACGTGCATATATTTTTACACACCGCATAATTGTACTTCACTACATAATGATTGACAAGATTATTAAAATCCTACCTTTCATTTAATAGGTTCAAACAAGGATCATTCATAATCAAAGATTCCACAGACCAAAAGACCAGGAATGATTTATGCAACCACACGAAGCTAACTGAGATTCAACCATTGTATGCATTGCACCACCTTTTGTTATTGATCCTACCCTTTTGTAACTAAATATAATGCTCGCAAGTATAAACAACCCTTCCTATGTGGTACTAAACACCAAGATCAGTTTATGTGATGTAGGACCAGTTTTCCTATGTGGTACTAAACACCAGGATCAGTTTATGTGATGTAGGATCAATTTTCCTATGTGGTACTAAACACCAGTATCAGATTATGTGATGTAGGATCAGTTTCCGTGGCGCAGCTCATATCTATTTGGGCTGGTGGCTTATTAAGAAGACATGAAAACTATGTACGTTATCAGTTTGTAACTAAGCACAATGCAAACCTCCAGATCATACTAACTACTTATTAAAGACACTAGGTCAGTGCCCGTGCGTTGCAACGGGGACATATAATATCTCGATAACTTATATATACAAATATGTGTTATGCAGTTATGAGATAGAGGATGACATCCGCGAGCTGTCTGAGATGACATCGAAGAGAAATTCGGGCCTGTGATGCACGGGCACTCACCTAGTAGTGTATTATATAAGATAGGTCAGTGCCCGTGCATTGCACCTAGTTGTGAATGAACTGGAACTGAGTGAACATAAAAAGAAAAATGATATCCAATTAAATTGTCTATACTGCATGTTTTAGTCATCGCCTGATTAAGCATCCACTTGAAGCCAATAGCAGTAGTGCACTCATTCTTGGAATCACCTCTCCTCAGTAGTTGATACACGCACAAAAGAATTTGGCTAGGGCTGAATCACCCATCTACCAGTTAGCACGGTCGCTCGTACTACGAGAGCAATGTCGAGGGGTATACCAATGAAGTAGTAGCATCCGGCGTTGATGTAGGCAACGATTGCTTGCCACCTGCAGCCAACGCCCACTCCTTTATCAGTCGTTGTCTAGTGAGCAAAAAGCTCAGTACCAGTAGTAGTGGGAAGAACACAACAAATGCATTACTGAAGGCGGATAAGTCTGTTCTCCAGTGAACTAACTTATATAAAAACTGTAGTGACACTTGGATTATACCTATGACCTATGGTTTAATAGTGTCATTTTAGTTAAATACATAGCGCTATTTCCCCAAGTTTATGAAAAGGAGATTACTGGTTTACTGATCTTCCCATTTCTCTTAACCTCGTAATACCTTAGCATTAGTCGCACATCAGTTAGTGAAGATGTACATGAATTAAAGAAAAAGAATTCCAACCTCAAATATCCCAACAGCAAGGCAAACGCAATGATCGTCTTCGCCAAAAGCAGGAGCACAATGGACAACACTCGTCCGACCATCATCCGTGACATAGTTATCCGCAATAACTCTAAACACACTCTCTTGAAGTTCAATAAAAAAAATCAAATAGAGCAGTATATATGTAACCAAAAAAGGTAACAACCCTAAGCAATTATAAGAACCAAAAAGCTACAGGTACATCAATAATTCTTTGCTTTAGAGGATAAATTTGAGCCCCTAGCACCCCACAGGGCTACCAACAACATATTATAAGTATAATTGTAGCTACAAAAAATGTAAAAATAAAAACAAACCACAACATAAACCGAATAGCAGTAGTCACATAACTAAATAAGCATCCAGGTTTGCACCCCTGAAGTTAACAACTCAACACAAACATAATAACCAAATAACTAATAAAGCAGTACCAGGCAAGCGTTACACAAAGCGTTACACAAAGGAGCTCCAACCTAACAGCTCAACTAAAACCTACAGTACAACAAGGACTCACTCAGGAGCGCACAGAAGTCCAGTTTAAACTAAAGATGCCCATCCCCTAGTCTTCACTCCTTGGATGACTTGTTGATCAGGGACTTGTGAATGTGCGGTATGACACCTCCGCCTGCGATGGTGCCCTTGGTGAGTGTCCAGCTCCTCGTCTCCACGAATAGCTAGCTGCAAATGGCGAGGGGTGATACGCTTCACCTTCAAATCCTTGCTAGCATTCCCAGCTAGCTGCAAATGGCTCACAAGTTAGATCCATACAAAAAATATTATGCATGAAAATGTAATATTTCACATGCTTGTAACTCGCTGGAAATGCAACAAGAACTCGTCTGATTGACACAACTAATCACAAAAAAACTCTTGTACATGTTCATACAAATGAGGAAGAATGATGACATTAAAACATTTCAGCTGGATGGAAAACAAATAAAAATTGAGTGAACAAACATAAAGGATGGGAAACAAATTAACTACCAAAAATTTTGTTGTCAACAAAGCAATATAAACAATATAAGCATTTCATGAGAAATGGTAGTCAGAAAATTTATGGCATACATTGTTATATAGATCCCCTTGGTATACCAAATTCTGTTTACTACAAAATTGAGTGAACAAACATAAAGGGCCCATTAAGCCCAATAGCACTCTTAGCAACTAATAATAAGATGATCATATAGAAGTCTGAACATATTCCAGCAAGCTCTCAAACGATGGCGTTTGCTGCGCTAGCAATCCTAGGCCAAAGATCAGCACACTCCTTGCCGATAGGTCCAGTGATAGCGGAACCTACAAGACAAATTTGATAGTTTGTCATGCCATGCCAAACAGAATAGGCCCAATGCTGGAGGAATTATAGTGGACAATTCATACCTTTCATCTCACCCTTGGGATTCACAATCACTCCAGCATTATCTGCAAATGAAAGGCAGCAACCCAGGTCAGTTCAACATTTAATATCAAAAAAGGTAGAGCCAAGTCAGTTCAACAATTAATAACAAAAAAGCTAGAGCAGGTCAGTTCAACAGTTAATAACAAAAAAGGTAGAGCCAGGCCAGTTCAACAATTAATAACAAGAGAAAAGGCAGAAGAATAGACAGTAGAAATCAATAGAAGACTTAAACAATCAAGTATTCCAAAGCACCGGAACTTAGCATGGAATCATCATAAGTATTGAAAGAAGAAAATATGTCTCATGGCCAGTCCCAAAGTTTCAATGCAGTGATGCCACTACCCAAGGCAATGGAATTTGAGACCATTTCAAATGGAGGATGGCCTCAAGGATGAAAATCCTCACCAGCAAACCTCTACAAGTAAAACTTGATTTCTGACGTTTGCTTTGGAACATGCAAACATGTAACGTTCGCTTCAAAAAAAGCTGAAAGAACTAAAGAGCCCTTCTGTTAGTAAGTAGTGTGTTGGTGTTCTCTCGAACTTAACACAAACACCTCACAATAAAATCAAATAGAAGCAATTATAAAGACAAGCGTGATTGTAAAAGTGACATAAATAAACGAAAAACAAGGACTTTGATAAAATATAAATACACTAAACCTAGCTTGTTCTATTAACATGGGGTAGAACTGTCTGTAGCGAATATATGCAAAGACATATTTTTGCTTTAGTGAGAATATAGGAACCAAGGAATTCTGTTAGGTCGAATGAGGGGGATAGGAAACTATACCTTCCCGTTCCATGTTCCATGCTTTTCGACTGCGAGCACATGTGCTTCTACTTCAGCAACATAGAATGGGCGCCTGATTCTGCGTTGCCCCTGCTCTGGTGACCATTTAGACTTATTTGCTAGAACTATAGGTCCTACTGTGATCTGCAGCTGGAACCAGAAAAAGGCTCACAAGTTTGTGGACACTTTATTAGGCGATGCGACACCAAAGGTGTGTACAAAATCATGATCATTGCCCTGATAGTTCATTGCTAATGTGGTTGATGCAAGCTCCTGTGATACGTCAACTTCACCATGCTTAGAAGACGAGTCAGCAGCAATCCTATATCCACTGCTAGGTATACCTTTAATTGTAGGTTCATCTAAGATTCTAACTATAATTACAGGAAACAACCTAAAATATTATGCATAGTATATTTTTCTAACAACCACTGCTAGGTATACCTATGTGACTTGTGACTAACAAAGTGACAATATCAAATAGAGGACACTACCACTTGTTTCTGTGGGGGAACTATATGTTGCTTCAAATATAGGTCAGGAAGATAGAATAATAAGATTGAAAGAGAACACATCAATACTACCACTTGTTTCTATGGGGGGACTATATGTCGAGGTGATTGCGCTCTTGCCGGGGATGCTGCTGGCCACGAAACGCTCCGCCGGGTGTACGTGTGCCCGAGCCCAACTGCATGCACCACTCCCTAGTCTGAAGAGGCAGTATTCATTACTGCCAAACATACTTCCTTAGTAGTTTGACCCTTAAAGTGTGAAATGATATCTCAGTACAATTTCAAACTAAAAACAAGGAGATTCAGGGATATAATTTATATGCACAAATGCCTCAAAATGCCAACCTCAAGGCACACGCCAAGACCTACGGCCCTCACGAGTACCGTTGCGACTGCGACACGCTCTTCACCAGGTGCTTGATTACTTGCTTGTTGCTGAAAGAATGGTCATAAAGATATATAAATCTGACTGTTGGTATCCCTAAGGCTGGACCAGGGAGTAAAATGGATGAAATACAATGTTGAAGCTGACGATGGACTGTGAGAAAGAGGGATGAATGGGCATACTTGTCAATGCCATCCCAACAGTCAAATATACAGAAAGATTCTCTGTCCAATTCCAAAAAAACAACCAGAAAGAGTCGAGCTCATGGCAATGACCATGAGGCCTATAAATTCCAAATTCAATAAAAACATTTAGCACTGCTAAAAGCTCGTACCTTATTTTGGACACAGATGTTGCACCAGACAATGCACCTGTGGTTTTCCAAGCACACATGACACATCTCGCCAAAGCATCCAGGCAAGGCATCTAAGATGGGGGCACTGCATCCAGCCAAGGCGCCAAACCATGATAGTCCTAATTAGTTTTATCATCGAAGAATGAGAAGTATTACTTGGAAAAAAACTATCATTCTGATCTGAACACTTGCTAATATAAATCTTGTATAGAAAATATCAAAAGGGATTAGCTACAGCGACCAATAAAATGTAATATCTAACGACAATTTGTGGAAAAATATCATACAAATACTCAGCACAAAGAACTGGTAGTTAAATAGGACTGCATTTTTTAACATAGCTACATAGGACTGGGGACCAATTATAGTACTTAGTTCAAACATAATTTCACTGGTATGGATTTGGTTTGCCTTCAATCTACAATGTCTTGTAAATATTGCACAATTAGGAGATGAACTCACCACAACTTTAGATGCAAAATGGCGCCCATCCTCCAAATGGGCACAGAGAGAAGTAGCATCATGATCTTCATGGCAGTAAGGGCATGGAAGTCCGAGCGCACATCATCCTCATCGTTCGATATCATCATACCCAAATTGATAATATCCTGTAAATGTTGCATAATTAGGAGATGGACTCAACACAATTTTAGACTCAAAAGGGTGCTCGTCCTCCAAATGGGCACAAAGAGAAGTAACATCACGATCTTCATAGCAGGAAGGGCATGGGAAGTTCGAGCACACAACATCCTTAGGTTCGATATCATCGTACCCAAATCGATCTGTAAGTGTGTTTATTTGTGACATAAACAAATTGTTTGTATAGAAACTGATTCATTTCGATCTGCATGCAATAAGGGAAATGAATTGAACAGTAAGTACCATAAGAAAAATATATAACATCGTTGATATCACCTTTCATCTCAAAGAAATAGGCATATTTGTAATACCAAAAGGAAAGCCATATCGCAAAGAAAAATCTGCATCATCATTTGAGAAATAAAATTCTACACCAATAGTGTTGTACAAGTGTCTTGTGTATAAGTGGCACGCATAGGTTATCACAAAATACTCTATAGAAACATTTGTCGCTTTACAATGATGTGATTGATCTCTAGATTATTTAACATTAGAAAAACTGCAATTTCAGATTTATATAGCATTCAAAGGATTAAAACATTTGATACTTGCATAATCTATTAACATTATGACAATTGACAACACAATTTGTTTGTATGCAGTATGCATTTTAAATTCTGTTATGGTTAATGAATGAAAGAATTCAGTTGTATAAGGTCTATTTTAGTAAAACAAAAATGAAAGCAGCTTACTATGAAAACTAAATAAAGGTATAAGAAGGCAAATTCAATGAGAAATGGATTGGTCACAAGTGCATCTTAGGGTGTAAATGCAAGCAAATAAGGTCGAATTTATAAGATATGACACAATCTAGATTAGTCAAAATAAGGCCGCTCGGCGCTCCGCCTCGCCTTGCCCTTTTAAAGGACTCCACTTTCTAATTTTTACCTCTTCTAAATTGTTCCTCGACATTGGAGCTCGTTGCAAGTGGCAAATCCCTTATACTTGAAGGTTGTAATGTAGTGGCTCCGTTGCAACGCACGGGCACTGACCTAGGCGGAGGACGAGAGCGTCCCCTACAGCCACGTGCACCTCGACCAGCCGGGCGACCGCTGGGCGGCCGATGCCGGCACGATCGACGTGGTCGTGCTCGCCGCCGGCCACTGGCTGCTGAACGGGGCCATCTACTACAGCGGCGGCGTGGTGGTCGGCGCCCACAACGCCCCCGCGGGGCTCAACTACACCGGCGTCGGCTACGTGCGGCCGCTCAGGATGGTGTACCGGAAGGCGGTCGAGCGGCTGAGCTCCGAGTCCGACGGCCGGCCCTCGGACCCTGGTGCTGGCCACGTTCTCGCCGGCGCACTTCGACGGCAGCCCGATCGACAGCCCCACGGCGTGCACCAGGATGGAGCCGTACAGGGAAGGCGAGAAGGAGGTGGCGTGGATCTGCAAGGAGGTCAGGGACATCGTGTACGACGAGGCGGAGGCCGCCAGGGCGAGGGGCGCGAGCGCGACAAGGGTCGAGGTGCTCGACGTCACGAAGCTGGCCACCATGCACCCAGACGGGCACCCCGGCGTGTACATGAACCGCGACCCCTTCAAGCACGGCGTGCCGGATAAGATCTACTCCGACTGCCTCCATTTCTGCCTGCCCGGTCCTGTCGACACCTTCAACGAGATATTACTGCAGATCCTGAGGAAGAGGCGGTGACCCTCTGTTGTTATATATTCAGCCACGCTTTTGTATAATTATTGGGTTCCTTATTCAGCCAAGCCATCCAGTTGCAATTGTCATCTTTTTTAGCTAGGACAAAGCAAAACGGTTGGAAAAAAAATAATAATCAGCCAGATCAATCAACATGTGTACTGAGCAGCGCGACACATTCAGCGTGTCAAGACAGGAGAGCAACAACATATATATGAGATACCTGGCTCACTGGCTGCAACGATCAAATCCACTGAGAATGTAGTAAGATTAAGACAATGCAGTATGAATCTGAAAAAAAGCTTACTGATAAAACAAAGTAACCTTTCAAAGGCATGATCAGGTGTTGACACTAAGCAAGCTCAGGTGTAACTCAGACGATGCTAAAACACATAGACAGAGTGACGTGCATCCCAACAGTTTCAGATATGAAACAAATAACAGTGATCTGCGAGGGTAAGACACATATAAAAGTGACATGCATCCCAACCATTTGCCAGTTCTCCAAAACCTTCACCATCAACCATCAAGTGAAAACATGTACATCATGGAAGCAACCGAAGTAGCCTCTGTTGGGTTGATCATATGCAAATAACTCTGCTATTGACCTTCTTACACTCGAGTTCTTGTATAGAAAATATAAAAAGGGATTAGCTACAGTGACCAATAAAATGTAATATCTAACGACAATTTATGGAAAAATATCATACAAATACTCGGCACAAAGAACTGGTAGTTAAATAGGACTGCATTTTTTAACATAGCTACATAGGACTGAGGACCAATTATAGTACTTAGTTCAAACATAATTTCACTGGTATGGATTTGGTTTGCCTTCAATCTACAATATCTTGTAAATATTGCACAATTAGGAGATGAACTCACCACAACTTTAGATGCAAAATGGCGCCCATCCTCCAAATGGGCACAGAGAGAAGTAGCATCATGATCTTCATGGCAGTAAGGGCATGGAAGTCCGAGCGCACATCATCCTCAGCGTTCGATATCATCATACCCAAATTGATAATATCCTGTAAATGTTGCATAATTAGGAGATGGACTCACCACAATTTTAGACTCAAAAGGGTGCTCGTCCTCCAAATGGGCACAAAGAGAAGTAACATCACGATCTTCATAGCAGGAAGGGCATGGGAAGTCCGAGCACACAACATCCTTAGGTTCGATATCATCATACCCAAATCGATCTGTAAGTGTGTTTATTTGTGACATAAACAAATTGTTTGTATAGAAACTGATTCATTTCGATCTGCATGCAATAAGGGAAATGAATTGAACAGTAAGTACCATAAGAAAATATATAACATCGTTGATATCACCTTTCATCTCAAAGAAATAGGCATATTTGTAATACCAAAAGGAAAGCCATATCGCAAAGCAAAATCTGCAGCATCATTTGAGAAAAAAAATTCTAGACCAATAGTGTTGTACAAGTGTCTTGTGTATAAGTGGCACGCATAGGTTATCACAAAATACTCTATAGAAACATTTGTTGCTTTACAATGATGTGATTGATCTCTAGATTATTTAACATTAGAAAAACTGCAATTTCAGATTTATATAGCATTCAAAGGATTAAAACATTTGATACTTGCATCTGTCCATAAATATGGGGTAAGTGTAAACAATGATTCATATTCCTTGTGTTAAGCGAGAACCCTGTGACCGACAGGGTAATGTGAAAGAAAGACAATTGACACAAGCAAGATACTGGAGAACAGTGACTCTAAGTAGGAGCATGGCTGTAATACACAAGATCAATGGAAATAGAGATCACACCAGTCATTATGGGTGTGGAAAAAAGCAAAATGTCAACTAAAGTAGGCCTATAGAGTATCAAATATGGAATTAACTAACCTCAATACAAGAGAACAGTATCTCGAACACTTTGGTTCAAATCATTTATTAATTGCAGGACCTGCACAAGACAAAAAAATCTTAGAGCTTCTAGATATATCACACCCTCGTCACAGCCAAAGGATCCACGCAATACTGCAGATGCTGTTTGCTTCTTCTATGAAGGTTGATGACTTGGGGGACAATCACAAGCTTTTGCTCACACAGAGTGCACTGCGAAGTTCAGAAATATTGATGGATCAGATCCTTTAGGCTGGTTGCCTTGTCTTCTGAATATCTTTTCACCTTCATCAACATCATGCCTACAACACGAATACACGATTAAACATTCATGTGTATTAACTATACTCAGCATGATGATGATTATGCAACCAGCTACATACCCTGTGTTTAGAATGAGTGTATCTCATATACGGTTTACAGCAATAGATACTTGTGCCTTGGAGTATGGAATTTTTAAAATCTGCTTCATGATATCAACTGGGGCAATCCCATCTATTTCATCACCATATTCTGCCAAACCTGACACAACTAATGCTTCACACTTCCTTGATAAGTTCTGGTTGATATGACCACTGTCATAAGAGTATGAACTGAGTCATAAAGGTGACAATAAAAAGTGAACTGTCACACACAATGCCTACAGTAATTCATCAGTGCCGAAAAGTTCGCAGAGAAAGTTAGCTACAAGCCAGTATTCCTCTTATGCTGATCAGATTATAATTATCAAGAGTTAATAGAGATAACCTTCAGTACTCTTAGCATCACTTGAAAAAACCTTTTCTAGAATGTTTGGAATCATAGGGAGTTTGTTCAGATCAGTCTCTAATGGCAGCATTTGATACCTTGGAGCACCAATCCTACATCAAGAACAGAATTAAACAACAATTCTCTGGAAGAGGCATTTGCATGCATTATTCAGTTCCAGCTACAGGATTAGGATCATAACGACTAAGTGTTGTTTTAAAATTTTTACCTTTCAATATGACTGTGTGCACATGCTTGCTATTCATTGCAGTATGGGAGATAAAACCAAAAGAGGGTAAATGGTATACAGTACCCATCAGCATACCACCACCAGAATGTGTTCATTTCGTTTTATTTTTACATGATATAGCAACTGAATTTTGGTCGGTTGCATCCATCGATTAGACCAATCCTAGCCAATAGTAGGACATGACTTCTATTCATTTCACCATAGCAGTTTCATCACCATTTCCTATGATAACAATTTGTAAATCCAATAAGCAATTGGCAGTTTATCTGCAGAACTCAACTGAAGCGTACTATCCCTAGGGTCTTCCCTAATCCCTACCAAATAACAAAAACAAATACTTCTAATTGCACAACATAGATGGTGTTCATTCCCATGGAACTCCATCTCAAACTCCCAGCCTCAACCCTTAACAAAAGCCCTACAAGTCAATCGAGACGCTTTAAACCCTAGAAGCATCATCCCCTCCTGATTCAGAATAGGACAAACAGTAGCATATTTGAGCAATAACATGCAATAGGAGCACACAGATATAAAGTAGTTGTTTCTAAAAACAATGGCCTATACATAATAAAACCTGGAAGATACAAAATACAATATGTGCAGGGGCATAAATTTATTCAAGGGAACAAATTGGGAGCATATGTCAACCTCTGGTTCATCAGTGTAGAGTGAGATACTGTCCACAGATCCAAAATAGATAGCAAGCATCTACTCCTTGAGCTCACCATTGGCGAAGTCGAGTGCGTGACACACGCATGACTTGTCGCTGCCGATTTGCTCCTAAATCTTAGTTGTCGTCAACACTATGTATACGAAGAAAACAGTAAGCAATATGGTCCAGTGTCAAAACCTATCTTGTAGATTGAAATTCCCCAACAAAATCCCACGAAAAGAAAGTGATTACCGAGATGATTAGTGCAGATCTTAGGTGTCTTCGTGTGCTGCATGAAGGGGCCTTGCCGGTTAGATCGTGGAGGGGGAGAATCAAAGCGATGACTCACATGTCGAGGAGCAATGCATCGTCATCCTCTCTGGTGGTAACGACGACCTCATCTAGCTCCATGATGGCCGCAATATGGGGCCGGTGACCTCCTTGATGGCCTCGCCATGGTCGGCTAAGCATGGTGCCAGATCTATGGAGCCGATGAGCACCACCTCGAAGAGGCGCAGAAGGTGACCACCGTGGGCGCCGTGCCCGTCGGCATCCTGGGCGAGGATTCGCAAGCTGTCGTGAAATTCTCATCGCCCCTTCCTTCCTTCCTGCTCCTCGCCAAATCGCCGAGACGCCGACTACCTCGCGCTCCCATAGATTTGGTAGAATATGTGTCGGTGGCCTCGGACGTGCAGTGGTAGAGGCTTCTGCGGTGGCGGCGACGGAGGAGAAGGGGGAGCGAGCAGTGTCCGCGGGCACGGTGTCTGTGTGCTGGGGCTCGGGTTCTGAGGAACCCTAGCCGCCGTGCGATGGTGTCTTACAGGCCGTACGCACCGCCGCCTCCGCAGGGCGGCTACCCGCCGCAAATGAATCCGTACGCGCCGCCGCTGCCGCCGCCGCAGGCGCCCTACAATAGGATGCCGACGCCACCCTACCACGCTGGGCCCCCGCCCCCGCCGCCACCTCACCAACCGCAGTTCAATTTCGGTCCCGGGCCTCCGCAGTAGCACCCGCGACGGCTTCGGTTCGTGGCTGGTGGGCAGGATCGAGGAGTGGGACTGTTGTGTGGGATCGGACAGTTTAGATCAGAGAAGGATGGAACGGACGGTTAAGATTGTCTAATGGCAGAACGCAAGGAGGCAGGCTACCCTTGCGTTCTTAATAAGTAGTATAGATTTCATACTTACTGTTCCTTTTTAATTTTGGTAAAGGTCATATAACGTGGCGCGCGCTAGGCGCGCGTCAACTACTAGTATATATATATATAGAGAGAGAGATCGGTTTCCTCAAATGCATAGATCGACGGACTGGACATCAAGCATCATCAACAGTAGTAGCAGTACACAAGATCACATTCATTTTATTCACAATATGTAAGCATATGTGAAGGCTTAACGCAGATAAAACGATAACTTAAATAATGATCGTTGTCCGCTACGTACGTGTTGGCGGACATGCATGCACTTTTTCCCGGCCGCGCTGTCGTAAGCGCCGCCCAGCTTCTTGCATCGCGGGGTGTGGCGTGGGTATGTCGACCACTTGCATGTTTTATTTTATATTGATGAAATCATTTCGTCAGGAGCAACCACCTGATGGCTCGATCTTTGTCGAGCACTTTTCCTCGACAACAATACCCAGCTTGGATCCGATCCGTGTGCGTGCACTGCTGGCGTGTATGTGTGTCGCACCGCACATGCGGTGCACGGCTGGCTTCTGTTGACACGACAGACGATCGATGCGGAATGTGTTGGTCGCATCGCATGCATAGCCACACATGCTCATGCACACGCGTACGTGAAGAGTGAAGCCACACGTTGCACATGCAACTCTTCTCCTCGATCCAAAAAAAAATCTTGTTCAAAAAGAACGTTTTCATACCGTTTGTTCATATGACCATATATAAATAATACTATACATAGATTAATCACGCCCCAGGATTTTTTTTTCAATTCAATAACTAGTTTATTTCATGCAGTTTCTTCAGCGCTATTGCAGCAGCGGCTTTGCTGGTGCATTCATGCAGATGCAGCAGCCTTGAGTCTGCCAACGATCTCCCCCGCCGTGACTGTGAAGCCTTCGTCCACCTAATAAAACAGAGGAGCGAGCAGTTAATTATCAGTTGATCTCATTCCATTCATCTTGTCATTAGCTAGTCAGATATTCTCAAGAAATGCAGCACTATATTATTGTTAGTATAATTACGGAAAATGGAGAGAGAGAGAAAATAACTTGCCTTCGCCGTGATGGTTATGATCAAAGTGCAAGCGTGGAATGGCACGACATTGGCGTGGATGATGCTGAGGTGGAGCTCCTCCAACTCGGTCAGCACCCTCACGACCACGCCCTTGCCACCCACGCAGTGGATCCTCACCGTCACGTTCTTGTTCAAGAACCGGGCCTCTATCTCCGGCAGCGGATTCGTCGCCGGGGACGCCGTCGTCCCCGACGAGTCCCACGACGGGGAGGAGCCAGCATCCTCGTCGGGCGCTGCGACGCACGGCTTCTTGGCGAGCACCCAGGATTCGACGATGCCCCGGTCCTTGCTGCCGCCGCCGTCTTCAAGCGCCTTGATCTTTTGTTGGAGATCCCTCACGTATCTCGTCGCGTCAGAAAGGATCGTCGCCTTGTCCATCTGATATGATCGAGCGCGTTTTGCACGCGCCGCAGTTTTCTTCTCGTCAGGAACAGAACGCAATATATAACAGATGCATGCGGTACAAGAAGAAGAAGAAGAATTGCAGGGGGTCGATTCAGTTGGTAAAATTGGACCAGGACCTTCTTGAGGCCGGGGATGACGGTAGAGAGCTCGATGAAGCGCTGGTTGATCTTCTCCCGCCGCTTCCTCTCCGCGATGATGTGGTCCTGCGCGTACATGGATCCCACGCTCTTTAAGACGGCCTGCTTCCTCGTCGGCGGTGGCCCGTACGCCAGATCTGGCAGCAGGCTGCCCGTGGCAGCGGCCTCAGGCACAGGCACAGGCACGCCGTCGCGGCCAGGCGGTGCGGCGGCGCCGGCGCCAAAATTCCACCTCAAGGGCTGGATTACGGCACTACCGCTGCTGCTGCTTCTTGGCGCGGTTCCTGCGATATTATTGCCTGCGGCTGCGGTGCCCCCGTCGCCGGCGCAGCGGCTGTTTGCGGCGGCGAGAGGTTCCTGGATCATTTCTGCAGCTTGCGAGGCCTCGCGGAGCGCTCGGAGCGAGGGGAAGGAAGCCCCGCCGCGGCCGTCGTCGATGGGGTAGTCCACCGCCAGGTCCTCATCGTGCTGCAGCGTAGCCATTGCCCACTGCATGAACTGGCCGGAGTCCTCCATGTCCATGCTGCAGCCACAAGAAACGTTTTTGTTTTACTACTTCCGCGTCGAGAAACATTTTTTTTCTTCTTTTCTACTTCTACGCACGGCGAGAAACAATTACCTTTTCTGGAACAGAATGCAGCTTGAGATTTGGATAGATAGCGTACGAGTGTATCTATTGTAGATTTGCAGAAATCATAGCTCAAAACCATTTTAATCCGTTTAAATGAAAGCTACCTAGTACATATATATGTATATGCATGTGATGACCATCTTCCTACAAATGTATTATGATCTGAACCTGCAATGCTAGCTAGCTAGTAAGAAACTTGGTTACCTCAAATCCTTGCAAATGATCCGCAAAATGGTACTAATTGCTCCTCGCTCTAGAGTCGCCACACTCACAGACACAGTGCTCCTCGCTCTACTAGTAATCTCTTTATATATATAATAATGTTTCTCGCTGCTTGTGGCCTTTCACCACTCGATCACCAGTCGGCTCTTTTTTTTAATACACGCAAAAGCTAACTTGCTGTCGTTTAATTTTCGAGACCTTGGTTCTGTGGCTTTTTTTTATCGGGAACGTATCTGGTGTAAACCAGCCCTTCATGCAATCATGCAAACTTCTAATCTGGCCACATAATGTTGATCCAAGCGACATAGGAGCGTGAATAATTTTACACTTAATTACCCGCTACTAATCACACTTTTTCAAATCCCCCTCTCACTCCCCCCGCACGCTCCTTTAGATCAACATCATTTATTTCAGATTAAAAGTTTGCACGGTTGCACGGAGTTGTTGTTTGCACCAGATACGTTCCCTTTTTATCCCGTGAGAATAATGTTTATTTAATTTACACCTCCAATGTGATCCATGAGCCAACATAATGGCGAGAGATTTGTAATTCTGTTAAGAAAAAAAACAAAATTGACCCTGTTTTTAAGGAGGAAAAAAACATGGGTCTGAAATAGAATCATACACTATCACAGTTTATTACACCCGCTCACACAGCCGGGCAGCCGGCCGTGAGAGTCCACCTGACATCCAAATAATTCACGAGGACCTCTTTGTCCAGATCAAGATCTCATGTGGGGTTGTACCCGCTAGGGACAGGGATTAGCTTAGAGCTAGCTGGATTATTTTTTTCAATCACTGAATAATGCACAGACCAAGCTAGAGATTAGTATTGACTTGAGAGAGACATTCTTCTACATTTCACGATGCATTTCTATTACATAACACAGTACTGTTCAAGATTGTTTGCCACGCGCTCTTTGTTCTCAATATCTACTATTTATAGATTAATTAGAGTTTAGTACTAGCACATGCTGTTTTGGAGACCCTCTAAAAGTATAATATGCTTATGTGATTTACTGATTAATTTTCAGAGTGACCACTACTGTCATTGAGTTGCCCACCTGATTTTGTGTATCCAAACTCAGCCACTGCGCACCCTGGAATAAAAGATAAACATACTATTTGTTTAGGACAAAATTTTCATCACCAATAACACGCATTATTCTAATTTGACCTTGCACTTATATGCATGTAATCTTTTCATGAGACCATGTTAGATTATTCCCGATCCATATGAATTGGAGTAGATTGAATGTGATTGAGATGTATTTTGACTTATTATGGATTTAAACCGACTCAATCCTACCCGGTCCATATAAATTAACCTCAAAACGAACAAGCTCTAAAGCTAGGGGAAGATGTGCGTACGGAGCTGCCTGGGCTGCAGCTCGATCGCGACCCACTATCAGTAGAAGATCGCGTTCAGCTCAATTGTCCCTCATTCGGTCTTTTGTAGTCCGCAGTCAGCACCTCATGCGCCCAAGTCCAGCCGACAGGTGTCTCACCAGGCACTACCGGAATCCGGGCCTTTGCCGAGTGCCGGCGGCTTTGCCGAGTGCTTTTTATCGAGCACTCGTCAAAGCCGACTTTGCCGAGAGCCGCACTCGGCAAAGTCCTACGCTCGGTAAAGATCATATTTACCGAGTGCAGGACACTCGACACAGCCAAGCACTCGACAAAGACGGCTTTGCCGAGAGTCAAACACTCGGCAAAGATGGCTCTCGGCAAAGGGCCGTTAGCGGTCGTCTACAGCTGACGGTCGTCAGTCTTTGCCGAGTGCCAAATATTGGGCACTCGGCAAAGGACGCTTTACCGAGTGTCTTCTTTAGACACTCGGCAACGTATATTTTTATTTTTTTTATTTTGTCTCCCAAACTTTTTGTGGTATGTTCCTACACTATGTAGACCTATATGTATCATTTGTGGACAATTATAACAGAGTTTTCAATCGTTAGTAGATTTAGTTTGTTTATTTGAATTTCTTCGGAAAATTCAGATTTGAACTGCAGGTCACTCGAAACTTAGAAAACCGTGCATGCAAAAATGATATCCATGCTACTTAGCACAAGTTACGATCGATTTCAGGAGCGGACTGGAAACTTCGAGCACCATGCTCACTCAACATGACCGTGAACTTGCCATCCAGGTGTTTAAAAATTGTATAAAACACAAACAAAGTCAGAAAATCATAAAACCTGTCCACGTGTCATGATATCATATGTAGAGGTTGTGATAAAAATTTGAAAAAGTTTCGAGAAAGATGTAACACACTATGTGTACAAATCTAAGAGATCCACATTGAAACTCTATGATTTCATGTGTAGTTCTCTTAGATTTCTACACATAATGTCTCACAACTTTCTCCAAACATTCTAAATTTTTTATCACAGACTCTACATATGATATCATGACACGTGGACAAGTTTCATGATTTTCTAAGTTTGTTTGTGTTTTATAAAATTTTTAAACAGCTGGATGGCAAGTTCACGACCATGTTGAGTGAGCATGGTGCTCGAAGTTTCTGGTCCGCTCCTGAAATCGGTCGTAACTTGTGCTAAGTAGCATGGATATCATTTTTGCATGCACGGTTTTCCAAGTTTCAAGTGACTTGCAATTCAAATGTGTTTTTTTCGAAGAAATTCAAATAAACGAACTAAATCTACTAGCTATAGAAAACAATTTTCTAATTGTCTCAAAATGTACATGTAGGTCTATATAGTGTAGGAACACACCACAAAAAATTTGGTAGGGAAAATAAAAAAAATAAAAATGTACTTTGCCAAGTGTCCAGAGATGACACTCGGCAAAGAATCCTTTGCCGAGGGTCAACTGAGTGGCACTCGGCAAAGTATAGGGAAATAATCTTTGCCGAGTGTCACCCGGGGGACACTCGACAAAGAGGACTTTGCCGAGTGCTGAATTGTGGGCACTCGACAAAGTATATTTTTAAATTTTTAAAAAACCTTTGCCGAGTGCCAGATCGCGGGCACTCGGCAAAGAAGCGACACTTTACCGTCCGCAGCCTCTCCTTCTCCTCTATCACTCTCACTCACAACACTCACCGCTGCCGCCTCCCCGCCCAGTCTCACCCGCCGCCGCCTCCCCGTCGGTGACGCGCCTCCCCGTCGGTGACGCGCCTCCCCGCCGCGCCTCCCCGCGCCCGCTACCGCTACCGCCGCTGAGCCGCCCACACCCGCGCCCTGCGCCCGCGCCGCCGCGCCGCAGTGCCCCGCGCCGCCGCGTCGCCTGCACCCGCGCCGCCGTGCCCCGCGCCCGTGCCCTGCGCCTGCGCCTGTGCCCGCGCCGTGCCCCCGTCGTGCCCGCGCCATGCCCCCGCCCGCCCGGTCGCCGTGCCCTCGCCCGCCCGCCACGCGCCGTGTCGTGCCATCTCCCACCGCCGCGTGCCGTGTCGTGCCGCGCGCCCGTGCCCGCCGTGCCCCACGCCCACTGTGCCCCATGTCGCGCCGTCGTGCCAATCGTCGTGCCCCTCGCCCGCCCTGCCTTGCCCGCGCCGCCGTGCCCCTCGCCCGCCCCCGCCGTGCCCCTCGCCCTCGCCCGCGCCCCTCGTCGTGCCCCCGCCACCAACGCCGCGCGCCACCACTGCCGCCGGAGGCCGCCTCCTCGCGCGCCGCGACCGCCGCCCGGCCACGCTACGCGTACCATCGTCGCCCCCACGCAAGGTATAAACTTTTTATGCGTCAATTTTTATTTATTATTGATTAGATGATAGAATGTATAAATCATGTAAGCCGAGGTCACCCAACCATTTATATAGCCGCGCCCGAGGTCACCATGTAGTTGTGGATCTACCAAGTTATTCGCATCTCCATCATTAAGCATTGTGATGGCTTGCAATGGGAAATAAGAAATGTGACAACTGCTAGTAGTGTATACTTTAGGTGAATTGCTTCTTACTGTGTGCATGTCAGCCATCGTGCTGTTAGTTTTATTTGCAGGTTTTAAAAACCTCAACGTACAGGGGAGATGCTGTCGATTTTTTTTGTATTAACAGACTTGTGTTTCTTTTTTACAGAGAAGATACTTGTCTTCCTAGCCGCTGCGGGTCTGCCTGCACCTCGTCGCGTCGCCACTGCACCGACCCGCCACAGCCCCACTAGCCTGACTCCACCGCCACCCTAGGTATAACCTCTATTTCCGCATCATGGTCATAGATCACGTAACCCAGTTAGGCGTCTCCCGTTCGAAAGAGATACGGTGTAGATATGCAGATCTTTGCATATCTACAAATGTATCAGTTTCGAATTGTCCACGTTTTTTAGACAGCTCGCGATTGCGTAGATGGTGTTAGTTTCCATGCTCTACTCCGGTCCGAGACAGAGTTTCGGCGTCACCTCCCTGTTGTTCTCTGGACAGTACACTCTCCCTGCCAGGACGTGTATCCGGAGAACAGTGGGGAGGTGCTGCCGAAATTCTATCTCGGATCGGAGTATAGCATGGAAACTAACTCCATCTACGCAACCGCGGGTGGGATTAGGACCTATCCTCACCTATTAGAAGGTAGGAACGTAGTGTACATGCATTACACGTCTATATTAAACTATACTCGGTTATATATGTTAGAGGATGGAGGACCGTGAGTGGATGTACACGGGCCGTGTTCGACGTAATGATGTCACCCCTGAATGGATTAGGAAGACCGATGCTTTCGTGGAGCTGGAGAAGAGGATGGCGGAGATGTTCGCGTACATGCAGAGCCTTGGCGCCGCACAGGGTCATGCTCCACCACCTCCGTTGTTCCCTGCAGCTGACCCTGCTGAGTTCGCTACTCCTGTGAGTATCAAAATTTTAGTACTGCATGATATATATTCATATGTTCTCACACATGCAATCTCTTCTCTGTGCAGGGTCAATCGGCGGCGTCGAACAACCCTCACGCTTCGTCCAGCCCTTCGCCGAACCAGTCCAGATGCCCACCTCGTTGATGACCTGTTTTGTGATGATCCAGACTTATATTCGTGAGTGTTGGTGATGTTAGTTATACTTGGTCTTGTGAGATACTTAGTGAGACTTATGTGCTGTGAAACCTGATTTATGTGGTGATATTTGTGATATATATGGTGTTAATGATAAATGTGTTGATTTTGTGATGCGAATGATATATAATGTGTTGTGAATGATATATATCTTTTGTTTGTTTGGATGGAACAACAAAAACAAATAAAAAAGGGACTTCCTAGTCACTTTGCCGAGTGTAACACTGACCATGGCACTCGGCAAAGGAGGACACCTGGGAACCGGTAAAGCCTTCTTTGCCGAGTGTTGTGGTCAAGACACTCGGCAAAGAAGCTACCTTTGCCGAGTGCCGCCCAGCGTACTCGGCAAAGGGACTGGCAAAGGGGCCCACTGGAGGACTCTTTGCCGAGTGCCAGTCCACTAGACACTCGGCAAAGAAGCCTCCTGTTGGGGGCCTTTGGCTCCCGAAGGTCCTCAAAAACATAGTTTGACAATGTTTTCCAAGTGTAATATGTGAATAGGCACCTTCGGAGTCAGGTCGCAAATATACAAGAGCATGGTTAAGACGAAGCTTGACTGGAATGAAAAACGATCATAATGAAGGATAAGACGATCACGAAGCTATGTGCAGAAAAGCTTCGGCATAATGACAGAAAAGAGGAACCGACTTAAAGATGAAAAGCCAAATTGGACCTCGAAGAATTACTATAGAATTATTGATAAATGTAGAGGGCATCAATGTAATTTTACACGGGCTGCGTCCCGTGTCTATAAATAGGTGAACAGTACTCCCGTACTGTTCACGCTGACTGGGCATACGCTTTTTTACATCACGTCTGTACCTTTTTCTTTACATCAATCTGAAGGTACATTTGTAATTCTATTTTATGAATTTAATGATAGAAATACATTAGTAATAATATTGGTATTATTACTCGCGTATTATATATGGTTGCCCTGTTTTACCATTTGTCAACCTTACGAAGGTCTTTTCTTTTGTAACCTTCGTCCGAGATTCATTATATCCGAAGGGATATACTGTTTTTAAGGACGAAGGAGTTTAACATTTAACACTTTTATGTTGTCTTGTTCTTAATTCAATAGCATTTGAGAACAAGCCCCCAACATTGGCTCCCACCTCCGGTGAACTCACTTCCACTTTTTGAGTTTTGAAAACCTTCGGCAAGCATCACCTTCGTCATGCCGCCGAAAAAAGCTTCAGCGACAGGGGCTGCCACTCTGCAGCCGCTGGACCCCAATCAGGATGTCGTTTCTCTTAGGGAGGCCCGAAGCCAGAAGAGGAAAGCCACCAGTTCAACGCCTCCGGAAGACGACTTGGACCAAGAAATCCAAAAAATGGAGGTGCTCCATCAACAGGTTCAACGGAAGAAGGAGAAGATGGCTCGTCTAGCTGATCTTCAAAGGCAGATAGATGAAGCCTCTGAAGAGCTTCGACACCTCGCTCAAGATGACCAGAATCAAAGGCCCCCGCGCAGAGAGCTTTATCAAGAGGGTTTCTACAACGAGGACGACTGGTATGAAGACTTCCATCATGGAAATTTTGCTTTTGATGATACTTCTCCTCTGTCAACAGAACTGCAGGCTACACCTTGGCCACAGTCTTATAAGCCACCTCAGCTCCCCATGTATGACGGTCATTCAGACCCGAAGCAATTCTTGATGAGCTATGAGGCAACTATATCTTCGTATGGTGGCAACACAGCGGTCATGGCAAAGTCCTTTGTCATGGCTGTCAGAAGCGTGGCACAAACCTGGTACTCCTCCCTTAGGCCAGGAACAATCACCTCATGGCAAAAGCTGAAGGATATGTTGATAACCAGCTTCCAAGGCTTTTAGACGAAGCCAGTCACTGCTCAAGCTTTATTCCAGTGCACCCAGGATCACGAAGAATACCTTCAGGCATATGTCCGAAGGTTCCTACGTCTGAGGGCACAGGCACCAACAGTGCCCAATGAAATTGTCATTGAGGCCATGATTAAGGGGCTTCGGCTAGGACCTTCAGCTCAGTACTTCGCCAGGAAGCCTCCTCAAACTTTGGAGAAGCTGCTCCAGAAGATGGACGAATATATTCGAGCCGACAATGATTTTCGCCAAAGAAGGGAGGAAGCTCTCAGGTTCTCTGAAATGACTAGGGGCTTCAGAGGAAGGTTTTATCTGAGGCATGTTAGGTCAATTCACAATTCTACTCAAAATGATGACAAAGGGAGTCAGCAGCAAAGGCCACAGTGTTCCTCGCAAGCTTCGGGGCAACAGCAAAGCTCTTTTCGGCCGCCAGCGCCAAGAGGCAGAGGCGCCAGGGGCTTCGGAGGAAGATTTGGAGACCAACCAAGAAAAATTTACTGCTTATTCTGCGGTGAGGGCAAGGGCCATACCACCAGAATGTGCCATATTACCATTCAAAAGCAAAAGGAACTAGCAGAGGCTGCAGCGCAACAGAGCCAGCCGAAGCAGGTTATGCATACTGCTTCGTACCATTCGCCTTACATTCCAGAATATGTAGGCAATCACCCTGCAGCCTCTATTGCCTCGGCAAGCCAACCCCAAGCTTCCTGGCAACAGCTTCCACCGCCACCACCAATTCAACGAGCTCCGCAGCCAGAAGGGAGCTAGCACCCTCACCCCCAGAGGGACTTCAGAGAAGAATCCGAAGC
The DNA here is from genome assembly GCA_029449295.1 of Zea luxurians. Classification (NCBI taxonomy): domain Eukaryota; kingdom Viridiplantae; phylum Streptophyta; class Magnoliopsida; order Poales; family Poaceae; genus Zea; species Zea luxurians. The sequence continues at coordinate 92,415,449 of JAOPSE010000010.1, read as the reverse complement.
TCGCACAGTCAATAGCACTGTGCCAGAGTCGAAGCACATTTACTGACAAAATATCCTACCTCAACACCAGCTTTTTGCACTTTCGCGTTCAGTTTTACTTTCTTCGTAGTAAAGAACAATTATGGGAAGTTTAAGTGTTTTTTGTCGTTTTTCAAATTCTTGTAACAGTTTAGCTTATCATCATAATGAAAATATATCTTCTCCATAGGCTTGAGTTGCCGAAGCATAAGAATCTATGGTGGCACGGAGAACCTTCGAATTATCAAAAAATTGTTCTAAGGAACGCAATGCAATTTCTTCAAAGTAGTAAAAAAAGTCGTTCCTAAGGGAGCGCAGTGTAAGTTTTCTGCTCAAAAGTCGTTCCGAAGGGAATGCAGAGCTTACAGCAAAATATAAACGCTGATTCCGCTGAAAGTAAAAGGCGAAGAAGCTCCTAAGGGAGGCTTACAGCGAAAAATAAACGCTGATTCCGCTGAAAGTAAAAGGCGAAGAAGCTCCTAAGGGAGGCTTACAGCGAAAAGTCAACACTGAGATAAAAAGATTATGTGCTCTGTTGCAGAGATGTGTGTATCTTCAGCATAAATATCATTTTGCATAGCATAACATCATCCCACCATTTTGCATGACATAAGCATCATACATCATATTGCATGAAAAACCAGAAGGGGACACAGTATTAATCTTCGAAGAATGTTTCGAAGAATGTATTAAGAAGAAGTATAGCTTCGTCAGAGAGGCAACATAAAACTTTTTTATAGCTTCGAAGAATGTTTGCACGAAGCTTGGATATTCTTCATCAGGAGAAGTATGACAATTATTATGATACATAAAAGATTTTTCTTCACCAAGCATGAAAAGAAGGGAAGGTGTTTTTTCGCCGAAGGCTCAAAAGCGGTATGTATGTAAAATTTCATGCATCGTAAAGAATTGAGCCGTAAGTAGATTATATATTACATTCAAAGTTGCAAAGTTTTACACATGTCATGTTCCAAGTGTTTTTTACATTAACATTTAATCTTCCCTAAGAACTACTTCTGCAGCTTCGTTTAATAGCTGATTGACAACTTTGTCCATAATGGCTTCGGCCATTTGTCTAATTTCATCGTCCCCCTTGGGGGGGTCCGGAGCTGCCCTAACAGATTCTGAGGGAGGAGAGGATACGACTATATTACTATTACAGAATCGCGAACAAAGCTTAAAATCAAAAATCACAACAGAATAAAAACCACTAACTAATACCTATTTGCCCTTCGGGCCCTGTGCCTTCTTCAGCAGCCTCCACTACCTTTCTAGCATCATGGATGCCTCTTTCGCTTCTCTGAATAATTTCTTGAGCCATTTCTCGGCCGCCATTGTCCCAAATGTCTGTGAAAAATTTTCCACCGACCTGGCTTGCTTCGGCTGAAGGGTCTTTGATATCTTCAGAGGATAAAGCAGTTCCAGACTGTGCTAAAGATTTCACATGTTCGCATCCCTTCTTTTCCAAAATAGTAACAATTCCTCTGGCGCCTGAAAAAGCACAAATGTCCCCGCGACTATTCAAGATTTCCTCGAAGGCCTCAGCTTCGCGACTGATCCATTCAATCGGGCCTTCTGGATTCCCTCTTGTGAAATTTTCTTCACTAGAAAATGCGCCGACGTTGGCGAAGCTGGATTTTATCTTTTTAACACACTCTATGGATTTATCATAACACCTTTTCTTCGAAGCACGAAGCTCTTCGACATTTATTTCCAAATGATTTGCCCATTGATCGCTTAGTTCTCTCTTTGTTTCTTCAAAAATGCGTTCTTCTTTAGCTCGGGCTAATTGTTTTCGAAGATCTTCGATTTCCCGCTTCTGAGCTTCGGTTTGAGTTTTAGAGCTAGCTTCGTTTTCCTTCATTTTATCCACCAATGTAACTAGAATCTTGTCCTTTTCCATGGCTTCGTTTCTTAGCCTTATAACCTCTGTGCGGAGGTTGTTAAGAGCAATAGTTCAGCTCTCGTCTTCAGCATTCTTTTGTGCCCTTAAGGCATTGCTGAGTATTAAGCCCTATTCAAAAGAATGAATGGATTAACACAACAGTAAAGGACTTATTCAAAATTCACAAAATTCAAAATTTACAATCTTTGTACCTTCAGACTATTATATGCAAGACTATCTGCAAGATCCTCCTTCGTCATGGCGCAAAGGCCAGCTTCAAGCTTCGGGAATCCCATGCTCCTAGCCATCTCCCGGCAGACAGATAGTTCTTTATTGTCTGGGAGGCAATACAAGAAGTCATCTTCGTCTGTCCCATTAAACACTACGGCCCCCTTCAGATACTTCAGTTCTCGGGCATAGTGATTAGCTTCAAAGATCTCTTCTTCAGATAATTTCTTTCCCAAAGCATGTCGTATAATATAATCGCGTATTCTGGAAGATGCTTCGGGAACGGTAGTGTCAATTTCCTCGACCAAAATTGGCTCTGTCATTTTTGTTTTTTCAGTTTCCAAAGTTGCCTCTGTCAATTTTACCTCTTCGGCTTTCAAATGTTTTACCCTGGTGGGCTCTGAAGGCCCAACTTCAGTTACAAATTGTTGCTTCAAAACTTCACTAACAAAGGCTTCCGTAGATACTTCAGAAGCTTTAGCAGTTTTCTTCGGAGTTATGCTCGAAGATTTAATTGTTTCCAAAACATCCAGCACATTAACCATCCTTTTTCTTTTCGGGGTTGCTGCTGGCCCCTTTTGGCCTTTAGCCGCCTCAACTTTTGATGAAGGACTCAAAATTTCTAGTGTTTTTCCTTTTTCAGTTCTTGGTTTTTCCGTTTTCTCTATCGCTGTTGCTTCAGCCATTTCTTCGGGTTTTGGCATTAGAGGTGGCTCTTCGGCTTCGGTGGCCGACGGAGCTTCACCAATAAATTCAGGCACTGTGGCTGGCTCAATATAGCGTGGAGGGTGTGTAAGCACCTTTACCTTCTTTGGCGCTGGCTCTCTAGGAGCAGCTAAAGCAATTTCCTTTGCAGGAGAAGTATTTCTCCTTTTTTGGCTTCGCACTGGATAATAGTTGTGGCGGAACTGCCCGAATTATTCCAGCTTAAGTGCCTAAGTCCCGGAGGCTAGACCACACTTAAATGGGAATAACCCGTCAATTCCTCGGATCTAGTCCGATGAGGCCACTGACAGGATCAAGTACCACAATCTCACTCGATGGTGAGTCACAGAGCAAATACAATAAAGCATAAAACCATGCACGTAAGAGTGTTAAAATTTTTACATCATCAACATCGGAGTTTTGCAAAAGTGACCATCATTGTTCGAAGTGCAGCGGAAATAAACTAACGGTAAATAAACAGAGAGATGGGGGAAGCCTGTCCCATCACTCCTCATGTTCCTCCTCAGCCGAGGCAGGGTCCCACTCGACAGTCCAACCCGGTGGTAAGGTGGACGGCCAAGTCACTCCAGCAACCATGTCCTCCAGAGAACCTGTAAAAAATTATGCCACAAGCAAGGCTGAGTATACTAATACTCAGCTAGACTTACGCGGTGTGAGGAGTCTACTCCTCTACCTCTAGACATGCAGCTATTTGGCTGTGGGGTTTGGTTTGCCAAAAGCACTAGCGGAGTTTCTAAGTCAAGTTTTAACTTTGTCAAATTTAAGTGTGACTCTCTTAAGGCTAAATGTGTACTATCTACTCATACATAGTAGCAAACATTTTTAGCAATCAACATCTTGTATCTACTCATCATATTTCCACTTGTTACTCAATGCAGTACAATGGATCAAGCAGTCTCATTAGATGCGAGAAGCAGATGATTCGAATCGAGTTTTTAAACCTTGCAAGGTAAACCTAAACACACGACATGTAGGGGCACTCTGTCCCCACACACATCAACCATCCCCATTGATTCCTTGGCAACAGAAAGGGGCTCACCGCCTTGGCGTACAATGCCCCACTGACCCCGACTGCCGTCGTGCAGTGGCCGCACTTGTACCCACCATAACCGGAATGGGAGACCACGTCTCAGGTCGCGTGAGGAGGGCAATCTGCGGGCAGGTTCACTCAGGTACTAGGCTTACCGATTTACCATATTTCTCGGTATGTGTTTAGTACGTTCAAACGCTTGACACAGGTATCCGCACGTTAATCCTTATTCCGATTTTTCACCTCGTAGACCACACATCCCCATGGATCCGTGTCCACCAACCAACTATTAATATGATAAGAAAAGTGGGTACAACCAATTCCTGAACTCGCGCGAGTGCTAGAAAAATCACTCGTCTTCTACCGAGATCCTAATTAAATAAGCAGCTACTCGACCTAGCATACTATTATCCATCTCAAAAGGAATCCTGAGTTCATGCAACTAGGGTTTCAGTCAACTCCTACACTTAAGTGCACAGTACAAGCCTACAAACAATAAGTATAGTAAAATAGCATAAATAACAGGTTATGCATAAACCGGGGCTTGCCTTCCAAGGCTGTGGTAGGCAGATCCTCTGGTGCAGACTCGGGTGCTGGATCTGGGGCTACCTCCTGAGCAGCTCCTTGCTCCGGCACGAGGACGTACTCTCCGTCAGCAAGGTTACAGTCTATCGAATGCAATGAACATGTATATGATTATGCAGGATTTAATAACATTATGCTAAGAAGAAACTAAGTCAAGAAGTAACTTAGGGTTTCTTAGCCATGCGAGGCTTCCAGTGGGTTATGCTTATTACCTTTTAGGTTTAGGTTTTGATTGAGGATAAATATAGTGGGTTTGTATTCCTTCATATATTTCAGTGGACAATCTACAAGAGTTTTAGGATGACACTAATTTCCATTATTCATTTTTCCCTTTTTCTTCATTTTCTACTTATAGTTTCTAGTGTAGGTTTAAACTACGACAGTGGTTTAACCTTTTCCAAAAATTCTGTAAAAATTACAGTGGATTGCCATTGGTCACTATAGCCCATTCTAGGAAATTGGGGCTCAAAATAAAAAGCTAAGCTTTAGACAAAATGACAAAGGTGGTGTAAAGTGGGCCACTTAACACTACACCTCCTCACTAGAGGTGAGTTTCTTCCTAAGGGTTATTTTTGTTGGGATCTAACAGTAATACTAACTCTTTGTACCAAGATTCACAAAAAGTTAATTGGTGTTTAATTAGTTGTGATTTTCTAAAGTTTTATTTCCAAAAGGTGCTTATAACTAACTTGTCATTTGAAAAATATCAAACAACAGATTTTGTATTTTTCTTATGTTGATCATAACAAAACATTGGTTATCCCAAGGGTTGGGGTGTTTTCATCTTAGGGTTATTTTTGTAGGGTTTTTCTAAGTTATCCTTGTTTTATTCAAATAAAAGGTATCCTACTTATTTTATACTAAACCAGGGTAGGATAGATTTTTCTGGTGAACTATATTGGATAAGTACCCTAATAAAAATAGAGGTGCCCTCTGTTTCATTATTTAAATTACATTTTCTATTTTTCTTAACCTTAAGTATATTGCAAAATAAGTTGTAAGAACTAACTTAATGGAGTGGACAGAGAGGTTTAACATTTTTAAACAGGTTAGTAGGTAGATACAAACTTCTCCAATTTTTCCTAACCCTAGTCAAACAATATAACTATTTTTCTTTCGATTATTGAGCTTTTGGCCAAAACTATAATTAAATCAGAGCTTTAAATTTTTCTATAGTACATAGGGGTTTTTATATTTTTCTTAAGTAGGCTACATTATTTAGGGTCTGACAAAATTGGTTTGACCAAATTTGAATGAACTAAACAGAAGTTATGAATTTTTAAAGTCTCTGTTCAATTTAAAAATAGATTTAAATAAGAGTTTCCTGGAAAAACAATTTACACCGAGGTCCCTGGGTTTAAACTGAATCAACCCACTCAAATCTACCCCTGAGTCACTATTCCCCTGAGTCGCTGACAGTTCAAAAAGCCCCCTGACCTTTTCTTCCTCTCACCCGCAGTCCTTCCCCCAATGTAAACAGTACCCGCGGGAAAGGAAAGGGTGGCGCGGCTTACCGGCGGCGAGATAGGTCCGGTGAAGGGCAGGGTTGGCTCGGGGAGGCTCTGGCGGTCACGGCGAGGTGCGGCTCGACGGCGGGGATGGCCGGAATCGCTCGGTCCACGCACGCAGGCGGGTGTTCTCGTCGGCGGCGAGTGTACCGGCCAAACCACGGCGAGCTGGTTCAATCCGAGGGTAAGGTGAGCTTCATGGGGTCACGTAGTGGCTGTGTGCACCAGGAATTGGAAAAAGATTGAGCGGATTACCCGGTCCACGTACTCCAGCGAGGGTGTGAGCTCCGGCGACCGTGGACTGGCCTCTCCGGTGAAGCAGGCTTCGATTCCTCGCTCGGGGAGCTTCACTGAGGTGTGCACACTCGTCTCCGAGGGTTGGATGGGGCTGGGGAAGGTTGGACTGGCCGGTCTACGGTGGCAGTGGCTCGGGTGGCCGCGGACACGCCACGCACGGGCAAACGGCAGTGAACTGAGCTCCGGGGAGGCTTGAGGGTGTGCGGACGAGTGTAGTCGACGCCTGGGTGGGCTTTATAGGCGCGGGCGTGGGACAGGGCGTCGGCTGGCCGTTGGCGCGACATGGAGCACGCGGGGGGGCGCGCGGGCGTGCTCTGGCGAGCTCAGAGCGCGTCGAACACGTGGCTCGTTGCTTCTGCCCGTGTTCTTCCATCTGCTGAGCGGCCAAAACGTACGAATCTTACCCTATCGCCTGTGGGAGATCTCTTCCCTGCACCTAGAGCTACCTAGTTCATGTGAGTTCCAAGAATAGATGTGGTCAGGTTAGAGAGATAGAGGGGGGAGAAGTTGGCTATGTCAGCTAGGTCCAAGCCGAGACAAAAATGGTGTCAAGTCGTGTCTAGCGTCCTAAGGTAGGTGTCATCTCTTTCCAGGGTATTCTAGGGTTAATTTGGCGCCACTTTGTCAATTGGGTCGAAGGGTTTTGAAATTTGGATTAAGGTGAACATGTGGAATCTTTGTTCAAGGGTTAGTTTTTATACTTAGGCAAAATCTGAATTCTCCCTTGTGCTGAACCTTAGGTGAACCTTTTAGGACTTTTCTGAAAACTTTTTGGGGGTACTTCCTTACTATTAATTGTAGGTTATGAAGTATATTACAACTTTTATATTTGGCCCAAGTCATGATCATAAGGTTTACATGACCTTTTGATCCTAGCTTCAATTAGGGTTCCTATTGCCCAAGAGGGGTTTGCTTTAGGGTTTTGGGAAAATCCCCACTTAGATGTGCATGACAAGCTAGGGCATGATATCAAAGATAGTTTGCACTTGCTTAGGGCCTTGAATTCCAAGTTTGAGGTACTTTGCCCAAATCAATCTTCATGTGATAATAGGTTAACAGGGGTAGCCCTGGGTGGACACCCTAAGTAACACCTAGGGTGTTACAGCCCTCCCCCCTTAAAGGAATCTCGTCCCAAGATTTTCGGTAGAGTCCCTTGGAGGGGTGCTTGAAGGTGTGCTAGTGTGCTTATTCCCTCTTATATCCGAGTTTCTCTTGTTAACTGCTCTTCGAATGTAACCCTTTTTGCAACTTCAGAAGGAAGTCCTTTTTAAGTTAAAACCACAACTTAGACTACCCTTACTATCTAAGTTTCTCTTATAATTTTTTTCAAAGGGCAGGTGGGGGTGGGGTTTTGGGGTTACGTACCGACTCCTTTGGGCAGAAAGTCGGGGAAGCGAGAGCGTAGAAAGTCCTCAGTCTCCCACGTAGCTTCCTCTGCTGAATGGTGACTCCACTGAACTTTATACATTTTAATTGATCTTGTCCGCGTTGATCTCTCCTTCTGATCCAGTATCTTGACGGGGTACTCTCGATAGGACAAGTCTGGTTCTATCTCAATGTCTGGTTCCGGTAGCACTTCAGTGGGTAGGCGAACGCATTTCCGCAGCTGAGATACATGGAATACATCATGAATGGCTGACATGTTGGGTGGCAACTTCAATTGATATGCTACAGGTCCACAAGCCTCTTGGATCTCATAAGGTCCAATGTATCGAGGAGCTAACTTGCCCTTGATCCCGAATCTCTGGACACCCTTGGTGGGTGATATCTTAAGATAAACATGATCTCCCACCTCGAACTGTAGAGGCTTCCGCCTTTTATCATGATAGCTTTTTTGCCTGGCTTGAGCAGCTTCTAAGTTCTTCTTGATGACTCTGACCTTTTCCTCTGCTTCAAGAACCAAATCTGGCCCAAATATTTCCCTTTCTCCTGCTTGAGACCAATTCAGCGGGGTCCTACACCTTCTCCCATACAAGGCTTCAAAAGGTGCCATCTTCAGACTGGACTGATAGCTGTTATTGTAAGAAAACTCTGCCAAAGAAAGACACTTATCCCAATCCTTCCCGTAGTGTAGTGCACATGCTCTCAACATATCTTCCAAAATCTGGTTTACCCTTTCTGTCTGGCCATCTGTTTGGGGATGATATGCTGAGCTCCGTATGACATGGGTCCCAAGTGATTCTTGGAGTTGCTCCCAAAAGCGTGCCACAAACAGTGCTCCTCTGTCAGATACAATGGTCTTTGGAATACCATGCAATCGCACTATTTGATCAACATAAATTTCCGCATACTTCTCTGTCTTGTGGGTGGTATGCACTGGCAAGAAATGTGCAGTCTTGGTCAGCCTGTCCACAATAACCCAAATGGAATCATGGTGCCTAGAGGTATTGGGCAATCCTACGATAAAGTCCATGCAAATGTCCTCCCATTTCCAAGATGGTGTGGGAAGGGGTTGCAAAGGGCCTGCCGCCTTCAAATGACTGGCTTTGATTCTCTGGCAGGTGTCACACTCGGATATATACTTGGCAATTTCCCTCTTCATTCTGGTCCACCAATATAAAGATCTGAGATCATGGTACATCTTGTTGCTACCAGGGTGCATGGAGAATTTGGAAAGGTGAGCTTCATCCAGTATCTTCTTTCTGAGCTCAAGGTCCCTGGGAACAACCAGTCGATCTCCAAACCATAAAATTCCCTTACTGTCCTGACGGAAACACTTGTACTTTTCCGCTTTCTGCTTGAGCATGTCTTTGATAACCTGTACACCTTTATCCCCAACCTGTGCCTAGATTATTTGTTCTTGCAATGTGGGCTCTACCGAGATATAACTTAATTCACCGGAAGGAACAACTTCCAGATTCAACTTACACAACTCATCACACAGGGTGGTGACTCTTGCATCCATGTTCATACAATTGCACTGGGCCTTTCTGCTCAAAGCATCTGCCACGACATTGGCCTTGCCAGGATGGTAATGTGCCTCCAATTCGTAATCCTTGATTAATTCTAACCATCTTCTCTGCCTCATGTTCAGGTCTGCCTGAGTGAAAATATATTTGAGACTCTTATGATCAGTGTAGATGTTACAGTGAGCTCCCATAAAGTAGTGTCTCCATATCTTAAGAGCATGGACCACGGCTGCCAATTCCAGGTCATGTGTAGGGTAGTTCTGCTCATGGGGTCTGAGTGCCCGGGAAGCATAAGCAATCACTCTGTTTTCTTGCATCAAGACACATCCCAATCCCGTACCAGAAGCATCACAATAAACTTCGAAGGGCTTGGTGTTATCGGGTTGAGCCAGCACTGGGGCTGTTGTCAAATGCTGCCTCAAGGTATGAAAAGCATCTTCGCACTTCTGGCTCCAATTGTACTTGGCTCCCTTCTTCAATAGCTCAGTCATTGGCTTGGCAATTCTGGAGAAATTCGGAATAAATCGTCGATAATACCCGGCCAATCCTAGAAAACTCTGAATCTGCTTCACTGTAGTTGGGGGTTTCCAGTCCATCACCTCTTGTACCTTCTCAGGATCAACTGATATTCCTTCCTGAGAAATTGTGTGACCCAAGAATTTAATCTCTTTCAGCCAGAATTCACATTTGGACAACTTGGCATACAACTGATGATCACACAGCCTCTGAAGTACAGTATGCAAATGCTTGGCGTGCTCGGCTTCATTCTTGGAATAGACTAGGATATCATCGATGAAAACGACCACGAACTTGTCCAACTCTGGCATAAATACCGAGTTCATCAAGTACATGAAATAAGCTGGGGCATTGGTCAGCCCAAAAGACATCACCAAAAACTCGTAAAGCCCATATCTGGTTGAGAAAGCCGTCTTGGGAATATCACTGGCACGGATCTTGATCTGATGGTAGCCCGAGCGAAGATCTATCTTGGAGAATACCTTGGCTCCTACCAATTGATCAAACAGAACATCAATGCGGGGCAGTGGGTATTTGTTCTTGATAGTCACCGCATTGAGAGGGCGGTAATCAACACACATTCTCAAACTCTCATCCTTTTTCTTCACGAATAATGCAGGACATCCCCATGGTGAAGTACTTGGGCGAATAAACCCCTTGTCCAACAATTCTTGCAGTTGCTTCTTCAGTTCTGCCAGTTCCGCGGGAGGCATCCTATAGGGTCTCTTAGAGATAGGAGCAGTCCCGGGTTGCAACTCGATTGCGAACTCGATGTCTCGGTCAGGTGGCATCCCTGGCAACTCATCCGGAAACACATCCGGGTAGTCACAGACTACTGGGATCTTTTCCACTGGGGATTCTATCATAACGAAGGCACAAGAACGGGTACAACCCTGATCAGGCAAATATAAAACAGTCTCACCGTAAGCAGGGGAATGGATTTCAATTGCCCTGGCTGCAATATCCAATACTGCCTGGTGCCTGGTCAACCAGTCAGCTCCCAATATAATATCCACGCTATCCAATCCCAAGATGAGAAGGGTGGTTCTAATCACAAGACTACCAAATTTTATAGGCACTTGCCTGCTGATTTGGTTGGTGGCAATCCTGCCTCCTGGTGTTGAAATTGTAATGCCCCCATTGGTGTGGTGAAAAGGTAGTTGACATTTGGCACTAAATTTGGCACTAATAAAGCTATGTGATGCACCAGAATCAAAAAGAATAACAGCAGGATAATTCAAAACTGTAAAGATACCAGTCATGACGGGTGCTCCCTCTGGAATATCAGCCATGGTGGTAAAGTTCAGCTTGCCCTGCCTCACTTGCACCTTCTGCCTCTTGCCCTGATTCTGGTTGACATTCTGCCCCTGCCTCTGCTGGTTCCTGGGGCAATTCTTGGCATAATGCCCAGTGTTGCCACAGGTGAAACACCTGTTGTCATTTGTCTGGCGATACTGCTGCTGCTGCTGATTGTTCCTCTGGGCTGGAAACTGGGTGCGGTTGGGTGCCTGCTGCTGCTGCTGCGGTGGTCGGATCACCCATCTCCCTTGCTGCTGTTGGGGTCCCCTGTTCTGTGTGTCGGACACAATCCTGAAGCACTGTGGCTGAGCTGAGGGTCTAGCCACAGGGGTCTTCCTCTTCTTTTCTGCCTGTCAAGCTGTAATGCAGTCCTCCTGGGAGATAGCCATGTTGACCAACTCATTGTAACTGTTGGCCCTGACGGTGTTGAGACGATCACGGAGCTTAGTGCTGAGCCCCCTCCTGAACCTGTCTCTCTTCTTCTCATCCGTGTCTGCGTGATATCCAGCATATTGGCACAAGTCATTAAAGGCCTGGGCATACTGCAACACTGTCCTATTGCCCTGAGTGAGTGCCAGAAACTCGTTGAGCTTTCGGTCCATGATGCCTGCGGGTATGTGATGTCCCCTGAAAGCTGCCTTAAACTCCCTCCATTCCACTTCATGGTCAGCCAGTTGCATAGCAAGATAGCAGTCCCACCATGTCCGCGCGGGTCCACGAAGCTGCTGAGTAGCGAACCGGACCTTAGTGACTTCTGAGCAAGCTCCATGGAGTAGCGGGAATTTGGATTCCACTACTCGCAACCACACATCTGCATCGAGTGGATCCTCTGCCCTTGTGAACAATGGGGGCTGGGTACTGAGGAACTCCTGGTAGGTAGCTGCCGCGGGGTGACGCTGGTGGTCTCCACCACCATAGTGCTGAGGTGGTGGCTGACGCTGAGCTAGTTGCCTCAAAATCTCGTTCTGCTGAGCCATCAGCTCCTGCAGAGTGGGGGGTGGTGGTGGCGGTGGAGGAACGCGCTCATTCTGGCCACGACGCTGCCTCCCGGCCATCTGAAAAAACCACATAAATACTTAACACCACATCTCCAAGTTCAAGATCTAATCGCGGCGAAAAGAGTCAACAACAAAATGATAGACTCCAATTTCACAAAGATTTATAAAGGCATAACTTTTTCCTTCCAAATTTAAAACTGATAACAGCATCCATCCAACATGCTTCCAAAAGAGTTTAACATGATTACATCATTTGTCCCAAAAAGACTCAACTCGATCCAGCCTAGTACCCCAAGGGTGCAAAAGCTAAGCTAGCTGCGAGGAGTCCTACATTACCGATCTCTATTCCTACTCTGGCAACTAATGAGCGAAAGAGGCGACACTCGACTCGGGGGAAGGTGGCCTCCCTGAGCCAGCAGTGTCTACGCTGGAAGCAGGCTCCTCCCCTCCCTCAATGTCGACGTCCTCGTCAGCCTCCCCATCATGGATCTCCTGATGATGCATGTCTAGGTGCTCATTAGCCTCTGCGAGCTGCTGCTGGGTATTGAGAAGCTGATCTTCGAGAACCTCGATGGTGTTCTCCCTTGTTCCCACCAATTCCTCCAACTCATGGATCTCATCAGACAGCTGCTCCACTTGTAAATCTTTTTCCACCAGCTCTTAGGACAAGTCAACCACGAGCTCCTCCCTGTTATCCAGGGTAATCTTGGTTGCCTCCAATAATGCCATCAGATGAGACATTGCCTCCCCACGCATCACTTGCAGACGGTACAGAGCGTTCATGCACCGTACCAACAAGTGAGCCGTGTGGCCTCGGTAGAGAGCCCAGATATCCTTGGCATGCTCCACCCGATCCTTCCACATTGGGTCGTCTTCCCTCTCAGTGGGGAACAAGCCAATGGGGTGGGTGGAAAGCTCCAAGGGGTGAAATCCGGAGAAAGTAGTCAACCCGTGCAGAGCGATCGCCTCGATCGTGTCCTCCGCCCGGTATCCGAAAGACTCGGAGTCCAGGGAACGCCAGCCCGGCTGCAGGGGATGAGGCTCCAAGGTCATCCTCACCCTACAGCGGGGCACCCGGTGCTTCTCGAACTGCTGCACCGCGTACTGAGGGGGTGTCAAGTATCCGGCTCCCTGAAGTACCTCCCACAAAATACGGGGGAAGCCCTCTCGTGCAAGCCTGTCAGTGTGGGTTAGTGCATTTTCGTCCTCTGAGGATCCGTGGGAAGTCATCTGTGTACGGTTGAGCGTAAGTAAAAGAAAAAGAATTATAAAAAGAACAAGAGAAACAAAACTCAACCTTTCTTGAGTTAAATAAAAAGGTATTGGGGACTTAGTTGGTTATCATCTTGTTTTTAAGTCTTTACTCAATTACTCATTTGTTTAATTTTGGCAATGCATGCATGCTCGTCCTGAACGACCTCACCAACATAAGGGGATAGAGAAGGACTCCCATCCCTTAAAGTGGCCTGTGGGGCCTAATTATTTAGCCACCTAGCTACCCTTCTATCATCCTAAGGCTTCACGTCCTAGGTCTATCCTGCTCGTCCTATGGTCTATCCAACATTGTTTCTATCAAGTTTTATTTTGGAAAAAGATGGTGTTCACATTTTATTGATTCCTCTGTGGTGGTACAAGCTCCGATACCAGCTGTGGCGGAACTGCCCGAATTATTCCAGCTTAAGTGCCTAAGTCCCGCCTTAGAGGCTAGACCACACTTAAATGGGAATAACCCGTCAATTCCTCGGATCTAGTCCGACGAGGCCACTGACAGGATCAAGTACCACAATCTCACTCGATGGTGAGTCACAGAGCAAATACAATAAAGCATAAAACCATGCAGGTAAGGGTGTTAAAATTTTTACATCATCAACATCGGAGTTTTGCAAAAGTGACCATCATTGTTCGAAGTGCAGTGGAAATAAACTAACGGTAAATAAACAGAGAGATGGGGGAAGCCTGTCCCATCACTCCTCATGTTCCTCCTCAGCCGAGGCAGGGTCCCACTCGACAGTCCAACCCGGTGGTAAGGTGGACGGCCAAGTCACTCCAGCAACCATGTCCTCCAGAGAACCTGTAAAAAATTATGCCACAAGCAAGGCTGAGTATACTAATACTCAGCTAGACTTACCCGGTGTGAGGAGTCTACTCCTCTACCTCTAGACATGCAGCTATTTGGCTGTGGGGTTTGGTTTGCCAAAAGCACTAGCGGAGTTTCTAAGTCAAGTTTTAACTTTGTCAAATTTAAGTGTGACTCTCTTAAGGCTAAATGTGTACTATCTACTCATACATAGTAGCAAACATTTTTAGCAATCAACATCTTGTATCTACTCATCATATTTTCACTTGTTACTCAATGCAGTACAATGGATCAAGCAGTCTCATTAGATGCGAGAAGCAGACGATTCGAATCGAGTTTTTAAACCTTGCAAGGTAAACCTAAACACACGACATGTAGGGGCACTCCGTCCCCACACACATCAATCGTCCCCATTGATTCCCTGGCAATAGAAAGGGGCTCACCGCCTTGGCGTACAATGCCCCACTGACCTCGACTGCCGTCGTGCAGTGGCCGCACTTGTACCCACCATAACCGGAATGGGAGACCACGTCTCAAGTCGCGTGAGGAGGGCAATCTGCGGGCAGGTTCACTCAGGTACTAAGCTTACCGATTTACCATATTTCTCGGTATGTGTTTAGTACGTTCAAACGCTTGACACAGGTATCCGCACGTTAATCCTTATTCCCATTTTTCACCTCGTAGACCATGCATCCCCATGGATCCGTGTCCACCAACCAACTATTAATATGATAAGAAAAGTGGGTACAACCAATTCCTGATCTCGCGCGAGTGCTAGAAAAATCACTCGTCTTCTACCGAGATCCTAATTAAATAAGCAGCTACTCGACCTAGCATACTATTATCCATCTCAAAAGGAATCCTGAGTTCATGAAACTAGGGTTTCAGTCAACTCCTACACTTAAGTGCACAGTACAAGCCTACAAACAATAAGTATAGTAAAATAGCATAAATAACAGGTTATGCATAAACCGGGGCTTGCCTTCCAAGGCTGTGGTAGGCAGATCCTCTGGTGCAGACTCGGGTGCTGGATCTGGGGCTACCTCCTGAGCAGCTCCTTGCTCCGGCACGAGGACGTACTCTCCGTCAGCAAGGTTACAGTCTATCGAATGCAATGAACATGTATATGATTATGCAGGATTTAATAACATTATGCTAAGAAGAAACTAAGTCAAGAAGTAACTTAGGGTTTCTTAGCCATGCGAGGCTTCCAGTGGGTTATGCTTATTACCTTTTAGGCTTAGGTTTTGATTGAGGATAAATATAGTGGGTTTGTATTGCCTTCATATATTTCAGTGGACAATCTACAAGAGTTTTAGGATGAACTAATTTCCATTATTCATTTTTCCCTTTTTCTTCATTTTCTACTTATAGTTTCTAGTGTAGGTTTAAACTACGACAGTGGTTTAACCTTTTCCAAAAATTCTGTAAAAATTACAGTGGATTGCCATTGGTCACTATAGCCCATTCTAGGAAATTGGGGCTCAAAATAAAAAGGCTAAGCTTTAGACAAAATGACAAAGGTGGTGTAAAGTGGGCCACTTAACACTACACCTCCTCACTAGAGGTGAGTTTCTTCCTAAGGGTTATTTTTGTTGGGATCTAACAGTAATACTAACTCTTTGTACCAAGATTCACAAAAAGTTAATTGGTGTTTAATTAGTTGTGATTTTCTAAAGTTTTATTTCCAAAAGGTGCTTATAACTAACTTGTCATTTGAAAAATATCAAACAACAGATTTTGTATTTTTCTTATGTTGATCATAACAAAACATTGGTTATCCCAAGGGTTGGGGTGTTTTCATCTTAGGGTTATTTTTGTAGGGTTTTTCTAAGTTATCCTTGTTTTATTCAAATAAAAGGTATCCTACTTATTTTATACTAAACCAGGGTAGGATAGATTTTTCTGGTGAACTATATTGGATAAGTACCCTAATAAAAATAGAGGTGCCCTCTGTTTCATTATTTAAATTACATTTTCTATTTTTCTTAACCTTAAGTATATTGCAAAATAAGTTGTAAGAACTAACTTAATGGAGTGGACAGAGAGGTTTAACATTTTAAAACAGGTTAGTAGGTAGATACAAACTTCTCCAATTTTTCCTAACCCTAGTCAAACAATATAACTATTTTTTTTTCTATTATTGAGCTTTTGGCCAAAACTATAATTAAATCAGAGCTTTAAATTTTTCTATAGTACATAGGGGGTTTTATATTTTTCTTAAGTAGGCTACATTATTTAGGGTCTGACAAAATTGGTTTGACCAAATTTGGATGAACTAAACAGAAGTTATGAATTTTTAAAGTCTCTATTCAATTTAAAAATAGATTTAAATAAGAGTTTCCTGGAAAAACAATTTACACCGAGGTCCCTGGGTTTAAACTGAATCAACCCACTCAAATCTACCCCTGAGCCACTATTCCCCTGAGTCGCTGACAGTTCAAAAAGCCCCCTGACCTTTTCTTCCTCTCACCCGCAGTCCTTCCCCCAATGTAAACAGTACCCGCGGGAAAGAAAAGGGTGGTGCGGCTTACCGGCGGCGAGATAGGTCCGGCGAAGGGTAGGGTTGGCTCGGGGAGGCTCTGGCGGTCACGGCGAGGTGCGGCTCGATGGCGGGGATGGCCGGAATCGCTCGGTCCACGCACGCAGGCGGGTGTTCTCGTCGGCGGCGAGTGTACCGGCCAAACCACGGCGAGCTGGTTCAATCCGAGGGCAAGGTGAGCTTCATGGGGTCACGTAGTGGCTGTGTGCACCAGGAATTGGAAAAAGATTGAGCGGATTACCCGGTCCACGTACTCCGGCGAGGGTGTGAGCTCCGGCGACCGTGGACTGGCCTCTCTGGTGAAGCAGGCTTCGATTCCTCGCTCGGGGAGCTTCACTGAGGTGTGCACACTCGTCTCCGAGGGTTGGATGGGGCTGGGGAAGGTTGGACTGGCCGGTCTATGGCGGCAGTGGATCGGGTGGCCGCGGACACGCCGCGCACGGGCAAACGGCAGTGAACTGAGCTCCGGGGAGGCTTGAGGGTGTGCGGACGAGTGTAGTCGACGCCTGGGTGGGCTTTATAGGCGCGGGCGCGGGACAGGGCATCGGCTGGCTGTTGGCGCGACGTGGAGCACGCGGGGGCGCGCGCGGGCGTGCTCTGGCGAGCTCAGAGCGCGTCGAACACGTGGCTCGTTGCTTCTGCCCGTGTTCTTCCCTCTGCTGAGCGGCCAAAACGTACGAATCTTACCCTATCGCCTGTGGGAGATCTCTTCCCTGCACCTAGAGCTACCTAGTTCATGTGAGTTCCAAGAATAGATGTGGTCGGGTTAGAGAGATAGAGGGGGGAGAAGTTGGCTGTGTCAGCTAGGTCCAAGCCGAGACAAAAATGGTGTCAAGTCGTGTTTAGCGTCCTAGGGTAGGTGTCATCTCTTTCCAGGGTATTCTAGGGTTAATTTGGCGCCACTTTGTCAATTGGGTCGAAGGGTTTTGAAATTTGGATTAAGGTGAACATGTGGAATCTTTGTTCAAGGGTTAGTTTTTATACTTAGGCAAAATCTAAATTCTCCCTTGTGCTGAACCTTAGGTGAACTTTTTAGGACTTTTCTGAAAACTTTTTGGGGGTACTTCCTTACTATTAATTGTAGGTTATGAAGTATATTACAACTTTTATATTTGGCCCAAGTCATGATCATAAGGTTTACATGACCTTTTGATCCTAGCTTCAATTAGGGTTCCTATTGCCCAAGAGGGGTTTGCTTTAGGGTTTTGGGAAAATCCCCACTTAGATGTGCATGACAAGCTAGGGCATGATATCAAAGATAGTTTGCACTTGCTTAGGACCTTGAATTCCAAGTTTGAGGTACTTTGCCCAAATCAATCTTCATGTGATAATAGGTTAACAGGGGTAGCCCTGGGTGGACACCCTAAGTAACACCTAGGGTGTTACAATAGTAGTCGGGGTAAACAAACCCAATTGCATCAAATACTCGGTTGAGTCTTTTCTTTTTTCGGCCTCCGAAGGCTGTGGATAATGCAGTATTTTCGGCCTTTGAGTATACCCCAAGCAATTCATCACTTACATTCTCAATGCTTTTTAGCCAATCATTATTTGGCTCAACGAATTTATCTCCATACTTGAATGTATATTTTAGCCTGATTAGTCCACCTTCGTCAGTTTCTTTAACGGTCTCCTTTGGCATTTCCCAGTTATCTGCAAGTGGCCACACTCTGAAGGCAATGTGCTCTTGCAATAAATCCCTGGTCCCAATAAAAGAGCAGACTACGCCGAAGGCTCTCTGACATTCTTCAGCTGCTTCGTCCATTTCTACCTTTGGCTTCCGGAGTCCGAAGCGCTGCCAGATAGGGCGCATAATGATATCTTTAATATCTTCTCGAACCTTCAAATCATTTTTCACATAGAACCATTCCTTCATCCACTCCCCGAGTCATCTTTTCCGAAAAGTTGGCACGGGACAGCTTGACCCAGAGCGGGCACCGAAGCTATAGCAGCCAAAATTATTATGATATTGCTCCTTACCCCAGGGCTTCGTCTCGTACACTAACTCGTGTATATTGCAAAAGCTTTCTGCACTTGGCTCCAGGCCCTGGCTCTTCACGGCCCAGACGAAGACTCCCAGTCTTATCACTGCTTCAGGAGTAAGTTGATGAAGGTAAACTTGATATATTTTCAGAACTTCTACCACAAATCTGCTTAGAGGGAATCGTAGCCCAGCTTTTAAAAAGCTTCGGAAGATCACGACTTCATTATCTTCGGGAGTCGGCATAGTTTTCTCTCCGTCATCTGCCCTCACGATGGATATATCTCGGAAATATCTCCCCCTCATATTTTCAAGGTGACTCTGCTTTATAGTTGATTTTCCGAAATTTGAGTGACTGGGCAGCCACGGGCAATCTTCGGAATCCTCCCCACCACTATCCACATCATAACTATCACTGTCGCCAGTATCTTCAGATAGACCCTCTAAAGTCTCCTTGACAATCTTCTCCGTATTGGTCTTCGACATTGATTCAAGAAAGCCCAGGTGCATTTCCTCAGAAAGGCTTAACTTCGAAGCACCAACAACTTTCTTGTCCTCAGACATCTTCGCGAATGCTGGCAAACCGGACTTGAAACCGAAGCTTAAAAATTTAAAACCAAGCAAATGCTGTTGCGCGCAGGCTGAAAAGCTGGGTGAGTAAAAAGCAGATGGCAAAAGAGCGTGCCAAATAAACTCGTGGTGAGCTTGTATTTATACGCCCAGTATGTCGAAAACTGGAGGGCCCCGCTTGTCAATGACTGTTGCTATCCTAGCAAAAGGAAGGTGTTTTTTTGGACCTTCGGCTTAAAGCCTTCGTCCATGTCGCAATATGAATTTATCTTTACAGTAAATTGATATTGCGAGGGGCTACTGTTGGGGCCTTCGGCTCCCGAAGGTCCTCAAAAACATAGTTTGACAATGTTTTCCAAGTGTAATATGTGAACAGGCACCTTCGAAACAGGCACCTTCGGAGTCAGGTCGCAAATATACAAGAGCATGGTTAAGACGAAGCTTGACTGGAATGAAAAACGATCATGATGAAGGATAAGACGATCACGAAGCTATGTGCAGAAAAGCTTCGGCATAATGACAGAAAAGAGGAACCGACTTAAAGATGAAAAGCCAAATTGGACCTCGAAGAATTACTATAGAATTATTGATAAATGTAGAGGGCATCAATGTAATTTTACATGGGCTGCGTCCCGTGTCTATAAATAGGTGAACAGTACTCCCGTACTGTTCACGCTGACTGGGCATACGCTTTTTTACATCACGTCTGTACCTTTTTCTTTACATCAATCTGAAGGTACATTTGTAATTCTATTTTATGAATTTAATGATAGAAATACATTAGTAATAATATTGGTATTATTACTCGCATATTATATATGGTTGCCCTGTTTTACCTTACGAAGGTCTTTTCTTTTGTAACCTTCGTCCGAGATTCTTTATATCCGAAGGGATATACTGTTTTTAAGGACGAAGGAGTTTAACATTTAACACTTTTATGTTGTCTTGTTCTTAATTCAATAGCATTTAAGAACAAGCCCCCAACACCTCCTTTGCCGAGTGCCTACTAGAGCTCTCGGCACAGGGACTGGCCGTGGGGCCCACTGGAGCCGTCTTTGCCGAGGGCCATGGCAGAAGACACTCGGTAAAATTGGCCTCTTTGCCGAGTGCCGAGGAAGACACTCGGCAAAGGATCCGTCACCGTCACTTGGCGCCGTGACGGCGACTTTTCTTTGCCGAGTACCAAATGGCACTCGGCAAATTCTTTGCCGAGTGCCCGACAAAAAGTACTCGGCAAAGAGGCCGTTGCCGATGTACAGTTTGCCGAGCGTTCTTTGCCGAGTGTTGCACTCGGCAAAGCCTTTGCCGAGTGTTTTTCGGGCTTTGCCGGCAAAGGAGCTGTGTCCGGTAGTGAGGGGATCGCGTCTCACTATCTTAGATAGCGTTTGGTTCCAGATCCTAATTGAATGGAACGGCTAGCTCTGTTCTAGATTCTAAGGATAGAATAACTCTGTTCTGTGTTTGTTAGTTAAAATAGAGTTGCTCTATTTTTTTGTTTAGGTTAGAATAAAGCAGAACGAAACGACTCCATCTATGTTTGGTTATAGAGTGTAGCACACCATAGGGACTCTATCTTTTTTTTGTATTTACTTCATCCTATGTTTAGTTGATGAGTAGCAAGCGAATCCCTATGGTAATGAATTATATAGTAAGCTGAGAAAACTTACTAATGTTGTTTTACTATACTAACTGTATATACGAGAATTAATTAAGCTTTTACATCTAACTGTATGTCTATATATACGAACATACATATGCTATACGAATTCCTTCAAACGACTCGACGAGTGGACGTGGCGTGGAGGACTGGAGTCTAGAGTTGCTGGCTGCTGCCGAACCATAGGCCGTAGGGGATCGTTGAGGCCTGAGTGTTGTCTACTAAACTGTGTGCAGTGTGCTAGGTAACTAGTAAGGCTGTAAGGTTATTTCACATTTTCATTATTTGGTATTTTGGTTTGATGATTTATTTGCTAGCAGTCCCCGGTAGCTAGGTTAGTAGGTTAGTTGATAAAATTAAATTTTATGTTTATAGAGATATGATAGACATATATATTTTTTGAATGTTTAAATTATATCTTGCTTCTTATGTCTTACTCCCTCGTCTCAAAATATTAGCCATTTTAGTTTTAGCCTTTGATTTTTATGTCTATGTTAAAATGGATGATGATGAATCTAAAGGGACAAGAGCTGGTTCCATTAAAGGCACTACCGGAATCCGGGCCTTTGCTGAGTGTCAACCTCTTTGCCGAGTGCTTTTTCTCGGGCACTCGGCAAAGAAGCCTTTGCCGAGAGCCGCACTCGGTAAAGTCCTGCTCTCGGTAACAAGCTCGTTTACCGAGAGCAGGACACTCGGCACAGAAACACACTCGGCAAAGACATATTTGCCGAGAGGCAAACACTCGGCAAAGGTGGCGCTCGGCAAAGGGCTGTCAGCGGCCGTCTAAAGCTGACGGCCGTCAGCCTTTGCCGAGGGCCGGCACTCGGCAAAGACCTCTTTACCGAGTGTCTTCTTTGGACACTCGATAAAGCATATTTTTATTTTTTTTTAATTTTGGCAACCAAACTTTTTGTGGTATGTTCCTACACTATCTAGACCTACATATACTATTTTGGGACAATTATAACAGAGTTTTCAATAGGTAGTAGATTTAGTTCGTTTATTTGAATTTCTTCGAAAAATTTAGATTTGAACTGCGGGTCACTCGAAACTTGAAAAATCGTGCATACAAAAATGATATCCATGCTACTTAGCACAAGTTACAACCGATTTCAGGAGCGGACCGAAAACTTCGAGCAACATGCTCACTAAACATGGTCGTGAACTTGCCATCCACTTGTTTAAAAATTGTATAAAACACAAATAAAGTCAGAAAATAATGAAACTTGTCCATGTGTCATGATATCATATATAGAGGCTGTGAAAAAAATTAGAAAGTTTCGAGAAATCTGTGACACACTATATGTAGAAACCTAAGAGATCATGTGTGGATCTTTATGATTTCATGTGTGGATCTCTTAGGTTTCTACACATATTGTGTCACAGCTTTCTCGAAACTTTCTCAAATTTTTATCACAGCCTCTATATATGATATCATGACACGTGGACAAGTTTCATGATTTTCTGACTTTGTTAGTATTTTATACAATTTTTAAACATGTGGATGGCAAGTTCACGGCCATGTTTAGTGAGCATGCTGCTTAAAGGTTCTGGTATGCTCCTGAAATCGGTCGTAACTTGTGTTACCTAACATAGATATTATTTTTGCATGCACGGTTTTCCATCTTTCGAGCCACTTGCAGTTCAAATGCGAATTTTCCGAAGAATTTCAAATAAACGAACTAAATGTATTAGCTATAGAAAACACTTTTATAATCGTCCCAAAATGGTAAATGTAGGTCTATATAGTGTAGGAACATACCACAAAAAGTTTGCTTGGGAAAATAAAAAAATAAAAATATACTTTGCCGAGTGTCTGGAGATGACACTCGGCAAAGAAGCCTTTGCCGAGTGTCAGCTGGTTGACACTCGGCAAAGAACGTTTTACCGAGTGTCATACAAGAGACACCCGACAAAGTGTTTTCAAAAAACCCTAAATCAGACCTTTACCGAGTGCCTGTCAGCTGGCCCTCGGCAAAGAGGGGCTTTGACGAGTGTCAGGGTCATAGCACTCGGCAAAGTACCAATACCAGGGCACCAGTATAGTTTCTTTGCCGAGTGTGGTGGCTCCAGCACTCAGCAAAGAAACATGCTTTGCCGAGTGCCTACCGGACAGCAATCGGTAAATAAGCTGACAAAGGGACCCGCTGACGGATCCTTTGCCGAGCGCTGTTGCCGAGTTTATTAGGAGACACTCGGCAAATGTAACTTCTTTGCCGAGTGCCCTGGGTGACACTTGGCAAAGACACCGTCTCCGTCACCCAGCGCCGTGACGGCGGCTTTTATTTGTCGAGTACTGTCTGGCACTTGGCGAAGTCTGTGCCGAGTGCCCGAGAAAAAGTACTCAGCAAAGAAGGCTTTGCCGATGTACTGTTTGTCGAGCCTACTTTGCCGAGTGCGACACTCGGTAATGCCTTTGCGAGTGTTTTTCAGGCTTTACCGAATGCTTCAGGCACTCGGCAAAGCGGTCGATTCCGGTAGTAAGGTGAACAGAAAGAATTAGAGGAATTAAATTTCTTGTTAGTTAAAATTGAAAAGAAAAGAATTCAATCCACTTTAATCTCGTTCCATCCCGTACAAGTCATGCTGGGAATAAATCTTGTAACTTTACAAGCGTTCGCCAAGTGTGCTCATCCGACTCGGCACACGTATACCCAACCCACGTTGTTGCTGCCTTTCGTCTATCTGCATGTGTAGCAAAAAACTAAGAGGACTAAAGAAGTGTTCATAAGTTGATTAACTTCATGTTTAAACATGTGGATCAATGTATGCAAAAGCCGGATGAAAAATCACGCGTTTATTCATGCTTTTCTGTAGTACTCATAGTAATATACTACGGAGTGCATCCATGCGCCGTGCAAAACATGTTCCATCTTAATTAGACTAGAACATGGGGGCTTACGGGCGCCCTATCAGGACATGCAGAATATTTAAAAATAAAGATGGAACATGTTTTGCACGACGGTAAGCACGAAAAAAACGGACAAAAAACAGGTTAAATGGGTCGATAAGCATGATTTAGTACAAAAAAGCGAGTTTGACGGGCTTAGAGCAACTCCAAAAAAATGATAAAATGTTTTCTTAAAAAATGATTATTAGGAGTACTCTAAAAAATCTTAAGAACGAATTATAGTGTGTGCTCCAACAGTTTTCTTAAATAAAGTCTAAAAAGCTTAAAAAATAAAAAAAATCCTCCATCTAGCTCTGCATGGATACATGCGGCAGAATAAAAACATATGGGAGCCAGCATGCACACGGATTGAGGAGGTATAAATCACGCGAAAATATAAGAGCAACTCCAAGAGAGTGCTAAAACCAACCCGAAAAACATCTTTAGGGAGAAAAACATGTTTTCTCCTCTCCCAACAGGTACCTCTTCTTCCCCCAATCTTTTCGCGGTCCTGCATCTACAGCTTTTCTTCCCTTATATTTGTGTGAGGCCAGAACCTCCCCAATCCACCCGTGCGCGCGGCAAGCTGTGGTAGGAGAGGCATCTGCGATGGAGGCAGCGACAACATGAAGGATTTGGAGGTGCACCAACCTGGAGAGGGGGTCCCTGGGCTGCGCGTCGACCACCGTCGCGGTGCCTTCATCGGCGAGGCTGTTGGAGCTGAAGCCCCACGCGCTACGAAGCACTATCGGAAACAAGTGCTTTGCCGAGTGCCCAGAGCACTCGGCAAAGCCTTAAAAACACTCGGCAAAGGCTTTGCCGAGTGTCACACTCGGCAAAGAAGACTCGGTAAACAGTGCATCGGCAAAGCCTTCTTTGCCGAGTACTTTTTCTCGGGCACTCGGCAAAGAGGTTTGCCGAGTGCCAGGGAGCACTCGGCAAAGAAAAGTGACCGTTACGGCGACGGGTGACGGAGACGGCGTCTTTGCCGAGTGTCACGGATGACACTTGGCAAAGGAGTTACCTTTGCCGAGTGTCTTCCTAGAAGCACTCGATAAAGAATCCATCTTTGCCGAGTGCCACCTGGGACACTCGGCAAAGGACCCGCCAGGGAGGGTCCTCATGTCAGGCTCTTTGCCGAGTGCTACGTGCGGCACTCGGCAAAGCGTGCCTCTTTGCCGAGTGCCACAGACATTACACTCGGCAAAGAACCTATACCGGTGCCCCGGTCTTTGTTCTTTGCCTAGTGTTATGGTCTTGACACTCGGCAAAGAACCTCTTTGCTGAGTGTTACACTCGGCAAAGTGACCAGGAAGTCCCTTTTTTATTTGTTTTTGCTATTCCATCCAAACAAACAAAAGATATATATCATCCACATCACATTATATATCATTCGCATCACAGAATCAACACATTTATCATCAATACCATATATATCACAAATATCACCACATAAATCAGGTTTCACAGCACATAAGTCTCACTAAGTATCTCACAAGACCAAGTATAACTAACATCACCAACACTCACAAATATAAGTCTGGATCATCACAAAACAGGTCATCAATGAGGTGGGCGGCTGGACTGGTTCGGCGAAGGGCTGGACGAAGCGTGAGGGTTGTTCGACGCCGCCGATTGACCCTGCACAGAGAAGAGATTGCATGTGTGAGAACATATGAATATATATCATGCAGTACTAAAATTTTGATACTCACAGGAGTAGTGAACTTAGCAGGGTCAGCTGCAGGGAAGAACGGAGGTGGTGGAGCATGACCCTGTGCGGCGCCAAGGCTCTGCATGTACGCGAACATCTCCACCATCCTCTTCTCCAGCTCCTCACGTTGCCTCCTCTCATCATCTAGCTGAGTCTGTAATATTTCGCCCTAATGTTACGATAATGCAAAGAGAAGATATATAATAATCAATGAACGATGAATAGATAAGGAATAACCTGGAGTTGCTAGATACGATGCTGTGAGCTGTCCTGCCGAGGTCGTATGGCTGGGCTCGCGCTCGTGCTCCTTGCTCGCACCTGAGATAGAGTGGCATGGAGGACGAGTCGATTGCCCCGTCGGCAATCCAGTACCGCCCATGCCTCTTGCCTCCTCCGACCCTCATGAGGACATCTTCGTCGATGTCCTCGGTCCTCGGATCGTAATCTGGCTGAAAGGGAATTAGGCTTACACCTATTTCCTAATTGATTTTGGTGGTTGAATTGCCCAACACAAATAATTGAACTAACTAGTTTGCTCTAGTTTATAAGTTCTACAGGTGCCAAAGGTTCACAATAAGCCAATAAAAAGACCAAGAAAAGGGTTCAAACAAAAGAGCAAAGGGACAACCGAAGGCACCCTGGTCGGGCGCATCGGACTGTCCGGTGTGCCAACGGACAGTGTCCGGTGCACCAGGGGACTTCAAGCTGAACTTCGCACCTTCGGCAATTTTCAGAGGAGCTTCGCTATAATTCACCGGCCTGTCCGATGCACCACCGGACAGTGTCCGGTGCTCCAGAGGAGAGCGACTCTGAACTCGCCAGCTTCGGGAATTCGCTCCGCTATAATTCACCGGACATGTCCGGTGCACACCGGACTGTCCGGTGTAACGGCGGAGCAACAACTACTTCAGCGCAACGGTCACCTGCTACAGCATTAAATGCGCGCCAGCGCGCGCAGAGGAGCAGAGCACGCGCGGGTGGCACACCGGACAACCTACAGGGCTTGTCCGGTGCACCACCGGACAGCCAGGCGGGCCCACACGCCAGAGCTCCAACGGTCGAACCCTAACGGCCGGTTGACGTGGCTGGCGCACCGGACACTGTCCGGTGGCGCACCGGACTGTCCGGTGCGCCCGTCGACAGCAGCCTTCACCAAACGGCTAGTTTGGTGGTTGGGGTTATAAATACCCCCAACCACCCCACATTCAAGTCATCCAAGTTTTCCACCTTCCAACCATTTACAAGAGCTCTAGCATTCAATTCTAGACACACCAAAGTGATCAAATCCTCTCCAATCCCACTCAAAGCTTTAGTGATTAGTGAGAGAGATTTGTTGTGTTCTTTTGAGCTCTTGCGCTTGGATTGCTTCTTTTCTTTCTCATTTGTTCTTGTGATCAAAACTCAATTGTAACCGAGGCAAGAGACACCAATTGTGTGGTGGTCCTTGCGAGGAAGTTTTGTTCCCGGTTGATTTGAGAAGAGAAGCTCACTCGGTCCGAGGGACTGTTTGAGAGAGGGAAAGAGTTGAAAGAGACCCAGTCTTTGTGACCACCTCAACGGGGAGTAGGTTTGCAAGAACCGAACCTCGGTAAAACAAATCCATGTGTCTCACTCTTTATTTGCCCGCGATTTGTTTTGCGCCCTCTCTCTCTCGAACTCATTATTATTTCTAACGCTAACCCGGCTTGTAGTTGTGATTAACTTTGTAAATTTCAGTTTCGCCCTATTCACCCCCTCTAGGCGACTTTCAATTGGTATCAGAGCCCGGTGCTTCATTAGAGCCTAATCGCTCGAAGTGATGTCGGGAGATCACACCAAGAGGGAGATGGAGACCAGCGACAAGCCCACTACAAGCCACGGGAAGACCTCATCGGAAGAGTCCCGCAACAAGGGGAAAGGGAAGGAGAAGAAATCTTCTTCCCACAAGTCGCATCGGAGTAGCGGCAAGCACAAGAAGATGAGGAAGGTGGTCTACTACGAGACCGATACTTCATCACCTTCCACCTTCGGCTCCGACGCGCCGTCCGTAAATTCTAAGCGCCATGAGCGCAAGAAGTTTAGTAAGATCCCCCTACATTATCCTCGCATTCCTAAACATACACCTTTACTTTCCGTCCCATTAGGCAAACCACCAACATTTGATGGTGAAGATTATGCTAGGTGGAGTGATATGATGCGATATCACCTAACCTCACTCCACAAAAGTATATGGGATATTGTTGAGTTTGGTGTACAGGTACCATCCGTAGGGGATGAAGATTATGATGAGGACGAAGTGGCCCAAATCCAACACTTCAACTCCCAAGCCGCAACTATACTCCTCGCCTCTTTAAGTCGAGAGGAGTATAACAAGGTGCAAGGGTTGAAGAGTGCTAAGGAAATTTGGGACGTGCTAAAGATCGCGCACGAAGGAGATGAGGTGACCAAGATCACCAAGCGGGAAACGATCGAGGGGGAGCTCGGTCGCTTCCGTCTTCGCCAAGGGGAGGAGCCACAAGACATGTACAACTAGCTCAAAACCTTGGTGAATCAAGTGCGCAACCTCGGGAGCAAAAAATGGGATGACCACGAAGTGGTTAAGGTTATTCTTAGATCACTTGTTTTCCTTAACCCTACTCAAGTTCAATTAATTCGTGGTAATCCTAGATATACACAAATGACCCCCGAGGAAGTTATAGGTAATTTTGTGAGCTTTGAGTTGATGATCAAAGGCTCAAAGAAGATCAACGAGCTTGATGGCCCCTCCACATCCGAAGCACAACCGGTCGCATTCAAGGCGACGAAAGAAAAGAAGGAGGAATCAACTCCAAGTCGAACACCCATCGACGCCTCCAAGCTCGACAACGAGGAGATGGCGCTCATCATCAAGAGCTTCCGTCAAATCCTTAAGAAAAGGAGGGGGAAAGATTACAAGCCCCGCTCCAAGAGAGTTTGCTACAAGTGTGGTAAGCCCGGTCACTTTATAGCAAAATGTCCTATTTCAAGTGATAGTGATAGGGGCAACAACAAGAAGGGGAGAAAAAAGGAGAAAAAGAAGTACTACAAGAAGAAGGGCGGCGATGCCCATGTTTGCCGGGAATGGGACTCTGACGAGAGCTCCACCGACTCCTCATCCGACGAGGACTCCGCAAACATCGCCGTCACCAAGGGACTTCTTTTCCCCAACATCGGCCACAAGTGCCTCATGGCAAAGGACGGCAAAAGGAAGAAGGTAAAATCAAGATCCTCCACTAAATATGAAACCTCTAGTGATGAGGATAATGCTAGTAATGAGGAGGATAACTTGCGCATTCTTTTTGCCAACCTAAACATGCAACAAAAAGAAAAGTTAAATGAACTAATTAGTGCTATTCATGAGAAGGATGATCTCTTGGACTCCCAAGAGGACTTCCTTATTAAAGAAAATAAAAAGCATGTTAAGGTTAAAAATGCTTATGCTCTAGAAGTAGAGAAATGTGAAAAATTATCTAAGGAGCTAAGCACTTGCCATGAGACTATTGACAACCTTAGAAATGAGAATGCTAATTTGTTAGCTAAGGTTGATTCAAATGTTTGTGATGTTTCAATTCCCAATCCTAGAAATGATCATGTTGATTTGCTTGCTAAGATTGAAGAATTAAACATCTCTCTTGCTAGCCTTAGGATTGAAAATAAGAAATTAATTGCTAAGGCTAAAGATTTTGATGTTTGCAATGTTACTATTTCCAATCTTAGAAGTGAAAATGATATATTACATGCTAAGATTGTAGAATTAAAGTCTTGCAAACCCTCTACATCTACCGTTGAGCATGTTTCCATTTGCACTAGATGTAGAGATGTTGATATTGATGCTATTCATGATCATATGGCTTTAATTAAACAACAAAATGATCATATAGCAAAATTAGATGCTAAAATTGCCGAGCATGAACTTGAAAATGAAAAATTTAAATTTGCTCGTAGTATGCTCTATAGTGGGAGACGCCCTGGCATCAAGGATGGCATTGGCTTCCAAAAGGGGGACAATGTCAAACTTAATACCCCCCCTAAGAAATTGTCCAACTTTGTTAAGGGCAAGGCTCCCATGCCTCAGGATAACGAGGGTTACATTTTGTACCCTGCCGGTTATCCCGAGCACAAAATTAGGAGAATTCACTCTAGGAAGTCTCACTCTGGACCTAATCATGCTTTCATGTATAAGGGTGAGACATCTAGCTCTAGGCAACCAACACGTGCTAAGTTGCCTAAGAAGAAAACTCCTAGTGCATCAAATGACCATAGCATTTCATTCAAAACTTTTGATGCATCATATGTTTTAACTAACAAATCCGACAAGGTAGTTGCCAAGTTTGTTGGGGGCAAACACAAGGGCTCCAAGACTTGTGTTTGGGTACCCAAAGTTCTTGTGTCTAATGCCAAAGGACCCAAAACCGTTTGGGTACCTAAAGTCAAGAACTAAAATTGTTTTGTAGGTTTATGCATCCGGGGGCTCAAGTTGGATCATTGATAGCGGGTGCACAAACCACATGACAGGGGAGAAGAAAATGTTCTCCTCCTATGAGAAAAACCAAGATCCCTAACGAGCTATCACATTCGGGGATGGAAACCAAGGTTTGGTCAAAGGTTTGGGTAAAATAGCTATATCTCCTGACCATTCCATTTTCAATGTTTTTCTTGTTGATTCATTAGATTATAACTTGCTTTTCGTTTCTCAATTATGTCAAATGGGCTACAACTGTCTATTTACTGATGTAGGTGTCACTGTCTTTAGAAGAAGTGATGATTCAATATCATTTAAGGGAGTGTTAGAGGGTTAGCTATACTTGGTAGATTTTGATAGAGCTGAACTCGACACTTGCTTAATTGCTAAGACTAACTTGGGTTGGCTCTGGCACCGCCGACTAGCCCATGTTGGAATGAAGAATCTTCATAAGCTTATAAAGGGAGAGCACATTTTAGGATTAACAAATGTTCATTTTGAGAAAGACAGGATTTGTAGCGCATGCCAAGCTGGGAAGCAAGTTGGTTTTCATCATCCACACAAGAACATCATGACGACTGACAGGCCACTGGAGCTCCTACACATAGATTTATTCGGCCCGATCGCTTACATAAGCATCGGCGGGAGTAAGTACTGTCTAGTCATTGTGGATGATTATTCTCGCTTCACTTGGGTGTTCTTTTTGCAGGAAAAATCACAAACCCAAGAGATCTTAAAGGGATTCTTGAGGCGGGCTCAAAATGAGTTCGGCTTAAGGATCAAGAAAATAAGAAGCGACAACGGGACGGAGTTCAAGAATTCTCAAATTGAAGGCTTCCTTGAGGAGGAGGGCATCAAGCATGAGTTCTCTTCTCCCTACACGCCACAACAAAATGGTGTAGTGGAGAGGAAGAATCGAACTCTATTGGACATGGCAAGAACCATGCTTGATGAGTACAAGACGCCGGATCGGTTTTGGGCCGAGGCGGTCAACACCGCCTGCTATGCCATCAACCGGTTGTATCTACACCGAATCCTCAAGAAGACATCCTATGAACTCCTAATCGGTAAAAAGCCCAATATTTCATATTTTAGAGTCTTTGGTAGCAAATGCTTTATTCTTATTAAAAGTGGTAGAAAAACTAAATTTGCTCCTAAGACAGTAGAAGGCTTTTTACTAGGATATGATTCAAACACAAGGGCATATAGAGTCTTTAACAAGTCCTCAGGACTTGTTGAAGTTTCTTGTGATGTTGTGTTTGATGAGACTAACAGCTCTCAAGTGGAGCAAGTTGATCTTGATGAGATAGGTGAAGAAGAGGCTCCATGCATCACGCTAAGGAACATGTCCATTGGGGATGTGTGTCCTAAGGAATCCGAAGAGCCTCCAAATGCACAAGATCAACCATCCTCCTCCACGCAAGCATCTCCACCAACTCAAAATGAGGACGAGGCTCAAGTTGATGAAGGAGAAAATCAAAATGATGAGCCACCTCAAGATGACGGCAATGATCAAGGGGGAGATGCAAATGATCAAGACAAGGAGGATGAAGAACCAAGACCGCCACACCCAAGAGTCCACCAAGCAATCCAACGAGATCACCCCGTCGACACCATCCTCGGCGACATTCATAAGGGGGTAACCACTAGATCTCGTGTTGCACATTTTTGTGAGCATTACTCTTTTGTTTCCTCTATTGAGCCACACAGGGTAGAGGAAGCACTCCAAGATTCGGATTGGGTGATGGCAATGCAAGAGGAGCTCAACAATTTCACTAGAAACGAGGTATGGCATTTAGTTCCACGTCCTAACCAAAATGTTGTAGGAACCAAATGGGTCTTCCGCAACAAGCAAGACGAGCATGGTGTGGTGACAAGGAACAAAGCTCGACTTGTGGCCAAGGGATACTCCCAAGTTGAAGGTTTGGATTTCGGTGAAACCTATGCACCCGTAGCTAGGCTTGAGTCCATTCGTATATTATTAGCCTATGCTACTTACCATGGCTTCAAGCTCTACCAAATGGACGTGAAGAGTGCCTTCCTCAATGGACCAATCAAGGAAGAGGTCTATGTTGAGCAACCTCCCGGCTTTGAAGACAGTGAGTACCCTAACCATGTCTATAGGCTCTCTAAGGCGCTTTATGGGCTCAAGCAAGCCCCAAGAGCATGGTATGAATGCCTAAGAGATTTCCTTATTGATAATGGCTTCAAAGTCGGCAAGGCCGATCCTACTTTATTTACTAAAACTCTTGACAACGATTTGTTTGTATGCCAAATTTATGTTGATGATATTATATTTGGGTATACTAATGAATCTACATGTGATGAATTTAGTAGGATCATGACACAGAAATTCGAGATGTCAATGATGGGGGAGTTGAAGTATTTCTTAAGATTTCAAGTAAAGCAACTCCAAGAGGGCACCTTCATCAGCCAAACAAAGTACACTCAAGACATTCTAAACAAGTTTGGAATGAAGGATGCCAAGCCCATCAAGACTCCCATGGGAACAAATGGGCATCTCGACCTCGACACGGAAGGTAAATCCGTCGATCAAAAGGTATACCGGTCGATGATAGGTTCATTACTCTATTTATGTGCATCTCGACCGAACATTATGCTTTCCGTATTCATGTGTGCAAGATTCCAAGCCGACCCTAAGGAATCTCACCTTACGGCCGTAAAACGAATCTTGAGATATTTGGCTTATACTCCTAAGTTTGGGCTTTGGTACCCTCGGGGATCCACATTTGATTTAATTGGTTATTCGGATGCCGATTGGGCGGGGTGTAAGATTAATAGAAAGAGCACATCGGGGACTTGCCAGTTCTTGGGAAGATCCTTGGTGTCTTGGGCTTCAAAGAAGCAAAATTCCATAGCTCTTTCTACCGCCGAAGCCGAGTACATTGCCACAGGCCATTGTTGCGCGCAACTACTTTGGATGAGGCAAACCCTTAGGGACTACGGTTACAAATTAACCAAAGTTCCTCTTCTATGTGATAATGAGAGTGCAATCCGCATGGCGGATAATCCCGTTGAGCATAGCCGCACTAAACACATAGCCATTCGGTATCATTTTCTTAGGGATCACCAACAAAAGGGGATATCGAGATTGCATACATTAACACTAAAGATCAATTAGCCGATATCTTTACCAAGCCACTAGATGAACAAACTTTTACCAAACTTAGGCATGAGCTCAATATTCTTGATTCTAGGAACCTCTTTTGATATCTTGCACACATAGCTCATAAATATACCTTTGATCATGTTTCTTTTATATATGTTGTGACTAATGTGTTTTCAAGTGTATTTCAAACCATGTCATAGGTGTATTGAAAGGGAATTGGAGTCTTCGGCGAAGACAAAGGCTTCCACTCCACTCCATAACTCATCCTTCGCCGTCGCTCCGAGCAATTCTTCGTCTTTGGTATAATCTTCACTCATATGTTTTATTTGCCAAAGGGGAGAAAGTGGTTAGTAAAGGGCTCTAATGATTCCGTTTTTGGCGATTCATGCCAAAGGGGGAGAGAGTATGAGCCCAAAGCAAAAGGACCGCACCACCACCCTAATTTTAAAACTAATGATTTTCAATTGGTAAATTTCAAATTGGGATGTCTTTGTGTTCTAAAGGGGGAGAAAGTAGCACCTTCAAAAATTAGTATCTTAAAACCCTCTTGAACACTAAGAGGAGAATTTATTGAGGGGGAGTTTTTGTTTTAGTCAAAGGAAAAGCATTTGAAACAAGGGGATAAAATTTCAAACCTTGAAAATGCTTCACAAAATCTTATTCATTTACCTTTGACTATTTGCAAAAGGACTTTGAAAAGGGTTTACAAAAAGAATTTGCAAAAACAAAACATGTGGTGCAAGCGTGGTCCAAAATGTTAAAAATAAAGAAACAATCCATGCATATGTAGTAAGTAATATTTATTTGCTCAATTCTAAGTAACCTTTGCACTTGCATTTTTGCAAACTAGTTAAAATTATGCACTTCTATATTTGCTTTGGTTTGTGTTGGCATCAATCACCAAAAAGGGGGAGATTGAAAGGGAATTAGGCTTACACCTATTTCCTAATTGATTTTAGTGGTTGAATTGCCCAACACAAATAATTGAACTAACTAGTTTGCTCTAGTTTATAAGTTCTACAGGTGCCAAAGGTTCACAATAAGCCAATAAAAAGACCAAGAAAAGGGTTCAAACAAAAGAGCAAAGGGACAACCAAAGGCACCCTGGTCGGGCGCCCCGGACTGTCCGGTGCACCACCGGACAGTGTCCGGTGCACCAGGGGACTTCAAGCTGAACTTCGCACCTTCGGGAATTTTCAGAGGAGCTTCGCTATAATTCACCGGACTGTCCGGTGCACCACCGGACAGTGTCCGGTGCTCCAGAGGAGAGCGACTCTGAACTCGACAGCTTCGGGGATTCGCTCCGCTATAATTCACCGGACATGTCCGGTGCACACCGGACTGTCCGGTGTAACGGCGGAGCAACGACTACTTCAGCGCAACGGTCACCTGCTACAGCATTAAATGCGCGCCAGCGCGCGAAGAGGAGCAGAGCACGTGCGGGTGGCACACCGGACAGCGTACAGGGCTTGTCCGGTGCACCACCGGACAGCCAGGCGGGCCCACACGTCAGAGCTCCAACGGTCGAACCCTAACGGTCGGGTGGCGTGGCTGGCGCACCGGACTGTCCGGTGCGCCCGTCGACAGCATCCTTCACCAAACGGCTAGTTTGGTGGTTGGGGTTATAAATACCCCCAACCACCCCACATTCAAGTCATCCAAGTTTTCCACCTTCCAACCATTTACAAGAGCTCTAGCATTCAATTCTAGACACACCAAAGTGATCAAATCCTCTCCAATCCTACTCAAAGCTTTAGTGATTAGTGAGAGAGATTTGTTGTGTTCTTTTGAGCTCTTGCGCTTGGATTGCTTCTTTTCTTTCTCATTTGTTCTTGTGATCAAAACTCAATTGTAACCGAGGCAAGAGACACCAATTGTGTGGTGGTCCTTGCGGGGAAGTTTTGTTCCCGGTTGATTTGAGAAGAGAAGCTCACTCGGTCCGAGGGACCGTTTGAGAGAGGGAAAGGGTTGAAAGAGACCCGGTCTTTGTGACCACCTCAACAGGGAGTAGGTTTGCAAGAACCGAACCTCGGTAAAACAAATCCACGTGTCTCACTCTTTATTTGCCCGCGATTTGTTTTGCGCCCTCTCTCTCGGACTCATTATTATTTCTAACGCTAACCCGGCTTGTAGTTGTGATTAACTTTGTAAATTTCAGTTTCGCCCTATTCACCCCCCTCTAGGCGACTTTCACTGGCCCATGGACCTCCTTGGCCATGGCGGTGTACTCACTGAGGCGGCTGTGGACGGCGGGGTTGGTGTATGCCTCGGGCCCGTCATCCGGGTTGTAGGTGACGTCGGACGTCGCCTTCCCCTTGTGGGCCATAGCATATGCCGAGAAGATGGAGCAAGGCTAGCCACCAAGTCTGCAATCACGGTCCGAGCTAACTCTTTTGCACAAAGCTGGTGGAAGAAATAGCTCAACTCTGCAAGCGCTATCCAGACATGCTCAGGGACATAGCCTCGAACCATCGCTGGAAGAATTCGTTCAATCCATATGTGGAAGTCATGACTCTTCATCCCTAAGACTCGCAGAGTAGATAAGTTCACCCCCCTACTCAGGTTAGCTGCATACCCATCAGGGAACATTAACATCTTGATCCACTGTAGTACTTCCTTCCTCTGGGCCTTGCTCAGGACGAAATCGGCCTTAGGCCTTCTCCATGTCTTTCCACCACTAGGCGGCTTCATCTCTTGGTTTGGTCTATCACATAACTCTGCCAGATCCACTCTTGCCTTTACGTTATCCTTTGACTTATCAAGAATCTCCATAATTGTTGCCCAAAGTGCCTCGGTGACATTCTTTTTAGTGTGCATCACGTCAATGTTGTGTGGAAGGAGCAGGTCATCATAATAGGGGAGCCGAGTCAAGCCTGACTTATGTGTCCACATATGTTGCTCACCATATCCCACAAAACCACCTTCTGGGTTGGCCACGAGACCATCTATCTGTTGGCGAACTTCAGCACCAGTCATCATTGCAGGTGGGCGGTCTGTCACCACGACACCTTTCGTAAAGTTCTTGATGTCTAGTCGGAATGCATGGTCAGGAGGGAGAAATTGTCGATGTTTATCGAATGACGAATATTTGCCACCGTTCTTCAACCAAATGAACCTAAGAGCTTCCTTGCAAACTGTGCATGAGAACTTACCGTGAACACACCAGGCGCAAAATAGCCCATACGCCGGAAAGTCATGCATGGAGTACTGGTACCAAACATGCATTTTGAAGTTTGTCTTCGTAGCTCGGTCGTACGTCCATACCCCTTCCTCCCAAGCACAGACCAATTCATCAATCAAAGGCTCCATGTACATGCCCATTTTATTCCCCGGGTGTCCAGGAATTATCAACGACACGAATATGTTCTGTCTTTGAAAGCATACGCCAGGGGGAGATTGATGGGGATAACGAACACGAGCCAACATGTGTATGGGGCAGCGGTCATTCCATAGGGATTGAACCCATCTGTGGCCAGCGCAACACGAACATTACGAGCCTCTTCGGCTTTCTCATGGTGAATGGCATCAAAGTGGGTCCATGCTTCACCATCGGATGCGTGAACCATCTTGTCAGGATTGTATCGTTTGCCTTTTTTGTTCCATGTCATCTGTTTCGCGGATTCCTCTGTCATGTATAGACGCTGGATCCTCGGTATGAACGGAAGGTGGTGTAGGATTGTCATGGGGATGTCGAGCTGCCTCTTCTGTCCATCACTAGAGTCTACCTCCATGAACCTAGACGATTTACACTTCGGACAGTACTTTGCCTCAGTGTGTTCTTTCCTAAATAGGACGCAGCCCTTCGGACAAGCATGTATCTGCTCATACGTCATCTTGAGTGCACGAAGGAGTTTTTGTGCCTCGTACATGCTCTTTGGCAGAACGTGATCCTCCGGAAGTAGGCTGCCAATAACTGTCAACAAACCATCAAAGGCGTCTCGACTCATGCTGTACTGCGACTTGAACGCCATTATACGCCCAATGGCATCTAGTTGAGAAACCTTTGTCTTGCCGTGAAGGGGTTTCTGTGTCGCGTCAAACATGTCGTAGAATGCCTTTGCGCCCGCCTCTGGCTCGTCCTCCGTATGTCCTTCGGCGAACTGTGCCTCGTGATAGTCGTTCAACATGTCCGCTACCTCGGCATCAGCATCGTAATCCTCGACACGTTGTCTCACCACCTCCTCTCTCGTGTGATGCGCTTCACCATGGAAGATCCACCGAGTATAGTCCGGTGTAAATCCATTCTTCCAAATATGTTCTACCATGGCCTTCTTTGTTATCCTTTTCCTGTTGGCACATTTGCTGCACGGACAAGGGACTAGACTCGCTCCTTTAGCAGCTTCGCCAAATGCCCATTCCACGAAAGCATCGGTCTTCCTAATCCATTCAGGGGTGACATCATTACGTCCTACGCGGCCCGTGTACATCCACTCACGGTCCTCCATCCTCTAACATATATAACCGAGTATAGTTTAATATAGACATGTAATGCATGTACACTACGTTCCTACCTTCTAATAGGTGAGGATAGGTCCTAATCCCACCCGCGGTTGTGTAGATGGAGTTAGTTTCCATGTTCTACTCCGATTCGAGATAGAATTTCGGCAGCACCTCCCCGCTGTTCTCCGGATACACGTCCTAGCAGGGAGAGTGTACTGTCTGGAGAACAACAGGGAGGTGACGCCGAAACTCTATCTCGGACCGGAGTAGAGCATGAAACTAACACCATCTACGCAACCGCGGGCTGTCCAAAAAACATGGACAATTCGAAACTGATACATTTGTAGATATGCAAAGATCTGCATACCTACATCGTATCTCTTTCGAACGGGAGACGCCTAACTGGGTTACGTGATCTACGACCATGATGCGGAAATAGAGGTTATACCTAGGGTGGCGGTGGAGTCAGGCTAGTGGGGCTGTGGCGGGTCGGTGCAGTGGCGACGCGACGCGGTGCAGGCAGACCCGCAGCGGCTAGGAAGACAAGTATCTTCTCTGTAAAAAAGAAACACAAGTCTGTTAATACAAAAAAAAATCGACAGCACCTCCCCTGTACGTTGAGGTTTTAAAACCTGCAAATAAAACTAACAGCACGATGGCTGCCATGAACACAGTGCATAGTCCAAATGAACAAGGGTTTAGCTTGCAGCAAGGTATTGTCAGGAAAGGTGACCGAATCTGGACAGGGTCCAACTCTGCTCTTAGAACCAAACTGATAGCAGCTTTACATGACAGTGCCATGGGGGGCATTCTGGCATACATGCCACTTATCAGAGAGTCAAGAAACTTTTCTGGTGGAAGGGACTTAAGGTGGATGTGACTCAATTTGTGCAACAGTGCCTGACCTGTCAACAGGCGAAACCAGAAAGGACTCATCCAGCAGGACTGTTACAGCCTCTTCCTATTCCACATGGCATTTGGGCAGATGTCACATTGGACTTTATCGAAGGGCTGCCAAAGTCTGAAGGTTATGACACCATCATGGTAGTAGTGGACAGATTCACCAAATATGGGCATTTTCTTGCACTCAAGCACCCTTTCACTGCCCAGGGTGTGGCTCAAATATTTTTGGATCAGGTGGTGAAGTTACATGGACCTCCCAAGTCCATTGTGTCAGACAGAGACAAGATTTTCATTAGCTCTTTTTGGAAGCACCTGTTTCAACTTATGGATGTCAAGTTGCTGTTTTCCACTGCCTATCATCCACAGACTGATGGTCAAAGTGAACGGGTGAATCAATGTTTGGAGACATATCTAAGATGTGCAGTAAATGCTCAGCCGGCTAAATGGAAGTTGTGGTTAGCATTGGCAGAATTTTGGTACAATACTACTTACCATACTAGTCTGGGTTGTACGCCTTTCAAAGCACTATATGGATATGATGCCCCGATGTTGGCGTTACCTCAATCTGGTGTTCCGGAGGAGGGGTTAGTAACCGATTGGCTGGCTGACAGGGTTGCTTTCTCAACTCATCTCAAAGAACAACTCGCTCGAGCTCAAAATTGGATGAAACAAATGGCTGATCGGGGAAGGACAGCAAGAGAGTTTCAGGTTGGGGAGATGGTGCTGCTCAAGCTTCAGCCATATGCTCAAAAGACTGTGGTG
Organism: Zea luxurians; assembly: GCA_029449295.1. Lineage (NCBI taxonomy): Eukaryota > Viridiplantae > Streptophyta > Magnoliopsida > Poales > Poaceae > Zea > Zea luxurians. Next base: position 92,376,328 of record JAOPSE010000010.1, on the reverse strand, counting down.
AACCATCCTTGCCCAAAGTTGGCTTTCAAGTTTTTTGGTCCTTTCAGAGTGTTGGCTAAGATTGGTGCGGCAGCTTACAAATTGGATCTAATCTGGTAAGTGCGCTAGAGTGGGCCGTGGGCCGTGTTTAGTATTCTAATCTGGTGTCATGGGTTCTTTTAGAGTCTGTAATAGCCTGTTAAGCGATGGGATAAATACGCTGTACTTGGCCAGTTGGCAGGAACTTACGAACAGAATAATACAGAGATCAGAATCGTAACAAACTTACCCTGGTTGTTGCGTCTCGCTGGCACTCCGACGAGCTCACGTCCCGGCGGTGGCACGCCGGTGGCCACGGGTCGTCTCACAGCGGCGCGGCGCGACGTGGGCGCGGGCGCGCGCGCGCGGCGTGGGCGGGCGCGGCGGGGTCGTGTAGCATCCCAAAAATTCAAATCCTGAAATTTTCTCAAACTCCCTCTAAATTCAAAATGAATTTCAAATTTCATTTCAAAATGTTTGTTTGCGAGTTGATATCAGCAAATAAAATATAGTGGTCTATATTCTCTCCAAAATCCTCCTCAAATATCCTACAAATATTTCCCAGTGATCACCCTCAATTTGTTTCCAGAAATACCGCCCAGATATTTCCCGAGTAATCCCCTTCAAGTTCTTTCCAGAAATACTGCCCAAATATTCCACCGATATATCTCCAGGTATTTTCCTCTTGAGAAATACCTTCAGAATCATTTTTCAAGTCCCTACAAATATTTTCTTCATAACTTTCCTCATGCTCATACGTATATGTATGCCTCCAGTGTCATACAGTGAGCTCTACAAGCAAATCTCACTTATACAAGACAAATACATGCTAACCTCCCACTAATCATCTCATCCTCCCACTAATCCTCTCATCCCTCCCACTAATCCTCTCATCCCTCCCCCTAATCCCCCCACCATGGCTATAAATAGAGGGGCAAGGGCCTCCTCTCATCCCACCCCAAGCCATTTCATGGCAACTCTCTCCCCCCCCACACACACCCACTCCATGTTCCACACAAGCACACACTAGCACAAGGATCGTTCGATCGTTCTTCGATCGTTCGTCCCCTGTTCTTAGTTTGTTCGTTCGTCCGATCGTTCGATCGTTCGTCCGATCGTTCGATCGTTCGTCCGATCGTTCATGGTTCGTTCGTCCGTTCGTCCGATCGTTCGATCGTTCGTCCGTTCGTTCGTCCAAATAATCTTTTTCCTACCGTTATGCTGCCGAAATTCCGATCGTTCGTTCGTTCGATCATTCGATCGTTCATCGTTCGTTCATAGTTCCTATTCATCGTTCATCGTTCGTTCATAGTCCCTATTCATCGTTCTTCCAGATAATCTTTGTCCTGCCGTTATGCTGCCAAAATTCTGATCGTTCGATCATTCGATCGTTCATCGTTCGTTCATAGTCCCTATTCATCGTTCTTCCAGATAATCTTTGTCCTGCCGTTATGCTGCCGAAATTCCGATCGTTCGTTCGTCTGATCATTCGATCGTTCGTCCGTTCGTTCGTCCAAATAATCTTTTTCCTGCCGTTATGCTGCCGAAATTTCTATCGTTCGTTCGTCCGATCATTCGATCGTTCGTCCGTTCGTTCATAGTTCCTATTCATCGTTCATCGTTCGTTCATACAAACTATTCACTGTCACTATTCACCATTACTATTCACCGTTACTATTCACATATACTATTCATCATCGTTACTATTTATCATTACTATTCATCATCGTTACTATTCATAGATGATATCTATAATTACTTTTCCATCGCCACTATTCATCGTTACTATTCATCGATTAGCCGATCACCCCAAATTTCAACTACTCATACATCATGCTGTCCAGTCCACCTAAGACCAGCCAGACCCATATTCCAGTCATACGAACTCCGGTGACTGTGATTTTCCTTCCAGTAGGGAACTTCCCATCTGGTCACCCATCCCAGGTTTCTCCGAGTTGAGCACGCTTAACTTTGAGATTCCTTCGAACCAGGCTCCCAAACTCAGATTCCAATAATTCTCGTTTCTAAATTTTTATCAAACTATTCCCTATCCAGCCATGTCACCCCTTAAGCATGGTTCATGTTCCAGAAAACTCCCAAAATACTCTTGTCCCATATTCTGCCTATAACTCTCATGTTCATACCAAGTCAGACGATTCATTCGTCACTATTCTCACCAACAGTGAACTTCACTGTGCTACTGTAACACCCGGATTTTAGGGATCCAAAACCCGGGGTTAACATAAACACCAGGTATGCTGGGACCAAGTCTCATACATATGATGTAAAGTGGCACAGGATCGAATGTCACATCTTTATATATAACAGGAGTTCTATACAAAATAAATAATTACATTATAAGGAGACAACGGTCCAGCAACCCAAAGTTGACTGGGAGACGACGGCCTAGACCACTCACGAACTCATCACAGCATCCTCCATGAGCATCATCCTGCAGTACCTGGTCTTGACCTGTGGTGTATGTGAGACAGCAAGAGTGAGCTCACATACGTTCATCGCTCAACAAGTTGTGGGGAATAATGTGCATGAACTCGCCAAAGGTGGGAGCTCACGTGAAGTGTAAGGCTTACCAAAGAAGATGGTTAGAGCTGAGCATTGCTTTTAAAGTTGGTCAAAATTTTATTAGCAGTTACTAAGTATAAGTAAATACCAAACCCAATTAAATAGTAGAACAAAAGTAACAACAACATCACCTGCAATGCAATGCATATGACAAATTGAGTTTAAGTTTCATAATTTAATCATGTGAGTGTCCGAGCTGCTCATGACCGTGAGCACGGCTAGTATACCAGTTTTACACTCTGCAGAGGTTGCGCATCTTTACCCACAAGTCGTGTATCCCATGTCGCCAGGGTTTGCAAGGCCCTTAGACACTTCCGAGGTGAATGGCTAGGGATCCACTACGAGGCCTTTACAAAGTTCCACTAGCTTCCGAAAACCCGCTACAGTTTATAGGAAGATCCAGTGCAGGAATCCCTTGCAGGACCGCCATCGCAGCAAAATCCTCCCGAGGGCCTCCCTACACTGACCTCTCCCCTACTGCCCTTGCCCCTTTCGGGTAAGGTAGTCTTCCACTAGCTTTCCTAATTAATCAGCCAAGGGCGTCCCATTCCACCCTTGTGGTAGCACTGTTTTCCCGGGTGGTTCTCCATGTTCCAATTAACATAATGATCTTAACATGAACCATAAATAACAACTGATAACAAAAGTGTAATCATGAATAGTGTATCTCCATACCCAAAACCACATATAGCACTAGCAAGTACTACCCAGAAAGATCAGTGGTAAACAAGGTATAAAGATAATCAAACTAGGTAACCTATTGGGTCCCATCAAATTAACCTATGCAGATCATTATGATTAATCAGAACATGGCTGGGTAAAAAGAAGTGATCAAGGGCACAACTTGCCTGGGCCTTGAGAATCCAGGTACCAGGATGATTCTTCAGGTTCTCGTGACCTCACTGCTAGTCGTAGCAATACAAACATACATGGTATAGGCAAAATTAACATTACACCAAACATAAGGACAAAATGCACATTAATAATATACATATTAAAATAAGATCATAGGAACAGGAATCATTAATTTTGGAGTTATAGATTTTAAGTTATGAATTTCTGAAGTTATCAAGTACTTGGAATAGCATAACTCATGTGAATAATTTTAGTTCAAGTTTTATGACTAGACAAATCTACTAAGTGATAAACAATATTAAAACAAAATTAATGCCACTGGAATTAATTAATTTGGAGTTAAAATGAATTTAATATCAATTATACAAGTTTCTAGTATTTATTTTCATATTAAAAATCATTTTCCAATCACTTTTACTGAGTTTTATAAATCTCTGGACTGGGCACATTATTATAGAGAAGTGCAGGGGGTCTGGTGTAAAACTTCCCAAGACTCAGTCGCGCTCGGGGTGGATAGCGGGTTAATTCCTGTTTCCCCCAGGGTTCCTTTAGCAAATATCGCAGGTCGAAAGGGTATCGCTTGAGTATGACCGCACAGATTACAATCAACGGTCCAGATTAAAAGACAGAACGGTACGCACAGCCAACCCTCCGATCACGATCTAACGGTCGCGGGATCAATACTACTCGATCCCATCTCCAATGCTCATCCAAAATCGGACGGTACAGTTTTATAATGCAACAGAAATGATTCCTACTCCATCTTAGCCGTACACCCCGAATCCTACAGTCCCCAGGCATCTTCTTCACCCCGCGCATGAAAACACCTTGACCCAATCCCAGCCGTTGGTGGCAGGATCGATGGACAAGGGACGCCTCCTACCTAACGACGCCCAGACACGGACGAGCGCCCCAACGAATACGGCGGCGACTCGCCGGAGCCATCCCCCGAGGGCGCACCAGAGCACCGGTTTTTCTATCCAAGAGGCGCAATACGACGAGAGGAGACTGGTAAACCGCATGGAGGTTGTCTTACCTCAGATCGGGCGTCGGGAGGGGCTATCCACGTGATGAGGCGGTCACGCGGCGGATACTGCATTCCGGCAAGGAATTGAAGACCTTCCGGTGATATTCACAGCGTACTGGGGCCACGGCCACCACCAGAGCCATCCGCCGAAGCTTGCTAGCCACAAATCGAGGCCGTGACGACGGTGAGGCTGTGGATCTACGTCGGCGGCCCGCTTTCTAGCTTTTTTTTCCCACGGCGGCCATGGCGGCAGGAATCTCCTCATCTCAGCACACGGCAACGAGCTAGATTACGGTGCACCGATTAGAGCAGGCGAGAAGGGGGGGAAAAGCATGGTTCGATTTATACACCGGCGGCGAAGTCCGAGCGGAGAAAAAAAAAGGCACAGGACTGTTGAAGGCCGATCTTCCGCGCTTCTGTTGCGGCTAGACGCGGAACGACCGCATCGCGAGGGGAAGGGAGCGCAATCCACGGAATCCTAGGGTTCCGAGTCCGTCACTGCACAGGGAGGGGGAAGCTCTAGTAGAGCTACGACGCGGATTTGGGGAAGAAGAAACACAGGGCGCGTAGAGGCTGACACATAGGACCCGCAGGCAGAAGCAGCGGCACACTCGAGCGCGAGAGCACGCAAGCTCCGATTGACGCGCGGGCCCCCCTTGTCGGAGAACGCAGGCGCGCGACATCGACTGAAGAGTGGGGTCGGCCTGGCAGTCATTACGCGCGCAGGTAAGGGAGCTGACAACCATACCCCATCTGTCAGTGCAGAGCTAGCACTGGGCTTGGTGTGCACGGAAGGAAGTTGGGCCGGCTAGGAATTGGGCCCAAAGTGAGGTCTGCCTTCATTTTTTCTTTTCTTTTCTTTTTATTTCCCTTTCTCTTTTCCTTTTAGATTTTCAAATTCAAATTTTTGAATTCAATCGTAACTACGAACTTATACTCAGTTTAAATGTACAATCTGAATATACTAATATAGAATGACCTAACTATTTTTATATACATATTTCTTTATTTTTACATAGCATTTTCTTTCTCTTCTCTAAACTCCAACTTGCAAATTAGGGTTGAATCTCCAAATTTGGATTTTAATATATTTTTGTTTACTTTAGTTTTATATTGTCACAAAATTCACACAAAATAAAAGTCTCACCATGATGCAATGATTTAGTGGCATATATTTTATAATTATCTATTTTAAAATATGGTGTTCACAGGTGATGGCACAAAAAAGTTCAAACTCCCACATAGATAAAAGTGAACTTGTTTCTCCCTTTGATATTAGCTCTTGTAAATTACAAATTGGGTATTACAAATCCTACCCCCCTTAAAAATAATCTCGTCCTCGAGATTTGTAAGAAAAGGGATGCAATAAGTTTGGTTTTAGTTTCCCTTATGGTTTATGTTTAGGAACCAAAAGTTTTGTTCCAAGCTCTTAAATACTAGTTAAAAGATGATTAGGATAATATAGTAAGTCTAGCCATCTATTATGTTAGATGAGGCACGGTTATGGCAAGTATAGTTGGTGGCAAGGTAGAGTATAATAAGGAAAGATTTCATCTTGAACTGTGGATCTTGATTCCTCTTGGAGTTGGATTTGACTTTATCTCCTTCCTTGTCGAGGTTGAGCTGTTCTTTTCAGACCTTGGTGTCTTCATTCTTGGGGTTGCCACCAGAGTTAGGGACTTAGATTTTGTGGGTGACAAGTAGGTAGAGCAGCTAGTTTAGTGGGTGGCTTAGGAGTTAAATGAGATTGGTCAAAATTTGGTTTGGTTGTTTGCCTCTAGATTGGTTGGATAGGTCATGTAACCTATTATGTGGGTCAAAATCTGGTTTGATGTCAAGTGGTGGTTGATAGATTTTGCAATCCATTAAGACTCTATTGATTGGGTAAGTTATGTAACTTGTTATATAGGTCGAGTTGTTGTGTATGGCCAAGTTGTTATAAGTCTCCAAATTAGGCTTAAGTGATTTAGGAGTATGGCCTTATCCTTTGTATCAGCATTAAGTAACTCAATCTAGCTTAGATCATATTGGATTAGATAGAATCCAGATTAGGTTGGTATGACTAGATTAAACTAGTTAAGATTAGCTAGATCTACCAGGGTAGGATAAATATTATTAGGATATGTTAGAATCTTTTAAGATAGGATGGATTATATGATATAGGTAGGTCATTGTTCAAGGATGAGTTGGTATAAGACATTAATTTAGGTTAAGATATATTTGTAGAGACAATGTCTAACCTATATCACCAACTTAACTATCTTGTTAATAACTCACTTTAGATTGGGTCATATTTAGATTAAATAGAATCTGGATTAGGTTGGATATAACTAGATTAGACTAGATAATATCTAACTAATTTGCATTAGATCCTGGTTGTTTAAACTAGGGTGGATAAGTATGCTTATTAGGATAAGATGGATCCATATAGATAAGATAGAATCTTTTGAGATCAGTTAGATCTATTAGGATGAGATAAAATCTTTTCAAGATAAGATGAGTATCTTTTAAGATGAGATGGATCTATTAAGATAAGGGAGAATCCTTTTAAGATAAGATGAATTGGTTAGAATGAGATCTTTTAGGATAAGATAAATTTCTTAAGCTAGATAGGTTCCAATGGGGATAATCTAGGCTGTCTAGTTATTTTATAAATATATTTTTATACCTATGTGTATATGCAGATGTAATTGTGGACATTACTCCACAACCCATCACACTCAATCAAAGATCCAAATCAGACAAGTATCATAAGAACAAACACTCAAGCATACCAATGTCTACAAAAATAGTTTTGCTTTTGTCCCTAAGATTAGGTCTCCTATTCCTAAAAGTCACTTTAAGCACAGGATTTCAAAGTGTGAAATCCAAGTTTGTCTTTAGAATGAAAGAGGTAAGAATAATCAGAGTAAAGCGGAAATAGATGAGAAAAGATTAAAAAAAAAAGTTTAGAAAAGGATCAGAGTAGCAAAGGTAAGTAGATAAGGGTTATCCAGTTCTATCTAGGTTTCGTCCTACAGTCAACATTCCTCTGATACCACTTCTGTAACACCCGGATTTTAGGGATCCAAAACCCGGGGTTAACATAAACACCAGGTATGCTGGGACCAAGTCTCATACATATGATGTAAAGTGGCACAGGATCGAATGTCACATCTTTATATATAACAGGAGTTCTATACAAAATAAATAATTACATTATAAGGAGACAACGGTCCAGCAACCCAAAGTTGACTAGGAGACGACGGCCTAGACCACTCACGAACTCATCACAGCATCCTCCATGAGCATCATCCTGCAGTACCTGGTCTTGACCTGTGGTGTATGTGAGACAGCAAGAGTGAGCTCACATACGTTCATCGCTCAACAAGTTGTGGGGAATAATGTGCATGAACTCGCCAAAGGTGGGAGCTCACGTGAAGTGTAAGGCTTACCAAAGAAGATGGTTAGAGCTGAGCATTGCTTTTAAAGTTGGTCAAAATTTTATTAGCAGTTACTAAGTATAAGTAAATACCAAACCCAATTAAATAGTAGAACAAAAGTAACAACAACATCACCTGCAATGCAATGCATATGACAAATTGAGTTTAAGTTTCATAATTTAATCATGTGAGTGTCCGAGCTGCTCATGACCGTGAGCACGGCTAGTATACCAGTTTTACACTCTGCAGAGGTTGCGCATCTTTACCCACAAGTCGTGTATCCCATGTCGCCAGGGTTTGCAAGGCCCTTAGACACTTCCGAGGTGAATGGCTAGGGATCCACTACGAGGCCTTTACAAAGTTCCACTAGCTTCCGAAAACCCGCTACAGTTTATAGGAAGATCCAGTGCAGGAATCCCTTGCAGGACCGCCATCGCAGCAAAATCCTCCCGAGGGCCTCCCTACACTGACCTCTCCCCTACTGCCCTTGCCCCTTTCGGGTAAGGTAGTCTTCCACTAGCTTTCCTAATTAATCAGCCAAGGGCGTCCCATTCCACCCTTGTGGTAGCACTGTTTTCCCGGGTGGTTCTCCATGTTCCAATTAACATAATGATCTTAACATGAACCATAAATAACAACTGATAACAAAAGTGTAATCATGAATAGTGTATCTCCATACCCAAAACCACATATAGCACTAGCAAGTACTACCCAGAAAGATCAGTGGTAAACAAGGTATAAAGATAATCAAACTAGGTAACCTATTGGGTCCCATCAAATTAACCTATGCAGATCATTATGATTAATCAGAACATGGCTGGGTAAAAAGAAGTGATCAAGGGCACAACTTGCCTGGGCCTTGAGAATCCAGGTACCAGGATGATTCTTCAGGTTCTCGTGACCTCACTGCTAGTCGTAGCAATACAAACATACATGGTATAGGCAAAATTAACATTACACCAAACATAAGGACAAAATGCACATTAATAATATACATATTAAAATAAGATCATAGGAACAGGAATCATTAATTTTGGAGTTATAGATTTTAAGTTATGAATTTCTGAAGTTATCAAGTACTTGGAATAGCATAACTCATGTGAATAATTTTAGTTCAAGTTTTATGACTAGACAAATCTACTAAGTGATAAACAATATTAAAACAAAATTAATGCCACTGGAATTAATTAATTTGGAGTTAAAATGAATTTAATATCAATTATACAAGTTTCTAGTATTTATTTTCATATTAAAAATCATTTTCCAATCACTTTTACTGAGTTTTATAAATCTCTGGACTGGGCACATTATTATAGAGAAGTGCAGGGGGTCTGGTGTAAAACTTCCCAAGACTCAGTCGCGCTCGGGGTGGATAGCGGGTTAATTCCTGTTTCCCCCAGGGTTCCTTTAGCAAATATCGCAGGTCGAAAGGGTATCGCTTGAGTATGACCGCACAGATTACAATCAACGGTCCAGATTAAAAGACAGAACGGTACGCACAGCCAACCCTCCGATCACGATCTAACGGTCGCGGGATCAATACTACTCGATCCCATCTCCAACGCTCATCCAAAATCGGACGGTACAGTTTTATAATGCAACAGAAATGATTCCTACTCCATCTTAGCCGTACACCCCGAATCCTACAGTCCCCAGGCATCTTCTTCACCCCGCGCATGAAAACACCTTGACCCAATCCCAGCCGTTGGTGGCAGGATCGATGGACAAGGGACGCCTCCTACCTAACGACGCCCAGACACGGACGAGCGCCCCAACGAATACGGCGGCGACTCGCCGGAGCCATCCCCCGAGGGCGCACCAGAGCACCGGTTTTTCTATCCAAGAGGCGCAATACGACGAGAGGAGACTGGTAAACCGCATGGAGGTTGTCTTACCTCAGATCGGGCGTCGGGAGGGGCTATCCACGTGATGAGGCGGTCACGCGGCGGATACTGCATTCCGGCAAGGAATTGAAGACCTTCCGGTGATATTCACAGCGTACTGGGGCCACGGCCACCACCAGAGCCATCCGCCGAAGCTTGCTAGCCACAAATCGAGGCCGTGACGACGGTGAGGCTGTGGATCTACGTCGGCGGCCCGCTTTCTAGCTTTTTTTTCCCACGGCGGCCATGGCGGCAGGAATCTCCTCATCTCAGCACACGGCAACGAGCTAGATTATGGTGCACCGATTAGAGCAGGCGAGAAGGGGGGGAAAAGCATGGTTCGATTTATACACCGGCGGCGAAGTCCGAGCGGAGAAAAAAAAAGGCACAGGACTGTTGAAGGCCGATCTTCCGCGCTTCTGTTGCGGCTAGACGCGGAACGACCGCATCGCGAGGGGAAGGGAGCGCAATCCACGGAATCCCAGGGTTCCGAGTCCGTCACTGCACAGGGAGGGGGAAGCTCTAGCAGAGCTACGACGCGGATTTGGGGAAGAAGAAAAACAGGGCGCGTAGAGGCTGACACATGGGACCCGCAGGCAGAAGCAGCGGCACACTCGAGCGCGAGAGCACGCAAGCTCCGATTGACGCGCGGGCCCCCCTTGTCGGAGAACGCAGGCGCGCGACATCGACTGAAGAGTGGGGTCGGCCTGGCAGTCATTACGCGCGCAGGTAAGGGAGCTGACAACCATACCCCATCTGTCAGTGCAGAGCTAGCACTGGGCTTGGTGTGCACGGAAGGAAGTTGGGCCGGCTAGGAATTGGGCCCAAAGTGAGGTCTGCCTTCATTTTTTCTTTTCTTTTCTTTTTATTTCCCTTTCTCTTTTCCTTTTAGATTTTCAAATTCAAATTTTTGAATTCAATCGTAACTACGAACTTATACTCAGTTTAAATGTACAATCTGAATATACTAATATAGAAGGACCTAACTATTTTTATATACATATTTCTTTATTTTTACATAGCATTTTCTTTCTCTTCTCTAAACTCCAACTTGCAAATTAGGGTTGAATCTCCAAATTTGGATTTTAATATATTTTTGTTTACTTTAGTTTTATATTGTCACAAAATTCACACAAAATAAAAGTCTCACCATGATGCAATGATTTAGTGGCATATATTTTATAATTATCTATTTTAAAATATGGTGTTCACAGGTGATGGCACAAAAAAGTTCAAACTCCCACATAGATAAAAGTGAACTTGTTTCTCCCTTTGATATTAGCTCTTGTAAATTACAAATTGGGTATTACAGCTACACCACCTACACTCAGCTATAAATACACCCAGCTACCCTCTCCCTCTTCACACACACTCAACACCCTCAGCCAAGGCAAACACCCCACCCACTCAGTTACTCCGCTCTGCCGGCTACACGCATAGTGTCGCTTTGCCTCCAGTCCACCCTCCTGGTAAGCACCTCCGCTCCACCACCAGTAATATCACAACACCACATGACATAGATTCTACTCAAGACTCTACCCATCCATATATCGCTTTTCTGACCACTATACTAAATATTTGTTGGTATACTTGCTGGTTTGTATGTTTGCTTGTTCATGTTGCATAGTTATCGGAGCGTTCGTGCCATCTCGTGGAGGCCAGATCTGCAAGTCTACGCCAGGCGGTGGAGCCAGAAGCCAGTTCCGCGAGCTCTCCTTCCCCCTTCGCCGAATAAGCACGGCAAGCTCACTGGATCCATTTGATGCATAAATTACCTATGTTTTACAACCACAACCCTCAGCCTGTTACTTTATGCATAATATGATTTTGAGACAAGTTATTATGGCCACCCAGCCGCTTGCCGCAATCAATCCCTGATATAATTGTTACAAATAATTTGAGGAAAGGTGTGAGTTTTCAAAAGAAAATGCTTTTCAAAAATGTGTTTGATGAAGGGTTTTCACCCTTATCACCTTTGAGTAGGGATGATCAAGGACTCCCTGGTTTAGGGGAGGGCCTAAGGTGATGGCTCAGCTGGTTTAGGCGTGAGCAGAAGGATTGTCCCCTCATATAAGGACCGGTTTGTCATCTTCACTACCTGTACTCTTTAATAGTACAACCACTCGAGACTGTGTGGGCAGTCACTCAATCTGAACTCGTACGGTCCAACCCCAGGGTTATGAAGGCTAGGGAGCACCGGGAGGATAAGGAGGGGGAAAGTTTTGTCCGGTTTGGACATGGTGGTGGTCTGACTCCTTCCGGATAACCGTTAAGGTTAGGACGTGCGGGGAAAGAAAGAGATTCGGATTCGGATCTCATTGATCATGAGATCGCAGAGCCGGACTAGTGGGTAAAGTGTACACCTCTGCGCAGAGTTTGAAAACCTATTCGAATAGTCTGTGTCCACAGGAATGGACGAGTCTGGTATGGTATGGCAATTAATGTTTTGTTTTCCAAAAAAAGAGATGGTTTTGAGAAAAGTGGTTTTTAAAAAAGGTTCGGCGGTTGAGCCGTGAGCTATGGTGGACGGGAAGTCCAGTAGCGGTTTTTGAAAAGGAAAACCAGTGGGAAACTGCTGAGATGCCTGAATGGTTTAGTCCAGGGGATTTTGTTATAATACTGAAAAACTTCCTGCTCCTTTTGGAGAGGATGCGCTTTGCAAAAATACAAAATGTTTTTCAAAACAACTCTGCATTAAATATTGCTGTTTCTGCAAAATATCCCGAGCTCCACATATTCCATGCATTATATCTGATTTCCCCATTCCGCGGGTGAAGGTGGGCTGCTGAGTACGTTTGTACTAACCCTTGCTTATTTGTTGTTTTTCAGAAAAAGGAGATCGGGTAAGAGTTACGACTGTTCCCAACCTTGCCTGTGGCTGTTGGACCACTGACTTGCTTTGCTGCGTATATCGGGCTGCTTCAGCCCCACTCTGATGATATGTCTCGAGTTGTGGACCAACTCTTAAAGTTGACCACCACCTTTATAGGTTTGTCTCGTTTAAGCAGATTTGGTATCATCTGATGTATAAATGTGTTTGCTAGCCTCCTGGGACTAGTAATTGTATCACATTTGAGTCCCAGAGGATTGGGGACGCTTCAGGTGGTATCAGAGCTGTTAGGTTGGCCGCAGGACGTAACCCTTAGCCTGATCAAAAGTTTTTGAGTCAAAACTATTTTCTTAAAAAAATTCTTGCTCTCATCCCTTCATTTCAAAAATGTTTTCCCCCTTTCCTTCTTTCAGAAGTCAGATGGAGGTTCAGTGCCAAACCAGCTTCTGCCAGAATGAAGATGGTTTCCCCAAGTTGCTGAGAGCATGCACAGTCCGCCTCGGAATCAGGAGCCAGCCAGAGTATGATGGTCGTGAGTTCATCGAGCATGGCACAGAGAAGTGTGTCGTGACTGTATACATTGGATCCAGTCCGCACCATGTGGAATGGAGTGTCACTACTGCTGGGCACAGATTCAAGGACACCTGCCAAGTCGTCGCTCGCAAGGCATTGAGGACTCTGTGTCAGATCTATGAAGAAGAAGTGGCCGACACCCCGCTCAGATTCTTTCCGCCCTTTCAGAGAGACCGTCCAGTTTGGATGGCCAGTATGCGTGCATTGGAAGAGCAGCAGCTGCTTGAGGACGACCCCACAGTCGTGTACCTCACTGCATACCTGCTCACCCTGGATGCCCAGTATGATTTCTTGGCCCGGCACCACCGTCAGATGATTGCCCGAGCAGAAGATGCATAGAAGCTCAACCGTAAGCTCCATGTGGATCTCACCACAGCTCAAGCCCGTGTAGCTGCCTTAGAAGGTCGTGAAGTCATTGCTGTTGAAGCCCTGAAGCAAGCCAAGGATGAGCATGTCCAGAAGCTGATGGAGGCCTACTTGGTAACCCATAACCAACGTAGAGCCCTGCGGATCCAAGAGCCCGCTCCATCCAACCCAGTTCAACCCAGGAGAGCTGAAGATCCCCAGATTCTTCAAGGTCACCTGGTCTCTATCAGAGGAGAGAAGAAGGCTTGGGAACTCCCGGAAGGAACCATAGTCTTGGAAGGAATTCCAGTCTCCCCTAAGGCTATGGATAAACAAGAGCACCCTGAATCCTCCCAAGATCCCCCGCCAGAGTTGTTTGAGCCCCTCACCATGAAGAAGATTCCAGCACCGTCCCTTGAGGTCAAGGAAGAAGCTGCAAGCACCCCGCCAGCACCACCGCCCTCAGAGGAGCTACAAGAGCCAGTCCAGCTTGAAGAAGAGTTCGACCACGTCTTGCCATCTCAGTCGCCGCCAGAAGAAGTTATCAACATCAGCTCCCTGTTGACCCATCCAGGAGATATCTTAGATTGAAGTTGTGCGTCAGCCTTGCCAGAAGAGAAGCTGCCAGATCTGAGTTAGTTATACCCAGTCCTCTGCGTGCATTAGGTAGTGAAGTTTTTCTTCACTTTGGCTAGAGCCCTGCATGTATGAGAGGTAATCGTGTAGGCTCGTGTTTTTCAAAACTCTAATTGTGTGGCCCCCTAGGGCATTTCAAAATGAATTTCGCTTGGTGTTTTCTCCCCTTTTGAGTGCATATGTGATGCTTTAACGTTAGTGCTCATAAGTTGCATTTAGCATAGTTCTCAATTCAGGAGCCAAGCAATAGTAGTTATGCTTAACCCCCGAATCTGAGTAGCCCGTGCTTTGGAAAAACTCTATTCTTCCCTTATTCAAAACATTTGATTTGTTTGTGCTTATCATTGCTGAGCTAGTGTGTTTTCTTTTCGTTTTTCTTAAAAAGGTTTTCTCTAAAAACATAGATCACAAATTAGAGCTAATCCTTACCTTATGCTTCCATTCTCATCTTAACCCATCTGAAGAAAAAAGTGCCTTACCCAAGAAGACACCGGGAAGCTCACCCTTGAAGCCTGTAACAAGCTACAGAAGAAACTAGTCCAGCCGCTCAGTCAAAAGGACCGACCGTGAGAATCAAAGCACTGCCCCTGAGTCAAAGTAAACAGGAAAAGAGGACAGAAGGAGTTATTACCATACAGAGAGGCAAAGATTCTTGGAACCAGAGACCACAAACATCAGGGTCATTGACCCCACCACTCACCCGTGCCCCTCGCACGCGTGCCCGCCTCCATGCGCACTACCACCGCCCCACGCCCCCCCTTTTGCAGCACACTACCGCCGCCCACGCCACCTTTTCAGCGCACCCACCGCCACCATCATCGCCGGCAACACCAGACCCCCTCCCCTTGTCGCACCCGCTGCCGCGTAGCACCTACTCCATCACCACTACTCCGCAACTGGACACCCCCGCTCGCTTGTAAATCCCCCCTAGCTCCCTCAACTCCCATCCCAAGCAAAGCACACACACCAGATAAAATACCCTCTGCCAAATCGCAAGCAACTCCATTTTCCACTCCCTTGCCCCTAAGATCACAATGCTTGGTAATTCTTGGGTTGAAGACTGTTGTATATGGTTCAACATCTTTGGTTTCCTCCTCTGTATGATGGTAATACTCTTTGATAGAATCCTCCAGTGGGAAGAGCAAAGAGAAAAAAAGGAGGCAGTGAAAAGTGAGAAGTGAGAAGAGAAAAGAAAATAGTGAAGAGAAGATGTGAAGAAGGTTCTCCCAAAATCAACCCTGTGTCAGTTATCTCTCTGTAGTCTGCTCAAGCAGAGACAGCAGAAGAAGGCCCCGTAACACCCTTGTTATGAGGTACTTCAAGGAGATCAAATCCCCAAGATTCAAGAGATCTACCCTCATTCCTTTTAAGTGGGGTAGTATTCCAGTAAGGTTGCTGCTATGGAGAAAAAGAAGAAGGCCTGTAGTAAGCTTGTGGAGGACCAGATCATCGAAGCTTATAAGTTTCTGGATGAGAAGTGGTTACCCAAGTTTTGTTGATGAAGCACCAGAAGACCAATCAAGGAAGGAATCCATGTGGGAGTTCGCAAGAGAAAGGTTTGCGTGTTGGCATCGATGCTTCCTCAATAAGCTAGCTGCCAAGCGAAAGCTGAAGCCTGAAGATGATCTTTGAGTAGCCAGAATCAGCATTTGCAATCAGCAACCGGATGCTCCTCAAAGGCCGGATTTTGTTGAAGTTCCATCTCCTCGAAGAGTTGCAAAGTGAAGATATGTAGCTGAAGTAAAGCTATACCCATAACCCTTCTAAGCCGAATCTCGAGGACGAGATTCCTTTTAAGTGGGGTAGATTTGTAGCATCCCAAAAATTCAAATCCTGAAATTTTCTCAAACTCCCTCTAAATTCAAAATGAATTTCAAATTTCATTTCAAAATGTTTGTTTGCGAGTTGATATCAGCAAATAAAATATAGTGGTCTATATTCTCTCCAAAATCCTCCTCAAATATCCTACAAATATTTCCCAGTGATCACCCTCAATTTGTTTCCAGAAATACCGCCCAGATATTTCCCGAGTAATCCCCTTCAAGTTCTTTCCAGAAATACTGCCCAAATATTCCACTGATATATCTCCAGGTATTTTCCTCTTGAGAAATACCTTCAGAATCATTTTTCAAGTCCCTACAAATATTTTCTTCATAACTTTCCTCATGCTCATACGTATATGTATGCCTCCAGTGTCATACGGTGAGCTCTACAAGCAAATCTCACTTATACAAGACAAATACATGCTAACCTCCCACTAATCATCTCATCCTCCCACTAATCCTCTCATCCCTCCCACTAATCCTCTCATCCCTCCCCCTAATCCCCCCCACCATGGCTATAAATAGAGGGGCAAGGGCCTCCTCTCATCCCACCCCAAGCCATTTCATGGCAACTCTCTCCCCCCCCACACACACCCACTCCATGTTCCACACAAGCACACACTAGCACAAGGATCGTTCGATCGTTCTTCGATCGTTCGTCCCCTGTTCTTAGTTTGTTCGTTCGTTCGTCCGATCGTTCGATCGTTCGTCCGATCGTTCATGGTTCATTCGTCCGTTCGTCCGATCGTTCGATCGTTCGTCCGTTCGTTCGTCCAAATAATCTTTTTCCTACCGTTATGCTGCCGAAATTCCGATCGTTCGTTCGTTCGATCATTCGATCGTTCATCGTTCGTTCATAGTTCCTATTCATCGTTCATCGTTCATTCATAGTCCCTATTCATCGTTCTTCCAGATAATCTTTGTCCTGCCGTTATGCTGCCAAAATTCTGATCGTTCGTTCGTTCGATCATTCGATCGTTCATCGTTCGTTCATAGTCCCTATTCATCGTTCATCGTTCGTTCATAGTCCCTATTCATCGTTCTTCCAGATAATCTTTGTCCTGCCGTTATGCTGCCGAAATTCCGATCGTTCGTTCGTCTGATCATTCGATCGTTCGTCCGTCCAAATAATCTTTTTCCTGCCGTTATGCTGCCGAAATTTCTATCGTTCGTTCGTCCGATCATTCGATCGTTCGTCCGTTCGTTCATAGTTCCTATTCATCGTTCATCGTTCGTTCATACGAACTATTCACTGTCACTATTCACCATTACTAGTCACCATTACTATTCATCGTTACTATTCACATACACTATTCATCATCGTTACTATTTATCATTACTATTCATCATCGTTACTATTCATAGATGATATCTATAATTACTTTTCCATCGCCACTATTCATCGTTACTATTCATCGATTAGCCGATCACCCCAAATTTCAACTACTCATACATCATGCTGTCCAGTCTACCTAAGACCAGCCAGACCCATATTCCAGTCATACGAACTCCGGTGACTGTGATTTTCCTTCCAGTAGGGAACTTCCCATCTGGTCACCCATCCCAGGTTTCTCCGAGTTGAGCACGCTTAACTTTGAGATTCCTTCGAACCAGGCTCCCAAACTCAGATTCCAATAATTCTCGTTTCTAAATTTTTATCAAACTATTCCCTATCCAGCCATGTCACCCCTTAAGCATGGTTCATGTTCCAGAAAACTCCCAAAATACTCTTGTCCCATATTCTGCCTATAACTCTCATGTTCATACCAAGTCAGACGATTCATTCGTCACTATTCTCACCAACAGTGAACTTCACTGTGCTACACCACCTACACTCAGCTATAAATACACCCAGCTACCCTCTCCCTCTTCACACACACTCAACACCCTCAGCCAAGGCAAACACCCCACCCACTCAGTTACTCCGCTCTGCCGGCTACACGCATAGTGTCGCTTTGCCTCTAGTCCACCCTCCTGGTAAGCACCTCCGCTCCACCACCAGTAATATCACAACACCACATGACATAGATTCTACTCAAGACTCTACCCATCCATATATCGCTTTTCTGACCACTATACTAAATATTTGTTGGTATACTTGCTGGTTTGTATGTTTGCTTGTTCATGTTACATAGTTATCGGAGCGTTCGTGCCATCTCGTGGAGGCCAGATCTGCAAGTCTACGCCAGGCGGTGGAGCCAGAAGCCAGTTCCGCGAGCTCTCCTTCCCCCTTCGCCGAATAAGCACGGCAAGCTCACTGGATCCCTTTGATGCATAAATTACCTATGTTTTACAACCACAACCCTCAGCCTGTTACTTTATGCATAATATGATTTTGAGACAAGTTATTATGGCCACCCAGCCGCTTGCCGCAATCAATCCCTGATATAATTGTTACAAATAATTTGAGGAAAGGTGTGAGTTTTCAAAAGAAAATGCTTTTCAAAAATGTGTTTGATGAAGGGTTTTCACCCTTATCACCTTTGAGTAGGGATGATCAAGGACTCCCTGGTTTAGGGGAGGGCCTAAGGTGATGGCTCAGCTGGTTTAGGCGTGAGCAGAAGGATTGTCCCCTCATATAAGGACCGGTTTGTCATCTTCACTACTTGTACTCTTTAATAGTACAACCACTCGAGACTGTGTGGGCAGTCACTCAATCTGAACTCGTACGGTCCAACCCCAGGGTTATGAAGGCTGGGGAGCACCGGGAGGATAAGGAGGGGGAAAGTTTTGTCCGGTTTGGACATGGTGGTGGTCTGACTCCTTCCGGATAACCGTTAAGGTTAGGACGTGCGGGGAAAGAAAGAGATTCGGATTCAGATCTCATTGATCATGAGATCGCAGAGCCGGACTAGTGGGTAAAGTGTACACCTCTGCGCAGAGTTTGAAAACCTATTCGAATAGTCTGTGTCCACAGGAATGGACGAGTCTGGTATGGTATGGCAATTAATGTTTTGTTTTCCAAAAAAAAAGAGATGGTTTTGAGAAAAGTGGTTTTTAAAAAAGGTTCGGCGGTTGAGCCGTGAGCTATGGTGGACGGGAAGTCCAGTAGCGGTTTTTGAAAAGGAAAACCAGTGGGAAACTGCTGAGATGCCTGAATGGTTTAGTCCAGGGGATTTTGTTATAATACTGAAAAACTTCTTGCTCCTTTTGGAGAGGATGCGCTTTGCAAAAATACAAAATGTTTTTCAAAACAACTCTGCATTAAATATTGCTGTTTCTGCAAAATATCCCGAGCTCCACATATTCCATGCATTATATCTGATTTCCCCATTCCGCGGGTGAAGGTGGGCTGCTGAGTACGGTTGTACTCACCCTTGCTTATTTGTTGTTTTTCAGAAAAAGGAGATCGGGTAAGAGTTACGACTGTTCCCAACCTTGCCTGTGGCTGTTGGACCACTGACTTGCTTCGCTGCATATATCGGGCTGCTTCAGCCCCACTCTGATGATATGTCTCGAGTTGTGGACCAACTCTTAAAGTTGACCGCCACCTTTATAGGTTTGTCTCGTTTAAGCAGATTTGGTATCATCTGATGTATAAATGTGTTTGCTAGCCTCCTGGGACTAGTAATTGTATCACATTTGAGTCCCAGAGGATTGGGGACGCTTCAGGTCGCGGCGGCGTGTCTACGGCGGCGGCGGCGTGGAGTGTGAGAGTGAGAGAGTGAGAGAGAAAGAAGAATTACCAGCGCTATGTACACGCGCTTTGCCGAGTGCCCGTGATCTAGCACTCGGCAAAGATTTTTTTTTTATTTTTAAAATAAGCTTTGCTGAGTGCCAGATCGGGGACACTCGGCAAAGCCTTCTTTGCCGAGTGTCAACCAGCTGACACTCGGCAAAGACTCTTTCACTATTCTTTGCCGAGTGTTACCCAGCTGACACTCGGCAAAGGCTACTTTGCCGAGTGTCAACCAGCTGACACTGACACTCAGCAAAGTACATTTGTATTTTTTTATTTTTCCAACCAAATTTTTTGTGGTGTGTTCCTACACTATGTAGACCTACATGTACCATTTTGGGACAATTATAGTTGTGTTTTCAATAGCTAGTAGATTTAGTTCATTTATTTGGATTTCTTCGGAAAATTTAGATTTGAACTGCAGGTCACTCGAAACTTAGAAAACTGTGCATGCAAAAATGATATCCATGCTACTTAGCACAAATTACGACCGATTTCAGGAGGGGACCGGAAACTTCGAGCACCATGCTCACTCAACATGGTTGTGAACTTACCATCCAGGTGTTTAAAAATTGTATAAGACACAAACAAAGTCAGAAAATCATAAAACCTGTCCACGTGTCATGATATCATATGTAGAGGTTGTGATAAAAATTTGAAAAAGTTTTGAGAAAGTTGTGAGACATTATGTGTAGAAACCTAAGAGAACTACACATGAAATCGTAGAGTTTCAATGTGGATCTCTTAGGTTTGTACACATAGTGCGTCACAGTTTTCTCGAAACTTTTTCAAATTTTTATCACAGCCTCTACATATGATATCATGACATGTGGACAGGTTTCATGATTTTCTGACTTTGTTTGTGTTTTATACAATTTTTAAACACCTGGATGGCAAGTTCACGACCATGTTGAGTGAGCATGGTGCTCGAAGTTTCGGGTCCGCTCCTGAAATCGGTCGTAACTTGTGCTAAGTAGCATGGATATCATTTTTGCATGCACGGTTTTCCAATTTTCAGTGACCTACAGTTCAAATCTGAATTTTCCGAACAAATTCAAATAAACGAACTAAATCTACTAGCTATTGCAAACACTAGTATAATTGTTCCAAAATGGTACATATAGGTCTACATAGTGTAGGAACATACCACAAAAAGTTTGGTGGCCAAAATATAAAAAACAAAAATATGCTTTGCCGAGTGTCTATAGAAGGCATTCGGTAAAGAGTTCTTTGCCGAGTGCCTAGTATTTGGCACTCGGCAAAGAAGCCCCTTTGCCGAGTGCCAGTCCTTGGCTCTCGGCAAAAGCTGACGGCCGTCAGCTTTAGGACGGCCGCTGACGACCGTTTGCCGAGTGCCTTCTTTGCCGAGTGTCAAACACTCGGCAAACATGTCTTTGCCGAGTGTGGTCCTTTGCCGAGTGTCCTGCGCTCGGTAAATCAGCTCGTTACCGAGAGCCAGACTTTGCCGAGTGCGGCTCTCGGCAAAGCCTTCTTTGCCGAGTGCCCGACAAAAGGCACTCGGCAAAGAGTCCGACACTCGGCAAAGCCTCGGATTCCGGTAGTGTGGCACTCGGCAAAGATGTCTTTGCCGAGTGTTACACTCGGCAAAGAGGGGCTTTGCCAAGTGTCAGGGTCATAGCACTCGGCAAAGTACCAATACCAGGGCACCGGTATAGTTTCTTTGCCGAGTGTGGTGGCTCTGGCACTCAGCAAAGAAACATGCTTTGCCGAGTGCCTACCGGACAGCACTAGGCAAAGAAGCTGACAAAGGGACCCGCTGACAGATCCTTTGCCGAGCGCTGTTGCCGAGTGTATTAGGAGACACTCGGCAAATGTAACTTCTTTGCCGAGTGCCCTAGGTGACACTCGGCAAAGACACCGTCTCCGTCACCCAGCGCCGTGATGGCGGCTTTTATTTGTCGACTGTCTGGCACTTGGCAAAGTCTGTGCCGAGTGCCTGAGAAAAAGTACTCAGCAAAGTAGGCTTTGCCAATGTACTGTTTGTCAAGCCTACTTTGCTGAGTGCGACACTCGGCAATGCCTTTGCGAGTGTTTTTCAGGCTTTACCGAGTGCTTCAGGCACTTGGCAAAGCGGTCGATTCCGGTAGTAAGGTGAACAGAAAGAATTAGAGGAATTAAATTTCTTGTTAGTTAAAATTGAAAAGAAAAGAATTCAATCCACTTTAATCTCGTTCCATCTCGTACAAGTCATACTAGGAATAAATCTTGTAACTTTACAAGCGTTCACCAAGTGTGCTCATCCGACTCGGCACACGTATACCCAACCCACGTTGTTGCTGCCTTTCGTCTATTTGCATGTGTTGCAAAAAACTAAGAGGACTAAAGAAGTGTTCATCAGTTGATTAACTTCATGTTTAAACATGTGGATCAATGTATGCAAAAGCTGGGTGAAAAATCAAAAGTTTATTCATGCTTTTCTGTAGTACTCATAGTAATATACTACGGAGTGCATCCATGTGCCGTGCAAAACGTGTTCCATCTTAATTAGACTAGAACATGGGGGCTTACGGGCGCCCTATCAGGACATGCAGAATCTGTAAAAATAAAGATGGAACATGTTTTGCATGATGGTAAGCACGAAAAAAAATGGACAAAAAACAGGTTAAACGGGTCGATAAGCATGGTTTAGTACAAAAAAGCGAGTTTGATGGGCTTAGAGCAACTCCAAAAGAATGATAAAAATGTTTTCTTAAAAAATAATTATTAGGGGTACTCTAAAAATCTTAAGAATGAATTATAGTGTGTGCTCCAACAGTTTTCTTAAATAAAGTCTAAAAAGCTTTAAAAATAAAAAATCTTCCATCTAGCTCTGCATGGATGCATGCAGCAGAATAAAAACATATGGGAGCCAGCATGCACACGGATTGAGGAGGTATAAATCACGCGAAAATATAAGAGCAACTCCAAGAGAGTGCTAAAACCAACCCGAAAAACATCTTTAGGGAGAAAAACATGTTTTCTCCTCTCCCAACAGGTACCTCTTCTTCCCCCAATCTTTTCGCGGTCTTGCATCTACAGCTTTTCTTCTCGTATATTTGCGTGAGGCCAGAACCTCCCCAATCCACCCGTGCGCGCGGCAAGCTGTGGCGGGAGAGGCATCTGCGATGGAGGTGGCGACAGCATGAAGGATTTGGAGGTGCACCAACCTGGAGAGGGGGTCCCTGGGCTGCGTGTCGACCACCGTCGCGGTGCCTTCATCGGCGAGGCTATTGGAGCTGAAGCCCCACGCGCTACGAAGCACTAGCTTGGCGACCTCTGTGAATTGCCACCATCGCCTTACCTCCTTCTAGCGCTGGCGGCGCCTTCGTCGACCTCCTTGAAGCGTGGGCAGTGAGAACATGGAGCACGAGTAGGAGGAAGAAGAGCTGCTGCTGCACCCCACAACCCTACGGCAGCGGTGGCGCCATCTAGGAGAATGGGCTGCTCTACGGGAAGCTGAGGCTAGATTCGAAGAGGGAGGAGAGGCTAGGCCCATGCTACGCCCATGCTACGGCGGCTCAGAGCGGGCAGGGACTGATAGGGAGATGGGTCGATCTGGTGAAGAGAAGAGCAAGATATTTGGTTGACGCCTCATTCTTCGTCATGCACAAAGCAACGTTTCTGACGAAATCAATCCAAGATAGCATTTATTGGCCCATCATGGCGTGGCCATTTTTTTTAAAAAAAATAGAGGCCCTTTATTAGCAGTCCGCTGTGGGGTTTTACTTTTTTAGCATACTTTTTTTTAGCAGCCACCTATATGAGATTTTGGGAAACAAAATTTTGGGAAACTCTTGGAGTTGCTCTGAGGGATGAGAGCAAGCGGATGAGGGATGCGGATTTTTGAGGAAAGAATGATGGAGCTGTTGGAGCAAAGAAAATCATTTTTCTTCCCTTATATCTGTTTTGGGGTTGGTTTACATCTTCTGTTGGAGTTGCTCTTAGAAGTAAAAGGGCGTGCCGGGCTAGCCCGCCGTGCTTAGTTTCTTGTCCGAGCTCGGCCCACTTATTTGTGTCGGGCCGACCCAGGCCCATATAAAAGCGGGGCGGATTGGGCTCGTACCAGGTCAAAAAACGTGCTCGGATTGGGCTTTCGTGCTTCGTGCTTTCTGTACATCTATAATCCCATGAGACTATCTCCAGCAGCTTACCCATACACATACATATATTCAAACTCTACTCTGCGAACAGTACAGTCTACATACAGTGCAAAACAGTGTTTTGTGTAAACTTTGGGTAGACTGCTGCAAACATCCTGATATTACTTGAATCAAAAGGTCTATGCCCAAAGAACTTCATCCATAATGCTACATGAAGGGAGCAAAATGTAACAAACAGATGCC
This sequence comes from Zea luxurians, assembly GCA_029449295.1. Taxonomy (NCBI): domain Eukaryota; kingdom Viridiplantae; phylum Streptophyta; class Magnoliopsida; order Poales; family Poaceae; genus Zea; species Zea luxurians. The sequence goes on along the minus strand of JAOPSE010000010.1, from coordinate 92,352,311 downwards.
AGCCCATCAAGGTAGTGGATGCAAAAGACAAATAGATACATATTTGACAAACATTAGAAGTCATTTAAATCAGGTTTACATCAGTGCATACATGTTGATAATATAAGATCTAGTACTCTATCCGTCGACAAATGTAAGGACTTTCTCGATTTTTAGGAGAACATGGGCAAAGACGTATAGGGTTTCTACTTTTCAGATTGATGTAAAGTACTTGCAAATGAAACAAGTGTTTCGAAGCGAATATAACTTAAACAGTCTAAAGCCAAAATATGAATAAAATGCCACAAAGTAATGAAACCTATCCCTAGGACCAATAATCCAGAAACAAACTGGCCCACATCTCCATCGCCACACCAAAAATATCATAATAGAATTGTCACTCACCACAAAGGTCACTGATTTTCTTGACCTCCGTTTGTTTTATATTTTCTTTAAATCACTTCAGTTATGTAATCTCTGGTCAGAAGGAAGCAAATATCCATTCCTTATTTTTTATTTCTATTATATAAATACATTTGAAATGCCATTCATGGGGATTAGAATCCTTTTGACTTGATTGGAGTAGGTACATATTTTTGTTTGTAAGAGTCCTTATGGAAGAAGATACTGACACGGAGTTTATGGAAGAGGATAGGTCATGTTTTTTTGGGTTAATAAGGTCAGTTTTCAAGTCTGACTATCCTCATAATCAAAGATACAATGATTGCCATTTCTAATAATCCTGCTATATTTTCAGGCATAGAATGTATAGAAGTCCTGCTTATACATTCTTAAATACATGAAACAACAGCTACCAGTACAAAGGTGTGCAGAAAATGCAACAAAACACATGGAAACACTGAGGGCTTGTTCGGTTCTACCCCAATCCATATGGATTGAGGGGGTTTCAATCCCTAGTAAGTCAAAATATCTTCTAATCCGTATTAATCCCCTCCAATCTATATGGATTAAAAATAACCGAACAAGCCCTGAAGGGGAGCAGACCTGCGAGACATGATCGGCTATTGTGCGCAAGATAGTTTTCCATCCTGATGTATATGTTGAAGTCCAGCCAGTGCTCTTTGACTAACTTGATGCATCTGTCACACACAAGCACTGTATACTATCGCATTCATGAACCAAATAAAACAGTTTTGCCACATAGATATTTTATCAAACTAAAGAAAGGAATTGTGAATTCCTTTAATGCGTACGTAACGTCCTCTACATTGATGAATAAATTCTAACAATATAAAACAGTCAAGCGAAGGACTAAAAAAGCTGCTGGACATACATCAAGTAATAGGCTTGACCGCTTGACTATTTGAATGAGTTGGCTCTTCGCCTCCCTCCTCCTCCGCACCGGCGCCCACCCCCTCCCCTCCCCTCCCACCAGCCCCTCGCCAGCGCCCACTCTGGGTCCGGTGACCACCTCACCCTCCCCAGTGGCACTGGGTTCCCCCTCGTCCTTGTCTCCTCTGTCTCGTCCTTTCGTGCCGGCTGGCCGTTCCAGGACGTGGCGGTGGGCAGAGGTGAGTCTGGCCTCTGTTGGGACGACGCAGGTAGACGTCTCTAGTGAGGTCGCCTGTCTTCCCAGGCGTTGGTCGTTCAAGGAACTGGCCCAGCTCCCGCCTCCTAGTGCTGCTCAGCCGGAGCCACGGCGGGAGCCCCCCCGCCCGGTATTCAAGTTGGTGGCCCGCCCTGCCTCGTCCAGTAGGGCGCCGAGGCCCTCCCTTGACGCTGAAGGCTGGATCGAGGTTCGCTCTCGGTGTCGTCCGCGCGGGCCTCCGCCTCCCTGTCGACCGATCCCCCAGGATCTCCGGGGAAGGTGTTTCAATTGCATGGCGCCCTCTCACAAGGCAATTGAGTGTAGGCGCCTGGTGCGCTGCTTCACCTGCAGGTCTTTAGGGCATCGTGCTGCTTGGTGCCCGACCCGTCTTGACCGATCGCCCCTCCGCAAGGCTTCTGTGTCGGTATGGGATCGTCTCAGTCCGCTGCCGGTTGTGGCCAAGCCACGGTCTGTCAAGGGTGCCGGTGCGATAGCTCAGGTGCATGTGGGTGCTAAGAGGCGGCGCCACTGCACGAGGGGCAGAAGATCTAACCCTCCCTTGGTGCTGGAGTTGTCTGCTCCTCACGCTCCGATGCCCACTGAGGAGGGGACATCCCTTTAGTCCCTGGTTGCAGACAATACGTCCGCCCTTCGTGGTTGCGTGCTGGAGCGATCGGACGCAATCATCAGGGAGGAGTTCAGGTTGCAATGCTGTGCCTTGTTTGTGGTGATCACCGGATCACGGCCTCGGGTGGCTACGGAGGTTTTCGCAGTGGAGGTGGCAGCTGGGTTTGGATTGCTAGAAGACTCCTTCTCAGTGCACCGTTCTTCCCCTGAAGATTTTGTTTTGATCCTCAACTCCGAACAAGCAGCGAATGAGGTGTACAATAATGGTTCGGTGTTCAATTCTCCCTCTGGTTCATTCAAGTTCATCCGATGGTCTTGGCTAGCTCACGCGGAGGTGGTTTCGTTCCCATCTTTGGTCATGGTTGAGTTCGAAGGAATTCCCGTGCATGCTTGGGAGCTAGCTACGGCGCAAAATCTGTTACGTGATCTCTATTCTGATGTGGAGCTTCATCCCGACACAGTCAATCGTTTCGATTTTTCTTTGTTCAAGGTCTTCGGATGGTGCTGCCGGCCGTAGCTCATTCCGGCCTCGTTCGAGATCCTCATCCTAGAGCGGGTGTTAGGTTCGGGAGGACCTCCCGCAATGAGGCGCTTGTTGTCCTACTCGGTGACGGCCTTGGTTTCTCGCGTTCCCCTAGCAAAGGCTGCTGTTCCGCCTTCTTTCCCTTCGTCGCCGACGTCTGATGGAGGTTACAGGGAGACGCGTTCTCGCCGGCCCAGGCTGGGGCGAGGTGCACCGGTGAGGCTTGATGGTTCTTCTTCGGTGGTTTCTTTGGCGGCATCTCAGTCCGGGCGGAGGCACGTGCATGAGCGGCTAGGCCTCGCTCCTATGCATGGGCGACACGTGGCCTCTGGCTAGTGGCCGTTGCATGGTGGTGTGCAGGGCGGTGACGGCTCGTTTCCAGTGATCGCACATGCTGGCTTTGAGGAGCGTGGGCGGGACCCCATTGATGGTGGTGTTCTTTTTCGTGGAGTCATTCTGGCTCCCGAGGTGGATGCTGTGGTTGAGCATGCTGAGGGACCTAGCTCCAACGGTGGATCGAGCTAGGGTCCTTCGGTCGGTCTTGCGTCCCTGTTGGGTGGGCCGGACCGATCCTTGGAGTCTGTCGGGTCAGTTCGGCCTTTGGAGATTGATGGGCCGGAGATTGAGTTACCTTTGGGTGGGTCCGGTGTGGTCTCTGGCGATCTGTGCAGCACATTTGTTGGTGGTGGAGTCGCTCCATCGCCGACTGCCGGCGCTCCTCCTGTGATGGCGAAGGCCGGTATGATCCCCGCTACGGATGCCGGCATGATCCCTCCGTCGCCGACTGCCGATGCTCCTCCTGTGACGGCGGATGCCGGCATGGTCCCTGCTGCGGATGCTGGCATGGTCCCTCCATCACCGACTACCGACGCTCCTCTTGTGACGGGGGATGCCGGCATGGTCCCTGCTGCGGATGGGCCCCCCTCTTCCTTCCCTGTTACTGCGAGTGGTGGTTTGCCTGTTGCCGGGTCTGGGGAACCACCTTCATCGTCGGCCGCGCCACCTGTGCTGGCAGGAGGGGTGAAGTCGCTCAAGATGATGTTGGCTCCAGGCATGAGGATTTGGCCCCGTTCCCCAATCACCTACTCCCGTAAAGGACGAAGGGTGGTTGCTTCCCTGTTGCTTTCGCCAACCCCTGCTCAGGCGGGTTTCGTTGAGAGGATGTCGAAGGCTATTGATTCCATCCTCGATGTTCCTCAGATGCGGCAGCACTGTCCCAGGAACCATGCTGGTGGTACCCTCCCTCGCCGTAGCAGGCGTCTTGCTGGTGCAGGGGTGGAGCCTCCATCGATCCCTCAACGTGTCCCAATGGGCAAGTTGCGGATTGTGAAGGAGCTGGGTCTTCTGCAGGCTGATCACATTGAATTGTTGTCTCTAGGTGTGCCGGATGATTATGCTAAGGTGTTCGAGAAACGACCTTCGGATCTGCAGCTCAAATCTTTGACGTTGCTTCTCAACATGTCCATCCCAGAGGATTTGTTGGGGGAGCCTGCCTCGGGGGAGATCTAAGCCTTGGTGCCTCTGCGGTCGTTCTTCTGCTATTTCCCAATGGATCCTTCAAAGATTCTTTGCTCGAATGTTCAGGGCCTCAATAGTTCGGCCCAGCAGGATGTGGTTCGATGTTTAGTTGACAGTGTCAAAGCGGACGTGATCTGTATTCAAGAAACCAAAATGCCGGATGCTACCAGGTGGATGGTTCTTTGTGTTTTGGGCTCAGATTTTGGTAACTTCATTTTCTCTCCATCAAATGGCACGAGTGGTGGTATTCTGGTTGCTTGGAGGAGTCATGTTACTTCTTTTGGGTCAAGGATTGATGATCATTGTGTTTCGGTGAACTTTTGTTTGGAGGATGGCACGTCTTGGTGGTTGTCTTGCGTGTATGCTCCCCAAGGTAATGCTGAAAAGACCCTCTTTTTACAAGAACTCACAACTACTAGGGCTCACTGCCCAGGGCCGCGGTTGGTGGTTGGTAATTTCAACATGATCCTAAACAGCGAGGATAAAAACAACTCCAATATTGATCGGGCTATGATGGGTAGATTCAGAAGATGGAAAGATGATCTTGCTCTAATTGAAATTCCCTTGGTTGGTCGCAAATATACTTGGTCGAACGGGCAAGATAACCCCACCTTGGTACATCTGGATAGGATGTTCTGCTCTGCAGATTGGGAGGATCTTTTTCCGGGTTGTTTGCTTCAGAGTGCTGCTTCTCAAGATTTAGATCATTGCCCTCTTCTTCTGGGTTTACAGGATGTCAATAGAGCAAAAGGGCATTTCTTCTTTCAGGCTTTCTGGGTCAAGTTGGAAGGCTTTCAGGATACTGTGGCTCAGGCTTGGAATTCGGTGGCGCCGGGCCCCTGTCCTTTTGTCACTCTCTCCAGGAAGTTGCAAACTACCGCTAGAGCTTTGCAAAGTTGGAGTGCGAAAATAGTGGGTTGTTTGAAGCTGCAACTTGAGATGGCTAGGGAACTCCTTCATATGTTTGAGATGGCTTAGGAGCTTCAGGTTCTGTCTCCTACGGAGGACTGGTTCCGGCGTGCTTTGATGAAGCGCATTCTTGCGCTCTCCTCCTGGACTAGATCAGTGGCGCGGCTTCGGTCTCATGTTACTTGGTTGAGAGTTGGAGACACCAACACCTCACTCTTCCATGCTCAAGCGAGATTCAGGAAGAAGAAGAATTTTATTGCTTCCCTAACTACCACCGACGGTGAGGTCTTGACTTCACACGATGACAAGGCAACAGCCCTATTCGACTTCTACAACGGTTTGCTTGGTACTGCTTTTCAGAGGGATGTCTCTATCAACCTTGATGAGCTGGGGTTGCAGTCCTTTGATCTCGGAAGCTTGAATGTGCCTTTCTCGGTTGATGAAGTTTGGGACACAATCAGATCAACCTCGTCTGACAAAGCCCCGGGGCCGGATGGTTTCACGGGTCGCTTTTATAAATCTTGTTGGTCTATTATCAAACTTGATGTGATGGCAATAGTCTCACGTGTTTGGGATTGCAATTTCAGAAATTTTGGGCTGCTCAATTCAGCCCTCATTACCCTTTTGCCGAAGCTTGAGGGTGCAGCCCTTGTGAAGGACTTCCGTCCGATCAACCTCATACATAGCTTCGCCAAGCTGGTAACAAAGATGATGGCAAATAGGCTGGCTAGGCACTTGGGTGCAATAGTTTCACCCAATCAGACGACTTTTATCAAAAAAAGGTTCATTCTTGACAACTTCATATTTGTGCAGCGAATGGCTAGATATCTCCATCAACAAAGACAAGCTCGTATCCTCTTCAAGTTAGACATTTCTAAGGCTTTTGACTCCGTGTCATGGCCATTTCTCATTGAGGTTTTGAGGAAAATGGGGTTTGGGCAGATTTGGTGTGATGTTGTTTGTGGACTGTTGGCTACTTCTTCCACAAGAATTTTGCTAAATGGCGTTCCTGGGGAGATCATTTCGCACTAGAGGGGTCTAAGGCAAGGAGACCCACTATCCCCTATGTTGTTCATTTTGGTTATGGATGTTCTGAACTTGCTCATTCAAAAGGCTTCCGATGAAGGGTTACTTCAGCAGCTATCTTCTGGGACTTTGCATCACAGGCTTTCTCTCTACGTGGATGACGTGGTGGTTTTTCTTAGGCCGGTGGCTTCAGACATCAATTTGGTCCTGGAGATCCTTCGGCTTTTTGGGGAAGCCTCGGGGCTCAAGACCAATGTCCTAAAAAGTAGTGTGTTCCCCATTCGTTGTACCGAAGATGATTTGATGCGGGTCCAAGCTTCTCTCCCCTGCCCCAATTCAGATTTCCTATGTCAATATCTTGGACTGCCCCTGTCCTTGGGAAAGCTTTCAAAGGCCCAGCTACAGGCATTGGTGAACAAAGCAGCTAGTGTACTCCTAGGTTGGAAGGCCGACTTGATGACAAAAGCGGGTCGAGCTGTTTATGTTCAGTTTGTTCTCACAGCAAAAATGATTTATGCTGCGATGGCTTTGGACCTCCCTAATTGGACCAACAAAGCTATTGACAAGATAAGAAGAGGTTTCCTTTGGAAAGGAAGAAAACAAGCCAATGGTGGTCACTGTTTAGTGGCGTGGGGTAAGGTTACTAGGCCTAAAGTTCTGGGCGGGCTTGGGATCACTGATCTTTGGCTTTTGAGCGTGGCGCTTCGAGCTAGGTGGCCTTGGCTCCAGAGAACCGATCATTCTAAGCCTTGGTCGGTCCTCCCTGTTCAGGCCTGTGGTGCGGTGGAAGCCTTGATCAATGTTGCTGTTGTGTCTCAATTGGGTGATGCACATGATATCCTCTTTTGGAAGGATCGGTGGCTGAATGGTAGATGCATTGGTGAGGTGGCACCTGAGGTTCTTGAGCATGTACCTAAGTGTGTCGCTTCCAAAAGGCTGGTAAAAGATGCTCTAACAAATCTGAATTGGGTGGCTAATATAAGGGGTGCGCTTTCAGTCAGGGCGCTTGCACAGGTTTTGGATCTCTGTGACTTGCTGGAGGGCTTAGTTCTTCAACCTGGGATTCCTGATAAGCATTTTTGGAAGTTCAGCGCGTCGGGAGATTACTCCTCTAGTTCTGCCTACCAGGTTCTTCTCCTTGGAGCTGTTGAGTTTGGGCCGGCTGAACAGATTTGGAAGACCTGTGCACCAGGGAAATGCAAATTTTTTATGTGGCTGGTTGTGCATGATAGATGTTGGACAGCTGACAGGTTGGCTAAAAGGGGAATGGATCATCCCGTCTACTGTCCGCTTTGTGACCAGGCGGATGAAACTATTAATCACTTATTGGTCGAGTGCAGCTTTGCAAAGCAGTTTTGGTTCCTTTTCCTTCGGTCAGGGGACTTCCAGGTGCTCTGTCCCTCTACAGGTGATGGCTGCTTTGACTCTTGGTGGGAGAAGAGTGCCGAGGTGGTGGGCAAGCCTTTGTCGGATGGTTTCAACTCGCTGGTCATATTGGGTGCGTGGTCGATCTGGAAACACAGGAATAGGTGTGTGTTTGATGGTTGTAGCCCGAGTGTTGAGGTCGCCCTTTCGGCAGCTAGGGAGGAGTTGATGTGCTGGCGTTTGGCTGGCGCTAAAACTCTCTCTTTCTTCCATTTAGAGGAGTTGTCTTAGGTGTGGGAGTCAGTAAATGGTGGTGTGAGTTTGTAAAACTGCTGCTTGTGTTCTGGGGTTCCACCCCCTTTTTTCTTCTTAATATAAAAATACGCAGACCTCCTGCGTATTCAAGAAAAAACATACATCAAGTAATGCGTACCTTAAGTCTGCAGTCATACCTGAAAAAAACATGGATGAATAAATTCTAACAATATAAAACAGTCAAGCAAAAGACTAAAAAAGTTGTTGGACATACATCAAGTAATATGTACCTTAAGTCTGTAGTCATACATAAGAAAAACATGACAATATACCTTTTAAGGTACCGGCGAAAAGAATTGATACAACCATTTTAGCAGAAAATAAATTATATTAGTTTGTCTCCATTGTTCAACAACCATGGAATCGCTTTGTTGGATAAGAACAAATAATGAAAAAACTCAGGCTTAGTATGGTTTCCAGTATCCTCTCTACAATGTTGTAAATATGCTGCTGAAACAAAGTGTTCCAAAATGAGGAGTTATAGATCCCATGGACAGAAGTGAAAAAATCTAGCATCTTCCAATGGTGAATGTCAGAACATGTCTTAATAATTTATTGTTCTTTCTTTAGACATGTTATATCTAAAGAGTAGAAAAGCGCCAAGAATAAGGATTACATCATTATCGCAGATGGAGTTCACAATATAGCAAACAACCAACTTTAAAGCTATGCGAGAGTTTCAAACACTATCTAAAATTGTAGGAGTTTCAAAACCACAAGAAATACGAGCCATTCGTTGGCACCCCGAACTCACGCTCGTGGAACGACACAAAGCTAACGATGTAGCCCACGGGTGGAGTCGGCTCCACCTCATCCCCAGGCACGAGTCATTCAGGGGGCGCTCCGAAGGTGGAGGGGTGCAGATCCTCCTCGGTCACAGTAGAGAAGGGCCACGGGTCACCGAGAGCGAGGACGTTCACTCTCTCGACTATGGCGAAATGAGAAGGCGAGGGTGGCAAGGTACATGGATATATTACTCCTCTCAACATAGTCTGGCTGTGGCCTAAAAAGCAGGAGTGGCTGAGGCTGGGAATGCAGGTGTGGGGTGAGAGCCAAGGGCGCCCCATATATGTAAGGGGAGCCGGCGAACCCACTGAGATTAAGGTCGAGCACCCCGCATTTAAAAACCAAATCTGAAAACAAATTTCATTTCTCGAATCTCGCGTGCACGCGCATGACAACGGATAGCCCGTGAACTTCGCATCCATCACATTAATTCCTGTCCGGGGCCACACGTCTCCTCAAGCTGACTCAACAAATAGGCACCGTTCCACCTCCCCAAGGTGGGTGTCTAAAAAGGTGTGCCTATCTCTCCCTTTCTTCTTCTCCACAGCTGATGGGAAAGGAATATTTGTTCAGATTTCCTTCCCAACAAAGGAAACAAGGTACAAGCCCCTTACTGACTAAGGGTTCGAAGGTTGGGCCCTCGACAAGGATCGGCAACCGCCCCAAAGCACACAGGCTCTGAGCCCTTTACTGATCAGGGGTTCGAAGGTTGGTCCCTCGGTGGGGTTCGACAACTGCCCTAGCGTAGAGTCAGGGATGACCATGGTTGCGTCCGTACATGGCCAAGGTTGGGCTACAAATCCCGAGATACCCTAGGACATATCCGAGACTGTCAAGAACGATTCGTAATGGTATCCCATCAGAGGGAGGCATCGAGCCTTCGGATCCTATCGAATGGGTCCTAGACCAGTGAATCACCAGCGTGTGTATTAGAGCGCATCTCTGGACCGCTAGCCGACCCTATCGAATGGGGCTCGGGCCTCCACTCGGATTACCCGCTAACAACCCACAGGAAACGTCATGCTCATTGCCCATCGAGGGTACTATGGCGCCTTCCCCCTCTTCCTCCTTGCGGAAAGGCAACAGAGAGGTGTATCATCAAAAGTCAAGACGGTCCCTGATCGTCCTCTTGCCTAGTGCAGAGGCTCATGGCTGCCCTTGCACCAAGGTTGCGGCCAAATTGTTGATAGCATCAACAAACCAACGCAGAGGCTTGGGGACTGCCCTTGCACCTAGGTTGCAGCCAAGTCACGTGGAATTGACATATCGACGAAGTCCGCAGAGGGAAACATAAAGACCTCGAAGGAGTAACCACTCCTCCGAGGCCTCGAGGGCTACACCCGACGGGTGTGCTCGCGTGCACCCATCGGAAAAATTGTACCAACTTTCAAAAACCAGATAAAACGTCTGCAAGGTTTAGTAGAACCTCCAAGCAAGTGTCGACACTCCCTTGGAGGCCCGAGGGCTACTGTCGGGTACCATAATTAGGGGTACCCAGATTACATCCCTCAACGTACCTAGACACCTGAGTAACAAAGGATTGCAGAGCAAACATGCTCCTAGCCTTCCAAGGCCACACGAGACCTAAATCGCGATTCACCTGAGGCTCCGCGCACAGGCCGTGCAACTATGCTTCGCCTAAGCCCAACCTCGGGCGAACGGTATGCCTGTGTGGGTTCGTGACTCACCCGAGGGCACCCTCGGGTGGGAAACGCATGTTTGCCTCACCCGAGGGCATCTCGGGCAAGGTCCTAGTACGAGACCGACCTCGACCGATTTCTCAGATCCCATAACGTGTGTAATCTGTACGATCACCTACTCCGTCGCAGACACCAAAGTCAACAAAGGTGACATGACCCTGGTCTAATCTACTTTTTACTACCCATACTGATGGTCAGGCACGAATATTAGGCACTATTTCCCCATTATGACCGATGTTCCAACCACTCCAATCCTAATTGTATATCAGTGTTCTGACCAGGCCTCGGCCTCGGGAGAAATCTCCATCTCGCTCGAGCCCAGCCTCGGCCAACTGCACCAACAGAGAAAGGCGCGAGGCCACCTGCTCTCCCGCTAACCCCGCTGAAGACAGGATGACTACAAGAACAACATGACCGGTGTCCAATCTACTTTCCACCATCTCAGATGACACCAGGACCAGATCACCACACTCTTCCACCATACCAAGCACTATTTTTAACAACTACATCTCGACACACGCCTCGTCTAGGATGGGCTCGGACGCTTCCTCGTGCTCTCAACCTAGCCTCAGATCTCTATCTCACAAAAGACAACACAAAGTATCAGGGCCATCCCACCGGTCGTGCCACTATAGGGCTTAGACATGCCCCCTTCGAGGGCCATTCCTCTGACCATGCTGCTATAGGGCTCGGGCTATACGCCTAGGTTTCACCCTTGCGACTATAAAAGGAGGAGCACGGGGCCTTCAAAAGGGGGGAGAACACAACACCTCACCGTTCACACCACTCCTGATATTGGCACCGACCTCAATCACACTTAGAAACTTGGGACCTACTCCCTCTCTTGACTAGTTTGTATCCCCTACTATGAGCACCTAGGTGCAAGATAATATAAGTCTCATCCCCCTCACTGGAAGTAGGACCTTCTCTTGCCCGAACCAGGATAAATCTTGTGTCTTCTTACATCACACATCTGGACAGGGGCACGCAGTACAAATTCACTTGTTGGTTAGGACCCTCGGGTTAAAACACCGACACATTAGTAGCAACAATTCTATTATTTTTACAATAAATTACATAGGAAGCATCAAAAGTACAAAATAGAATAGAAGGACCATGAGATGTACTCCTATCCTTAGTCACATGAGAAACAACATGAGCTGCACGATGCCTAGGTATACTCCTACTATAAGCATAAGAACCACTAGATGAAGCAATCATAGTGTGAGGAGTAAAACAACATCATGACGCTTTGGTAAAGCTGTATGATCATTACAAATATCATGATAAGCATTCTTGTCATTCTTAACATGAGTATAAATGAAGGCATGGTTCTTCTTATCATGAAAAGAATGTAAGCTAGTATCTATAGGTGCTTTCCCTTTCTCCTTAGTGAAGCTGGAGGCCGTATGGCTCTTTATGTTCTTGGCTTCCCCATGGAAACCAAGACCGTCCTTAAGGGCCAATTTGGGAGGCACAAAACCGGAGGGAATTGGGGGGTGCTAAAATTCTTATTCAAGTTTGAATAAGGAGGATTTTAGCCCTTCCAATCCCCTGGTTTTTGGACTCCCAAACTAGCCCTAATGGAGGGATGTCTACCAATAGTGAAGACATCCCTAGCAAATTTATTTTTTCTACTTTGTTCTTCCAAGTTTTAAGTTGAACATTTAATTGAACAATTTCATCATTCAACTTTGCAATATTAGAAGCATGATCAATACAAGCATCAAAATCATGATCTTTACATTTAGTACAAATTAAAACATGCTCCAAACAAGAACTAGAGGCATTCAACTTTTCTATTCTAGCATTTAAATCATCATTTGCGTTTTTGAGGCTAGAAATAGAAGCATGACATCAAGATAAATCACAAGCAAACCTTTCATTCTTCTTTACTTCTAAAACAAGGGAATTTTCAACTTCTATAACTTCATCATGTTCCTTGAAAAGCAAATCCTCTTTCTTTTCTAGCAATCTATCCTTTCATTAATAGCATCAATTCATTCATTAATTTTGTCTACTTATATCTATCCAAGCCCTCAAAAAGTTTGTTATAATCTACATCATCATTAGATTCCTCGTCACCATAAGTGTACTTAGGAGTGTCATGTGTACGTACCTTGTTTTCCTTGGCCATGAGGCATGTGTGTCGCTCGTTGGGAAGAGAGAAGACTTGTTGAAGGCAGAGGGAGCAACTCCTTCGTCGTCGGAGTCAGATGAAGAGCAGTTTGAGTCTCATTCCTTGCCGATGTGTGCCTAGCCCTTCTTCTTTCTATAGAACTTTTTCTTATTCTTCTTCCCTTTCTTGTCTTGATCTTGGTCATTTTCATTATCAGGACATTGAGCAACAAAATGACCAGACATACCGCACTTGAAGCATGAACGCTTTCCCTTTGATTTGTTCTTGTTAGGGTAGTCCTTGCGTCCCTTTAAAACGATCTTGAAGCGCTTGATCACAAGCACAATCTTGTCTTATTAAGACCGACCGCCTCAACTTGTGCCACTTTGTCGGGGAGCACCTCCTTGTTGGTCGTCTCTTTAAGAGCAACGGGTTGCGGCTCGTAGTTAGGAAGAGGTTCGTTGGTGATGTCGTCGACATACCTTGCTTCCTTTACCATCATGCGTCCGCTCACAAATTTACAAAAAATTTCTTCGGACGACATTTTTGTGTACCTGGGGTTCTCACGAATAAGATTTAAAAGATTAGGATCAATAACAGTAAATCACCTTAGCATTAGGCGCATGACATCATGATCCGTTCATCTTGTGCTTCCATAACGTCGGATCTTGTTCACTAGGGTCTTGAGCATGTTGTATTTATCGATTGGCTCTTCATCCCTCTTCATGGCGAACCTCCCTAGCTCGCCTTCCACCAACTCCATCTTGGTGATCATTGTGGCGTCATTTCTCTCATGAGCGATTTTGAGGGTGTCCCATATCACCATGGCATTGCCCAAGCCACTGATCTTGTTATATTCATCTCTGTATAGAGATGCTAAAAGCACAGTAGTAGCCTAGACATTTTTATGAATTTGCTCATGAATAAAAATAGCATTATCACTACTATCAAAATGCATTCTATTTTCTACTACTTCCCAAATGCCAGGATGAAGATAAAATAGATGACTACGCATTTTATAGCTCTAAAAAGAATTTTATGGCTCCAAAAAGAATAATCTTCCCCATAAAATGAGGGGGGCTTGCCAAGAGGAATAGACAATAAATGAGCATTGGAGTTGTATGGAATTCGGGAATAATCAAAAGGCGTCTTAAAATAATTTTGTTTGATCGTCTTTTTCTTGGAGGAAGAGTCGTCGTCCTCCTCCTTTGGTGAAGATGAAGGGACGCCACTGTCAAAGTAGACTATCTTCTTGATGCGCTTCTTCTTCCTCTCATCCTTCTTGTTGTTTGAGCCTGAGTCGATGGACTTTTCTCCCTTTGGCTCATTATAGTTGACGGTATCCTTCTCCTTGTCAATCACAATCCCCTTGCCTTTAGATCCATCTCTTTGGGCGGTTAGTCCCTTGATGAAGAGAATGACTCTGATACCAATTGAGAGCACCTAGAGGGGCATGAATAGGTGACCCTGCAAAACTTAACTCAAAACCACAAAACTTGATCGAAAATATAAGTTAGAGTGAATTAAAACCAAGTTTGAGAGTTAAGAAGAAGGGGGAAGTTCTTATCACTTGATTGCTCTATTAATATTTAATTTAAATTTAGAGCAATATTGCAAGTGAAGAATTGGAACAAGGAAGAGATAAAAGTTGCAATAAAGTAAATGGCACAAGAGACACAACAATTTTTATCTCGTGGTTTGGTCAAGCGTAATATGCTTACCTGCTCTACGTTGTGACATCCCAATGGACGAGGTTTGCACTCAACCCCTCTCAAGTGATTCAAAGATCAAACTTGAATACCATGTGAAAGGGAAATAGGGTTAACCTTTTCCTACAATTAATTTTGGTGGTTGAATGTCCAACACAAACGTATGGACTAACTAGTTTGCCCGAGAACTCATGTATTACAGGTGCATAAGGTTCAACACAAACTAATAAATATTCAAGTTAGGGAGCCAATTCAAAAGGAGCAAAAAGGACTAGAGTGTGCTGTGGTCTGGCGCACCGGACTGTCGGTGTACCACCAGACAGTGTCCGGTGCACCAGGCCCATACAGGGTTGAACCAGCCACTCTCGGGAAAACGCAGGCGCACTTCGCTATAATTCACCGGACTGTCCGGTGTGCCACTAGACTGTCTGGTGTGCCACCAGACTGTTCGGTGAGTGAGCGGGCAACGGCTATCTGCACGCAACGGTCGGCTCTGACAAGCGTGAACGGTGCAGCATAGTGCGCGGCAGGAGTCATAGTAGCAAGTCAGAGGGGCACCGGACTGCCCGGTGCACCACCAGACTGTCCGGTGCCACAAGCAGACAAAGGCACCAACGGTCAACTGCTCCAGAACCCTAACAGTTGGGTGACATGGCAGCGCACCGGACACTGAACAGTGAGTGTCCGGTGGCGCACCGGACTGTCCGGTGGCGCACCGGACTGTCCGGTGCACCCATCGCCAGCAGCCTCCCCAATGGCTACTTTGGTGGTTGAGGGCTATAAATACCCCCCCAACCACCACAACTCCAAGCATCCAAGATTTCTGAGTATCACATTCAATACAAGAGCTCTATCATTCACTCCTAGACACAATTGAAAAGATCAAAGCCTCTCCAAGTCCCAAATTCATCTCAAACACTTAGAGACTTGTGAGAGAGAGATTTTGTGTTCTTTTGAGCTCTTGCATCTTGGATTGCCTTTCTTCCTTTCTCATTCTTGTTCCCAAGTGACTTGTAATCAAAGCAAGAGACACCTAAGTGTGTGGTGGTCCTTGCGGGGTCTAAGTGACCCGTTTGATTAAGGAGAAGGCTCACTCAGTCTAAGTGACCGTTTGTGAGAGGGAAAGGGTTGAAAGAGACTCGGTCTTTGTGAAACCTCAATGGGGACTAGGTTCTTTGGAACCGAACCTTGGTAAAACAAATCGCTGTGTTCATCCGCTTGTTCCACATTTGATTTGTTTTCGCCCCCTCTCTCGAACTTGATTTTAGTTCTAACGCTAACCCCGGCTTGTAGTGTGTGTTTAAAGTTATAAATTTTAGATTATGCTTATTCACCCCCCTCTAGGCAACTTTTAATTGGTATCAGAGCCCGGTGCTTCATTAGAGTCTAACAACTCGAAGTGATGTCGGGAGATCATGACAAGAGGGATATCGTAACCGGCGATAAGCCCGCGAGCTCGGGGAGGACTCTCTCAAGGGAGTCCGGCAACAAGCACAAGGAGAAATCCTCTTCCTCCATCAAGTCCCATCAGAGAGGCGACAAGAAAAAGAAGATGAAGAAAGTGGTCTACTACGAGACTGACTCATCGTCGCCCTCCACATCAAGCTCTAAGTCATCTGTCGCTTCTAAGCGCCATGAGCGCAAGAAGTATAGTAAGATGCCCCTTCGCTATCCCCATATTTCAAAACGCGCTCCTCTACTTTCCGTTCCCTTAGTCATGCCACCATATTTTGATGGTGAAGATTATTCTATGTGGAGTGATAAAATGAGGCATCATCTAACCTCACTCCACGAAAGCATATGGTATATTGTTGAATTTGGAGCGTAGGTACCAAAGGTGGGGGACAAAAACTATGACTCAGACAAGGCGGCCCAAATTAGGCACTTCAACTCTCAAGCCACGTCTATACTTCTCACCTCTTTGTGTCTAGAGGAGTATAACAAGATGCAAGGGTTGAAGAACACCAAAGAAATTTGGGACGTCCTCAAGACCGCGGACGAAGGAGATGAGGTGAGCAAGATCAGCAAGCGCGAAACAATCGAGGGCAAACTCGGTCGTTTCACCTCAACAAAGGAGAAGAGTCGCAAGCAATGTACAACCGACTAAAGACTTTGGTGAACCAAGTGCGCAATCTTGAGAGCACCAAGTGGGATGATCATGAAATGGTCAAGGTTATTCTAAGATCCCTTATTTTTCACAATCCTACTCAAGTGCAATTAATTTGTGGGGATCCTAGATACAAACTAATGTCTCCCGAGGAAGTGATTAGCAAGTTTGTGAGCTTTGAGCTAATGATCAAAGACTCCAAACACATCATCAACTTGGAGCAAGGCGCCACCTCCACACCCGAGGTGCAACCCGTCGCATTCAAAGCAACGGAAGAAGAGAAGAGGGAGTCTACACCAAGTAGGCTTCCAATCGATGCCTCCAAGCTCGACAACGAGGAGATGGCGCTCATCATCAAGAGCTTTCGCTAAATCCTCAAGAAAAGGAGGGGGAAGGACTACAAACCCCGCTCCAAAAGGGTGTGCTACAAGTGTGGTAAGCCCGGTCATTTTATTGCTAAATGTCCAATTTCAAGTGATAGTGACAGGGGCGACGACAAGAAGGGGAAGAAGAAGGAGAAGAAAAGATACTACAAGAAGAAGGGTGGCGATGCCCACGTTTTTCAGGAATGGGACTTCGATGAGAGCTCCACCTACTCTTCCTCCGACGAGGACGCCACCAACATCGCCGTCAATAAGGGCCTCCTCTTCCCCAACGTCAGCCACAAATGTTTCATGGCTAAGGACGGCAAGAAAAAGAAGGTACACTCTAGAGCCACCCCCAAATATACAACATCTAGTGATGAGGGTAGCTCTAGTGAAAATGAAGATGATTTTCTTACTCTGTTTGCCAACCTCAGCATGGAACAAAAGAAAAAATTAAATGAATTAATATAAGCTATTCATGAGAAGGATGACCTCTTGGAAAGCCAAGAGGACTTCCTTATTAAAGAAAACAAAAGACATGTTAAGTTGAAGAATGCTTATGCTCAGGAAGTAGAAAAATGTGAAAACTTAATGAAAGTCGCCTAGAGGGGGGGTGAATAGGGCGAATCTGAAATTTACAAAGTTTAAGCACAACTACAAGCCGGGTTAGCGTTAGAAATATAAACAAGTCCGAGAGAGAGGGTGGAGAGCAAATCGCAAGCAAATAAAGAGTGAGACACAAGGATTTGTTTTACCGAGGTTTGGTTCTTGCAAACCTACTCCCCGTGGAGGTGGTCACGAAGACCGGGTCTCTTTCAACCCTTTCCCTCTCTCAAACGGTCACTTAGACCGAGTGAGCTTCTCTTCTCAATCACACGGGACACTAAGTCCCCGCAAGGACCACCACACAATTGGTGTCTCTTGCCTCGGTTACAATTGAGTTGATCACAAGAAAGAATGAGAAAGAAAAGAAGCAATCCAAGCGCAAGAGCTCAAATGAACACAAATGTCACTCTCTCTAGTCACTATTTGATTTGGAGTGATTTCGACTTGGGAGAGGATTTGATCTCTTTGGTTGTGTCTAGAATTGAATGCTATAGCTCTTGTAAGGTGTTGGAAGGTGGAAAACTTGGATGCAATGAATGGTGGGGTGGTTGGGGTATTTATAGCCCAAACCACCAAACTAGTCGTTTGGTGGAGGCTGCTGTCGAATGGCGCACCGGACAGTCCGGTGCGCCACCGAACACTGTCCGGTGCGCCAGCCACATCACCCGATCGTTAGGGTTCGACCGTTGGAGCTTCTGTCTTTTGGGCCACCGGACAGTCCGGTGGTGCACCGGACAGCCACTGTGCACTGTCCGGTGCGCCTTCTGGCGCTGCTCTGACTCTGTCGCGCACTGTAGCGCATTCAATGCGGTTGCAGATGACCGTTGGCGCTGAAGTAGCCGTTGCTCCGCTGGCACACCGGACAGTCCGGTGTAGCACCGGACAGTCCGGTGTAGCACCGGACAGTCCGGTGAATTTTAGCGGAGTGGCTCCCAGAATTCCTGAGGCTGGCGAGTTCGGAGTTGGAGTTCCCTGGTGCACCGGACACTGTCCGGTGGTGCACCGGACACTGTCCGATGGCACACTGGAGAGTACGGTGCACCAGACCAAGGCTGCCTTCGGTTACCTTTTGTTCCCTTTGTTTGAACCCTTTCTTTTGACTTGTATTGGTTTATTGTGAACCTTTGGCACCTATAATACTTATAATCTAGGGCAAACTAGTTAGTCCAATTATTTGTGTTGGGCAATTCAACCACCAAAATCAATTAGGAAAGGTGTAAGCCTATTTCCCTTTCAATCTCCCCCTTTTTGGTGATTGATGCCAACACAAACCAAAGCAAATATAGAAGTGCAGAATTGAACTAGTTTGCATAATTGTAAGTGCAAAGGTTACTTGGAAATGAACCAATAAATATTTTCATAAGATACGCATGGATAGCTTTCTTTTCATATTTATCATTTTGGACCACGCTTGCACCACATGTTTTGTTTTGCAAAATGTTTTGGAAATTCTTTTCAAAGATCTTTGCAAATAGTCAAAGGTAAATGAATAAGAGTTTGAGAAGCATTTCCAAGATTTGAAATTTTCTCCCCCTATTTCAAATGCTTTTCCTTTGACTAAACAAAACTCCCCCTTAATGAAATCCTCCTCTTAGTGTTCAAGAGGGTTTTATTTTTGAAGAGGGTATGAAATTATATCAAAGATAAGATACCAATTGAAAATTTCTTTTCATAACTCAAATTTGAAAGACTATATTTTTGAAATTGGTGGTGGTGCGGTCCTTTTGCTTTGGGCTAATACTCTCTCCCCCTTTGGCATGAATCGCCAAAAACGGATGCTTGAGTGAAATATAAGCCCTTGTTCAAACTTTCTCCCCCTTTGGCATACATAAAAATATGAGTGAAGATTATACCAAAGTTGGAGAGATGTGCGGAGCGACGGCGAAAGATGAATGATTCGATGGAGTGGAGTGGAAGCCTTGTTTTCGCCGAAGACTCCTTTTCCCTTTCAATCTATGACTTAGCATGAAATGGACTTGAAAGAACACATTAGTCATAGCACATGAAAGAGATGATCAAAGGTATACATATGAGCTATGTGTGCAAAATATCATTCAAAATTCATAGAATCAAGAATATTTAGCTCATGCCTATGTTTGGTAAAAGTTTGTTCATCCAATGGCTTGGTAAAGATATCGGCTAATTGTTCTTTGGTGCTAACATATGCAATCTCGATATCCCCCTTTTGCTGGTGATCCCTTAGAAAATGATACCGAATGGCTATGTGTTTAGTGCGGCTATGCTCAACGGGATTATCCGCCATACGGATTGCACTCTCATTATCACATAGAAGAGGAACTTTGGTTAATTTGTAACCATAGTCCCTAAGGGTTTGCCTCATCCAAAGCAATTGTGCGCAACAATGACCTGCGGCAATATACTTGGCTTTGGCGGTTGAAAGAGCCACAGAATTTTGCTTCTTTGAAGCCCAAGACACCAGAAATCTTCCCAAGAACTGGCAAGTCTCCGATGTGCTCTTTCTATTAATTTTGCACCCTGCCCAATCAGCATCGGAATAACCAATTAAATCAAATGTGGATCCCCTGGGGTACCAAAGGCCAAACTTAGGAGTATAAACTAAATATCTCAAGTTTCTTTTTCCGGCCCTAAGGTGAACTTCCTAAGGATCGGCTTGGAATCTTGCACACATGCATACGAAAAGCATAATATCCGGTCATGAATCACATAAATAGAGTAAGGAACCTATCATCGACCAGTATACCTTTTGATCTACTGATTTACCTCCCGTGTCGAGGTCGAGATGCCCATTTGCTCCCATAGGTGTCTTGATGGGCTTGGCGTTCTTCATCCCAAACTTGGTTAGAATGTCTCGAATGTACTTTGTTTGGCTAATGAAGGTGCCCTCTTGGAGTTGCTTCACTTGAAATCCTAAGAAATACTTCAACTCCCCCATCATAGACATCTCGAATTTTTGTGTCATGATCCTACTAAACTCTTCACATGTAGATTCGTTAGTAGACCCAAATATGATATCATCAACATAAATTTGGCATACAAACAAATCATTTGCAAGTGTTTTAGTAAAGAGTGTAGGATCGGCTTTTCCAACTTTGAAGCCATTAGCAATAAGAAAATCTCTTAGGCATTCATACCATGCTCTTGGGGCTTGCTTGAGCCCATAAAGCGCCTTAGAGAGTATAAACATGGTTAGGATACTCACTGTCTTCAAAGCCAGGAGGTTGCTCAACATAGACCTCTTCCTTGATTGGTCCATTGAGGAAGGCACTTTTCACGTCCATTTGATAAAGCTTAAAGCCATGGTAAGTAGCATAGGCAAGTAAAATGCGAATTGATTCAAGCCTAGCTACGGGTGCATAGGTTTCACTGAAATCTAAACCTTCGACTTGTGAATATCCCTTGGCCACAAGTCGGGCTTTGTTCCTTGTCACCACACCATGCTCATCTTGCTTGTTGCGGAAGACCCACTTGGTTCCTACAATATTTTGGTTAGGACATGGAACTAAGTGCCATACCTCATTCCTCGTGAAGTTGTTGAGCTCCTCTTGCATCGCCAGCACCCAATCCGAATCTTGAAGTGCTTCCTCTACCCTGTGTGGCTCAATAGAGGAAACAAACGAGTAATGTTCACAAAAGTGAGCAACACGAGATCGAGTAGTTACCCCTTATGAATGTCTCCTAGGATGGTGTTCACGGGGTGATCTCGTTGGATTGCTTGGTGGACTCTTGGGTGTGGCATCCTTGGAGCTTGCTCATCCTCCTTGTCTTGATCTTTTGTATCTCCCCCTTGATCATTGCCCTCCGCTTGAGGCGGCTCATCTTCTTGATCTTCTTCTTCATCATCTTGAGCCTCATCCTCATCTTGAGTTGGTGGAGATGCTTGCATGCAGGAGGATGGTTGATCTTGTGCTTGAATGGGCTCTTCGGATTCCTTAGGACACGCATCCCCAATGGACATGTTCCTTAGCGCGACGCACGGAGCCTCTTCATCATCTAATTCATCAAGATCAACTTGCTCTACTTGAGAGCCGTTAGTCTCATCAAACACAATGTCACAAGAAATTTCAACTAGTCCAGTGGACTTGTTAAAGACTCTATATGCCCTTGTTTTTGAATCATATCCTAGTAAAAATCCTTCTACAGCCTTAGGAGCAAATTTGGACTTTCTACCTCTTTTAACAAGTATAAAACATTTGCTACCAAAGACTCTAAAATATGAAACATTTGGCTTTTTACCGGTGAGGAGTTCGTAAGATGTCTTCTTGAGGATTCGGTGTAGATACAACCGGTTGATGGCGTAGCAAGCGGTGTTGACTGCCTCGGCCCAAACCGATCCGAAGTCTTGTACTCATCAAGCATGGTTCTTGCCATGTCCAATAGAGTTCTATTCTTCCTCTCCACTACACCATTTTGTTGTGGCGTGTAGGGAGAAGAGAACTCATGCTTGATGCCCTCCTCCTCAAGGAAGCCTTCAATTTGTGAATTCTTGAACTCCGTCCCATTATCGCTTCTAATTTTCTTGATCCTCAAACCGAACTCATTTTGAGCCCGTCTCAAGAATCCCTTTAAGGTCTCTTGGGTTTGAGATTTTTCCTGTAAAAAGAATAGCCAAGTGAAGCAAGAATAGTCATCCACAATAACTAGACAGTACTTACTCCCGCCGATGCTTATGTAAGCGATCGAGCCGAATAGGTCCATGTGGAGGAGCTCGAGTGGCCTGTCAGTCGTTAAGATGTTCTTATGTGGATGATGAACGCCAACTTCCTTTCCTGCTTGGCATGCGCTACAAATCCTGTCTTTCTCAAAATACACATTTGTTAGTCCCAAAATGTGCTCTCCCTTTAGAAGCTTGTGAAGATTCTTCATCCCAACATGGGCTAGTCGGCGATGTCAGAGCCAACCCATGTTAGTCTTAGCGATTAAGCAAGTATCGAGTTCAGCTCTATTAAAATCAACTAAGTATAGCTGACCCTCTAATACTCCCTTAAAAGCTACTGAATCATCACTTCTTCTAAAGACAGTAACACCTGTATCCGTAAAAAGACAGTTGTAGCCCATTTTACATAATTGAGATACGAAAAGCAAGTTGTAATCTAAAGAATCTACAAGAAAAACATTGGAAATAGAATGGTCAGGTGATATAGCAATTTTACCCAATCCTTTGACCAAACCTTGATTTCCATCCCCGAATGTGATAGCTCGTTGGGGATCTTGGTTTTTCTCATAGGAGGAGAACATCTTTTTCTCCCCTGTCATATGGTTTGTGCACCTGCTGTCGATGATCCAACTTGAGCCCCCGAATGCATAAACCTACAAAACAAGTTTAGTTCTTGATTTTAGGTACCCAAACAGTTTTGGGTCCTTTGACATTAGATACAAGAACTTTGGGTACCCAAACACAAGTCTTTGATCCCTTGTGTTTGTCCCCAACATACTTGGCAACCACCTTGCCAGATTTGTTAGTCAACACATAAGATGCATCAAAAGTTTTAAATGAGATGCTAGGTTCATTTGATGCTTTAGGAGTTTTCTTTTTAGGCAATTTAGCATGTGTTGATTGCCTAGAACTAGATGTCTCACTCTTATACATAAAAGCATGATTAGGGCCAGAGTGAGACTTCCTAGAATGAATCCTCCTAATCTTGTGCTCGGGATAACCGGAAGGGTACAAAATGTAACCCTCGTTATCCTAAGGCATGGGAGCCTTGCCCTTAACAAAGTTAGATAATCTTTTAGGAGGGGCATTAAGTTTGACATTATCTCCCTTTTGGAAGCCAATGCCATCCTTGATGCCACGACGTCTCCCACTATAAAGCATACTACGAGAAAATTTAAATTTTTCATTATCTAGCTCATGCTCGGCAATTTTAGCATCTAATTTTGCTATATGATCATTTTGTTGTTTAATTAAAGCCATGTGATCATGAATAACATCAATGTCAACATCTCTACATCTAGTGCAAATAGAAACATGCTCAATGGTAGATGTAGATGGTTTGCAAGAATTTAATTCTACAATCTTAGCATGTAATATGGCATTTTCATCTCTAAGATTGGAAATGGAAGCATTGCAAACATTTAATTCATTAGCCTTAGCAATTAATTTTTCATTTTCATTTCTAAGGCTAGCAAGAGAGACATTTAATTTTTCAATCTTAGCAATAGAAATAGCATGATCATTTCTAAGATTGGCATATGAATCATCACATATATTTGAATCAACCTTAGCAATTAATCTAGCATTCTCATTCCTAAGGTTGGCAATCAAATCATGGCAAGTGCTTAGCTCACTAGATAATTTTTCACATTTTTCTACTTCTATAGCATAAGCATTTTTAACCTTAACATGCTTCTTGTTTTCCTTAATTAGGAAGTCCTCTTGGGTGTCCAAGAGTTCATCCTTCTCATGAATAGCACTAATTAATTCGTTCAATTTTTTCTTTTGTTGCATGTTAAGATCGGCAAAAAGAGTAAGCAAATTGTCCTCATCATCACTAGAATTATTCTCATCACTAGAGGTTGCATATTTAGTGGAGGATTTGGATTTAATCTTCTTCTTTTTGTCGTCCTTTGCCATGAGGCACTTGTGGCCGACGTTGGGGAAGAGGAGTCCCTTGTTGACGGCGATGTTGGCGGCATCCTCGTCGGAGGAGGAGTCGGTGGAGCTCTCGTCGGAGTCCCACTCGCGGCACACATGGACATCGCCGCCCTTCTTCTTGTGGTACCTCTTCTTTTCCTTTCTTCTCCCCTTCTTGTCGTCGCCCCTGTCACTGTCACTGTCACTAGAAATAGGACATTTTGCAATAAAGTGACCAGGCTTACCACACTTCTAGCAAACCTTCTTGGAGCGGGGCTTGTAGTCCTTCCCCCTCCTTTGCTTGAGGATTTGTCGAAAGCTTTTGATGATTAAAGCCATGTCCTCATTGTCGAGCTTTGAGGTGTCGATGGGGAGTCTACTTGATGTAGACTCTTCCTTCTTCTCCTCCATTGCCTTGAATGCGACGGGTTGTGCCTCGAGCGTGGAGGAGGCGCCTTGCTCGATGATTTTCTTTGAGCCTTTGATCATTAGCTCAAAGCTCACAAACTTTCCTATAACCTCCTCGGGAGACATTAGCGTGTATCTAGGATCACCTCAAATTAATTGAACTTGCGTAGGGTTAAGAAAAACGAGGGATCTAAGAATAACCTTGACCATCTCATGGTCATCCCATTTGGTGCTCCCGAGGTTGCGCACTTGGTTCACCAAGGTCTTCAAGCGGTTGTACATGGCTTGCGGATCCTCTCCTTGGTGAAGCATGAAGCGACCGAGCTCCCCCTCAATCGTCTCCCGCTTGGTGATCTTGGTCACCTCGTCTCCTTCGTGCGCGGTTTTGAGCACGTCCCAAATTTCCTTTGCGCTCTTCAACCCTTACACCTTATTATACTCCTCTCGACTTAGAGAGGCGAGGAGTATAGTAGTGGCTTGGGAGTTGAAGTGTTGGATTTGGGCCACTTCGTCCGAATCATAGTCTTCATCCCCTACGGATGGTACCTGTACACCAAACTCAACAATGTTCCAAATGCTAGTGTGGAGTGAGGTTAGATGATGCCTCATTTTGTCACTCCACATATTATAATCTTCACCGTCAAAAACCGGTGGTTTGCCTAATGGAACGGAAAGTAAAGGAGTACGCTTTGAAATACGAGGGTAGCGTAGGGGAATCTTACTAAACTTCTTGCGCTCATGGCGCTTAGAAGTTACGGAGGGCTCGTCGGAGCCGGAGGTGGATGGCGATGAAGAGTCGGTCTCGTAGTAGACCACTTTCCTCATCTTCTTCTTCTTGTCGCCACTCTGATGCGACTTTTCAGAGGAGGATGCCTTATCCTTCCCCTTGTTGCGGGACTCTCTGGATGGAGCCTTCCCATGGCTTGTAGCGGGCTTGTCGCCGGTCACCATATCCTTCTTAGCGTGATCTCCCAACATCACTTCGAGCGGTTAAGCTCTAATGAAGCACCGGGTTCTGATACCAATTGAAAGTCGCCTAGAGGGGGGGCTGAATAGGGCAAATCTGAAATTTACAAAGTTTAAGCACAACTACAAGCCGGGTTAGCGTTAGAAATATAAATGAGTCTGAGAGAGAGGGTGGAGAGCAAATCGCAAGCAAATAAAGAGTGAGACACAAGGATTTGTTTTACCAAGGTTCGGTTCTTGCAAACCTACTCCCCGTTGAGGTGGTCACAACGACCGGGTCTCTTTCAACCCTTTCCCTCTCTCAAACGGTCACTTAGACCGAGTGAGCTTCTCTTCTCAATCACACGGGACACTAGGTCCCCGCAAGGACCACCACACAATTGGTGTCTCTTGCCTCGATTACAATTGAGTTGATCACAAGAAAGAATGAGAAAGAAAAGAAGCAATCCAAGCGCAAGAGCTTAAATGAACACAAATGTCACTCTCTCTAGTCACTATTTGATTTGGAGTGATTCCGGACTTGGGAGAGGATTTGATCTCTTTGGTTGTGTCTATAATTGAATGCTATAGCTCTTGTAAGGTGTTGGAAGGTGGAAAACTTGGATGCAATGAATGGTGGGGTGGTTGGGGTATTTATAGCCCCATCCACCAAACTAGCCGTTTGGTGGAGGTTGCTGTCGAATGGCGCACCGGACAGTCCGGTGCGCCAGCCACGTCACCCGACCGTTAGGGTTCGACCGTTGGAGCTTCTGTCTTCTGGGCCACCGGACAGTCCGGTGGTGCACCGGACAGCCACTGTGCACTGTCCGGTGCACCTTCTGGCGCTGCTCTGACTCTGTCGTGCACTGTAGCACATTCAATGCGGTTGCAGACGACCGTTGGCGCTGAAGTAGTCGTTGCTCCGCTGGCACATCGGACAGTCCGGTGTAGCACCGGACAGTCCGGTGAATTTTAGCGGAGTGGCTCCCAGAATTCCTGAGGCTGGCGAGTTCGGAGTTGGAGTTCCCTGGTGCACCGGACACTGTCCGGTGGCACACCGGACAGTTCGGTGCGCCAGACCAGGGCTGCCTTCGGTTACCTTTTGCTCCCTTTGTTTGAACCCTTTCTTTTGACTTGTATTGGTTTATTGTGAACCTTTGGCACCTGTAATACTTATAATCTAGGGCAAACTAGTTAGTCCAATTATTTGTGTTGGGCAATTCAACCACCAAAATCAACGAGGAAAAGGTGTAAGCCTATTTCCCTTTCACTTAACTAAGGAGCTTAGCATCTGCCATGATTCAATTATCTGTCTTAGAAATGAAAATGCTAGTCTAAATGCTAAGATTGATGGATTGAACATTTGCAATGATTCAATTTCTAGCCTTAGAGATGAAAATGCTAGCCTAGTTTCTAAGGTTAAAGATTTAAATGTTTGCAATGGTTCTATTTCCTATCTTATAGATGAGAATGTCAAATTAAATGCTAAGATAGAAGAATTAAATGCATGCAGAGATATTAATGTTGAAGCTATTGATGATCACATTGCCATGATTAAGAAACAAAATGATCATATAGCTAAATTAGATGCTAAAATTGCCGAGCATGAGCTCGAAAATGAAAATTTTAAATTTGCTCGTAGTATGCTTTATAATGGGAGACGCCCTGGCATTAAGGATGGCATTGGTTTCCAACAGGGAGGCAATGTCAAGCTTAATGCCCCTAAAAGATTGTCTAATTTTGTTAAGGGCAAGGCTCCCATGGTTTAGGATAATGAAGGCTACATTTTATATCTTGCTAATTATCCTGAGCACAAAATTAGGAAGATTCATGCTAGAAAATCTCATTCTGTTTCTCACCATGCTTTTATGTATAAGAATGAGGCATCTAGCTCTAGGCATACAACTCATGTTAAAATGCCCAAAAAGAAAATTCCTACTGCATCAAATGATCATAATGTATTTTTTAAGACTTTTGATGCATCATATGTTTTAAATAACAAATCAGGCAAAATAGTCGCCAAATATGTTAGGGGCAAACACAAGAGCTCAAAGACTTGTGTTCAGGTACCCAAGGTGCTTGTTTCTAACGTTAAAGGACCCAAGACTGTTGTGGTACCTAAGAACAAGGCCTAAAATTGTTTTGTAGGTTTATGCATCCGGTGGTTCAAGTTGGATAATCGATAGCGGGTGCACAAACCACATGACAGAGGAGAAGAGAATGTTCTCCTCCTACGAGAAAAATGAAGATCCCCAATGAGCTATCACATTCGGGGATGGAAATCAAGGTTTGGGTAAAATTGCTATATCTCCTAACCATTCTATTTCCAATGTTTTTCTTGTAGATTCTTTGGATTACAATTTGCTTTCTGTTTCTCAATTATGCAAAATGGGCTACAACTGTCTATTTACAGATGTAGGTGTTACTGTCTTTAGAAGGAGTGATGATTTAGTAGCATTTAAAGGAATGTTAGAGGGTCAACTATATTTAGTTGATTTTAATGAGAACAAAGCTAAACTTGACACTTGCTTAGTTGCTAAGACTAATATGGGTTGGCTCTGGCATCGCCGACTAGCCCATGTTGGAATGAAGAATCTTCATAAACTTCTAAAGGGAGAGCACATTTTAGGACTAACAAATGTTCATTTTGAGAAAGACAGGGTTTGTAGTGCATGCCAAGCAGGAAAGCAAGTTGGCTCTCAACATCCACACAAGAACATAATGACGACGGACAGGCCGCTCGAGCTACTCCACATGGACCTATTCGGCCCGATAGCTTACATAAGCATCAGCGGGAGTAAGTACTGTCTATTAATTGTGGATGATTATTCTCGCTTCACTTGAGTATTCTTTTTGCAGGAAAAATCACAAACCCAAGATACACTCAAAGGATTCTTGAGACGGGCTCAAAATGAGTTCGGATTGAGAATCAAAAAGATAAGAAGCGACAACGGGACAGAGTTCAAGAACTCTCAAATTGAAGGATTTCTTGAGGATGAGGGCATCAAGCATGAGTTCTCTTCTCCCTACACACCTCAACAAAATGGTGTAGTGGAGAGGAAGAATAGAACTCTACTGGACATGGCGAGGACCATGCTTGATGAATACAAGACACTGGACCGGTTTTGGGCGGAAGCAATCAACACTGCTTGTACTCCATCAACTGGCTCTACCTTCATCGAATCCTCAAGAAAACATCGTATGAACTCCTCTCTGGTAAAAAGCCCAATGTTTCATATTTTAGAGTTTTTGGGAGCAAATGCTTTATTCTTATTAAAAGAGGTAGAAAATCTAAATTTGCTCCTAAAGTTGTAGAAGGCTTTTTACTAGGTTATGATTCAAACACAAGGGCATATAGAGTCTTTAACAAGTCCATTGGACTAGTTGAAGTTTCTTGTGACATTGTGTTTGATGAGACTAATGGCTCCCAAGTGGAGCAAGTTGATCTTGATGAACTAGATGATGAAGAGGCTCCGTGCATCGCGCTAAGGAACATGTCCATTAGGGATGTGTGGCCTAAGGAACCTGAAGAGCCTCCACAAGCACAAGATCAACCATCATCTTCCAACCAAGCATCTCCACCAACCCAAGATGAGGATCAGGCTCAAGATGATGAAGATGAAGATCAAGAGGTTGAGCACCTCAAGAAGAGGTCATTGATCAAGGGGGATGAAGACAATCAAGACAAGGAAGATGAGCAAGAAGTTCATGGCCAACGACCGCCTCACCCAAGAGTCCACCAAGCAATTCAACGAGATCACCCCATCAACTCTATCCTTGGTGACATTCATAAGGGGGTAACTACTAGATCTCGAATTGCACATTTTTGTGAACACTACTCCTTTGTTTCCTCTATTGAGCCTTACAGGATAGAGGATGCATTAAGAGATTCGAATTGGGTGGTGGCTATCCAAGAGGAGCTCAACAACTTCACGAGAAATGAGGTATGGCATTTGGTTACACGTTCTAATCAAAATGTTGTAGGTACCAAATGGGTATTCCGCAACAAGCAAGATGAGCATGGTGTGGTGATAAGGAACAAAGCTGAATTGTGGCCAAAGATTATTCACAAGTCTAAGGTTTGGATTTCGATGAAACTTATGCACCCATAGCTAGGCTTGAGTCAATTTGCATATTACTTGCCTATGCTACTTACCATGGCTTTAAGCTTTATCAAATGGCGTGAAAAGTGCCTTCCTTAATGGATCAATCAAGGAAGAGGTCTATGTTGAGCAACCTCCCGGCTTTGAAGACAGTGAGTATCCCAACCATGTGTATAAACTCTCAAAGGCGCTTTATGGGCTCAAGCAAGCCCCAAGAGCATGGTATGAATGCCTGCGAGATTTTCTTATCACTAATGGTTTCAAAGTCGGAAAAGCTGATCCTACTCTCTTTACTAAAACCACGGCAAAATATTTGTTTGTATGCCAAATTTATGTTAATGATATCATATTTGGGTCTACTAACAAATCAACTTGTGAAGAGTTTAGTAGGATCATGATACAGAAATTCGAGATATCAGTGATGGGGGAGTTGAAGTATTTCCTAGGATTTCAAATCAAGCAACTCCAAGATGGCACCTTCATCTCTCAAACAAAGTACATTCAAGACATACTTAAGAAGTTTGGGTTGAAAGATGGCAAACCCATCAAGACACCCATGGGAACCAATGGGCATCTCGACCTCGACACGGGAGGTAAATCCGTAGATCAAAAGGTATACCGGTCGATAATAGGATCTTTACTCTATCTATGTGCATATCAACCGGATATTATGCTTTCTGTATGCATGTGTGCAAGGTTCCAAGCTGATCCTAAGGAAGTTCACCTTAGTACCATGAAGAGAATCATGAGATACTTAGTCTACACTCCTAAGTTTGGGCTTTGGTATCCCAAGGGATCCACTTTTGATTTTATAGGATATTCCGATGCCGATTGGGTAGGGTGTAAAATTGATAGGAAGAGCACATCATGGACTTGTCAGTTTTTGGGGAGATCCCTGGTGTCTTGGGCTTCAAAGAAACAAAACTCCGTAGCTCTTTCTACCGCCGAAGCCGAGTATATTGCCGCAGGCCATTGTTGTGCGCAATTACTTTGGATGAGGCAAACCCTCAGGGACTATGGCTAAAAATTAATTAAAGTCCCTCTCCTATGTGATAATGAGAGTGCAATCCGCATGGCGGATAATCCCGTTGAACACAGCTGCACTAAGCATATAGACATTCGGTATCACTTTCTGAGGGATCACCAGCAAAAGGGAGATATCGAAATTGCTTATGTTAATACCTAAAACCAATTAGTCGATATCTTTACCAATCCACTAGATGAGAAAACCTTTAGCAAACTTAGGAATGAGCTAAATATTCTTGATTCTCGGAATTTTGATTGAAACATTGCACACATAGCTCATTTATATACTTTTGATCATATCTCTTTCTTTTGGTACAATTGCATATTTCTTATTCTTCTTGTGCCAAAACTATGACTAATGTGTTTTCAAGTGTATTTCTATACCAAGTCGTGGATTGAAAGGAAAATGGAGTATTTGGCAAAGACACTGCTTCCACTCAACTCTAATGGTATTATCTACCATTTGTCGGTATTCCGCAAAATCTCAATGGTATGACCTTTCACTCGTATTTATTTTACCATTTGAGAAGGAATGTTAGGCCCCCAAATGGGGAGAAAATGTCAAGGGCTCCACAGTTCTCCGTTTTTGGCGATTAATGCCAAAGGGGGAGAAAATATTAAGCCCAAAGCAAAAGGACCGACTGCACCACCATTTCAAAAATTTTTGAAATGAAGATTTAATTGATTTTGACAAATGTTTGTTTTTCAATCGGTATTAAAGGCAATTTCAAATTAGTATCCATTTTCAAAACCCTCTTGAAAGCTAAGGGGAGAATTTCATTCAGGGGGAGCTTTTGTTTAGTCAAAGGAAAAGCATTTGAAATAGGGGGAGAAATTTCAAAATCTTGGAAAAATGCTTCTCGCAATCTTATTCATATACCTTTGACTATTTGCAAAAGAATTTTGAAAAGACTTTGAAAAGATTTGCAAAAAAACAAAAACATGTGGTGCAAAAGTGGTCCAAAATGTCAAATAAAAGAAAGCAATCCATTCATATCTAGTAAGATTATCAATTGGTTTAATTCCAAGTAACCTATGCACTTACCATATGCAAACTAGATCATTTCTGCACTTTATATATTTGCTTTGGTTTGTGTTGGCATCAATCACCAAAAAGGGGGAGATTGAAAGGGAAATAAGGTTAACCTTTTCCTACAATTAATTTTGGTGGTTGAATGTCCAACACAAACATATGGACTAACTAGTTTGCCCGAGAACTCATGTATTACAGGTGCATAAGGTTCAACACAAACCAATAAATATTCAAGTTAGGGAGCCAATTCAAAAGGAGCAAAAAGGACTAGAGTGTGCTGTGGTCTGGTGCACCGGACTGTCCGGTGTGCCACCGGACAGTGTCCGGTGCACCAGGCCCGTACAGGGTTGAACCAGCCACTCTCGGGAAAACGCAGGCGCGCTCCGCTATAACTCACCGGACTGTTCGGTGAGTTATAGCGGAGCGCGCCTCCGTTTTCCCGAGAGTGGCTGGTTCAACCCTGTACGGGCCTGGTGCACCGGACACTGTCCGGTGGCACACCGGACAGTCCGGTGCACCAGACCACAGCACACTCTAGTCCTTTTTGCTCCTTTTGAATTGGCTCCCTAACTTGAATATTTATTGGTTTGTGTTGAACCTTATGCACTTGTAATACATGAGTTCTCGGGCAAACTAGTTAGTCCATATGTTTGTGTTCGACATTCAACCACCAAAATTAATTGTAGGAAAAGGTTAACCTTATACCAGGCCCGTACAGGGTTGAACCAGCCACTCTCGGGAAAACGCAGGCGCGCTCCGCTATAATTCACCGGACTGTCCGGTGTGCCACCGGACTGTCCGGTGTGCCACCGGACTGTCCGGTGAGTTGGCGGGCAACGACTATCTGCGCGCAACGGTCGACTCTGACAAGCGTGAACGGTGCAACATAGTGCGCGGCAGGAGTCAGAGCAGCAAGTCAGAGGGGCACCAGACTATCCGGTGCACCACCAGACTGTCCGGTGCCACAAGCAGACAAAGGCACCAACGGTCAACTGCTCTAGAACCCTAATGGTTGGGTGACATGGCGGCGCACCGGACACTAAACGGTGAGTGTCCGGTGGCGCACTAGACTGTCCAGTGCGCCCATCGTCAGCAGCCTCCCCAACGGCTACTTTGGTGGTTGAGGGCTATAAACACCCCCAACCACCACAACTCCAAGCATCCAAGATTTCTGAGTATCACATTCAATACAAGAGCTCTAGCATTCACTCCTAGACACAATTCAAAAGATCAAAGCCTCTCC
Source organism: Zea luxurians (assembly GCA_029449295.1). NCBI lineage: Eukaryota > Viridiplantae > Streptophyta > Magnoliopsida > Poales > Poaceae > Zea > Zea luxurians. The sequence goes on along the minus strand of JAOPSE010000010.1, from coordinate 92,319,794 downwards.
AAGTCCCAAATTCATCTCAAACACTTAGAGACTTGTGAGAGAGAGATTTTGTGTTCTTTTGAGCTCTTGCCTCTCGGATTCCCTTTCTTCCTTTCTCATTCTTGTTCCCAAGTGACTTGTAATCAAAGCAAGAGACACCTAAGTGTGTGGTGGTCCTTGCGGGGTCTAAGTGACCCGTTTGATTAAGGAGAAGGCTCACTCGGTCTAAGTGACCATTTGAGAGAGGGAAAGGGTTGAAAGAGACCCGGTCTTTGTGACCACCTCAACGGGGACTAGGTTCTTTGGAACCAAACCTCGGTAAAACAAATCACTGTGTTCATCCGTTTATTCCTCATTTGATTTGTTTTTGCCCTCTCTCCCAGACTTGATTTTAGTTCTAACGCTAACCCCGACTTGTAGTGTGTGTTTAAAGTTGTAAATTTCAGATTATGCCTATTCACCCCCCTCTAGGCAACTTTCACCATGGTTCTTCCTTATATCACACAATATCCCAGTTGTGAGGAATCTCCACAAGTTGGAGTCTCTCATCCCTTACACAAGTGATCACAATCAAATCCGGAGTAAGGAGGGGAGTGGAAACGCACACAAGAGCACAACTGCAACAACACCACGCACACAAGCAAAGAAGAGAGCGTACAAATCAAAACGATAGTCACAACTCAAAACGCGCTCAAATCTCTCTCTAACAAATTAAAAGTGTGGTCGTGGAGTTTTAGAGTTGTAGTATGCTCTTGTGATGCTTGAGTACTGCTCCATGGCGCCTAGGGGTCCTTTATAGTCCTAAGGGACCTAGGAGTCGTTGGTTCTTCATTTGGGAAGCAATCAGCCTTCCCTGTCTGCGTGTGTACCAGACTATCCGGTGCATATTGAACACTGAATAGTTAGCGATCTATTTCCTTTTACAGCTGAGCCGACCGTTGCATGCCTTCGGTCGCTTAGCACACCGGACTGTACGATGGGTCCTGCCGACCGTTGCCGAGCTAATGTGGTTAGTGTCGATTGCGCTGTCGATCATTGACGCAGACGAACGACTATCACACCGGACTGTCTAGCGAATTATAGCCAGCGAAGTCCCGGAGAAAATCCGAGATCGCCCTTTTTAGCCGTTGACCAGCCCATGCACCGGACAATGTTTGGTGAACACCGAACTGTCCCGTGAGGCCCAGACTAGCCCCCAAACTTAGCCAAACGTCTTCACTCCATTTTGGCTCAACTTGAGAAGTTCCCTAGCACTTAGATGAACATTGTTAGCACCTAAAACAAATGACTAAGTGCTAGAAACATAACCTTATCTCTTTGATTCATAGATGTTTGCAATATGCCCAATTTCAAGCCCGAAAGTGCTTTTCTTATTTTCCTCAATCTTTTGGACTTGATTGCTTCAATTTGCTTTCCAAACACTTGTGCTCATGCTCATAAGAGAATTGTTAGTTCATAGTGGTGTGTTGAGTAGTTAACCACCAAAACACTTAGAAATGGCCCAATGGCACATTTCCCTTTCAATTTTGTACACTTAAATACTACCTTTTTTCTCTGGTTGTAATATAAAGGGTGACATAAAATGGATAACTTGACCTAGAAAAATCTAATCAGGAATAGTAATGCAAACTTGTAAAAACTAGTTTTAGGTAAACATGTAAGAGCCTATAAAAAGTTTGAAATATAACCAACTCAAAAATCAATCGAAACAAGTAAGTTGCCACCAGCATGTCCGATGTGCACCAAATACAGTACACTGGATAGGGTGTCTAGAGAACTCGCAAACTTAACCTCATATCTAACATACTCAACAGACGTGCTCGATGTACCACCGGACATGGTACTCAGAGATAATGTAAATTATGTGTAAGGAAAATAGACCCCGAGACATTTGACTAAGTGATTTTGGTGTTTGATAATGAACATAACAAGTGAACTAATGTTTTGCAAAAGTTTGTGTTTTATAGTTCATAGGATGCAAAGTGGATTAGACTGAGGCTCTGAGAATGCAACACCTCAAAAAGACCTAAAAGACTCCTAGAAGACTTATAATTACTCAGCAAAAGTCCAAGATATAAGACCAAAAGAGCCCCAGCGAAGAAGATTAAAGAATAAGAAGATGGGCTGAATCTAGGTGCACCGGACTGGGTTGCTAAAGAGCCCTTCTCGGGTTTTCGGTGACTTGGTGCATCGGACCGTGTAGGTGTGCACTGGACCGGTTTACCAGAGAGCACTTCTCGGATTTTTGGCGACCTGGTGCATTAGACCGTGCGGGTGTGCACTGGACCGGGTCCAACGGTCGGCAACGACTAGTCAGCCAATAGTCAAATGACGTGGCGAGCACCGAACTGTGCGGGTGGCACATCGGACCGCTACTGTAGCAACCAGAAGCCAACAACTAGCTGACATGGAGACACCAGACCGGAACGGTGTGGCGCAGAACAACATGATTCCTCCAATGACTACATTTGGATGGGGGCTCTATATATACCACTTGGTTGGCCATTTAAAGGTATGGAGAGCTCAAGAAGTTTGCCCAAGTGTAGAGACACATCTCCAATAGCTCAAACACCCATTTTGCTTAACATAATCACTTGTTGATTAGCGTAGGTGGTTTGCGAAGTGCATAGATTAGTTAGACCGCTTATGTGCTTGCTCTAGGTTGTTCCTAGTTAGTTGAGTGAGTTTAGAAAACCCCACCAAATCCTTTGGCTCTTGTGCGAGCCATTGTAATATTGTATCGAGTGGGACGAGAGTCTTGCGAGATCGCATCAACCACATTTGTGGTACGTCCGCCACCATGTACTTGAAGGAACGAGGCCCACGAAGATTCGACTTGAAGCTCGATGGTGGATATGGCAGGGAGCATCTAAGAGGAACCAAAAGCGGAGCAATACTTGCGTTTGGAGAAGGCATGCGGCTCTTTACGGGATTACTCGACCGGGTGCTTGGCCCTCGCATGGGCTTCCCTTTTCGTAGTGGCACAAACGAGGATTAGTTAGAACCATGCGCGGTTTTGGATACCTCGGTAAAAATACCAGCACATCCATGGGAGTTTGCAATCTCTACCTTTGCTCTTTAGCTTCCACATTTACTTTAAGTACTTGAGTTTCAATCTCTCTATTCCTAGTTTAGAATATTTAGGATTAGAAGTTAGGATGCAAAACTCTTTTGCGGTAGAGATAGCAACACTTAGACAAAAACTAGTTTGCAAATTCTTGTTTAGTTAATGACATTGGTTTTGTTTAGGAAATTTATTTGCGGCCTAGATAAGCGAGATTTTTAGAAGTCCTAGTTCACCCCCTTCTCTCTCTTAGCCATCCATGTTCCTTTCAATTGATATCAGAGCCCGATTTAGCTCATTTGGAACATTTTAGCTTCACCGCTAATCGATCCAATGTGTTTTAGAGGAAGGGATGGATACCCATAGACAGCTCTAATTTCTCTTATTATAGTGATAGAATGGTTTATTACCTAGAAGTTGTTGATCTAGGTGTTTGGAGAGTCACTCGCAACCGGATGAAACCCCTAAGGCTCCCAAGAAGCTCACCACGAGTGACGAAAATGAAATTCCTTTAAATGCTAGAGCCAAAATTGCTTGTATGGATCTCTTAGCATGGAAAATTTTAATCAAGTATTTAACTTGAAAATTGCTAATGAGATTTGGCTAAAGCTACACGAGCTCCATGACGGTTGTTGGTCCTTGCTCTTGAATGCTATACATCAAGAACAAAGCAACACAATTGTTAACGATTAGAGACCTTCGTCCTTCGAATATTATCTCCCTTCAGGTATAATGATCTCCAGACGAAGGTCATGAAGGTCATACCTTCATCATATTGATAAACAAATATGAATGAAGGTATATGAAACATAAAAGAATGTAAATAATGATGTAACATCGATAAATTATTTACATTCTCATTTCCTAAACATGAATAATAAATTCATAACATTTACACTTTATTGATACCTTCGGCTTGTCAGAAAGCGTGAAAGTGAATGACGCAAGAACTTTTACAAAGCACCATGAACAGTACGGTGTTACTGTTCATCTATTTATAGGCACGGGACACAGCACGGGCAGAATTACATTCAAGTCCTTGACTTTTACTGTTAACAGTAAAGAAGCTGTCAAGGGTTAAGTAGTCTTTTCTCCTTTAGGTCGGTTTCATCATCCACCTTCGTCATTGTGTTGAACCGAAGCTTCTTCGGTCATAGCTTCGGCGTCCATCCATGCTACCTTCGGGCTGTGTCCTTATATCGAACACCTTCATCCCAAAGCCGAAGCTTCCTGTAATAGTCTAAGTTATACTGAAAACACATGGTTAGTCACAATCTTGAGGACCTTTGGTGGAGAGAGGCCCCCAACAGTAGCCCCTCGCAGTATTAATTTGATTCTATATTAACAAATTCAGACTGCGACGTGAACGAAGGCCTTTAGCCGAAGGTCCGAAAAAACACCTTCCCTTCGCTAGAATAGCGAATATCACTGACATACAGGACCCACCAAGCTGTGGGCGGGATGTATATAAATATGAGCTCGGTTTGAAAGCATTTTCTATGCCATTTCATTTGCTTATGCTGTGCTTGCCATCTTAAGTTTTTTTTGCTTTGTTGAATTTTGATTGAATTTTTAGCTTTGTCATTTCGACAAGATTTGATGGCTGGTGAGAAGAAGGTTGCTGACCCAGCCCTGTTTGGATTTTACGAAGCTATGGAGAGAACCAACGTGGAAAAGATTACACATGAAACATTGGCTGGGATATCTGAGAGCTCCAGTGACGAAGGAAGTTTTGATGTAGAGAGTGAGGACGAAGATGCCGAAAACCGCCCATGGCGACCAAGCCACACTGTCTTCGGGAAATCAACCATCAAACAAAGTCAGATTGATGCGATGAAAGGAAGATATTTTCACGATATTTCTATTGTGAGGGCTGGAGGTGATGACACTGCCTCTGCACCGAAGCTGACGAAGTGGTTGTGTACAGGGGCTTCATGAAGGCAGGACTTTGGTTTCTCTTGAATATGTTTTTAGTTGAGGTCCTGAAAACTTTTGAAATTTATCTTCATCAGATTACCCCCGAAGCTATCATCAGGATGGGGGTTTTATTTGGGCCGTTAGAAGCCAGGGTCTAGAGCCAAGTGCAAAATGCTTCTGTGAAAGGGAAATAGAGTCAAACCTTTTCCTATAAATAATTTTGGTGGCTGATTGCCCAACACAAATAATTGGACTAACTAGTTTGCTCTAGATTATATGCTCTACAGGTGCATAAAGGTTCAACACAAACCAATAGAAGATAAAAGATAGGGTTCAATTTCAAAGGAGCAAGAACCTTGAGAGTACCCTGGTCTGGCGCACCGGACTGTCCGGTGTGCCACCTGACAGTGTCCAGTGCACCAGGGCCATACAAAATCCAACTCGCTACTCTTGGGTTTTTCCAGCGCCACTCTGTGACGGAACCTCCCAAGTCATTAGGCCCACCTACAGTTTTCCTTGTCCAACAGACATCAGACAATCCCTGTAGATGTTCCTGAATCACTTGACAAGTTTGGTATCTTCTTTCTTATCTTTCCAGGAACGTTTCCCCCGTCTTGCAGACATTACAGAACATCGGAGATATAGAAATGCGGAAGCGATTACATAAACTTACATTTTATTAGAAAGTAAGATCAAGTTGCTTATTACAGACCAGAGTTATAAAACGAGTGCTGAGTAGTATTATTACAATACCAAGGGAGGCAAAAACTCCTCCCGATAAGTTCTTACATAAAAGTTTCTTATGGAGGAGCATGTCCTCCCGCAGCTTCACTCTTGTTTTTCTTCATTTGGAACCACCTTGGTACAAAAGCAACAAAAATTTGCTGCTTCCTCACCTAAAACAATGAGGGAATAAACCCTGAGTATGGAATTACTCAGCAAGTCTTACCCGACTAAAGAAAAGGCTCTCAAGGGTATGCTGGTTATAAGGGAGTCAAGGTAAGGTATCTCAAGATCAAAGACTCTGTTTTGCATAAATGCTTACTAAAAGTGGATCCTTAAAAATTCAGTTTTATTGTCAAGTTAGGTAAACTTACCTATATCTAGAGTTCTTGCTAACCTAGTTCAAGCACTTGACCTGCACTAGCCAATTTCTTGTCAACCCTTCATCTTCACAGGATTGCTACGTATAGGTCAGTGACCAAGTCTTCATAACCGCGAAGGTACGGCGATCCAAATCGATTATACTCAGCTGAGGATCTCCAATCACACGACATATGTAGCACTTAACCCTTGCATATGTCAACCCGCCACTGGGGTTCTTAAGACCAGATCAGGTTCACGCAAACCGAGAGCATAGATACACCACCGTCCAGCCTCTTGCTACGGAGGGTACACGCTACTCTCGCCACCGCTCCACGCCCATTTCGTGTTATCTTATTCTGGCCTTAGTCTGCCCAAGGCAAGGCTTACCCATGACGAGGCATGTGACCAGTTAAAGGGTCCTCGGTCATCAGGCCTACAACGAGACGGTCCTTAATCGACTCAGACGGAGACACTACACCGAGACTCTCTTCTCGTGCAAGTCACCCGCCCGGTCTCAGCTTAATCATTTAAACCCAAAAACTTGGTACCTGGCAGAGGTACATCTTTTCCGATGTTGAATCCATCACGGCCGTGATGGACTCACCATCAAGTTTTAATTTCAAAAACATACCACCCACTTTGCCAATCATCTTTTGTAAAACAAAACCTTTTGTTTTGCTAGAGCAATACTAAGCATAATGAAACCTTTTGTAAAACAGGGTATCAAGGAAGGTAATCAAGATCAAGGAAGGTAATGCAGGAATTGTTTAAGCATTCAACTCCTATCACCTAATGCATCAATCAAGTGAGAAAGATTTTAAAAACATCAAGGAAGGTGGCAAATGCACCGGGGCTTGCCTTCGTTAGTAGATGAGTCAGGCTCAGGCCCTCAGATGTCAAAGTAGAGACAAGTCCCTGCCTGAGATTCCAAAGGTGGTGGTGCCTTCTCTTCAGTCACTTCGATCTCTTCTTCGTTTTCTAAACATAATCATGTATATAAGAATGAATGCCATGTAATGCTCACGAGAGTGCAAAGATAATAAGAATTTATTATCTAAGGTCTTGAATACAATTTTCCTTCACGGAACTCCAAGAACTTAGGGTTTCCGGAGTCAGTAAAGGAGTTCACAGGGCAGGGGGGTTTTGGGGTTCTAGTTATCAACAAGGTTCAAATCAACCCAAACTCTACCCAAGGCTTCTAACTAATGTGTAGGGCTCATATAAAAAGTTTGGACATTTTTGGAATTACCATTTATTTTTTAAAAATCCAGAACTAATGGTTTAAGCTAGTTTAAATGCCTTAAATTCTTTTTTTAATCTAAAAATCATGAAACTATTTTTATTAAATACTATGAAAAATATGAAGTCTAGGAAAATTGGTTTGACAATTTTAGGAGTTTTCTATAATTTCCTACAATTTATTTGGCTCTAGGAGAAAAAGAAAAGGAAAAACCAGTAACAGTACTGGGCCGGTTTCAGCCCAGACGGCCCAAATCCTCACGGAATCGCGCGCGCGTCCGCGCCCGCGCAACTTTGCACAAGGGTCCCTGTTCTTTTGAATATCCCGAACAAGGTCAACGCACTATTGAGATGAGTCACTGACAATTCCCAGAAAGGACCCCCGGGTTCTACTCTTTTACCCCGACCAACCCACGACGAGGAACAGACCTCGCCGTACTCCGGCGAGCTTATTCCGGCCGAACGACGCTACGGTTGGAGTTCTTGTGCGACAGGGACGCAATTAAACCTTTACCGATCACTTCCCCTCCATCAATTTCACCAAGGGGGCACGGAATCGATCGGTTCACGGTGACCGAGCGGATGGGCAAGAGGATGAACGTGTTCCGACCAAACGACGGTAAGGACGACCGAATTGGGGCTAAGGAGAGGTTCACGGGTTCACCAGGGTCTACGGACATACTTTGATTTGGGCAGAACAAAGACTGAAGGGCGGGTCGACGGTGAGGGGGGTTACGACGACGTTCTACAGAGCGGGCGCGTGTTCCGGTAAAAGGCTTCGGCCAAATTCTAATTGATCGGTATAGAGAGCAATAGGAGACTACACATGAGCTAGAACAGAGAGTAATTGGGACATTACCAACCCGAAGAGCACTGGCCATGGGTATTTCCTCTTGGCGGAGCTAAGAACAGCGGAGAGAAGGGTTTGGGGCTACGTGGGTTTTCCGATGAGCTTGTGTCGAGCGCTTAGTCGCTGAGGTACGGGATACGGTGAAGAAGCAGCGCCCGCACTCAATTTATAGGCTTCCGGTCGTAATCGGATGAGGATCTGGGATCTCTGGATCGCGCTGGCGAGCACTCCGCGCGGCAGATTCCGGTGATAGTACGATGATCGCCGTTTAACCGGAGCCTACCACCTTACTGACTTACTGACACGTCGCCGGGGACTTTTACCGTGGCTGTCGACGACCTAACCGAGCCACGGCGACATCCTTATCGCTGGCGAGACTGATCCTTATCCACGGTGTGATTTTTCTGAAAACCGGTGAACAGTGCGCCTGACTCAGTGAAGAGTTTATCTGACAGATCAAATTGGAGCTCTATTTTCTCCAATTTTTATGTGGTACCTAAGCCAACCTTCTGCATCAAAGTTATACACCTATAATCCATATTCAACTTTGCCACAATGCTTACCATCAAATAGTCACCGAATCACATTCAAAATCGAGCTCAAAGTTCATCCCATCACCCTGTTACTGAAAACTCAGTCCAGGGACTGCTTGACAGCCTGACTTTGAACTAAATTATCTGCAATTTATTCTTAACAACTGAGCTCACATTCTTAAACAAAGTTGTTCTCCTATGATTGTTCTACAACTTTGATGTGGTGCCCTAGGGCAAAAACCCTATATTTTGAAAGTTGCAAGGCTCCAAAGTTGAGCCCAAAGGTCTGAAATTCAAACTTAGGCTATATAGGACTTAAGAGGTGACTTTTGCAAATAGACCCAGAACTTAGGGTTTAACTCTAAAATTCACATATTTGTGAACCAAAGGACTTAATATGCCTTAACATTGCAATTTTTACACTTTAGTCCAAATGTGCACTGTTTTTGCACATAGGCCCCTAGGGTTTGGACTTAGGGTTTTCTAGGGTTCAAATGGGTTTTTGGATATCTCAGGGGTATAAATGTGATTCAAGTTCATTCTTGGGAACATTTTATGACTATTCCCCTAAAGCTTTTAGATTTTCTCAATTTGGGTTAGGTTTTACCCCCTTTAGTCCCTATTTAGGGTTAAGTTCCCTATCCAGGGTTCTATTTGCAAAATGCTATAACAATACAACTTGTTTGAAATTTTTACCTAGTGAATGCATTCGAGGTGTGTCAAACATATGCAATGCCAATGTTTATGATGCCATGCTCAAGTTTTAGTTGCAGTAACACCAGGGGTGTTACATCCTTCCCCCCATAAAAGAATCTCGTCCCGAGATTAAAAGTCCTAGGGTAAGTAATGGAAAAGGAAATGTGTCACATTCTTATTTCCTTATTTCTGGTACAAGGCAGGGGTGGTGTGGGGCTTATTCCTTTATTACAACAACTATACACACTTTACAAATTACATGAGGCTAAAAAGCCCGGGAAATTCTTATCTAAAAAGTCTTGAGTTTCCCATGTAGCCTCACCTTCAGAATGTTGGTTCCACTGTATCTTGTAAAATTTAGAGTTTTTCTCTGGGTAACCCTGTCCTTTTGATCCAAGACCCGAATGGGATGTTCGGAATATGTCAAGTCTAGTTCAAGGACAACATCTGTTACTTCAACAGTTTGATCTGGGACCCGAAGACATTTCTTCAATTGTGACACATGGAACACATTGTGTATAGCAGACAAGGTTTCGGGTAGTTGAAGTCGATACGCCACTGGCCCATATCTTTCAAGTATAGGGAATGAACCAATGTACCTGGGTGCAAGCTTCCCTTTTATCCCGAAACGCGATACACCCTTCATTGGTGAAACCTTCAGGTAGACATAGTCCCCTTCAAGAAAATACAAGTGCATTCACCATTTGTCTGCATAACTCTTTTGACGAGCTTGGGCTTTCTTCATATTATGAATTATTTTCTGAACCTTTTCTTCGGTCTCTTTTACCATATCAAGCCTGAAGAAATACCTTTCACCAGGTTCAGACCAATTTAGCGGAGTGCGACATCGTCGTCCATATAAGGCTTTGAAAGGTGCCATCTTGATACTTTCTTGATAGCTATTATTATATGAAAACTCCGTTAAGGGCAAACATTCATCCCATTTCTGTGAGAAGTCCAGAACACATGCCCGCAACATATCTTCAAGTATTTGATTAATCCTCTCAGTCTATCCACTGGTTTGAGGATGATAGGCCGAACTGTGGAGCAATTTAGTACCCAGGGATTTATGAAGTTCTTCCCAAAATTTGGATACGAATTGTGGTCCACGATCCGACACTATAGTCTTTGGAACCCCGTGCAAACTGAGAATGCGAGCAATGTTTAATTCCGCATAGGTACGAACCGGGTAAGATGTCTTCACTGGCAGAAAGTGAGCAACTTTTGTGAGCCGATCAACAATAACCCAGATAGAGTCATACCCTTTTGCGGTTCTGGGCAATCCCACAATAAAGTCCATACTAATGTCTTCCCATTTCCATGTTGGTATTGGTAGGGACTGTAATGGACCAGTAGCTTTCAAGTGTATGGCCTTGACACGTCTGCAAGTGTCACATCTAGCCACATAGCGTGCAATCTCGATCTTCATTTTCGTCCACCAATAATGTTGTTTCAGATCTTGATACATCTTAGTGCTTTCGGGATGTATAGAATAGCGACTAAGATGTGCTTCATCAAGAATTTGCTGGTGGACCTCTTCATTCTTCGGCACCACTATGCGGTTATTAAACCATACAATGCCTTGATCATCTTCTTTGAAACATTTGGCTTTTCCAGCCCTTATCTTCTCACGAATGTGTTTCATACCCTCATTATTTCTTTGAGCATCCATTATCCTTTGTAAAAGGACTGACTCAAGCTTTAGCTGACTTAGGGTTCCCTGTTGGACCATTCCCAGGTTTAGCTTCTCCATCTCCTGACATAATGTATTGTCAGAGGTCTTTGCCGTAAGACAGTGACAGGAAACCTTACGACTAAGTGCATCTGCCACTACATTGGCCTTGCCTAGGGTGATAATGAATTTCCAGTTCATAATCCTTAATAAGCTCAAGCCATCGCCTTTGTCTCATATTCAATTCTGACTGGGTGAAAATATATTTCAAGCTTTTATGATCTGTATAAATGTGACAGATATTACCCAACAGATAATGACGCCAAATCTTCAGGGCATGAACCACAGCAGCTAGCTCCAAATCATGAGTTGGATAGTGCTCCTCATGTCGGTGTAACTGCCTTGAAGCATACGCAATTACTCGGCCTTCTTGCATTAATACACAGCCGAGACCACTGCCTGATGCATCACAATACACATCAAAGGGCTTAGTGATATCCGGTTGAGCCAATACCGGAGCAGTGGTTAATAATGTTTTCAATTGTTCAAAAGCTTCATTACACTTGGAAGACCAATTGAATTTAATATCATTCTTCAATAAACTTGTGATTGGCTTCACAAGCTTAGAAAAATCTGGTATAAATCGGCGGTAATATCCAGCCAGTCCAAGGAAACTTCGGACTTGATGAACAGTGGTTGGGGGTTTCCACTCCAAAATGTCCTTGACTTTGCTGGGATCTACCGCAATCCCACTGGCAGATAGAACATGTCCCAGAAACTGAATTTCCTCCAGCCAAAACGCGCATTTGCTGAACTTGGCATACAACTGATGTTCTCTCAGGCGCGTTAACACGATCCGTAAATGTTGGGCATGCTCCTCTTCATTCTTGGAATATATTAAGATATCATCTATGAAGACCACCACAAACTTGTCCAACTCGGGCATGAACACCGAGTTCATCAAATACGTGAAGTGGGCAGGAGCATTTGTCAATCTGAAAGACATTACCAGGTATTCAAATAATCCATACCACGTAGTGAACGCGGTCTTTGGTATATCCTCGAGCCGAATACGGATCTGATGATAGCCCGATCTGAGATCAATCTTGGAGAATACCCTCGCCCCGGTCAGTTGATCAAATAAAATATCAATCCTCGGAAGAGGGTACTTGTTCTTGATAGTGACCTCATTCAGGGGTCGATAATCCACGCACATCCGTAAAGTTTGATCCTTCTTCTTGACGAATATGGCTGGACAACCCCATGGTGACGAGCTTGGCCGGATGAATCCTTTATCAAGTAGATCTTGTAATTGAATCTTCAATTCTACCAACTCATTTGGAGGCATACGGTACGATCTTCGAGAAATGGGAGCCGTACCGGGCTTCAACTCAATTACAAACTCTACATCCCTTTCAGGTGGCAATCCAGGCAAATCCTCTGGAAAGACATCGGGAAACTCGCATACTATCGGAATATCCTTGATTTCCGGTATAATGGCTTCATAAACTCTACCAGTAGCTTTGGTTGGAATGGGGATAGACAAGATAATTTCTTCTTGATTATGACTCAACCTGATGGTTCTTTGATCAGTGTTGAGGGTTGCTTTATGTCGTGCCAACCAATTCATGCCCAAGATGACATCTATGTACTGGCCTTTCAGAATGATCATATTAGTAGGAAAGTCCCGTCCGGCCAATGTTACGGGCACTTGATAGGCCACTTCTCTAGTAAAGATTTGTCCCCCAGGTGAGTGAATTCTAAACCCCTCTTTTGATTTATGGCATGAAATGCGATGTTGCTCCACAAATTTCTTGCTAATGAATGTATGCGAAGCACCAGAATCAAAGAGAATAACTGTGGGATGATTGGCCACAAGGAACGTACCCATCATTACCGGCTCTCCGTCCGGTGTAGTGGCCACTTGCGTATAATATATGCGTCCTGTCTTCTTGGTATTTTTGCCCATAGTATTTCCCTTGACTTGAGATGAATTCCCAGATCCTTGCTGATTATTTGACTGGTTTTGTTTTGGATAAGGGCAATCCTTGATGAAATGCCCAGATTTGCCACAATTGAAACATCCAGTCGATGAACTGGGCAGAGCAGGAAATCGAGTGCCTGGGGCACCCGGCTGACTTGATGCAGTGGGGGCATTATTGGGACGAATAATTATTGGCTGCTTAAAAGGGAAGGAGGGTGGACGAGAACGATTCTGGTTGGAAGGCCGGAGAACAAACCGTTGCCTTTTCACCGGGCCCTAACTAGGCCTGTCACCTCCAAATCCCTTGGATTTTCTGACACCTGCATACTTCGCTTCTACTGCCAATGCTGTACTGACAGCTCTTCCATAAGTAAGATCTATGCAGGTTGTCATCTTTCTTTGCAGTCGATCATTTAAACCTCTCATAAAACAATTCTTCTTCTTCAGATCGGTGTTCACTTGATCGATTGTATATTGTGACAAATGATTGAACTTATTGAGATACTGATTAATAGTATCCCCTCCTTGCTTCAGCTTCATAAATTCTTCTTGCTTCATGTGAAGGACACCCTCTGGGATATAATGTTCGCGGAAGGCCACCTTGAATTCTTCCCATGTTATCTGATGATTGGCCGGTTGAACGGCCACGAAATTTCCCCACCAGGTGCTGGCAGGGCCGCGCAGTTGCTGGGCTGCGAATAAAGGCTTCTGGGTTTCAGAACAGCGCAGAAGTCCGAATTTTTGCTCGATAACCCGAATCCATTCGTCGGCTTCTAACGGGTCTTCGGCTTTGACAAACAGCGGTGGACGTGTCTCTGAAAAGTCCAAGTAGGAGGTTTCATGGGGGCCCTGTTGATAACCCCGCCCTCCTTGTGGCTGAAACTATTGACCCGCCATCTCTCTCAGAAAACGGGTATTATCCGCAGTCGCATTCACTAAGGCGGCAATCGCCTCGGCAAGTGTGGGAGGGACATGAGGTGGATTTGGGGTAGACTCCCTCCCACTGGAGGTTCCAGCTGCATCCTGTGATCGGGTCTTGGACGGCATCTGTGACAACAAACATTTGGAAACAAATATAATATGCCAAAGACAAAACCATCCAATTTACATTACCAAAAAGAGTAATGTTACAGACTCGATTTTATACAACAGGAGTACAGTACCCATTATACAATAGTACAACCTATTATACAATACACTACTTCTACTTCTACTACTACACCACTATTCCTGCTTCTGGTTGCTCCTGGCAGCCTCGTCGTCGGGTGTGGGAGACCATTCATCCACCAGCCTCATAGAAGGAGGGGGCTTAAAAAGGTCTAGCTCACCACCAAGCGCTTCTCACGCAACGTGCGAGGGTCCGGCTTCCAACCCGACAGGATCCGTAGGTGCACTGGGATGTAATTGCGAATACAGTACATGGACTTCCTCATGTAGGGTATTGCAATACGCCTGCAGATTGTCAATGACAGAGCTAAGTTCTTTGACTCGGGCTCGAGCCTTTGCTTCCTTAGCCCAAGCCACTGAACGAGACTGCACCGCCCAGTCAAGCGCTAAGTCTCAATCAGCAAGCTGATCCTGCAGACGGTGGATGTGACTTCTTAATTCATTTATTCTATCGCCATCCACGACCCATATGTTCGTCTTGCGTTGAAGCTCCGCTTGAAGCTGATTTACTCGGGCTTCAAGATCCCCAATCGGATCGTTGCTTCCACTACTACTATCCTCGTGCCGTGGAGCAAGTTGGTGACGAGGTACACCAATTGGGCCAGTTGACTTGCGCGCGGTTTTCCTCATGCGCGGTAGCATTTCTCTAGGGGCAAAATTTTATTAGTATAATTCTTAGCATGATGCATGTATAATTACAGAACCAACCTTAGTTGATTCATACCTTCTATACATTGCACTCCTCCTATCTGGTCTTTCGTATAGATTCTTCAGATATAAGGGATAAGAATGGAAGAAATCTTTCTAGGTAAGTTTTTAGAAAATCCTTTTGAAGATGCCTCATAATATCTGCAAAGAAGAGCTTCGCTCCGATACTAGCTGTGACGGAACCTCCCAAGTCATTAGGCCCACCTACAGTTGTCCTTGTCCAACAGACATCAGACAATCCCTGTAGATGTTCTTGAATCACTTAACAAGTTTGGTATCTTCTTTCTTACCTTTCCAGGAACGTTTCACCCGTCTTGCAGACATTACAGAACATCGGAGATATAGAAATGCGGAAGCGATTACATAAACTTACATTTTATTAGAAAGTAAGATCAAGTTGCTTATTACAGACCAGAGTTATAAAACGAGTGCTGAGTAGTATTATTACAATACCAAGGGAGGCAAAAACTTCTCCCGATAAGTTCTTACATAAAAGTTTCTTATGGAGGACCATGTCCTCCCGCAGCTTCACTCTTGTTTTTCTTCATTTGGAACCACCTTGGTACAAAAGCAACAAAAATTTGTTGCTTCCTCACCTAAAAACAACGAGGGAATAAACCCTGAGTATAGAATTACTCAGCAAGTCTTACCCGACTAAAGAAAAGACTCTCAAGGGTATGCTGGTTATAAGGGAGTCAAGGTAAGGTAACTCAAGATCAAAGACTCTGTTTTGCATAAATGCTTACTAAAAGTGGATCCTTAAAAATTCAGTTTTATTGTCAAGTTAGGTAAACTTACCTATATCTAGAGTTCTTGCTAACCTAGTTCAAGCACTTGACCTGCACTAGCCAATTTCTTGTTAACCCTTCATCTTCACTGGTTTGCTACGTATAGGTCAGTGACCAAGTCTTCATAACCGCGAAGGTACGGCGATCCGAATCGATTATACTCAGCTGAGGATCTCCAATCACACGACATATGTCGCACTTAACCCTTGCATATGTCAACCCGCCACCGGGGTTCTTAAGACCAGATCAGGTTCACGCAAACCGAGAGCACAGATACACCACCGTCCAGCCTCTTGCTACGGAGGGTACACACTACTCTCGCTACCGCTCCACGCCCATTTCGTGTTATCTTATTTTGGCCTTAGTCTGCCCAAGGCAAGGCTTACCCATGACGAGGCATGTGACCAGTTAAAGGGTCCTCAGTCATCAGGCCTACATCGAGACGGTCCTTAATCGACTCAGACGGAGAAACTACACCGAGACTCTCTTCTCGTGTAAGTCACCCGCCTGGTCTCAGCTTAATCATTTAAACCCAAAAACTTGGTACCTGGCAGAGGTACATCTTTTCTGATGTTGAATCCATCACGACCGTGATGGACTCACCATCAAGTTTTAATTTCAAAGACATACCACCCACTTTGCCAATCATCTTTTGTAAAACAAAACCTTTTGTTTTGCTAGAGCAATACTAAGCATAATGAAACCTTTTGTAAAACAGGGTATCAAGGAAGGTAATCAAGATCAAGGAAGGTAATGCAGGAATTGTTTAAGCATTCAACTCCTATCACCTAATGCATCAATCAAGTGAGAAAGATTTTAAAAACATCCAGGAAGGTGGCAAATGCACCGGGGCTTGCCTTCGTTAGTAGGTGAGTCAGGCTCAGGCCCGCAGATGTCAAAGTAGAGACAAGTCCTTGCCTAAGATTCCAAAGGTGGTGGTGCCTTCTCTTCAGTCACTTCGATCTCTTCTTCGTTTTCTAAACATAATCATGTTTATAAGAATGAATGCCATGTAATGCTCATGAGAGTGCAAAGATAATAATAATTTATTATCTAAGGTCTTGAATACAATTTTTCTTCACGGAACTCCGAGAACTTAGGGTTTCCGGAGTCAGTAAAGGAGCTCACAGGGCAGGGGGGTTTTGGGGTTCTAGTTATCAACAAGGTTCAAATCAACCCAAACTCTACCCAAGGCTTCTAACTAATGTGTAGGGCTCATATAAAAAGTTTGGACATTTTTGGAATTACCATTTATTTTTTAAAAATCCAGAACTAATGGTTTAAGCTAGTTTAAATGCCTTAAAATTCTTTTTTTTAATCTAAAAATCATGAAACTATTTTTATTAAATACTATGAAAAATAAGAAGTCTAGGAAAATTGGTTTGACAATTTTAGGATTTTTCTATAATTTCCTACAATTTATTTGGCTCTGGGAGAAAAAGAAAAGGAAAAACCAGTAACAGTACTGGGCCGGTTTCAGCCCAGACGGCCCAAATCCTCACAGAATCGCGCGCGCGCGTCCGCGCCCATGCAACTTTGCACAAGGGTCCCTGTTCTTTTGAATATCCCGAACAAGGTCAACGCACTATTGAGATGAGTCACTGACAATTCCCAGAAAGGACCCCCGGGTTCTACTCTTTTACCCCGACCAACCCACGAATAGGAACAGACCTCGCCGTACTCCGACGAGCTTATTCCGGCCGAACGACGCTACGACTAGAGTTCTTGTGCGATAGGGACGCAATTAAACCTTTACCGATCACTTCCCCTCCATCAATTTCACCAAGGGGGCACAGAATCGATCGGTTCACGGTGACCGAGCAGATGGGCAAGAGGATGAATGTGTTCCGACCAAACGACGGCAAGGACAACGAATTGGGGCTGGGGAGAGGTTCACGGGTTCACCAGGGTCTACGGACATACTTTGATTTGGGCAGAACAAAGACTGAAGAGTGGGTCGACGGTGAGGGGGGGTTACGGCGACGTTCTACAGAGCAGGCGCGTGTTCCGGTAAAAGGCTTCGGCCAAATTCCAATTGATCGATACAGAGAGCAATAGGAGACTACACATGAGCTAGAACAGAGAGTAATTGGGACATTACCAACCCAAAGAGCGCTGGCCACGGGTATTTCTTCTTAGCAGAGCTAAGAATAGCGGAGAGAGGGGTTTGGGGCTACGTGGGTTTTCCGGTGAGCTTGTGTCGAGCGCTTAGTCGCTGAGGTACGGGATACGATGAAGAAGTAGCGCCCGCACTCAATTTATAGGCTTCCGGTCGTAATCGGATGAGGATCGGGGACCTCTAGATCGCGCTGGCGAGCACTCCGCGTGGGGGATTTCGGTGACAGCACGGTGATCGCCGTTTAACCGGAGCCTGCCACCTTAGTGACTTACTGACACGTCGTCGGGGACTTTTACCGTGGCCGCCGACGACCTAACCGAGCCACGGCGGCATCCTTATCGCCGGCGAGACTGATCCTTATCCACAGTGTGATTTTTCTGAAAA
The DNA here is from genome assembly GCA_029449295.1 of Zea luxurians. Taxonomy (NCBI): domain Eukaryota; kingdom Viridiplantae; phylum Streptophyta; class Magnoliopsida; order Poales; family Poaceae; genus Zea; species Zea luxurians. Next base: position 92,301,608 of record JAOPSE010000010.1, on the reverse strand, counting down.
TCGGTGAACAGTGCGCCTGACTCAGTGAAGAGTTTATCTGACAGATCAAATTGGAGCTCTATTTTCTCCAATTTTTATGTGGTACCTAAGCCAACCTTCTCCATCTTCAACTTTGCCACAATGCTTACCATCAAATAGTCACCGAATCACATTCAAAATCGAGCTCAAAGTTCATCCCATCACCCTGTTACTGAAAACTCAGTCCAGGGACTGCCTGACAGCCTGACTTTGAACTTAATTATCTACAATTTATTCTTAACAACTGAGCTAACATTCTTAAACAAAGTTGTTCTCCTATGATTGGTCTACAACTTTGATGTGGTGCCCTAGGGCAAAAACCCTATATTTTGAAAGTTGCAAGGCTCCAAATTTGTAACACCCCGGGCTTTAAAGGAACAAAGCCGGGTGCATCTCATACATGCGCCAAAGAAGACAACATATATAATCACAGAGTGTATAGAGATAAATGTCACAATAATCAGAGTACTTATTACATAGCGGAAGTCTTACAAAATAAAAGATAAATATAGCAGGATCTAAAATATCCTTGGCGCCAGAAAGTCAACTGGGAGACGCCACCTAGATCGAATCGAACTCCTCGATGCGTGGCTCCACTTGAACCACCTGATCTTCTCCTGTGGGGGGTGTGAGACAGCAAGGGTGAGCTCACACATGTTCATCACTCAACAAGTTGTGGGGAATAATGTGACATGAACTCACCAAAGGTGGGAGCTCATGAAGTGTAAGGCTTATCAAAGAAAATGGTTAAAGCTGAGCATTGCTTTTAATGTTGGTCAAACTTTTATTAGCAATTACTAGATGTAAGTAAATACCAAACCATAATAAATAATAGAACAAAATTAATAACAAATCCCATGCAAATGCATATGACAAATTGAATTTAGGTTCCATAATTTAATCATGTGAGGGTCCGAGCCGCTCATGACCGTGAGCACGGCTAGTATACTAGTTTTACACTCTTCAGAGGTTGCGCATCTTTACCCACAAGCCGTGTTACCCATCTGCCAAGGGGTCATGAATCCCATACACCTCTACCAAGGAAGCGAGGCAGGGTAACACTACGAGGCCTTTACAAAGTTCCACTAGCTTCAGAAATCCCGCTACAGTTTATAGGAAGCTTCAATGCAGGGTTCTTGCCTGACCGCCATCGCAGCAAAGTCAACCCAAGGACCTCCCTACACTGACCACTCCCTTACTGCCCTTGCCCCTTTCAGGTAAGGAAGACCTCCACTAGCTTTCCTAGTTAATCAGCCAAGGGCGTCCCATTAAACCCTTGTGGTAGCACTGTTTTCCCGGGTGGTCGCTCCATGTTCCAATTAATATAATGATCTTATCATGAACATAAATAACATAACAGAATAATTGGAACATGGATGTAAGGAAATATTAATCCCAAAACCATATAGAGAAATAGCATAACTACCCAAGTGAATCAGGGGTAAACAAGGTAAAAGGATAAACAGACTAGGGTGACCTATTGGGTCCCATCAAAATTAAACCTATGCATTGAATAGTGATAACAAAGAACATTATTGGGTAACAAAAGTGGATCAAGGGCACAACTTGCCTGCCACTTGAGATTCCAGTTACCAGGGTGATTCTTCAGATTCTCGTGACCTCACTGCTAGTCGTAGCAATACAAACAAACATGGTATAGACAAAATTAACATCACACCAAACATAAGTACAACTGAATAATAATGATCTACGCGTCGCTACGAGCTCGTGGGATCGAGAACTACTGAGATCGGAGTTACGATTAAGAAGTTCTACGTGATTTAAATATTAAACCATATTATAAATTGGTTAGTGTAAATCATATGAGTGGTTATTCTATAAATAATTATCTCAACTTTAATCTAAGTTATAAATTATTCATATATCATAGTTTAGCAAGTAATGATGAATACATTAACGAAACTAACCAACCTAAGTTAAATAGAAATCTAATTATAAAATAATGAGGCATGGTATAATAAATATTGTTATTGCATAGTAAATATTTATACGAGACTAACACAACTTGAACGGATCAAATCGGAATTATAACGGAGGAGTTATGAATTTCTGAAGGTTTTATGTGCTTGCTACAAAATTAATTGAGTAATTAATTCTAGTATGGGTTTCATGTTAAAATAGTGTTACCAAGTAATAGACAATATTAATACAAAATTATAGGAACTGGAATGGATTAAAAAGGAGCTAAAATGAATTTTCTATGCATTAAATAGGTTCTAGAATTATTTTTACATTGAAAATTCATTTTCTAAATTCATTTTTCCTATTTTCTCTGAGCTCTGGACTGCGCACACAATAACCAGGGAGCTCGGGGTTTAACTTGCAAAATCACCCAGACACAGCCACACCCAAGGGGTACTGCGGGTTGATTCTGCGAAAGTTTGGGGTCTCTTTAGTAAAAAGGTCACGGCCGAAGGGGTAAGGAGGGATTTGGGCCGTTGGATCATACATCCACGGATTAGAATAGATCGGCCATCTTGCGAACCGGTACGCAAGGGAAGCCACAGGATCGGAAACCGACGACCCTGATTTTATGAAGCTTGATCCATCCCGCACCGTCCGATCGATATCTAATGGTCGCGGGCAAAACGCTACCCAGACCTAATCCTATGCGATCACTGCGGAACAAACGGCCAGATGCACCCCGTCAATTTCCCCCCTGCGCCAACACCCGAGCAGGGGCGGCGCCGCCCGAGGTCACGGCGGATCCTCACCGGAGCCACGCGATTCGGCCGATCTGGGCCCCTACAACGTCATTCGAAGGCCCCTACGCACAATTCAGACGGTGGCGAAACATACTAGGGGCTCACCGTAGGTAGAGATGGCGACTAGGGAGTGATCCACGGCGTGGGGCGAAGTCGCGGTGGCGGCGAGCGAATACGGCCACCGAGACCGTTCTTCTCTCCTCGCACCGACTCCAACGCGATCTGGCGACACCAGCGGGATCCCGCGACTATGCGCACACCACCGATCGGGAATAATGGCGGCAGTACCTCGCGGCGACTCCCCACGGCGGCACGCCGAGCACCACGTGTGTTGGATGCCCTCCGGCGGCAACGGATCTTGGGTTTGAAGCCGCGGCAGCGCGATTGCGAGTGAGCCAGCGTGCATAAGCTGCGTCAAACGGGAGTGCGTGGGACATTATTGCAAGGCGGAGTCGGAGGTGCGGGTGCGCCATGGCGACCGCATTACCGTAGTCAGCGCGCGGCAGAGGCAGATGTGGAGGAGGAGGGATGGCGCTCGAATCCTTATAGCCTGGTTAATTGCGATCCCAACTGAATCCCGAGTTCCCACCACACCAGATTTTACGGCGGTCAACAAGCTCGGATCCGCGCGGTCTGTTGTGGCAGCGAGCTTTTCGCGAGGTTGGTGAAGAACCTGACCGTCGGGACCCACATGTCATCGGATGAATGAAAAATGGCTGGGGTTTGTAGCTGACCAAGGGGTCCCACTAACCAGTGGCCGACCCAAACGCGCTGGCGCATGAGAGAGCCCAGGCGCGGGCGAAAAAGGGGCCCACCTGGCGGTAGCAACACGTTGTGGGAGCGAAGCAAGGGGAAACGGGCCCACGGTTCAGTCACGCGCGCGATGGCAGCGGCAGCACAAAGTTGGGCCGCGCAGATGCGAAGCTTGGATGGGCTGAAACGATGGGAGCCGGCCCGAGTAGGTTTTTTTCCTTTTTTAGTTTATTTTCTTTTTCTTTTCTATTTAAATTTCTTTCACCTTTTCAAATTTCTACTTCAAATTTCCACCATTCAACTCAAATTAAATTTCCTATTTTAAATTCTGATTTCCCCATATCAATATAATCCAATCTTGAATATAAACATTACTATTTCCATATTATTATTTATTCTCCTCCCCATTTATATAATTCTAGTAATAAATGTTTTAATCTTAATTTCTTTCGTTTTGATGTACAAATTTAAAATTTAAATCCAATATAAAGTTTAGAATTTAAATTTTTAATACATACTCAAAATCAATTGAGAAGCAATAGATATATATTTATTTTAGTTGATTTATTTGTTTGGTAGATGTTTGAAATATGCAAAACACTCATATTGTTTTCTTTCTTTTTAGAAAAATAGTATTTTGAATATGGGATAAGAAGTAAAAGTTACTTCAAACTTAAATATCCATGTAAATAAATGCTTTTGGTGCATCATTTAATGATATACATAATCATTTAATCGAATAGAAAACTTTTCTTTTACTTCTTTTTCTAAAATAATTCTGGTTTTTCAGAATTCAGTCCTCAATTTCACACTTAAGTATAATTTGAGATATCCGAATTTATGATTTTATCTCTTCATATTTTTATTTTATTATTATTTTTTTATATACATATTTTAGGCATTACAAATCCTACCCCCCTTAACAGAAATCTCGTCCTCGAGATTTGTAAGAGGGTGCATAATCATGTTATCTCAAACATATGCATAGACAAAATCTCAGCATGATGCATAACTTTATTAGCAACACATACGGTCAATTAGACCTTTTTATTCCTCCTGAAATAGTATCATACCGACTACTATCTAAAGTATCATTTAGGTCTTACATATAGTAATAATTTATATATATGTTTATGTAGCTTGGTGGAGCTAGTGGTTAAGAAAGCATAGGTGTATATATGTATGTCCACTTTATTATGTAGGATAGAAGATGCCTTTAAAGCATAGATAGGTTTGGGCAAGAAAGGATAGGGTAAGGAAATACCCCATCCAAGATTGAGGATCTTGATTCCTTTAAAGATCTGGCTTGAATCTTATCATTCCTTGATTTGATGAGGTCGATCATCTTCAATCTTCGTTCTTGAAGTTGTTATCCAAATTTGGGACATGTAGTGAAGGCAGATTCCTAGGTAAACAAAATTGGTTACTAGGTGATTATGAGTTAAATAAGTTTAAGCAGAGTCTGTCTTGTTGTTTTGCTTCTAGATTGGTTGGATAAGTTATGTAACCAGTTATATCGGTCAAGTTGGTGTTATCATCAAGGATAATGGGTATTGGTGTTACCATAACTAGGGACATGGTTGAGATAGGTGTGGGTAGATGGGGTGGGTAGATTGAACAGAGTTTTTTTTTCTTTGCTTGTAAGATAAATGGGTTGGGCAACCTATAATATAGGCTAGGTCGTGGTTTCATGGATGAGTTGGTCTAAGACACCAATTCAGATTTAAAACCCATTTATAGGATTATGGTTTAGTTAATACTTGTAGTAGATCAGAATTTTAGTTTAAGTTAAAACAGAGGAGTTATGCAACCATCAAATGGTTGAGGTAGTTGCATAAGGCCGAGTTGGTCGGTTATTCTTGATTTAGTGTCGAGTGAATCACGTTAGAACAGGTGGATAGGGTCTAATCCATGTTACATGTATTAACTAACCTGTTTGAGTCAGTCACATTGGGTTAGTTTAGATTAGATAGAAACTAGATTAGTTTAGCATAACTAGATTTGACTAAATAAGACCTAATTAATTTTGGATCAGTTTAGGTTGAATGGGGTCTAGGCATGACCAGATTAATCTAGATAATATCTAAAATATATTTATATGATTGGTTTAGTCTAGATAAGATCCAATTAATTGGGTTTAAATCATGGTTGTTATCCCGTAATGAGATAAGCAAAGTGGTTGGGATAAGTATACATACTAGGACAAGATGAATTTATAAGAATATGATGGAATCTTTTAAGATTAGTTAGATCTATTGGGATACGATGAAAATCTTTTCAAGATGAGATGAACCTATTAAGGTAAGAGAGTATATTTTTTTAAGATATGATGGATCTATTAAGATAAGAAGAATCTTTCAAGATAAGGTGGGTCTATATGAAATAGATATGCTTCAAGGGAGGATAATCTAAGTTTTTTTTATCTCATGAATTTTATTAATTTTATATTTATACTTATATGTATATATAGATGTAATTGTGGACATTACTCTACAACTCATCACACTCAATCAAAGATCCAAATCAAACAAGTATCATAAGAACAAGCACTCAAGCGTGTAGATACCTATAAAAATAGTTTTTTTTGTTCCTAGGAGTAGGTCTCCTATTCCTAAAGTCACTTTAGGCACATGATTTCAAAGTGTGAAATCCACATTTGTCTTTAGAAGAAAAAGTAAGAATAATTAAAGTAAAGCGGAAATAGATGATGAAGGATTGAGATAAGTTTAGAAAAGAATCAGAGTAGCAAAGGTAAGGTTAATCAGAGTAAAACAGTAGGATCAAGATAACTATAGAAAGAATCAGAGTAAGGTAAGCAGGTAATGGTTGTCCAGTTCTATCTAGGTTTCGTCCTACAGTCAACATTCCTCTAATACCACTTCTGTAACACCCCGGGCTTTAAAGGAACAAAGCCGGGTGCATCTCATACATGCGCCAAAGAAGACAACATATATAATCACAGAGTGTATAGAGATAAATGTCACAATAATCAGAGTACTTATTACATAGCGGAAGTCTTACAAAATAAAAGATAAATATAGCAGGATCTAAAATATCCTTGGCGCCAGAAAGTCAACTGGGAGACGCCACCTAGATCGAATCGAACTCCTCGATGCGTGGCTCCACTTGAACCACCTGATCTTCTCCTGTGGGGGGGGGTGTGAGACAGCAAGGGTGAGCTCACACATGTTCATCGCTCAACAAGTTGTGGGGAATAATGTGACATGAACTCACCAAAGGTGGGAGCTCATGAAGTGTAAGGCTTATCAAAGAAAATGGTTAAAGCTGAGCATTGCTTTTAATGTTGGTCAAACTTTTATTAGCAATTACTAGATGTAAGTAAATACCAAACCATAATAAATAATAGAACAAAATTAATAACAAATCCCATGCAAATGCATATGACATTGAATTTAGGTTCCATAATTTAATCATGTGAGGGTCCGAGCCGCTCATGACCGTGAGCACGGCTAGTATACTAGTTTTACACTCTGCAGAGGTTGCGCATCTTTACCCACAAGCCGTGTTACCCATCTGCCAAGGGGTCATGAATCCCATACACCTCTACCAAGGAAGCGAGGCAGGGTAACACTACGAGGCCTTTACAAAGTTCCACTAGCTTCAGAAATCCCGCTACAGTTTATAGGAAGCTCCAATGCAGGGTTCTTGCCTGACCGCCATCGCAGCAAAGTCAACCCAAGGACCTCCCTACACTGACCACTCCCTTACTGCCCTTGCCCCTTTCGGGTAAGGAAGACCTCCACTAACTTTCCTAGTTAATCAGCCAAGGGCGTCCCATTAAACCCTTGTGGTAGCACTGTTTTCCCGGGTGGTCGCTCCATGTTCCAATAAATATAATGATCTTATCATGAACATAAATAACATAACAGAATAATTGGAACATGGATGTAAGGAAATATTAATCCCAAAACCATATAGAGAAATAGCATAACTACCCAAGTGAATCAGGGGTAAACAAGGTAAAAGGATAAACAGACTAGGGTGACCTATTGGGTCCCATCAAAATTAAACCTATGGATTGAATAGTGATAACAAAGAACATTATTGGGTAACAAAAGTGGATCAAGGGCACAACTTGCCTGGCACTTGAGATTCCAGTTACCAGGGTGATTCTTCAGATTCTCGTGACCTCACTGCTAGTCGTAGCAATACAAACAAACATGGTATAGACAAAATTAACATCACACCAAACATTAGTACAACTGAATAATAATGATCTACGCGTCGCTACGAGCTCGTGGGATCGAGAACTACTGAGATCGGAGTTACGATTAAGAAGTTCTACGTGATTTAAATATTAAACCATATTATAAATTGGTTAGTGTAAATCATATGAGTGGTTATTTTATAAATAATTATCTCAACTTTAATCTAAGTTATAAATTATTCATATATCATAGTTTAGCAAGTAATGATGAATACATTAACGAAACTAACCAACCTAAGTTAAATAGAAATCTAATTATAAAATAATGAGGCATGGTATAATAAATATTGTTATTGCATAGTAAATATTTATACGAGACTAACAAAACTTGAACGGATCAAATCGGAATTATAACGGAGGAGTTATGAATTTCTGAAGGTTTTATGTGCTTGCTACAAAATTAATTGAGTAATTAATTCTAGTATGGGTTTCATGTTAAAATAGTGTTACCAAGTAATAGACAATATTAATACAAAATTATAGGAACTGGAATGGATTAAAAAGGAGCTAAAATGAATTTTCTATGCATTAAATAGGTTCTAGAATTCTTTTTACATTGAAAATTCATTTTCTAAATTTATTTTTCCTATTTTCTCTGAGCTCTGGACTGCGCACACAATAACCAGGGAGCTCGGGGTTTAACTTGCAAAATCGCCCAGACACAGCCACACCCGAGGGGTACTGCGGGTTGATTCTGCGAAAGTTTGGGGTCTCTTCCGTTGGATCATACATCCACGGATCAGAATAGATCGGCCATCTTGCGAACCGGTACGCAAGGGAAGCCACAGGATCGGAAACCGACGACCCTGATTTTATGAAGCTTGATCCATCCCGCACCGTCTGATCGATATCTAATGGTCGCGGGCAAAACGCTACCCAGACCTAATCCTACGCGATCACTGCATAACAGATGGCCAGATGCACCCCGTCAATTTCCCCCCTGCGCCAACACCCGAGCAGGGGCGGCGCCGCCCGAGGTCACGGCGGATCCTCGCCGGAGCCACGCGATTCGGCCGATCTGGGCCCCTACAACGTCATTCGAAGGCCCCTACGCACAATTCAGACGATGGCGAAACATACTAGGGGCTCACCGTAGGTAGAGATGGCGACTAGGGAGTGATCCACGGCGTGGGGCGAAGTCGCGGCGGCGGCGAGCGAATACGGCCACCGAGACCATTCTTCTCTCCTCGCACCGACTCCAACGCGATCTGGCGACACCAGCGGGATTCCTCGACCGTGCGCACACCACCGATCAGGAATAATGGCGGCAGTACCTCGCGGCGACTCCCCACGGCGGCACGCCGAGCACCACGTGTGCCGGATTCCCTCCGGCGGCAACAGATCTTGGGTTTGAAGCCGCGGCAGCGCGATTGCGAGTGAGCCAGCGTGCATAAGCCGCGTCAGACGGGAGTGCGCGGGACATTATTGCAAGGCGGAGTCGGAGGTGCGGGTGCGCCATGGCGACCGCATTACCGCAGTCAGCGCGCGGCAGAGGCAGATGTGGAGGAGGAGGGATGGCGCTCGAATCCTTATAGCCTGGTTAATTGTGATCCCAACTGAATCCCGAGTTCCCACCACACCAGATTTTACGGCGGTCAACAAGCTCGGATTCGCGCGGTCTGTTGTGGCAGCGAGCTTTTCGCGAGGTTGGTGAAGAACCTGACCGCCGGGACCCACATGTCATCGGATGAATGAAAAATGGCTGGGGTTTGTAGCTGACCAAGGGGTCCCACTAACCAGTGGCCGACCCAAACGCGCTGGCGCGTGAGATTGCCCAGGCGCGGGCGAAAAAGGGGCCCACCTGGCGGTAGCAACACGTTGCGGGAGCGGAGCAAGGGGAAACGGGCCCACGGTTCAGTCACGCGCGCGATGGCAGCGGCAACACAAAGTTGGGCCGCGCAGATGCGAAGCTTGGATGGGCTTAAACGATGGGAGCCGGCCCGAGTAGGTTTTTTTTCCTTTTTTTTAGTTTATTTTCTTTTTCTTTTCTATTTAAATTTCTTTCACCTTTTCAAATTTCTACTTCAAATTTCCACCATTCAACTCAAATTAAATTTCCTATTTTAAATTCTGATTTCCCCATATCAATATAATCCAATCATGAATATAAACATTACTATTTCCATATTATTATTTATTCTCCTCCCCATTTATATAATTCTAGTAATAAATGTTTTAATCTTAATTTCTTTCCTTTTGATTTACAAATTTAAAATTTAAATCCAATATAAAGTTTAGAATTTAAATTTTTAATACATACTCAAAATCAATTGAGAAGCAATAGATATATATTTATTTTAGTTGATTTATTTGTTTGGTAGATGTTTGAAATATGCAAAACACTCATATTGTTTTCTTTCTTTTTAGAAAAATAGTATTTTGAATATGGGATAAGAAGTAAAAGTTACTTCAAACTTAAATATCCATGTAAATAAATGCTTTTGGTGCATCATTTAATGATATACATAATCATTTAATCGAATAGAAAACTTTTCTTTTACTTCTTTTTCTAAAATAATTCTGCGTTTTCAGAATTCAGTCCTCAATTTCACACTTAAGTATAATTTGAGATATCCGAATTTATGATTTTATCTCTTCATATTTTTATTTTATTATTATTATTATTATTTTATACATATTTTAGGCATTACAAAATTTGAGCCCAAAGGTCTGAAATTCAGACTTAGGGTATATAGGACTTAAGAGGTGACTTTTGCAAATAGACCCAAAACTTAGGGTTTAACTTGCAAATTCACATATTTGTGAACCAAAGGACTTAATATGCCTTAACATTGCATTTTTTACACTTTAGTCCAAATGTGCACTGTTTTTGCACATAGGCCCCTAGGGTTTGGACTTAGGGTTTTCTAGGGTTCAAATGGGGTTTTTGGATATCTCAGGGGTATAAATGTGATTCAAGTTCATTCTTGGGAACATTTTATGACTATTCCCCTAAAGCTTTTAGGTTTTCTCAATTTGGGTTAGGTTTTACCCCCTTTAGTCCCTATTTAGGGTTAAGTTCCCTATCCAGGGTTCTATTTGCAAAATGTTATAACAATACAACTTGTTTGAAATTTTTACCTAGTGAATGCATTCTAGGTGTGTCAAACATATGCAATGCCAATGTTTATGATGCCATGCTCAAGTTTTAGTTGCAGTAACACCAGGGGTGTTACACACTCCGCTATAATTCACCGGACTGCCCGGTGTGCCACCAGACTATCCGGTGTGACAGCGGAGCAACGGCTCTTCGGCGCAACGGTCGACTAAACACTGCCCCTGACAGCGCTATAGTTTGCGATAGAAGGCAGAGCAGAGGTCAGAGGCACACCGGACAGTGAACAGTGCCTGTCCGGTGCAGTACCGGACTGTCCGGTGCCACCAGAAGTCAGCGCTCCAACGATCGACTATGTCAGAACCCTAACGGTTGGGTGACGTGGCTGGTGCACCGAATTGTGTCCGATGGCGCACTGGACTGTCCGGTGCGCCCATCGACAACAGCCACCCCCAACAGTTGTTTTGGTGGGTGAGGGCTATAAATACCCCTCAACCACCACCACTCCAACCATCCAAGCATTCAACACTCTTCATTCAATACAAGATCAAAGTGCAACACTCCAAGACACAAATCAAAGCCACTGATCCAATTAAAGTCCCCAATTCAACTCTAGTGCTTTAGGACTTGTGAGAGGATCGTTCTTGTGTTTCTTTGTTGCTCTTGTTGCTTGGTTGGCTTTCTTCTTTCTCTCATTCTTATTTTCAAAGCCTTGTAAGCGAAGCAAGAGACACCAATTGTGTGGTGGTCCTTGTGGGGTCTAAGTGACTCGAGAAATCAAGGAAGAAGGCTCACTCGGTCTAGGTGACCGTTTGAGAGAGGGAAAGGGTTGAAAGAGACTTGGTCTTTGTGACCACCTCAACGGGGACTAGGTTCTTTAGAACCGAACCTCGGTAAACAAATCACCGTGTTCATCCGCTTTATTTGCTCTTGATTTGTTTTCCCCCTCTCTCCCGGATTCAAACTTAATTCTAACGCTAACCCCGGCTTGTAGTTTGTCGTTTTAAGTTATAAATTTCAGATTACGCCTATTCACCCCCCTCTAGGCAACTTTCAATTGGTATCAGAACCTGGTACTTCATTAGAGTCTAACCACTCAAAGTGATGTCGGGAGATCACGCCAAGAGGGAGATCGTGACCGGTGACAAGCCCGCAAGCTCGGGAAGAACCCTCTCAAGGGAGTCTAGCCACAAGCAAAAGGAGGAATCCTCTTCCTCCAACAAGACCCATCGGAGAGGCGACAAGAAGAAGATGAAAAAAGTGGTCTACTACGAGACCGACTCTTCGTCGCCCTCCACATCTAGCTCCGACTCATCGTCCACTACTTCTAAGCGGCATGAGCGCAATAAGTATAGTAAGATGTCCCTACGCTATCCTCGCATTTCTAAGCGCACTCCATTACTTTCCGTTCCCTTAGGCAAACCACCATATTTTGATGGTGAGGATTATTCTATGTGGAGTGATAAAATGAGGCATCATCTAACCTCACTCCACAAAAGCATTTGGGACATTGTTGAGTATGGAGCGCAGGTACCAAAGGTAGGGGACAAGGACTACGATTCGGATGAGGCCGACCAAATTCGGCACTTTAACTCCCAAGCCACAACTATACTCCTCGCCTCCTTGTGTCAAGAGGAGTATAATAAGGTGCAAGGGTTAAAAACAGCTAAAGAAATTTGGGACGTCCTCAAGACGGCGCATGAAGGGGACGAGGTGACCAAGATCACCAAGCGGGAGACAATCGAGGGGGAGCTCGGTCGATTCGTCCTCAACCAAGGAGAGGAGCCACAAGCTATGTACAACTGGCTTAAGACCTTGGTGAACCAAGTGCGCAACCTCGGGAGCACAAAATGGGATGACCATGAAATGGTCAAGGTTATTCTTAGATCACTCGTATTTCGCAATCCTACTCAAGTTCAATTAATACGTGGTGATCCTAGATACAAGCTAATGTCTCCCGAGCAAGTGATAGGAAAGTTTGTGAGCTTTGAATTGATGATCAAAGGCTCCAAACAATTCATCAACTTGGAGCAAGGCAACACCTCCACACCCGAGGTGCAACCCGTTGCATTCAAAGTGACGGAGGAGAAGAAAGAAGAGTCTACACCAAGTAGGCTCCCCATCGACGCCTCCAAGCTTGACAACGAGGAAATGGCGCTCATCATCAAGAGCTTTCGCCAAATCATCGAGCAAAGGAAGGGGTAAGATTACAAGCCCCGTTCCAAGAGGGTGTGCTACAAATGTGGTAAGCCTGGTCATTTTATCGTTAAATGTTCTATGTCTAGTGATAGTGACAGGGGCGACGACAAGAAGGGGAAGAAGAAGGAGAAGAGATACTACAAGAAGAAGGGCGGTGATGCCCACGTGTGTCGGGAATGGGACTCCGATGAGAGCTCCACCGACTCCTCCTCCGACGAGGACACCGCCAACATCGCCGTCAACAAAGGCCTCCTCTTCCTCAACGTCGGTTACAAGTGCTTCATGGCAAAGGACGACAAAAAGAAGAAGGTAAAATCTAGAGCCTCCACCAAATATACAACATCTAGTGATGAGGGTAGCTCTAGTGAAGATGAGGATGATTTGCTTACCCTTTTTGCCAACCTTAACTTGCAACAAAAGGAAAAATTAAATGAATTGATAGGATCTATTCCTGGGAAGGATGAACTCTTGGATAGCCAAGAGGAATTCCTTATTAAGGAAAACAAAAAGCATGTTAAAGTAAAAAATGCTTATGCTCAGGAAGTAGAGAAAAATGAAAACTTAACTAAAGAGCTTAGCATTTGCCATGACACTGTTTCCAACCTTAGAACTGAAAATGCTAATTTAATTGCTAAGGTTGAAAAATTAAATGTTTGTAATGATTCAACTGTCAATCTTAAGAATGAAAATCCTAATCTAATTGCAAAGATTGATAAATTGAATGAATAAATTTCTAGCCTTAGAGATAAAAATGCTAGATTTATTTCTAAGGCTAAAGACTTAAATGTTTGCAATGATGCTATTTCCAGTCTTAGAAATGAAAATGCCATTTTACATGCTAAGATTGATGAATTAAATGCTTGTAAACCCTCTACATCTACTGTTGATCATGTTACTATTTGTACTAGATATAGAGATGTTAATGTTGATGCTATTCATGATCACCTTGCTTTAATTAAACAACAAAATGATCATATAGCACAATTAACTGCTAAAATCAATGAGCATGAAATTGAAAATGAAAAATTTAAATTTGCTATAAGCATGCTCTATAGTGGGATACGACCTGGCATTAAGGATGGCATTGGTTTCCAACAGGGAAGCAATGTCAAGCTTAATGCCCCTAAAAAATTGTCTAACTTTGTTAAGGGCAAGGCTCCCATGGTTCAGGATAATGAGGGCTATATTTTATATCCTGAAAATTATCCCAAACACAAAATTAGGAGAATTCATACTAGGAAATCTCATTCTGTTTCTCACCATGCATTTATGTATAAGAATGAGGCATCTAGCTCTAGGAATTCTACACATGTTAAAATGCCTAAAAAGAAAACTCCTGCTGCATCAAATAAGCCTATTATTTCATTAAAGACTTTTGATGCATCTTATGTTTTAACTAACAAATCAGGCAAAGTAGTTGCCAAATATGCTGGGGGCAAACACAAGGGCTCAAAAACTTGTGTTTGGGGTACCCAAGGTGCTTGTTTCTAATGTGAAAGGACCCAAGACCGTTTGGGTACCTAAGAACAAGGCCTAAATTGTTTTGCAGGTTTATGCATCCGGGGGCTCAAGTTGGATCATTAATAGCGCATGCACAAACCATATGACAGGGGAGAAAAGGATGTTCTCCTCCTATGAGAAAAACAAAGATCCCCAACGAGCTATTACATTCGAGGATGGAAATCAATATTTGGTCAAAGGACTTGGTAAAATTACTATATCACCTGACAATTATATTTCCAATGTTTTTCTTGTAGACTCTTTAGATTACAATTTGCTTTCTGTATCTCAATTATGTAAAATAGGCTATAACTGTCTTTTTAGTGATACTGGTGTTACTGTCTTTAGAAGGAGTGATAATTCAGTAGCATTTAAGGGAGTGTTAGAGGGTCAGCTATACTTAGTTGATTTCAATAGAGCTGAACTTGACACTTGCTTAATTGCTAAGACTAATATGGGTTGGCTCTGGCATTACCGACTAGCTCATGTTGGGATGAAGAATCTTCACAAACTTCTAAAGGGAGAACACATTTTGGGACTAACAAATGTTCATTTTGAGAAAGACATGGTTTGTAGCGCATGTCAAGTAGGAAAGCAAGTTGGCGCCCATCATCCACACAAGAACATCATGACGACCGATAGGCCGCTTGAGCTACTCCACATGGATTTATTCGGCCCGGTCACTTACATAAGCATCAGCGGGAGTAAGTATTGTCTTGTAATTATGGATGATTATTCTCGCTTCACTTGGGTATTCTTTTTGCCAGAAAAATCTCAGACCCAAGAGGCCTTAAAGGGATTCTTGAGACGGGCTCAAAATGAGTTCGGCTTAAGGATCAAAAAAATAAGAAGCGACAACGGGAGGAGTTCAAGAATTCAAAAATAGAAGAATTTCTTAAGGACGAGGGCATCAAGCATGAGTTCTCTTCTCCCTACACACCTCAACGAAATGGTGTAGTGGAGAGGAATAATAGAAATCTACTAGACATGGCAAGGACCATACTTTATGAGTAAAAAACACTGGATCAGTTTTGGGCCGAGGCGATTAACACCGCCTGCTACTGCATCAACCGGCTCTACCTTCACCGAATCCTCAAGAAGACATCTTATGAACTCCTAACCAGTAAAAAGCCCAATGTTTCATATTTTAGAGTCTTTGGTAGCAAATGTTTTATTCTTGTTAAAAGAGGTATAAAATCTAAATTTGCTCCTAAGGCTGTAGAAGGTTTTTTTACTAGGATATGACTCAAACACAAGGGCATATAGAGTCTTCAACAAATCCACTAGATTAGTTGAGGTTTCTTGTGACATTGTGTTTGATGAGACTAATGGCTCCCAAGTGGAGCAAGTTGATCTTGATGAATTAGATGATGAAGAGGCTCCATGCGTCACGCTAAGAAACATGTCCATTAGGGATGTGTGTCCTAAAGAATCTGAAGAGCTTCCATAAGCACAAGATCAACCATCATCTTCCAATCAAGCATCACCACCAACTCAAGATGAGGAACAGGCTCAAGATGATGAAGAAGAAGGTCAAGAGGATAAGCCACCTCAAGAAGAGGCCAATGAACAAGGGGGAGATGAAGAAAATAAAGACAAGGAAGATGAGCAAGAAATTCAGGGTCAAAGACCGCCACACCCAAGGGTCCACCAAGCAATCCAACAAGATCACCCCATTAACTCCATCCTCGGTGACATTCATAAGGGGGTAACCACTAGATCTTGTATTGCTCACTTTTGTGAACATTACTCTTTTGTTTCCTCTATTGAGACATACAGGGTAGAGGATGCATTAAGAGATTCGAATTGGGTGATGGCAATGCAAGATGAGCTCAACAATTTCACAAGGAATGAGGTATGGCATTTAGTTCCACGTCCTAATCAAAATGTTGTAGGTACCAAATGAGTATTCCGCAACAAGCAAGATGAGCATGGTGTGGTGATAAGGAACAAAGCCCGACTTGTGGCCAAAGGTTATTCGCAAGTTGAAGGTTTGGGTTTTGATAGGAAGAGCACATCAGGGACTTGTCAGTTTCTGGGGAGATCCCTGGTGTCTTGGGCTTCAAAGAAACAAAACTTAGTAGCTCTTTCCACCGCCGAAGCCGAGTATATTGCCGCAGGCCATTGTTGTGCGCAATTACTTTGGATGAGGCAAACCCTCAGGGACTATGGCTACAAATTGAGCAAAGTCCCTCTCCTATGTGACAATGAGAGTGATATCTGCATGGCGGAGAATCCCATTGAACACAGCCGCACTAAGCACATAGACATTCGGTATCACTTTTTGAGGGATCACCAACAAAGGGGGATATTGAGATAGCCTATATTAACACCAAGGATCAATTAGCCGATATCTTCGCCAAGCCTTTAGATGAGAAAACTTTTAGGAAACTTAGAATTGAGCTAAATATACTTGATTCTCGGAACTTTGATTGAAACATTGCACACATTGCTCATTTAAATACCTTTGATCATATCTCTTTCATTTCTACGACTAATGTGTTTCCAAGTATCTTTTTAATGCTAAGTCGTAGATTGAAAAGGAAATAGAGTACTCGACGAAGACAAGGCTTCCACTCTACTCTACCGGTATCATTTACCCTTCGTCGTTACTCCACCACACTTCACATTGGTATAATCTTTTCACTCATATTTACTTGTACCAATGAGGGAGAAAGTAAAAAGGGCTCCAACGTTCTCCATTTTTGGCGATTAATGCCAAAGGGGGAGAAAATATTAATCCCAAAGCAAAAGGACCGCACCACCACCAATTTCAAAATTTTCAAGAACTTTTCAAATTGGTATCTGAATATATTTGATCATGTTCAAATGGTATTTACAAAAATTGGTAAAACCCTCTTGAACACTAAGAGGAGAATTTCATTCAGGGGGAGTTTTGTTTAGTCAAAGGAAAAGCATTTAAAACAGGGGGAGAAAATTTCAAATCTTGAAAATGCTTCATTCAATCTTATTCATATGCCTTTGACCATTTGCAAAAAGACTTTGAAAAGATTTTCCAAAAGAACTTGCAAAAACAAAACAAGTGGTGCAAACGTGGTCCAAAATATTAAATAAAAGAAAGCAACCATGCATATCTATTGAAATTATAAAATTGGTTTAATTCTAAGGAACCTATGTGTTGGGGCGAAGGCGTAGACGCTACCCTCCGCTCAATGCCTTCGCTAGTCTCGCTGCACCAACGGAGACGACGTCTAGCGGACTGCACCCTTCGTCCGATGCAACTAAAGGATGAAGACCCATGGTGAGGCCGCTCCGTCCCGCGGGGTCGCCCAGCGTGAGAGCCCACGTACAATCCGGCCCGTCGTAACGGGCCCCACACTGTTGTTGCGCATTACGGGCCTAAATTGTAAAGGTTTTTCCATTATTACAGTCTGTAACCCTGCTTTAATGGGAATATTCCGGGAGAACCTGGGCTCCTGAGGGCACATGCGTCCTTAATCCTTGACGCTGGGCACTCAGGCACCTATAAATACCCCTGAACAGTGCCCTTGAGGGGCTAGGTGAACAGAGCTATTGCCATCTTGAGTTGTAGCCCCGTTTACACCACTTTTACTCCCCATTTGGATCAACTCGCGCAGGAGAGCAAGTTCCAACATTTGGCGCCCACCGTTCGTGCTATGAAAACACCACCCGCGATGGCACCCAAGAGAACCTCGTCGAAGGTCGATGAAGCCGCGAAGGCGGCACTGCTGGCCGAGAAAAAGGGCAAGGCCCTCGTCGACAACACTCTCCAAGAGCCCTGTGAAGACGACGCAAACAGCAAGAAGCAGCGCAATGAACAACCCACTACCGAAGGCAGCCTCCACACCTGTAGCTCCGGGGGACCACAGCACTCATGCAGTACCTCGCGACCATCCGCAGCCTCGAAAGACAATTCAAGGGTTTCACGTTGCAGCACGTGGACCGAGCCAAGAATGAGGAGGCCGATGCGTTGGCCAAGGCAGTCGCCAGGGGCAAGGCCCTACCCTCCGACGTGTTCTACCACGTCATCGGCACGCCAGCCGTCCGCAGCCCTGAGGGGCTCCAAATAACCAATGACAGCGAGGGCCACCGCATAGTCAACCTCATCATGACCGAAGACTGGCGGGCACCAATAACCCTGTTCCTGCAGGGGTACTACCATCCAACTGACATCAACGAGGCCAAGCGCCTCAAACACCAAAGCCAGGACTTCGCGTTGATCGAAGGCCAACTTTACAAGAAGGGGGTCAGCCAACCGATGCTTAAGTGCGTCACCGAGACTGAAGGCATCCAAATTCTACGCGAGGTCCACAACAGGACTTGCGGCTCTCACGCAGGGCCTAAGGCCCTAGCGGCAAAGGTGATTCGTCAAGGTTTTTACTGGCCCGCCATGATTTGCGTCGCAAATCGGGTCACAAGGTTCTGCGAAGCCTGTCAGAAATTTTCTCCACGCTCCGGACGCCCTTCGCAGTTCACGAAGCTAATCGCCCACACGTGGCCCCTTCAGCGCTGGGGCCTGGACATTGTCGGGCCCCTGTCCACGGCTCAGGGGAACCTCAAGTTCACCTTCGTCACCGTTGAGTATTTCACCAAACGGATTGAGGCGAGGGCAGTATCCACTATAACATCGAAGACAGCCCAGAAATTCTTCTGCAAAACATTGTTTGCCGCTTCGGAGTCCCGTCCGAACTCACAGTCGATAACGGCAAGCAATTCGACAACCAAGACTTCAAGGATTTCTGCTTCTCCATCGGCACCAAGCTTGCCTTCACCTCAGTGTATCACCCCCAATCCAACGGAGTCGTGGAACGCGCCAACGGAAAAAATTTTACAACCGTCAAGAAAATGCTCCTTGACGACGAAAAAGGCAAGTGGCCCGACCTGTTACCCGAAGTGGTCTAGGCGCTGAACACAACTGAGTGCAGGGCGACTGGGTTCACCCCTTTCCGCCTTCTGTACGGGTCGGAGGCTATGACTCCGCAAGAAATAAAGCACGAGTCACCTCGGACAGTTGCGTCGGTCGTCCCCGACGTAGACGAGCCTACTTCGAAGGACCTCATCGACGAGACCGTGTCTTCGCCCTCTAGGCTCTAAACAAATACCAAGCTCAGACAAAAGCATGGCGCGACCACACAGTCATCCCGAGGGAGTTCAACGAAGGAGACCTCGTACTCGTCCGGACAGCTCGGACAGAGTCCCGGGGCAAGTTGGAGCCGAAATGGGAGGGCCCTTTCATCGTCAAGACGAAGGCGTCCCTCAGCGCATACAGGCTCACAACGCCATCCGGCGAAGACTTAGAACATTCTTGGAACATTGATAATCTTTGCAAATTTTTTGTTTAACTCTTCAGGGCCACCTCGCCCTTGTAATCCGCAGAACAAGTTTTAAGCCGGCCCGCACTCTTTTCCTCCCAGGGGGTGAGGTTTTTAATGAGGCGGAGCCATGTAATATACACGCGAAAAATCCCCCGCAAAAACTACGTCGAAAAAGACCGCATCAACGGTCTTCGACATTCGACCGACACAAAAGTCACCGCGAGGGGCAGCGATGGCTACCCTCGCGTGCGATAGTCCATGCAAAAGTCGCCTAAGGGTGCAGCCGGACTAGCACAACAAGTGTGTAAATTCGAAGTCTTCTCAAAAAGACTATCCGTGCAAAAGTCGCCTAAGGGTGCAGCCGGACTAGCACAACAAGTGCGTAAATTCGAAGTCTTCTAAAAAAGACTATCCGTGCAAAAGTCGCCTAAGGGTGCAGCCGGACAAGCACAACAAGTGCGTGAATCGAAGTCTTCTCCACAAGACATTCCGCGCAAAAGTCGCCTAAGGGTGCAGCCGGACTAGCACAGCAAGTGTGCAAATTCCAAGTCTTCTCCAAAAGACTACCCGTGCAAAAAGTCGCCTAAGGGTGCAGCCGGACTAGCATAACGAGAGTAAAAATCGGAGGCGCATTACATCAGTCCGAAAGTCTACAGGCGCAGCCGGACCGACACAATAATATACCAGACCGGGTGCGCAACACCTTACGAACACACCCAGATGCGCGAAGGCAGTCAACCTTATCACACAAACTATAGTTACACGCGTACAGCGAGGGCATCACACCTTACATAGGTTCAACCTTTGAAATGATCCCCATCTCCCTATAGTTAAATAGCATTATCCTCAGCTCCTCACCCTCAAAAAGCCTTCGCAACTCACCCTCACCCATACTCGCCCCAACCGGCGAGGACAACAATTCTTGCCTACCAGCCCTGCCCACACGAAGACGACCACCATCAAACCCACCCACTCTATGCTTCGCTACCGCCCTTCGCCGCCTACGCCCAACACTCGGACCAGGCAAAATTTCAGCATCCGTAACACGTGGGGAAGCCTCCGCCTCAGCCACATCCAAGGCCGCAAAATAATCTAAGACTTCATCCAAAGACTCTTCCGTCCACAAAACCGAACTCCCAGAGTCGTCAAACTCAGAAAACTTAGACGTAGACCCATCCGAGTCTTTTCCGGCGACCACGGTCGAAGCCGCCACAAAATTAGCAGTACCGGTTGCGTGCGCAGGCCCAAAATCTTGAACCTGCGCAGCAACCAAGGTTCAGTAACAGACAAAATTCCCTAACTACCCCATACACCCTAAGCCACCTGCGAAGACCCAGTAGCCGCAACAGGATCTTCCGCCGCTGGCTCCGTCGCTGCCTTCGGGGGATCCTCCGCCATCGGTACGGTGGCGGCCGGCGAGCCTCCACCAGACACAGTAGACGCAGGAGTAGTGTGGGAGCCTTCACCGGTTTCCGGGGGCGACGCTGGGTAGACCTCAGCCTCGGCCATCACCGGGTCGGCCTCCGCTTCGGGCAGCACGCTGTTCAGACGCCCGAAGTCCTCCACCTCCTTAGCATGCGCCATCTGCAGCGCAGCACACCGATTCAGCACACCAGCGCACACCCACATTCCACAACACAAAACGAAACACAAACCTTACCTGATCCCTTGCCCGGTCAGCCCGTTCCCTAACCGCCTCCCGACCGTGGGTGCCCCACATCCGGTCGAAGAGGCCCCCCCCGGCGTCCTTCACCACAGGGTCTTCGACCTTAAAAATATCGAGACCAAAATCTTCATCGGATCGGTCGAAGACCTCATAGTGACTGCACCCTTCGCGGGACAGCGCGTTCATAGCCCCCTCGCAGGTGACGAGGGAGGCATACGACATGAAGCCCACCACGATGGTCGGGAGCGCTTGCAACTCCTCTTGCAGCCATTCGAGGCACCGAAGGCCCGCCTCTCGGTCGGGCACCTCAAAGTCAGCAGTCCGCGCACCTAGCTCGCGGTACGAGTCCACGAGCTGTTTGCGCGTCCGCTCAACCTCCACACGAGTAGAAGCCTCAGCCCTGTCCACGCGGGCCTGCAGAGCGTTGAACCGTGCCTCCCACTCCCCGGCGCGCTGGCTGGCGAGACTCTCCTCCGCCCTTGCCAATTTGGCCTCCGCCTACGCCGTCTACGCCTTGGTGATGGCCTCATTGGCCTCCTTCCTTTCCTCCACCAGCTGGCGCCGGAGGTCAGTCCTCTCGCTCTCCAGGGTGGCCACCTTTTCCGCCAGCCGGCGGTTTTTGCTCTCCGCATGCGATTTTTCCCGGACGGCGTCTGCGTGCTGCGCCCGAAGTCTCTCGACTTCGGCATCCACGCCCGCCGTCAGGGTGCTCGACACCACGCGGTCGGCGAAGTCGGCCGCCTAACAGACGCGCATCAGTACACAATCACCATGAAAGCGGCCCACAACGAAGCCTACCTCAACTTACTTGATTCAGCTGCAGCGACGCTTCCCGCAGCCGGCAGGACACAGTGCCTGCCTCATCTTTGACGGTAGTGGCCGTCGACACCTCGCCGCCAGTGCTGAAAGCGCCACCCTTCGCCCGACCCTGCAACGTATCACCGGTCAAAAAAAAACTTACCAGCGAGATAGTCGTCCACGCAAATGTCTGTGCCGAAGTCGGCAAGACGCTTCCCCGGGGAAGGCAGCTCCCGGACCTTCGCAGCTCCCTCCGGGGCGGACTTGGTCCCGCCAGCGCCGGCCGCCTTCGCGCTCTCCGGCAACTTGCCAGATCCAGGCGAGACGGCAGCCTTCGCGCCCCCCCCCCCCCCCCTGCACCCTCTTCGGCCTAGCCTCAGGGAGCCGGACGACCGCCCGGCGCTTCTGCGCAGCCTCCTGCCGATCCTTGTTCATCACTGCCGACACAACAGCAGCAATATTCCATCCGTAAGGGAAAATCTTCAATCCACGAGCTATACGAGACGTAGACATGTCTTCGCCCTCTGCCCAGGTGATCGGAAGATTCTTTGGCCACCGACCCCCGGTAACCTCCAGCATTCGCGCCGAAGACTCCCGGAGCTCGTGCGAAGACATCCTCCCCCCGGGGGCCGCGCATGTCTCCATCAACTCCGCAACAAAATTATCATACACCCTCTTTTTTCCCACCACGGTACCTAATTTTCTCTTCTTAGTGACCGGGGCGGCCTCCTGCGATGGCCCTTCCTCGGCACCGCCCATCGGTTTCTTCTCGCGGCGGTCGGCGGCGTCTTCCCCGGGGTAACCGCCGTAAGGCAAGCGGTTCAACTCGAAGACCCGATTCAGCCTGTCATTAGCCCCGCGGATATCCCAGCTCCGCAGACCCTCCGTCTTCGACACGTACCTCCCCACGATCCTCGCTGCACCGTCCTCCGCTTCACGCACGAATGCGGCGGGATCTCGGCCCTGTAGATCCAGTGCGAAGGCAAGACTCCGCACCAGCATCCCGCCACGGGAGGGCATCTGGCGAGGGCACACTTCGCCCAGCGCCCAGCCACGCGCCAAGGGCCATACCCCATACCCGACAAATTCCTCAACGAGGTCGCGCCCGCTACTCATGCGGGCCGCGCACCGAAGGGCCCCCTCGTTTTCATCCTCCTCCGCTACCTCAAACTGCGGATACGCCGCGTAATAATGCGAACACATAACGGCCACGAGAAGCCCTAGTTGGCCTTCGACTGTGCCTTCGGCAACGTAGAACCAAAATTCCCACCAGTTGCCCCACTTATTGCGGGCGCAGGGAACCAACTCCACGACTTCCATCGAAGTCTTGCCGGTCTTCAGCGTAAATGTGCAAGATCCAAATTGAGCAATCTTATTTCCAATTTTCCTTTTCTGCCAATGCAGACAATAGTGCTTTGCGAAGACTTCGACCGATGGCTGCCCGCCGTACGAAGTCGTCGCCCAGACATACTTTGCCAGGGCCACCATGGCATTCGGTGTTAATTGGTGGACTTGGACTTCGAATTTGCGCAGAACTTCTCCCACAAATCGATGCGCGGTCAGACGAAGGCCGGCGGCGAAAAAAGCCTCAAAGACGACCAGCTCGCCTTCTGGCTCGGGGATCTCCTCCGCCCTCGGCACACGCGCCACTCCACCGCCAAAATACCCAAGCTATTGCATGTCATGCACGTGGACCGAGGACATCCGCGACGCGCCGAATTCCACTGTGTCGCCGGGACGCAACTCCTCCGCCGCCACATTGCTCAGCGTCTCCTCGGACGATTCGCCGGCCGGCGGTGTATCAGCAGCAGAAGAGGAAGAGGACGGCATGGCTACGTACCGTCGGCAGCGACGGGTGGTCTGCTTCACACGGGCCAGATCTCTAGTGAGCAGGAGCAAGGAGGGCAGACGAGCAAGTGGGCGGTTTGAAAAGGAGGTTAGGGTTTTCACGGCGCGCGGAGAGATAAAGTTCAAAAGGCGCCGTCTCCCACCCCTTTTATACACAGGGCGCGGCGCTTCGGGAAACCCGCAATCCAACAGTGCGGCGTCAATCAACGGTCATGTCAAAAACCCCCGAGGAACCACTTCGAGCGAGGGCAGCGTCTCCACCATCTAGCAACGTCTTCAGCACCAGATGACTTGGTCGAACTGGTCCCTCGGAGGGCAAATGTTGGGGCGAAGGCGTAGACGCTACCCTCCGCTCGATGCCTTCGCCAGTCTCGCTGCACCAACAGAGACGACGTCTAGCGGACTGCACCCTTCGTCCGATGCAACTAAAGGACGAAGACCCATGGCGAGGCCGCTCCGTCCCGCGGGGTCGCCCATTGTGAGAGCCCACGTACAATCCGGCCCGTCGTAACGGGCCCCGCGCTGTTGTTGTGCATTACGGGCCTAAATTGTAAAGATTTTTCCATTATTATAGTCTGTAACCCTGCTTTAATGGGAATATTCCAGGAGAACCTGGGCTCCTGAGGGCACATGCGTCCTTAATCCTTGACGATGGGCACTCAGGCACCTATAAATACCCCTAAACAGTGCCCTTGAGGGGCTAGGTGAACAGAGCTATTGCCATCTCGAGTTATAGCCCCGTTTACACCACTTTTACTCCCCAGTTGGATCAACTCGCGCAGGAGAGCAAGTTCCAACACTATGCACTTACATTATGCAAACTAGTTCAAAAATTCTGCACTTATTTATTTGCTTTGGTTTATGTTGGCATCAATCACCAAAAAGGGGGAGATTGAAAGGGAAATATAGTCAAACCTTTTCCTATAAATAATTTTGGTGGTTAATTGCCCAACACAAATAATTGGACTAACTAGTTTGTTCTAGATTATATGCTCTATAGGTGCATAAAGGTTCAACACAAACCAATAGAAGATAAAATATAGGGTTCAATTTCAAAGGAGCAAGAACCTTGAGAGTACCCTGGTCTGGCGCACCGAACTGTCCAGTGTGCCACCGGACAGTGTCTGGTGCACCAAGGCCGTACAAACTCTAACTCGCTACTCTAGGGTTTTTCCAGCGCCACTCAGTTATAATTCATCGGACTGTCCGGTGTGCCACCGGACTGTCTGGTGTGACAGCGGAGCAACGGCTCTTCGGCGCAACGGTCGACTGAACAGTGCCCCTAACAGCGCTACAGTTCGCGGTAGATGGCAGAGCAGAGGTCAGAGGCACACCGGACAGTGAGCAGTGTCTGTCTGGTGCCACTAGAAGTCAGCGCTCCAATGGTCGACTGCGTTAGAACCCTAACAGTTGGGTGACGTGGCTGGCGCACCGGACTGTCTGGTGCGCACTGTCCGGTGCACCGGACTGACCCGAGAAATCAAGGAAGAAGGCTCACTCGGTCTAGGTGACCGTTTGAGAGAGGGAAAGGGTTGAAAGAGACCCGGTCTTTGTGACCACCTCAACCCGGACTAGGTTCTTTAGAACCGAACCTCGATAAAACAAACCACCATGTTCATCCGCTTTATTTGCTCTTGATTTGTTTTCCCCCTCTCTCCCGGACTCAAACTTAATTCTAAAGCTAACCCCGGCTTGTAGTTTGTCGTTTTAAGTTACAAATTTCAGATTACGCCTATTCACCCCCCTCTAAGCAACTTTCATTCTGCAATATGCATGAGTTGTCCTACGAAACAAAGGCTACTAGGAAGGAACAATATCATAATAATTTTGGTTGATATGGCTTCGTGCCCTGCTCTGATGTGAGCTATCTAGTTCCGATGTTTCGGAAGAGATGGCCAGGAGCCTGGATGGAAGAATGGTTTTATGTAAAGAACAACTTGGTTGAGAGGGAAGATATAAAGGGGATTATCCAACGCCCTATCTGGTCTCGCTTCGGCATCAGAAGGCTAGCCATTGCTCTTGGAAATGAAGTAGAGACATGTCAGAGGAGTTTTAACACTATGTGCACTTTTATTGGCACAAGAGACTTGGTACAAGAGCACATTGTCTATAGAGTATGGCCTCTCGTGAGTGACTGGGAGATGCCGAAGGAAGCTGCTGTCAGGTCTAGTCAAGGTGGCTTGGTCTATCTGAAATATACCTTCAGATACAGAGATCAGTTTGATGAGCCAAACGATGAGTGGCTGAATTGTATTGAGGCGACAGTGACGAGCTGCTTGGGGCCTATACAAGGGCCAAAGATGATGCCATGACCTTGGCCTTCGAAGGACAAGGCAAGAAAAGGTTAAACAGAGTTTTCGATGTTATTGGTTTCGTATATCTAGATTATAGGTATCCCTCATGAAAGCAGGGAAAGAAAATAAAAGTTGCTACTTTGACCATCTCTGCTGCGCCGAACGGTAAGAAGATTAAAGTTTTAACGCATCGGCCTAGATACATTGAAATGGACAGGGTGCCAAAGCTTGGTGAAGGGACGTTTTCCACCGTTGATCTAGGATACCTCGCTCCTACCGGTTCCCAGGGAGAATCGGCTGAAGTACCAGAAGGAACAGGGCAAGAGAAAACCAAGTCGACCAGAGTGCCGAAACATTCTGCTGAAGCCGAGAAAACGGTCGAAGAACCAGAACTGAAGAAGGCAGAGTTGTCGAAGGTTTCTAAAGTTCTCGCAATAACTCCCGAGAGAATAAGGATGGCTAGCGTGTTGGATGCTGTCCTGGAGTCGACGAGAGCACCAACTCCTTCCTCTGCAAAGGAGGTTGCCGAAGTTGCCATAGCTCATGCTGAAGCCAAAGCTGGGCCTTCAGTGCCCATTGAAACAGGGCCTATTGGAACTAGACAAAGTATTGAACAAGGACATTTGGATGTCGGTCTGGTTCTGGAAAAAGAAGACACGCCCAAGAAGGTTGAATCTCCTACTCCCGAAGCGTCTACTGAAGAGCTAGACTTTATTATTCGACACGCTTCAGGTAAAAAATTGTCGGAAGAGGAAATTGCCGATGCCAAACAGTATGCCCGGGAACTGAAGTACCCGAAAGGATCCTTAGTGTATAATGGCACATATGATGATGACTTTCTATACTGCCTCCCGAACAACAAGGAAATATCTGTTTGCCGGGAGATGGAAAGAAACATGGGATTTCCGAAGCTCAAAGTTGGCCTCTCTGTTATGTCGAAGGATGATCTCGCATACAGCCTCGCTTACAATAGCTTAAAGGTATATACTCTGATTTATTAAATTATGTTTATTGATTCTGGCTTTACTTTTATGTTCTTACACACATTTTTTGTTATTAGGGCCTAATTCTTAGTAAAGCTTTACGAGCCCAAAAAGAGGCCAAAGACAAAAGCTGTACAATTGCACTTGGGAACCTTCGGTCGGAGGTTATCAAATTAAGGAATGAAGCCCTGGAAAAAGATAAAATTCTACTTTCCTTAGTAGATAGGCTGAAGAAAAACGAAGCAGAACTTATTGCACAATCCGAAGCACATAAGACTGAAATCGAAGACCTTCGGAAACAACTTGCCGAAGCTAATAAAAATTTTGAACTTGCAAAAGTAAATCAAGAAATAAGTGAATGGAAAAGTGCAAGACTGGAAAAGAATGTGGGAGATCTTCGTGAATCCAAGGAGGGATGTTACGAGAAATCCTTGGATTGCGCAAGAAAACTAAAAACAATTTTGCAAAGGTGGGTGCATACTCATCTGAGCAACGATTCATTTGAGGCGATCCTGAAGGAATTATTGAATGGATCGGCGAAGAGAGTGAAGCTTTTGAAGAAATCCTTAGCGATCGTGGGGATATTTGTGCCTTCGCCGGTGCTCGAGGGGTTGCAGCAATCCTGGAGAAGGCTGGCTATGAACATGTTAAAGCTGCAGCCCAGGCCGAAGCCGTCTTCTCCACAGATGACACGAGGGACCCTTCGGCCGAAGCTACTTTGATGGGCGGGAAATTCTATTCCAATGTCTGGATGAAAGGCGACCGAGAAATGACCGATGAAATTATAAAAAAAATGAAAAAGAATCTCATGATGCCCGAGAAGAAGCTAAGCGAGCCAAAGAGGCGGCTGAGCGCGCAAGGTGTATAGGTATTATTATTGAATTCTAGCTTCGGTGTTTGTTTTTTGGCTTCGGACTAACAATTTGTTTACTACAGCTGAACTTTCACCGCTACCTAAGCCATATGACCCCTAGGCCGATCCCGTTATGAAAGAGGCTCTAGATGTGATGAGTGTTGCCAATACCATCGTCGACGAAGTCGTCGACAGACTGCTGAATGAGGCCACCGAGAAAATTCTCAAAGAAGACTAGGCTTTTGTTGTGGTGCTACAATGTAATATTTGTGTATGAAACAATTAACAAACATGTGTATTACTGTAATATATTTCTTTGTGACGCATGAAAGCTGTGTACATACCATTTTTTGAGCCTTCGGCGAAAAAACACCTTCCCTTCTTTTCATGCTTCGCAAAGAAAAATCGCCCCTTCTTTATGCCGTCTGTTACATAATGCTGTTGTCGACGAAGATTTTCTTGGTATGTAAAATTATGACTGTCGAAGGTTCTTTCATCAAATATTTCGGAAAGCATCTTTCCTTCTCCATAATTTATGTTGTTAAATGCAATATGATGTACGATGTGATGCTATGCGAAATGATGAGATGATATGATGTAGCATGATGTTTATGCTGAAGCCACATACCCACACGAAAACACACCCAGACTCTGCATCCCCTTAGAAACAACTTTTGAGTCTCTTCACCTTCTATTTCAGTGGCATTTAAGCTCTGCATCCTCTTAGAAACGACTTTGGAGCTTCTTCACCTTCTATTTCGGTGGCATTTAAGCTCTGCATCCCCTTAGGAACGACTTTGGAGCTTCTTCACCTTCTATTTCGGTGGTATTTTAGCTCTGCATTCCCTTAGGAACGACTTTTAAGCTTCAGAACTTACTCTGCGCTCCCTTAGGAACAACTTTTGTAGCTTCGGGACTTA
Organism: Zea luxurians; assembly: GCA_029449295.1. Classification (NCBI taxonomy): domain Eukaryota; kingdom Viridiplantae; phylum Streptophyta; class Magnoliopsida; order Poales; family Poaceae; genus Zea; species Zea luxurians. Next base: position 92,272,470 of record JAOPSE010000010.1, on the reverse strand, counting down.
CTCTGCGCTCCCTTAGGAACGACTTTTGTAGCTTCGGGACTTACTATGCGCTCCCTTAGGAACGACTTTTGTAGTTTTGGGACTTACTCTGCACTCCCTTGGGGACGACTTTTATAGCTTCAAAAATTTTGTTTAAAGGGATACATTTCACACTCGATGATATGGGCATAATATTATTACATCAAATTGAAGATTAAACTTCCTTAAATTGTTTTTTATACGAGAAAATAAAATGGCGCAAAACGAAATACACCAGGTTAGGATATCGTTTAGTAAATGTGCTTCGATTCTGGCATAGTGTTGTTGACTACGCGAGCTTCGGACTCCTCCCGAAAGTCGCGATGTTGCTGAGCGTGTTGATGCCCTTCTAGCTGCTGGCCCCGAATGAGAGTAGGTGCTAGCTATGGTGGTGGTGGGAGCTAGGCCTAGGAAGCTTGAGAATGGCTTGCCAAAGCGACCGAGGCCGTAGGCTGTTGATTGCTATTCTGGGACATAGGGAGAATATCATGAAGCAGTATGCAGAATCTGCTTCGGTTGATTTTGCCGTGCTTCAGCTTCGACAATCTCTTTCTTCTTTTGAATGGTAACTTGGCATGTTCTTGTGGTGTGGCCTTTGTCTTCGCCGCAGAACAAACAAAACAGCCTCCTACGCTGATCCCCATATCTTCCTCCGAAGTTTCTGCCCCCTCTGCCCCTTGAAGCTGGTGGCCTGAAGGAACTTTGTTGCGCCCCTGATAATTGGGAGCTATGCTGTTGCCTTTGGGTTTGGCTTCCCCTATCATCACTTGGGCTGGCATTATGGATCGACCTGACATGCTTGTGGTGGAATCTTCCTCCGAAGTCCCTGGCCATTTAAGAGTATCTGTAAGCTTCTTCCCTTTTTTGGCGAAAATCATTATCAGCTCTAATGTATTCGTCCATTTTTTGGAGAAGCTTCTCCAAGGTTTGCGGCGGCTTCCTTGCAAAATATTGCGCCGTTGGTCCTAGTCTGAGCCCCTTGATCATGGCCTCAATGACAATCTCATTGGGCACCGTAGGCGCCTGGGTTGTCAATCGCAGAAACCTTCGGACATACGCATGGAGGTATTCTTCCTGGTCCTGTGTACACTGGAACAGAGCTTGGGCGGTAACTGGCTTCGTTTGGAAACCCTGGAAGCTAGTGACCAGCATGTCTTTTAGCTTCTGCCATGACGTAATTGTTCCTGTCCGAAGAGAAGAGTACCAAGTTTGAGCTACGCTTTTGACTGCCATGACGAAGGATTTTGCCATGACTGCAGTATTGCCCCCATATGAAGATATGGTTGCTTCGTAGCTCATGAGGAATTGCTTCAGGTCTGAGTGCCCATCATACATAGGAATTTGAGGTGGCTTGTATGACGGCGGCCACGGAGTAGCCTGCAAGTCTGCTGCCAAGGGAGAAGCATCATCAAAAACAAAATTGTCATGATGAAAGTCATCGTACCATTCATCATTGTATGGATTTTCTTGATGAAGCTCCCTGTGCTGGGGCCTTCGGTCCTGATCATCTTGAGTGAGGTGACGCATTTCTTCGTTGGCTTCATCGATCTTCCTCTGAAGGTCGGCGAGCCGAAGCATCTTTTCTCTCTTCTTTTGGACCTGTTGATGGATAGTTTCCATATCCCTGATCTCTTGATCCAGTTCCTCCTCCTGAGGTGTTGGGCTGGTAGCCTTCCTCTTCTGGCTCCTTGCTTCGCGTAGTGTCTCTTGATTAGTGTTCAGTGGCTGCAGTGCAGCCCCTAGTGCTGCTGTCTTCTTCGGCGGCATGACGAAGGTCGATGCTTGCCGAAGGTGGTCGAATGAGTTCACCGGAGGTGGACACCAATGTTGGTCCTTGCTCTTGAATGCTATACAACAAGAACAAAGCAACACAATTGTTAACGATTAGAGACCTCCGTCCTTTGAATATTATCTCCCTTCGGGTATAATGATCTCCAGACGAAGGTCATGAAGGTCATACCTTCATCATCTTGGTAAACAAATATGAATGAAGGTATATGAAACATAAAAGAATGTAAATAATGATGAAACATCGATAAATTATTTACATTCTCATTTCCTAAACATGAATAATAAATTCATAACATTTACACTTTATTGATACCTTTGGCTTGTTAGAAAGCGTGAAAGTGAATGACGTAAGAACTTTTACAAAGCAGCGTGAACAGTATGGTGTTACTGTTCATCTATTGTAACACCCGGATTTTAGGGGTCCAAAACCCGGGGTTAACATAAACACCAGGTATGCTGGGACCAAGTCTCAAACATATGATGTATAGTGGCACAGGATCGAATGTCACATCTTTATATATAACAGGAGTTCTATACAAAATAAATAATTACATTATAAGGAGACAACGGTCCAGCAACCCAAAAGTTGACTGGGAGACGACGACCTAGACCTCTCACGAACTCATCGCAGCATCCTCCATGAGCATCATCCTGCAGTACCTGTTCTTGACCTGTGGTGTATGTGAGACCGCAAGAGTGAGCTCACATACGTTCATCGCTCAACAAGTTGTGGGGAATAATGTGCATGAACTCGCCAAAGATGGGAGCTCATGTGAAGTGTAAGGCTTACCAAAGAAGATGGTTAGAGCTGAGCATTGCTTTTAAAGTTGGTCAAAATTTTATTAGCAGTTACTAAGTATAAGTAAATACCAAACCCAATTAAGTAATAGAACAAAAGTAATAACAACTTCACCCGCGATGCAATGCATATGACAAATTGAATTTAGTTCCATAAATTAATCATGTGAGTGTCCGAGCTGCTCATGACCGTGAGCACGGCTAGTATACCAGTTTTACACTCTGCAGAGGTTGCGCATCTTTACCCACAAGCCGTGTTACCCATCTGCCAAGGGGTCATGAATCCCATACACCTCTACCAAGGAAGTGAGGCAGGGTAGCACTACGAGGCCTTTACAAAGTTCCACTAGCTTCCGAAAACCCGCTACAGTTTATAGGAAGATCCAGTACAGGAATCCCTTGCAGGACCGCCATCGCAGCAAAATCCTCCCGAGGGCACTTCCCGCACTGACCTCTCCCCTACTGCCCTTGCCCCTTTCGGGTAAGGTAGTCTTCCACTAGCTTTCCTAATTAATCAGCCAAGGGCATCCCATACTACCCTTGTGGTAGCACTGTTTTCCCGGGTGGTTCTCCATGTTCCAATTAACATAATGATCTCAACATGAACCATAAATAACAACTGATAACAAAAGTATAATCATGAATAGTATATCTCCATACCCAAAACCACATATAGCACTAGCAAGTACTACCCAGAAAGTTCAGTGGTAAACAAGGTATAAAGATAGACAAACTAGGGTAACCTATTGGGTCCCATCAAAATTAACCTATGCAGATCATTATGATTAATCAGAACATGGCTGGGTAAAAAGAAGTGATCAAGGGCACAACTTGCCTGGGCCTTGAGATTCCAGGTACCAGGATGATTCTTCAGATCCTCGTGTCCTCACTGCTAGTCGTAGCAATACAAACATACATGGTATAGGCAAGATTAACATTACACCAAACATATATGCAAAATGCATATTAATAATCTACATATTAAAATAAGATCACAGGAAAAAGAATTATTAATTTTGGAGTTGTAGAATTCAAGTTATGATTTTCCTAAGGTTTAATGTGATTAAAATATGATTAAATGATAAATAAATTTTCTGACAGAGTTCATGTCAAAACAGTGATTCTAAATGATAGAGAATATTATTACAAAATTTTAGGAATTGGAATGACTCAATTTGGAGCTAAAATGAATTAGTTATGAATTAAATAAGTTTCTGGATTTATTTTAACACTAAAAATCATTTTCTAAATTATTTTCTATGATTTTCTTATTCACTGGACTGGGCCCCAATTAAACAGAAGCACAGGGGCCCCCGCACAAGTATTCCCGTGACTCAGGATACCCCGCGTTAGGACTGCGGGTTTATTTTTAATAAAGACGAGGGCTCTTTTGCAATTAGTACCGGCCGAAGGGGTATGGAGAAATTAGGGCCGCACGATCTGATCCGGACGGCCCAGATTAGATTGAATCTCATCCGAACCGGTATCTAACTTCCACCGTTCGATCTAAAATCTACGGCGCAGATCTTAAATACTCCAAGTCTACTTCTATCCGCACATCGCCCGATCTACGGTCCAGATCCCACAGGGCGAATCGGTACGCCGTGATCTAATCGTAGCCGTTCACCGCCGAATCGACGGCCCACAGCTCACGTCTTCCTCCCCTATCCCCCCCGGCCGAGCGGACGGCGGCGCCGCCCACGGACGCGGTGAAGCCCGCCGGCGAGCATTCAATCGGCCAATCCCGAGCTCCAATCTCCAATTAAACTGAGCTACACGACGAGGAGGACGAGCCGAGCACAGAGGAGAACTCCTTACCGACGATGGCGACGCAGAGGACGCTCCCCACGCAGCGCAGCGGGCCCGCCGCGGAGCAACACACCGGTGAGCGATTACGCGGTCACGGCGACGCCGATGACTAAATTGGTGGCCGTCGAAGCTTCCCGGGTGCGCGGCGCAGCGGCTGGATGCTTCACGGTGCACGATTCAACGTCTTCACGCCGGACCACGGCGGCGGCAATCTCTCTTCTTCACTGCGCAAGCTCCATGGCGACGAGCAATGCGCGGGTTCCAGGGGCGAGGCCCAGCTTTTATAGCACGACGATGGATCGGATTCCGAAGTTAGCGCTGATTTGGGGGAATCGGTTGGACGAATCCGTGCGGGATTTGCTCCCGGTTTGTTGAGCTCCGCCGCGCGCGAGGATGGAGACGCTGGTGACCCGACCCCACACGCCAATGTCGAGCATGAGGGAGGGAGGAGGACGTGCAGGGCATGGGAATCCGCGCGGTGGCCGGCTTGCTCAGAGGAGCCCTACGGTGAACGCGCCGGCGCCGCGAAGACAGCGGGGAAAGCTCCCGCCGAGCTCGCGCGGGGGAAGAAGAAGCTAGCCCCGGGGCCCACCGGTCGGCGAGTGAAGGAGAGCAAGCGCAAGTGAGCAAGGGGCTGACCAGTGGGGTCCACACGTCGGCGATACAGGGATACGCGAGGGCGGATTACTCAGGCTGACGAGTGGGCCCGAGCGCGCAGAGGCTATGCACGCAGGCACGAATTGGGCTGGCGCGGGAGATGAGAGGCTGACGGGATGGCCCCACGTATCAGCGAGACAACGGAAACGCGCGCGAGGAGGTGAGAGGCTGCCCGATGGGGCCCACATGTCGGCGCCAAGGAGAGGCAGGCGCGCGCGAAAGTGTAGTTGGGCCAGAATGCAGGAAGCCGGCCCAGTTAAGCTTTTCTCTTTTTTTCTTTTTATTTTGCATTTTCTTTTCTCTATTTTCAAATCCAATTTGAATTCAAATTTAAATCTCTATGGCTCATCATTTCAACTTATTTTTGTGAAGTTAGGGATATTAATTCTGAATATACTTGTTTATATATATATTATTTATATTTTTGCTTTATATCCCCTTTCTTTTTCTTATTTCCCCTTTTCTATTCCAAATTCAAATTTATACTTCTATTTTAGTTTTTTTCAGATTTTTCAAATGTATCAATTGAAATCCAAGGGTGAATATAAACCATACTATTTTATTATCACTAGTTTAAGTTTTATTCTCCTTGTTTATTTATTTCATAAGATGTATAAATGGTTTCCTTTAAAAGAAAAATTCTTTTTCTCCTCATTTTCTTATTTCCCAATGATACTTTGTTCAGATTTCTTCTACCAATTCCAAATTCAGAATTTGGGTGTTACAAATCCTACCCCCCTTAAAAATAATCTCGTCCTCGAGATTTGTAAGAAAAAGGATGCATACTCATATGCACAATCAAAGAGATCTCAGCATGAGGTATAATTCTTTAACAAAACATAGGGTCAATAGACCTTATTGTTCCTTCTAGAGTAATATCATATCATCTACTAACTAAAGTAACATCTAGACCTTACAAATCATCATAATTTATATCTATGTAGCTTGGTGAAGCTGGTGGTGGTGGTGGAGGTTGTTGTTGTTGTCTCTCCAACCGTGCTTGTCTTATTTCTTGGCGGGCTTGACGTATTTCCTCGCGTTGTTGTCTTATCTGATTCTGCATCTCGGTCACCATGTCTGTTAACTGTTGTATTACCAGTCTTTGGGTAGCAACCACTTGATTGAGGTCAACAGGTGGAGGATTTGGAGGATTCATTTTCTGTTTGTTGTTACGTGATAATCTTTCCTTTCCTGGTATTGACCATGAAAGTTAGAAGCATGTGGTAATAGTTTTGCAAAGGAAATTACTAAGCGGAATGGATAAGCTAGTAGTTGGTTATAATCTATAGATTCTTTGGTAGGGCTTAATTTATGTCCAGATTGGGGTAACTAATCATATAAGGTGAATATCCAAGGGTAAGATAGAATCTGTCAAGATGAGAGATATACATGGGTGAGATAGGCTACAAGATGTAGGTTAAAAGTTTGTTTGTTATTAGGTGGGAATAGAAAGGTCATACTATTCATTATGGCACTATGGGTTGGGTTTGAGTTGATCCAATGTGCTAAGATAATTTTAATACATGGCTAGTGGGGTCTAATCTCTTCTACTAGTGTCATTAATCTGTTTAAGTGAACCACATTAAGTTAGATAACATTAGACCACACTGGATCAGGTCACATTAGGTAAGATAAGATCTAGATTAAATTGGATGTGACTAGATTAGACTAGTTTAGGTTAGATAGATCTATCAGGGTAAGATATATCTGAGTAGGATGGATTATGTGTAGGTTGGTTAGAATCTCTTGCTGGGTTAGAATCGAGGGGTTATGCAACTATTGGATGGTTAAGGTAGTTGCGTATAGCCAAGTTGATCTGTCATTCTTAATTTAGTGCAGGGTGAACTAAGTTAAGTCCTGTTCTATGGGGGTAGAGTCTAAACTATTTCATCAGTATTATTTAACATGTTTGATAAGTCACTTTAGATTTGATCAGATCCAGGTTAGATTGGTGTGACTAGTTTGACTAGATAAGATCTAATTGATTTGCATTAGGTCATGGTTGTTAAACTAGGGTGGATAAGTATGCTTATTAGGATAAGACAGATCCATAAAGATAAGATAGAATCTTCTGAGGCCAGTTAGATCTATTAGGATAAGGATAAAATCTTTTCAAGATAAGATGAGTATCTTTTAAGATGAGATGTATCTATTAAGATAAGGGAGAATCTTTTGAGATAAGATGAATTGGTTAGAATGAGATCTTTTAGGATAAGATAAATCTCTTAAGCTAGATATGTTCCAATGGGGATAATCTGAGTTGTCTAGTTATCTTATAAATATATTCTTATACCTATGTGTATATGCAGATGCAATTGTGGACATTACTCCACAACTCATCACACTCAATCAAAGATCCAAATCAGACAGATAACATAAGAACAAACATTCAAATACATTGACACTCATAAAAATAGTTTTGTTTTTGTTCCTAGGATTAGGTCTCCTATTCCTAAAGTCACTTTAGGTATGGATTTCAAAGTATGGAATCCACATTTGTTTTTTTTGGAAAGAAAAGATGAGAATAATCAGAGTAAAGCGGAAATAGATAAGAAGAGATTAAGAAAAGTTTAGAAAAGAATCAGAGTAGCAAAGGTAAGTAGACAATGGTTGTCCAGTTCTATCTAGGTTTCGTCCTACAGTCAACATTCCTCTGATACCACTTCTGTAACACCCGGATTTTAGGGGTCCAAAACCCGGGGTTAACATAAACACCAGGTATGCTGGGACCAAGTCTCAAACATATGATGTATAGTGGCACAGGATCGAATGTCACATCTTTATATATAACAGGAGTTCTATACAAAATAAATAATTACATTATAAGGAGACAACGGTCCAGCAACCCAAAAGTTGACTGGGAGACGACGACCTAGACCTCTCACGAACTCATCGCAGCATCCTCCATGAGCATCATCCTGCAGTACCTGTTCTTGACCTGTGGTGTATGTGAGACCGCAAGAGTGAGCTCACATACGTTCATCGCTCAACAAGTTGTGGGGAATAATGTGCATGAACTCGCCAAAGATGGGAGCTCATGTGAAGTGTAAGGCTTACCAAAGAAGATGGTTAGAGCTGAGCATTGCTTTTAAAGTTGGTCAAAATTTTATTAGCAGTTACTAAGTATAAGTAAATACCAAACCCAATTAAGTAATAGAACAAAAGTAATAACAACTTCACCCGCGATGCAATGCATATGACAAATTGAATTTAGTTCCATAAATTAATCATGTGAGTGTCCGAGCTGCTCATGACCGTGAGCACGGCTAGTATACCAGTTTTACACTCTGCAGAGGTTGCGCATCTTTACCCACAAGCCGTGTTACCCATCTGCCAAGGGGTCATGAATCCCATACACCTCTACCAAGGAAGTGAGGCAGGGTAGCACTACGAGGCCTTTACAAAGTTCCACTAGCTTCCGAAAACCCGCTACAGTTTATAGGAAGATCCAGTACAGGAATCCCTTGCAGGACCGCCATCGCAGCAAAATCCTCCCGAGGGCACTTCCCGCACTGACCTCTCCCCTACTGCCCTTGCCCCTTTCGGGTAAGGTAGTCTTCCACTAGCTTTCCTAATTAATCAGCCAAGGGCATCCCATACTACCCTTGTGGTAGCACTGTTTTCCCGGGTGGTTCTCCATGTTCCAATTAACATAATGATCTCAACATGAACCATAAATAACAACTGATAACAAAAGTATAATCATGAATAGTATATCTCCATACCCAAAACCACATATAGCACTAGCAAGTACTACCCAGAAAGTTCAGTGGTAAACAAGGTATAAAGATAGACAAACTAGGGTAACCTATTGGGTCCCATCAAAATTAACCTATGCAGATCATTATGATTAATCAGAACATGGCTGGGTAAAAAGAAGTGATCAAGGGCACAACTTGCCTGGGCCTTGAGATTCCAGGTACCAGGATGATTCTTCAGATCCTCGTGTCCTCACTGCTAGTCGTAGCAATACAAACATACATGGTATAGGCAAGATTAACATTACACCAAACATATATGCAAAATGCATATTAATAATCTACATATTAAAATAAGATCACAGGAAAAAGAATTATTAATTTTGGAGTTGTAGAATTCAAGTTATGATTTTCCTAAGGTTTAATGTGATTAAAATATGATTAAATGATAAATAAATTTTCTGACAGAGTTCATGTCAAAACAGTGATTCTAAATGATAGAGAATATTATTACAAAATTTTAGGAATTGGAATGACTCAATTTGGAGCTAAAATGAATTAGTTATGAATTAAATAAGTTTCTGGATTTATTTTAACACTAAAAATCATTTTCTAAATTATTTTCTATGATTTTCTTATTCACTGGACTGGGCCCCAATTAAACAGAAGCACAGGGGCCCCCGCACAAGTATTCCCGTGACTCAGGATACCCCGCGTTAGGACTGCGGGTTTATTTTTAATAAAGACGAGGGCTCTTTTGCAATTAGTACCGGCCGAAGGGGTATGGAGAAATTAGGGCCGCACGATCTGATCCGGACGGCCCAGATTAGATTGAATCTCATCCGAACCGGTATCTAACTTCCACCGTTCGATCTAAAATCTACGGCGCAGATCTTAAATACTCCAAGTCTACTTCTATCCGCACATCGCCCGATCTACGGTCCAGATCCCACAGGGCGAATCGGTACGCCGTGATCTAATCGTAGCCGTTCACCGCCGAATCGACGGCCCACAGCTCACGTCTTCCTCCCCTATCCCCCCCGGCCGAGCGGACGGCGGCGCCGCCCACGGACGCGGTGAAGCCCGCCGGCGAGCATTCAATCGGCCAATCCCGAGCTCCAATCTCCAATTAAACTGAGCTACACGACGAGGAGGACGAGCCGAGCACAGAGGAGAACTCCTTACCGACGATGGCGACGCAGAGGACGCTCCCCACGCAGCGCAGCGGGCCCGCCGCGGAGCAACACACCGGTGAGCGATTACGCGGTCACGGCGACGCCGATGACTAAATTGGTGGCCGTCGAAGCTTCCCGGGTGCGCGGCGCAGCGGCTGGATGCTTCACGGTGCACGATTCAACGTCTTCACGCCGGACCACGGCGGCGGCAATCTCTCTTCTTCACTGCGCAAGCTCCATGGCGACGAGCAATGCGCGGGTTCCAGGGGCGAGGCCCAGCTTTTATAGCACGACGATGGATCGGATTCCGAAGTTAGCGCTGATTTGGGGGAATCGGTTGGACGAATCCGTGCGGGATTTGCTCCCGGTTTGTTGAGCTCCGCCGCGCGCGAGGATGGAGACGCTGGTGACCCGACCCCACACGCCAATGTCGAGCATGAGGGAGGGAGGAGGACGTGCAGGGCATGGGAATCCGCGCGGTGGCCGGCTTGCTCAGAGGAGCCCTACGGTGAACGCGCCGGCGCCGCGAAGACAGCGGGGAAAGCTCCCGCCGAGCTCGCGCGGGGGAAGAAGAAGCTAGCCCCGGGGCCCACCGGTCGGCGAGTGAAGGAGAGCAAGCGCAAGTGAGCAAGGGGCTGACCAGTGGGGTCCACACGTCGGCGATACAGGGATACGCGAGGGCGGATTACTCAGGCTGACGAGTGGGCCCGAGCGCGCAGAGGCTATGCACGCAGGCACGAATTGGGCTGGCGCGGGAGATGAGAGGCTGACGGGATGGCCCCACGTATCAGCGAGACAACGGAAACGCGCGCGAGGAGGTGAGAGGCTGCCCGATGGGGCCCACATGTCGGCGCCAAGGAGAGGCAGGCGCGCGCGAAAGTGTAGTTGGGCCAGAATGCAGGAAGCCGGCCCAGTTAAGCTTTTCTCTTTTTTTCTTTTTATTTTGCATTTTCTTTTCTCTATTTTCAAATCCAATTTGAATTCAAATTTAAATCTCTATGGCTCATCATTTCAACTTATTTTTGTGAAGTTAGGGATATTAATTCTGAATATACTTGTTTATATATATATTATTTATATTTTTGCTTTATATCCCCTTTCTTTTTCTTATTTCCCCTTTTCTATTCCAAATTCAAATTTATACTTCTATTTTAGTTTTTTTCAGATTTTTCAAATGTATCAATTGAAATCCAAGGGTGAATATAAACCATACTATTTTATTATCACTAGTTTAAGTTTTATTCTCCTTGTTTATTTATTTCATAAGATGTATAAATGGTTTCCTTTAAAAGAAAAATTCTTTTTCTCCTCATTTTCTTATTTCCCAATGATACTTTGTTCAGATTTCTTCTACCAATTCCAAATTCAGAATTTGGGTGTTACATCTATTTATAGGCACGGGACGCAGCCTGGACAGAATTACATTCAAGTCCCTGATTTTTACTGTTAACAGTAAAGCAAGCTGTCAAGGGTTAAGTAGTCTTTTCTCCTTTAGGTCGGTTTCATCTTCCACCTTCGTCATTGTGTTGAACCGAAGCTTCTTCGGTCACAGCTTCGGCGTCCATCCATGCTACCTTTGGGTTGTGTCCTTATATCGAATGCCTTCATCCCAAAGCCGAAGCTTCCTGTAATAGTCTAAGTTATACTGAAAACACATGGTTAGTCATAATCTTGAGGACCTTCGGCGGAGAGAGGCCCCCAACAACGGTACATCAAATGTCCGTGAGAAAAAATATTGACTAGTTTTGAACGAGTATAATTCTTTTACAATGAAAGAAAATGAACTTGTGAGAGATATGTATTCCCATTCGAATCTTATCATTAATGAGCTTAATTCTATTGGAATTAATAAGCTTAGTGATGCAGACACTGTGAGGAAGATCATCTCCCTTCTACCACAACAAAAATATGAGCTGATGTAGTCTCAAAAGAGGGCTGAAAGGGATAATGTGGATTTGGACAAAGGAAAAAACTTCCACTACATAAACGGTATCAATGTATTTTGTTCCAAATTGCCTTGGATTTTCATTCATAATTTTTGGTGAGGCAATGAGGTTAGGCTACTACTTTATCCGTTTTGGTGCTTAATGCCAAAGGGGAAGGAATTAAAGGCCAAAGCAATTGGATCTACCACCACTTAGAGCTTAAAAAGTTTTAGTTTCAAACTTGTCTATTTGATCAAAACCCTCTTGATAGGAAAGAGGTGCCCTCTTACTGCAAAAAATTGTTCTCCTATGTGGGAGAGGCTATCGTATGAGAAAAAGGGGGAGTTTTTGGGGTTTGATCAAAACATGTGTTTTAAACTGATTTGTTTTGCAAAACCAAGAGTTTTTGACTTATAGGTTAGAAAAATGACTTTGATTGCAAAATCCAAAACAAGTGATGGCTAAAGGATCCAAATATGCCAAATCATTTGAATATTCCTTTAGTTTGAGTTTGAACTTTAATTTGTTATTTGTAAGCACCAGCGGGGTTTCGATGGTTGAGCACCGCTCTCGGTGCTCAAGGTCCTCTCTCAAAGAACTCTAGGGTTTACGAATGTCTGCGGTTCTTACACGGGGACGCAGCGCCAGCCACCGGACGCAGCCGGGAACAGAGTTCTATCTCCTCTTCGATCCCTCTACCTATCTTATTTATAGGTATATATGCATGTGCAGGTTAAGGCTGCCACTCTAGGCCAGCGAAACGACTATTGGGCTTTGGTATTCTCTTGCTCCTTTGAGGTCCCGGCCTGGACGGCCCATCATCTTCAGCTTTCTCCTTCCCGCCATGCTTGGACGCCATCAGGTTGCTGACATTTTCCCTCCGTAGACAGCCAACTTGTCCCCAAGTTGGAGCAAACGGGAAGCGACGTTTGATGTCAGCTTCCTCCTCCCACGTGGCCAGCGAAGGATGCCAGTCCGTCCATTTGATCAGCAGCTGGGTGATAACTTTGCTAGCGCGGTGTCGCAGTCTGGTATCGAGCACTGTTTCTGGTATCTGTAGATTATGAACTGAGTCAGGTAGAGAGGGGCTCACTGGGGTATGTGGACCGACCATGGCTTTCAGCTGCGAGACATGGAATATGGGATGCATTGAACTTCCAGCTGGTAACTGCAGTTCATAAGCAACTGGATTAATTTGTCGTATGATAGTGTATGGACCGAAGAACCTGAATGATAACTTCTGGTTGACCCGTTCAGTGATAGAAGACTGACAGTAGGGCTGTAATTTGAGGAACACCCGATCCCCCACTGAAAACACCCTTTCAGTCCTACCTTGATCTTCTTGCTTATTCATTCGGTCCTGAGCACGCTGGAGATGCAAGCGTACCTACTGTAACATGCCCTATCGGTCTTGGAGATATTGTTTCAGGTCTAGGACAGAACACTGAGCTGAGGATATCAACCCCAATTGAGATGGTGGATGGCCATAGAGCACTTCAAAAGGGGTTTTGCCAAGTGATGAATGGTGACAAGTATTGTACCAAAAATCTGCTAGGGGTAACCAGTTAGGCCATAGTCTGGGACAGGAGTGAACAAAGCACCTCAGATAAGTCTCCAGACACTGGTTTACCCGCTCTGTTTGTCCGTCGGACTGGGGGTGGTATGAGCTACTGAGGCACAACTGGGTTCCAATTAGTTTGAATAGTTCTTGCCATATTTTGCTTGTGAAAATGGGATCTCGATCAAAAATAATGGCAATAGGCATCCTATGTAACCGATAAATCTCAGACATGTATACCTTGGCAACTATCAAAGCTGTGAAAGAGTGAAGCATTGGTATGAAATGTGCGTACTTAAACAACTTGTCCACCACCACCAGAATATAGTTACCCTTGCAAGACGGCAAGAGACCTGAAATAAAGTCCATACTGACTGTTTGCCATGACTGTTCAGGAATCGGTAATGGAAGTAGGAGTCCCGGGTATTTGATATGCTCGGGCTTTGCTTGTTGGCATATTTGGCAGGTCCTGACAAACTCTCTAACTTGCTGTTTCATTCCTGGCCACGCAAAACTCGCTTTGATTCTTTGATAGGTCACCGGAAAGCCGGAATGACCTCCCACAGCGCTATCATGTAACGCTGAGGTGACTTTAAGTTGCATCTCCTTGTTGGTCCCCAACCAAATTCTTCCTTTAAATCGGATAATCCCTTATGACAAAGTGTAGTGTTCCTTACTGCCACTAGTGGCCAAATGATTGAACAATTTCTTGGTATTTTCGTCACTCTCATATCCCTGGGTTACCTGCGACAGCCAGTCTGGGGTGACGGATGAGATTGCCATATTGTTCAGTTGATCCTCTGCAATATCTTGATCCATGTTGGGTCTCCGAGACAACACATCTGCTACCCAGTTATCAGTTCCTTGGCGGTATGTGATACGTAACTACAGCCCCATCAGCTTGGTGAAGGCCTTTTGTTGCCAGGGTGTTGAAAGTCTTTGATCATCAAGATGAGTGAGGCTTTGCTGGTCAGTCTTTATGATAAATTCTCCCTGTTGCAGGTAGGGGCGCCACTGCTCGACTGTGAATAAAATTGCTAGACACTCTTTTTCATAGGTAGACAGTCCCAGGTTCTTTGGTCCCAGTGCACGGCCGATGTATGCAATAGGATGTCCATCCTGCTGTAAAACTGCACCTATTCCTCCTCCACTAGCATCGGTTTCGACGGTGAAAGTCTTGGTAAAGTTGGGCAGGGCAAGGACTAGAGCCCGAGCCAAAGCTTCCTTCAAAGCCATAAAGGATTGGTTGGTCTGATCAGTCCACACAAACAAATTGTCCTTCTTTAGTAGAGCAGTAAGAGGTTTGCTTATAATCCCAAACTGAGCTACAAACTTCCTATAGTAACCAGCCATACCTAGAAAACTCCTGACGTCCTTGACACACCTGGGAATGGGCCAATTTTGGATAACCTCCACCTTTCTGGGATCTGTAGATATTCCTTGAGCACTCACTACATGACCAAGAAACTCCAACTTCTTTTGAGCAAAAAGGCATTTGGATTGTTTGAGATGTAGCTGCTGCTTGTCAAGCAATTCAAAAACTTGTCCCAGATGCTGGACATGTAGTTCAAGTGTGGCACTGTACACAAGGACATCATCTAAGAATACCAATACACATTTTCGAAGCAAGGGAGATAGCACTGTGTTCATGAAATCTTAAAAAGTGGCAGGTGCTCCAGTCAGACCAAAAGGCATGACACGATATTCAAAGTGCCCATGGTACGTTTGGAATGCCGTTTTATACTCATCTCCCTCCTTGATACGAATCTGATGGTAGCCTGAGCGGTGGTCTAACTTTGAGAATAGTGTTGCCCCTCCTAATTCGTCAACAATCTCATCAAATATAGGCATTGGGTAGCGGTTCTTCACAGAGTGAGCATTTAGCCTTCTGTAATCCACACACAGGCGCCATTCACCATCTTTTTTCTTTACCAGAAGAATGGGGGAAGCAAAGGGGCTTGAACTCTGTTGAATAATACCATTGTCCAGCATCTCGCGAATTTGTCTCTCAATTTCGTCTTTTTGATGAGGACTATACCGATAGGGTCTCAGTCTGAAAGGTGATGCCCCTGGTATCAGGTCGATAGCATGATCCACAACTCTTTTAGGTGGTAGACAGTTTGGTTTGGTGAACAGATGTTGGTACTATTCTTGCAATTGTTGTATGGGCAAGGGAATGGAATTAGACATGTTATTGTCCACTGCTTGGAGCTCCAACAGTTGTTTAATAGCTTCATGTTTGATGAGAGAATCTAGTTGTAATCCTGTCAAGGTGTGGCAAACTTCTACCCTTGGTTGGACTCCTTGCAGATGTACTTTTCTGTTACCATAATCAAATTCCAGCCATTTCTATGCCCAATGGACCGACATTGGACAGTGACATTCCAGCCAATCCATTCCCAAAATAATATCATAGCTTCCCAATGGAAGAATCTTGAACTGGGTTGAAAATGTAATGCCTCCACAGAGCCACTTACAGTTAGGTACCATATATTTGCTCCATAACAATCTCCCATTAGCAACTTTCACTCGAACTGGCTTATCCAATAGTTGAACACCAGGCATGACTCCCATTAGGTGGCTGCCTAGGAAGCTGGCTGAGCTGCCCGAATCTACCAGCACTAAAACCTACTGACAGTGCACTGACGCCAATAAACGAATAGTCTTGTTGCCTTCCCCACCACTCACTGCATCAATCGAGATGGCCTGCACATTTTCTTCAGCCACTTCCTGATCACTACCAATAGCTGCATCCACCTTCTCTTCCCCCTCGGCTGCCATCTCCCACATTTCCTCAACCAGATGCAATGGTACACTTGTGGAACAGCGATGCGAATGACCCCACCTTTCACCACATTTGAAGCGAAGTCCCTTAGCTCTCCGATAGGATTTGAGGGATGTCAACTTGCTGCCATCTCCCTTGTTCAGGTTCGGTCTTGGACTTCTACGTTCTTCAGCAGTTACACCACTTCTGATAACAGGGGGTAATGGCAGAGGTAAGGGCCTTGGCCTAGAGGATAGTCGAGAAGGATAACTGAACTCTGATCTTCTGTTGACCCGACGCCCGACGTGCAACAGCACGTCTTCCTGCAATAGTGCAAGAGAACAAGCAGTATCCAATCCGGGTGGGCATTGAATAATCACAGCATTTTTAATCTCATCCTTTAACCCATCTATAAATCTAGCAGTAATCATAGCCGAAGTCAAGTTGTTTTCATATGCTTATAACTGGTGCATAAGTTGATCAAAGTTTTCTATATATTCAGCTACTGAGCCCACTTGGTGCACATGATAAAAATGTCTAATGAGCATGTTGTGCTGGTCTCTACCAAATCGAGTGTTCAGGGCTGATCCCAATTCATCTCTCTAATTCTCGACTCCATTGCTTCAACCCAGTACACAGTAGCACCCCCAAAATGCATGGTAGCCATTCTCACCCACCGTTCTACTGGGACCCCATAGAACTCAAAGTATGTTTCGCATCTGTGCTTCCATAATTTAGGGTTTGATCCCTCAAAAACAGGAAAACTCATGTGGGACATACCCGATCCCGGCAATTGAGACCAATTTGCACTAGAATCCCTTCCCATTGAACCCCAATCCACAAACATCGGTGTACGTTCAGGAGGAGGGTGCATACCTCCGACCGGAGGGGGTGTGTGGATGGTTTCCATCCCAACACCCGATCTCCGATGATTTTCAGTGAAGCGGTGGTGATTTTGCCCTTGCATCGCGTCGATCGGTGGAACCCCTAGTTGGGTGGTGGTCGACGCAGTTCCCTTCGCTTTGCTCACGCCAGAAGGATCGCCCTCCAGCGGCTGTGGACCAAATTGATCCACCTTAAATTGAATTGTCTTCAAGGCCTCTGCCACCTCCGCCACCTTCGCCTCCACTTCTGGCCGCCACTTGCGAAATTCACCTTGTTCCTTCATCATCCCTTTCACTGTTGCCTCCACGCTCGCCATGGATGACTGGATCGTCTCCATGCGCTGATGTGTCTCCTTGTTGCCCTCCTCGATCTTGGCAAGCAGTTGCGCCATCAGATCTTCATTTCGCGGCAGCGCCATACCTCCACCTCTTGCCTGGAATCGGGTCGCGTACTCGTGCGTGGGCTCCAGCTTAGCTCCGATACCAAATGTAAGCACCAGCGGGGTTTCGATGGTTGAGCACCGCTCCCGGTGCTCAAGGTCCTCTCTCGAAGAACTCTGGGGTTTATGAATGTCTGCGGTTCTTACACGGCGACACAGCGCCAGCCACCGAACGTAGCCGAGAACAGAGTTCTATCTTCTCTTCGATCCCTCTGCCTATCTTATTTACATGTATATATGCATGTGCAGGTTACGGCTGCCACTCTGGGCCAGTGAAACGACTATTGGGCTTTAGTATTCTCTTGCTCCTTCGAGGTCCTGGCCTGGACGACCCATCATCTTCAGCTTTCTCCTTCCCGCCATGCTTGGACGCCATCAGGTTGCTGACATTATTTTTAACTCACATTGGCTAAGTTAGTAAAATTTATGTTGCTTTAGGTGTGTTGGCATAAATCATCAAAAGGGAGAGATTGGAAGGGAAATGTGCCATAGGGCCATTTCTACCTGTTTAGTAATTAAGTGTTCAATATACCAATTGGACTAACTACTTGGATGTGAGTATGAGCATAGGTTCAAGTAAAGGCAAATTGAAGGCACTAAGTCCAAATGAGCAATTCTACAGGCCAAAAGTGCAACTTTGGGTAAAATAACATAAACATGAGGTTTAAGTGTTTGAATAAGTTGCATATATCCTATTCTATGTTTCTAGCACTTTGGTTTGTCTACTAACTCATTTCTGCAAGAAAGTGTTTTTTGGACTTGGTTTTGGCCATATTGAAAACATGGTGAAACTAAGGAGAAGAGGTAAGTTCCCCACACTTAGTCAATTGAATTACATGGTAATCATGTTTGTCCAAGTTTTAGGGAAGCCCTCAAAGAAAGCTGAAAAGGTTTGGAGGAGATGGGCTCAAAAGAGCCAAACTTGGTCTAGTCTGGGTCGCACCGGATCGGTCCGGTGGTGTACTAGACTAGGTCCATGTGACCAGACCATACTGCTTGCTCTTGGGAATTTTATTATAAAATTCACCGGACCGTGAATGCTACTAGTCCGGTGTGCACCGGGTCGCTTCTCCAACAGCTACCTCAAACTTCGTCCAGCGACCAACATCTAACTGACGTCACCAGACCTAGTGGCACACGGGTCTGGTTTGGTGCCACCCAGCTATAGAAAGGCACCAATTACATCCTGGACTGAGGGCACATGGACCCGGTCCGGTGGTGCACGGGATCAGTTCTAGTGATCTAGTGAGATCTAAGTGGCATTTCTGAGTTATTTTTGCATCTTTGTGAAATTGTGCACTCGTGATCTTCTTTCTTGCGTGGATTGCTACGATTTGCTCTTGTGTGTGTACTTTCTCTCCCCACCTTACTCTAAGTTGTAGCTATGATCTTTTGTAAGGCTGCAAGAGACTCCAACTTGTGGAGAATCATTGTGAACGAAAACACACTTCATATAAGGAAGAACTGTGGCACACAAGTTTGATCTACATGATCACTTAAGAAGGGTTGAGTACAACCCTTGTCCAAAGGAGTTCACCACAACGTGGATGTAGGCTTGCTGAACCATGTGATAAAAATTACATGTCTCACTTGTCTTTTACTTTCTTGCGATTTTCCTTCTTCACAAGTTCTCTCTATTCACTTGTGTTATTGATCTTAGTCTAATTCACATCTTGAAAGAGCAATCAAGTGAAGGAAACTTTTCTCTCTTCTTGTGTCAAACTTGGTTTTAGTTCACACGAACTTCATTTTCAGATCAAGTTTGTGTTGTTTTAAGTCATTTTTGTAGGATCATCTATTCACCCCCTCTAGGTGCTCTCACTTAGCTTGAGATCTTCTTGTATGATGATAATGGGATCGATGGCAGTGTCTTAAACGTGTTGGACAAATGCATGACAAAGCCTCTTTTACAACAAAGTCCATTTGATATCTTAGCATATTGGAAGAACAACATAGAAAAGTACCCAATTCTCTCTAGTATTGGTTGTGGTATGATGGCTGTAGGGTACCTAGGAACAGGGTGCCCAATGAAGGCTCGAAGGCCTCCCAAAGACGACCCACGAACCGAGCAGCCCACCTGCCAAGCAACTCGGCGTGAAGGTCTAAAAGGCCTCCCGGGGGCAGCCCGCCAAGCCGACTAGCCTGCCCACTGAACAAATACGCCGAGCAACCGAGCAAGGCGGTACTGCCGACCAGCCTTCTGAAGCGCCCCAATCCTCTGGGACTCAAATGTGATACAATTACTAGTCCCAGGAGGCTAGTAAACACATTTATACATTAGATGATTCTAGATCTGCTTAAACGAGACAAACCTATAAAGGTGGCGATAAACTTTAAGAGTTGGTCCACAACTCGGGACATATCATCAGAGTGGGGCTGAAGCAGCCCGATATACGTAGCAAAGCAAATTAGCGGTCCAACAGCCACAGGCAAGGTTGGGAACAGTCGTAACTCTTACCCGATAAGCGATCACCTTCTCTGAAAAACAACAAATAAGCAAGGGTGAGTACTTACGTACTCAGCAGCCCACCTTCACCCGCGGAATGGGGAAATCAGATATAATGTATGGAATATGTGGAGCTTAGGATATTTTGCAGAAATAGTAGTATTTGATGCAGGGTTATCTTGAAAAACATTTTGTATTTTGCAAAACGCATCCTCTCACAAAGGAGCAGGAAGTTTTTCAATATTAGAACAAAATCCCCTGGACTAAACCATCCAGGTATCTCAGCAGTTTCCCACTGGTTTTCATTTTCAAAAACATCTACTAGACTTCCAGTCCACCATAGCTCACGGCTCAACCGCCGGACCTTTTAAAAACCACTTTTCTCAAAAGCACCCTTTTTTGGAAAACAAAACACTAATTGTCATACCACACCAGACTCGTCCATTCCTGTGGACACATACTATTCGAATAGGTTTGAACTCTGCGTAGAGGGGTACACTTTACCCACTAGTCCGGTTCTGCGATCTCATGGCCAATGAGACCCGAATTCGAATCTCTTTCTTTCCTCGCACATCCTTACCTTAATGGTTATACCAGAAGGAGTCAGGCCACTGCCATGTCCAAACCGGACAAAACATTCCCCCTCCTTATCCTCCCGGTGCTCCCCAGCCATCATAACCCTAGGGTTTGGACCGTATGAGTTCAGATTGAGTGACTGCCCATACAGTCTCAAGTGGTTTACTTGTCATGAGTACAGGTAGTGAAGGATGACAAACCGGTCCTTATATGAGAGGACAATCCTTCTGCTCACACCTAACCCGGCTGAGCCATCACCTTAGGCCCTCCCCTAAACCAGGGAGTCCCTGATCATCCCTACTCCAAGGTGATAAGGGTAAAAAACCTTCATCATACACATTTTGAAAAGCATTTTCTTTTGAAAACTCACACCTTTTCTCAAATCATTTGTAACAAATATATCAAGGATTGATTGCGGCAAGCGGCTGGGTGGCCATAATAACTTGTCTCAAAATCATATTATGCATAAAATAACAGGCTGAGGGTTGTGGTTGAAAAACCATAGGTAATTTATGCATCAAAGGGATACAATGAGCTTGCCGTTCTTATCCGGCGAAAAGGGGGGAGAGCTCGCGGAACTGGCTTCTAGCTCCACTGCCTGGCGTAGACTTGCAGATCTGGCCTCCACGAGACGGCACGAACGCTCCGATAACTATGCAACATGAATAAGCAAACATACAAACCATCAAGTATACCAACAAATATTTAGTATAGTGGTCAGAATAGCGATATTTGGATGCGTAGAGTCTTGAGCAGAATCTGTGTCATATGGTGTTGAGATACTACTAGTGGTGGAGTGGAGGTGCTTACCAGGAGGGTGGACTGGAGGCGAAGCGACACAATGCGTGTAGCCGGCAGAGCGGAGTAACTGAGTGGGTAGGGTGTTTGCCTTGGCTGAGGGTGTTGAGTGTGTGTGGAGAGGGGAGGGTAGCTAGGTGTATTTATAGTTGGGTGTATGTGGTGTAGCACAGTGAAGTTCACTGTTGGTGAGGATAGTGACGAATGAATCATCTGACTTAGTCTAAACAGGGAAAATATATGCAGAATATGGGACAAGAGTATTTTGGGAGTTTTTTGGAATATGAATCATGCTTAAGGGATGACATGGTTGGATAGGGAATAGTTTGATAAGAATTTAGAAACAAGAATTATTGGAATCGGAGTTTGGAAGCCTGTTTCGAAGGAATCTCAAGGTTAAGCGTGCTCAACTTGGAGAAGTCTGAGATGGGTGACCAGATAGGAAGTTCCTACTGGAAGGAAAATCACAGTCACCGGAGTTCGTATAACTGGAATATGGGTCTGGCTGGTCTTAAGTGGACTGGACAGCATGATGGATGAGTAGTTGAAATTTGGGGTGATCGGCTGATCGATGAATAGTAACGATGAATAGTAGCGGTGAATAGTGATGATGAAAAGTAATTATAGATATTGAAAGTTGCCTAGAGGGGGGTGTATAGGCGGAATCTGAAATTTACAAACTTTAAGCACAACTACAAGCCGGGGTTAGCGTTAGAAATATAAACGAGTCCGAAAGAGAGGGCGAAAACAAATCACAAGCAAATAAGGCGGATGACACGGTGATTTGTTTTACCGAGGTTCGGTTCTTGCAAACCTTCTCCCCGTTGAGGTGGTCACAAAGACAGGGTCTCTTTCAACCCTTTCCCTCTCTCAAACGGTCACCTAGACCGAGTGAGCTTCTCTTCTCAATCACTTGGGACACTAAGTCCCCACAAGGACCACCACACAATTGGTGTCTCTTTCCTTGATTACAATTGAGTTGGGAACAAGAAAGAAGGAAGAAGAAAAGTGATCCAAGCGCAAGAACTCAAATGAACACAATTGTCTCTCTCACTAGTCACTATTTGATTGGGATGATCTTTGGACTTGGGAGAGGATTTGATCTCTTTGTTTGTGTCTTGGAGTGAAGTCTAGAGCTCTTGTATTGAATGCAATGGCTGAAAACTTGGATTCATTGAAGTGTTGGTGGTTGGGGATATTTATAGCCCCAACCACCAAAGTGGCCGTTGGGAGGGGCTGCTGTCGTATGGTGCACCGGACAGTCCGGTGCGCCAGCCACGTCACCCAACCGTTAGGGTTCGACCGTTGGAGCTCTGACAAGTGGGGCCACCAGACAGTCCGGTGGTGCACCGGACAGTCACTATTCACTGTCTGGTGCGCCTTCTGGCGCTGCTCTGACTTCTGCGCGCTGGCGCGCACTGTTCACGTTCACTGTAGCCTTTTGCAGACGACCGTTGGCGCGGATAGCCATTGCTCCACTGGCACACCGGACAGTCCGGTGTTACACCGGACAGTCCAGTGAATTATAGCGGAGTGGCTCCCCAAATTCCCGAACTTGAACAGTTCGAGTTGATCCACCCTGGTGCACCGGACACTGTCCGGTGGCACATCGGATAGTCCAGTGCGCCAGACCAGGGCAGCCTTCGATTGTCTTTGGCTCTTTGTATTTGAACCCTTTATTGGAGTTTTTATTGGTTTGTGTTGAACCTTTGGCACCTGTAGAACTCATAATCTAGAGCAAACTAGTTAGTCCAGTTGTTTGTGTTGGGCAAATTAACCACCAAAATTCATATAGGAAAAGGTTTGACCCTATTTCCCTTTCAATCTCCCCCTTTTTGGTGATTGATGCCAACACAAACCAAAGCAAATATAAAAGTGCAGAATTGAACTAGTTTGCATAAGGTAAGTGCAAAGGTTACTTGGAATGAAACCAATAATTATTTCTACTAGATATGCGTGGATGGTTTTCTTCTTATTTAAAATTTTGGACCACGCTTGCACCACTAGTTTTGTTTTTGCAAATCCTTTGTTAAATTCTTTTCAAAACATTTTGCAAATAGTCAAAGGTATATGAATAAGATTGAAAGAAGCATTTTCAAGATTTGAAATTTTCTCCCCCTGTTTCAAATGCTTTTCCTTTAACTTAAACAAAACTCGGCCTCAATGAAATTCTCCTCTTAGTGTTCAAGAGGGTTTTACAAATTTTTGAAGATACTCCCCCTTTTTGAACACAATAAGATACCAATTTGAATACTTTATTTTTAAAATTTGGTGGTGGTGCGGTCCTTTTGCTTTGGGCTCATACTATCTCCCCCTTTGGCATGAATCGCCAAAAACGGATACTTGTGAATGAGATACAAGCCCTTTTACTTTCTCCTCAATGGCAAACAAATAGATATGAGTGAAGATTATACCAAAGTGGAGAACGATGCGGAGTACCGGCAAATACCAATGGAGTTGAGTGGAAGCGCCTTCTTTGCCGAATACTCCATTTCCCTTTCAATTCTATGACTAAGCATGAGAATACACTTGAATACACATTAGTCATAGACATAAAAGAGATATGATCAAAGGTATATAAATGAGCTATGTGTAGTATCAATCAAAATTCCGAGAATCAAGAATATTTAGCTCATTCCTAAGTTTGGTAAAGGTTTTCTCATCTAATGGCTTGGTAAAGATATCGGCCAATTGATCTTTGGTGTTAATATAGGCTATCTCGATATCCCCCTTTTGTTGGTGATCTCTCAAAAAGTGATATCGAATGGCTATGTGCTTAGTGCGGCTGTGTTCAACGGGATTATCCGCCATGCAGATTGCACTCTCATTATCACATAGAAGAGGGACTTTGGTAAATTTGTAGCCATAGTTCCTAAGGGTTTGCCTCATCCAAAGCAATTGCACGCAACAATGGCCTGTGGCAATATACTCGGCTTCGGCGGTGGAAAGAGCTACTGAGTTTTGTTTCTTTGAAGACCAAGACACTAGGGATCTCCCCAGAAACTGACAAGTCCCTGATGTGCTCTTCCTATCAATTTTACACCCTGCCCAATCAGCATCGGAATATCCTAATAAATCAAAAGAGGATCCCTTGGGATACAAAAGACCAAACTTAGGTGTATGAACTAAATATCTCAAGATTCTCTTCACGGCCCTAAGGTGAACTTCCTTAGGATCGGCTTGGAATCTTGCACACATGCATACGGAAAGCATAATGTCCGGTCGAGATGCACATAAATAGAGTAAAGATCCTATCATCGACCGGTATACCTTTTGATCTACAGATTTACCTCCCGTGTTGAGGTCGAGATGTCCATTGGTTCCCATGGGTGTCTTGATTGGCTTGGCATCCTTCATCCCAAACTTGTTGAGTATGTCTTGAGTGTACTTCGTTTGGCTAATAAAGGTGCCCTCTTGGAGTTGCTTGACTTGAAATCCTAGAAAATACTTCAACTCCCCCATCATAGACATCTCAAATTTTTGTATCATGATCCTACTAAACTCTTCACAAATGTGTTCTTGAGGAGTTCATAAGATGTCTTCTTGAGGATTCGGTGAAGATATAACCAGTTGATGGCGTAGCAAGCGGTGTTGACCGCCTCGGCCCAAAACCGATCCGAAGTCTTGTACTCATCAAGCATGGTCCTTGCCATGTCCAATAGAGTTCTATTCTTCCTCTCCACTACACCATTTTGTTGTGGCGTGTAGGGAAAAGAGAACTCATGCTTGATGCCCTCCTCCTCAAGAAAGCCTTCTGTTTGTGAGTTCTTGAACTCCGTTTCGTTGTCGCTTCTTATCTTCTTGATCCTTAAGCCGAACTCATTTTGAGCCCGTCTCAAGAATCCTTTAAAAGTCTCTTGGGTTTGAGATTTTTCCTGTAAAAAGAATACCCAAGTGAAGCGAGAATAATCATCCACAATAACTAGACAGTACTTACTCCCGCCGATGCTTATGTAAGCTATCGGGCCGAATAGGTCCATGTGGAGTAGTTCCAGTGGCCTGTCAGTCATCATGATGTTCTTGTGTGGATGATAAACACCAACTTGCTTCCCTGCTTGACATGCACTACAAATCCTGTCTTTCTCAAAATAAACATTTGTTAGTCCCAATATGTGTTCTCCCTTTAGAAGCTTATGAAGATTCTTCATCCCAACGTGGGCTAGTCGGCGATGCCAGAGCCAACCCATGTTAGTCTTAGCAATTAAGCAAGTGTCGAGTTCAGCTCTATTGAAATCAACTAAGTATAGCTGACCCTCTAACACTCCCTTAAAAGCTATTGAATCATCACTTCTTCTAAAGACAGTAACACCTACATCCGTAAAAAGACAGTTGTAACCCATTTTGCATAATTGAGAAACAAAAAGCAAGTTATAATCTAAAGAATCTATAAGAAAAACATTGGAAATAGAATGGTCAGGTGATATAGCAATTTTACTAAGTCCTTTGACCAAACCTTGATTTCCATCCCTGAATGTGATAGCTCTTTGGGGATCTTGGTTTTTCTCATAGGAGGAGAACATCCTTTTCTCCCCGGTCATGTGGTTTGTGCACCCGCTATCGATGATCTAACTTGAGCCCCCGGATGCATAAACCTACAAAACAAATTTAGGCCTTGTTCTTAGGTACCCAAACGGTCTTGGGTCCTTTTACATTAGAAACAAGCACCTTGGGTACCCAGACACAAGTCTTTGACCCCTTGTGTTTGCCCCCAACATATTTGACAACTACTTTGCCTAATTTGTTAGTAAGCACATATGAAGCATCAACAGTCTTAAATGAAATGTTATGATCATTTGATGCAATAGGAGATTTCTTCTTAGGCATTTTAACATGGGTAGAACGCCTAGAGCTAGAAGCCTCATTCTTATAAATAAAAGCATGGTGAGAAATAGAATGAGTCTTCTTAGCATGAATTCTCCTAATCTTATCCTCAGGATAACCAGCAGGATATAAAATATAGCCCTTGTTATCCTGAGGCATGGGAGCCTTGCCCTTAACAAAATTAGACAATCTTTTAGGAGGGGCATTAAGCTTGACATTGTCTCCCTGTTGGAAGCCAATGCCATCCTTAATGCTAGGGCGTCTCCCACTATAAAGCATGCTACGAGCAAATTTAAATTTCTCATTTTCTAGTTCATGCTCAGCAATTTTAGTATCTAGTTTAGCTATATGATCATTTTGTTGTTTAATCATAGCAAGGTGATCATGAATAGCATCAACATTAATATCTCTACATCTAGTACAAATAGTAACATGATCAACACTAGATGTAGAGGGTTTGCAATCATTTAATTCAACAATCTTAACATGTAAAATAGCATTCTCATCTCTAAGATTGGTAATAGAAACATTGCAAACATCTAATTCCTTAGCCTTAGCAATTAATTTTTCATTCTCATTCTTAAGGCTAGCAAGAGAGGCATTCAATTTATCAATCTTAGCAATTAAACTAGCATTATCATTTCTAAGATTGGCAATTGAATCATCACAAACATCTATCTTCTCAACCTTAGCAATTAATTGGGAATTTTCAATTCTAAGGTTAGAAATGGTGTCATGGTGTCGGGTACCGTAATTAGGGGTACCCCCAACACTCCTAAACACGGCTGGAAAACGTCTTCAGAGCAAACCGTAAAGACTGATAAGCACGGTTCAAGTCAAGGCCTCATCTTCCAAGGGACGCGATCTCACCTCTCCCGAGCCCGGCCTCGGGCAGGAACAGTAGTCCCGGGCAGATTCATGCCTCGCCCGAGGGCCTCCACAGGCGGTGGGCGTACCCTCGGCTCGCCTGGAGCCAAGCTTGGATAGACTTTGTCGTGCAGCGACCTCGGCCAGATCGCCTTACCAACCGACCGTATCGCATGCGCATTTAATGCAGGGATCGCCTGACACCTTATCCTGACACGCGCGCCTCAGTCGGCAAGGTCGAAGTGACTGCAGTCACTTTGCCCCTTCACTGACCATTCTGACAGGAAAACAACACTGTTCGCCCCACTCCGGCAACTATGCCAGCCACCAGGGAAAGACTAACAACAGTCACGGCCTTTCCCGAGTTCGGCCTCGGGCGCAACAGGGAGCTCCGCCTCGCCCGACCCCAGGCCTCGGCCTCAGCTTCGGCCTCGGGAGAAGGTCTCCGCCTCGACCGACCCCGACCTCGGCCTCAGCCTCGGCCTCGGGAGAAGGACTCCGCCTCGCTCGATCTCGGCCTTAGGAGAAGGACTCCGCCTCGCCCGACCTCGGCCTTGGACCAACTACGCTACAGGGGATACATCATTACCCTACCTCTAGCTAGCCGCCTCAGGCTACGAAGGAACAAGACCGGAGTCACATCTAAATTAGTCTGGCCACAGGTAATGATGGTTCCTCGCATGCGTCCATGATGTTAATAGTCCCCAAGCTCTCTACGGAAGCAAGGAAACGTCAGCAGGATCCACGCTGCACCGCCAGCTGCGCTTCTACAGGGCTCAAGCGCTTCTCTGTCGGCCACGTTAGCACATAGCTACACCCCCCATTGTATAGCTGGACCATCTCCTTGTATCTATAAAAGGGGATGTCCAGGGCCTTCCTAAGGGGGCGAACGGAGGCAGGCAAAGTGGGAGAGACGCGGAGGAGGCTAACTCGGACAACTCAAAGCCGAACCCTCTCTCTCTCTCTCGCCCTCTCTCTCTCTCTCTCGTTCTCGCTCAGCTTGTAACCCCTACTGCAAGCACCCCCGATGAAAGATAATACAAGCCTCATTCTCCCTCTTGTGTTCCATCTTGCATCAACTCATCTGGACAGGGGCACGCAGCACAAAGTTCACTAGTCACTCCGGTTGAGGGTCCCCCGGGTCCGAAACACCGACAGTTGGTGCGCCAGGTAGGGGCTCAGTGCGTGTTGACAATACTTTCCCATTGAGTTCCAGATGGACAATCTTTAGCAGCCTCTTCAGCCCAGGACGGTGCTCCGCTTCGGAAGTCTCGAGTTCATGTCCCTCGACGGCGGCTACGACATGGTACTGCTCCCCCGCAGCACGACAACAACGACAGTCACCGGCTCGCCCGGCGGAGACGAACTCGACGACGACGACGACATCTCCACGTGGTGGAAGAGGAACACCTGAGTCAACCCCGCCACCCTCCTCGCCGGAGGAGACGGAGACGGGGCAACCATGGCCAGGCAGGGGGCGGCACCTCGACGGCTGTCAGACCAGAGCGAGTCGACGACGCCGGCACCCCTGTGGGGGACATGTCGAGCATTATCCTCACACCTAAGACAACGACGAGTGTCGCTTCCCAGCAAAACACCAGCCCCAGGCGCACTGATGACGCCGGCACCCTTGCGAGGGACTTGTCGGGCATTAGTCTCGCACCTGAGATAACGACACATTCCACCTCCGATGCAACTTCACTGTCATCTACCAACCAGCAGGTACCTTTAGTTTTCCATCCCGTTCCCTTTAGATTCAGCTTTGACCCACCAAGCGACCCCGCTTCGGTGAGCGCTTTTGTGAGGGCATATCCTGACCTTCCGGGGTACCATATGTGGTCAACTTGGGACTGACTGACGACCATCTCAACCTCTGGGCCTGCGGGTTCCGAGGAAGAGGACGACCCCGATGTCAGTTGGGATTTCTCCGGACTCCGTGATCCCAGTGCCATGCGTGACTTCATGTTCGCATGTGACCACTGCCTCTCCGGCTACTCTGATGATGGTCACAGCCTCGACGACGAGGGTTGCGACCCAACTCGCGAGTGCTTCCACATCGATCAGGAAGATCACGACGGAGAAAACCACATCGGCATGCCAGGAAGTGACGGCACCCTTGCACCTGCGTCTCGCGTTGAGATCCCGTGGGAGCTAGTTGTGGCCCAGGTCCCCACGGGGGGTCAGGGCTCACAGCTCGAGCAACTCCACGAGATGCAGGCCAAGCTCGACAAGGAAGCGGGGCGACTTGTGCAGTTCCAGCAAAACCTCGAGCAAGAGTGGGCAGGCCGAGCGCTCGCCGGAGGAGCGCGTCATCGGGCCCGGGACGTCCAGCGCCGCATTGTTGACGATGCTAGGGCAATGTCGCCCCCGGCCTTCGACGGGGCCGGCCAGAACCTAGCCGCAGCAGCAATGTTGCTTCAAACGATACCTGAGCCATCCACCACCGAAGGGCGACATATCCAGGGCAAACTCAAGAACCTCCTAGAAAACGCCGCAGCCCGACGAGCCGAGAGCTCCGCCTCCCGAAGGCGAGGGTGCCCCTCGGTGCACCACGTAGCATCCTCCCGACACACGCGCGAGGCCTCGGTCCACACCGAGCCTACAAGAGACGGGACACCTACAGCCAGGGATCGCCTCGGCGACGATCAGCGCCACCGCGACCGTCGAGCCCGCCTCGAGGAGAAGATGCGCCGAGGCTACCACCCCAGGCACGGGGGACGCTACAACAGTGAGGAGGATTGAAGCCCCTTACCCAAACCACCGGGCCCGCGGGTCTTCAGCCGAGCCATACGACGTGCGCCATTCCCGGCCTGGTTCCTGGCCCCGACTACCATCACCAAGTACTCAGGGGAGACGAGGCCAGAGTTGTGGCTCGCGGATTACCGGCTGGCGTGCCAGTTGGGAGGAACGGACGACGACAACCTCATCATCCGCAACCTTCCCCTTTTTCTCTCTAACGCTGCCCGGGCCTGGCTAGAGCATCTACCCCCTACGCAGATCTTTGGCTGGGACGACCTAGTCAAGGCCTTCGCTGGAAATTTCCAAGGCACTTACGTGCGCCCTGGGAACTCATGGGATCTCCGAAGCTGCCGCCAGCGGCCAGGGGAATCCCTGCGAGAGTACATCCGACGGTTTTCAAAGCAGTGCACCGAGTTGCCTAACATCACTGACTCGGACGTCATCGGGGCATTACTCGCTGGCACCACTTGCCGGGACATGGTGAGCAAACTGGGGCGCAAGACACCCACCAAGGTAAGCGAATTGATGGACATAGCCACCAAGTTTGCCCCTGGTCAGGAGGCGATCGAAGCCATCTTTCGGAAGGACAAGCAGCCTCAGGGAAGGCAGGAGGAAGACGACCCCGAGGCGTCCGGCCAGCGTGGCACAAAGAAGAAAACCAGGAAGAAGGCGCAAGCGAAGCGCAACGCCGTCGACGCGGACCTTGTCGCCGCTGCCAAGCACAGGAATCCTCGGAAGCCTCCCAGAGGGGCCAACGTGTTCGACAAGATGCTCAAGGAGTCATGCCCCTATCACAGGGGTCCCATCAAGCACACCCTTGAAGAGTGCGACATGCTCCGGCGTTACTTCAATAAGGCTAGACCCTCGACGGAGGACGGCAAGGACCCAGGCAACAACAAGAAGGGAGGCGACAAGGAAGAGGAGTTCCCAGAGGTCCACAACTGCTTCATGGTCTATGGCGGACAGGTGGCGAACGCCTCGGCTCGACACCGCAAGTAGGAGCGCCGGGAGGTCTGCTCGGTGAAGGTAGCAATGTCAATCTACCTAGACTGTTCTGACAAGCCCATCACCTTCGACCAAGGCGACCACCCCGACTACGTGCCGAGCCCACGAAGGTACCCGCTCGTCATCGACCCAATCATCGGCAACGTTAGGCTCTCCAAGGTCCTCATGGACGGAGGCAGCAGCCTCAACATCATCTACGTCGAGACCCTAGAGCTCTTGGGGGTTGATCGGTCCGAGATCCGGGCTGGTGCAGCACCCTTCCATGGGATTGCACCCAGAAAGCGTATCCTGCCCCTCGGGCAGATTGACTTGCCCGTCTGCTTCAGAACTCCCTCCAACTTCTGAAAGGAAACCCTCACCTTTGAGGTAGTCGGGTTCCGAGGGACCTATCACGCGGTGCTAGGAAGACCGTGCTACGCCAAGTTCATGGCCATCCCCAACTACACTTACATCAAGCTCAAGATGCCTGGCCCCAAGGGAGTCATCACCATCGGGCCCACGTACCGCCACGCTTACGAGTGCGACATGGAATGCGTGGAGTACGCCGAAGCCCTCGTCGAGTCCGAAGCCCTCATCGCTGACCTTGATTGCCTCTCCAAAGAGGCGCCCAACGCGAAGCGGCACGCCGGCAACTTCGAGCCGGCCGAGACAGTCAAGTCTGTCTCTCTCGACCCCAGCAACGACGCCGGCAGGAAAGTCAGGATTGGCTCCGAGCTCGACCCTAAATAGGAAGCAGTGCTCGTCGACTTTCTCCGCGCAAACACCGAAGTTTTTGCGTGGAGTCCCTCGGACATGCCGGGCATACCAAGGGATGTCGCCGAGCACTCACTGGACATCCGAGCTGGAGCCCAACCCGTGAAACAGCACCTGCGCCGTTTTGATGAAGAAAAGCGCAGAGCCATAGGCGAGGAGGTCCACAAGCTAATGGCTGCAGGGTTCATCAAAGAGGTATTCCATCTAGAATGATTAGCTAACCCTGTACTCGTAAAGAAAAAAGGTGGGAGGTGGAGGATGTGTGTGGACTACACCGGGCTAAATAAAGCATGCCCCAAGGTTCCCTACCCTCTACCTCGCATCGATCAAATTGTGGACTCCACCGCTGGGTGTGAAACCCTATCTTTCCTCGATGCCTACTCAGGCTATCACCAAATCAAGATGAAAGAATCCGACCAGCTCGTGACTTCTTTCATCACACCTTTTGGCATGTATTGCTACACTACTATGCCATTTGGTTTGAGGAATGCAGGTGCAACCTACCAGAGGTGCATGAACCATGTGTTCGGAGAGCACATCGATAGAACGGTCGAGGCTTACGTTGATGACATCGTTGTCAAAACAAGGAAAGCCTCTGACCTACTCTCTGACCTTGAGGTAACATTCGGGTGCCTAAAAGCGAAGAGCGTAAAACTCAATCCTGAGAAGTGTGTCTTTGGAGTCCCCCGAGGCATGCTCCTAGGGTTCATCGTCTCCGAACGAGGCATCAAGGCCAACCCGGAGAAAATCGCGGCCATCACCAACATGGGGCCAATCAAAGATTTGAAAGGAGTACAAAGGGTCATGGGATGCCTTGCGGCTCTGAGCCGCTTCATCTCGCGCCTTGACGAGAAAGGATTGCCCTTATACCGCCTCTTAAGGAAGGCCGAGCGCTTCACTTGGACTCCCAAGGCCGAAGAAGCCCTCGGAAACTTAAAGGCACTCCTTACTAATGCGCCCATCTTGGTGCCCTCCGCTGCGGGAGAAGCTCTCTTGATTTACGTAGACGCAACCACTCAGGTGGTCAGCGCCGCGGTCGTAGTCAAGAGACAAGAAGAAGGGCATGCACTGCTCATCCAGAGGCCAATCTACTTCATCAGCGAAGTGCTATCCGAGGCCAAAATTCGCTACCCGCAAATCCAGAAGCTGCTGTACGCAGTGATTCTGACACGGCGGAAGCTGCGACACTACTTCGAGTCTCATCCGGTTACAGTGGTGTCATCTTCCCCCTGGGAGAGATCATCCAGAGCCGAGAGGCCTCGGGTAGGATAGCGAAATGGGCAGTGGAACTCATGGGCGAAACACTTTCATTCGCCCCTCGGAAGGCCATAAAATCCCAAATCTTGGCCGACTTCCTGGCTGAAAGGACTGACACCCAGTTGCCAATGGCCCCAATCCAGGTCAAACTTTGGACCATGTACTTCGACGGGTCGTTGATGAAAACCAGAGCAGGCGCGGGCTTGCTCTTCATCTCACCCCTCGAAGAACAAGTGCGTTACGTACTGCGCCTCCATTTTCCGGCGTCAAACAACGTGGCCGAGTACGAGGCCTTGGTTAATGGACTGTGCATCGCCGTCGAGCTAGGGGTTCGGCGCCTCTATGCTCGTGGTGACTCGCAGCTCGTTATTGACCAAGTCATGAAGAACTCTCACTACCGCGGTCGGAAAATGGAGGCCTACTGCGACGAAGTTCGGCGCTTGGAAGATAAGTTCTATGGGCTGGAGCTCAACCATGTTGCTCGACGGTACAACGAGACCACGGATGAACTGGCAAAGATAGCCTCGGGGCGAACGACGGTTCCCCCGAATATCTTCTCTAGGGATATATATCAGCCATCTGTCAAAATCGATGACCCGCCCGAACCTGAGGAGGCCTCGGCCCAGCCCGAGGTACCCTTGGCCGCCGAGGCGGAGGCCTTGTGTATCGAGGTGGAGCGGAATGGGGTCACACCGGTCCCAAACTGGTAGACCCCGTACTTGGAATATCTCCTTCGAGGAGAGCTGCCCCTCGACAAGACCGAAGCTCGGCGACTGGCTCGGCACGCTAAGTCATTCGTTTTGCTGGGTGATGAAAAGGAGCTGTATCACCGCAGCCCCTCGGGCATTCTTCAACGATGCATATCCGTCGCCCAAGGACATGAGCTGTTGCAAGAAATACACTTGGGGGCTTGCGGTCACCATGCAGCGCCTCGGGCCCTCGTGGGAAACGCCTTCCGACAAGGTTTCTACTGGTCGACCGCAGTGGTCGATGCCACTAGGATTGTACGCTCCTGCAGAGGGTGCCAATTCTACGCAAGACAGACGCACCTGTCTGCTCAGGCTCTACAAACAATACCTATCACTTGGCCTTTCGCTGTATGGGGTCTGGACCTCGTCGGTCCCTTGCAGAAGGCACCCGGGGGCTTCACGCACTTGCTGGTCGCCATCGACAAATTCTCCAAGTGGATCGAAGTCCGACCCTTGACCAGCATTAGGTTCGAGAAGGCGGTGGCGTTCTTTACAAATATCATCCACCACTTTGGGATCCCAAACTCTATCATCACCGACAACGGCACGCAGTTCACTGGGAAAAAGTTCCTAGACTTCTGCGAAGACCACCACATCCGTGTGGACTGGGCCGTCGTAGCTCACCCAATGACAAATGGGCAAGTGGAGCGCGCCAATGGCATGATTTTGCAGGGGCTAAAGCCGAGGATCTACAACGACCTCAACAAGTTTGGCAAGCAGTGGATAAAAGAGCTACCCTCGGTGGTTTGGAGTCTGAGGACGACGCCGAGCCGAGCCATGAGTTTCTCGCCGTTTTTCCTAGTCTATGGGGCTGAGGCCATCTTACCCATGGACTTGGAATACGGTTCCCCGAGGACAAAGGCTTACGACGACCGAAGCAACTAGGCCAGCCGAGAAGATTCAATGGACCGGCTGGAGGAGGCTCAGGACGTAGCCTTGCTACACTCAGCGCGGTATCAGCAGTCCCTGCGACGCTACCACGCCCGAAGGATTCGGTCCCGAGGTTTCCAGGTGGGAGACCTGGTGCTTCGGCTATGACAAGATGCTCGAGGGCGCCACAAGCTTACTCCTCCCTAGGAAGAGCCGTTCATCATCGCTAAAATTTTGAAGCCCGGGACGTACAAGCTGGCCAACGATCAAGGCGAGGTCTACAGCAACGCTTGGAACATCGAACAGCTACGTCGCTTTTACCCTTAAAATGTTTCAAGTCGTTTGCGTACCTCGGTCCCTTTACGTGTACAAATAAAAAGTCTAGCTGTCAAGAGAGGATCAGCATTGCCTCAGCAAAAACCGACCCTCCCTCGGGGACTAGAAGGGGGGAACCCCCTCTGCATCAAAATTTTCCTCGGAAAAGTTTTCTACCAAAACGTCTTTCGTGCCTTTCAACTATGTCGACAGCGGAATCACAAAAACGAGCGACTGAGACCTTGAACGGCAAGGCCGACCGAGCCGAGGGACTCCTACGCCTCCAGGATACGGATACCTCACTCGTCACCTTCCACGAAAGGCGGCTCACGCTCGGATAAGTGATTCTGCTACCGAACAAGTCTTAATGCTCGGATAGAAAGTGACTTTCGTACCATTTCGACTATATCGATAACA
This sequence comes from Zea luxurians, assembly GCA_029449295.1. Classification (NCBI taxonomy): domain Eukaryota; kingdom Viridiplantae; phylum Streptophyta; class Magnoliopsida; order Poales; family Poaceae; genus Zea; species Zea luxurians. The sequence goes on along the minus strand of JAOPSE010000010.1, from coordinate 92,237,340 downwards.
GAATCCTTAAAACGAGCGAGAGAGACCTTGAATGGCAAGGTTGACCGAGCCGAGGGACTTCTACGCCTCCAGGATATGGATACCTCACTCGTCACCTTCCATGAAGGGTAGTTCATGCTCGGATAAGTGACTGCTATCGAACAAGTCCTAATGCTCAAAACGAGAGGAAAGAAAACGCAGCTTTAAAATCCAACATTGAAAATGTTTAGGCCTCAGCGGCCGCAAGAAACATACGCATACTTAAAACAAACTGTTCCTGCAGGCTCAGACATCGGCAGGGGGAGGAGCAGCACCCTCGGTGTCATTTCCACCCTCGGCAGAATCTGGCCCGGCCTCAGGCGGCAACACGGGCAGAAGGACCTCCACCTCGAAGGAGGAAGCCAGCACCGCGCTTGGGCCTTCGACAGCCGTGTCAAGCCTCTAGACCTCGGCTAAGGCAGCCTCCTCTTCGTCGGGTAAGCAGTACCCCTCGCTGACCCGCTCTAGATCCACATCGTAGTGGGAGGCGAGGACGGCGAAGGCCCGCCTAACGCCGAGGTGCAGCGCCTCGCGGAGTCTGCTGCGCACATGGCCGCCCAAGGCCCGCAGGTGACTCTGGGGGGAGCTACCCGAGGGGATGTCGTCGAGACCAAAGGCTCGGCAAAAGGCCGAGATAGCCTCGGGCATGGCCACGCGGTCGGCCTCCTTCTGCTCAGCCGCCTGGGCAAGCGCCTTGCAGTTCTTAACGGACTCGTTAAGAGCCGTCTCGAACCCTGCAGATAGCCGGGCAATGTTTCTCAAACACGAGGAGAAGGACGAAGCTAAACCAAAGTCGCAAAGCTATTGTGTGGTGAGAGTGTGATAGCATGGTTTATAAGGTTGAGGGTGCAACCCCTGACAGGCTAGCTTTTTGAGGGGGAGATTGTTGGGCAGAGTCCCACATTGTCTGGTGAGAGTGGAAAAGCATGGTTTATATGGTTGAGGGTGCAACTCCTGACAGGCTTGCTTTTTGGGGGGAGTGTTGGCCCAAGAGACCTAAAGCCTGCTGCTATACGTGCAGGCGCGTGTGTCGCGGCCCGATAGCCTGGGTGGGCGCGCCGTGTGTGCGGGCGGCCCCAACGGACATGCCGTGTGTTGGCGGTCCGGTTCCAACAATTGGTATCAGAGCCAGGTTGGCCCAGTGCATTCTCAGACAAATCTCGGCTCACAATGTGTGAGGGGGAGATTGTTGGGAATAGTCCCACATTGTGTGGTGAGAGTGTGATAGCATGGTTTATAAGGTTGAGGGTGCAACCCCTGATAGGCTAGCTTTTTGGGGGAGTGTTGGCCCAAGAGACCTAAAGCCCGCTGCTATACGTACAGGCGCGTGTGTCGTGGCCCGACAGCCTGGGTGGGCGCGCCGTGTGTGCGGGCGGCCCCGACGGACACTCCGTGTGTTGGCGGTCCGGTTCCAACAGCTACGAGGCCTTAGCTTGGGCGGACCAAGCAGACCCAACGGCCACGGCCAGGCCCTCCGCAAGGGTCCTGGCCCGAGCGGTCGCCTCGGGGTCTAGAAAGGGGGAACCCCCTCTGCGCCAAAACTTTCCTCGGAAAAGTTTTTCTACCAAAACGACTTTCGTGCCTTTCGACTGCATCGATGGTGGAATCCTAAAAACGACAAGATTAACCTTGAACGGCAAGGTCGACCGAGCCGAGGGACTCCTACGCCTCCGGGATACGGATACCTTACTCGTCACCTTCCGCGAAAGGTAACTCACGCTCGGACAAGAGATTCTACTACCGACGAACAAGTCTTAATGCTCGAAATAAGAGGAAAGAAACATGGCTTTACACACAAACACCCAAATGTTCGGGCCTCGGCAGCCACGGAAAACAAACACACGTACTTGAGATAACTATGCTACGTAGATGTCGGCAGCACCCTTGGCGGCTTTCCCGACCTGCAGCAGATATCTCGATACGTGGAGCGATTACATTTTGCTCTTACCTTCCCTTACAAACGGGACCCAGCTCCATTCCCGCAGGAATGAACTACCTCCACACCGGAGGGGTTACAAGATAACGAGCTCCAAGTGGCTCGCCAGCGACCACTACACCAGCAGCCATAACGACCTCCGCCTCAGGCGGCTAGACAGCAGCAGCGAATGCCTCAGGGCAAACGCTACTGTGAAAAGGCCCTCGTCCTCCTCCCCCACACGAGGGGCGAGGACAAGCCATTAAAGCCAAAGAGCCAGAGGTCCGCCCGCAGGTAGCACTGATGGTCTCGTCGGTAGAGGCAACCACCTCGGCGGTGGGAAGCCTCACCTATGGCAGCCACCACCTCAGCACCGACAAATGGTGGCCGCCCCAAAGCGCACCGGCAGGTCCTCACTCCTGTCCTCGCCACAGGAGCAAGGACGAGACTGTCCCAGAACACGAACACCACCCTCGCAGCGTACGACGTGTTGTGCGACCGACACCCGTGCGGCGGACGGGCAGCCACGCTCTGCCCCAGCGGTAGGAGGTGGCACCGGAAGCAGCGCCAGAGCCACCCAGGCCGGGGAGCTAGACACACGGCAGCTGACAGCGCCACGCACGGCGAACGCCCTTCTCCCCCGATCACTGAGGGAAGGAGCGGGCCGCTGCCCACACGAAGGCAGGACCCAACTTGGCTCGCCCTGGCCCCCAGCACGGATGATGAACATCTTTGAAGCTGAGGGCAAGGGAGCGGCCATAGCCCGGCTTGCCCTTCCCCGCCGTGAAGCTGGTGGTCATCCTTCTGGATGACCATTGGTGGGGGAATGCAGCTGGGCTGCGTGATGAAAATCCTTGAAGTCGAGCAATGACTAACGAGCTCCAACCCCCATGAGGTCGTGCTCCTCCAACAGCAGCAAGAAGGAGGCAAGACCACTAGCATTGCCACGGGCGCAAACTCTCCGGCGGTGAGGTCGCCAGAAAAAACCGGCACACCTCATCTGGAGGACCGGAAGGCGAAGGGGCGCGAAGAAGACGAGAGGAGCAAGGCATGGTTAATGCCCGGGAGATTGGTCCCTTTTATAGGCAGATCTCCCCACTTACGCCCCGAAACGTCACGGGCAAAGTCTCCCCTGACGTGCTCCAGGATTCTCGCCCTGCGACACGGGGGCTAGGTCCCACATGCCATACAAACTGACCCGCAGCGCGAAGATGGCGAACCGCTGCACACGAGGCATGCAACCGCCCCGCGGGTAAGTGCTCCCTCGTTCTCGCCAAATCCAGCGGTCGAAAGGGCGAGCCGCCACGCCAGAAGCATGCAACCGCACCACGGTTGTATGCCCTCCCAGCTTCGTCGCAACTAGCGGTCCAGCATGGAGTCCCGGGCCCACATGTCATGTGACCGACGCGCCGGTTACCGCGTGTAAAGAAATCGCACCGCCATTCGTGCCAATGTCGCGTCTTCTCGGGACTACAGAACCCGTGCAGTGACTCAAGGCAGCCCCGCGCGTGACCTAACAGTGCCCATTAAGTGCAACGATCACGGGTCAGTCAGCCACGGGGATAGGCGCGACAGTTGATATGACCAAAGGCGGACCGGCAGTAAATGCAGCAACAGACGTGTGGAAGCGGCGGTCCGATCACCTACAGGCTCGCATCCTCTCCTGAAGCGACAGGGGAGCCCTCTCCCACGGCATAAAGACGACGCACCCATGTTCCGTTCCTCGAACGACTCGCGCACGCGCAACAGATGCCCCACAAATCGCCCGTCCCGTCGCATTAACTCCTTGGCAGGGCAAGCAACACCTCTGGCAGGTGAAGCGAGCGCCGTTTCACCTCCATCATGATGACCGCGTCGAAAAAGGTGCGCCGCATTATTTAAATTCATATCCTTTTCCTTTTTTCTCTCTCTCTCTCTTTCCACAAGGATCAAGAAAGGGGATATTCCGAAAAAGGATCCTTCTCAGTGAAGGAAACGGGCCCCGAGCCCTCCTACTGATCAGGGGTTCGAAGGTTGCGCCCTGCGGGGTTCGGCAACCGCCCCAGAGCACTCGGGCTCCGAGCCCTTTACTGATCAGAGGTTCGAAGGCTGGCCCCTCGGAAGGGTTCAACAGCCGCCCCAGAGCACGCAGAGTTAGGGATGACCCTGGGTACGTCTGTTACATGGTCGAGGCTCAGGCTGCGCTCCCGAGGTACCCTAGGACATTTCCGAGACCAGCGGGGATGATTTTGTAATGGAATCCCACCGGAGGGAGGCACCGAGCCCTCGGACCCTATCAAATGGGCCCGGGTCCAGCAAATCACCTGCATGTACTTTTGGAGCACGCCTCTGGGCCACTAGCCGACCCTTAACGAACGAGGCTCGGGCGTCCACTCGGATTACCCGTTAGCAACTCACTGGAAACACCATGTTCGGTGCCCTCCGAGGGTAACATGGCGCTTTCCCCCCCTTCCTCCTTGCGGAAAGGCGACGAAGGGGCGTACAATAAAAGTCGAGACGGTCCTTGATCGTCCTCTCGATCCGTGCAGAGGCTCGGGGGCTGCTCTCGCACCAGGCTACGGCCTGATTATTGACCAAGTCAACAAACCAGCTTGAAAACTCGGAGCCTGACCATGCACCCAGGCTGCGGCCAGGCCGCATAAGGAAACAACAAGGCCGACCGAGGCATCACAAAAAGAATTAAGACCTCGAAGGAGTCAAACCACTCTTCCGAGGCCTCGGGGGCTACACCCGACGGGTGCGCTCGCGCGCACCCGTCGGAACAAAATATAACCGAGAAAGGCTAGTCCCCTTGCAAAAAATCCGGTAGAACCTCCAAGCGAGTGCCTACACTCCCTTTGAGGCTCGGGGGCTACTGTCGGGTACCGTAATTAGGAGTACCCCCAACACTCCTAAACACGGCTGGAAAACATCTTCAGAGCAAACCGTAAAGACTGATAAGCACGGTTCAAGTCAAGGCCTCATCTGCCAAGGGACGCGATCTCACCTCTCCCGAGCCAGGCCTCAGGCAGGAACAGTAGTCCTGGGCAGATTCACGCCTCGCCCGAGGGCCTCCACAGGCGGTGGGCGTACCCTCGGCTCGCCCGGAGCCAAGCTCGGACAGACTTTGTCGTGCAGCAACCTCGGCCAGATCGCCTTACCAACCGATCGTATCGCATGCGCATTTAATGCGAGGATCGCCTGACACCTTATCCTGACACGCGTGCCTCAGTCGGCAAGGTCGAAGTGACCGCAGTCACTTCGCCCCTTCGCTGACCGTTCTGATAGAAAAACAACACTATTCACCCCGCTTCGGCAACTGTGCCAGCCACCAGGGAAAGACTAACAACAGTCACGGCCTTTCCCGAGTTCGGCCTCGGGCGCAACAAGGAGCTCCGCCTCGCCCGACCCTAGGCCTCGGCCTCAGCTTTGGCCTCGGGAGAAGGTCTCCGCCTCGACCAACCCCAACCTCGGCCTCAGCCTCGGCCTCGGGAGAAGGACTCCGCCTCGCCCGACCTCGGCCTCAGACCGACTACGCTACAGGGGATACATCATTACCCTACCTCTAGCTAGCCGCCTCAAGCTATGAAGGAACAAGACCAGAGTCACATCTAAATTACTCTGGCCACAGGTAATGATGGTTCCCCGCATGCGTCCATGACGTCAATAGTCCCTAAGCTCTCTACGGAAGCAAGGAAACATCAGCAGGATCCACGCCGCACCGCCAGCTGCGCTTCTACAGGGCTCAAGCGCTTCTCCGTCGGCCACGTTAGCACATAGCTACACCCCCCATTGTACAGCTGGACCATCTCCTTGTATCTATAAAAGGGGATGTCCAGGGCCTTCCTAAGGGGGCGAACGGAGGCAGGAAGAGTGGAAGAGACGTAGAGGAGGCTAACTCGGACAACTCAAGGCCGAACCCTCTCTTTCTCTCGCCCTCTCTCTCTCTCTCGCTCTCGCTCAGCTTGTAACCCCTACTGCAAGCACCCCCGGTGCAAGATAATACAAGCCGCATTCCCCCTCTTGTGTTCCATCTTGCATCAACCCATCTGAACAGGGGCACGCAGCACAAAATTCACTAGTCGGTCCGGTTGAGGGTCCCCCGGGTCCAAAACACCGACACATGGCAAGTGCTTAGCTCACTAGTTAATTTTTCATTTTTCTCTACCTCCTGAGCGTAAGCATTTTTAACCATAACATGCTTTTTGTTTTCCTTAATAAGGAAGTCCTTGTTGGGGGTATGCTTCGTAGCCGAAGATCCTAAAGAAAGAGAACACCTTCGGCAGATCCTCTCAGAAGCAGCGCCGAAGCTATCACCTATAAAGCTTCGGCACAGTGACAGATCTCAAGACGAAGGGGTGAACCGACTTAAAGATGAAATGACTTAAAGACCCATGATGTTTTGTGTCATTATTGTAGTCGATTGTAAAGGGCATAAATGTAATTTTATACAGGATGCGCCCTGTGCCTATAAATAGGTGAACAGTACCCCTATACTGTTCACGCAATCTTGTAATCGCTGACACATTACGCTGGAATTATTGTTTTCTGCCAAGGCGAAGCTATAAATATACCTAAATATTATGTATAATATTTAGGCTTGTATAATAAAATATGTGTGAATGATATTATCTGTCTTTGGTATATTTTTCTCTAATATTTTATATTTTGTATTTCATTGTTTTATAAGTCTAATTACGAAGGTGTGACCTTCGTAATATTTTGCTCATGGCCTTCGTCCGAAGTTCATTAAATCCTTGGAGAGATAATGCTTCAGCAGACGAGGGACATTAATATTTAACATTTTATGTTGCCTTGTTCTCAATTCATAGCATTTGAGAACAAGTCCCCAACATTGGCGCCCACCTCCGGTGAACTTACTTCCACTTTTTGAGCTGATGGCTTCGTTCAACAACCAAGCTGGAGCTGCTTCGGCTTCGAAGCTGGTACTCCCGATAACAGGCGGTTCATGCTCAGAGCCGGCCAACAAGAAGCAGAAGAAGGAGGCACAAAGAAGGGTACAACATGTCGGGGTGCAGGGACCCTTCATCAAGTCAAGATGGTCCCACATCCCAATTACCTTCTCCCAAGAGGACCTTCAGCTCAAGGATTACCCTCACAATGATGCTATGGTTATTTCTTGTGTTATCAAAGGATTTCTGGTTCACAATGTTCTGGTTGACACAGGCAGTGCAGCGAATATTATATTTGCTAAGGCCTTCAGACAGATGCAAGAGCCAGAGGATAAGATTCATGATGCTACACACCCTCTTTGTGGCTTCGGAGGAAGATAGATTATAGCGCTCGGCAAGATCACGATGCCAGGGACCTTCGAATTTGTCAACAATACAAGAACTGAGCAAATTGTGTTTGATATTGTCGACATGGAGTACCCCTACAATGCAATCATTGGTTGTGGGACACTTAATGCTTTTGAAGCAATTCTTCATCCAGCATATCTTTGCATGAAGATACCTTCGGATCAAGGGCCTATTGCTATTCATGGAAGCCAGGAAGCTACTAGAAAGACTGAAGGAAACTGAACAGATTCAAAAGCAATCCATAATATAGATGGAGCCGAAGCTTGTGAGCAATACAAGTACAGAAGGGAGAAGGCTGCTTCGGCCGATCAGCCGAAGCCCATGCTCTTATGTGAAGATATAGCAGAGCAGAAGATGTTGCTAGGATCTCAATTGTCTAAGGAATAGGAGAAAAACCTAACAAGGTTTCTGTTCAACAACAAAGATGTCTTCGCATGGTCCGCCAACGATCTCTATGGTGTCAACAGGGATGTCATTGAACACTCGCTCAATGTCGATCCATCCTTTAGACCCAGAAAGCAGAGGCTTCGGAAAATGTCTGATAACAAAGCCGAAGGTGCTCGGAATGAAGTGAAAAGACTTCTTAGTGCTGGAGTCATCAGAGAAGTAAAATACCCAGAATGGCTAGCTAACACTGTTATGGTGAAGAAGGCCAATGGTAAATGGAGAATGTGCATCGATTTTACTGATCTTAATAAGCCATGTCCGAAGGATGAGTTTCCATTACCAAGGATAGATTCTCTAGTAGATGCAGCAGCTTCGTCAGAGCTCATGAGTCTACTAGATTGTTATTCAGGCTACCATCAAATCTGGATGAAGAAGGAAGATGAGCCAAAAACCAGCTTCATAACCCCCAGTGGTACATATTGTTATCTTCGGATGCCTGAGGGGCTCAAGAATGCTGGAGGAAGCTTCAGCAGAATGATAGCGAAAGTCCTTCATTCTCAGATAGGCAGAAATGTGCTAACATATGTTGATGATATCATAGTAAAAAGCACGAAGCAAGAAAATCACATTGCTGATCTGCAGGAAACATTTGCCAACTTTAGGCAAGCTGGCCTGAAGTTGAATCCAGAAAAATGTGTCTTCGGAGTAAAGAAGGGAAAATTCCTTGGTTGTCTAGTTTCAACAAAAGGAATCGAAGCTAATCTGAATAAAATCGAAGCTATTCTTCGGATGGAGCCGCCAAGCACAAAGAAGGGAGCTCAGCGACTGACAGGAAGACTGGCATCTTTGAACCGATTCATATCTAGATCAGCAGAGAGAAATTTACCATTCTTTGAAGTGTTGAAGTCAGCCGAAGTCTTTCAATGGGGATCAGCGCAGCAGAAAGCCTTCGAAGAGCTCAAGCAGTACCTGATAGATTTAACGACGCTAACTCCACCCACGCCAGGGGCTCCTCTGTTGTTATATGTAGCAGCTTCGCACTCTGCAGTGAGTGCGGCACTTGTCCAGGAGAAGCTTGAAGGACAAACTAAAAAGCAAGCTCCAGTATACTTTGTCTCCGAAGTTCTCAGTTTATCAAAGAAAAATTATACAGAATTGGAGAAGGTGCTATATGCTGTCTTAATGGCCTCTAGGAAGCTTCAGCATTACTTTCAAGCATTTCATATAATTGTTCCTTCATCATAGCCTTTGAAGGATATTATGAGGAACAGAGAAGCTACTGGAAGGATTGGAAAGTGGGCTGCGGAACTCAACGAATTCATCATTGATTATGTGCATAGATCCTCGATCCAGTCCCAGGCATTAGCAGACTTCATCTCTGACTGGACGCTAGGGGCTCAAGAAGAAGAAGCAAGTAAAGATGCTGAAGCTTGGACAGTGTTCTGCGACGGTTCCTGGGGAACCTTCGGGGCAGGTGCAGCTGCTGTTTTAGTTGCACCTTCCAAAGTCAGAACATGTTATGCAGTGAAACTTGATTTTAGCTGCACAAATAATATTGCTGAATACGAAGCTTTGCTTTTGGGGCTTCGGAAGTTAAAGGCAATGGGGATAAGAAGGGCGGTTCTTAAAACTGATTCCCAAGTTATTTCTGGGCATATTAACAAGAGTTGTAGAGCAAGAGACCCGAAGCTTGAGAAATACTTGGATACAGTTCGAAGGCTTGAAGCTTCTTTCGAAGGGTTTTCTGTCAAGAATATTCCACGAGGAGAAAATGAGCACGCTGATCTGTTAGCCAAATCAGCGGCACAGGGGCTGCCTTTACCTTCGGAAGTATTCTTTGAGACAATAAGAGCACCTTCGGTGGAACTTCTTGAAAGAGCAGTGCTCAATATATCTCATGTTCATAGTGAAGATTGGAGAACTGAGATTATATCCTTTCTCCAGGGCAATTGCCTTTTAGATGACGAAGCTTATAATAAGAGAATAGAGGCAAGAGCCCGACCATATGTAATAATAGAAGGGGAGTTATACAAACATGGAGTCTGCTCTCCATTGCTCAAATGTTTATCCAGAGCTGAAGGTATAGAATTGATGAAGGAAATACATACAGGTCTGTGTGGATCTCACATCGGATCTAGGCCCTTGCTGGGAAAAGTCTTCCGTCAAGGATTTTATTGGCCGAAGGCAGCTTCGAATGCAGCAGAATTAGTCCAAAAGTGCAAAGGTTGTCAAAAATGTGCAAGAGATCAAAAACAGCCTTCATCTCTGACTCAGCTAATACAGCCCACTTGGCCGTTGCAAAGGTGGGGCCTTAATTTGTTAGGCCCACTTCCACCAGCACAAGGAAATTTAAAATATGTTGTGGTGGCGGTAGAATATTTTTCCAAATGGATTGAGGCGAAGCCTTTAGCCACAATAACTTCGGTCACTGTTCAGAAATTTTTCTAGCAAAATATTGTTTGTCACTTCGGAGTGCCGAAGGCTATTACTGTGGACAACGGAACACAGTTTGATGCCGAAGCTTTCAAAGAGTTCTGTGAACAAATTGGCATGAAGATCCATTTTGCATCGGTTAGACATCCGGAGTCAAATGGACTTATCGAAAGAGCTAATGGCATTATAATGACGGGAATAATGAAGTTAATCTTCAATCAGCCCAGGGGAAAGTGGCCAAATGAATTGATCAAAGTGGTGTGGAGCCACAACACAACAATGTCAAGGTCAACAGGCTTTACACCATTCAAATTATTGTTTGGTGACGAAGCAATAACCCCAGAAGAAGCTAAACCAGGATCAATAAGAACAGTGGCTTCGGCAGAGGACAAAGCTGATTATTCTGTGGCAAAAGACGCTATAGAAGGGATCAGGCTTCAGGCTGTGGAGAACATCAATAAATACCAAGCCGAAACAATAAAATGGCGTGACAGAAAAGTTCGGTTAAAAAATATCAGGCCAGGGCACTTGGTACTTCGGAGAGTTGCCAACCCAGATACAGTAGGCAAGCTACAGCTGAAGTGGGAAGGACCTTTTCCGGTAGTAACTTCGTCAAGACCCGGTTCCTACAGATTGAAGGATATGGACGGCAACGACATTCCTAGATCTTGGAATGCGAATGAGCTTCGGCGATATTATTTGTAGCTTAATGTAATCTTTTTATTTTTTATTTTTTCTATGGCACCCTTTTCCTTTCCAAAGGGGAGAAAGGTTTTTAATGGGGCCATAGCATGTAATTTCTCTTTTTCTTATTTCAGCTCTATAAGAGCAATATCCCCCAAAGATGTAAATGTAAAAGCTGAGCACGCACCATCGAGTGCAAAGAGAAAAGAAAAAGCAGGGAGAAGCTCGAAAGACGTCCCTAAGGGGATGCAAAGCACGACGAAGCTACAAAAAGCTGTTCCTAAGGGAGCGCAGTGTAAGTTTTCTGCTCAAAAGTCGTTCCTAAGGGAATGCAGAGCTTACAGCGAAAAGTCAACGCTGATTTCGCCGAAATATAAGGCGAAGCGTGAAAAGTCAACGCAATACCGCCGAAATAGAAGGTGAAGAAGTTCAAAAGACGTTCCTAAGGGAATGCAGAGCTTACAGCGAAAAGTCAACGCTGATTCCGCCGAAATATAAGGCGAAGCGAGAAAAGTCAACGCGATACCGCCGAAATATAAGGCGAAGAAGTTCAAAAGACGTTCCTAAGGGAATGCAGAACTTACAGCGAAAAGTCAGCGCTAATACACCGAAAAATAAGCGGTGAAGCCAAAAAATAAACGGCAAAGAGACTTTGGTTATTCCTAAGGGAATGAAGGATATGGTTGTGGCTTCGTATATGTGTGTTTGGACATTCATTTGCACCATACATTACATCATACATTTGCATTCATAAACATTCATTTAGACATACATAGGGTCATCATCATCATAACACAGGCAGTTGCTTCGGCTCTAAAGATAAGACTTCGGCAAAAAGAAAAAGAAGCAGTTTTTATGCTTCGCTGTGTACGAAAAGAAGGGAAGGTGTTTTTCGTCTTCGGCTCAAAAATGCTAATTTCGTTCACACCAAAGCACTTTATACATTGATGGAAAGGTAATAATATATTACAAGGTATGGACAAAGTTTACAAAGTAAAAATTAATTACATTGTTCTTTACAAAGGTTATTACAAGGGTTTTTAGAGTTTTTTCTACAGTTATCTATTCAAGCTTCATTAGTATCCATTGAGCTTCGGCTTCGGCTTCGACTTTGTCATCCATTAAACTTCGGCTTCGTCTTCTTACTCTTTAGCTTCGGCCTCGGCTTTGTCATCCTGTACATATTCAAGTATTGTAAGCAAAAATTCAAGTTCGAAGGAAGAAGTAAGCACAAGGTATGATTTTGTTACCAGCTTAAGATGACTCCGAGCTTCATCACCAGCTTTTCTTCGTCCACCCTTTGTCCATACCAGTTTTATAAATCTATTTGCTATGCTTCGGGCAAGGTTGGGAATATTATCCAGGTCTGCTGGTGATAAGCTGAAATTGGGTCTATTGATAACCTTTCCATGTTCGCAGCCAGATTTTAGGAAGGCGACAGCTGTGCCCCGAGAAGCTACCAGGGCACAAAAGTCACCAAGTCCAACTATAACTTCTTCAAGGTCATCAATTTCACCTTCGATATGTTCGAAGCCCCCTGGCAGGTCTTCAGACGAAGGATTAAATTTTTCGCTGCTGGCTCCAACCGAATAGAAGACTTGCTTCAGCCGTTGAACACATCGATTACTGAACTCCAGACATTTGTTTTGAAGGCTTGTCAATGATTTTTTTCAAATCTGAACTTTTCTAGACCTCGGCCTCAAATTTTGCATTAAGCTTCTGCTTTTCTTGTTTGAAGCTTTCTGACTGGGAGATAAGCTTCGTATTTAATTTTGCTATTTTAGCTTCAGCTTCTACCAATAAGCCTTCGGTTGTCTGAAGCTCGAAGTCTTTCTTTTCAAGAGCAGCTGATTGGTCTTTTATCTTGCTTTCTAAGTTTTCAATTATAACTTCGTGTTTTTTATCTTCCAAATCTTGCTGCATTTTCAAAGCTTTACTCAGTAGCATACTCTGCATACAAACAACCTTCGTTAGAAAACATCTTCGTTATTGAAATAATAAAAGTTAAAGAAAAGTTTACCTTGAAATTGGAATAGAATAAACTACTGATGATGTGTTGTTGTCGGTAGCGGCTAATATCTGTTTCGAGCTTTGGGAAACCAATACTCTTTGATAGAGTACCGATAACCTTCGCTCCAGTCTGATCCCGGATGCAGCCCAATTTTTCGTCATCGATGGCACCGAAGAGAAGTGCTCCCGGCTGATATCCACAAGATATAGCATATTCTTTTAGCTCTTCTTTTTCAGCCTTTGTCAGCTCTTGACCAACTAAGTTTTGAAAATTAAAAATTTCATCTTCTGAAGTGTCTTCAACTATTTCTTTCTCCTTCTCGGGTTCTGGGGTCATAGTCTCTTTGGTGGCTGCAGCAGCTTCTTCTGTGGCCATGTTTAGCAGTATCTTATCAATATCGGCAATCATGCTCTCTAAATGAATATCTTCGGCTGTGGTAGCTTCGGTAGCTGTGGCTTCTGAAGGTGCAGCTTCGGTGGCTGTCGTGCTCTCAACAGTTGGCGCCTTCAGAGCTAAAGCTCCTGGTGGTGTCCCTTCAATGACTTCTGTCACTGTAATGATTCTTTGCTTTTTTGGCCTAGCTGCCTTCTTCGTTTTTGCGGGCTCCTTTTCCTTCTGAAAAAGCTTCGTCAGATGTGGCCCCATTGAACTTAGCTTGACAGGCAAAGATTAAGTCATTACCTTTAGAATTTCCTCCACGTCGGTGGCAGAGGGTGTTGCAGCAGTTTCTTCTTCTTCATCAATTGCCTTCTGCTTCGAAGTTGTAGCTTTTCTCTTCTTCGAAGCATCTGTTTGTGGTTTAGGCTTCAGCTTTTTCTTTTTTAATTGTTCTTCATCGTCTTTATTCAGAGCACTAGCCACTCTCTTTCTCTTTTGCCCTTCGGCATCCTTGTCTAACCGCTCGTAGTCGGGATACTCGAAGTCTAGAGCATCCATTACTTGGTTTAGCCTTCGCTTCGGACGGGTGCCGAAGGCCGCAGTCATCAATTGATCTTCTTTTTTAGAGTAATTACCTAGTATTTCATTGCACATTACTTCGATCATGTCCAGCCACTCTTGGCAAGGCACTTTGAAATGTTTCTTGAATTTATAATGGTAAGGCAACCGAATAAATTCCCCCTTCTTCTTTTCCCCCATCAGCTTTGGCATGTCCCACTCCTTCAAAGTTGGGAACACTCTGAAGGCCAAAAATTCTTGCACTAAGTCCCTAGTGCCGATATGATCTGCAATAACTCGAAATTCAGCCAGGGCAATTTGGCTTGGACTCCCTGGTGTCATGTTGCACCGGGGTCTGGTCTCTCCGAAGATCAATTCTAGCAGACTCTGGATCAGCTTCTCCTTGTCTTCGTCAACTTTGACGTAAAATCACTTAGACTTCCAGCCAGCTGGCCACTTGCTTCGGTAGCTAATCACTGGAAATTTTGTGTTCTTGCGATAGGAAAAATTGTAGCAGCCAAAATTTTCATGTAGCCCATCTCCTCTAGCTTTCGTCTGATAATGAAGCTCGTGCACTCGGCAGAAGCCTTCGCCAAATGGCTCCACCCCTTGGCTACGGAGAGCCCAGATATAAACGCTAAGCCGGACAATAGCGTTAGGAGTTAGCTGATGAAGGTAGATCCCAAACTTCTTCAATACATCAGCAATCATCTTGTTCAAAGGAAATCTTAAGCCAGCCTTAAAGAAACTTTTGAGGACTACCACTTCATCCTTTCCTGGCTTTGGAGTAGTCTATTCCCCACCAAAACGAACCAGCTCTTTCTTCACTTCACTAAAATAGCCCAATTTCAACAGCTTAGGCAAATCATCTTCGGAGATGGTGGATTTCCCGAAATCCAGGTGGCTGGGTTTACTTGGCACCGCGTTGTAATCATCTTCAGACTCAGTCTCCTCAACATCAGCCTGTTCTGTTTCAGTGGCAGGTGCATCCTCCGATGCTACCAGCCCTGAACGCTTCATCACTTCGGAGATTGGGGCAGTTTCAGCACCTTTAGCTTCCTCTCCGTCGCACGTAACCCTAGCTGTGGAACGCACTCTGGCCATCTGATGATTGAATTTCTTGTTTTTTGAATGAAGTTGAAAATTTTTCTTTATTTTGCCGAAGCTCTTTCTTACGAAGCTTGAGCAAAGTAAATAGCTTCGGTTGAGGATGCAGCAAACAAGCTTCGGTTTTGGTCAATATTTTGGCAGCAAAACAGTGCAATAGCAATGAATGTTGTTGTAACTTCACACCTACCCGTCTGTTTATATAGTGCCGCAGGTGGGAAGCAAGAACGTCAAGGTCTTCCGCACCGGACAAACAGCCACCCGCACTCACTGAACGGTGGGCCATAGGGTCTGAGAAGATGAATCGCCAGGGCGCGCGTAACTACTGCAAGATGAGGCCACTTCACGCGCGGATTATTTTAATCGTTTCTTGCCAACGAGCTCAGGGAAGGTGTTTTTCGGATCTTCGGCATCCCGAAGCCAAGAAGACTTTTTCACGGATCAAGCTCATTACGAAAAACGATCTAGCACCGCGAAGGGGCTACTGTTGGGGGTATGCTTCGTAGCCGAAGATCCTAAAGAAAGAGAACACCTTCGGCAGATCCTCTCAGAAGCAGCGCCGAAGCTATCACCTATAAAGCTTCGGCACAGTGACAGATCTCAAGACGAAGGGGTGAACTGACTTAAAGATGAAATGACTTAAAGACCCATGATGTTTTGTGTCATTATTATAGTCGATTGTAAAGGGCATAAATGTAATTTTACACAGGATGCGCCCTGTGCCTATAAATAGGTGAACATTACCCCTATACTGTTCACGCAATCTTGTAATCGCTGACACATTACGCTGGAATTATTGTTTTCTGCCAAGGCGAAGGTATAAATATACCTAAATATTATGTATAATATTTAGGCTTGTATAATAAAATATGTGTGAATGATATTGTCGGCGTTTCGGACCCGGGGGACCCTCAACCGGACCGACTAGTGAATTTTAGTGTCGCGTGCCCCTGTCCAGTTGGGTTGATGCAAGATGGAACACAAGAGGGAAATGAGGCTTATGTTATCTTGCACCGGGGTGCTCGTAGTAGGGGTTACAAGCGTTGCGAGAGAGCGAGAGCGAGAGAGAGAGAGAGAGAGAGGGTTCGGCCTTGAGGTGAGCTGTCTGAGTCTGCCTCTATCGCGTCTCTCCTACTCTGCCTGCCTCTGCTCGCCTGCCTTCGCCCGTTCGTACATCGCACGTTCGTATGTTCTGTCTCCCCCCACTTTTTTCCCGTCTTTTTCCCCGTGTCTTAGGAAGGCCCTGGACATCCCCTTTTATAGATACAAGGAGATGTCCAGCTGTACAATGGGGTGTAGCTACATGCCAACGTGGCTGGCGAGGAAGTGCCTTGAGCCCTGTACATGTACTAATGTGGCCGTCGGAGAAGTGCCTTAAGCCCTGTAGAAGCATAGCTGGCGGTGCGGCATGGATCCTGCTGACGTTTCCTTGCTTCCATAGGGGGTTGAGAGCAACCGACATCATGGGCGCATGCGGGGAACCATCATTACCTATTATCGGAGTAACTTGGATGGGACACCGGTCTTGTTCCTTCGTAGCCTGAGGCGGCTAGCTAGGGGTAGGGTAATGATGGATCCCCAGTAGCGTAGTTGATCCGAGGCCAAGGTCGGGCGAGGCGGCGACACCTCCGAGGCCGAGGCTGAGGTCGGGCGAGGCGGAGTCCTTCTCCCGAGGCCGAGGCTGAGGCCGAGGCCTGGGGTCGGGCGAGGCAGAGCTCCCTGTTGCGCCCGAGGCCAAACTCGAGAATGGCCGTGACTATTGTTAGTCTTTCCCTGGTGGCTGGCACAGTTGCCGGAGCGGGCTGAACAGTGTTGTTTTCCTATCAGAACGGTCAGTAAAGGGGCAAAGTGACTGCGGTCACTTCGACCTTGCTGACTGAGGCACGCATGTTAGGATAAGGGTCAGGTGATCCTCGCATTGAATGGGCATGCGATACGGTCGGTTGGTAAGGCGATTCGGCCGAGGTCGCTGCACGACAAAGTTCGCCCGAGCTTAGCCTTGGGTGAGACGGGGGTGTGTCTGCTGACTGAGGGGACCCTCGGGCGAGGCGCGAGTCCGTCCGGGACTACTATTCCCGCCCGAGGCCGAGCTCGGGCGAGGCGAGGTCGCGTCCTATGGCAAGCGAGGCCTTGACTTGAATTGTGCTTATCAGCCGTGTATGGTTTGTTCTGAAGACGTTTTCCAGCCGGGTTAAGGAGCATTGTGGGTACCCCTAATTACGGTACCCGACAGTAGCCACCGAGCCTTCAAGGGAGTGTGGGTACTCGCTTGGAGGTTCTGCTAGATTTCTGGCAAGGGGATCGGCCTTTCTCGGTTATGTTTTGTTCCGGTGGGTGCGCACGAGCGCACCCGTCGGGTGTAGCCCCCGAGGCCTCGAAGGAGTGGTTTGACTCCTATGAGGTCTTAATCTTTTTTGTGATGCCTCAGTCAGCCTTGTTGTTCCCTCGTGCGGCCTGGCCATAGCCCGGGTGCACGGTCAGGCTCCGAGTTTTTAAGCTGGTTTGTTGACGTGGTCAACAGTTTGGTCGTAGCCTGGCGCGAGAGTAGCCCCCAAGCCTCCGCACGGAGCAAGAGGATGATCAAGGACCATCTCGAATTTTATCGTACGCCCCTTTGTCGCCTCTCTGCAAAGAGGAAGGGGGGAAAGCGCCATGTTACCCTCAGAGGGCACCGAACATGGTGTTTCCAGTGAGTTGCTAGTGGGTGATCCGAGTGGACGCCCGAGCCCTGTTCGATAAGGGTCGGCTAGTGGCCCAGAGGCGCGCTCCAAAAGTACCTGCAGGTGATTTGCTGGACCTGGACCCATTCGATAGGGTCCGAGGGCTCGGTGCCTCCCTCCGGTGGGATTCCATTACAAATCGTTCCCGCTGGTCTCGGAAATGTCCTAGGGTACCTCGGGAGCGTAGCCCGAGCCTCGGCCATGTAACGGACGTACCCAGGGTCATCCCTGACTCTGCGTGCTCTGGGGCGGCTGTCGAACCCTTCCGAGGGGCCAGCCTTCAAACCCCTGATCAGTAAAGGGCTCGGAGCCTGAGTGCTCTGGGGCGGTTGCCGAACCCCGGAGGGCGCAACCTTCGAACCCCTGATCAGTAGGAGGGCTTGGGGCCCATTTCCTTCACTAAGAAGGATCCCTTTTCGAAATATCCCCTTTCTCGATCCCTGTGGCAAGAGAGAGAGAGGAAAAGAAAAAAGGATATGAATTTAAATAATGTGGCGCACCTTTTTTGACCTGGTCATCATGACGGAGACAAAACGGCGCCCGCTTCGCTTGCCGAAGGTGTCGCTTGTCCTACCGAGGAGTTAATGTGACAGGGCGGGCGATTCGTGGGGTGTCTGTTGCGCGTGCGTGAGTCGTTCGAGGAACAGAAAAACCGTTTCACCTTCGAGTTTGAATTTCGCGACGGGTTCAGGTGAAGTTTTGGGTGGATTTCGCCCAGGCCTTTATATACCCGGAAGAGGGGCCGGCGGTGGTTCTTTACCCTGCCATTTGCGATTGCCTTCTGCTTTGGTTTCCGCAACCTAAGAGAATAGCCAGAGAAGAAAAACCGCGCACCTCATCCCCTCCGCCTCCACCACCTCCGTTCGGCGATGGCTGACAAGGTGACCGTCATTCCACCGTGCGACCCATGGCCTTTCTCCACTGTTGCTGTGGAGGATCTGGAGGCCCTTGTTGCCGATGGTTTGCTCCGTCCTCTCTCCGGTGGGCCGCAACCGGACTGGATGGCCCCCGCGAGCGAGGCCGACCCGACTCCGTCACCAAGGTATGTGGTTAGTTTCATCCCCTTCCATGAACGGGGGTTTGGAGTGCCAGCGAGTCGCTTCATGCGGGCGCTCCTGCACCACTACGGGGTGGAGCTGCATAACTTCAACCCCAACTCTATCGCGCAAGCGGCCATCTTCGCGGCGGTTTGCGAGGGTTTTTTGGGGATTGACCCTCACTGGGACCTGTGGACCCATCTCTTCTCCGCGGAGTTCTTCACCGCGACGATGGAGGCGAAGAAGGTCCATATGGCGGTGCGGGCTGGTGGCTACACCCTCCAGCTGAGGCCGGGGCGCGCGCAGCAGTACATCCCTGCCTCCCTTGTGTCTTCGAACAAGGGGTGGTAGAACCTCTGGTTTTATCTCCGGAACGACGGCGGGATGCTTCCACCGTTTTCTCAACGAGTGGTGACCGCCGCCGGCAATAACTGGCGCTGGGGGGGCACGCGCGAGAACCAGGAGAAGCTCCAGCCTATTCTACCGGCCTTGCAGAAGTTACAAGATGAGGGCCTTACCGCTACGGGGGTCGTCGCCGCTATCCATCGTCGGAGGGTGCTCCCTTTGGCAGAGCGGCGGTTGTGGCTTGCGGAGATGAAGCCGAGGGTCGATTTGGAGGGCTCGCGGATGTCCTCGACCTCCCTCTCCACCGACAACCTTCTCAAGCGGGTAGTAGGTACGGTAGGGAGGCTAGATGCTGGCGCCCTTAGCCAGCCCGCGATGCGTCCCGACCGTGGGTATGTGTCCCTGGTAAGCACCCGGTCCTTCCCTGTTTTGCGCCGAGTTTTCTGCGCCTTTGATTCTTACTGTTGGGATTTTTGTTCGTCCCTAGGGGTTGAGGATTTATAAACCCGCCCGACCGCCGGTCTCGGAGGACGCGGCGAACCGAGCTGCACGGAGGCTTGCCGAGGAGAAGGAGAAGGAGAAGAAGGACGCGGAAAAGGCCCGAGCTCGTGAGAGGATGCGAGCTCGGGATGCCTTGGAGAAGCGTCGTCGAAGGCAGGCAAGGGATGGGCTCCCGTTGGAGCCATCGCCGGAGACGCCTGACGACGACGACGATGACGATGATGATGATGATGATGATGATGATGATGATGATGATGATGATGATGATGATGATGATGATGATGATGATGATGATGATGATGATGATGATGATGACGACGACGACGACGACGACGAAGACGACGACATGGCGGCCTGACTTGGCCTCAGCCCGGACCCGAGGCTAGGCCAGGGGTCGCCGAGCCAGCCTCTAAGTGGGTTGGCACCATCAGTGCCCAGGGCCGGGACACCAGGGTCCCAGTCCGAGGAGCGGAGGCAGGCCGAGGGGGTACATGACCCCTTGGCCGAGATAATTGTGGTGACTCCGGGGAGTCAGGCCGATTCGCCTGTCCCCCAAGAACAAGCGCCCGTGCCGGCTGTACAGGAGGTTGTTCCCCCGGCCGTTGTGTTGACACCTGGGAGGGCTGTCCCTTTGGCGCCTCGGGCGCCCAAGGCAGAAGCGGCGCCGAAGCCGGTGGCGGGGCAATCCTCGGTAGCGCCTGCGGAGGCCAGGTGTCGGGGACCATAATTAGGGGTACCCCCAGGACTCCTAATCTCAGCTGGTAACCCCCATCAGCACAAAGCTGCAAAGGCCTAATGGGCGCGATTAAGGTCAAGGCTCAGTCCACTCAAGGGACACGATCTCGCCTCGCCCGAGCCCAGCCTCGGGCAAAGGTAGCCGACCCCGGAGGATTCATGTCTCGCCCGAGGGCCCCCTCAAGCAACGGACACACCTTCGGCTCGCTCGAGGCCCAGTCTTCGCAGAGAAGCAACCTTGGCCAGATCGCCATGCCAACCGACCGTATCGCAGGAGCATTTAATGCAAGGATCGCCTGACACCTTATCCTGACGCGCGCTCTTCAGTCGACAGAGCCGAAGTGACCGCAGTCACTTCGCCGCTCCACTGACCGACCTGACAAGAAAACAGCGTCGCCTGCCCCGCTCCGACTGCCGTGCCACTCGCTAGAGTGAGGTCAACAGCGGCTAAGTCTAGCCTCGGGTGACATAGGAAGCTCTGCCTCGCCCGACCCCAAGGTTCGGCCCCCGTCTCGGCCTCGGAAGATGGACTTCGCCTCGCCTGACCCCAGGGCTCGGACTCAACCACGACTTAGAAGACGATGAACTCCACCTCGCCCGACCCCAGGGCTCGGACTCAGCCTCGGCTCCGGAAGACGACGAACTCCGCCTCGCCCGACCCTAGGGCTCGGACTCAGCCTCGGCTCCGGAAGACGACGAACTCCGCCTCGCCTGACCCCAGGGCTCGGACTCAGCCTCGGCTCCAGAAGACGATGGACTCCGCCTTGCCCGACCCCAGGGCTCGGACTCAACCTCGACCTTGGAGGAATCACCACCTCGCCCAAACTCGGGTCCGGACCGGCCACGTCGCCAGGGGGGCCATCATTACACTGCCCCTAGCTAGCTCAGGCTATGGGGAACAAGACCGACGTCCCATCTGGCTCGCCCCAGTAAACAAGTAATGATGACACCCCGCACGCTCCATGACGATGGCAGCTCCTAGCCCCTTACGTTAGCAAGGAGACGTCAGCAAGGATCCAACAGCCCCGACAGCTGTACTTCCACAGGGCTCCAGCGCTCCTCCGACGGCCACGACATCACATGAACATGGTGCCAAAACCTCTCCGACTGCCACGACGGCATGTACTAAGGGCTCTAGCTCCTCTCTGCTAGACACGTTAGCACACTGCTACACCCCCCCATTGTACACCTGGACCCTCTCCTTATGCCTATAAAAGGACGGTCCAGGGCTCTCGTACGAAAAGGTTGGTCGCGCGGGAGAACGGGCCGACGCATAAGGCTCTCGCTCTCTCTCTCTCCCACGCGAACGCTTGTAACCCCCTACTGCAAGCGCATCCATCCGCCCTAGGCGCAGGACAACACGAAGGCCGCAGTTTCCCCTTACTGTTCTCCCCCCTTTGTGTCCCGTCTCGCGCCAACCCATCTGGGCTGGGACACGCAGCGACAATTTACTCGTCGGTCCAGGGACCCCCCGGGTCGAAACGCCGACAGTTGGCGCGCCAGGTTGGGGCCTGCTGCGTGTTGACGAACAGCTTCCCGTCAAGCTCCAGATGGGTAGTCTCCAGCAACCTTTCCAACCTGGGACGATGCTCCGTTTTGGGAGTCTTGAGTTCATGTCCCTAGACGGCAGCTACGACATGATACTCCTTCCTCCGCCGCGCAACAGCGGCAATGGCGGCCATCAGCCCGCTCACCGGTGGCGGAATCAACGACGTCTTCCCCACATGGCGGAAGAACAACATCCGGATTTGTCCCGTCACCTCCCCCACCGACGGAGGAGGAGGCGGGGCAACCATTGCCAAGCAGGAGGCGGCACCTCGTCGGCTGTCGAGCAAGTCGACGACGCCGGCACCCCAGCGGGGGACACGTCGGGCTTCGACCTTGCGTCTGAGACAAAGACGAGCGCCGTTTCCCCACAACACGCCAACCCCAAGCAGACGAACGACGCCAGCACGCTCGCGAAGGACTTGCTGGGCGTCGCCCTCGTACCTGAGACAACGGTGCAGTCCGCCCCTGACGTGACTTCGTCACCGCCCGTCGACCAAGAGGTACCGACCGATTCCCATCTCGTGCCTTTTGGATTTAGCTTCGACCCACCAAGCGACCTTGCTTCGATGGAAGCCTCCATAGAGGCATGTACCAACCCTCCGGAGTACCATATGCGGTCGCCCTGGGACAGACTGACGACCGTCTCGACCTACGGACCCTCAGGTTCTGAGGAAGATGACGAGCCCGACTTTTGTTGGGATTTCTCCGGGCTCGGTAACCCCAGTGCCATGCGGGACTTCATGACCGCATGTGACTACTGCCTCTCCGATTGTTCCGATGGTAGCAGCAGCTTCGGCGACGAGGACTGCGGCCCAAGTCGTGAATGTTTCCACGTCGATCTAGGGGGTCCCGGTGAAGGCAACCATCTTGGTATGCCAGAGAACGGCGATCCCCCTAGGCCTGCGCCTCGCGTTGACATCCCTCGGGAGCTAGCTGTGGTCCCAGTCCCTGCGGGGGGTCAGGACGCACAGCTCGAGCAAATCCGCGAGATGCAGGCCAGGCTCGACGAGGGAGCAGGAACACTTGAGCAGTTCCAGCGGAACATCAGGCAGGAATGGGCAAACCAAGCTCTGGCCGGAGAAGCGCGTCATCTACCCCAGGGCATCCAGCACCGCATTGCCGACAACGTCAGGGCATGGCCGCCACCGGCTTCCAGTGGGGTCGGCCAGAACCTGGCTGCAGCAGCAATACTACTTCGCGCGATGCCGGAACCATCGACCACCGAAGGGCGGCGTATCTAGGGAGAGCTCAAGAATCTCCTGGAGGATGCCGCAGTCCGACAGGCCGAAAGCTCTGCCTCCCGAAGGCAGGGGTACCCCTCGGAGCATCGCGCCGCGACTTCCTGATTCGTGCGGGAAGCCTCGGTCCACACCGGGCGCACGCGTAACACGGCGCCTACGGCCCCGGGTCGCCTCGGCAACGAGCACCACCACCGCAACCGTCGAGCCCACCTCGACGAGAGGGTGCGTCGAGGCTACCACCCCAGGCGTGGCGGACGCTACGACAGCGGGGAGGATCGGAGCCCCTCGCCCGAACCACCCAGACCGCAGGCTTTCAGCCGGGCCATACGACGGGCACCGTTCCCGACCCGGTTCCGAACCCCGACTACCATCACAAAGTACTCGAGGGAGACGAGGCCGGAACTGTGGCTCGCGGACTACTGACTGGCCTGCCAGCTAGGTGGAATGGACGATGAAAACCTCATCATCCGCAACCTCCCCCTATTCCTCTCCGACACCACTCGAGCCTGGCTGGAGCATCTGCCTCCAGGGCAGATCTCCAACTGGGACGACCTGGTCCAAGCCTTCGCCGGCAACTTCCAGGGCACGTACGTGCGCCCTGGGAACTCCTGGGATCTCCGAAGCTACCACCAGCAGCCGGGAGAGTCTCTCCGGGACTACATCTGGCGATTCTCGAAGCAGTGCACCGAGCTGCCCAACATCACTGACTCGGACGTCATCGGCGCGTTCCTCGCTGGCACCACCTGCCGCGACCTGGTGAGCAAGCTGGGTCGCAAGACCCCCACCACGGCGAGCGAGGTGATGGACATCGCCACCAAGTTCGCCTCTGGCCAGGAGGCGGTTGAGGCCATCTTCCGAAAGGACAAGCAGCCCCAGGGCCGCCAGCCGGAAGACTGTCACACCCAGTTTTAAAGGACAAAGCCGGGTGCATCTCATACATGCGCCAAGAAGACAACATATATAATAACAGAGTGTATAGAGATTAATGTCATAAAACATCAGAGTAATTATTACATAGCAGAAGACTTATTACAAAATAAAGAAATAAATGTAAAACGAACTAAGGATCGTTGGCGCCAATGTCGACCGAGAAACGCCACCTAGATCAAGTCGAATGCCTCAGTGTTAGGCGGCTCTTCTTCGACCACCTGTTCTTCTCCTGTGGGGGGGTGTGAGACAGCAAGAGTGAGCTCACATACGTTCATAGCTCAACAAGTCGTGGGGAATAATGTGGCATGAACTCACCAAAGGTGGGAGTTCATGAAGTGTAAGGCTAATCAATGAAGTAAAGGCTGAGGCTGAGCATTGCTTTTATAAGTTGGTCAAAATTTTATTAGCAATTACTAAGTGTAAGTAAATACCAAACCTTAATAATAATAAAGAACAATAATAGTAAAATAATCCCAAGTGCGATGCAAATGTCAAATTAAATTTAAGTTCCATAAATTAATCATGTGAGGGTCCGAGCCGCTCATGACCGTGAGCACGGCTAGTATACTAGTTTTACACTCTGCAGAGGTTGCACATCTTTACCCACAAGTCATGTTACCCATCTGCCAAGAGACGGCCAATCCCATACACCTCTACCGAGGAGGCGAGGCAGGGTAACACTACGAGGCCTTTACAAAGTTCCACTAGCTTCAGAAATCCCGCTACAGTTTATAGGAGGCTCCAGTGCAGGGTTCTTGCCTGACCGCCAACGCAGCAAAATCAACCAAGGACCTCCCTACACTGACCACTCCCCTACTGCCCTTGCCCCTATCAGGTAAGGAAGACCTCCACTAGCTTTCCTAGTTAATCAGCCAAGGGCGTCCCATTAAACCCTTGTGGTAGCACTGTTTTCCCGGGTGGTCGCTCCATGTTCCCATTAATTTAATGATCTTAACATGAACAGTAATAATAACAAGATAATAACAGGATAATCGTGTGTAGTGTAACTCCATACCCAATCCACATAAAGCAATAGCAAGTACTACCCAAAAATATTTCAGGGGTGAACAAGGTATAGAGGTAATCAAAACTGGGGTAACATAAAGGATCCCATCAAAATTAACCTATGCAGATCATTAAAATTAATAAGAACATGGCTGGGAAAGTAAGTGATCAAGGGCACAACTTGCCTTCAATGAGCTCCTGCTCAGCTACTTCTACTTGTTGAACCTCAGGATCCACAGTGGCTTGCTCGTCTACTCGCATCAACACAATACATACATAGTATAGCATAAATTAACATCACATCAAACATGCAAATAAAATATACAGTAAAAATCTACACATTAAAATGAGATCATAGGAACTGGAATCACTAAATTTGGAGTTATAGATTACAAGTTATGAATTTCCTAAGGTTTAATGTGATTAAAATGGGATTAAATGCTAAATTAATTTTCTTACTGTTTTCATGTCCGAACAGAGACTCTAAGTGATAGACAATAAAATTACAAAATTTTAGGAACTGGAATGGAGTAATTTGGAGCTCATATGCATTTTCTATGAATTAAACAAGTTTCTGCAATTAATTTAATACTAAAAATCTATTTCTAAATTAATTTCTCTGATTTTCTAATCCTCTGGACTGGGCCTCATTTACTGGTAAGCTCAAGGGGCTTGGGGTAAAAGTTCTTGAGACTCAGGGCACAGTTCCACTGGACGTTGGGTTAATTGTTTAAAACACCAGGGGCTCTTTAATAAAATAACCATCGCGAAGGGGTATCGAGAGATCTTGGCCGCCCGATCCACAACGATCGGCCCAGATTAAAAGCCGACTACGACGAACCGTGACACATTATAGGCGCTTGGATCTATCATCAACGGACTGAATTTAAAACAATCGTAGCCCTTCGATCACATTTCTACGGACCAGATATAAAGAGCCGAAAGGTTATCGTCGATCTAATCTATACCGTTCAACGAGGATCGGATGACCAGGGTGATTTCCCCCCCCCCCCCAACAGAGCGACCAGACGGCGGCGCCGCCCAGGGACACGGTGGTCCATCGCTGGAGTTCGCTAATTCGCGCGACAGAGCACCAATTTTAAATCGGAAACGTTCTACGCGATGCTTAAAGAAGGGCGAAAACATAGGGTAGCTCACCGGGATCCCGCTTGTAACACCCGAAAGTTTAATCATATGAAAATGAGGAAAATTCTCCGGGGGTTTTAAATCAAAACACCTTTCCTTGAGAATATTCATAATATCAAAGTTACCACTCCCAAAAGTAATAATAATTTTTTTTTACTTAAAGATATCTAGATAAACTAAATTATTCTTGAAGTGAAATTATATGAACTATGACTAAACGAATATTAATATATAATTTACAATATATATCTTCCTAAAATTCATGAAATATGAACTATTCTCTAGTTCGTGATTGGAATTATGTATAAAAGAACTAAATCAAAACAAATATAAATATATATATATATATAGTTTTGCATCCATGCTGGTGTTTTATGTGTGCATCTAAAAGTAAAAAGTTTGGAATTCAACCTTGTTTGATTTGAATTTTAAAATAGAAATCAGGAAAAATAAGTAAATAAAAAGAAAAAGGCTCACCTGAACCTCCCTGGGCCGATTTCTTTTCCCCTGCGGCCCATCTTTCGATTTTCTCCGCGCGCATGGCCCAGCTTGTCACTTGTGCGCCGACACGCGGGCCCAGGGTGGCAGCCGCACATGGTTCTGCTGCGCGTAGGCTATTTCGTGCTGTGGCGATGACGGGTGGACCTGCGTGGTCAGCGTTGTCTTCCTCCCCAACGACCTGCGCGGAATCCTGGCGATTTCCCCTTTTCCGTGCACGCTCTGCTCGGTGAGCTCATAACGATCGTGCGTGATCACCGGAATCCGGGGGCTCCTCAACTAAATTGCCGAGATTCTCGGCCGATTGCATCGCCCCGCCCCTATATAACCCAGCCGCTCCCGCTTCCTTATCCATCTAGCCGAGAACTCAGCCACCACCAACGGAAACCGTAAACGGAGAGAGAGTTAGAGACCGGCGGTGCAGACCTTCTTCGCGCGCGAGGTATTGGGATGGCTGGTCTCGGTTCAGGGGGTGGAGATCATCGGGCGGACAGGGCCACTGGTCGGCGGACACCGCCGCAGGCGGGGAGGAGCTGCCGTCGTCAATACCCACATAGCCGGACCACACTGTGCGGACATGGGGCTGGGGTGAGTTACCGTGCCCTTGTGATTGCACTCGTATGCTTCTCGGGTGGGATGCATTATCAGGCCATCGGGAGTTCCTCCACGGGTGCCTGCAGTCAACACCCGATCCGCCTAGTGCATGGCCAACTCTTCCTTCAACGCCAATATCCGGTGAGATCTGGCTTCGTGTAATCGCCGTTCACCTCTCTATGTGTAGCACTTCACTATTTTGTGGATTGAGTACCTACGCGTTGGATCCTGTAGCTCACCGGTGAGCTCCGCCGTGAGATTTTGGTGCGCCGCCGCTTGTTGTCGCCCGTGGGGAAGACGTCCCTGGGTCATCGGATCACCGTTGATCGGCTATTGGACGGCCAGATTAGACCCTAAGTGTAGCGCCCTCACGTGTAATATATGCCCTCCGATCGGGATCGTTGATTCATGATCGCGTGGCTCGGAACAGACCGGGCTTCATAAAATCCGGGCCGTTCAGTCGCGATCCAAGGATTCTGAGCCCATACCGGTTCGGTGGGAATCTGATCTAATCTGGGCCATCAGATATCAATCGAATGGCTCACATCTGAAGATACCCCCCATCGGCGGTGGATAATTTCTAAAGAGCCCCTATTCTTTGGTATATTCAACCCGCAGTCCGGTGAAGTGTTAAAATAATTACAGTTATGCCCTGGAATTTATAAAACCAACCCCTAGGTTCCTGGTTTTTGTATCCGCAGCCCATAGAGTACCAGAAAATGGTTAATAATATATAAAATGACTTTTTAGTACAAGAATAATTCCCGAAACTTGTTTAATTCATATTTAATTCATTCTAACCCCAAATTGAGTCATTCCAGTTGCAATAATTTTGTTTTAGTATTATCTAGCAACCAGTAACACTGTTTAGCCATGCAACTTGAATTAAAATTGTTCCTTGGAATTAATCTGTTCTAGGTGCTAAATAACTCCAGAAATTCATAACTAGAGAACCGTAACTCCATTCTAGTTGCATTAGTTTCACAATAATATTTATTATCAACTGGTAATTTTATTTTGTCATGAAATATAGGTTAAAATGTTGCACTAAGTCTATTCTATATTTAACCACGTGGATCTTCGGAAAACCATAACTCAGTAATCATAACTCCGATTTTAGTAGTTCTTGAACCCACGATCTTGTAGCAACGCGTAGATTATTATTACACAGTTCGTTATTATGTTTGGTGTGATGTTAATTGTGCCTATACATGTTTGTCTGTATTGCTACGTTTAGCGGTGAGGACACGTGTCATCTGAAGAGCAAGTTGGTACCTGGAATCTCAAGTGCCAAGCAAGTTGTGCCCTTGATCACCTCTTTTTACCCACTCATGTTCTAATTAATCATAATGATCTGCATAGGTTAATTTTGATGGGACCCAATAGGTTACCCTAGTTTGACTATCTTTATACCTTGTTCACCACTGAATCTTTGGGTAGTACTTGCTATCGCTTTATGTGGTTTTAGGTATAGAGATACACATTACTATTCATGATTATATTTTTATTGTCAGTTGTTATTTATTGTTCATGTTAAGATCATTATGTTAATTGGAACATGGAGAACCACCCGGGAAAACAGTGCTACCACAAGGGTTTAATGGGACGCCCTTGGCCGATTAATTAGGAAAGCTAGTGGAAGACTACCTTACCCGAAAGGGGCAAGGGCAGTAGGGGAGTGGTCAGTGTAGGGAGGCCCTTGGGAGGATTTTGCTGCAATGGCAGTCCTGCAAGGGATTCCTGCTAGGGAGGCCCTCGGGAGGATTTTGCTGAGATGGCGGTCCTGCAAGGGATTCCTGCATTGGAACTTCCTATAAACTGTAGCGGGTTTTCTGAAGCTAGTGGAACTTTGTAAAGGCCTCGTAGTGTTACCTTGCCTCGCCTCCTCGGTAGAGGTGTATGGGATTGGCCGTCTCTTGGCAGATGGGTAACACGACTTGTGGGTAAAGATGCGCAACCTCTGCAGAGTGTAAAACTGGTATACTAGCCGTGCTCACGGTCATGAGCAGCTCGGACACTCACATGATTAAATTATGGAACTAAATTCAATCTGTCATATGCATTGCATCGCAGGTGAGGTTGTTACTTTTGTTCTACTACTTAATTGGGTTTGGTATTTATTTATACTTAGTAATTGCTAATAAAATTTTGACCAACTTAAAAAGCAATGCTCAGCTTCAACCATCCTCTTTGGTAAGCCTTACACTTCACGTGAGCTCCCACCTTTGGCGAGTTCATGCACATTATTCCCCACAACTTGTTGAGCTATGAACGTATGTGAGCTCACTCTTGCTGTCTCACACCACCCCCCACAGGTCAAGAACAGGTACCGCAGGATGAAGCGCTTGGAGGATGCTGCGATGAGTTCGTGAGAGATCTAGGCCGTCGTCTCCCAGTCAACTTTGGGTTGCTGGACCATTGTCTCCTTATAATGTAATTATTTATTTTGTATAGAACTCCTATTATATAGTATAGATGTGACATTCGATCCTGTGCCATGATTCATCATATGTGTGAGACTTGGTCCCAGCACACCTGGTGATTATGTTCGCGCCCGGGCTTTGGACCCCTAAAATCCGGGTGTGACAGAAGTGGTATCAGAGGAATGTTGACTGTAGGACGAAACCTAGATAGAGCTGGACAACCATTGTCTACTTACCTTTGCTACTCTGATTCTTTTCTGAACTTTTCTTAATCTTTTCTCATCTATTTCCGCTTTACTCTGATTATTCTTATCTTTTCCTTCTAAAGACAAATGTGGATTTCACACTTTGAAATCCTGTACCTAAAGTGACCTTTAGGAATAGGAGACCTAATCTTAGGAACCGAAACAAAACTATTTTTATAGATATCTATGCACTTGAATGTTTGTTCTTATGATAAGTGTCTGATTTGGTTCTTTGATTGAGTGTGACGAGTTGTGGAGTAATATCCACAATTGCATGTGCATATAAAAAAATGTCATGAGATAACTAGACAAACTAGATTATCTCTCATTAAAATATCCAGTCTAACAATATCTATCTCATCTTAAAAGATTCTACCCTACACTCATAGATCCATCTTATCTTAAAAGATACTCTATTACCTTAGTAGATCCACCTAACTTAAACTAGTCTAATCTAGTCATATCCAACCTAATCTAGATTTTATCTAATCTATTATGATCTAATCTAGAGTAAGTTACCTAATACTGGTACAAAAGATAATTCCATACCCCTCATGCACTTAAAACTAAACTAGTGTCTTAAACCAACTCAGCCACGCGCATGAGATCTAACCCAACCAATAGAGTCGTGATGGATTACATAATCTGCCTATCCCCACTAACAGCAAACAAACTTTTGACCCACATCATGTAGTCTATCTTATCCAAATCTATATTCCCTAACTCCGTTGATATACATTAACCTCGAATTAATGAGACCAAGACCAGAGAAGAAAAGATCAACATCGACAAGGATAAGATTCAAGCCAGATTTTCAAGGGAGTCAAGATCCACAATCTTGGATGGAGTCTTTCCTAACCGCACTCTTTCTTACCCAAACCTATCTATGCTTTAAAGGCATCTTCTATCCTACATAATAAAGTGGACATACATATATACACCCATGCTTTCCTAATCACCTGGCAATTTGTGTCGTAGACTTGAACAAAAAAAATCTTTTAATACTAAAACCAGGTAGAAACTGAAACATAGATTACAAACCAATCCTTCTGCATCCCAGTCCTTACAAATCTCGAGGACGAGATTTTTGTTAAGGGGGGTAGGACTTGTAACACCCGAAAGTTTAATCATATGAAAATGAGGAAAATTCTCCGGGGGTTTTAAATCAAAACACCTTTCCTTGAGAATATTCATAATATCAAAGTTACCACTCCCAAAAGTAATAATAATTTTTTTTTACTTAAAGATATCTAGATAAACTAAATTATTCTTGAAGTGAAATTATATGAACTATGACTAAACGAATATTAATATATAATTTACAATATATATCTTCCTAAAATTCATGAAATATGAACTATTCTCTAGTTCGTGATTGGAATTATGTATAAAAGAACTAAATCAAAACAAATATAAATATATATATATATATAGTTTTGCATCCATGCTGGTGTTTTATGTGTGCATCTAAAAGTAAAAAGTTTGGAATTCAACCTTGTTTGATTTGAATTTTAAAATAGAAATCAGGAAAAATAAGTAAATAAAAAGAAAAAGGCTCACCTGAACCTCCCTGGGCCGATTTCTTTTCCCCTGCGGCCCATCTTTCGATTTTCTCCGCGCGCATGGCCCAGCTTGTCACTTGTGCGCCGACACGCGGGCCCAGGGTGGCAGCCGCACATGGTTCTGCTGCGCGTAGGCTATTTCGTGCTGTGGCGATGACGGGTGGACCTGCGTGGTCAGCGTTGTCTTCCTCCCCAACAACCTGCGCGGAATCCTGGCGATTTCCCCTTTTCCGTGCACGCTCTGCTCGGTGAGCTCATAACGATCGTGCGTGATCACCAGAATCCGGGGGCTCCTCAACTAAATTGCCGAGATTCTCGGCCGATTGCATCGCCCCGCCCCTATATAACCCAGCCGCTCCCGCTTCCTTATCCATCTAGCCGAGAACCCAGCCACCACCAACGGAAACCGTAAACGGAGAGAGAGTTAGAGACCGGTGGTGCAGACCTTCTTCGCGCGCGAGGTATTGGGATGGCTGGTCTCGGTTCAGGGGGTGGAGATCATCGGGCGGACAGGGCCACTGGTCGGCGGACACCGCCGCAGGCGGGGAGGAGCTGCCGTCGTCAATACCCACATAGCCGGACCACACTGTGCGGACATGGGGCTGGGGTGAGTTACCGTGCCCTTGTGATTGCACTCGTATGCTTCTCGGGTGGGATGCATTATCAGGCCATCGGGAGTTCCTCCACGGGTGCCTGCAGTCAACACCCGATCCGCCTAGTGCATGGCCAACTCTTCCTTCAACGCCAATATCCGGTGAGATCTGGCTTCGTGTAATCGCCGTTCACCTCTCTATGTGTAGCACTTCACTATTTTGTGGATTGAGTACCTACGCGTTGGATCCTGTAGCTCACCGGTGAGCTCCGCCGTGAGATTTTGGTGTGCCGCCGCTTGTTGTCGCCCGTGGGGAAGACGTCCCTGGGTCATCGGATCACCGTTGATCGGCTATTGGACGACCAGATTAGACCCTAAGTGTAGCGCCCTCACGTGTAATATATGCCCTCCGATCGGGATCGTTGATTCATGATCGCGTGGCTCGGAACAGACCGGGCTTCATAAAATCCGGGCCGTTCAGTCGCGATCCAAGGATTCTGAGCCCATACCGGTTCGGTGGGAATCTGATCTAATCTGGGCCATCAGATATCAATCGAATGGCTCACATCTAAAGATACCCCCCATCGGCGGTGGATAATTTCTAAAGAGCCCCTATTCTTTGGTATATTCAACCCGCAGTCCGGTGAAGTGTTAAAATAATTACAGTTATGCCCTGGAATTTATAAAACCAACCCCTAGGTTCCTGGTTTTTGTATCCGCAGCCCATAGAGTACCAGAAAATGGTTAATAATATATAAAATGACTTTTTAGTACAAGAATAATTCCCGAAACTTGTTTAATTCATATTTAATTCATTCTAACCCCAAATTGAGTCATTCCAGTTGCAATAATTTTGTTTTAGTATTATCTAGCAACCAGTAACACTGTTTAGCCATGCAACTTGAATTAAAATTGTTCCTTGGAATTAATCTGTTCTAGGTGCTAAATAACTCCAGAAATTCATAACTAGAGAACCGTAACTCCATTCTAGTTGCATTAGTTTCACAATAATATTTATTATCAACTGGTAATTTTATTTTGTCATGAAATATAGGTTAAAATGTTGCACTAAGTCTATTCTATATTTAACCACGTGGATCTTCGGAAAACCATAACTCAGTAATCATAACTCCGATTTTAGTAGTTCTTGAACCCACGATCTTGTAGCAACGCGTAGATTATTATTACGCAGTTTGTTATTATGTTTGGTGTGATGTTAATTGTGCCTATACATGTTTGTCTGTATTGCTACGTTTAGCGGTGAGGACACGTGTCATCTGAAGAGCAAGTTGGTACCTGGAATCTCAAGTGCCAAGCAAGTTGTGCCCTTGATCACCTCTTTTTACCCACTCATGTTCTAATTAATCATAATGATCTGCATAGGTTAATTTTGATGGGACCCAATAGGTTACCCTAGTTTGACTATCTTTATACCTTGTTCACCACTGAATCTTTGGGTAGTACTTGCTATCGCTTTATGTGGTTTTAGGTATAGAGATACACATTACTATTCATGATTATATTTTTATTGTCAGTTGTTATTTATTGTTCATGTTAAGATCATTATGTTAGTTGGAACATGGAGAACCACCCGGGAAAACAGTGCTACCACAAGGGTTTAATGGGACGCCCTTGGCCGATTAATTAGGAAAGCTAGTGGAAGACTACCTTACCCGAAAGGGGCAAGGGCAGTAGGGGAGTGGTCAGTGTAGGGAGGCCCTCGGGAGGATTTTGCTGCAATGGCAGTCCTGCAAGGGATTCCTGCTAGGGAGGCCCTCGGGAGGATTTTGCTGAGATGGCGGTCCTGCAAGGGATTCCTGCATTGGAACTTCCTATAAACTGTAGCGGGTTTTCTGAAGCTAGTGGAACTTTGTAAAGGCCTCGTAGTGTTACCTTGCCTCGCCTCCTCGGTAGAGGTGTATGGGATTGGCCGTCTCTTGGCAGATGGGTAACACGACTTGTGGGTAAAGATGCGCAACCTCTGCAGAGTGTAAAACTGGTATACTAGCCGTGCTCACGGTCATGAGCAGCTCGGACACTCACATGATTAAATTATGGAACTAAATTCAATCTGTCATATGCATTGCATCGCAGGTGAGGTTGTTACTTTTGTTCTACTACTTAATTGGGTTTGGTATTTATTTATACTTAGTAATTGCTAATAAAATTTTGACCAACTTAAAAAGCAATGCTCAGCTTCAACCATCCTCTTTGGTAAGCCTTACACTTCACGTGAGCTCCCACCTTTGGCGAGTTCATGCACATTATTCCCCACAACTTGTTGAGCTATGAACGTATGTGAGCTCACTCTTGCTGTCTCACACCACCCCCCACAGGTCAAGAACAGGTACCGCAGGATGAAGCGCTTGGAGGATGCTGCGATGAGTTCGTGAGAGATCTAGGCCGTCGTCTCCCAGTCAACTTTGGGTTGCTGGACCATTGTCTCCTTATAATGTAATTATTTATTTTGTATAGAACTCCTATTATATAGTAGAGATGTGACATTCGATCCTGTGCCATGATTCATCATATGTGTGAGACTTGGTCCCAGCACACCTGGTGATTATGTTCGCGCCCGGGCTTTGGACCCCTAAAATCCGGGTGTGACACCGCTGCGCAGACGAACCTCGGCCACGATGGTAGGCGCGCCCGTGGTGAAGACTGTGCTCCGGTGACAAATTACGGGCCCCCCTTTCTCCGATTCGCAGCAGCGAGGCCACCGCAATGTTCCACTTGGCACGACGGATCACCCGAGCACAGATTCGAGCGCACGAAGTCAATGAGGCTCACAATTTGAAGCAGGTGGCGACAGACTCACTCTCCCGCGCGGTATGACGGTGACGGCGGCGGAAGCCAACCGGTGTTTGGTCTATGGTTCGATGCGGGAGTTTCAAAAGCCCACGACTTATACCCCGGGGCGCGCGGAAGACTCCGACCCCAGCTCCCCGGCCGATTCACGCGGATTAGTTGTAACGTCCTGGCCACGAGGAAGACGGAGGCGAGCTGGTCATTCGGCTGGCAAGTGGGGCCCATAGGCAGTGACACAGGGTGCGCGGTCATCAGCGCCCAGCTGAGACGGCCAGGCGGGGCCCATTTGTCAGTAGCACGCGCGAGTGGGCGCGGAAGAGCTGGGCCGCGCGGTGGAGGGGTTTCTCTGGGTGGGCCAGATTGGGGTATGGCGGCCCATGAGGCTTTTTATTCTTTTTCTTTTATCTTTTCTTTCTATTTTCTTCATTTCTAAGGTTTAGTTTGAATTTGGATTTTGAATTCGAACATTGTGCAGATTTTTATCCTCCAATCATATTGTGAAATGAAAATACAAATTTTTTGGAAATAATAGTATATCATTTATATTTTTATATCATTTCTCTTCTCCTTTTCAAAACCCAAATTTTAATTTTAGGGTTTGATTTAACTTCTAGTATTTATTATCTTATTATCCTTATTATTATTTTTATTATTATATTTAATGCACAAACATAAAAACTCCACATGATGCATTTTCTTTTATTTTGGTATTATTGGTTTTAATTAATCACTCTCAATTATATGTGTGCTCTTTTTATGATGCAAATATGGCACATAAAATGAGGAAATCCTCTATGTATTTCTTGTACACCATTTGAGTATTACAAATCCTACCCCCCTTAAAAGTAATATCGTCCTCGAGATTTAAGAAGATCTAGGGAAAAGGTGAGGAAAATCTATGCGAAGCTCTTCTTCTCTTTCCCAAGTTGCTTCATCTTCACCGTGGTGGCTCCATTGCACTTTGCACATCTTTATAACCTTATTCCTTGTGACTCGAGTCAATGTATCAAGAATCCTGATGGGGTACTCAGCATAAGTCAAATCCTCTTGAACACTAAGGTCTTCCATTGGTAACTGTTCTTCAGGCACCCTGAGACATTTCTTCAGCTGAGATACATGAAAGACATCATGAACATCTGCAAGGTGATCTGGTAACTCCAATTGGTATGCAACTTCTCCCACTCGCTTTAAGATTAAGAAGGGTCCAATAAAGCGAGGGGACAACTTTCCTTTGACTTTGAATCTCCTCATACCCCGGAGTGGTGACACCTTCAAATAGACATAATCTCCCTCCTTAAACTCAAGCAGTCTTCTCCAAGTGTCAGCATAGCTTTTCTGCCTGGATTGTGCAGTTCTCAAATTCTCCCTTATTTGCTGGACTTGCTCCTCTGCTTCTTGTATAATCTCAGGCCCAAACAACTGTCTTTCACCAGTTTGATCCCAATACAATGGAGTCCTGCACTTTCTGCCATACAAAGCCTCAAACGGTGACATCCTCAAACTGGCCTGATAGCTATTATTATAAGAGAACTCCGCATAAGGCAAACTCTTATCCCAACTTCCACCATGTTTAAGAGCACAAGCTCTTAACATATCCTCTAGCACTTGGTTGGTCCTCTCAGTCTGTCCATCAGTCTGTGGATGGTAAGCCGAACTAAAATTCAATCTCGTATCCAATGATTCGTGCAACTTCTTCCAATACCGAGAGGTGAACTGTGATCCCCAGTCTGACACAATCTTCTTTGGCACACCATGTAGGCAAACAATCCGTGCCATGTACAATTCCGCTAACTTGGCTCCTGAATATGTGGTCTTCACTGGAATAAAGTGGGCTACTTTAGTTTGCCTGTCCACAATCACCCATATAGAATCATATCCAGCAGACGTGCGGGGTAATCCAACAATGAAGTCCATGCCAATCTCTTCCCATTTCCACTCAGGTATCTTCAATGGGTGCAGTAGTCCGGCTGGCCTCTGGTGTTCAGCCTTAACTCTTTGGCATACATCGCACATAGCCACATGTGCAGCCACATCTCTCTTCAATCCATACCACCAATATTTCTGCTTCAAATCCTGATACATCTTAGTACTCCCAGGGTGGATAGAATAAACTGAATCATGTGCCTCCTTCAATATGGTTTCCCGAAGACTATCAATATCGGGAACACAGATCCGATTCTTGAACCATATCGTGCCTTGCTCATCCTCCGTGAACTCTGGGCCTCTACCCTCTGTTATCAGATCCTTGATCTCCTGGATTTTAGCATCACCAACCTGACCTTTACGAATTTCTTGCTCCAAGGTAGGTTCCAATTCAATGGTAATTCCTTCCATATGTGTAACAATTCCCAGGTTGAGTCTCTCAAAATCTTTTGCTAATTCATCAGGTAGCTGGACAACGAAAGCGGAGTGAACATGCTCCTTCCGACTCAAGGCATCTGCAACCAAATTCACCTTGCCTGGGTGATAGTGAATCTCCAAATAATAATCCTTAATGAGCTCCAACCAAAGGCGTTGCCTAAGGTTGAGATCCTTCTGAGTGAATATGTACTTCAAACTCTTATGATCCGTGTATACTTGGCACTTAGTTCCCATAATGTAGTGTCTCCAAATCTTAAGTGCATGCACAACGGCAGCCAGCTCTAAGTCATGAGTGGGGTAGTTCAATTCATGTTTCTGCAACTGACGAGATGCATAGGCGATCACATGACCTTCTTGCATAAGCACGCATCCCAATCCTTGGCCACATGCATCACAATAAATGTCAAATCCCTTCTGCAGATCTGGCATAATCAATACTGGTGGCGACATCAACCTCTCCTTCAATTGATCAAAGCTCTCTTGGCATTTCTCATCCCACTTGAACTCTCTTCCTTTCTCCAAAAGCGAGGTCATAGGCTTGGCAATCTTAGAGAACCCTTCAATAAATCTCCGATAATATCCTGCAAGCCCCAAGAAACTACGAATCTCAGTAACTGTAGTGGGCACTCTCCACTCCATTATCTCCTTCACTTTAGCAGGATCCACTGCTATTCCTCCATTAGAAATAATATGACCAAGGAATGGCACCTTGTCAATCCAAAACTCGCACTTGTTGAACTTAGCGTAGAGTTGATTATCTCGCAGCTTTTGTAGCACCAACCTTAGATGTTGTTCGTGATCACTTTCATTCCTAGAATAGATCAGAATATCGTCGATAAACACCACGACGAATCTGTCCAAATACTCCATAAACACTTTGTTCATCAAATTCATGAAATAAGCCGGTGCATTGGTTAATCCAAATGACATAACAGTAAACTCATATAATCCATATCGGGTTGAGAAAGCCGTCTTAGGAATATCCGAGGGTCTAATC
Source organism: Zea luxurians (assembly GCA_029449295.1). Classification (NCBI taxonomy): domain Eukaryota; kingdom Viridiplantae; phylum Streptophyta; class Magnoliopsida; order Poales; family Poaceae; genus Zea; species Zea luxurians. The sequence goes on along the minus strand of JAOPSE010000010.1, from coordinate 92,199,261 downwards.
TTCATCTGATGGTATCCCGATCGGAGATCAATCTTCGAGAATACCCTGGCTCCTCTCATCTGGTCAAACAAATCCTCAATTCGGGGTAATGGGTACTTGTTCTTCACCATGACATCATTAAGTGATCTATAGTCCACGCACATTCGTTGCGATCCATCCTTCTTCTGTACGAATAACACCGGTGCTCCCCAAGGTGAGGAACTCGGACGAATATACCCCGCCTCCTGTAACTCAGTTACTGCTTCTTAAGTTCCTTCAACTCCTCTAAGGACATCCTATATGGCCGTTTAGAAATAGGAGCGGTTCCAGGTAAGAGATCAATAACAAACTCAACTTCTCTATCAGGTGGCATCCCTGGTAACTCCTCTGGAAAGACATCCGGAAAATCTCTAACCACCCGGATGTTGTCACCAACAAACTCCTCAGGCATAAAGAACATTGCACGCATGGATGAGGAGGTTACTGCAATATTAACTTGAAATCTTTCTCCTTTAGTGGTAGTGAGCTCTACGGTACCTCTACCACATGCTATAACGGCCTTTGCCTTTCTTAGCCATGACATACCAAGGATCAGATCTATACTGCTTGACTCTAATATTATAGCAGTAGCTCCAAATTCTCTACCCATAATGGTCAATGTCAATCTATGTGTCATTTGATTCGCCTCAACAGGCCCTTTAGGTGTGATTACTATCATGGGTTTTCTCATATTTAGCAGTGGTATTTCATTTGTGTTGGCATATCTAGCAGACATGAATGAATGTGTAGCACCAGAATCAAACAATATGGTTGTAGGAATTGCATTAACATAAAACATACCAAGTACGATGTCCCCACCATCCAGAGTAGCATCAACGCTGACTTGATTAACCTTGGCAATAGAATATCCCTTGCCAGATCCTGGAGTTTGCTGCCTGTTCTGAACTGGAGTAGTAGCAATTCTCTGTGGGCAGACATTTGCATAATGACCAGTCTTCCCACACTTGAAACAAGTAGTGCCTGGACTCTGTCCTGAAAACTTCGTCGGGGTGCCAGTGGGGGTAGCCTGACGAGTAGGTGTCCTGGAGAGCCCTGTGGAGCATACTGAACTGGGCGTGGTCCTCCTGGTCGAGTCGGTGTACCCTGTGGTGGTACGTAGCGGGGACGAACACTGCTGCTACCCTGTCCCTGCGAGATAGCCTTCCTCTTCAAATCACCCAGTTGAACATGCTTGTGTTCAATAGCAAGAGCCTTATCCAGCAGCCTCTGAAACAATGGGAATGTGTGTGCAACCAGTGCATACTGCAAGGGTCCATTAAGTCCTTCAATAAAGTGCTCCTGCTTTCTTTCATCCTCAGCAACTTCCTCCAGAGCATACCTCGACAGCTGAATAAATTTGTCTCTGTACTCGCTGACCGACATGTTGCCTTGCTTTAACAACAGAAACTCCTTCTTCTTGATCTTTATCATACCGGCTAGAATATGGTAGTTTCTGAATTGTGTACCGAACTCTGCCCAAGTAATAGTATCAGCAGCATCATGGGCAGCAGTATAAGAATCCCACCAGTCAGCAGCAGGACCTGTCAGACGACCTAAGGCATAAAGAACTTTCTCCCGGTCTGAACACTGGGCGATGTTGAGCATCTTCTCTACTGACTTCAACCAATCATCTGCATCGAGTGGATCTGGCGAACTGGCGAAGGTCGGTGGCTTATGACTCATAAACTCCCGGTGCTTATCACGAGGTGGAACTGGTGGTGGTGGTGGAGGCAATGGCACTTGTTGCTGTTGTTGCTGTTGTTGAAGTTGTTGTTGCAGCTGCTGCTGTTGCGCCCTTCTCTCCTGGCGTATCTCCTCTCTCTCCTGGCGCAACTCCTGGCGTATATCTACTCTTTCCTGACGCATCTCCTGGCGTTCTTGCTGCATCTGGGCACGCATATCAGCCATAGTGTCCGCCATTTGCTACATCACCGCCATCTGAGCAGCAACCAGTGGGTCAACTCCGCCTGGTGGAGGATTAGGAGGATTCATCTCTGCAGACTGTGGCTGAGGTTGTCTATATATCCTTCGAGTGTGTCGGTTAGGAGGCAAATCAATTCCACCACCCCTCCTGGTATTGACCATCTGAGTTAGATACATATGGTAAGAGAGAGCAGTAGACAAGGCAGTAATTACAAATCATGTTACTTTGGGGGATTTATTAGCTAAGCAGTTTAATGTTTTACCTACCATAGCTAATTTATTACCTTATGCTGGCACATGCTAAGATGTCCATATAATATTTCAATCAATCAAAGAAGCAAATCAGGCATTGATCATCAGAACAATCAACCAACATTTTTAATAGAGAAAATAGTTTTAATTTTGTCTTAGGCTTCCTATCTCTTAAAAATATCATAGGGATAGGGATTCCAAGGTGTGAAATCCATCTTATCTAAGAGTAGAAAAGGTAAGAATGATCAGAGTAGAATAGTAGAAGGTGAGACAGGATCAAGATAAGTGTAGAAAGAATCAGAGTAAGGTAAGTGTAGAATGAATCAGAATAAGATAAGTAGGTAAGGGTTTTGTCCATTTCTATCTAGGTTTCGTCCTACAGTCAACATTCCTCTGATACCACTTCTGTCACACCCGGTTTTAAAGGACAAAGCCGGGTGCATCTCATACATGCGCCAAGAAGACAACATATATAATAACAGAGTGTATAGAGATTAATGTCATAAAACATCAGAGTAATTATTACATAGCGGAAGACTTATTACAAAATAAAGGAATAAATGTAAAACGAACTAAGGATCGTTGGCGCCAATGTCGACCGAGAAACGCCACCTAGATCAAGTCGAATGCCTCAGTGTTAGGCGGCTCTTCTTCGACCACCTGTTCTTCTCCTGTGGGGGGGTGTGAGACAGCAAGAGTGAGCTCACATACGTTCATAGCTCAACAAGTCATGGGGAATAATGTGGCATGAACTCACCAAAGGTGGGAGTTCATGAAGTGTAAGGCTAATCAATGAAGTAAAAGCTGAGGCTGAGCATTGCTTTTATAAGTTGGTCAAAATTTTATTAGCAATTACTAAGTGTAAGTAAATACCAAACCTTAATAATAATAAAGAACAATAATAGTAAAATAATCCCAAGTGCGATGCAAATGTCAAATTAAATTTAAGTTCCATAAATTAATCATGTGAGGGTCCGAGCCGCTCATGACCGTGAGCACGGCTAGTATACTAGTTTTACACTCTGCAGAGGTTGCGCATCTTTACCCACAAGTCATGTTACCCATCTGCCAAGAGACAGCCACTCCCATACACCTCTACCGAGGAGGCGAGGCAGGGTAACACTACGAGGCCTTTACAAAGTTCCACTAGCTTCAGAAATCCCGCTACAGTTTATAGGAGGCTCTAGTGCAGGGTTCTTGCCTGACCGCCAACACAGCAAAATCAACCAAGGACCTCCCTACACTGACCACTCCCCTACTGCCCTTGCCCCTTTCGGGTAAGGAAGACCTCCACTAGCTTTCCTAGTTAATCAGCCAAGGGCGTCCCATTAAACCCTTGTGGTAGCACTGTTTTCCCGGGTGGTCGCTCCATGTTCCCATTAATTTAATGATCTTAACATGAACAGTAATAATAACAAGATAATAACAGGATAATCATGTGTAGTGTAACTCCATACCCAATCCACATAAAGCAATAGCAAGTACTACCCAAAAATATTTCAGGGGTGAACAAGGTATAGAGGTAATCAAAACTGGGGTAACATAAAGGATCCCATCAAAATTAACTTATGCAGATCATTAAAATTAATAAGAACATGGCTAGGAAAGTAAGTGATCAAGGGCACAACTTGCCTTCAATGAGCTCCTGCTCAGCTACTTCTACTTGTTGAACCTCAGGATCCACAGTGGCTTGCTCGTCTACTCGCATCAACACAATACATACATAGAATAGCATAAATTAACATCACATCAAATATGCAAATAAAATACACAGTAAAAATCTACACATTAAAATGAGATCATAGGAACTGGAATCACTAAATTTGGAGTTATAGATTACAAGTTATGAATTTCCTAAGGTTTAATGTGATTAAAATGGGATTAAATGCTAAATTAATTTTCTTACTGTTTTCATGTCCGAACAGAGACTCTAAGTGATAGACAATAAAATTACAAAATTTTAGGAACTGGAATGGAGTAATTTGGAGCTCATATGCATTTTCTATGAATTAAACAAGTTTCTGCAATTAATTTAATACTAAAAATCTATTTCTAAATTAATTTCTCTGATTTTCTAATCCTCTGGACTAGGCCTCATTTACTGGTAAGCTCAAGGGGCTCGGGGTAAAAGTTCTTGAGACTCAGGGCACAGTTCCACTGGACGGCGGGTTAATTGTTTAAAACACTAGGGGCTCTTTAATAAAATAACCATCGCGAAGGGGTATCGAGAGATCTTGGCCGCCTGATCCACAACGGTCGGCCCAGATTAAAAGCCGACTACGACGAACCGTGACGCATTACAGGCGCTTGGATCTATCATCAACGGACTGAATTTAAAACAACCGTAGCCCTTCGATCACATTTCTACGGACCAGATATAAAGAGCCGAAAGGTTATCGTCGATCTAATCTATACCGTTCAACGAGGATCGGACCACCAGGGTGATTTCCCCCCCCCCCAACAGAGCGACCAGACGGCGGCGCCGCCCAGGGACACGGTGGTCCATCGCTGGAGTTCGCTAATTCGCGCGGCAGAGCACCAATTTTAAATCGGAAACGTTCTACGCGATGCTTAAAGAAGGGCGAAAACATAGGGTAGCTCACCGGATCCCGCTGCGCAGACGAACCTCGGCCACGATGGTAGGCGCGCCCGCGGTGAAGACTGTGCTCCGGTGACAAATTCCGGGGCCCCCCTTCTCCGATTCGCAGCAGCGAGGCCACCGCAATGTTCCACTTGGCACGACGGATCACCCGAGCACAGATTCGAGCGCACGAAGTCAATGAGGCTCACAATTTGAAGCAGGCGGCGACAAACTCACTCTCTCGCGCGGTATGACGGTGACGGCGGCAGAAGCCAACCGGTGTTTGGTCTATGGTTCGATGCGGGAGTTCCAAAAGCCCACGACTTATACCCCGGGGCGCGCGGAAGACTCCGACCCCAGCTCCCCGGCCGATTCGCGCGGACTAGTTGTAACGTCCTGGCCGCGAGGAAGACGGAGGCGAGCTGGTCATTCGGCTGGCAAGTGGGGCCCATAGGCAGTGACAAAGGGTGCGCGGTCATCAGCGCCCAGCTGAGACGGCCAGGCGGGGCCCATTTGTCAGTAGCACGCGCGAGTGGGCGCGGAAGAGCTGGGCCGCGCGGTGGAGGGGTTTCTCTGGGTGGGCCAGATTGGGGTATGGCGGCCCATGAGGCTTTTTATTCTTTTTCTTTAATCTTTTCTTTCTATTTTCTTCATTTCTAAGGTTTAGTTTGAATTTGGATTTTGAATTCGAATATTGTGCAGATTTTTATCCTCCAATCATATTATGAAATGAAAATACAAATTTTTTGGAAATAATAGTATATCATTTATATTTTTATATCATTTCTCTTCTCCTTTTCAAAACCCAAATTTAGGGTTTGATTTAACTTCTAGTATTTATTATCTTATTATCCTTATTATTATTTTTATTATTATATTTAATGCACAAACATAAAAACTCCACATGATGCATTTTCTTTTATTTTGGTATTATTGGTTTTAATTAATCACTCTCAATTATATGTGTGCTCTTTTATGATGCAAATATAGCACATAAAATGAGGAAATCCTCTATGTATTTCTTGTACACCATTTGAGTATTACAAAGACGTCCCCGAGGCGTCCGCTCAGCGCGGCACCAAGAAGAAGAACAAGAAGAAGTCGCAAGCGAAACGCGACGCCACCGACGCGGACCTTGTCGCCGCCGCTGAGTACAAGAACCCTCGGAAACCTCCTGGAGGTGCCAATCTCTTCGATAAGACGCTCAAGGTGTCGTGCCCCTATCATCAGGGGCCAGTCAAGCACACCCTTGAGGAGTGCGTCATGCTTCGGCGCCACTTTCACAAGGCTGGGCCACCTGCGGAAGGTGGCAGGGCCCACAACAACGACAAGAAGGAGGATCACAAGGCAGAGGAGTTTCCTGAGGTCCATGACTGCTTCATGATCTACGGTGGGCAAGTGGCGAACGCCTCGGCTCGGCACCACAAGCAAGAGCGTCGGGAGGTCTACTCGGTAAAGGTGGCGGCGCCAGTCTACCTAGACTGGTCCGACAAGCCCATCACCTTCGACCAGGGTGACCACCCCGACCGCGTGTCGAGCCCGGGAAAATATCCGCTCATTGTCGACCCCGTCATCGGCAACGTCAGGCTCACCAAGGTCCTCATGGATGGAGGCAGCAGCCTCAACATCATCTACGCCGAGACCCTCAGGCTCCTGCAGATCGATCTGTCCTCGATCAGGACAGGCGCGGCGCCTTTTCACGGGATCATCCCCGGGAAACGCGTCCAACCCCTCGGACAACTCGATCTGCCCGTCTGCTTCAGGGCTCCCTCCAACTTCCGAAGGGAAACCCTCACGTTCGAGGTGGTCGGGTTCCGAGGAACCTACCACGCAGTACTAGGGAGGCCATGCTACGCCAAGTTCATGGTCGTCCCCAACTACACCTACCTCAAGCTCAAAATGCCGGGCCCCAACGGGGTCATCACCGTCGGCCCCACGTACCGACACGCGTACGAATGCGACGTGGAGTGCGTGGAGTACGCCGAGGCCCTCGCCGAATCTGAGGCCCTCATCGCCGACCTGGAGAGCCTCTCCAAGGAGGCGCCAGATGCGAAGCGCCACGCCGGCAACTTCGAGCCAGCAGAGATGGTTAAGTCCGTCCCTCTCGACCCCAGCAACGATGCCTCCAAGCAGATACGGATCAGCTCCGAGCTCGACCCCAAATAGGAAGCAGTGCTCGTCGACTTTCTCCACGCGAACGCCGAAGTCTTTGCGTGGAGTCCCTCGGACATGCCTGGCATACCGAGGGATGTCGCCGAGCACTCGCTGGATATCCGAGCTGGAGCCCGACCCATGAAGCAGCCTCTGCGCCGATTCGACAAAGAAAAGCGCAGAGCCATAGGCGAGGAGATCCACAAGCTGATGGCCGCAGGGTTCATCAAAGAGGTATTCCATCCTGAATGGCTTGCCAACCCTGTGCTTGTGAGAAATAAAGGAGGGAAATGGCGGATGTGTGTAGACTACACTGGTCTAAACAAAGCATGTCCAAAGGTTCCCTACCCTCTGCCTCATATCGATCAAATCGTGGATTCCACTGCTGGGTGCGAAACCCTGTCTTTCCTCGATGCCTACTCAGGGTATCACCAAATCAGGATGAAAGAGTCCGACCAGCTCACGACTTCTTTCATCACACCTTTTGGCATGTACTGCTACGTTACTACGCCATTTGGTTTGAGGAATGCGGGTGCGACATACCAAAGGTGCATGAACCACGTGTTCGGAGAGCACATTGGTCGGATTGTCAAGGCTTACGTCGATGGCATCGTAGTCAAGACGAGGAAAGCCTCCGACCACCTCTCCGACCTTGCAACGACATTCAAGTGTCTCAAGGCGAAAGGTGTAAAACTCAACCCCGAGAAGTGCGTCTTCGGAGTCCCCCGAGGCATGCTCTTGGGGTTCATCGTCTCCGAGCGGGGCATCGAGGCCAACCCGGAGAAAATCGCGGCCGTCACCAACATGGGGCCCATCAAGGACTTGAAAGGCATACAGAGGGTCATGGGATGCCTTGCGGCTCTGAGCCGTTTCATCTCGCGCCTTGGTGAAAGAGGCCTACCTCTGTACCGCCTCTTAAGAAAGACCGAGTGCTTCACTTGGACCCCCGAGGCCGAGGAAGCCCTCAGGAACCTGAAGGCGCTCCTTACGAACGCACCCATCCTGGTGCCTCCCGCTGCCGGAGAAGCCCTCTTAATCTACGTCGTCGCTACCACTCAGGTGGTCAGCGTCGCGATCGTGGTCGAAAGACAAGAAGAAGGGCATGCATTGCCCATCCAGAGGCCAGTCCACTTCATCAGTGAGGTACTGTCCGAGACCAAGATCCGCTACCCACAAATTCAGAAGCTGCTGTACATGGTGATTGTGACGCGGCGGAAGTTGCGACACTACTTCGAGTCTCATCCGGTGACTGTGGTGTCATCCTTCCCCCTGGGGGAGATCATCCAGTGTCGAGAGGCCTCGGGTAGGATTGCAAAGTGGGCGGTGGAAATCATGGGCGAGACAATCTCGTTCGCCCCTTGGAAGGCCATCAAGTCCCAAGTCTTGGCGGACTTTGTGGCTGAATGGGTCGACACCCAGCTCCCGACAGCTCCGATCCAACCAGAACTCTGGACCATGTTTTTCGACGGGTCACTGATGAAAACAGGGGCAGGCGCGGGCCTGCTCTTCATCTCACCCCTCGGGAAGCACCTCCGCTATGTGCTGCGCCTCCATTTCCCGGCGTCCAACAATGTGGCCGAGTATGAGGCTCTGGTTAACGGGTTGCGCATCACCATCGAGCTAGGGGTCCGACGCCTCGACGCTCGCGGCGACTCGCAGCTTGTCATCGACCAAGTCATGAAGAACTCCCATTGCCGCGACCCAAAGATGGAAGCCTACTGCGACGAGGTTCGGCGCCTGGAGGACAAGTTCTACGGGCTTGAGGTCAACCACGTCGCCCGGTGGTACAACGAGACTGCGAACGAGCTGGCGAAGATAGCTTCAGCGCGAACAATGGTTCCCCCGAACGTCTTCTCCCGGGACCTACATCAACCCTCAGTCAAGACCAACGACACGCCCGAGCTCGAGAAGGTCTCGGCCCTGCCCGAGGCGCCCTCGGCTCAGCCCGAGGCGCCCTCGGCCCCCGAGGGTGAGGCACTGCGCGTCGAGGGAGAGCGGAATGGGGTCCCACCTGATCGAGACTGGCAGACCCCATACCTGCAATATCTCCACCGAGGAGAGCTGCCCCTCGACCGAGCCGAAGCTCGGCGACTGGCACGGCGCGCCAAGTCATTCGTCTTGCTGGGTGACGGAAAGGAGCTCTGCCACCGCAGCCCCTCCGGCATCCTCCAGCGATGCATATCCATCGCCGAAGGCCAGGAGCTCTTACAAGAAATACACTCGGGGGCTTGCGGTCATCACGCAGTGCCTCGAGCCCTTATTGGAAACGCTTTCCGACAAGGTTTCTACTGGCCGACCGCGGTGGCCGACGCCACTAGAATTGTCCGCACCTGCCAAGGGTGTCAATTCTACGCAAGGCAGACGCACCTACCCGCTCAGGCTCTGTAAACAATATCCATCACCTAGTCGTTTGCTGTGTGGGGTCTGGACCTTGTCGGTCCCTTACAGAAGGCACCCGGGGGCTACACGCACCTACTGGTTGCCATCGACAAATTCTCCAAGTGGATCGAGGTCCGACCCCTAAACAGCATCAGGTCCGAACAGGCGGTGGCATTCTTCACCAACATCATCCATCGCTTCGGGGTCCCGAACTCCATCATCACCGACAACGGCACCCAGTTCACCGGCAGAAAGTTCCTGGACTTCTGCGAGGATCACCACATCCGGGTGGACTGGGCCGTCGTGGCACACCCCATGACGAATGGGCAGGTAGAACGTGCCAACGGCATGATTCTACAAGGACTCAAGCCGAGGATCTACAACGACCTCCACAAGTTCGGCAAGCGATGGATGAAGGAACTCCCCTTGGTGGTCTAGAGCCTGAGGATAACGCCGAGCCGAGCCACGGGCTTCACACTGTTCTTTCTAGTCTATGGGGCCGAGGCCATCTTGCCCACAGACTTTGAATACGGTTCCCCGAGGACGAGGGCGTACGATGACCAACGTAACCAGACCAACCGAGAAGACTCACTGGACCAGCTGGAAGAGGCTCGGGACATGGCCTTACTACACTCGGCGCGGTATCAGCAGTCCCTGCGACGCTACCACGCCCGAGGGGTTTGATCCCGAGACCTCCAGGTGGGCGACTTGGTGCTTCGACTACGACAAGACGCTCGAGGGCGGCACAAGCTCACGCCTCCCTGGGAAGGGTCGTTCATCATCACCAAGATTTTGAAGCCCGGAACATACAAGCTGGCCAACAGTTAAGGCGAGGTCTACAGCAACGCTTGGAACATCCGACAGCTACGTCGCTTCTACCCTTAAGATGTTTTCAAGTCGTTCATACACCTCGTTTACATACGCCAATAAAGTCTAACCATCAAGGAAGGGTCAGCCTTGCCTCGGCAAAGCCCGACCCTCCCTCGGGGGCTAGATGGGGGGAACCCCCTCCGCGTCAACATTTTCCTCGAAAAAAGTCTTTCTGCCAGAATATCTTTCGTGCTTTTCGACTACCTCGGTAGTGGGATCATGAAAACGATGGAGTACACGTAAGCAGGCAAGGCCGACCGAGCCGAGGGACTCCTACGCCTCTGGGATACGGATACCTCACTCATCACCTTCTGTGAGAAGTGACTCGCGTTCGGATAAGCGATTCTGCTGACCGAACAAGTCTTAATGCTCGAAAACTTTTCTGCCGAAACAATTTTTCGTGCCTTCTCGACTATATCGATAGCAGAATCCTACAGACGAGTAAGAGTACACGTAAGCGGCAAGGCCGACCGAGCCAAGGGACTCATACGCCCCCGGGATACGGATACCTCACTCATCACCTTCCGTGAAAAGTAACTCTCGCTCGGACAAACAATTCTGTTACCGACAAATAAGTCCTGATACTCGAAACAAGGGGAAAAGAAACGCAGCTTTACAACGCGATGACAGTATGTTTGGGCCTCGGCGGCCGCAAAAAACATATGCATACTACAGGTGAACCAATCCTGCAGACTCAGACGTCGATGGAGGGGGAGCAGCAGCACCATCGGCGTCAACTCCACCTTCGGCGAAGTCCGACCGAGCCTCGGACAGCAACACGGTCGGAGGATCTCCGCTCTGAAGGACGACGTCAGCACCACGCCCGGGCCATTGCCGCCAGGGTCTCCTCTAGGAACCCGGCCCGAGCAGACGGCTCGACCGGCCACTCCGTGGCCTCAGCCATCTGTCCCCCGAGGACATCAGCCTGGCTCATGGCCTCGACAACTCGACTCCGGCGTTGGTCCCGCCAGTGGACGACCCGGCCAAGCCCCGGCCGATGAAGCTCCCTTTTTCGAGCCAACTCTGCCTCTGTCCGTGCTGGCACCACTGCCTCTGGCTCTGGCTCATCGCAGAGCGGCCGAGGGTTCCTTTAACTAAGCAAGAGAAGCCTCGGGCGGCAAGGCCGACTGAGCCGAGGGACTCCTATGCCTCCGAGATACGGATACCTCACTCGTCACCTTCCGCACGAGGCAACTCACACTTGGTTAAGCGGTTCAGTTAGCCGACAGGCGAGTCCTAGTGCTCGAAATGAGGAAAAAATATGGTATTACACCAAAAATACCTAGATGTTCAGGCCCCGACAGCCACAATGAACAAACACCGGCACTCAAGGTGCCATTACAAACGGAACTTCGGTTCCACTCCCACAGGTACGAACAACCCCCCACATTGGAGGGCCTGCGGGACAACGAAACGCCGACAGGTGGCGCACCGCCGCCCACTCCGGCAGCAGCGACAACGACCTCCGCTCCGGGCGGCCAAACAGCAGCAACGATGACCTCAGGGCAGACACTGCTGCGACAAGGCCCTCGCCCACAACCCCACTCGAGGGGCGAGGACAAGCTACCAAGGCCGTGGAGCCGGAGGTCAGTCCGTGGGTGGCGCCGGCTGTCTCGTCGGCAGAGAAACCTCTTCCGGTTGCCTCGGTGGGAGGTGGCACCGGAAGCAGCGCCGAAGCCGCTCAGGCCGGAGAGCCAGACATGCGGCAGCTGCCAGCGCCACGAACGGCGAACGCCCTTCCCCTCGATCACTAAGGGAAGGAGCGGGCCGCTGCCCACGCGGAGACAGGCCCCAACTCGGCGCACTCCTTGCCCCAGCAAGGATGATGAAGATCCTTGAAGCTGAGGGCGGGGCAGAGGCCGCAGCCTGGCTCGCTTCTCCCCACCATCGAACTGGTGGTCACCGTCTTGGGTGACCACCGGCGAGGGGATGCAGCCGGGCTGCCTGATGAAAATCCTTGAAGCCAAACGATGGCTGAAAGGTACCAACTTCCGCGAAGTTGCGTTCCTCCGACGACAACGAGACGAAAGCAACGTGAGCGCTCCCCATCCGGGGGCTCGGAAGGTGGAAGGGTGCGATGCATGAGGAGAGTGCGAAGACATGGTTGCCGTCCAAGGGGGTCGCCCTCCTTTTAAAGGCAACTCTCCCCACTTGCGTCCTCAGCCGTTGCGGGCTGAGTCTTCACCAACATGCTCCAAAGTCCTCCCCCCATGACACGGGGGCTGGGTCCCACGCGTCATGCAAGATGGCCCAGGACAGAAGAAGCCAGACCGCCGTGCGCGGAGCGCACAACAGCCCAGCGGTTACAAGCATTCCTCCACTATCGCCCGGACCAGCGGGTGAAAGGGCGGACCGCCATGCAGGCGGCATGCAACCACACCAAGGGGGCGCACCCTTTCGACTTCGACGCGTCCAGCTTGGAGGTCCAGGCCCACACGTCATGTAACCGGCGCACCGGTTACTACGTGCAAGAAACTGCACCGCCGCTCGCGCCAGTACCGTGCCTTCTCGACTGCGGAACCGGCACCGCGACTCGAGGCGACCCTGCGCATGACCCGATAGTGCCAACCGAGCACATCGTTCACGGGTCAGTTAGCCGCGGGAGAAGGTGCGACGGTCGATACGGCCAGAAATGGGCCGGCAGTAATGGCGGTGGCAGGCGGGCGGAATGTAACACCCGGATTTTAGGGGTCCAAAACCCGGGGTTAACATAAACACCAGGTATGCTGGGACCAAGTCTCAAACATATGATGTAAAGTGGCACAGGATCGAATGTCACAACTTTATATATAACAGGAGTTCTATACAAAATAAATAATTACATTATAAGGAGACAACGGTCCAGCAACCCAAAAGTTGACTGGGAGACGACGACCTAGACCTCTCACGAACTCATCACAGCCTCCTCCATGAGCATCATCCTGCAGTACCTGTCCTTGACCTGTGGTGTATGTGAGACAGCAAGAGTGAGCTCACATACGTTCATCGCTCAACAAGTTGTGGGGAATAATGTGCATGAACTCACCAAAGGTGGGAGCTCATAAAGTGTAAGGCTTACCAAAGAAGATGGTTAGAGCTGAGCATTGCTTTTAAAGTTGGTCAAAATTTTATTAGCAATTACTAAGTATAAGTAAATACCAAACCCAATTAAGTAATAGGACAAAAGTAACCACTTCACCTGCGATGCAATGCATATGACAAATTGAATTTAGTTCCATAAATTAATCATGTGAGGGTCCGAGCTGCTCTTGACCGTGAGCACGGCTAGTATACCAGTTTTACACTCTGCAGAGGTTGCGCATCTTTACCCACAAGTCGTGTTACCCATCTGCCAAGGGGTCATGAATCCCATACACCTCTACCAAGGAAGTGAGGCAGGGTAGCACTACGAGGCCTTTACAAAGTTCCACTAGCTTCCGAAAACCCGCTACAGTTTATAGGAAGATCCAGTGCAGGAATCCCTTGCAGGACCGCCATCGCAGCAAAATCCTCCCGAGGGCCTCCCTACACTGACCTCTCCCCTACTGCCCTTGCCCCTTTCGGGTAAGGTAGTCTTCCACTAGCTTTCCTAATTAATCAGCCAAGGGCATCCCATACTACCCTTGTGGTAGCACTGTTTTCCCGGGTGGTTCTCCATGTTCCAATTAACATAATGATCTCAACATGAATCATAAATAACAACTGATAACAAAAGTATAATCATGAATAGTGTAATCTTCATACCCAAAACCACATATAGCACTAGCAAGTACTACCCAGAAAGTTCAGTGGTAAACAAGGTATAAAGATAGACAAACTAGGGTAACCTATTGGGTCCCATCAAATTAACCTATGCAGATCATTATGATTAATCAGAACATGAGTGGGTAAAAAGAGGTGATCAAGGGCACAACTTGCCTGGGCCTTGAGAATCCAGGTACCAGGATGATTCTTCAGATCCTCGTGACCTCACTGCTAGTCGTAGCAATACAAACAAACAGTGTATAGGCAAAATTAACATTACACCAAACATATATGCCAAAATACATTTTAATAATCTACATATTAAAATAAAACCACAGGAAAAAGAATTATTAATTTTGGAGTTGTAGATTTTAAGTTATGAATTTTCAAAGGTTATATGTGCTTATTACAAGATTAGTTAAGATAACAATTTAAATGTGACTTTTATGTAAAACCAGTGGCACTAATTGATAAACAATAATATTACAAAATTATAGGAAGTGGAATGGATTAATTTGGAGTTCATATGCATTTTCTATGAATTATATAAATTCTAGGAATTATTTTTATATTAAAAACTCATTTCCTAATTAATTTTCCTGATTTTATAACTCTCTGGACTGGGCCTCAATTTCATAAAACCGCAGGGGGCTCGGTGTAAGTCGTCCCAGACTCAGAGCACAGTCGCATAGGACGGCGGGTTCTATTTCTGTAAAACCCAGGGGTTCTTTAGAAAAATACCCAGGCCGAAGGGGTATCGGCGATTTCTAGCCGTCCGATCTGATTCGAGCGCGCAGGATTATACCTAACTCTTTATGAAACGGTACGCGATCCTAACCGTCCGATCGACGATCGACGACACGGATTTAAAATATCCCGACTCGCCCAGGATTCGTCCGATCGAGATCGAACGTCCCAGGACAACCCAGCGAACTGGTACGCGCAGATCAAATCGCAGCCGTCCACGCAATGATCAACGGACGCGACCCTCTCTTCTCCCCTCGGCCAACCGAGACGGCGGCGATGAGCTCCGCGGCGGCGGGCACTCCGGCGAACCGTGAACCGATGCCCCAGTGCGCCAAAGACCGATTAACTAGCCCTACACCTTGCGCTAAACGAGACGGACGTGGCTGAGGTATCCGTACCTGGAATTGGAGACCCGACGAGGCCGGACACGGTGCTAGGCGGATCCGTGGTGGTGGAAGAACGACGGCGAGCAATCCAGAGTGCTCCGCTGACAAACTCCACCCGATTGCGCCACCGATAGCTTCGGGCGTTGTCCACGAACCCCCCGGACACCTTGCCACGGCCGAAAACCCCCCGTAGTGCAGATCTAGCCGGCGGCGGACCTCACCCTTTCTCTCGGTGTGCGGCGGAGCTAGGCGACGACGCGCACGGCTATGGCTTGGGTACCGAGGAAGAACGTAGGTCTTATAGGAGGCGGGTCCGAGGTTGGTTGCGCCATGCACGGCGGCCGAGCGAAGGTCCGGTGAGGACGCCGTGGAAATCGGTCGGAGAAGTCGCGTTCTGTTGAGATGAAGACGCCGCTGACATGCATGGCCCACAGAGCAGCGAGCGTTGGCGCGTGCGCGGGAGAGGCCATGGCGAGGCTGACACGGCGGTCCCACCGAGCGGTGACCGGATGAACGTGATCGGAGGCAGGTGGCTGGCCTGCGGGCCCGGGTTGTCGGCGCCAGGACGCAGGCGAGCACGAGTGGAGGAGAGACTGCCCCGTGGGGTCCGCGAGACAGTGACCAAGCGTGCGCGTGAGAGGCTGGGCAGAGGGCCCCACCTGTCGGCGCCGGGTGAAGGTGCTAATGGGCCGAGCGCGCGTGGAAAAGCTTAAGTGGGCCGATTTCCAGTAGCCGGCCCAGTTAGGGGTTTTTATTCTTTTTTCTTTTTCTTTTCTATTTTCTTTTCTCCATTTTCAAATCCAATTTGAATTTCAAGTTTGAGTTCAAACTTTGTGAATAACTTGTCCCCAGTTTGAATGGTATAATTTAATAATTTAAGTGTGAAGAATTTTTATTCTGATTTTATTTTATTTTATGTAGTATTTTTCTTAGTTCTCCCCTTTTCTTTTATTTTCTATTTTCTATTCCAAATTCAAATTTATACTTCTATTTTAGTTTTCAGATTTTTCAAATGTATCAATTGAAATCCAAGAGTGAATATAAACCATACTATTTTATTATTACTAGTTTAATTTTTAGTCTCCCTGTTTATTTATTTCATAAGTTGTATAAATGGTTTCCTTTAAAAGAAAAATTCTTTTTCTCCTCATTTTTTTTTTATTTCCCTAATGATACTTTGTTCAGATTTCTTCTACCAATTCCACATTCAGAATTTGGGTGTTACAAATCCTACCCCCCTTAAAAATAATCTCGTCCTCGAGATTTGTAAGGAAAAAGGGTGCATGCTCATATTAATTCAACACATATGCATAAACAAAATCTCGGCATGATGCATATCTTTATTAGCAAAACACAGGGTCAAATGGACCTTATTATTATTACTAAAATAGTAAAATACTACTACTAGCTAAACTAATTTTTAGGTCTTACAAATAGTAAAATATATATATATATATGTATCCATATCTATGTTTATCTCTTTATTCTTGTTGCTCGTTGACTTCTTCACCAACTACTTCATCTTCAACTGGCTCTTCTTCTTGAATTTCAAGTTCACCGGGTTCAGCTTCTACTTCTGTATGATGGGCATATCCTCGGTTGATGGATAGGGGTTGACTCTTCCCTGCTGAGGCTTGTCCTTGCTTTATTGGTGCCGGTGTAGTGTAGGCAGCTCTGTTGGGACAGTAGTTGGCGTAGTGTCCCGGTTGTCCACACTTGAAGCATGTCCTGATGGCGGTTGTGTTGGGAGCAGCGGGTCCTACTGGAGTGCTTGCCTTTGGAGGAGCAGTTGGTGTCTGTTGGGTTTGTTGTCCAGAATTGCCACTAGCTGATGTACTTGGAGTGGTGGTATAGCGAGGACGGGAACTGCTTCCAGCCTGCCCTTGGTTGACAGCCTTTCTTTTCTCTCCAAATATACTCCTCTTGTTTTCTACAGCAATAGCTTTATCCAATAGCCTTTGGAAGGATGGGAAGGTGTGCGATACCAGCTGATATTGCAAGGGTCCAATCAAACCATCCAGAAAGAGCTCCTGCTTTTGCTCATCATCCTCAACATCTCTGGGAGCATATCGAGATAACTGGATGAATTTGTCTCTATATTCGCTTACGGACATACTTCCTTGCTTGAGGGATAGAAACTCCTTCCTCTTAATCTTCATGAGTCCAGCAGGAATATGGTAATTCCTGAATTGTGCGGAGAATTCTTCCCAGGTAATTGTATCGGCAGCAGCATGAGCTGCACAGTACGCATCCCACCAATCTGCAGCGGGACCAGCAAGACGACCCGAAGCATAGAGTACTTTCTCCCGGTCCGAACACTGGGCTATGTTGAGCATCTTCTCTATGGACTTTAACCAGTCATCAGCTTGCAGTGGATCTGCGGAGTTGGAGAAGGTTGGTGGTTTGTGACTCATGAATTCCCGGTGCTTGTCCCGGGGTGGAACTGGGGGTGGAGGCAATGGCATTTGTTGTTGTTGCTGCTGTTGTTGAAGTTGTTGCTGCAGCTGCTGTTGTTGTATCCTTCTCTCCTGGCGTATTTCTTCCCGCTCTTGACGCATTTCCCGACGTGCATTCTCTCTTTCCTGGTGCATTTCTTGGCGTTCTTGCTGCATTTGGGCGCGCATATCTGCCATGGTGTCCGCCATTTGCTGCATCATTCTCATTTGAGCTGCGACGAGTGGATCAACTCCGCCTGGTGGAGGATTAGGAGGATTCATTGCTGCTGACTGTGGTTGGGGTTGTTGATTAGCAGGTAAATCAATTCTACCACCCCGCCTGGTATTGACCATCTAAGTTAGAAGCATATGGTAAGATAGCTTTACAAGGGAATCATTTAATAGATAGAATGAATAAACTAATAGTTGGTTATGTACTGGAAATTTCTTTGGCAGGGCTGGGCCAAATATTTTATGTTAAGACTAGGGTAATTAGTTGTACGAGGTGAATGTCCAAAGGTAAGATAGAATGTGTCAAGATGAGATAGATACGGAATACTACATATATTTTCTGAGGGGATAATCTAGTTTGTCTAGTTATCTTACAAATGCTATCCTTTATACCTAGATGTATATGCAGATGTAATTGTGGACATTACTCCACAACCCATCACACTCAATCAAAGATCCAAATCAGACAGATGTCATAAGAACAAACATTCAAATATATAAACACTTATAAAAATAGTTTTGTTTTTGTTCCTAGGATTAGGTCTCCTACTCCTAAAGGTCACTTTAGGCACAGGATTTCAAAGTGTGAAATCCACATTTGTCTTTAGAAAAATAAGGTAAGAATGATCAGAGTAAGCGGAAATAGATAAGAAAAGATTAAGATAAGTTTAGAAAGAATCAGAGTAGCCAAGGTAAGTAAATAATGGTTGTCCAGTTCTATCTAGGTTTCGTCCTACAGTCAACATTCCTCTGATACCACTTCTGTAACACCCGGATTTTAGGGGTCCAAAACCCGGGGTTAACATAAACACCAGGTATGCTGGGACCAAGTCTCAAACATATGATGTAAAGTGGCACAGGATCGAATGTCACAACTTTATATATAACAGGAGTTCTATACAAAATAAATAATTACATTATAAGGAGACAACGGTCCAGCAACCCAAAAGTTGACTGGGAGACGACGACCTAGACCTCTCACGAACTCATCACAGCCTCCTCCATGAGCATCATCCTGCAGTACCTGTCCTTGACCTGTGGTGTATGTGAGACAGCAAGAGTGAGCTCACATACGTTCATCGCTCAACAAGTTGTGGGGAATAATGTGCATGAACTCACCAAAGGTGGGAGCTCATAAAGTGTAAGGCTTACCAAAGAAGATGGTTAGAGCTGAGCATTGCTTTTAAAGTTGGTCAAAATTTTATTAGCAATTACTAAGTATAAGTAAATACCAAACCCAATTAAGTAATAGGACAAAAGTAACCACTTCACCTGCGATGCAATGCATATGACAAATTGAATTTAGTTCCATAAATTAATCATGTGAGGGTCCGAGCTGCTCTTGACCGTGAGCACGGCTAGTATACCAGTTTTACACTCTGCAGAGGTTGCGCATCTTTACCCACAAGTCGTGTTACCCATCTGCCAAGGGGTCATGAATCCCATACACCTCTACCAAGGAAGTGAGGCAGGGTAGCACTACGAGGCCTTTACAAAGTTCCACTAGCTTCCGAAAACCCGCTACAGTTTATAGGAAGATCCAGTGCAGGAATCCCTTGCAGGACCGCCATCGCAGCAAAATCCTCCCGAGGGCCTCCCTACACTGACCTCTCCCCTACTGCCCTTGCCCCTTTCGGGTAAGGTAGTCTTCCACTAGCTTTCCTAATTAATCAGCCAAGGGCATCCCATACTACCCTTGTGGTAGCACTGTTTTCCCGGGTGGTTCTCCATGTTCCAATTAACATAATGATCTCAACATGAATCATAAATAACAACTGATAACAAAAGTATAATCATGAATAGTGTAATCTTCATACCCAAAACCACATATAGCACTAGCAAGTACTACCCAGAAAGTTCAGTGGTAAACAAGGTATAAAGATAGACAAACTAGGGTAACCTATTGGGTCCCATCAAATTAACCTATGCAGATCATTATGATTAATCAGAACATGAGTGGGTAAAAAGAGGTGATCAAGGGCACAACTTGCCTGGGCCTTGAGAATCCAGGTACCAGGATGATTCTTCAGATCCTCGTGACCTCACTGCTAGTCGTAGCAATACAAACAAACAGTGTATAGGCAAAATTAACATTACACCAAACATATATGCCAAAATACATTTTAATAATCTACATATTAAAATAAAACCACAGGAAAAAGAATTATTAATTTTGGAGTTGTAGATTTTAAGTTATGAATTTTCAAAGGTTATATGTGCTTATTACAAGATTAGTTAAGATAACAATTTAAATGTGACTTTTATGTAAAACCAGTGGCACTAATTGATAAACAATAATATTACAAAATTATAGGAAGTGGAATGGATTAATTTGGAGTTCATATGCATTTTCTATGAATTATATAAATTCTAGGAATTATTTTTATATTAAAAACTCATTTCCTAATTAATTTTCCTGATTTTATAACTCTCTGGACTGGGCCTCAATTTCATAAAACCGCAGGGGGCTCGGTGTAAGTCGTCCCAGACTCAGAGCACAGTCGCATAGGACGGCGGGTTCTATTTCTGTAAAACCCAGGGGTTCTTTAGAAAAATACCCAGGCCGAAGGGGTATCGGCGATTTCTAGCCGTCCGATCTGATTCGAGCGCGCAGGATTATACCTAACTCTTTATGAAACGGTACGCGATCCTAACCGTCCGATCGACGATCGACGACACGGATTTAAAATATCCCGACTCGCCCAGGATTCGTCCGATCGAGATCGAACGTCCCAGGACAACCCAGCGAACCGGTACGCGCAGATCAAATCGCAGCCGTCCACGCAATGATCAACGGACGCGACCCTCTCTTCTCCCCTCGGCCAACCGAGACGGCGGCGATGAGCTCCGCGGCGGCGGGCACTCCGGCGAACCGTGAACCGATGCCCCAGTGCGCCAAAGACCGATTAACTAGCCCTACACCTTGCGCTAAACGAGACGGACGTGGCTGAGGTATCCGTACCTGGAATTGGAGACCCGACGAGGCCGGACACGGTGCTAGGCGGATCCGTGGTGGTGGAAGAACGACGGCGAGCAATCCAGAGTGCTCCGCTGACAAACTCCACCCGATTGCGCCACCGATAGCTTCGGGCGTTGTCCACGAACCCCCCGGACACCTTGCCACGGCCGAAAACCCCCCGTAGTGCAGATCTAGCCGGCGGCGGACCTCACCCTTTCTCTCGGTGTGCGGCGGAGCTAGGCGACGACGCGCACGGCTATGGCTTGGGTACCGAGGAAGAACGTAGGTCTTATAGGAGGCGGGTCCGAGGTTGGTTGCGCCATGCACGGCGGCCGAGCGAAGGTCCGGTGAGGACGCCGTGGAAATCGGTCGGAGAAGTCGCGTTCTGTTGAGATGAAGACGCCGCTGACATGCATGGCCCACAGAGCAGCGAGCGTTGGCGCGTGCGCGGGAGAGGCCATGGCGAGGCTGACACGGCGGTCCCACCGAGCGGTGACCGGATGAACGTGATCGGAGGCAGGTGGCTGGCCTGCGGGCCCGGGTTGTCGGCGCCAGGACGCAGGCGAGCACGAGTGGAGGAGAGACTGCCCCGTGGGGTCCGCGAGACAGTGACCAAGCGTGCGCGTGAGAGGCTGGGCAGAGGGCCCCACCTGTCGGCGCCGGGTGAAGGTGCTAATGGGCCGAGCGCGCGTGGAAAAGCTTAAGTGGGCCGATTTCCAGTAGCCGGCCCAGTTAGGGGTTTTTATTCTTTTTTTCTTTTTCTTTTCTATTTTCTTTTCTCCATTTTCAAATCCAATTTGAATTTCAAGTTTGAGTTCAAACTTTGTGAATAACTTGTCCCCAGTTTGAATGGTATAATTTAATAATTTAAGTGTGAAGAATTTTTATTCTGATTTTATTTTATTTTATGTAGTATTTTTCTTAGTTCTCCCCTTTTCTTTTATTTTCTATTTTCTATTCCAAATTCAAATTTATACTTCTATTTTAGTTTTCAGATTTTTCAAATGTATCAATTGAAATCCAAGAGTGAATATAAACCATACTATTTTATTATTACTAGTTTAATTTTTAGTCTCCCTGTTTATTTATTTCATAAGTTGTATAAATGGTTTCCTTTAAAAGAAAAATTCTTTTTCTCCTCATTTTTTTTTTATTTCCCTAATGATACTTTGTTCAGATTTCTTCTACCAATTCCACATTCAGAATTTGGGTGTTACACGGAAGCAGCAGTCAAGTCGTCAGCAAGCTCACGCCCCCTCCTGGGACAGCGAGAGAACCCTCTCCCACGGCGTGAAGACGACGCGCCCGTGTTCCGTTCCTCGGACGGCTCGCGCACGCACAACGACTGCCCCGCGAACCACTCGTCCCATCGCATTAACTCTACGGCGGGACAGGCGGCACCTTTGGCAGGCAAAGCAGGCGACGCTTCACCTCTGCCATAATGACCGCGTCAAAAAAAGGTGTGCCACATCATTCGATTTCGTATCCTTTTCCACTTCTCCTTTCTCTCTCTTGCTACAGGGACCGGGAAAGGGGATACTTCGAAAGGGATCCTTCTCCGCGAAGGAAGCGAGCCCCGAGCCCCCCTACTGATCGGAGGTTCGAAGGCTGGCCCCTCGGAAGCGTTCAACAGCCGCCTTTGAGCACTTGGGCTTCGCGCCCACTACTGGTCAGAGGTTCGAAGGCTGGCCCCTCGGAAGGGTTCAACGGCCGCCTCAGGCCACTCGGGCTCCGCACCCACTACTGATCAGGGGTTTGTAGGCTGGCCCTCGAAGGGTTCGACAGCCGCCTTAGAGCACACAGAGTGAGGGATGACTCTGGGTACGTTCGATACACAACCAAGGCTCGGGCTATGCTCCCGATGTACCCTAGGATATTTTCGAGACCAGCGGGAGCGATTTCATAACGGAATCCCATCAGAGGGAGGCATCGAGCCCTCGGACCCTATCAAACGAGACTGGGTCCGGCAAATCACCTACAGGTACTTTTGGAGCGCGCCTCTGGGCCACTAGCCGACCCTTATCAAACGGGGCACGGGCGTCCACTCGGATCACCCGCTAGCAACTCACTGGAGACACCATGTTCGGTGCCCTCCGAGGGCAACATGGCGCTTTCCCCCCTCCTCCTTGCGGAAAGGCGACGCAGGGGCGTATGAAAAAAGCCGAGTCTGTCCTTGACCGTCCTCTCGCTCTGTGCGGAGGCTCAGGGGCTGCTCTCGCAAACCCGGCTCCGGCCAAACCGTTGACAGCGTCAACATACTAGCCCGAGAACTTGGGACTCGACTATGCACCCGGGCTACGGCCAGTTCGCATGAGGGAACAACCAGACCGGCCGAAGCATCACGAAACGCGCTAAGACCTCGAAGGAGTCAGACCACTCCTCCGAGGCCTCGAGGGCTACACCCGGCGGATGCGCTCGCGCGCACCCACTGGAACGAAACGCAACCGAGAAAGGCCGGTCCCCTTGCAAAAAAGTGCGACAAAAGCCTCCAAGCGAGTGTCAACACTCCCTTCGAGGCTCGAGGGCTACTGTCGGGGACCATAATTAGGGGTACCCCCAAGGCTCCTAATCTCAGCTGGTAACCCCCATCAGCACAAAGCTGCAAAGGCCTGATGGGCGCGATTAAGGTCAAGGCTCAGTCCACTCAAGGGACACGATCTCGCCTCGCCCGAGCCCAGCCTCGGGCAAAGGCAGCCGACCCCAGAGGATTCACGTCTCACCCGAGGGCCCCCTCAAGCAACGGACACACCTTCGGCTCGCCCGAGGCCCAGTCTTCGCAGAGAAGCAACCTTGGCCAGATCGCCACGCCAACCGACCGTATCGCAGGAGCATTTAATGCAAGGATCTCCTGACACCTTATCCTGACGCGCGCTCTTCAGTCGATAGAGCCGAAGTGACCGCAGTCACTTCGCCGCTCCACTGACCGACCTGACAAGAAAACAGCGTCGCCTGCCCCGCTCCGACTGCCGTGCCACTCGCCAGAGTGAGGTCGACAGCGGCTAAGTCTAGCCTCGGGCGACATAGGAAGCTCCGCCTCGCCCAACCCCAGGGTTCAGCCCCCGTCTCGGCCTCAGAAGATGGACTTCGCCTCGCCCGACCCCAGGGCTCGGACTCAACCACGACTTAGAAGACGACGAACTCCGCCTCGCCCGACCCTAGGGCTCGGACTCAGCCTCGGCTCTGGAAGACGACGAACTCTGCCTCGCCCGACCCCAGGGCTCGGACTCAGCCTCGGCTCCGGAAGACGACGAACTCTGCCTCGCCTGACCCCAGGGCTCGGACTCAGCCTCGGCTCCGGAAGACGATGGACTCCACCTCGCCCGACCCCAGGGCTCGGACTCAACCTCGACCTCAGAGGAATCGCCACCTCACCCAAACTCGGGTCCGGACCGGCCACGTTGCCAGGGGGGTCATCATTACCCTGCCCCTAGCTAGCTCAGGCTACGGGGAACAAGACCGGCGTCCTATCTGGCTCGCCCCAGTAAACAAGTAATGATGACACCCCGCACGCTCCATGACGACGGCAGCTCCCAGCCCCTTACGTCAGCAAGGAGACGTCAGCAAGGATCCGACAGCCCCGATAGCTGTACTTCCGCAGGGCTCCAGCTCTCCTCCGGCGGCCACGACATCACATGAACAGGGTGCCAAAACCTCTTCGACTGCCACGACGGCATGTACTTAGGGCTCTAGCTCCTCTCTGCTAGACACGTTAGCACACTGCTACACCCCCCATTGTACACCTGGACCCTCTCCTTATGCCTATAAAAGGAAGGTCCAGGGCTCTCGTACGAAAAGGTTGGCCGCGTGGGAGAACGAGCCGACGCATAAGGCTCTCGCTCTCTCCCACGCGAACGCTTGTAACCCCCTACTGCAAGTGCATCCATCCGCCCTCGATGCAGGACAACACGAAGGCCGCGGTTTCCCCTTACTATTCTCCCCCCTTTGTGTCCCGTCTCACGCCGACCCATCTGGGCTGGGACATGCAGCGACAATTTACTCGTCGGTCCAGGGACCCCCCAGGGTCGAAACGCCGACACCAGGGCCCAAGGGCCTCCCCGCAGGCACGATTGGCCTTGCCCCAGAGCGGGTAAGTATCTGAGGATACCTCTGTTTCGGTTTTTTCACTGTGTGTCTTGAACTTGCCGTCTCTCTCCTTCAGCAAGCGAAGGCAGGGCTTGGCTGGTCTGGCCCCCACGAAGGCCCTTAAGACGAAGCCGGCTTCGGCGGCTAGTGCTGTAGCGTGCCATGCCGGTTGGTTGGCCTTCGCGCAAGGCGCCCTCCAATGGGGGGCCCAGGCGGCACGAGTTGCCATGGGGCAAGCCTCCCCGGCTGACCCCCCCATTGGAGCGGCCATCATGCCGGGGGAGGCTGCTGACGCGGCTGCAGCCCCTAGCCCGCCTGACTTGTTGTCGGCACCGGCATTGACTCCCGCCGGGGCCGTCGATGATTCGCCCGCGGAGCCGCCTGTCGCTACCGACGTCAGGATGGTTGAGGTGCCACCGCCCGTGGTCATCCCCGACCTCTCCGTTCTCGGCCACGAGGAGAGGGCGGTCGTCGTTGCTGAGGTTGGTGATTGGAGGCCCTCCACCTTAGCCGAAGAGAGGCCTAGTACGTCGAAGGCGGTGGTACCCGACGTGTCGGCTGCAGGGGGGCCCGACGCCTCGGTGGACGGGCGTGCAGAACCATGGCCTGTCCTGGGGAGCAGCGGCCTTACCCCTATGCAGCTCAATCCCAACGAGTGGTGTGGGCAGCCGCTCCGGTTCTGGGGCCACGGCACCTCGGAGCCCCTCCTCTTCCTCAACGATGAGTTGGAGGAGAAGGCTCGGGATAGTTTCCGTGAGTGTATCGAGGCGGCGATGAGGTTGCTGCGGTCGACCATGGAAACCCTTTCCAGGGATATTGCCAGGGTTTTCCAGGTAAGGATTTAGACGTTCACCTTGCGTGACCAGGGCATTCTTTGTGACATCTTGTTTTCCTTCCTCAGGAGCTCGTGGACGCGAGCACCGCCAAGTCGCTGTTCATCCGCCGCGAAAGCGACGTTTGGGAGTCGCTGCGATCCCAGCAGGCCGTGCTTGCCGAGGCCAATGAGCGCCTTGCCCAACGGAGCGCCGAGGTGGCAGACCTTCGGTTGCTCTACGACGGGCTGAAGTCGGAGGCAACAGCGGCGCGGATAGAGGCGGCGTCGGCATGAGTGGAGGCTTTGTCGGCCCGGGAGCAGGTGGCTTCCTAGGCCGAGGAGATGCGACAGCGGCAGCTGGAGCTTGGCCAGGCTATCGGCGAGCGGGACCAATCTCGGAGCCAAGCTGCCGAGGCCATGAGCCGGGCTGAGGCTTTTGCGAAGAGCCTGGCCGAGGCCGTTGGGTCTGCCCAGTCTGCCCAAGCCGAGGCCTCGTAGCACCGTGCCTGGGTCGAAGGTATGTTTTGCCCGCTTTGTGACTTTGTTTTTGTCTCCATTCTTCTCCTTGCGTCTGAAGAATGTTGTCCTGCTGCCTGCAGGGTTCGAGACGGCTCTTAACGAGTCTGTCAAGAACTGCAAGGCGCTCGCCCAGGCGGCTGAGCAGAAGGAGGCCGACCGAGTGGCCATGTCTGGGGCCATCTCGGCTTTCTGCCAGGCCTTTGGCCTCGACGACGTCCCCTCGGGTAGCTCCCCCCAGAGTCACCTGCGGGCCTTGGGCGGCCATGTGCACAACAGACTCCACGGGGCGCTGCACCACGGCATTAGGCAGGCCTTCGCCGTGCTCGCTTCCCACTATGACGTGGATCTGGAGCGGGTCAGCGAGGGGTACTGCTTACCCGACAAAGAGGAAGCTGCCTTAGCCGAGGTCTAGAGGCTTGACGCGGCCATCGAGGGCCCAAGCGCGGCGTTGGCTTCCTCCTTTGAGGTGGAGATCCTTCCGCCCGTGTCGCCGTCTGAGGCCGGGCCAGATTCTGCCGAGGGTGGAAATGACGTCGAGCGTGCTGCTCCTCCCCCTACCGATGTCTGAGCCTGTAGGAACAGTTTGTTTTAAGTATGCGTATGTTTTTTGCGGCCGCTGAGGCCTAAACATTTTAATTGTCGGATTATAAAGCTGCATTTTCTTTCCTCTTGTTTCGTGCGTTAGGACTTGTTCGGTAGCAGAATCGCTTATCCGAGCGTGAGTTACTTTTCGCGGAAGGTGATGAGTGAGGTATCCGTATCCCGGAGGCGTAAGAGTCCCTTGGCTCGGTCGGCCTTGCCGCTTACATGTTCTCTCGTCGTTTTTAGGATTCCGTTATCGATATAGTCGAAAAGCACGAAAAGTCATTTTGGTAGAAAAGTTTTCGAGCGTTAAGACTTGTTCGGTAGCAGAATCGCTTATCCGAGCGTGAGCTACCTTTTGCGGAAGGTGATGAGTGAGGTATCCGTATCCCAGAGGTGTAGGAGTCCCTCAGCTCGGTCGGCCTTGCCGCTCAAGGTCTCTCTTGCTCGTCTTTAGGATTCTGTTATCGACACAGTCGAAAAGCGCGAAAGTCGTTCCGGTAAAAGACTTTTCCGAGGAAAATTTTGACGCAGAGGGGGTTCCCCCCTTCTAGCCCTCGAGGGAGGGTCGGTTTTTGCTGAGGCAAGGCCGATCCTCCCTTGATAGCTAGACTTTTTATTCGTACATGTAAAGGGACCGAGGTACATAAACGACTTGAAACATTTTAAGGGTAAAAGCGACGTAGTTGTTCGATGTTCCAAGCGTTGCTGTAGACCTCGCCTTGATCGTTGGCCAGCTTGTATGTCCCGGGCTTCAAAACTTTGGCGATGATGAACGGCCCTTCCCAGGGAGGGGTAATCTTGTGGCGCCCTTGGGCGTCTTGTCGTAGCCGAAGCACCAAATCTCCCACCTGGAAGCCTCGGGGCCGAATCCTTCGGGTGTGGTAGCGTCGCAGGGACTGCTGATACCGTGCTGAGTGCAGCAAGGCCACGTCCCGAGCCTCTTCTAGCTGGTCCAATGAATCCTCTCGGCTGGTCTAATTGCTTTTGTCGTCGTAAGCCTTTGTCCTCAGGGAACCGTATTCCAAGTCCGTGGGTAAGATGGCCTCGACCCTATAGACTAGGAAAAACAACGAGAAGCCCGTGGCCCGGCTCGGCGTCGTCCTTAGACTCCAAACCACTGAGGGTAGTTCTTTTATCCACCGCTTGCCAAACTTGTTGAGGTCGTTGTAGATCCTCGGTTTTAGTCCCTGCAAAATCATACCGTTGGCGCGTTCCACCTGCCCATTTGTCATTGGGTTCTTGTGCTCGGCAGCAGCGACGAGATCCACGTCGACGGCGTTGCGCTTCGCTTGCGCCTTCTTCCTGGTCTTCTTTTTCGTGCCACGCTGGCCGGACGCCTCGGGGGCATCTTCCTTCTGTCTTCCCTGAGGCTGCTTGTCCATTCGGAAGATGGCTTCGACCGCTTCCTGACCAGAGGCGAATTGGGTGGCGATGTCCATCAATTCGCTCGCCTTGGTGGGAGTCTTGCGTCCTAGTTTGCTCACCAGGTCTCGGCAAGTAGTGCCGGCGAGGAATGCCCCGATGACGTCCGAGTCGGTGATGTTGGGCAGCTCGGTGCGCTGATTTGAAAACCGCCGGATGTAATCTCGCAGGGATTCCCCTGGCTGCTGGCGGCAGCTTTGGAGATCCCATGAGTTCCCAGGGCGCACGTACATACCCTGGAAATTTCTAGCAAAAGCCTTGACCAGGTCGTCCTAGTCGGAGATCTGCGCAGGAGGTAGATGCTCTAGCCAGGCTCGGGCAGCATCGGAGAGGAAAAGGGGGAGGTTGCGGATGATGAGGTTGTCGTCGTCCGTCCCTCCCAACTGGCATGCTAGCCGGTAGTCCGCAAGCCACAACTCCGGCCTTGTCTCCCCTGAGTACTTGGTGATGGTAGTCGGGGCTCGGAACCGGGCCGGGAACGGCGCTCATCGTATGGCCCGGCTGAAGACTCACGGACCTGGCGGTTCGGGCGAGGGGCTCTGATCCTCCTCATTGTCGTAGCGTCCTCCGCGCCTGGGATGGTAGCCTCGGCGCACCCTTTCCTCAAGTTGGGCTCGATGGTCACGGCGGTGTTGCTCGTCGCTGAGGCGATCCGGGGCTGCAGGCGTCCCGTCCCGTGCGCACTCGGTGCGGACCGAGGCCTCCCGCATGCGTCGAGAGGGCGTTGCGCGATGCTCTGAGGGGTCTCCTCGCCTCCGGGAGGCAGAGCTCTCGGCTTGTCGGACAGCAGTGTCTTCCAGGAGGCCCTTGAGCTCGCCCTGGATACATCGCCCTTCGGTGGTGGACGGCTCCTGCATCGTTCAAAGTAGCATCGCCGCTGCGGCTAGGTTCTGGCCGGCCCTGCTGAAGGTCGGCGGCGGCCCTGCCCTGGCATCGTCAATGATACAGCGCTGGACGTCCCAGGCCCGATGACGTGCTCCTCCGGTGAGTGCCCGGCCTGCCCATTCCTGATCGATGTTTTGTCGGAGCTGCCCAAGCCGCCCTGCTTCTTCGTCGAGCTTGGCCTGCATCTCGCAGAGTTGCTCAAGCTGTGTGTCCTGACCCCTCGCAGGGACTTGGACCACAGCTAGCTCCCGCGGGATCTCAACGCGAGACGCAGGTGCAGGGGCACTGTCACTTCCTGGCATACCAAGGTGGTTTTCTCCGCTGTGATCCTCCTGATCGATGTGGAAGCACTCGCGAGTTGGGTCGCAACCCTCGTCGTCAAGGTTGTGACCATCATCAGAGCAGCCGGAGAGGCAGTGGTCACATGTGGACATGAAGTCGCGCATGGCACTGGGATCACGGAGTCCAGAGAAATCCCAACTGACGTTGGGGTCGTCCTCTTCCTAGGAACCCGCGGGTCCGGAGGTTGAGACGGCCATCAGTCGGTCCCAAGTTGACCACATATGGTACCCCGGAAGGTCAGGATATGCCCTTGCGAAAGCGCTCACCGAAGCGGGGTCGCTTGGTGGATCGAAGCTGAATCTAAAGGGAACAGGGTGAAAAACGGATGGTACCTCTTGGTTGATGGACGGTGGCAAAGTCGCATTGGGGACAGACTGCACTGTTATCTCAGGTACGAGACTAATGCCCGACAAGTCCCTCGCAAGGGTGCCAGCGTCATCAGTCCGCTTGGGGTTGGCACATTGCGGGGAAGCGACATCCATCGTTGTCTTAGGTGCGAGGACAACACCCGACATGTCCCCCGCAGGGGTGCCGACGTTGTCGACTCGCTCTGGTCCGACAGACGACGAGGTGGCGCCTCCTGCCTGGCCACGGTTGCTCCATCTTCTCCTCCTCCAGCGAGGAGGGTGGTGGGGCAAACCCAGGTGTTCCTCTTCTGCCGCGGGGAGATGTCGTTGTCGAGTTCGCCTCCACCGAGCGAGCTGACGACCGTCATTGTTGTCGTACTGCAAGGGGAGGAGTACCATGTCGTAGCCGCTGTCGAGGGACATGAACTCGAGACTTCCGAAGCGGAGCACTGTCCCAGGCTGGAGAGGCTGCTGAAAGCTACCCATCTGGAACTTCAACGGGAGAGTGTGTGTCAACACGCAGCAGGCCCCTACCTGGCGCGCCAACTGTCGGCGTTTCGGACCCAGGGGACACTCAACCGGACCAACTAGTGAATTTTAGTGTCGCGTGCCCCTGTCCAGATGGGTTGATGCAAGATGGAACACAAGAGGGAAATGAGGCTTATGTTATCTTGCACCGGGGTGCTCGTAGTAGGGGTTACAAGCATTGCGAGAGAGCGAGAGCGAGAGAGAGAGAGAGAGAAAGAGAGGGTTCGGCCTTGAGGTGAGCTGTCTGAGTCTGCCTCTACCGTGTCTCTCCTACTCTGCCTGCCTCTGCTCGCCTGCCTTCGCCCGTTCGTACGTTGCACGTTCGTACGTTCCGTCTCCCCCCTCTTTTTCCAGCCTTTTTCCCCGTGTCTTAGGAAGGCCCTGGACATCCCCTTTTATAGATACAAGGAGATGTCCAGCTGTACAATGGGGGTGTAGCTACGTGCTAACGTGGCTGGCGGGGAAGTGCCTTGAGCCCTGTACATGTACTAACGTGGCCGTCGGAGAAGTGCCTTAAGCCCTGTAGAAGCATAGCTGGCGGTGCGGCATGGATCATGTTGACGTTTCCTTGCTTCCGTAGGGGGTTGAGAGCAACCGACGTTATGGGCGCACGCGGGGAACCATCATTACCTGTTACCGGAGTAACTTGGATGGGACACCGGTCTTGTTCCTTCGTAGCCTGAGGCGGCTAGCTAAAGGTAGGGTAATGATGGATCCCCAGTAGCGTAGTTGATCCGAGGCCGAGGTCGGGCGATGCGGCGACTCCTCCGAGGCCGAGGCTGAGGTCGGGCGAGGCGGAGTCCTTCTCCCGAGGCCGAGGCTGGGCGAGGCGGAGTCCTTCTCCCGAGGCCGAGGCTGAGGCTGAGGCCTGGGGTCGGGCGAGGTGGAGCTCCTTGTTGCGCCTAAGGCCGAACTCGGTAAAGGCCGTGACTGTTGTTAGTCTTTCCCTGGTGGCTGGCACAGTTGCTGGAGCGGGGTGAACAGTGTTGTTTTCCTGTCAGAACGGTCAGTAAAGGGCAAAGTGACTACGGTCACTTCGACCTTGCCGACTGAGGCACGCGTGTCAGGATAAGGTGTCAGGTGATCCCCGTATTGAATGCGCATGTGATACGGTTGGTTGGTAAGGCGATTCGGCCGAGGTCGCTGCACGACAAATTTCGCCCGAGCTTAGCCTTGGGTGAGACGGGGGTGTGTCTCTTGACTGAGGGGACCCTCGGGCGAGGCGCGAGTCCGTCCGGGACTACTATTCCCGCCCGAGGCCGGGCTCGGGCGAGGCGGGGTCGCGTCCTTTGGCAGGCGAGGCCTTGACTTGAATCGTGCTTATCAGCCGTGTATGGTTTGTTCTGAAGACGTTTTCCAGCCGGGTTAAGGAGCATTGGGGGTACCCCTAATTACGGTACCCGACAGATATTATCTGTCTTTGGTATATTTTCTCTAATAATTTATATTTTGTATTTCATTGTTTTATAAGTCTGATTATGAAGGTGTGACCTTCGTAATATTTTGCTCATGGCCTTCGTCCGAAGTTCATTAAATCCTTGGGGAGATAATGCTTCAGCGGACGAGGGACATTAATATTTAACATTTTATGTTGCCTTGTTCTTAATTCATAGCATTTGAGAACAAGTCCCCAACAGTCCTCTTGGATATCCAAGAGTTCATCCTTCTCATGAATAGCACTAATCAATTCATTTAATTTCTCCTTTTGTTGCATGTTAAGATCGGCAAAAAGAGTAAGCAAGTTATCCTCATCATCACTAGAATTATCCTCATCAATAGAAGTTGCATACTTAGTGGAGGATCTAGATTTTACCTTCTTCTTCTTCCATCCTTTGCCATGAGGCACTTGTGGCCGACGTTGGGGAAGAGGAGGCCCTTGTTGATGGCAATGTTGGCGGCGTCCTCGTCGGAGGAGGAGTCAGTGGAGCTCTCGTCGGAGTCCCACTCCCATCAAACATGGGCATCGCCACCCTTCTTCTTGTAGTACCTCTTCTTCTCCTTCTTCTTCCCCCTCTTGTCATCGCCCCTGTCACTATCACTAAAAATAGGACATTTTGCTATGAAGTGACCGGGCTTACCACACTTGTAGCAAACCTTCTTGGAACGGGGCTTGTAATCTTTCCCCTTCCTTTGCTTGGGGATTTGGCGAAAGCTCTTGATGATGAGTGTCATTTCCTCATTGTCGAGCTTGGAGGCGTCAATGGGAAGTCTACTTGATGTAGACTCTTCTTTTTTCTCCTCCGTCGCCTTAAATGCAATGGGTTGTACATCCGGTGTGGAGGAGGCGCCTTGCTCGATGATTTTCTTGGAGCCTTTGATCATCAACTCAAAGCTCACAAATTTTCCTATCACTTCCTCAGGAGACATTAGTTTATATCTAGGATCACCACGAATTAATTGAACTTGAGTGGGATTAAGAAATACGAGTGATCTAAGAATAACCTTGATCATTTCATGGTCATCCCATTTGGTGCTCTCGAGGTTGCGCACTTGGTTCACCAAGGTTTTTAGCCGGTTGTACATGGCTTGCGGGTCTTCTCCTTGGTTGAGCATGAAGCGACCGAGCTCCCCCTCGATCATTTCCCTCTTGGTGATCTTGGTTACCTCGTCTCCTTCATGTGCGATCTTGAGCACGTCCCAAATCTCTTTGGCACTCTTCAACCCTTGCACCTTATTATACTCC
Organism: Zea luxurians; assembly: GCA_029449295.1. Taxonomy (NCBI): domain Eukaryota; kingdom Viridiplantae; phylum Streptophyta; class Magnoliopsida; order Poales; family Poaceae; genus Zea; species Zea luxurians. The sequence goes on along the minus strand of JAOPSE010000010.1, from coordinate 92,166,398 downwards.
TCTCAACTTAGAGAGGTGAGGAGTATAGTGGTGGCTTGGGAGTTGAAGTGTCGGATTTGGGCAACCTCGTCCGAGTCATAATCTTCATCCCCGATGATGGCACCTGCACTCCCAACTCAACAACATCCCAAATACTAGTGTGGAGTGAGGTTAGGTGATGCCTCATTTTATCACTCCACATGTTATAATCTTCACCGTAACAAACCGGTGGTTTGCCTAATGGGATAGAAAGTAAAGGAGTACGTTTGGAAATGCGAGGATAGCGTAGGGGGAACTTACTAAACTTCTTGCGCTCATGGCGCTTAGAAGTTACAGACGGCGTGTCGGAGCCGGAGGTGGATGGCGACGAAGAATCGGTCTCATAGTAGACTACCTTCTTCATCTTCTTTTTCTTATCGCCACTCCGATGCGACTTGTGAGGAGGTGATTCCTCCTTCTTGTTGTGTGACTCTCTCGATGGAGCCTTCCCGAGGCTTGTGGTGGGCTTCTCGCCTGTCACCATCTCCTTCTTGGCGTGTTCTCCTGACATCACTTCGAGCGGTTAGGCTCTAATGAAGTACCGGGCTCTAATACCAATTGAAAGTCGCCTAGAGGGGGGTGAATAGGTGAAATCTGAAATTTACAAACTTTAAGCACAACTACAAGCCGGGGTTAGCGTTAGAAATATAAACGAGTCCGAAAGAGAGGGCGAAAACAAATCACAAGCAAATAAGGCGGATGACACGGTGATTTGTTTTACTAAGGTTCGGTTCTTGCAAACCTACTCCCCATTGAGGTGGTCACAAAGACTGGGTCTCTTTCAACCCTTTCCCTCTCTCAAACGGTCACCTAGACCGAGTGAGCTTCTCTTCTCAATCACTTGGGACACTAAGTCCCCACAAGGACCACCACACAATTGGTGTCTCTTGCCTTGATTACAATTGAGCTGGGAACAAGAAAGAAGGAAGAAGAAAAGCGATCCAAGCACAAGAACTCAAATGAACACAATTGTCTCTCTCACTAGTCACTATTTGATTGGAATGATCTTTGGACTTGAGAGAGGATTTGATCTCTTTGTTTGTGTCTTGGAGTGAAGTCTAGAGCTCTTGTATTGAATGCAATGGCTGAAAACTTGAATTCATTGAAGTGTTGGTGGTTGGGGGTATTTATAGCCCCAACCACCAAAGTGGCCGTTGGGAGGGGCTGCTGTCATATGGCGCACTGGATAGTCCGGTGCGCCACCAGACACTGTCCGGTGCGCCAGCCACGTCACCCAACCGTTAGGGTTCGACCGTTGGAGCTCTGACAAGTGGGACCACCGGACAGTCTGGTGGTGCACCGGACAGTCAATGTTCACTGTCCGGTGCGCCTTCTAGCGTTGCTCTGACTTCTGCGCGCGTAGGCGCGCACTATTCACGTTCACTGTAGCCTTTTGCAGACGACCGTTGGTGTGGATAGCCGTTGCTCCGCTGGCACACCGGACAGTCTGGTGAATTATAGCGGAGTGGCTCCCAAAATTCCTGAAGCTGAGCAGTTTGAGTTGATCCACCCTGGTGCACCGGACACTGTCCGGTGGTGCACCGGACACTGTTTGGTGGCACACCGGACACTGTTTGGTGGCACACCGGACAGTCCGGTGCGCCAGACCAGGGCAACCTTCGGTTGTCTTTGCCTCTTTGTATTTGAACCCTTTCTTGGACTTTTTATTGGTTTGTGTTGAACCTTTGGCACCTGTAGAACACATAATCTAGAGCAAACTAGTTAGTCCAATTGTTTGTGTTGGGCAATTCAACCACCAAAATTCATATAGGAAAAGGTTTGACCCTATTTCCCTTTCAGATATCATCGATGAATAGTAACGATGATGAATAGCAATGATGAATAGTAACGATGATGAATAGTGTCATTGAATAGTAACGATAAATAGTAACGATGACAAATAGCAATGGTGAATAGTAACAATGATGAATAGTAATGATGAATAGTAATGATGAATAGTGATGGTGAATAGTTTGTATGAACGAACGATGAACAATGAATAGTGACGATGAACGAACAATGAACGATGAATAGGAACTATGAACGAACGGACGAACGATCGAATGATCGAAGGAACGAACGATCAGAATTTCGGCAACATAACGGCAGGACAAAGATTATCTGGACGAACGATGAATAGGGACTATGAACGAACGATGAACGATGAATAGGAACTATGAACGAACGATGAACGATCGAATGATCGAACGAACGAACGATCAGAATTTCGGCAGCATAACGGCTGAACAAAGATTATTTGGACGAACGGACAGACGAACGAACCATGAACAATCGGACGAACGATCGAACGATCGGACGAATGAACGAACAAACTAAGAACAGGTGGACGAACGATCAAAGAACGACCGAACGATCCTTGTGCTAGTGTGTGCTTGTGTGGGAAGTGGAGTGGGCATGTGGGGGGGGAGAGAGTTGCCATGAAATGGCTTGGGGTGGCTTGAGAGGAGGCCCTTGCCCCTCTATTTATAGCCATGGTGGGGGGATTAGGGGGAGGGATGAGAGGATTAGTGGGAGGATGAGAGGATTAGTGGGAGATTAGCATGTATTTGTCTTGTATAGTGAGATTAGCTTGTAGAGCTCACCGTATAACACCGGAGGCATACGTATACGTATGAGCATGAGGAAAGCTATGAAGAAAATATTTGTAGGGACTTCAAAAATGATTCTGAAGGTACTTCTTAGGAGGAAAATACTTGGAGAGTTATCGGTGGAATATTTGGACAGTATTTCTGGAAAGAATTTGAAGGGGATCAGTGGGGAAATATTTGTAGGATATTTTGAGAAGGATTTTGGAGAGAATATAGACCACTATAATTTATTTGTTGATATCAACTCGCAAACAAACATTTTGAAATGAAATTTAAAATTCTTTTTGAATTTAGAGTGAGTTTGAGAAATTTTCAAGATTTGAATTTTTGGGATGCTACAGATCTACCCCACTTAAAATGAATCTCGTCCTCGAGATTCGGCTTAGAAGGGTTATGGGTATAGCTTTACTTCAGCTATATATCTTCACTTCGCAGACTCTTCGAGGAGATGGAACTTCAACAACATCTGGCCTTTAAGGAGCATCCGGTTGCTGATTGCAAACGCTGATTCTGGCTACTCAAGGATCATCTTCAGGCTTACGGCTTTCGCTTGGCAGCTAGCTTATTGAAGAAGCATCGCTGCCAACACACAAACCTTTCTCTTGCGAACTCCCACATGGATTCCTCCCTTGATTGGTCTTCTAGTGCTTCATCAACGGAACTTGGGTGACCACTTCTCATCTAGAAACTTATATGCTTGGATGATCTGGTCCTCGACAAGCTTGCTACAGGCCTTCTTCTTTTTCTCCATAGCAAGAACTTTACTGGAACACTACCCCACTTAAAAAGAATGAGGGTAGGACTTTTGAATCTTGGGGATTTGAACTCCTTGAAGTACCTCATAACAAGGGTGTTACGGGGCCTTCTTCTGCTGTTGTTGCTTGAGCAGACTGCGGAGAGATGACTGACACGGGGTTGATTCTAGGAGAACCTTCTTCTTATCTTCTCTTCACTATCTTCTTTTCACTGATCCTTTCTTTCTCTTTGCTCTTCCCACTGGAGGATTCTATCAAAGAGTATTACCATCATACAGAGGAGAAAACCAAAGATTGTGAACCATGTACAACAGTCTTCAACCCAAGAATCATCAATCATTGTGATCTTAGGGGCAAGGGAGTGGAAAATAGAGTTGCTTGCAATTTGGCAGAGAGGATTTTATTGGGAGCGTTTTGCTTTGAGCGAGTTGGGAGTTCACGGAGCTGGTGGGGGAGTTTATAGGCGAGTGGGGGTGCTCGGACGTGGAGTGGTGGTGATGGAGCAGGTGACACGTGGCAGCAGGTGCGACAGAGGGGGGGATGGGCTGTTGCCGGTGATGAGGGCGGCGGTGGGTGCGTTGCAAAGGGGGCATGGGCAGCGGTAGTAGTGTGCATGGAGGTGGGCACGCGTGCGGGGGGCACGGGTGAGTGGTGGGGTCAATGACCCTGATGTTTGTGGTCTTTGGTTCCAAGAATATTTGCCTCTCTGTATGGTAATAACTCCTTTTGTCCTCTTTTTCTGTTTACTTTGACTCAAGGGCAGTGCTTTGATTCTCACGGTCGGTCCTTTTGACTAAGCGGCTGGATAGGTTTCTTCTGTAGCTTATTCCATGCTTCAAGGGTAGGCTTCTTGGTATCTTCTTGCGTAAGGCGCTTTTTTCTTGAGATGGGTTAAGATGAGAATGGAAGCATAAGGTGAGGATTAGCTCTAATTTGTTATCTAGTTTTTAGAGAAAACCTTTCTTAAAAATAAAGAAAACACCCAAGCTCAACAATGATAAGCACAAACAAATCAAATGATTTGAATAAGGGAAGATTAGAGTTTTTCCAAAGCACGGACTACTCAGATTTGGGGGCTAAGAATAACTACTATTGCTTGGCTCCTGAACTAAGAACTATGATAAATGCGACTTATGAGCACTAACGTTAAAGCATCACATATGCACTCAAAAGAGGAGAAAACATCAAGCGAAATTCATTTTGAAATGCCCTAGGGGGCCACACAATTAGAGTTTTGCAAAACACGAGTCTACACGATTACCTCTCATACATGCAGGGCTCTAGCCAAAGTGAAGAAAAACTTCACTACCCAATGCATGCAGAGGACTGGGCATAACTAACTTCAGATCTAGAAGCTTCTCTTCTGGCGAGGCTAGCACAACTTCAATCTGAGATATCTCCTGGATGGTTAAGAGGGAGCTGATGTTGATGTCTTCTTCTGGCGGCAACTGAGATGGCAGGATAGGGTTGAACTCTTCTTCAAGCGGGACTAGCTCTTGTAGTTCCTCAGAGGGCGGCGGTGCTGGCAGGGTGCTTGCAGCTTCTTCTCTGATCTCAAGGGATGGTGCTGGAATCTTCTTCATGGTGAGGGGCTCAAACAACTCTGGCGGGGGATCTTGGGAGGACTCGGGGTGCTCTTGCTTACCTATAGCCTTAGGGGAGACTGGCATTCCTTCCAAGACTATGGCTCCTTCCAGGAGTTCCCAAGCCTTCTTCTCTTCTCTGATAGAGACCGGGTGACCTTCAAGAATCTAGGGATCTTCAACTCTTATGGACTAAACTGGGTTGGATGAAGGGGGCTCTTAGATCCATAGGGCTCTACATTGGTTACGGGTTACCAAGTAGGCCTCCATCAACTTCTGGACATGCTCATCCTTGGCTTGCTTTAGGGCTTCAACAGCAATGACTTCACGACTTTCCAAGGCAGTTGCACGAGCTTGAGCTATGGTGAGATCCACATGGAGCTGACAGTTGCGCTTCTCTACATCTTCTGCTCGGGCAATCATCTGATGGTGGTGCCGAGCCAAGAAATCATACTGGGCATCCAGGGTGAGTAGGTATGCAGTGAGGTACACGACTGTGGGGTCGTCCTCAAGCAGCTGCTGCCCTTCCAATGCACGCATCCTGGCCATCCAGACTGGACGGTCTCTCTGAAATGGCAAAAAGAATCTGAGCGGGGTGTCGGCCACTTCTTCTTCATAAAGTTGACATAGGGCCCTCAATGCCTTGCGAGCGACGACTTGGCAGGTGTCTTTGAATCTGTGCCCAGCAGCAGTGACACTCCATTCCACATGGTGCGGACTGGATCCAATGTATACAGTCATGACACACTTCTCTGTGCCATGCTCGACGAATTCAGGACCATCATACTCTGGCTGGCTCCTGATTCCGAGGTGAACTGTGCATGCTCTCAGCAACTTGGGGAAACCACCTTCATTCTGGCAAAAGCTGGTTTGGCAACGGACCTCCATCTGACTTCTGAGAGAAGGAAAGAGGGAAAGCATTTTTGAAATGAAGGGATGAGAGCAAGATTTTTTTAAGAAAATAGTTTTAACTCAAAAACTTTTCGATCAGGCTAAGGGTTACATCCTGTGGCCAACCTAACAGCTCTGATACCACCTGAAGCGCCCCAATCCTCTGGGACTCAAATGTGATACAATTACTAGTCCCAGGAGGCTAGTAAACACATTTATACATTAGATGATTCTAGATCTGCTTAAACGAGACAAACCTATAAAGATGGCGATCAACTTTAAGAGTTGGTCCACAACTCGGGACATATCATCAGAGTGGGGCTGAAGCAGCCCGATATACGCAGCGAAGCAAATCAGCGGTCTAACAGCCACAGGAAAGGTTGGGAACAGACGTAACTCTTACCCGATCAACGATCACCTTCTCTGAAAAACAACAAATAAGCAAGGGTGAGTACTTACATACTCAGCAGCCCACCTTCACCCGTGGAATGGGGAAATCAGATATAATGCATGGAATATGTGGAGCTCAGGATATTTTGCAGAAATAGCAGTATTTGATGCAGGGTTATTTTGAAAAATATTTTGTATTTTGCAAAGTGCATCCTCTCCCAAAGGAGCAGGAAGTTTTTCAATATTAGAACAAAATCCCCTGGACTAAACCATCCAGGTACTCAGCAGTTTCCCACTGGTTTTCATTTTCAAAAACAGCTACTAGACTTCCCGTCCACCATAGCCACGACTCAATCGCCGGACCTTTTAAAAACCACATTTCTCAAAAGCACCCTTTTTTGGAAAACAAAACACTAATTGTCATACTACACCAGACTCATCCATTCCTGTGGACACAGACTATTCGAATAGGTTTGAAATCTGCGTAGAGGGGTACACTTTACCCACTAGTCCGATTCTACGATCTCATGGCCAATGAGACCCGAATCCGAATCTCTTTTTTTTCTCACACGTCCTTACATTAACGGTTATACCGGAAGGAGTCAGGTCACCGCCATGTCCAAACCGGACAAAACATTCCCCCTCCTTATCCTCCCGGTGCTCCCCAGCCATCATAACCCTGGGGTTTGGACCGTACGAGTTCAGATTGAGTGACTGTCCAAACAGTTTCGAGTGGTTGTACTTGTCATGAGTACATGTAGTGAAGGATGACAAACCGGTCCTTATATGAGAGGACAATCCTTCTTCTCACACCTAACCCAGCTGAGCCATCACCTTAGGCCCTCCCCTAAACCAGGGAGTCCATGATCATCCCTACTCCAAGGTGATAAGGGTGAAAACCCTTCATCATACACATTTTGAAAAGCATTTTCTTTTGAAAACTCACACCTTTTCTCAAATCATTTGTAACAAATATATCAAGGATTGATTGCGGCAAGCGGCTGGGTGGCCATAATAACTTGTCTCAAAATCATAGTATGCATAAAATAACAGGCTGAGGGTGGTGGTTGAAAAATCATAGGTAATTTATGTATCAAAGGGATCCAGTGAGCTTGCCGTGCTTACCCGGTGAAAAGGGGGGAGAGCTCGCGGAACTGGCTTCTAGCTCCACTGCCTGGCGTAGACTTGCAGATCTGGCCTCCACGAGACAGCACGAACGCTCTGATAACTATGCAACATGAATAAGCAAACATACAAACCAGCAAGTATACCAACAAATATTTAGTATAGTGGTCAGAATAGCGATATATGGATGGGTAGAGTCTTGAGCAGAATCTGTGTCATGTGATGTTGAGATACTACTAGTGGTGGAGCGGAGGTGCTTACCAGGAGGGTGGACTGGAGGCGAAGCAACACTATCTGTGTAGCCGACAGAGCGGAGTAACTAAGTGGGTAGGGTGTTTGCCTTGGCTGAGGGTGTTGAGTGTGCGTGGAGAGGGAGAGGGAGAGGGTAGTGTCACACCCGGTTTTAGAAGGCAAACCGAATGCAAACCATGTATGTGCCAGGATCAGCAATTCACGTACACAGCAGTTACATAACATGGACATCATCACAAGTGCTCAAATAGTATTAAAAAGGGAAATAGTAGTCGATTACATCATATGTTTGAAACATCCACATAGTCTTTACAATAATCAAAGTGCAAAAACGAAACGTAGATAAAAGCGGCCTTCACAGGCAGCCGACTGGGGGTTGCCGCTAACCCACGCCTAAAACTCGTCGTAGTCTTGGAACTCCTGGAAATCTCCTTCCACGGCTTCATCTTCTCCTGAGCGGTGGTTGCAATGCTGACAACCTGGGGATGGGGGGGTTTGGTGTGTAGAGCAAGGGTGAGTACACATCAACATACTCAGCAAGTGTCCTGTTTGGCTGTAGTGGACTAGCTTTATGTGGGGGTAAGTCAAGCAGCTGCTTTTAGTTGGTCAGAGTTATTATTACTAGTAGAGAAAGCCAAGTTTTAGAGTTAACCCACGTTATTAACCTAAACATACTCCTTTCCAAACGGAAAGAGTACCACTTACCATTACCAGAGTCAAAACCAAGAACCATCAATCTCATTGCCACCTGCAAATCTGAACATCTCTGATCAAGTACCACTAATCACTGGAGCTCCCTTGGCCGCTCATAACCGCGAGCACGGCTGATATATCAGTTTCATAACACTCTGCAGAGGTTGTGCACTTTACCCATAAGCCGTGATTCCCTTTCTGCCCGGAGAGAGCTACTCCCAATTGACCACTACCTAGGTGATCCAGCAGGGCATCACTACGTAGCCTTTACAAAGATTCCCCGAGGCTGTAGCCGCCCATTAGGTTTCCTAAATGTACCGCACTCCTCCCCAAGGGACAAATCAACCTTGGCAGAGCGAGCTGCATACACCGAGCCCCATTGACGGCACGACGGCTAAGCGAACTACACCCCGGTTCCTCTAATTATTCAGCTAAGGGCGTCCTATTCCACCCTCATGGTTGCACTGTTTTCCCGGGCGGTTATCCAACGAACAGGTCCTTACGGAGAGGCACTCGAGAAATTGCTCGAGCCCCCTTGAAGGAGACAAGTATAACATCATAATAAAAGAGGGGAAAACAGCGTATCATTGATAATTCTCATCATGTTCATTGATTAGAGTTGAGCAATAGCATAAGACTAAGCAATAATAATCCAACCCAAATAGGTAAACAAGGACATGAATAACAAAAGCTAGTCGATCCTTAGGTATAACTGTGAAATGCGGGAGGTGAATTAAAGAATGTATAGGACAGAGATAGGTCAAGGGACACTTGCCTCCACCAACCGACTGCTGCTCAGGGGCTTCTCCTGCGAGATCTTCAGGCTCCTCAACCGAGTCGTTCTCTATGCGAGCGCAAACATACATACATCCACACATTTAATACAAAAGAACAGTACACCATGCAATAGGATGCAATAAATAAACAGACGTTCCACGCGGGCTCGCAATTACGGTTAAGAGAGAAAGAGGAAAAGACAGTCGAGAAACGATCACATTACATTATTATAAATTAAACCACTCGTTCGATTGAAGGGCATTAATGCGGACACTACGTTTAGCATGAAGTAAAGTCAAGTTCCACATTTAATTATTATAAACAATTGAAGATGAATGAAAGGGAGTGGTCGCACGTCGAGACGTACGACACGACATTTAGATTGAATTAAGAAGTAAATGACTCGCCGCGCGACAGAGCGCACAACGAGACACTTGCATTAATTATAAAGAGACGTGAAGCATCGCGCGACGAAGCGCACGACGACATACGTCAACAGGGCTGAGTTTAAAGTGGAACGTCGCACGTCTGGACGCGTAACATCGCACCTTAAACAACCTGAAATTAAAATAGATCGTCACGCGACGAAGCGCGTGACACAACACTTTAATGAATATAAACTAAAAGAATCGTCGCGCGACGAAGCGCGCGACGCAGCACATTAATAAACACAAATTTAAATTGAATCATCGCGCGACAAAGCGCGCGACTTGAATCGTCGCGCGACGAAGCGCACGATGCAGCACACTAACTAACGGAGTTTGAAATTAACTACAACCAAAAATAATCACCACGCGCGTGGGTTTGCGCACGCGGGAACACGTTAGGGGGTAAACGGGGCTACGTGAGTCGCGCCGGGGGCCGGGACGCCGCGCGCAGGGGCCGAAGGCCGCGCGCAGGGGCCGAGGACCACGTCGGGGGCCATGCCGGGGCCGCGCCGGGGGCTGCGCCGCCGCGCGAGCAGGGGAGGGGGCGGGGCCGCGCCGCCGCACGAGCAGGGGAGGGCATAGGGGCCGCGCCGCGCCGCGCCGGGCAGGCAGGGGAGGGAGCAGGGGCGCGCGTGCAGGGGAAGAGAAGAGAGGGCGCGCGCAGGGGGAGAGAAGAGGAGGGAGAGGGAGAGAGAGAGGAGAAGGGAGGGGAGGGGAGCTCACCTCGGGATCCAACTTCGGCGATCACCGTCTCCAAAACCTAGGGCACCACGGGGAGAGAGAGGTGGGAGAGACATAGGGAGGTTGCTGCGTGGGAAATCCAAATGAGAGAGGGAGAGGAGGAGGGGGCGCATGGGGGGGTGGGCAGGGGTGCCAGGGGCGCGCAGGCCGGGCCGGACCGGGCCGGGCTAGGCTGGGCTGGGCCACATCACGGATCGAAACCCATGACACGCACAACCATTAAACAGAATCCAATCGTGAACCGAAATCCGAAACAGGACGAGACGAACACGCGACATCAGACAAAGAAATGTGCTTCGGCATGATGCAACACCCATGACACTTTGGTTTTGGTTTATACATGACACGGACACCTGTCACTATACTGGCTTGAAATTGGGAAGAAAGAGCGAAACGGGGAAGAGAAAAGAGAGTAACGCCTGAATTTGGTGAGAGAAAAGAAGAAAAAATTCTACCCCCAAATTCAGGGCGTTACAAACCTATCCCCCTTAAAAGAATCTCGCCCTCGAGATTCAAGGTTGGCTAGCAAAGAGCTCAGGGTATTTAGCCATCAGATCATCTTCACGCTCCCAGGTTGCTTCTTCCTCAGAGTGGTGACTCCATCTGACTTTGCACATTCTGATGGTCTTTCTTCGGGTGACTCTGTCTGCAGTCTCAAGGATTTGCGCTGGTTTCTCTGTGTAGGTCAAGTCCTTTTGGACCTCCAGACCTCCCACTGGCAACTGCTCTTCTGGCACACGCAAACATTTCTTCAACTTAGACACATGAAAGACATCATGCACTGCGGACAAGTCTTCTGGCAAACTGAGCTGATAGGCCACTTCTCCATGCTTTGCGAGAATCTGATACGGACCGATGTAGCGGGGTGCTAGCTTGCCTTTGACTTCGAATCTTCTGACTCCTCTGATCGGTGACACTTTCAGATAGACAAAATCTCCAACCTCGAAACTCACCTCTCTTCTTCTTGTGTCTGCATAGCTTCGCTGCCTTGATTGCGCTATCTTCAGATTCTCTCGAACCATCTTGATGTTCTCTTCAGCTTCAAGCAGAATGTCTGGCCCAAACACTTGCTTTTCTCCAGGCTGATCCCATTGCAACGGAGTTCTACAACTCCTTCCATAAAGCGCCTGAAATGGTGACATCTTCAAGCTGGCCTGGTAACTGTTGTTATAGGAGAACTCTGCATAAGACAACTTCTTGTCCCATCCGGACTGATCTTGCAACGCACAGGCTCTCAACATGTCTTCGAGGATTTGATTGGTCCTTTCGGTCTGACCATCTGTCTGCGGATGATAGGCGGAACTGAAATTCAGATGTGTGCCCAAGGCTTCATGCAACTGCTGCCAGAAATGAGGGGTGAATTGCGTTCCTCTGTCTGACACTATCTTCTTTGGTACACCATGAAGACAAACAATCCGGGACATGTACAATTCTGCAAATACTGCACTGCTGTAGTTGGTCTTGACAGGTATGAAGTGGGCTGACTTGGTCAAGCGGTCCACCACTACCCAAATGGAATCGTAGCCGGCTCGAGTGCAAGGCAATCCGACTATGAAGTCCATACCGATTTCATCCCATTTCCACTGAGGAATTTGCAACGGTTGCAACAATCCAGCTGGTCTCTGGTGCTCTGCCTTGATCCACCGACAACTATCACACATAGCCACATGCTCTGCGATTTCTCTCTTCATTCCGTACCACCAGAATTTCTTCTTCAGATCCTGATACATCTTCTCACTTCCAGGATGAATCGAATAAGCTGTCTCATGAGCTTCCTTGAGAATCAACTCCCGAATAGACTGGACATTGGGAACACACAAGCGGTCTTTGAACCATATCACACCTTCTGCATCTTCCCGAAAATCTTTGCCTCTGCCGTCTAGAATCAGTCGCCGGATCTCACTGATCTTCTCATCATTCTTCTGCGCTTCTTTGATTTCCCGCTCCAGGGTAGGTTCCAATTCAATTGCGACTCCACGCAAATTATTCAGAAATCCGAGACTCAACCTGTCAAACTCTTTGGCCAACTCATAGGGCATCGGACGAGCAACCATCAGATTGACTTGACTCTTCCTGCTCAGAGCATCTACCACTACGTTCGCTTTGCCTGGATGGTAGTTGTCACACCCGGTTCCAGGGGGTAGAACCGAGCGCATACCATATGTGTGCCAGGATCCATTTCCACACATATGTTGACGTCACAAGTGTAATATATCAAAAGACAATGCAATAAAGGCGTAAAGAGAGTATAAAACTTTATTACATCATCTGAGACATTGTGTCTTAAACAAGTATCACATCAAAGTAGAGCGGAAATAAACAACTGGGCAATCTTCCACAGGAAGTTGACCGGCGCATCGTTAGACTTAGAATTCTTCGTCGATAAATTCTCCATCAAAGTCTCCAGCATCACCCTCTGATCAAAATATTAGCAAGGGTGAGCTCACTTATGGTCGGGGCTCAGCAAGTGGGGAAAAATTAATGCAGGTATAACAAGGTGAGGCTAAGGTTGAGCAGTAAGCATTTTAGTTGGTCAACATTTTATTATCAACACCTGCCTTACTAACAAGAGTGAATCCCAAATATCCCAATTAAACAAAGGAATATGAATATAACAAAAACACTTAAGTGAAACCACTTAAGCAAATTATCGGCAGATCATCGGATCTCAATTTATGTCCATCTTTAAGTTCAATTATCATGTGAGGAGTCCAGGTCGCTCATAACCGGGAGCACGGCTGATATATCAGTTTTACACTCTGCAGAGGTGGTACAACTTTACCCACAAGCCATGTATCCCATCTAGCCCGGGTTGATCGGACCCTTAGACACTGCCAAGGTGAATGGCTAGGGATCCATTATGAGGTTTTCACAAAACACACTTAATACAAAGCAACCCGCTAAGGTTTCTAAGACGATGGTGGTGGCCCCCTGGGTGAAGTACCTTAGCCAAGAATACGACCCCATGTTAACGTGGGCTGCCAGCACCTACCGCTCCCCCTCTTGCCCATCTTTCAGGTAAGGTTGCTAGGCACTAAGCATGTAGAGCTAATTACCAAAGCCAGAGCCATGATAGCACTCGTGGTTGCACTGTTATCCTGGGTGGTCACTCCATGTTCCAATTAAATTTGCAATGAAGTTATCTTAACCATCGGGTTAATGCCATAATTGCCAATTAAATCTTTGGAACATTAAAATCAATTAATGAGTGACATTAAGAAATTATTAGGTTGAGCAGTAGCGTAAATCTCGCACAGCTTAATTATTTCCCCAGGTTAAACAAGGAATACAGGTAGTAAATCTAGGAAATCCTTAATTAGGCGAAACCCATCAAATTATGCAGTATATCAAAAGTAAACATTATTAAATGCAATGACTGGGTACAAAAAGAGTATGCAGAGGGAGAATCCACTTGCCTTGCACAAAATCGTCCTGCGTGTCGTCTTCAAACGTATTTGGGTCCTCTACCACACAATCAGTTTCTAATAGCGTCGCACATCGTACATACAAAAGAAAACATTCACCAATAAATAAACATACACTATTACATAGGTGAAGCATACATCATACAATAAAACATACATTTAAACAAATCACATTTATAAGAAGGAATGCAAAACATGATTTGTATCTACCCTATAAATCTTAACCATATCAACGATCAATTTATTTGCTATGACTAACTACTTTGTTTCATTATCTTACTAGAAAACTTGTATGACAATTCGACTATGGATATGCATACTATATAAATTCATTTAAAATCATAGTTACAACTTTAACCCAAATTCTAGGGAATCTAGTTTATTTACTAAATAATTATCTCTATCGTAAAACACGGGTCACATTCTAGTTTTAGTCTTTCTTTCTAAAAGGAAATTATATTAATTGTTAAAATATTATTTATAAATCACATAACCATAGTATTAAAGAACTAACTTAAACTACAATTTTTATCTCTACTATTTAGATTACGTTGGACTATATTGTTTCAACGTCAATAAAATATTTACTATTTCTTAGCGAATAACCAATATAATTATATTGCGCATGAGCGTGCGAGTCTTGTCTATAAGTCAGAATCATAATGTAAGCAACGGTGAACGCATACTTATTTATCTATTAATACTAAATAAATCAATACATTTTCTAACTCAAATTAGTTAGTGTAGCAAGAATGAATTTAATAATATTAATATTCTAAAAATCTACATAAACTACTAATTGAATATTTTCTAACACAAGCGAGGTTATTTGACATAAACTAGTACTCTAACAATTTTAAGTTCTAAATCTGTGAACATGTTTATTTGACTAGCAAAAACCTATTTTGCCATCTACCAATGATATTTTCTCCTTTCTTTATAAAAAAAATATGCTAATAAAATAATTAGATAAATCATCTAAAATCCTATATTAATCAAATGACATGAGTTCTATACCATTTTCTAATCCATCAAAAATGCACCTATAATTCTCCAAGTAGTTTCTAAAATTTATTGTGACCAAATTTAACTACAAAAATTCCTATCTAGCATTTTTATCGCCAACGTGACTATTAAATCTACGTCATATTCTCAAATCCAAAAATCATTGCATCGATTAATATGAAAGATAACGGTACTAATAATTACATATCTCAACCAAAAATTCCATAACACATACACATGTACATAATGTCGCGACTCACATGTGTTCATACAACAAACAAAATATGCAACTCATGGATCGAATCAAAAGTAATTTATAAAATATACAAAATAATTCGGGTCGCCAACAACCTCGGGTTCGTGCGTGTGACGGGGACGGATCGACGGAGAGCGGGGCTCGACTACGGACAGCTAGAACGCGACTCCGGCGAACTCCGGCGACAAACAGCACACTCCGGCGACGAACGGCAACGCACTAGCGATGAGCGAGGAGTGCTAGAGAGAGAGACAAATTCGAGTAGAAAGAAATGGGGAGGCTCTGCTATCCCTTTTATAGAGAGAGGGAGGGAAGAAGAATGGTCTGTTTAACGTGGTCTTCAATGGTGCTACAGTTTCCTGCTCGTAATGGGAGGAGGAATGGGAGAGGAGTAACAGATGAAATCAAGCACTAATAACAACGGTCGTCGGTTGCAAACGCGGGCGTCGGTTCGGTGTCGCGCGTCGGCTCGGCTTCGGTTCGGCGGGGAGCGCGGGCGTCGTGGCGTCGGCTTGGGTGCGCGTCGCGCGGACAGCCGTCGGCCGTGCGTGGGCCCGGCGTCGCGCGCAGCAGGGAGCCTGCGCGGCGCTCGGCTGGGGCTCGGCTGGGGCTCGGCTGCTTCGGTGGCTGAGGAGAGAGAGCGGCAGAGAAACGGGAGAGAGAGAGAGTAGCGAGAGAGAGAGAGACGTGAGGGAGAGAGAGACGTGAGGTGAGGGAGAGACGTGAGGGAGGCGGCGGCTGGGAATGGGATTTCCTGGCCGCGCGCGCGTGTAGTTTTGTTTAGGGTTTTGGGGCATGGGCCCCTAGTGGGCCGGTAGGTTTAGTTCTCTTTTTTTTTTTAAATTCCGAAACGCTTATTTAAAGAGCTCAAAAATTTATAAAAATTCACCAAAAATGTTTATACACAAAATACTCATTTTTAGACTAATAATTATTATTTTTCTTAATTATTGATTAATTACTAAGATTTCTTTTTAAAAGGAAAACAACAATCATCCGATAATCAATCAAGTGCATGCAAAGGAAACAATGCAAATGAACAATTAAACACTAAAAATTTTATTACCCTAATTAATATAATAACTAAATTTATTATTTTAATTGACGGTTTTTATGGTGTTACAAACCTACCCCTCTTAAAAAGAATCTCGTCCTCGAGATTAAGAAACTTCCGAGAATAACTGGGGAAATTCTGCTCTGAGTTCATCTTCTCTTTCCCAAGTGGCCTCATCTTCCGAATGATGACTCCACTGGACTTTGCACATGTTAATGACTTTATTCCGCGTAATTCTGCGAGATGTTTCCAGAATTCTGATTGGGTACTCCGAATAAGTCAAATCCTCATTGACATTCAGTTCTTCCATGGGTAACTGTTCCTCGGGTACTCTCAAGCACTTCTTGAGTTGTGATACGTGGAATACGTCATGCACATCGGATAATCTATCGGGTAGCTCTAACTGGTAGGCTACTTCGCCTTTTCTTTCCAAAATCTTAAATGGGCCGATATAGCGAGGTGATAATTTTCCCTTAACCTTAAACCTTTTCATTCCTCTCATCGGTGAAACTTTAAGGTAGACAAAGTCTCCTACTTCAAACAACAATTCTCTTCTTCTATTATCAGCATAGCTTTTCTGTCTTGACTGTGCTGTCTTCAAATTTTCTCTGATAATTTGCACTTGCTTTTCCGCCTCTTGGAGAATCTCTGGACCAAATACTTGACTTTCTCCAGTTTGATTCCAATAAAGCGGTGTTCTACACTTCCGTCCGTAGAGTGCTTCAAATGGTGCCATTTTAAGACTTGCTTGATAACTGTTGTTATATGAAAATTCTGCATAAGGCAAACTTTTATCCCAGCTTCTACCATGCTTTAGAGCGCAAGCTCTTAGCATATCTTCTAACACTTGGTTTGTTCTTTCCGTTTGCCCATCCGTTTGAGGATGATAAGCTGAACTAAAATTTAGCTTGGTATCCATGGACTCATGAAGTCTTTTCCAAAAGCGCGAGGTAAACTGGGTTCCTCGATCTGATACGATCTTCTTCGGTACTCCATGCAGACAAACAATCCTCGACATGTACAACTCTGCTAACTGGGCTCCTGAGTAGGTTGTCTTCACAGGTATAAAGTGTGCTACTTTAGTTAACCTGTCTACTATGACCCATATTGAATCATAGCCTTCTCGAGTACGGGGTAGCCCAACTATGAAATCCATACTGATTTCTTCCCATTTCCATTCAGGTACCTTGAGAGGTTGTAGCAATCCTGCTGGTCTTTGGTGTTCGGCTTTAACTCGCTGACACACGTCACATAATGCAACATGAGTAGCAACATCTCTTTTCAAACCGTACCACCAATACTTTTCCTTAAGATCCTGGTACATCTTTGTACTTCCAGGGTGAATAGAGTAAGCTGAATCATGAGCTTCTCTCAAAATAAGTTGGCGTAAGTGTTCGATTTCGGGTACACAGATTCTCTTCTTAAACCATACTGTGCCTTGTTCATCTTCCGTGAAATCTGGAGCTTTACCCAAACCAATCAAAGTTTTAATTTCCTTAATTTTCTCATCGGACTCTTGTCCTTTACGAATCTCTTCTTCCAAAGTAGATTCGACTTCCATCACTGTTGCTTCTACATTATTGAGAAATCCAAGGTTGAGTCGTTCCATTTCCCAGCACAATTCCTGTGACATCAAATGAGTAGTGATGTTGTTCACTTGACCCTTACGGCTCAAAGCATCAGCTACTACATTTGCTTTTCCGGGGTGATATTGTATTTCCAAATCATAGTCCTTAATCAACTCAAGCCATCTTCTCTGTCTGAGGTTGAGTTCCTTCTGAGTGAATATGTATTTCAAGCTTTTGTGATCCGTGAAGATTTTGCACTTGTTTCCAATCATATAGTGCCTCCAAATCTTCAAAGCATGCACTACGGCAGCTAGTTCCAAATCATGCGTAGGATAATTCTTCTCATGTTTCCTTAACTGTCTTGAGGCATAAGCAATCACCTTTCCTTCTTGCATTAGCACACATCCAAGTCCAAGGTGTGATGCATCGCAATACACATCAAATCCCTTGTGGATGTCTGGCATTACCAATATTGGTGCAGTGGTTAACCTCTTCTTGAGTTCCTCAAAACAATTCTGACAAGCTTCATCCCATTTGAACTCTTTGCCTTTCTCCAGTAGAGAAGTAAGTGGTTTTACTAACTTGGAAAAACCTTCAATAAATCTTCTATAGTATCCCGCCAATCCAAGAAAACTTCTGATCTTGGACGCATCCTTTGGTTGCTTCCAATCTAATATCTCACTTATCTTTCCTGGGTCCACTTTAATTCCACCATCGGTAACAATATGCCCTAAGAAAGCAACTTCCTTCAACCAAAAATCACACTTCGAGAATTTTGCGTACAGTTGGTTGTCACGAAGCTTTTGTAGGACTAGCCTTAGATGATCTTCGTGTGTTTCTTCATTCGGAGAATATATCAGTATGTCGTCAATGAATACGACCACAAACTGATCCAGATATTCCATGAATACTTTATTCATCAAGTTCATAAAGTATGCTGGTGCATTAGTCAGTCCAAATGACATGACCAAAAACTCATATAATCCATATCTCGTCGTGAAGGCTGTCTTCGGTACATCTTCTGCTCGGATCTTTAACTGATGATATCCCGATCTCAGATCTATCTTCGAGAATATCTTAGCTCCCTTCATTTGATCGAATAAATCTTCAATCCGAGGTAGTGGGTATTTATTCTTGATGGTTACTTCATTCAAACTTCTATAATCAACGCACATTCTTCTCGAACCATCCTTCTTGTTCACAAACAGCACTGGGGCTCCCCAAGGGGATGAACTTGGGCGAATAAAACCTTTTTCTAATAATTCTTCTATTTGTTTCTTCAGTTCTACTAAATCTTTGCCATCCATTCTATAAGGTCTTTTCGAGATAGGTGCGGTTCCGGGTACTAATTCAATAGAAAACTCTATATCACGGTCAGGTGGCATACCTGGTAATTCTTCCGGAAATACGTCTGGGTATTCGCACACTACTTTGATATTTTCCAAGGGCTTTTCTTCCAAGTGATTGATCACTGTCTTCCCTTTTTCATCTGTTGACTTGTCTATGTTGACTTGGATTCTTTCACCTTGAGGACTTGTCAACGTAATTGTTCCGTTGGCACACCGTATCACTCCATCACAACTTTTCAACCAGTTGCATCCAAGAATCACATCAATACCGTTGGATCCTAGGACCACTGGGTCGACTGTAAAATCTATTCCTTGAATCTTGATATTAACATGAGGGCATGAGTGTGTGGCCTTCATGTCACCTCCCGGTGAACTAATGTGTAATATCCTCTTCAGAGGGTACTTAGGTATGTTATGTTTTTCCACAAATGACTCAGTTATAAATGAATGTGATGCTCCAGAGTCAAATAAAACTGATGCAGGTATGGAGTTAACAAGGAACATACCATACACAATGTCGGCATCCTCAGGCACTGATTCCGCAGTGACGTGATTGACCCTTCCTCGGCTCTGGTTCTGCGGAGTCTTGTTCTGAGCAGATCCACGAGCGGGGGTGCTCTGGTCATTTCTCTAAGTGTTGCCTTTCTGGGGTGTCTGCTGGTTGCGCCTTGGGCAATTGTTGGCATAGTGGCCTAGTTCACCGCACTTGAAACAGCCGTTGGGTTGGACTGGTGCGTTGCTTCTGGCCTGAGCGTTGTTGGTGCCACTCTGACGGTTCTGTGAATTTCCACCAGACCTCTGGTTGGTCTGGGGGTTGCTCCTTTGTTGATTCTGATTCTGGTTGTTTCTCTGGCCTTGCTGTCCAGAGCGTTGTACTTGATGATTATTTCCACCCTGATTTCCAGAGCGGAACTGCGAACCTTGAGCATTATTCGGACGAGTGTTTCTGCTTGACTGACCCTGGAACTTCCTTTTATGGTCAGATAATTCCTTCCTTTTGCTCTCAAGGCCAATTGCCTTGTTCAGGAGTGTCTGGAAGTTGGGGAATGTGTGACTCTGAAGTTGATAGTTCAGAGGTCCAATCAACCCTTCCAGAAAACGCTCTTGGCGCTTCTCATCAGTGTCCACTTCCTCAGGGGCATAACGTGAAAGCTGAGTGAAGCGATCACGATACTCACTGACAGACATATTCCCTTGAGTAAGGGAAAGAAACTCCTTCTTCTTCAGCTTCATGATTCCCGAAGGAATGTGGTGAGCGCGGAAGTTCTCTTGGAACTCCTGCCAGGTTATTGTGTCAGCATTGGGATGTGCCGCTGTGAAGGCATCCCACCAATCGGACGCAGCTCCCTCAAGTCTTCCCGAGGCGTACAAGACCTTCTCTCGGTCGTTGCACTGAGTGATGTCCAACTTCTTTCCGATAACCTTAAGCCAGTCATCGGCATCCAAAGGATCAACCGCATGAGAGAAAGTTGGTGGGTGATGACTCATGAAGTCCCGGTGCTTATCTCTAGCCGGGGGTGCATATTGCTGCTGCTGGGGTTGCTGATTCTGTTGGTTCTGCTGCAATTGTTGAACCGCAGCAGTGAGTCCTTGCAGAATCTGCATTTGGGCGGCGATGAACTGTTCCATGTTGGGATTAGGTGGTGGCGGTGGTGGTGGTGCTTGTTGTCCACGCTGGTTCCGGTTGTTAGGTCCTTGACGTTGGTTCACCATCTGATTTGTTAGGAAGTGAAGTCCTTAGAAAAGTGAGGAGTAGAAAAGATTCAAGAGGGAAAATAGCTTAAGTTTTACAAATTTTATATGTTCTTATGGCCATCATTCCATAAGACCATAGCACTCAAACAAAGATCCAAATCAAACATTTCAATCAATCACCATCACATGGTTGATATTTATTAATATGATAACATAAAGAGAGTATCATCGTCTAACGCGAAGTATAACTTATTACATCATGACTCAAAACTCCTAAAGCAGCCTAGTGACTGATCCGGCCTCTCCGTAGCGCAGCCTCTTGCGGGGAGGAGACAACGCCACGGCGGGAACCTGAGCTTCTGGCGGATTCAGTCCCTGCAGTTGGGCTTCCAGGGCTGCAATCCTGGCGTGGGCATTCTCCAGCTCCAAGTGCACACTGTAGAGGTCCAGAGTGGCACTGTCCAGGTCGGTGTTGAGACCGGCCACTACACCAGCTAGGGTGTTGAGGCGATCCTCACCAGGTTCACCTGGGACAATGTTGGTCTGGCTTTCTCCACGCAGGCGCTGAGGGAGATGCCTGAACCTTGTGTTCTGCAGCTGCTGCCGGTAGGTGTGGCTAAGCGACCACAGGGTCCGACGGGCAGCGTCGCTGACAGAGGCAGCGTAGGTGGACAGCGGTATCAGGGACTCGTGAGCAGACAGAGTCCTGAATCCCCTGTCACCTGCATCCATCACCCTGACATGGATGCGAGTGATGTAATAGCAAGCCCGGGGAGGCTCGCTCACTCGCCTCGTCTCGTACAGGGGGCGGACGTAGGCTCCTAGCTCGTGCAGCACTGCCTGCAGCAGGTTGGGGAAGTGCCCTGTTTCGAACATTGATGTGTAATGTTCGACAACTGGACCAATCCCCATGAAGTGGTCCTCCTGGGCGTAGTCAGCTTCCTCGTGGACGTGTTCGTCCTCTCCATCGTCGTCGTCGTCGTCATCCTCGTCGTCGCCGTCTCCGGAGTCATCGGGGTCGTCGCCTCCAGGTGCAGGTGCTTGGAAGGCTGATGCCGGCGATGCTGACGTCGATGACGCAGCTGCGAAGGCCAGGGACTCGGCCAACGGGGTGGGGGTCGGCAGCTGCTCCTCCGAACTGTCCTCCAGGTTGATCACGTTCTCCACTCGGACGGGAGGAAGGTTTGCTGGAGCATCCTCGACTACCACTGGGTAGGCCGGGATCTGCTGGGGCTGAGGGGCGTAGCTGGTGTTGACGCGAGTGGTTTGAAGAGTGCGAACCATCTACAAGAGAAGAGTCAACTTAGTTGAATTTCAAAGAGGTAAGACTGATAAAGGAATTTATAGGAATGAAATTAGCAAGTTTTGAACAACTAGGCTTTCCATTTCTAACTAATCTAACGACCTAGGGTCAGCATTGCTTTGATACCACTTCTGTCACACCCGGTTCCAGGGGGTAGAACCGAGCGCATACCATATGTGTGCCAGGATCCATTTCCACACATATGTTGACGTCACAAGTGTAATATATCAAAAGACAATGCAATAAAGGCGTAAAGAGAGTATAAAACTTTATTACATCATCTGAGACATTGTGTCTTAAACAAGTATCACATCAAAGTAGAGCGGAAATAAACAACTGGGCAATCTTCCACAGGAAGTTGACCGGCGCATCGTTAGACTTAGAATTCTTCGTCGATAAATTCTCCATCAAAGTCTCCAGCATCACCCTCTGATCAAAATATTAGCAAGGGTGAGCTCACTTATGGTCGGGGCTCAGCAAGTGGGGAAAAATTAATGCAGGTATAACAAGGTGAGGCTAAGGTTGAGCAGTAAGCATTTTAGTTGGTCAACATTTTATTATCAACACCTGCCTTACTAACAAGAGTGAATCCCAAATATCCCAATTAAACAAAGGAATATGAATATAACAAAAACACTTAAGTGAAACCACTTAAGCAAATTATCGGTAGATCATCGGATCTCAATTTATGTCCATCTTTAAGTTCAATTATCATGTGAGGAGTCCAGGTCGCTCATAACCGGGAGCACGGCTGATATATCAGTTTTACACTCTGCAGAGGTGGTACAACTTTACCCACAAGCCATGTATCCCATCTAGCCCGGGTTGATCGGACCCTTAGACACTGCCAAGGTGAATGGCTAGGGATCCATTATGAGGTTTTCACAAAACACACTTAATACAAAGCAACCCGCTAAGGTTTCTAAGACGATGGTGGTGGCCCCCTGGGTGAAGTACCTTAGCCAAGAATACGACCCCATGTTAACGTGGGCTGCCAGCACCTACCGCTCCCCCTCTTGCCCATCTTTCAGGTAAGGTTGCTAGGCACTAAGCATGTAGAGCTAATTACCAAAGCCAGAGCCATGATAGCACTCGTGGTTGCACTGTTATCCTGGGTGGTCACTCCATGTTCCAATTAAATTTGCAATGAAGTTATCTTAACCATCGGGTTAATGCCATAATTGCCAATTAAATCTTTGGAACATTAAAATCAATTAATGAGTGACATTAAGAAATTATTAGGTTGAGCAGTAGCGTAAATCTCGCACAGCTTAATTATTTCCCCAGGTTAAACAAGGAATACAGGTAGTAAATCTAGGAAATCCTTAATTAGGCGAAACCCATCAAATTATGCAGTATATCAAAAGTAAACATTATTAAATGCAATGACTGGGTACAAAAAGAGTATGCAGAGGGAGAATCCACTTGCCTTGCACAAAATCGTCCTGCGTGTCGTCTTCAAACGTATTTGGGTCCTCTACCACACAATCAGTTTCTAATAGCGTCGCACATCGTACATACAAAAGAAAACATTCACCAATAAATAAACATACACTATTACATAGGTGAAGCATACATCATACAATAAAACATACATTTAAACAAATCACATTTATAAGAAGGAATGCAAAACATGATTTGTATCTACCCTATAAATCTTAACCATATCAACGATCAATTTATTTGCTATGACTAACTACTTTGTTTCATTATCTTACTAGAAAACTTGTATGACAATTCGACTATGGATATGCATACTATATAAATTCATTTAAAATCATAGTTACAACTTTAACCCAAATTCTAGGGAATCTAGTTTATTTACTAAATAATTATCTCTATCGTAAAACACGGGTCACATTCTAGTTTTAGTCTTTCTTTCTAAAAGGAAATTATATTAATTGTTAAAATATTATTTATAAATCACATAACCATAGTATTAAAGAACTAACTTAAACTACAATTTTTATCTCTACTATTTAGATTACGTTGGACTATATTGTTTCAACGTCAATAAAATATTTACTATTTCTTAGCGAATAACCAATATAATTATATTGCGCATGAGCGTGCGAGTCTTGTCTATAAGTCAGAATCATAATGTAAGCAACGGTGAACGCATACTTATTTATCTATTAATACTAAATAAATCAATACATTTTCTAACTCAAATTAGTTAGTGTAGCAAGAATGAATTTAATAATATTAATATTCTAAAAATCTATATAAACTACTAATTGAATATTTTCTAACACAAGCGAGGTTATTTGACATAAACTAGTACTCTAACAATTTTAAGTTCTAAATCTGTGAACATGTTTATTTGACTAGCAAAAACCTATTTTGTCATCTACCAATGATATTTTCTCCTTTCTTTATAAAAAAAATATGCTAATAAAATAATTAGATAAATCATCTAAAATCCTATATTAATCAAATGACATGAGTTCTATACCATTTTCTAATCCATCAAAAATGCACCTATAATTCTCCAAGTAGTTTCTAAAATTTATTGTGACCAAATTTAACTACAAAAATTCCTATCTAGCATTTTTATCGCCAACGTGACTATTAAATCTACGTCATATTCTCAAATCCAAAAATCATCGCATCGATTAATATGAAAGATAACGGTACTAATAATTACATATCTCAACCAAAAATTCCATAACACATACACATGTACATAATGTCGCGACTCACATGTGTTCATACAACAAACAAAATATGCAACTCATGGATCGAATCAAAAGTAATTTATAAAATATACAAAATAATTCGGGTCGCCAACAACCTCGGGTTCGTGCGTGTGACGGGGACGGATCGACGGAGAGCGGGGCTCGACTACGGACAGCTGGAACGCGACTCCGGCGAACTCCGGCGACGAACAGCACACTCCGGCGACGAACGGCAACGCACTAGCGATGAGCGAGGAGTGCTAGAGAGAGAGACAAATTCGAGTAGGAAGAAATGGGGAGGCTCTGCTGTCCCTTTTATAGAGAGAGGGAGGGAAGAAGAATGGTCTGTTTAACGTGGTCTTCAATGGTGCTACAGTTTCCTGCTCGTAATGGGAGGAGGAATGGGAGAGGAGTAACAGATGAAATCAAGCACTAATAACAACGGTCGTCGGTTGCAAACGCGGGCGTCGGTTCGGTGTCGCGTGTCGGCTCGGCTTCGGTTCGGCGGGGAGCGCGGGCGTCGTGGCGTCGGCTTGGGTGCGCGTCGCGCGGACAGCCGTTGGCCGTGCGTGGGCCCGGCGTCGCGCGCAGCAGGGAGCCTGCGCGGCGCTCGGCTGGGGCTCGGCTGCTTCGGTGGCTGAGGAGAGAGAGCGGCAGAGAAACGGGAGAGAGAGAGAGTAGCGAGAGAGAGAGAGAGGTGAGGGAGAGAGAGACGTGAGGTGAGGGAGAGACGTGAGGGAGGCGGCGGCTGGGAATGGGATTTCCTGGCCGCGCGCGCGTGTAGTTTTGTTTAGGGTTTTGGGGCATGGGCCCCTAGTGGGCCGGTAGGTTTAGTTCTCTTTTTTTTTTTAAAATTCCGAAACGCTTATTTAAAGAGCTCAAAAATTTATAAAAATTCACCAAAAATGTTTATACACAAAATACTCATTTTTAGACTAATAATTATTATTTTTCTTAATTATTGATTAATTACTAAGATTTCTTTTTAAAAGGAAAACAACAATCATCCGATAATCAATCAAGTGCATGCAAAGGAAACAATGCAAATGAACAATTAAACACTAAAAATTTTATTACCCTAATTAATATAATAACTAAATTTATTATTTTAATTGACGGTTTTTATGGTGTTACAGTAGTGAATCTCCAACTCATAGTCTTTGATCAGCTCTAACCATCTTCTTTGCCTCATATTCAGCTCTGATTGAGTGAATATGTACTTCAGACTCTTGTGGTCTGTGTAAACATCACATTTCTGTCCATACAGATAGTGCCTCCATGTCTTCAATGCGTGAACCACTGCTGCCAACTCTAGGTCATGGATTGGGTAATTCTGCTCATGAACCTTCAACTGTCGGGACGAGTAAGCCACAACTCTTCCCTCTTGCATCAACACACATCCCAAACCAGTGTAACAGGCATCGCAATACACCGAGAAGGGCTTGTGCACATCGGGCAAGACTAAGACAGGCGTTGTAGTCAACTTCTCTTTTAGCGCTTCAAAGACCTCTTGACATTTTTGGGTCCACTTGAACTCAACCTTGTTGCCTAGCAACGCTGTCATTGGTTTCGCAATCTTCGAAAACCCTTCAATGAATCGCCGATAATATCCGGCCATTCCAATGAAGCTCTTGATCCCTCGAGCATCTGTTGGCGCTTTCCAGTTCAGAATGTCTGCCACTTTCTTTGGATCCACAGCCAATCCTTCTTTGTTGATTATGTGACCCAAGAATAGAACTTCACTGATCCAGAACTCGCACTTGCTCAACTTTGCATACAGCTGGTGCTCTCGCAATCTCTGCAATACCATCCTCAAATGATCCGCATGCTCCTCTTCGCTTTGAGAATATATCAGAATGTCATCAATAAATACCACCACAAACTTATCAAGGTAATCCATGAATACACTGTTCATCAGATTCATAAAGAAGGTTGGTGCATTTGTTAGACCGAAAGACATCACTGTGAACTCATACAACCCGTACTTGGTAATGAATGTCGTCTTTGGAATGTCTGAAGGTCGAATCCTGAGCTGATGATAACCTGACCTTAGATCTATCTTGGAGAACACGCTGGCTCCTCTCAACTGGTCGAACAGATCTTCTATTCTGGGCAAGGGGTACTTGTTCTTGATGGTGACCTCATTCAGAGCTCGATAATCGATACACATCCTTCTGGTGCCGTCTTTCTTTTCCACGAATAGGACAGGGGCGGGCCAAGGCGAGGTGCTTGGCCGGATGTAACCTTTCTCTGACAGCTCATCAATTTGCTTCTTAAGTTCAACCAACTCTGGCCCAGATACTCTGTAAGCTCTCTTAAAGATGGGGGCAGTGCCAGGAAGAAGCTCTATGGCAAACTCAACTTTCCGCTCTGGTGGCATACCTGGTAAGTCCTTTGGAAACACATCTGGGAACTCAGACACGACCTTGATACTCTCAATTGGGTCTGCTTCGCTGCTATCAACAGCCATCTGATAACAACTTCCTTTCTTTAGCTCGGGCGGGACTAACTCGGTCACCACTTCCTCTCCTAGTGGAGACACCAACTTGATTGTCCTCTTATCACAACTGATAACGACCTAATACTTATCTAGCCAATTCATCCCTAGGATGACATCTATTCCCTGAGTACCCATTACTATGAGATTAGCGGGAAACACTATCCCCCTTATTTCCACACTTACATTCAAACAAATGCTATCGGCTCGAATTCTACCACCGGCTGAGTCAATTTGAATGGGGGTTGACATGGTAGTAATTGGAAGATTATGTGCTTTTACCCATGATGCAGCAATGAATGAATGCGTTGCTCCAGTATCAAATAACACTTCTGCAATATGGGAGTCGATTGGAAACATACCTACTATCATGACGGGGGTCTCCTGAACTGCTTCAGCCTCCAAGTGGTTCAGTCTCCCGTGGTTATAACGTGGCTGAGAGCGGTTGCCTGCTCCAGGCTGAGACACATTCTACTTTGCTGGGACGTTGGGGCCTGACTGCTGCTGGGCTGCCTTCTTCGGACATTGCATCACCCAATGGCCTTGCTCTCCACAGTGGAAACATGCTCTGTTTCCAACCTGAGCTGGTGCTGCCTGACTGTTCTGCTGGTTTGCTGGGGCAGGAAGACGAGGTGCCTGCTGATTCTGCCTCTGAAACTGACCTCCTCCTGACTGATTGCCCTGGCGATTCTGATGCTGATGCTGAGGATACTGTCTTTGAAACTACTGATGCTGGGGTGGACGCTGGTTCTGCCTGAACTGCTGAGGTTGGTTGCCTGAGAAACGAGGACGATTGCTGCTCCCAGGCTGGGGTCCACTGATCTTGCGCTTGCGATCCTCCATCTCCTTACGCTTCCTCTCTGTCATAATTGCTCTGTCAATCAGGTGCTGGAATGTCGGGAAAGTGTGATTCATCAGCTGATACTGCAGAGGGTCAACCAAGCCTCTTAGGAAACGATACTGTCGCTTAGCGTCGGTGTTGACATCTTCAGGAGCATAGCGATACAGCTGCAGTAACCTGTCCCGGTACTCACTGACAGACGATGACCCTTGCTTGAGGGCTAAGAACTCCTCCTTCTTCACTGTCATCAGACCTGCAGGAACATGGTACTGACGAAAGCTACCTCTGAACTCTTCCCAGGTGATGGTGTCGGGGTTGGCATGGGTGGCAAGATAAGACTCCCACCATGACTGGGCTGCTCCTCTCAACAGACGAGGACCATACAGGACTTTCTCCCTGTCATCACACTGAGCGGTATGCAACTCCCGCTCCACAGTGTGTAGCCAGTCTTCAGCATCCATGGGGTCAGAGGAGTGAGCAAACGTTGGGGGATGACCTCTCATGAATTCAGCACGCTTGTCCCTGGGCATCTGAGGCATCTGAGGCTGAGGTGGTGGCTGTTGCTGCTGCTGCTGCTGAATGGTGGCTAGAGTCTGACCAATGGCTTGAACTGCCTGAGTCTGCATCAGAAACATCTGCTCGATCGACATCGGGGGCGGAGGTGGCAGCTGCTGCTGCTGGGGTGCCTCATCCTGCTGAGCTACCTGCTCCTGCTGAGCACGCCTTCCTCCTCTGTGCCTGTTTTCTAACATCTACATAATGCAACCACACATCAGAACTGATCTTGCAAATCTTGCAGCATAAGAGAAGAGTATAGAATTCTTCAACAACACTGAACAGGTGAGCATCTTCACTGATCTCCAACACAGACCAACACAGCTTCTCAGATAAAGAGGAAAGTGGAATAAAAGGCTTCCCAACTAAATAGCTAACTCCATTAATATATAACAGATAAACCAAAATGCAGGGGATACCCACATCCTGGTGACAGTCATTACAAAGATCCAGATCAAACATAGTTCATCATGACAAACATAAATGCATAGGATATAGCAAACTACCCTATCTAACTAAGACTAACTAAAAGCGAGACTAATGCTAAGACTATAGCTTCTATGTATATATTTTGTATTAATTACAGGATCCGACTCTGACGATCTATGGCTCTAAATTTATCTTGGTCTTGTAGTCGGGATTGCCATAAGACTGGTGTCCACGCCGAGGTGAGCGGTATGGGTGCTGAGTCCCGACGGGGGCGGGGGAACCATCGTCCAGGTGACGACGCTCCGCGCGCTCAGCCCGCAGCTGGGCGATCTCAGCACGAGCCCTACTCAGCTCATCTAATGCATGGTCCAGCTCCGTGTTTAGCACGGCGGCTAGGTTGACTGTGCTGCTCAACCTAGGATTGTCCTCACCAACAGGTGAGACAATCACGCCTCCTATGCTGCCAGATGGACGACGGGGGTAGTACTTCAGGTTGAGACCATCAGCTACCCCACCGAGTACTGAGCAGTAGTGCGAAAGCGCATGCCGTGCGGCATCTTGCATGGTCGCCTCAGCTGAGTCCCGCTCAGAGATAGAATAGTGCTCCGAGCAGACCTCAGCACCCCCAGAGACTGTTCTCCGGACAGCGCACCAAGCAAGTTGCCTCCTAGCGGTCCGGGTAGACCCCGCGACTATGCTGGTAGACCACACAGCGATAGTCGATGGACCAAGTACGCCGGTCAAGTGCCCGACGTAGCAGGGTGTGGAGCGCATCGTGGAAGTGACACCCGCGAGCAGCGTCACGAGTGATGGGTCGAGCAACCCATCCTTCCGGCTCTTGGTCAGTAGAAAAGTCAGTGTCGTGGCTCGAGCTATCGTCGCCACCTCTGTCGTCTGGGTCTCCTCCAGTAGCTACTCCAGGGACTGGGGCACTCAGTGGTGGTGCAGGGGGCGCCTCCAGGGGGAGCACAGTGGAGCAGCTCCTCACAGACTCTATCTCCTGCTGGAGCGAAAAAGAAGAGCCCTGCTGCTCCTGCTCCTGTCGTCGACGTTCCTGCTCCTCATGCACGTGGTGGTGCAACCTCTCCAAATGGCTGGACTGACCGGCCATGGGACGGCGAAGTGGACGCTCCGCGAGATGAGAGGGTAAGATGGGGATGACAGACTTCCGTGCGGTGTGTCTAAGACGAGCCATCTACAAAAGATACTGCAAGCAAAAGAGTGAGAACAGAACTAGTATGACCAGCAAGTAATGAACCATAAATAAATGAAGGATTAGAATAAAACACAATTTTCAGCAAGGTATAATATATAGTAGAACATAGGTTTGGTCGATATGACCAACTTTTGAAGGGATATCAAAGTCAAGGCAGGGACAGAGGTCTATAATCCTTAGAACGACCATTCTACTCTAGGTTAGCGGTCCTACAGTCAGCACGGCTTTGATACCACCTATGTCACACCCGGTTTTAGAAGGCAAACTGAATGCGAACCATGTACGTGCCAGGATCAGCAATTCACGTACACAGCAGTTACATAACATGGACATCATCACACAGTGCTCAAATAGTATTAAAAAGGGAAATAGTAGTCGATTACATCATATGTCTGAAACATCCACATAGTCTTTACAATAATCAAAGTGTGAAAACGAAACGTAGATAAAAGCGGCCTTCACAGGCAGCCGACTGGGGGTTGCCGCTAACCCACGCCTAGAACTCGTTGTAGTCTTGGAACTCCTGGAAATCTCCTTCCACGGCTTCATCTTCTCCTGAGCGGTGGTTGCAATGCTAACAACCTGGGGATGGGGGGGTTTGGTGTGTAGAGCAAGGGTGAGTACACATCAACATACTCAGCAAGTGTCATGTTTGGCTGTAGTGGACTAGCTTTATGTGGGGGTAAGTCAAGCAGTTGCTTTTAGTTGGTCAGAGTTATTATTACTAGTAGAGAAAGCCAAGTTTTAGAGTTAACCCACGTTATTAACCCAAACATACTCCTTTCCAAACGGAAAGAGTACCACTTACCATTACCAGAGTCAAAACCAAGAACCATCAATCTCATTGCCACTTGCAAATCTGAACATCTCTGATCAAGTACCACTAATCACTGGAGCTCCCTTGGCCGCTCATAACCGCGAGCACGGCTGATATATCAGTTTCATAACACTCTGCAGAGGTTGTGCACTTTACCCACAAGTCGTGATTCCCTTTCTGCCTGGAGGGAGCTACTCCCCATTGACCACTACCTAGGTGATCCAGCAGGGCATCACTACGTAGCCTTTACAAAGATTCCCTGAGGTTGTAGCCGCCCGTTAGGTTTCCTAAATGTACCGCACTCCTCCCCAAGGGATAAATCAACCTTGGCAGAGCGAGCCGCATACACCGAGCCCCATTGACGACACGATGGCTAAGCGAACTACACCCTAGTTCCTCTAATTATTCAGCTAAGGGCGTCCCATTCCACCCTCATGGTTGCAATGTTTTCCCAGGCGGTCATCCAACGAACTGAAAGTTCCCTTTGGCCCGGGAACAGGATCTGGATGTCGCCTAGAGGGGGGGTGAATAGGCGAATAAAAATATCACTTTAAAACTTAAATCTTACTCTACTCGAAGACAGGATCGCAGTGGAGTGAAGAACCCTTCGAGTAGGTTGCAGTGGAATTGAAGTTCCTGTCTTAAGAATATCCTGCACTTCAAGGAAAGCTAGTACCACACGTAAGTAGTGAAGTGCAGATATAAAAGCGAGTAAGACAGAGAGTCAGAGTACAATACAGAACAGAGCACACAGACGCAAGGATTTATCCCGAGGTTCGGTCAAGCCTAAAATGCTTGCCTAGTCCTCGTTGGAGTTAGCCACACCTGGGCTTGGAGTCTATTTCAACTCCTTCCTCCGTTTGCTCAGATCTGTCAGTATGACAGATAGAGCCTTTCACTATTGAGATGGGTTACAACAACACCGTGGCTGCTTACAAACTTCTCGGCAGCACCTCGGTAGAGTAACGATACGCTCAAGACCTTGCTCTAGCTCTAAGCAGCACTTCTCCTCTCTCTAAAGGCTTATAGCTGTGCCTTCTACACAAACTATAGAGTTACACACAAGAGGGAGAGCGAGAATTGATTCGAGTAAAGTCTATACTTGTTGGCTGCGCTTATATCGTGCTTGAGGCGCCTAGGGGTCCCTTTTATAGGCATAAGGGGCCTAGGAGCTGTTGGAAGTAATCCAGGAAGACAAATCTTGCCTTCTGTCGGGTGGCGCACCGTACAGTCCGGTGCACACCGGACACTGTCCGGTGCCCGATTTCTTTCCTTTTATGGCGAAGCCGACCGTTGGCAGTCTTGGAGCCGTTGGCGCGCCGGACATGTCCGGTGCACACCGGACAGTCCGGTGCCTCCATCTAGCCGTTGGCTCGGCCACGTGTCCCGCGTAGATCGCGCGGCCGACCGTTGGCCAGGCCGACCGTTGGCTCACCGGACAGTCCGGTGCACACCGGACAGTCCGGTGAATTATAGCCGTACGTCGCCGGTGAATTCCCGAGAGCGGCCAGTTCGCTCGAGCCAGTCTGGCGCACCGGACACTATCCGGTGAGCCACAGGACAGTCCGGTGCACCCAGACTGAGCAGAACCTTGGCTGTACACAGCCAAGCCTTTTGCACCTTTTTCCTTTTCTTCTTCTTTCTGTTTCTAACACTTATACAAGTATATTAGTACACTAAAACCAATGTACTAAGTCTAGAACATACCTTCTCTTAATTATTACATCCATAGCATTTCACATGCTTGAGCTTTGATGTTGAACTCATAAATCATCAAGTCGGCTTGACTTGATCTAGATTGACATTTCTTAGCTCCAACATCCTGCAAAGGTCACATAGAACATCTCCAAACATAGGAACAACCCAAACTAACGATTAAGGTGAACTTAGCTCTTTTGGGCTGCTTCCAGTTCTGGTTTTGACACTTGTTCTCCTTCTAGTGACCTTGATCTCCTTCTTAGAGCTTGATCTTGAGCCTTATGACTTACACCACATAACTGTAGCTGTTACCTCATTGGCTGTAAGTCACGTCCTTATGTAGTGATCCTTGGTGTGTTATAGCTCTTCTCAACTCGATCACCCTTGACTTTGCAAGCCTTCTTCTTCACCCTTGGCTTTGGGTTCCTCAGCCTCCTTGACCTTCTCTCGTGCACTTGGTACCTCGAAGCTTCTCTTGCCTCCGTCCTTGGCTTGATCAGTTGTCTCCGAGCTTCGCACCCGAGTCTCACTTTATGCAATGTCCATCTTACTTGTGATGTCCATCATGTATCCATAATCTAGTTCTTGGACCATCACAATTGTTCACTTGTGTTGAACCCTGTAGGCTTTACCTTAAGCACCTGTTCAACACTTAGTACACCTGTTAGTCCTTTAATTGAGTTGTCATCCAAACACCAAAACTCACAAGAGAGCTTTCAATAGGTCCTTACGGAGAGGCACTCGAGAAACCGCTCGAGCCCCCTTGAAGGACACAAGTATAACATCATAATAAAAGAGGGGAAAACAGCGTATCATTGATAATTCTCATCATGTTCATTGATTAGAGTTGAGCAATAGCATAAGACTAAGCAATAATAATCCAACCCAAATAGGTAAACAAGGACATGAATAACAAAAGCTAGTCGATCCTTAGGTATAACTGTGAAATGCGGGAGGTGAATTAAAGAATGTATAGGACAGAGATAGGTCAAGGGACACTTGCCTCCACCAACCGACTGCTGCTCAGGGGCTTCTCCTGTGAGTTCTTCGGGCTCCTCAACCGGGTCGTTCTCTATGCGAGCGCAAACATACATACATCCACACATTTAATACAAAAGAACAATACACCATGCAATAGGATGCAATAAATAAACAGACGTTCCACGCGGGCTCGCAATTACGGTTAAGAGAGAAAGAGGAAAAGACAGTCGAGAAACGATCACATTACATTATTATTGTCGGGGACCATAATTAGGGGTACCCTCAAGACGCCTAATTCTCAGCTGGTAACCCCCATCAGCATAAAGCTGCAGAGGCCTGATGGGTTTGATTAAGTCAGGGATCAGTCCATACGAGCGACTCGATCACGCCACGCCCGAGCCTAGCCTCGGGCGAGGGCAGCCGACCCTAAGATGACTCCGTCTCGCCTGAGGCCTCCTCTTTCACGGCAGACGCATCACCGGCTCGCCCGAGGCCCCGCCTTCGATAAGAAGTAACCCTGACTAAATCACCGCGCCAACCGACCAAGTCACCGGGGCGTTTAACGCAAAAGGTAAGACCGACGGGCGACCAGACTTCGCCAGAGGTGCCATAGGAGGCTCTGCCCAACCCAGGGCTCGGACTCGGGCTAAGGCCCCGGAAGACGGCGAACTCCGCTCCGCCCGACCCAGGGCTCGGACTCGGGCTAAGGCCCCGGAAGACGGCGAACTCCGCTCCGCCCGACCCAGGGCTCGGACTCGGGCTAAGGCCCCGGAAGACGGCGAACTCCGCTCCGCCCAACCCAGGGCTCGGACTCGGGCTAAGGCCCCGGAAGACGGCGAACTCCGCTCCGCCCGACCCAGGGCTCGGACTCGGGCTAAGGCCCCGGAAGACGGCGAACTCCGCTCCGCCCGACCCAGGGCTCGGACTCGGGCTAAGGCCCCGGAAGACGACGACCTCCGCCTCGCCCGACCCAGGGCTCGGACTCCGCCTCGGCCTCTGCCGAACGACCTCCGCCTCGCCCGACCTAGGAGTTCGGGCTCGGCCTCTGTCATGCAGGACGGACTCGACCTCGACTTCGGAGGAGCCTCCACGACGCCCGACCTAGGACACAAGACCGCCACGTCAACAGGAAGCGTCATCATCACCCTGCCCTGAGCCGACTCGGGTCGCAGAGAACAAGACCGGCGTCCCATCTGGCCAGCTCCGCCAGATAGGCAATGATGGCGCCTCACTAGACCATGACGACGGCGACTCTTGACTCCCTTACGAAAGCAGGGAGACGTCAGCAAGAGCACCGCTGTTCCAACAGCTGTCCCTCCATCAAGCTCCACTGCTTCTCCAACAGCCACGACGCCACACCAACAGGGTGCCAAGATCTCTCCGGCTGCCACCTTGGCATGTACTCAGGGCACTAGCTCTCCCTCGCTAGACACGTAGCACCTTGCTACACCCCCATTTTGTACACCTGGATCCTCTCCTTACGACTATAAAAGGAAGGACCAGGGCCTTCTTAGAGAAGGTTGGCCTCGCGGGAACGAGGGCAGGGGCAGGCGCTCTCTCGGGGCCGCTCGCTCCCCTCGCCCGCGCGGACGCTTGTAACCCCCTACTGCAAGCGCACCCGACCTGGGCGCGGGACGAACACGAAGGCCGCGGGAATTCTCCGACTCCCTCGCGACCCGGCTCCGGCCACCTCGCTCTCGCTCTCTCTCTCTCTCCCCCCTTCGCGCTCGCCCACGCGCTCGACCCATCTGGGCTGGGGCACACGGCACACTCACTCGTCGGCTCGGGGACCCCCCGGTCTCGGAACGCCGACAGTTGGCGCGCCAGGTAGGGGCCTGCTGCGTGTTGACGAGTAGATTCCCGTCAAGCTCCAGATGGGCAGTCTCCAACGACCTCTTCAACCCGGGACGGTGCTCCGTTTCGGGAGCCTCGAGTTCATGTCTCTCGACAGCAGCTACGACATGATACTCCTTCCACCGCCGTGCGACAGCGACAATGGTGGCGGACAGCCCGCCCGCCGGCGGCGGAATCGACGACGCCTTTCCCGCGTGGGGGAAGGACAACTTTCGAGCTCGCTCCGTCCTCTCCCTCGTCATCGGAGGAGGAGGCGGGGCAACCAAGGCCGAGCGGGAGGCTGCGCTCCGACAGCTGTCGAGCAAATCGACATCCCCAGTGCCCCAACGGAGGACACGCTAGGCGTCACCCTCGCGTTCGAGGCAAAGGCGAGCGCCATCCCCCCGCAGCACGTCGACTCCGAGCAGGTGGACGACGCCAGCACGCTCATGAAGGGCCTGCAGGACGTCGCCCTCGTACCCAAGACGACGGCGCGATCAGCCCCCGACGTGACTTCATCGCTCCTCGTCGACAAAAAGGTACCGACTGCTACCCATCTTTCGTCATTTCGACTCGGCCTCAACCCGCCTGGCGACCTCGCTTTGGCGGGCGCTCACGTTGAGGCGAGTGCAACCTCTCTGGGGTTTCGTGTGCGGTCGCCTTGGGACCGATTGACGGGTGTCTCGACCTACGGACCCTCTGGGTCCGAGGAAGATGACGACCCCAGCATCTGCTGGGATTTCTCCGGATTTGGCAACCCCAGTGCCATGCGGGACTTCATGATCGCATGTGACTACTGCCTCTCCGACTGTTCCGACGGCAGCCGCAGCCTTGACGACAAGGACTGCGGCCCGAGCCGCGAATGTCTCCACGTCGAGCTAGGGGATCCCTCCGGAGGCGGCTGTCTCGGCATGCCGGAGGATGGTGATCCCCCTAGGCCAGCGCCTCGCGCCGACATCCCGCGGGAGCTAGCTGTGGTCCCCGTTCCGGCGGGGGGTCACGACCCACAGCTCGAGCAAGTCCGCAGGGCGCAGGCCGGGCTCGATGAGGGAGCAGGAGCGCTCGAGGCAATCCGCCAGAACATCGGGCAGGTATGGGCGAGCCAGCCCCCAGCCGGAGGAATACGTCACCTGCCCCAAGGTCTCCAGCACCGCATCGCCAACGATGCCAGGGACAGACCGCCACCCGCATCCGGCGGAACCGGTCAGGACCTGGCCGCCGCAGCGATGCTCCTCCGCGCGATGCCGGAGTCATCAACCACCGAGGGTCGGCGAATCCAGGGAGAACTCAGGCATCTCCTGGAAGGCGCTGCGGCCCGGCGGGCCGAGAGCTCTGCCTCCCGAAGGCAGGGGTACCCCTCGGAACCTCGTGCCGCGACTTCCCGACTCACGCGAGAAGCCTCAGTCTACACCGGGCGCACGCGCAACATCGCGCCTGCGGCCCCGGGCCACCTCGGCGACGAGCACCCTCATCGCGACCGTCGGGCCCGCCTCGACGAAAGGGTGCACCGAGGTTATCACCCCAGGCGTGGGGGACGCTACGACAGCGGGGAAGATCGGAGTCCCTCGCCCGAACCACCCGGTCCGCAGGTCTTTAGCCGAGCCATTCGGCGGGCGCCGTTTCCGCCCCGATTCCGACCCCCGACTACTATCACAAAGTACTCGGGGGAAACGAGGCCGGAATTGTGGCTTGCGGACTACCGCCTGGCCTGTCAACTGGGTGGGACGGACGATGACAACCTCATCATCCGAAACCTCCCCCTGTTTCTCTCCGACACCGCTCGCGCTTGGTTGGAGCATCTGCCTCCGGGGCAGATTTCCAACTGGGAAGATCTGGTCCAGGCTTTCGCCGGCAACTTCCAGGGCACGTACGCGCGCCCCGGGAATTCCTGGGACCTCCGAAGCTGTCGGCAACAGCCGGGAGAGTCCCTTCGGGACTATATCCGGCGATTCTCGAAGCAGCGCACCGAGCTGCCCAACATCACCGATTCCGATGTCATCGGCGCGTTCCTTGCCAGCACCACCTGCCGTGACCTGGTGAGCAAGTTGGGTCGCAAGACCCCCACCAGGGCGAGCGAGCTGATGGACATCGCCACCAAGTTCGCCTCCGGCCAGGAGGCGGTTGAAGCCATCTTCCGAAAGGACAAGCAGCCCCAGGGCCGCCCGTCGGAAGATGCTCCCGAGGCGTCTGCTCCGCTCGGCGCCAAGAAGAAAGGCAGAAGGAAGTCGCAAGCGAAACGCGGCGCTCCCGACGCAGACCTTGTCGCCGCCACCGAGCACAAGAACCCTCGGAAGCCCCCCGGAGGCGCCAACCTCTTCGACAAGGCACTCAAGGAGACGTGCCCCTACCATCAGGGGCCCGTCAAGCACACCCTCGAGGAGTGCGTCATGCTTCGGCGCCACTTCCACAGGGCCGGGCCACCCGCAGAGGGTGGCAGGGCTCACGACGACGACAAAAGGGAGGATCGCCAAGCAGGAGAATTCCCAGAGGTCCGCGACTGCTTCATGATCTACGGAGGGCATGCGGCGAATGCCTCGGCTCGGCATCGTAAGCAAGAGCGTCGGGAGGTCTGCTCGGTGAAGGTGGCGGCGCCAGTCTACCTAGACTGGTCCGACAAGCCCATCACCTTCAACCGGGACAACCACCCCGACCACGTGCCGAGCCCGGGGAAGTACCCGCTCGTCGTCGACCCCGTCATCGGCGACGTCAGGCTCACCAAGGTCCTGATGGATGGGGGCAGCTGCCTCAACATCATCTACGTCGAGACCCTCAGGCTCCTGCGCGTCGATCTGTCATCCGTCCGAGCAGGCGCTGCGCCCTTCCACGGGATCATTCCCGGGAAGCGCGTCCAGCCCCTCGGACAGCTCGACCTCCCTGTCTGCTTCGGAACACCCTCCAACTTCCGAAGGGAGACTTTGACGTTCGAGGTGGTCGGGTTCCGAGGAACCTACCACGCAGTGCTGGGAAGACCATGCTACGCGAAGTTCATGGCCATCCCCAACTACACTTACCTGAAGCTCAAGATGCCGGGCCCCAACGGGGTCATCACCGTCGGCCCCACGTACAAACACGCATTCGAATGCGATGTGGAGTGCGTGGAGTACGCCGAGGCCCTCGCCGAGTCCGAGGCCCTCATTGCCGACCTGGAAAGCCTCTCCCGAGAGGTGCCGGACGTGAAGCGACATGCCGGCAACTTCGAGCCAGCGGAGACGGTTAAGGCCGTCCCTCTCGACCCCAGTGGCGACACCTCCAAGCAGATTCGGATCGGATCCGGGCTCGACCCCAAATAGGAAGCAGTGCTCGTCGACTTTCTACGCGCAAACGCCGACGTCTTTGCGTGGAGTCCCTCGGACATGCCCGGCATACCGAGGGATGTCGCCGAGCACTCGCTGGATATTCGGGCCGGGGCCCGATCGGTCAGACAGCCTCTGCGCCGATTCGACGAGGAAAGGCGCAGGGTGATAGGCGAGGAGATCCACAAGCTGATGGCAGCAGGGTTCATTAAAGAGGTATTCCATCCCGAATGGCTTGCCAACCCTGTACTTGTGAGGAAAAAAGGGGGGAAATGGCGGATGTGCGTAGACTACACTGGTCT
The DNA here is from genome assembly GCA_029449295.1 of Zea luxurians. NCBI lineage: Eukaryota > Viridiplantae > Streptophyta > Magnoliopsida > Poales > Poaceae > Zea > Zea luxurians. The sequence goes on along the minus strand of JAOPSE010000010.1, from coordinate 92,127,341 downwards.
CAACAAAGCATGTCCGAAAGTCCCCTACCCTCTACCTCGCATCGATCAAATCATGGACTCCACTGCAGGGTGCGAAACCCTGTCTTTCCTCGATGCCTACTCAGGGTATCATCAAATCAAGATGAAAGAGTCTGACCAGCTCGCGACTTCTTTCATCACGCCCTTCGGCATGTACTGTTATGTCACAATGCCGTTCGGTTTGAGGAACGCGGGTGCAACGTACCAGCGGTGCATGAACCATGTGTTCGGCGAACACATCGGTCGCACGGTCGAGGCCTACGTCGATGACATTGTAGTCAAGACGAGGAAAGCCTCTGACCTTCTCTCCGACCTCGAACTGACATTCCGGTGTCTCAAGGCGAAGGGCGTCAAGCTCAATCCCGAGAAGTGCGTCTTTGGGGTGCCCCGGGGCATGCTTTTGGGATTCATCGTCTCCGAGCGGGGCATCGAAGCCAACCCGGAGAAGATCACGGCCATCACAAACATGGGGCCCATCAAGGACTTAAAAGGCGTACAGAGGGTCATGGGATGCCTCGCGGCCTTGAGCCGTTTCATCTCGCGCCTCGGCGAAAGGGGCCTGCCCCTGTACCGTCTCTTAAGGAAGGCCGAGTGCTTCACTTGGACTCCCGAGGCCGAGAAAGCCCTCGGGAACCTGAAGGCGCTCCTCACCCAGGCGCCCGTCTTGGTACCCCCAGCTGATAGAGAAACCCTCTTGGTCTACGTCGCCGCAACCACTCAGGTGGTCAGCGCCGCGATCGTGGTCGAAAGGCAGGAAGAGGGGCATGCTTTGCCCATTCAGAGGCCAGTTTACTTCGTCAGCGAAGTGCTGTCCGAGACCAAGATCCGCTACCCACAAGTCCAGAAGCTGCTATATGCAGTGATCCTGACGAGGCGAAAGCTGCGACATTACTTCGAGTCTCATCCAGTGACTGTGGTGTCATCCTTCCCCCTGGGGGAGATCATCCAGTGCCGAGAAGCCTCGGGACGGATCGCGAAGTGGGCGGTGGAAATCATGGGCGAGGCAATCTCGTTTGCCCCTCGGAAGGCCATCAAGTCCCAGGCACTGGCGGACTTCGTAGCTGAATGGGTCGACACCCAGTTGCCGACGGCTCCGATCCAGCCGGAGCTCTGGACCATGTTTTTCGACGGGTCGCTGATGAAGACGGGAGCTGGCGCGGGCCTGCTCTTCGTCTCGTCCCTCGGGAAACACCTGCGCTACGTGCTCCGCCTCCATTTCCCGGCGTCCAACAATGTGGCTGAGTACAAGGCTCTGATCAATGGGTTGCGAATCGCCATTGAGCTAGGGGTCCGACGCCTCGATGCACGCGGCGACTCGCAGCTCGTCATCGACCAAGTCATGAAGAACTCCCTCTGCCGCGACCCGAAGATGGAGGCCTACTGTGAGGAGGTTCGACGCCTGGAAGACAAGTTCTACGGGCTCGAGCTTAACCACATCGCCCGGCGCTATAACGAGACTGCGGACGAGCTGGCGAAGATAGCCTCGGGGCGAACGACGGTTCCCCCGGACGTCTTCTCCCGGGATCTGCACCAACCCTCCGTCAAGATAGGCGACGCGCCCGAGCCCGAGGCACCCTCGGCCCCGTCCGAGGTGACCTCGGCCCAGCCCGAGGCACCCTCGGCCCCGTCCGAGGTGACCTCGGCCCAGCCCGAGCCACCCTCGGTTCAGCCCGAGGAACCCTCGGCCCCCGAGGGCGAAGCACTGTGCATCGAGGAGGAGCAGAGCGGGGTCATGCCAGATCAAGATTGGCAAACCCCGTACCTGCAATATCTCCGCCAAGGAGAACTGCCCCTCGACCGAGCCGAGGCTCGGCGGGTAGCGCGACGCGCCAAGTCGTTCGTCTTGCTGGGCGATGAGAAGGAGCTCTACCACCGAAGCCCCTCGGGCATCCTCCAGCGATGCATCTCCATCGCCGAAGGTCAGGAACTCCTGCGGGAAATACACTCGGGGGCTTGCGGCCATCATGCAGCACCTCGAACCCTCGTTGGGAACGCTTTCCGCCAAGGTTTTTACTGGCCGACGGCGGTGGCTGACGCCACTAGAATTGTCCGCGCCTGCGAAGGGTGCCAATTCTATGCGAAGCAGACCCACCTGCCTGCTCAGGCTCTGCAGACGATACCCATCACCTGGCCCTTCGCTGTGTGGGGTCTGGACCTCGTCGGCCCTCTGCAGAAGGCGCCCGGGGGCTACATGCACCTGCTGGTCGCCGTCGACAAATTCTCCAAGTGGATCGAGGTCCGACCCCTGAACAGCATCAGGTCCGAGCAGGCGGTGGCATTCTTCACCAACATCATCCATCGCTTCGGGGTCCCGAACTCCATCATCACCGACAATGGCACCCAGTTCACCGGCAAAAAATTCTTGGATTTTTGCGAGGATCACAACATCCGGGTGGACTGGGCCGCCGTAGCTCATCCCATGTCGAATGGGCAAGTAGAACGTGCCAATGGCATGATCCTACAAGGGCTCAAGCCTCGGATTTACAACAACCTCAACAAGTTCGGCAAGCGGTGGATGAAGGAACTCCCCTCGGTGGTCTGGAGCCTGAGGACGACGCCGAGCCGAGCCACGGGTTTCACACCTTTCTTCCTGGTCTACGGGGCCGAGGCCGTCTTGCCCACGGACCTGGAATACGGCTCCCCGAGGACGAGGGCCTACGACGACGAAAGTAACCAAGCAAGCCGAGAAGACTCGCTGGACCAGCTGGACGAGGCTCGGGACAGGGCCTTACTACACTCGGCGCGGTACCAGCAGTCCCTACGACGCTACCACGCCCGAGGGGTCCGACCCCGAGACCTCCAGGTGGGCGACCTAGTGCTTCGGCTGCGGCAAGACGCCCGAGGGAGGCACAAGCTCACGCCCCCCTGGGAGGGGCCGTTCATCATCGCCAAAGTTCTGAAGCCCGGAACGTACAAGCTGGCCAACAGTCAAGGCGAGGTCTACGGCAACGCTTGGAACATCCAACAGCTACGTCGCTTCTACCCTTAAGATGTTTCCAAGTTGTTCATATACCCCGCACCCACGAAAGGTTTAGTCAACAAGGAAGGGTCGGCCTCGCCTCGGCAAGGCCCGACCCTCCCTCGGGGGCTAAAAGGGGGGAAACCCCCTCTGCGTCAAAATTTTCCTCGAAAAGAAAATCTCTTTTACCAGAACGTCTTTCGTGCTTTTTGACTACTTCGAAAAGTGGGTCCTGGAAACGACGGGGTACACGTAAGCAGTCAAGGCTGACCGAGCCGAGGGACTCCTACGCCTCCGGGATACGGATACCTCACTCATCACCTTCTGCGATAAGTAACTCGCGCTCGGATAAGGTGAATCCGCGGATCGAACGAGTCTTTACGTACGGAAGCCCTTCTGTCGAAGCGATTCTTCGAGCCTTCTCGACCAAGTCGGTGACAGGGCCTCATGGACGGGTAAAAGTACGCGTAAGCGGCAAGGCCGACCGAGCCGAGGGACTCCCACGCCTCCGGGATACGGATACCTCACTCATCACCTTCCGCGAGAAGCAACTCTCGCTCGCACTAACATCCCTGCTACCGACCAAAAGTCCAGATACTCGAAACAAGAGGAAAAGAGACGCAGCTTTATAACGTAGCAAGGGTGTGTGTTCTGGCCTCGACGGCCGCACAAGGCCCACGCTACAAGACGATTTGACCCTGCAGGCTCGGATCTTGACGCTGGAAGAGGGCGATGACACCCTCGGCATCGACAGCACCTTCGGCAAGGCCCGACCTAGCCTCGGACGGCGACGCGGTCCGAGGGCCTCCGCTCCGAAGGACGACATCATCACCACGCTCGAGCAATCTCTGCCAGGGACTTCTCCGGGAACCCGGCCCGAGCGGACGGCTCGGCCGGCCACCTCCGGAGCCTCGGCCGACCGCCTTCCGAGGGCGCCAGCTCGATCCGAAGCCTCGGCTGAGCAACTCCGACGACAATCCTGCCAACAGACAACCCGGCTAGGCTCCGGCCAACCAGGTTTCATTTCCGAGCCAACTCTGCCTCTGCTCGTGCTAATATCGCTACCCCTGGCCTCGGCTCGTCGAAGAGCGGCCGAGGGGTCTCTTTAACTAAGCTAGAGGAGCCTCGGACAACAAGTCCGACCGAGCCGAGGGACTCCTACGCCTCCGGGATACGGATACCTCACTCGTCACCTTGACACAGGGCAACTCACGCTTGGTGAAGCGGTTCAAATAATCAGCAGACGAGTCTTAGTGCTCGGGAATGAGGAAAAAGCACGGCTCCGTGCCGTGGTTACATACATGTTCAGGCCCCGAAAGCCGAAAATGAACAAAAAACCCGGCACTCGGAGTGCCATTACAAACGGAACTCCGGTTCCCCCCCCCCCCCCCCCGCAGGTACGAACAACCCCACTCGATGGGGGTGGGCCTGCGGGGCAGCAGAAGACCGACGAACGGCACGTCACCGCCCGCCCCGGCAGCGGCGACGATGAAGACGTCTGTCCTGGGGGGCCCAACAGCAGCAATGATGGCCTCAGGGCGGATGCTGCTGCTGGGAGGCCCCCGCCCTTGCCCAAACTCGAGAGGCAAGGACGGGCAGAAGGCCGTAGAGTCGGAGGTCGGTCCGTGGCCAACCTCGGCTGTCGCGCCGGCGGAAGAACCTCTTCCAGCTGCCGTGGCGGGAGGCGGCACCGGGGGTGGCTCCGAGATTGCTCGGCTCAGAGAGCCGGGCACGCTGCAGCTGTTGGCGCCACGGACGACTCCCGCCCTTCCCCCCCGATCACTGAGGGAAGGAGCGGGTCACCACCCGCGCAGGGGCCAACCCCGACCCGGCACACGCCCCTCCTCAGCCCTGGTGATGAAAATCCTTGAGGCTGAGGAAGGGGCGGATGCCGCAGCCCGGCTCGCTTTCCCCCACCATCAAGCCGGAAGTCACCCTCTTGGGTGACCGCCGGTGGAGGGGTGCAGCCGGGCTGCATGATGAAAATCCTTGAAGCCGAACGATGGCTGAAAGGTACCAACTCCCACGGAGTTGCGTTCCTCCAACGATGGAGCGAAAAGACGGCGGTTCCCCCCATCCGGGGGCTTGGAAGATGGAGAGACACAATGCATAAGAGAGGAAGAAGACACGGTCACCCTACGAAAGGGGTCGCCCTCCTTTTAAAGGCAACTCCCCCTGCTTGCACCCTCAACCGTCACGGGCTGAATCTTCTCCAACACGCCTCCAAAGTCCTCCCCTGCGGCGCGGGGGCTGGGGCCCGCCTGTCATGCAGACCGGCTCCAAGCAGATGAAGCCGAACCGCCGCGCACGACGCACGCAACCACCCAGCGGTTACAAGTAACCCTCCACTTTTGCCCGGACCAGCGGGCGAAAGGGGCAGGCGGCCATGCAGGCGGCATGCAACCGCGCCAAGTGGACGCGCCTCTCCGACTCCTGACAGGCCAGCGCGACGGCTCAATCCCACGCGTCGTGCAACTGGCGCGCCGGGTGCTGCATGCGAACCGCTGTGCCACTCGCTCCACCACCGCACCTCCTCGATTGCGGAACCGATACCGCGATTCGAGGCGACCCAGCCCGCGACCCAGCAGCGCCAGCCTGGCGCAGCGGTCAAACGCGGTCAAAAATGGGCCGGCAGTAATGACGGTGGCAGGCACGCGAGAGCAGCGGTCACGCCATCTGCCAAGCTCATGTCCCATCCGGAGGCAGCAAGAGAACCCCCTCTCACGGCGTGAAGACGACGCGCCCGTGACCCGTACCTCGAACGGCTCGCGCACGCGCAACGGCAGCCTCGCCAACTACTCGCCCTTGCGCATTAACTCCGCGGCTGGACAGGTGACGTTTCTGGCAGGGGCAGCTGGCGACGCTTCGCCTCCGCCAAAACGACCACACCAAAAAAGGTACGCCACGTCGTTCAATTTCGTATCCTTTTTCCCTTTTCCTTCTTTCTCTATCTCTTGCAACAGGGACCGGGAAAGGGGGTACCCTCAAAGGGATCCTTCCCCGTGAAGGAACTAGGCTCCGAGCCTCCCTACTGATCAGGGGTTCGAAGGCTGGCCCCCCGAGGGGTTCAACAGCCGCCTCAGATCGCGTGGGCCCGACACCCACTACTGGTCAGGGGTTCGAAGGTCGGCCTCCCGAAAGGTTCCACGACCGCCTCAGGCTACTAGGGCTCCGAGCCCATTACTGATCAGGGGTTCGAAGGCTGGCCTGTCGAAGGGTTCACAGTCGCCTCAGACGCCGAGCGAGGGATGACCAGGGGTACATTCGATACATAACCAAGGCTCGGGCTGCGCTCCCGAGGTACCCTAGGACATTTCCGAGACCAGCGGGAACGACTCTGTAACGGAATCCCATCGGAGGGAGGCAACGAGCCCTCGGACCCCGTCGCTAGGGGACCGGGTCCGGCAGATCACCCGCAGGTACTTTTGGGCGTGCCTCCGGGCCCCTAGCCGACCCCCAACGAACGGGGCACAGACGTCCACTCGGATTACCCGATTGCAGCTCACCGGAGACGCCATGTTCGGTGCCCATCGAGGGTAACATGGCGCTCTCCCCCCCTCCTCCTTGCGGAAAGGCGACGTAGGGGCGTATGTAAAAAGTCGAGTCTGTCCCTGATCGTCCTCTCGCTCCGTGCGGAGGCTCGGGGGCTGCTCTCGCAAACCCGGCTCCGGCCGAACCGTTGACAGCGTCAACATACCAGCCCGAGAACTTGGGCCCCGACAGTGCACCTGGGCTACGCCCTGCTCGCATGAGGGAACCGCCAGACCAGCCGAGGCATTACGCAAGGCATTAAGACCTCGAAGGAGTGAAACCACTCCTCCGAGGCCTCGGGGGCTACACCCGGCGGGTGCGCTCGCGCGCACCCACCGGAACAAAGTACCACCGAGAAAGGCTGGTCCCCTTGCAAAAAAGTGCGACGCAAGCCTCCAAGCGAGTGTTAACACTCTCTTCGAGGCTCGGGGGCTACTGTCGGGGACCATAATTAGGGGTACCCTCAAGACGCCTAATTCTCAGCTGGTAACCCCCATCAGCATAAAGCTGCAGAGGCCTGATGGGTTTGATTAAGTCAGGGATCAGTCCATACGAGCGACTCGATCACGCCACGCCCGAGCCTAGCCTCGGGCGAGGGCAGCCGACCCTAAGATGACTCCGTCTCGCCTGAGGCCTCCTCTTTCACGGCAGACGCATCACCGGCTCGCCCGAGGCCCCGCCTTCGATAAGAAGTAACCCTGACTAAATCACCGCGCCAACCGACCAAGTCACCGGGGCGTTTAACGCAAAAGGTAAGACCGACGGGCGACCAGACTTCGCCAGAGGTGCCATAGGAGGCTCTGCCCGACCCAGGGCTCGGACTCGGGCTAAGGCCCCGGAAGACGGCGAACTCCGCTCCGCCCGACCCAGGGCTCGGACTCGGGCTAAGGCCCCGGAAGACGGCGAACTTCGCTCCGCCCGACCTAGGGCTCGGACTCGGGCTAAGGCCCCGGAAGACGGCGAACTCCGCTCCGCCCGACCCAGGGCTCGGACTCGGGCTAAGGCCCCGGAAGACGGCGAACTCCGCTCCGCCCGACCCAGGGCTCGGACTCGGGCTAAGGCCCCGGAAGACGGCGAACTCCGCTCCGCCCGACCCAGGGCTCGGACTCGGGCTAAGGCCCCGAAAGACGACGACCTCCGCCTCGCCCGACCCAGGGCTCGGACTCCGCCTCGGCCTCTGCCGAACGACCTCCGCCTCGCCCGACCCAGGAGTTCGGGCTTGGCCTCTGTCATGCAGGACGGACTCGACCTCGACTTTGGAGGAGCCTCCACGACGCCCGACCTAGGACACAAGACCGCCACGTCAACAGGAAGCGTCATCATCACCCTGCCCTGAGCCGACTCGGGTCGTAGAGAACAAGACCGGCGTCCCATCTGGCCAGCTCCGCCAGATAGGCAATGATGGCGCCTCACTAGACCATGACGACGGCGACTCTTGACTCCCTTACGAAAGCAGGGAGACGTTAGCAAGAGCACCGCTGTTCCAACAGCTGTCCCTCCATCAAGCTCCACTGCTTCTCCAACAGCCACGACGCCACACCAACAGGGTGCCAAGATCTCTCCGGCTGCCACCTTGGCATGTACTCAGGGCACTAGCTCTCCCTCGCTAGACACGTAGCACCTTGCTACACCCCCATTTTGTACACCTGGATCCTCTCCTTACGACTATAAAAGGAAGGACCAGGGCCTTCTTAGAGAAGGTTGGCCTCGCGGGAACGAGGGCAGGGGCAGGGGCAAGCGCTCTCTCGGGGCCGCTCGCTCCCCTCGCCCGCGCGGACGCTTGTAACCCCCTACTGCAAGCGCACCCGACCTGGGCGCGGGACGAACACGAAGGCCGCGGGAATTCTCCGACTCCCTCGCGACCCGGCTCCGGCCACCTCGCTCTCGCTCTCTCTCTCTCTCTCCCCCCTTCGCGCTCGCCCACGCGCTCGACCCATCTGGGCTGGGGCACGCGGCACACTCACTCGTCGGCTCGGGGACCCCCCGGTCTCGGAACGCCGACAATTATAAATTAAACCACTCGTTCGATTGAAGGGCATTAATGCGGACACTACGTTTAGCATGAAGTAAAGTCAAGTTCCACATTTAATTATTATAAACAATTGAAGATGAATGAAAGGGAGTGGTCGCACGTCGAGACGTACGGCACGACATTTAGATTGAATTAAGAAGTAAACGACTCGCCGCGCGACAGAGCGCACAACGAGACACTTGCATTAATTATAAAGAGACGTGAAGCATCGCGCGACGAAGCGCACGACGACATACGTCAACAGGGCTGAGTTTAAAATGGAACGTCGCGCGTCTGGACGCGTAACATCGCACCTTAAACAACCTGAAATTAAAATAGATCGTCGCGCGACGAAGCGCGTGACACAACACTTTAATGAATATAAACTAAAAGAATCGTCGCACGACGAAGCGCGCGACACAGCACATTAATAAACACAAATTTAAATTGAATCGTCGTGCGACGAAGCGCGCGATGCAACACATTGATAAATACGAACTTGAATTGAATCGTCGCGCGACGAAGCGCGCGACGCAGCACACTAACTAACGGAGTTTGAAATTAACTACAACCAAAAATAATCACCGCGCGCGTGGGTTTGCGCACGCGGAAAAGCGTTAGGGGGTAAACGGGGCTACGCGAGTCGCGCCGGGGGCCGGGACGCCCGCGCAGGGGCCGAAGGCCGCGCGCAGGGGCCGAGGACCACGCTGGGGGCCATGCCGGGGCCGCGTCGGGGGTCGCGTCGCCGCGCGAGCAGGGGCTGCGCCGCGCCGCGCGGGCAGCGGAGGGGGCGGGGCCGCGCCGCACCGGGCAGGCATGGGAGGGAGCAGGGGCGCGCGCGCAGGGGAAGAGAAGAGAGGGCACGCGCAGGGGGAGAGAATAGGAGGGAGAGGGAGAGAGAGAGAGGAGAAGGGAGGGGAGGGGAGCTCACCTCAGGATCCAACTCCGGCGATCACCGTCTCCAAAACCTAGGGCACCACGGGGAGAGAGAGGTGGGAGAGACAGAGGGAGGTTGCTGCGCGGGAAATCCAAATGAGAGAGGGAGAGGAGGAGGGGGGCGCATGGGGGGTGGGCAGGGGTGCCAGGGGCGCGCGGGCCGGGCCGGGCCGGACCGGGCCGAGCTGGTCTGGGCTGGGCCACATTACGGATCGAAACCCATGACACGCACAACCATTAAACGGAATCCAATCGCGAACCGAAATCCGAAACAGGACGAGACGAACACGCAACATCAGACAAAGAAATGCGCTTCGGCATGATGCAACACTCATGACACTTAGGTTTTGGTTTATACATGACACGGACACCTGTCACTATACTGGCTTGAAATTAGGAAGAAAGAGCGAAACGGGGAAGAGAAAAGAGAGTAACGCCCGAATTTGGTGAGAGAAAAGAAAAAAATTCTACCCCCAAATTCATGGCGTTACAGTAGCTAGGTGTATTTATAGCTGGGTGTATGTGGTGTAGCACAGTAAAGTTCACTGTTGGTGAGAATAGTGACGAATGAATCGTCTGACTTAGTCTAAACAAGAAAATTATAGGTAGAATATGGGACAAGAGTATTTTGGGAGTTTTCTGGAATATGAATTATGCTTAAGGGATGACATGGTTGGATAGGGAATAGTTTGATAAGAATTTAGAAACAAGAATTATTGGAATCGGAGTTTGGAAGCCTGGTTCGAAGGAATCTCAAGGTTAAGCGTGCTCAACTTGGAGAAGTTTGGGATGGGTGACCAGATAGAAAGTTCCTACTGGAAGGAAAATCACAATCACCGGAGTTCGTATGACTGGAATATGGGTTTGGCTGGTCTTAGGTGGACTGGACAGCATGATGGATGAGTAGTTGAAATTTGGGGTGATCGGATGATCGATGAATAGTAATGATGAATAGTAACGGTGAATAGTGTCGGGGACCATAATTAGGGGTACCCTCAAGGCTCCTAAATCTCAGCTGGTAACCCCCATCAGCACAAAGCTGCAAAGGCCTGATGGGTGCGTTTAAGTCAAGGATCGGTCCATTCGAGGGACGCGATCACGCCTCGCCCGAGCCCAGCCTCGGGCAAGGGCAGCCGACCCCAGAGAACCTACGTCTCGCCCGAGGCCCCTCTCCAGCAACGGACACACCTTCGACTCGCTCGAGGCCCAGTCTTCACCAAGAAGCAACCTTGGCCAAATCGCCACACTGACCGACCAAATCGCATGGGCATTTAATGCAAAGGTGGCCTGACACCTTTATCCTGACGCACGCCGTCCAATCGATAGAGCCGAAGTGACCGCCGTCACTTCGCCGCTCCACTGACCAGTCTGACAGGAAGACAGCGCCGCCTGCGCCGTTCCGACTGCTGAGCCACTCGACAGAGCGAGGCTGACAGCGGCCAAGTCCAGCCTCAGGCGTCATAGGAAACTCCGCCTCGCCCGACCCAGGGCTCGGACTCGGGCTCAGCCCCGGAAGACGGCGAACTCCGCTCCGCCCAACCCTAGGGCTCGGACTCGGGCTCAGCCCCGGAAGACGGCGAACTCCGCTCCGCCCGACCCCAGGGCTCGGACTCGGGCTCAGCCCCGGAAGACGACGAACTCCGCTCCGCCCGACCTAGGGCTCGGACACGGGCTCAGCCCCGGAAGACGGCGAACTCCGCTCCGCCCGACCCCAGGGCTCAGACTCGGGCTCAGCCCCGGAAGACGGCGAACTCCGCTCCGCCCGACCCCAGGGCTCGGACTCGGGCTCAGCCCCGGAAGACGACGAACTCCGCTCTGCCCGACCCTAGGGCTCGGACTCGGGCTCAGCTCCGGAAGACGACGAACTCCGCTCCGCCCGACCCCAGGGCTCGGACTCGGGCTCAGCCCCGGAAGACGACGAACTCCGCTTCGCCCGACCCCAGGGCTCGGACTCAACCATGGCCTAAGCCGACGGTCTCCGCCTCGTCCGACCCGGGGGCTCGGACTCGACCTCGACCTCGGAAGACAGACTCGACCTCGACCTCGGAGGAGCCTCCACCTCGCCCAACCTAGGGCACGGACCGACCACGTCAACAGGAAGCGCCATCATTACCCTACCCCAAGCTGACTCAGGCTAAGGGGAACAAGACCGGCGTCCCATCTGGCTCGCTCCACCATACGAGTAATGATGGTGCCCCGCATGCCCTGTGACAACGGCGGCTCTCAGCCCCCTTACGGAAGCAAGAGGATGTCAGCAAGGACTCGACAGCCCCGACAGCTGTCCTTCCGCCAGGCTCTAGCGCTCCTCCGACGGCCACGACACCACGCGATCTGGGTGCCAAGACCTCTCCGGTTGCCACGATGGCATGTACTTAGGGCGCTAGCTCTCCACCGCTAGACACGTTAGCACATTGCTACACTCCCCATTGTACACCTGGATCCTCTCCTTACGCCTATAAAAGGGAGGACCAGGGCCCTCTTACAGAGGGTTGGCCGCGCGAGGAAGGACGGGACGGCGCTCGCGCAAGGCCACTCGCTCCCTCCCGCGTGGACGTTTGTAACCCCCTACTGCAAGCGCACCCGACCTGGGCGCGGGGCTAACACGAAGGCCGCGGGTTCCACTCTCCCACGCTTGTCTCCCTCCGGCTGCTGTCTTCCCCCCTTCGTGTTCCGCCTCGCGTCGACCCATCTGGGCTGGGGCACGCGGCGATAATTCACTCGTCGGTCCAGGGACCCCCTGGGTTTCGAAACACCGACAGTTGGCGCGCCGGGTAGGGGCCTGCTGCGTGCTGACGAACAGCTTCCCGTCAAGCTCCAGATGGGCAGTCTCCAGCAACCTCTCCAGCCCGGGACGGTGCTCCGTTTCGGGAGTCTTGAGTTCATGTCCCTCGACGGCAGCTACGACATGATACTCCTTCCCCCGCCGTGCGACAGCGACAATGGCGGTCGACAACCCGCTCGCCGGCGGGGAAATCGATGACGCCTTCCCCACGTGGTGGAAGGACGACATTCGGGCTTGTCCCGTCCTCTCCCCCGCCGACGGAGGAGGAGGCGGGGCAACCAAGGCCATGCGGGAGGCGGCACCTCGTTGGCTGTCGAGCGAGTCGACGGCGCCGGTGCCCCAATGGAGGGCGCGTCGGACATTGGCCTCGCGTCTGAGACGAAGACGAGCGCCATCTCCCCGCAACACATCAACCTCGAGCAAACAGACGACGCCAGCACGCTCGCGAAGGACTTGTTGGGCGTCACCCTAGTACCTGAGACGACGGCGCAATCAGTCCCTGACGTGACTTCATCACCGCCCGTCGACCAAAAGGTACCGACCGATTCCCATCTCGCATCTTTTGGATTCGGCCTCGACCCGCCAAGCAACTCCGCTTTGGTGGACACTCTCATAGAGGCGAGTCCAAGCCCTCCGGGGTATCGTGTGCGGTCACCCTGGGACCGGCTGACGTCCATCTTGTCCTACGGGCCCTCGGGGTCCGAGGAAGATGGCGAGCCCGACCTCTGTTGGGATTTCTCCGGACTTGGTAACCCTAGTGCCATGCGGGACTTCATGACCGCATGCGACTACTGCCTTTCCGACTGTTCCGACGGAAGCCGCAGCCTCGACGACGAGGGCTGCGGCCCAAGTCATGAATGTTTCCACGTCGATCTAGGGGGTCCCGGCGAAGGCAACCATCTTGGTATGCCGGAGAACGGTGATCTCCCTAGGCCCGTGCCTCGCGTTGACATCCTTCGGGAGCTAGCTGTGGTCCCCGTTCCGGCGGGGGTCTTGACCCACAGCTTGAGCAATTCCGCGAGAGGCAGGCCAGGCTCGACGAGGGAGCAGGAACGCTTGTGCCGATCCGCCGGGACATCGGGCAGGAATGGGCGGGCCAACCTTCGGCCGGAGAAGCACGTCACCTCCCCTAGGGCGTCCAGCACCACATCGCCGACGACGTCAGAGTAAGGCCGCCATCGGATTCCAGTGGAGTCGGCCAGAACCTGGCTGCAGCGGCGATACTTCTCCGCGCGATGCCGGAGCCATCAACCACCGAGGGGCGGCGTATCCAGAGAGAGCTCAAGAATCTCCTGGAGGACGCTGCGGTCCGACGGGCCGAAAGCTCTGCCTCCCGAAGGCAGGGGTACCCCTCGGAACATCGCGCCGCGACTTCCCGATTCATGCGGGAAGCCTCGGTCCATACCGGGCGCACGCGCAACACAGCACCTGCGGCCCCGGGTCGCCTCGGCAACGAGCACCTTCACCACAGCCGTCGGTCCCACCTCGACGAGAGGGTGCGCCGAGGCTACCACCCCAGGCGTGGGGGACGCTATGACAGTGGGGAGGATCAGAGTCCTTCGCCCGAACCACCCGGTCCGCAGGCTTTCAGCCGCGCCATACGACGGGCGCCGTTTCCGACCCGGTTCCGAACCTCGACTACTATCACGAAGTACTCGGGGGAGACGAGACCGGAATTGTGGCTCGCGGACTATCGGCTAGCCTGCCAACTGGGTGGAACGGACGATGATAATCTCATCATCCGCAACCTCCCCCTGTTTCTCTCCGACACCGCTCGAGCCTGGCTGGAGCACCTGCCCCCGGGGCAGATCTCCAACTGGGACGATCTGGTCCAAGCCTTCGCCGGCAATTTCCAGGGCATATACATGCGCCCTGGGAACTCCTGGGATCTCCGAAGCTGCCGCCAGCAGCCGGGAGAGTCTCTCCGGGACTACATCCGGCGATTCTCGAAGCAGCGCACCAGGCTGCCCAACGTCACCGATTCGGATGTCATCGGCGCGTTCCTCGCCGGCACCACCTGCCGCGACCTTATGAGCAAGCTGGGTCGCAAGACCCCCACCAGGGCAAGCGAGCTGATGGACATCGCCACCAAGTTCGCCTCTGGCCAGGAGGCGGTTGAGGCCATCTTCCGGAATGACAAGCAGCCCCAGGGCCGCCCACCGGAAGATGCTCCCGAGGCGTCAACTCAGCGCGGCACCAAGAAGAAAGGCAAGAAGAAGTCGCAAGCGAAACGCGACGCCGCCGACGCAGACCTTGTCGCCGCTGCCGAGTACAACAACCCTCGGAAACCTCCGGGAGGTGCCAACCTCTTCGACAAGATGCTCAAGGAGCCATGCCCTTAGCATCAGGGGCCCATCAAGCACACCCTTGAGGAGTGTGCCATGCTTCGATGACACTTCCACAAGGCCGGGCCACCCGCGGAGGGTGGCAAGGCTCCCGACGACGCAAAGAAGGAAGATCACAAGGCAGGAGAGTTCCCCGAGGTCCGCGACTGCTTCATGATCTATGGCGGCCAAGTGGCGAACGCCTCGGCTCGACACCGCAAACAAGAGCGTCGGGAGGTCTGCTCGGTAAAGGTGGTGGCGCCAGTCTACCTAGACTGGTCCGACAAGCCCATCACCTTCGACCAGGCCGACCATCCAGGCCACGTGCCGAGCCCGGGGAGATACCCACTCGTTGTCAACCCCATCATCGGCAACGTCAGGCTCACCAAGGTCCTCATGGACGGAGGCAGCAGCCTCAACATTATCTACGCCGAGACCCTCGGGCTCCTGCGGATTGATCTGTCCTCGGTCTGGACGGGCGCTACGCCTTTCCACGGGCTCATCCCCGAGAAGTGCGTCCAACCCATCGGACAACTCGATCTACCCATCTACTTCGGGACGCCCTCCAACTTTCGAAGGGAGACCCTCACATTCGAAGTGGTCGGGTTTCGAGGAACCTACCACGCGGTGTTGGGGAGGCCGTGCTACGCCAAGTTCATGGTCGTCCCCAACTACACCTACCTCAAGCTCAAGATGTCGGGCCCCAACGGGGTCATCACCGTCGGGCCCACGTACCGACACGCATACGAATGCGACATAGAGTGCGTGGAGTACACCGAGGCCCTCGCCGAGTCCGAGGCCCTCATCACCGACTTGGAGAGCCTCTCTAGGGAGGCGCCCGACCTGAAGTGCCACGCCAGCAACTTCGACCCAGCGGAGACGGTCAAGTCCGTCCCTCTCGACCCCTGCAACGACGCCTCCAAGCAGATCCGGATCGGCTCCGAGCTCGACCCCAAATAGGAAGCAGTGCTCGTCGACTTTCTCCGCGCAAACACCGACGTTTTCGCGTGGAGTCCCTCGGACATGCCTGGCATACCGAGGGAAGTCGCCGAGCACTCGCTGGATATCCGAGCTGGAGCCCGACCCGTGAAGCAGCCTCTGCGCCGATTCGACGAAGAAAAGCGCAGAGCCATAGGCGAGGAGATCCACAAGATAATGGCGGCAGGGTTCATCAAAGAGGTATTCCATCCCGAATGGCTTGCCAACCCTGTGCTTGTGAGAAAGAAAGGGGGAAATGGCGGATGTGTGTAGACTACACTGGTCTAAACAAAGCATGTCCGAAAGTTCCCTACCCTCTGCCTCGCATCGATCAAATCATGGATTCCACTGCTAGGTGCGAAACCCTGTCTTTCCTCGATGCCTACTCAGGGTATCACCAGATCAGGATGAAAGAGTCCGACCAGCTCGCGACTTCTTTCATCACACCCTTCGGCATGTACTGCTATGTTACCACGTCGTTTGGTTTGAGGAATGCGGGTGCAACGTACCAGCGATGCATGAACCATGTGTTCGGCGAACACATCGGCCGAACGGTCGAGGCCTACGTCGATGACATCATAGTCAAGACGAGGAAGGCCTCCGACCTCCTTTCCGACCTTGAAGTGACATTCCGATGTATCAAGGCGAAAGGCGTGAAGCTCAATCCCGAAAAGTGTGTCTTCGGGGTCCCCCGAGGCATGCTCTTGGGGTTCATCGTCTCCGAGCAGGGCATCGAGGCCAACCCAGAGAAGATCGCTGCCATCACCGGCATGGGGCCCATCAAGGACTTGAAAGGCGTACAGAGGGTCATGGGATGCCTCGCGGCTCTGAGCCGTTTCATCTCGCGCCTCGGCGAAAGAGGCCTGCCTCTGTACCGCCTCTTAAGGAAGGCCGAGTGCTTCGCTTGGACTCCTGAGGCCGAGGAAGCCCTCGAGAACCTGAAGGCGCTCCTCACGAACGCGCCCATCTTGGTGCCCCCCGCTGCCAGAGAAGCCCTCTTGATCTACGTCGCCGCGACCACTCAGGTGGTTAGCGCCGCGATTGTGGTCGAGAGACGAGAAGAGGGGCATGCATTGCCCATCCAGAGGCCAGTCTACTTCATCAGTGAGGAACTGTCCGAAACCAAGATCCGCTACCCACAAATTCAGAAGCTGCTGTACGCAGTGATCCTGACGCGGCGGAAGTTGCGACACTACTTCGAGTCTCATCCGGTGACTGTGGTGTCATCCTTCCCCCTGGGGGAGATCATCCAGTCCCGAGAGGCCTCGGGTAGAATTGCAAAGTGGGCAGTGGAGATCATGGGCGAGACAATCTTGTTCGCCCCTCGGAAGGCCATCAAGTCCCAGGTCTTGGCGAACTTCGTGGCTGAATGGGTCGACACCCAGCTCCCGACAGCTCCGATCCAACCAGAGCTCTGGACCATGTTTTTCGATGGGTCGCTGATGAAGACGGGGGCTGGCGCAGGCCTGCTCTTCATCTCGCCCCTCGGGAAGCACCTACGCAACGTGCTACGCCTCCACTTCCCGGCGTCCAACAACGTGGTTGAGTACGAGGCTCTAGTAAACGGGTTACGAATCGCCATCGAGCTAAGGGTCCGACGCCTCGACGCTCGCGGTGACTCGCAGCTCGTCATCGACCAAGTCATGAAGAACTCCCACTGCCGCTACCCGAAGATGGAAGCTTACTGCAATGAGGTTCGGCGCCTGGAAGACAAGTTATACGGGCTCGAGCTCAACCACATCGTCCGACACTACAACGAGACTGCGGACGAGCTGGCTAAAATAGCCTCGGGGCGAACAACGGTTCCCCCAGACGTATTCTCCCGAGACCTGCATCAACCCTCCGTCAAGACCGACGACACGCCCGAGCCCGAGAAGGCCTCGACCCTGCCCGAGGCACCCTCGGCTCAGTCCAAGGTACCCTCGGCTCAGTCCGAGGTATCCTCGGCATGGTCCAAGGTACCCTCGGCTCGGCCCGAGGTACCCTCGGCCCCCGAGGGTGAGGCACTGCGCGTCGAGGGGGAGCAGAGCGAGGTCACGCCTAATCAAAACTGGCAGACCCCGTACCTGCAATATCTCCACCGAGGAGAGCTGCCCCTCGACCAAGCCAAGGCTCAGCGGTTGGCGCGGTGCGCCAAGTCTTTCGTTTTGCTGGGAGATGGGAAGGAGCTCTACCACCACAGTCCCTCTGGCATCCTCCAGCGATGCATTTCCATCGTCGAAGGTCAGGAGCTCTTACAAGAGATACACTCAGGGGCTTGCGGCCATCACGCAGCACCCCGAACCCTTGTTGGAAACGCCTTCCGACAAGGTTTCTACTGGCCGACGGCGGTGGCCGATGCCACTAGAATTGTCCACACCTGTGAAGGGTGTCAGTTCTACGCAAGGCAGACCCACCTGCCCGCTCAGGCTCTGCAGTCCATACCCATCACCTGGTCGTTTGTTGTGTGGGGTCTGGACCTAGTCGGCCCCTTGCAGAAGGCACCCGAGGGCTACACACACCTGCTGGTCGCTATCGACAAATTCTCCAAGTGGATCGAGGTCTGACCCCTAAACAGCATCAGGTCCGAACAGGCGGTGGCGTTCTTCACCAACATCATCCATCGCTTTGGGGTCCCAAACTCCATCATCACTGACAACGGCACCCAGTTCACCGGCAGAAAGTTTCTGGACTTCTGCGAGTGTAACACCCCAGGTGTTTATATTCCGCTCGGCAACGAGTTCAGATTTAAGCACGTAATATCAGTGGATGAAATAGATACTAAATTTAATCATCTTCGCCTATTGTGATTTTAATATCGCATCTCTTTCGTCTGTCGCGGGTGCGACATCGTTTTTATTTCATCTATTCGGGCTCGTCCTAAATTTTTGTGCTGTTCGGAACATATTTGTTCTGAAAATCGGTGCATCCGGTGAGTATTTAAAATTCATCGCTCGCGCGAATACAAATTCGGAAGTCCGACTAACTCAGATGATTTTATCCCGAACAAATTCATTTGAACTCGACGACTAAAATATTCGGGGCAAAATAATTGGGATCGCGCGTCGTCTGAGTGAAATCGTGTGCGAGGATATAATTCAATTTATTCTTCGGCACGCTATTTGGCGACGAAATTGCGTATGCATTTGCGGATCTAGTTTCGGCTAATTTCGGTCGAACTACGCAGAGCAGATTAAAATACCAAAGCCGAATTCGTTTCAATCTGGTCCGTTTACATCGTGGCCGGAATTGTCACGAAGATTATCCAAACGAGATTCGGATAAAATCGTCTTAACTGTGTTTTGGTGATGGATAAATTTTTATCTGAGTTTGACCAAACCAATGTTGTCTTAAATCTTAAATCTGTCGGTTTACACGCGGTCCGAGAAAAACGATGCGCCAGCTCATTGTCGGATTATTCTCTGATTGAATATTTGGATAGTGGGCGAAATTCGTTTAGATTCAACTAAATAAAACCGTGTCACAATTACTGTCTATCTATCTCGTATATATCGCTAAAAGAATCGTGATCCGAATTATCTATGATTTTTGGTAAAAACAAATTCTAATTTTCTTATCCTCACCGTCTGTCTCGTCCATATCTAAAGCCACCACACACGTTATCTCCAACTCAAAATATCCTTGGACAGATGCGCTCGCCCCAGCCGCCCTCCTCTGTGATTTCTTTTGACATCGCGCATGGGCCTTATCTGCTGGCCAAGTCGCGTAGTTGCTGAAAAAGAAAATCCTGCCGCCCTCCTTGCTGATTTTTCTGCCGTGCGCGCGCATCCTTATCGGTCGTCAGATTTTTTTGAGCGCCCGTTCCTTATCTACAGCCGGTGCTCATTCCCAGGACATTGTCTTCTCCACGCTTCTCCTCACCGTATGCAGATTTTTGATCGTGGGAGCTCCCCACGCCATCTCCCATGGCGCTTGGTCTCCCAGCCCCTCCCCAGCCGCGAGCTCGCCGAGCTCTCCCTCTCCCCATGGCCGCGCCGCGACCTGCTCCCTCTGTCTTCCCTGCGCGCGCGGTTCTCTGTCCCTGCTCGCTGGCGCTCCGTCCCTGACGCGGCTCCTTCCTGCTCCGCGCCATGGCGGCTCCCAGTCCCTGGTCGCTCCTCTGACCGAGTTCTCTGTTTTTTTTCTTCTCCCAGTTTTCTGCGCTCGCCGAGCAACCTCCATGGCCAGATCTCCCTGCTCCTCGCTGCTCGCCCCAAGCTCTCAGCCATGGCCGTTGAGTGCCCCTGTTCCCATGGCCGATCTCGGTTCAGCCGACTCTGCTGCTTGCTCCCCTGCGTGTCGTGCTCCTCTGCTCTCTGTCTGCGCGCGTGCTGTGCTCGACGTCTTCCAATGGCGCTCGATGCTCTTCTGTTGGCCGCGCCGTGGAGCCTGCGCGCTCGGTCCTGCCTATCTCGCAGTGTTTGGATTCAGCGCAGCCCGTGTCCTATTTTCTGCTCGCCAGCGTGTCCTCTCGGCTCGCTTGGCCCGAATTCCCATCGCGTCGTCGATCTTGCCAAGTATCGTCGTTCGGCGCTGTGCGTGCAGCAGCCCCGAGTCTATGTCGCCCCGGCCTTGTTGTCGACATCGCTCGCCGTAGCTCAGCTTGCTAGTTCGTCGTGCCGTGTCGTGTGCCGATATTCTCTCCCGGCAGGCCTCGCCGTCGACCATGTTCAAGTGATTGTTCGGCTCCTCGCATTCCGCCTATTCAATAAAACACCCAAATCCATAGACTGTCGACGCACTGCTACCGTACGCGGCTGTCTCCGTCTACTCGCCAGACCTACAGCTCCATATATGTCACTCTCCCGTATCGTCGTCGAGCCCGACGAACCTCATTCTTCTCTGCTCGATCTCGTCGAACCACGAATTCCGGACTTTAGACAAAAATAAGCGAAGTCCCTGTGCATCGCTTATCAAGTACTCGGTCGAAGACTTCAATCGAAGATCGTCGTCGATCTGTGCGTCATCAAGAAATCCCAAAAATCGGGTGAAGACGAAGCTAGCCGAGTGGTATTCTCCAAGCGCTCGACATATTGCCTGGATCGGAAAATCACTACCGATCTTGCGGCTTCGAGTCAGCTGCTGAAACGGTAAGTTGATAAATTATTCAGAATAGTTCGATCGTTGAATAAATTAATGTGCTAGTGCGAGGCGCATTAAGGTGCTCGGTAAATTGCGTGAGTCACGAAACTCTCGTCGACTTCGCAGTTCCTGTGATTATCGAGCCAAATTCAGCTATGGCGAATTATTTCGCTATTCTAGTCACTTAGCTGAATTAGTGTACCGAGTAGAATTTTAGTAGGCATGTGTGTTGATGAAATATTTTAATCACTTATAAAGGTGTAGTATAATTTATAAAGCAAGGGATAAGTTTAGAACTTAATTAATTAATTGATAAGTTGTGTTTAGGCTAGTTGTATTAATGTGTATAGTTTGTTATTTCGTGATGCTTACGTTAGGTTCGTTTAATTTAGAGAAGCGTAAATATTGCGCTTAGTCGTAGGTCGATAACCAGAATTATCGTATAAAATTTGTACAACGCCTCGCCGCTAGGTGTTTAAATCCGCTATCACGTAACACTATTTAGGTTTATAATATTTCCGTCGATATGCATTCATGTGCATAATGCATTCCATTCAGGTACGTTAATTAATCGCGTGTTGCGGAAGACAAGCCAAGTCGACCCCAAGCGCGGGCTAATCCGCAAGATGAAGTTGATGAACGAACCTGAAGACGGATAATCTGATGAATGCCGGAACAAAGGCTGATCGTCAAGTGATCGACGCCTAACAAACACTAACATAGTGTTACTCAGGCAAGCCCCGGTGCATGCAACCCCTTTCCTTGTGTTTTTAAATACTTTTCGCACACTTAAG
The DNA here is from genome assembly GCA_029449295.1 of Zea luxurians. Classification (NCBI taxonomy): domain Eukaryota; kingdom Viridiplantae; phylum Streptophyta; class Magnoliopsida; order Poales; family Poaceae; genus Zea; species Zea luxurians. The sequence continues at coordinate 92,105,947 of JAOPSE010000010.1, read as the reverse complement.
TCTAGTGAAATGTGCATTAGGTTCATAGGAATTACTTGAAACCCTTTGATGCATTGCTTTCCTTGATATCCATACCTTTATAGATACTTCTGTGAAGTATCAAAATATGATTTACAAAAATGCTTAGCCTTGCTTAGATCTTGTGGATAGAGGTTGTCCTTAATTTAACTCGAGAAAGGATGACTTCTACCTGCAAGAGTAATTTCATTTGGAGCAATGGTGGGATCTTACTGCAAAGTTCCCTGTGATGCTCTTTCATCCTAAGGAACAGACACAATCCTAAGGATGGAAATACTTAAATCGAGACTTGGGCTAGGAACAGGTGATGCTCCGCCCGGGTCAATTAAGGATTGGATGCGTATGTAGGCCTGTTGATCAAGGACTATCTTATCTAGCCACATGCCCTGAGAATGGGACAGGGTAAGCTTGAACCCGGCTATTCCATACATGAAAAGACAATCGCGCACTGGGAGTGGAGAGATGGCGAGAGTGGCACGTACCCTCCTGGCAACGGATCGCCTAAAAGGGGTGGTGTACTCTCGGGTGGCGCGGACCTGTTCATGCAGTGGAGGATCCGTGGGAATAGTAGACATCAAGGTTTACGAGAAACATATGTCGTGTGGTTAGAAATCCTCAGCTGAGTAAATCGATTCGGATCGCCGTTATATCCCCGGAGAGTGGAGACTTGATCTCCGACCTACAACCTAAGTCAGGATGTGAACCGCATGAATAAAAATGATGTTGTATTGATGAGATGGTAAAATTAGACTAGATGCAAACAGAGTCTATTAATATTTAATCTGGCATTAAAATATTGAAAGTAAGGACTCACTTTAGTAAGCTCTTTCTGCAAAAGTATCTAAGTTGATTCTTGCTAAAGCCTCTCCTTGATTCCCCAAATCCAGCATACCCTTGAGAGTCTTTTCTTTAGTCGGGTAAGTCTTGCTGAGTAATTCCATACTCAGGGTTTTATTCCCTGTTGTTTTTCAGGTTTAGTTTTGTGCTGCTGATGATGGTGTTTGAGTGCCGGTGGGCTCGGCCTTCTTATAAGTCTAAGTAACCCTTCTATACTTCTTACTGAGGATGGTCACTTGAGCTAGCATTTATTTCAAACTTATACTTTTGTAATCACTCCGATAAAATAATGTAAAATTTTTGTAACCTGTAAAATTTGGTACTAAGATTTCCGCTGCAAAAATGTTGTGTGTGTGATTTGTGTTACTTAATCCCGCGGTTCTGGTTGTAAGTGGTTTATCCGAGGTCCTTGGGGCACTCGGACAGATCCTGTTGAGTTATCTGGTGCACCTGCATAGAAGTCTGAGGTCTTTGAGACAAGGACAGGTGCATGTGGGCCCGATAACTTGGGAGGTTCTGCCACAGCTGGTATCGGAGCTGGATTAAGTATCTACGGTCACATACGTATTTTCAAAACAAAAGTTTTGGTTTTGAAAAACTTATTTTCAACTAAACACATTGTTTGGCTTTGAAAAAAAAAGTTTTGAAAAACTATAATGCTAGCGACATCCTCTGTTAAGCCCTAAACTAAGGACTATCAGGTGGCTTAGTTGAAAACCATAACCCACAACCGGGGGTATTGCATACATGTGTATTGTTATTTTTGAGGCCATTCAGTTTTGAATGGATCGACGCTCAGGTAAGGTGAGATGTGAGAGCATGACCGAACAACCGTCGGTCTAGGGAAGTGTTTAATTTTGGCGCTTGATTATATACATGTTCCACATATGTATATATGAAGGCTGCGATGTGGAGTATTTACTTTTCTGGGAATTCAGTACCCCATGGATGTGTATGGGTATACAGACATGGGAATACTGAGAAGTGTATTGTACTTGTAACGACGCACCTACGCTCAGGTAAGAAGGTGAGTTACCATAATGAGTTGCCCTATGGTTAAAGTGTGGCAACGGCGCCTATGCGTGGCTCGGCGCTTAATGATGAGCTGGCCTCCATATAGCAATATATGGAGTATAAACTGTGATAAACTGTCATGTGTGAACTGCATCATTGGGAAAATGGGTTGTGATGAAATTTTCTGCAGGTACACTAACCTCGAAAACGTATGTGTAGCTGACGTCTAGCCAATTATCGTGAGAGTCATAAGTATGCCACCGGTATAGAACGTTATTGCCACATTAGATTAGCAAAAACTCGTGAGGACGTGTAGGACGAGCATGCATCCTGATTGTTGCATTATGTTTGTTACCTATACACCCAAAATGCTTCTCTCATCTTTATTCCAGTAACCATTGATTGTAGATAATATGGTGTAATGCTGAATTATGAACTTCGATGAAATAGGTGTCCTCCATTCTTTAGGTGACCTTTTAGGGTACTTTATGTTTGCTCTTGTACTTGATGTGCCAATAGAAGGTTAGTGACTTGTTTGCCTAAATCGAAAATTAGGCCATGTTCTTATTTGGTGAACCGAGACCCAAATTTGAATTTACCATTATCCCTCCATAGCTAAACTCATGCAAATGAAGGTTTAGATAATCTCTTTATTGGACCTACGATGTACTCGGACTTCAAACAAGAATCTTAAGTCATATTTCCATCTTAGATCATGCCCTTCTTCGATTGGCACAAGTTGATGTCCCTTACCCAGTTGCCTGTTCTTAAGGATCGCCATGTTGCCTTATCAACCGAACCTAGGATAGACATGTCCTATCCCTTTCTTGAAGTTTGTTGCCTTTGGTTTCATCATATCTATCGAAGGCATACCAACTTAACCTTGTGATTGTTTCCCCTCCGTATCTAATCGGATACTAATTCTTGACCTTGTAATCTCTACGATGGGCATAGAAATATGCTTGAGGCTGAATTAACAGTCTCCCATCGTACTCCTTTCATTAATTTTAGGTTATGGCCACGCCTTGTTCATTTCATCGGGACATAATCTATTTGGCTCTCTACTTGTAACCATTTTTACAGGTGGAGTATCTCCTTGTATATTGTCACCCTTGTTCAATTCATTTGTATCGCGCGAGATTTCTTATTGGTTACGTCTGGTAATGGCATTATGGCTAAAACCTGTGGTGCCGTGACGAAACCGAGGGCCTTCTGTGTGTGCGCACACACGGTTGTGCTGCTCGGCACGCGCTGGTATCATGGCTAGTAATTGTAATCCATTATGAGACTATGTCAATGCGTTATCTTGGCACAATCTATTTTTGCTATGTGAGATTTATTATTGGTGCCAGTTTTGTAATGGTGTCATGGTTAAGGACTTATGGTGCCGCTGCGAAACTGAGAGCCTCCTGTGAATGCGCACACAGGACTGTGCTACTCGTCGGATGCTGGTATCAAGGTATCTAGTCATGATCCATTATGGAACTACACTGATGTGTGATCTTCCGTGGACACCTTCCTTGAAACAATTTCTGTGTTGTTTGTCGAGTGACCAAGCAACATCTATCATCTCTGTTGGATCAAACGGGCATACCACTTCCATATGTGGTCTCTTTTCTTTTGATCTTGGTAGTGACTACTTATACAAGTTCCCTTTACATCCTTTGTGTAAAGGTAAAGCCTTGGAGTTCTTTAGTGTCGAGAGACAACTGATTAGCTCTCAAATTGGGGATCTGTTTCCCCTGCTGCTAAAATGCAGGAGTTTGTTCATTCTCTCTCCTATTTAATCCATGTATTTCCGAACCAAGTCCGTTCATCTCGCATGAAGAAACGAATGAACAACCTGACCAAATGGATTTCTGCCCAAGTGCATGATCAACTGTTAGTATGAGTAAACTCTCAACCATTGGCTTACCGATGGTATTGAGAGGACTTGCTCAATGTTAAAAGTAGTTCAACAAGTTGGTTTTACTGACTTGTAATTGCCTTGTGAACAAAGGTTGAGTTTAGAGATCGTTTTATCGATTTGCCTGAACTCACTTTGGTTTAACCCACCCTGAAGAAAGCACTTATAAGAATCAAGATTAAGCCGACTAATAACCACCTAATCATCGCTCTAGTCATGCCTCGATCGCCTCACGTGTGCTTTTCCAGCATGTGTGATCAAGTCGAGCTATGGTTAGTACTTGCTAAAATGGATTGGTTGCAAAGACAACATCTACAGATCCCTTCGCTGGTGATTTTTCAAGTCTATATCATTTTTCATGGACTTGGATTTTCAGGCTAGCCACGGGTCAACTGTGATATTATTTGACCTTCACATCCGTCTCCTGTGCTATAAATTTCCTGTAACCACTTGTTGGTAAACCTCATTCTGTGTCTTTTACCCAAGAGGTTGCATCTGATTCTGTTTAGGTAAAGTCGTATATCTACCGCTCGCCCAACAGACTCAATTAGTACAGTGTCATCAGAGAAAGCAAACTGCACACATGGAACCTTATGTGTTCCTCTGGCAGACATCGTCTCTATTGGTGGACATCTCTAAATTGGCTTAAGTCGATATATGTTATGTCTGCTAGAGAAACGGTATCCTGAGACACTCGCTTTTGCTTGGAACTGTCTTATGATTATCGCTGATATGGACATGGGTTACATGCTTCTCTACTCTTAAAAGTCTTTCGCTCCGAATCTCGGGACGAGATTCTTTTAAGGGGGGAGGGCTGTAACACCCCAGGTGTTTATATTCCGCTCGGCAACGAGTTCGGATTTAAGCACGTAATATCAGTGGATGAAATAGATACTAAATTTAATCATCTTCGCCTATTGTGATTTTAATATTGCATCTCTTTCGTCTGTCGCGGGTGCGACATCGTTTTTATTTCATCTATTCGGGCTCGTCCTAAATTTTTGTGCTGTTCGGAACATATTTGTTCTGAAAATCGGTGCATCCTGTGAGTATTTAAAATTCATCGCTCGCGCGAATACAAATTCGGAAGTCCGACTAACTCAGATGATTTTATCCCGAACAAATTCATTTGAACTCGACGACTAAAATATTCGGGGCAAAATAATTGGGATCGCGCGTCGTCTGAGTGAAATCGTGTGCGAGGATATAATTCAATTTATTCTTCGGCACGCTATTTGGCGACGAAATTGCGTATGCATTTGCGGATCTAGTTTCGGCTAATTTCGGTCGAACTACGCAGAGCAGATTAAAATACCAAAGCCGAATTCGTTTCAATCTGGTCCGTTTACATCGTGGCCGGAATTGTCACGAAGATTATCCAAACGAGATTCGGATAAAATCGTCTTAACTGTGTTTTGGTGATGGATAAATTTTTATCTGAGTTTGACCAAACCAATGTTGTCTTAAATATTAAATCTGTCGGTTTACACGCGGTCCGAGAAAAACGATGCGCCAGCTCATTGTCGGATTATTCTCTGATTGAATATTTGGATAGTGGGCGAAATTCGTTTAGATTCAACTAAATAAAACCGTGTCACAATTACTGTCTATCTATCTCGTATATATCGCTAAAAGAATCGTGATCCGAATTATCTATGATTTTTGGTAAAAACAAATTCTAATTTTCTTATCCTCACCGTCTGTCTCGTCCATATCTAAAGCCACCACACACGTTATCTCCAACTCAAAATATCCTTGGACAGATGCGCTCGCCCCAGCCGCCCTCCTCTGTGATTTCTTTTGACATCGCGCATGGGCCTTATCTGCTGGCCAAGTCGCGTAGTTGCTGAAAAAGAAAATCCTGCCGCCCTCCCTGCTGATTTTTCTGCCGTGCGCGCGCATCCTTATCGGTCGTCAGATTTTTTTGAGCGCCCGTTCCTTATCTACAGCCGGTGCTCATTCCCAGGACATTGTCTTCTCCACGCTTCTCCTCACCGTATGCAGATTTTTGATCGTGGGAGCTCCCCACGCCATCTCCCATGGCGCTTGGTCTCCCAGCCCCTCCCCAGCCGCGAGCTCGCTGAGCTCTCCCTCTCCCCATGGCCGCGCCGCGACCTGCTCCCTCTGTCTTCCCTGCGCGCGCGGTTCTCTGTCCCTGCTCGCTGGCGCTCCGTCCCTGACGCGGCTCCTTCCTGCTCCGCGCCATGGCGGCTCCCAGTCCCTGGTCGCTCCTCTGACCGAGTTCTCTGTTTTTTTTCTTCTCCCAGTTTTCTGCGCTCGCCGAGCAACCTCCATGGCCGGATCTCCCTGCTCCTCGCTGCTCGCCCCAAGCTCTCAGCCATGGCCGTTGAGTGCCCCTGTTCCCATGGCCGATCTCGGTTCAGCCGACTCTGCTGCTTGCTCCCCTGCGTGCCGTGCTCCTCTGCTCTCTGTCTGCGCGCGTGCTGTGCTCGACGTCTTCCAATGGCGCTCGATGCTCTTCTGTTGGCCGCGCCGTGGAGCCTGCGCGCTCGGTCCTGCCTATCTCGCAGTGTTTGGATTCAGCGCAGCCCGTGTCCTATTTTCTGCTCGCCAGCGTGTCCTCTCGGCTCGCTTGGCCCGAATTCCCATCGCGTCGTCGATCTTGCCAAGTATCGTCGTTCGGCGCTGTGCGTGCAGCAGCCCCGAGTCTATGTCGCCCCGGCCTTGTTGTCGACATCGCTCGCCGTAGCTCAGCTTGCTAGTTCGTCGTGCCGTGTCGTGTGCCGATATTCTCTCCCGGCAGGCCTCGCCGTCGACCATGTTCAAGTGATTGTTCGGCTCCTCGCATTCCGCCTATTCAATAAAACACCCAAATCCATAGACTGTCGACGCACTGCTACCGTACGCGGCTGTCTCCGTCTACTCGCCAGACCTACAGCTCCATATATGTCACTCTCCCGTATCGTCGTCGAGCCCGACGAACCTCATTCTTCTCTGCTCGATCTCGTCGAACCACGAATTCCGGACTTTAGACAAAAATAAGCGAAGTCCCTGTGCATCGCTTATCAAGTACTCGGTCGAAGACTTCAATCGAAGATCGTCGTCGATCTGTGCGTCATCAAGAAATCCCAAAAATCGGGTGAAGACGAAGCTAGCCGAGTGGTATTCTCCAAGCGCTCGACATATTGCCTGGATCGGAAAATCACTACCGATCTTGCGGCTTCGAGTCAGCTGCTGAAACGGTAAGTTGATAAATTATTCAGAATAGTTCGATCGTTGAATAAATTAATGTGCTAGTGCGAGGCGCATTAAGGTGCTCGGTAAATTGCGTGAGTCACGAAACTCTCGTCGACTTCGCAGTTCCTGTGATTATCGAGCCAAATTCAGCTATGGCGAATTATTTCGCTATTCTAGTCACTTAGCTGAATTAGTGTACCGAGTAGAATTTTAGTAGGCATGTGTGTTGATGAAATATTTTAATCACTTATAAAGGTGTAGTATAATTTATAAAGCAAGGGATAAGTTTAGAACTTAATTAATTAATTGATAAGTTGTGTTTAGGCTAGTTGTATTAATGTGTATAGTTTGTTATTTCGTGATGCTTACGTTAGGTTCGTTTAATTTAGAGAAGCGTAAATATTGCGCTTAGTCGTAGGTCGATAACCAGAATTATCGTATAAAATTTGTACAACGCCTCGCCGCTAGGTGTTTAAATCCGCTATCACGTAACACTATTTAGGTTTATAATATTTCCGTCGATATGCATTCATGTGCATAATGCATTCCATTCAGGTACGTTAATTAATCGCGTGTTGCGGAAGACAAGCCAAGTCGACCCCAAGCGCGGGCTAATCCGCAAGATGAAGTTGATGAACGAACCTGAAGACGGATAATCTGATGAATGCCGGAACAAAGGCTGATCGTCAAGTGATCGACGCCTAACAAACACTAACATAGTGTTACTCAGGCAAGCCCCGGTGCATGCAACCCCTTTCCTTGTGTTTTTAAATACTTTTCGCACACTTAAGTCTAGTGAAATGTGCATTAGGTTCATAGGAATTACTTGAAACCCTTTGATGCATTGCTTTCCTTGATATCCATACCTTTATAGATACTTCTGTGAAGTATCAAAATATGATTTACAAAAATGCTTAGCCTTGCTTAGATCTTGTGGATAGAGGTTGTCCTTAATTTAACTCGAGAAAGGATGACTTCTACCTGCAAGAGTAATTTCATTTGGAGCAATGGTGGGATCTTACTGCAAAGTTCCCTGTGATGCTCTTTCATCCTAAGGAACAGACACAATCCTAAGGATGGAAATACTTAAATCGAGACTTGGGCTAGGAACAGGTGATGCTCCGCCCGGGTCAATTAAGGATTGGATGCGTATGTAGGCCTGTTGATCAAGGACTATCTTATCTAGCCACATGCCCTGAGAATGGGACAGGGTAAGCTTGAACCCGGCTATTCCATACATGAAAAGACAATCGCGCACTGGGAGTGGAGAGATGGCGAGAGTGGCACGTACCCTCCTGGCAACGGATCGCCTAAAAGGGGTGGTGTACTCTCGGGTGGCGCGGACCTGTTCATGCAGTGGAGGATCCGTGGGAATAGTAGACATCAAGGTTTACGAGAAACATATGTCGTGTGGTTAGAAATCCTCAGCTGAGTAAATCGATTCGGATCGCCGTTATATCCCCGGAGAGTGGAGACTTGATCTCCGACCTACAACCTAAGTCAGGATGTGAACCGCATGAATAAAAATGATGTTGTATTGATGAGATGGTAAAATTAGACTAGATGCAAACAGAGTCTATTAATATTTAATCTGGCATTAAAATATTGAAAGTAAGGACTCACTTTAGTAAGCTCTTTCTGCAAAAGTATCTAAGTTGATTCTTGCTAAAGCCTCTCCTTGATTCCCCAAATCCAGCATACCCTTGAGAGTCTTTTCTTTAGTCGGGTAAGTCTTGCTGAGTAATTCCATACTCAGGGTTTTATTCCCTGTTGTTTTTCAGGTTTAGTTTTGTGCTGCTGATGATGGTGTTTGAGTGCCGGTGGGCTCGGCCTTCTTATAAGTCTAAGTAACCCTTCTATACTTCTTACTGAGGATGGTCACTTGAGCTAGCATTTATTTCAAACTTATACTTTTGTAATCACTCCGATAAAATAATGTAAAATTTTTGTAACCTGTAAAATTTGGTACTAAGATTTCCGCTGCAAAAATGTTGTGTGTGTGATTTGTGTTACTTAATCCCGCGGTTCTGGTTGTAAGTGGTTTATCCGAGGTCCTTGGGGCACTCGGACAGATCCTGTTGAGTTATCTGGTGCACCTGCATAGAAGTCTGAGGTCTTTGAGACAAGGACAGGTGCATGTGGGCCCGATAACTTGGGAGGTTCTGCCACAGCTGGTATCGGAGCTAGATTAAGTATCTACGGTCACATACGTATTTTCAAAACAAAAGTTTTGGTTTTGAAAAACTTATTTTCAACTAAACACATTGTTTGGCTTTGAAAAAAAAAAGTTTTGAAAAACTATAATGCTAGCGACATCCTCTGTTAAGCCCTAAACTAAGGACTATCAGGTGGCTTAGTTGAAAACCATAACCCACAACCGGGGGTATTGCATACATGTGTATTGTTATTTTTGAGGCCATTCAGTTTTGAATGGATCGACGCTCAGGTAAGGTGAGATGTGAGAGCATGACCGAACAACCGTCGGTCTAGGGAAGTGTTTAATTTTGGCGCTTGATTATATACATGTTCCACATATGTATATATGAAGGCTGCGATGTGGAGTATTTACTTTTCTGGGAATTCAGTACCCCATGGATGTGTATGGGTATACAGACATGGGAATACTGAGAAGTGTATTGTACTTGTAACGACGCACCTACGCTCAGGTAAGAAGGTGAGTTACCATAATGAGTTGCCCTATGGTTAAAGTGTGGCAACGGCGCCTATGCGTGGCTCGGCGCTTAATGATGAGCTGGCCTCCATATAGCAATATATGGAGTATAAACTGTGATAAACTGTCATGTGTGAACTGCATCATTGGGAAAATGGGCTGTGATGAAATTTTCTGCAGGTACACTAACCTCGAAAACGTATGTGTAGCTGACGTCTAGCCAATTATCGTGAGAGTCGTAAGTATGCCACCGGTATAGAACGTTATTGCCACATTAGATTAGCAAAAACTCGTGAGGACGTGTAGGACGAGCATGCATCCTGATTGTTGCATTATGTTTGTTACCTATACACCCAAAATGCTTCTCTCATCTTTATTCCAGTAACCATTGATTGTAGATAATATGGTGTAATGCTGAATTATGAACTTCGATGAAATAGGTGTCCTCCATTCTTTAGGTGACCTTTTAGGGTACTTTATGTTTGCTCTTGTACTTGATGTGCCAATAGAAGGTTAGTGACTTGTTTGCCTAAATCGAAAATTAGGCCATGTTCTTATTTGGTGAACCGAGACCCAAATTTGAATTTACCATTATCCCTCCATAGCTAAACTCATGCAAATGAAGGTTTAGATAATCTCTTTATTGGACCTACGATGTACTCGGACTTCAAACAAGAATCTTAAGTCATATTTCCATCTTAGATCATGCCCTTCTTCGATTGGCACAAGTTGATGTCCCTTACCCAGTTGCCTGTTCTTAAGGATCGCCATGTTGCCTTATCAACCGAACCTAGGATAGACATGTCCTATCCCTTTCTTGAAGTTTGTTGCCTTTGGTTTCATCATATCTATCGAAGGCATACCAACTTAACCTTGTGATTGTTTCCCCTCCGTATCTAATCGGATACTAATTCTTGACCTTGTAATCTCTACGATGGGCATAGAAATATGCTTGAGGCTGAATTAACAGTCTCCCATCGTACTCCTTTCATTAATTTTAGGTTATGGCCACGCCTTCATCGGGACATAATCTATTTGGCTCTCTACTTGTAACCATTTTTACAGGTGGAGTATCTCCTTGTATATTGTCACCCTTGTTCAATTCATTTGTATCGCGCGAGATTTCTTATTGGTTACGTCTGGTAATGGCATTATGGCTAAAACCTGTGGTGCCGTGACGAAACCGAGGGCCTTCTGTGTGTGCGCACACACGGTTGTGCTGCTCGGCACGCGCTGGTATCATGGCTAGTAATTGTAATCCATTATGAGACTATGTCAATGCGTTATCTTGGCACAATCTATTTTTGCTATGTGAGATTTATTATTGGTGCCAGTTTTGTAATGGTGTCATGGTTAAGGACTTATGGTGCCGCTGCGAAACTGAGAGCCTCCTGTGAATGCGCACACAGGACTGTGCTACTCGTCGGATGCTGGTATCAAGGTATCTAGTCATGATCCATTATGGAACTACACTGATGTGTGATCTTCCGTGGACACCTTCCTTGAAACAATTTCTGTGTTGTTTGTCGAGTGACCAAGCAACATCTATCATCTCTGTTGGATCAAACGGGCATACCACTTCCATATGTGGTCTCTTTTCTTTTGATCTTGGTAGTGACTACTTATACAAGTTCCCTTTACATCCTTTGTGTAAAGGTAAAGCCTTGGAGTTCTTTAGTGTCGAGAGACAACTGATTAGCTCTCAAATTGGGGATCTGTTTCCCCTGCTGCTAAAATGCAGGAGTTTGTTCATTCTCTCTCCTATTTAATCCATGTATTTCCGAACCAAGTCCGTTCATCTCGCATGAAGAAACGGATGAACAACCTGACCAAATGGATTTCTGCCCAAGTGCATGATCAACTGTTAGTATGAGTAAACTCTCAACCATTGGCTTACCGATGGTATTGAGAGGACTTGCTCAATGTTAAAAGTAGTTCAACAAGTTGGTTTTACTGACTTGTAATTGCCTTGTGAACAAAGGTTGAGTTTAGAGATCGTTTTATCGATTTGCCTGAACTCACTTTGGTTTAACCCACCCTGAAGAAAGCACTTATAAGAATCAAGATTAAGCCGACTAATAACCACCTAATCATCGCTCTAGTCATGCCTCGATCGCCTCACGTGTGCTTTTCCAGCATGTGTGATCAAGTCGAGCTATGGTTAGTACTTGCTAAAATGGATTGGTTGCAAAGACAACATCTACAGATCCCTTCGCTGGTGATTTTTCAAGTCTATATCATTTTTCATGGACTTGGATTTTCAGGCTAGCCACGGGTCAACTGTGATATTATTTGACCTTCACATCCGTCTCCTGTGCTATAAATTTCCTGTAACCACTTGTTGGTAAACCTCATTCTGTGTCTTTTACCCAAGAGGTTGCATCTGATTCTGTTTAGGTAAAGTCGTATATCTACCGCTCGCCCAACAGACTCAATTAGTACAGTGTCATCAGAGAAAGCAAACTGCACACATGGAACCTTATGTGTTCCTCTGGCAGACATCGTCTCTATTGGTGGACATCTCTAAATTGGCTTAAGTCGATATATGTTATGTCCGCTAGAGAAACGGTATCCTGAGACACTCGCTTTTGCTTGGAACTGTCTTATGATTATCGCTGATATGGACATGGGTTACATGCTTCTCTACTCTTAAAAGTCTTTCGCTCCGAATCTCGGGACGAGATTCTTTTAAGGGGGGAGGGCTGTAACACCCCAGGTGTTTATATTCCGCTCGGCAACGAGTTCGGATTTAAGCACGTAATATCAGTGGATGAAATAGATACTAAATTTAATCATCTTCGCCTATTGTGATTTTAATATTGCATCTCTTTCGTCTGTCGCGGGTGCGACATCGTTTTTATTTCATCTATTCGGGCTCGTCCTAAATTTTTGTGTTGTTCGGAACATATTTGTTCTGAAAATCGGTGCATCCGGTGAGTATTTAAAATTCATCGCTCGCGCGAATACAAATTCGGAAGTCCGACTAACTCAGATGATTTTATCCCGAACAAATTCATTTGAACTCGACGACTAAAATATTCGGGGCAAAATAATTGGGATCGCGCGTCGTCTGAGTGAAATCGTGTGCGAGGATATAATTCAATTTATTCTTCGGCACGCTATTTGGCGACGAAATTGCGTATGCATTTGCGGATCTAGTTTCGGCTAATTTCGGTCGAACTACGCAGAGCAGATTAAAATACCAAAGCCGAATTCGTTTCAATCTGGTCCGTTTACATCGTGGCCGGAATTGTCACGAAGATTATCCAAACGAGATTCGGATAAAATCGTCTTAACTGTGTTTTGGTGATGGATAAATTTTTATCTGAGTTTGACCAAACCAATGTTGTCTTAAATATTAAATCTGTCGGTTTACACGCGGTCCGAGAAAAACGATGCGCCAGCTCATTGTCGGATTATTCTCTGATTGAATATTTGGATAGTGGGCGAAATTCGTTTAGATTCAACTAAATAAAACCGTGTCACAATTACTGTCTATCTATCTCGTATATATCGCTAAAAGAATCGTGATCCGAATTATCTATGATTTTTGGTAAAAACAAATTCTAATTTTCTTATCCTCACCGTCTGTCTCGTCCATATCTAAAGCCACCACACACGTTATCTCCAACTCAAAATATCCTTGGACAGATGCGCTCGCCCCAGCCGCCCTCCTCTGTGATTTCTTTTGACATCGCGCATGGGCCTTATCTGCTGGCCAAGTCGCGTAGTTGCTGAAAAAGAAAATCCTGCCGCCCTCCCTGCTGATTTTTCTGCCGTGCGCGCGCATCCTTATCGGTCGTCAGATTTTTTTGAGCGCCCGTTCCTTATCTACAGCCGGTGCTCATTCCCAGGACATTGTCTTCTCCACGCTTCTCCTCACCGTATGCAGATTTTTGATCGTGGGAGCTCCCCACGCCATCTCCCATGGCGCTTGGTCTCCCAGCCCCTCCCCAGCCGCGAGCTCGCTGAGCTCTCCCTCTCCCCATGGCCGCGCCGCGACCTGCTCCCTCTGTCTTCCCTGCGCGCGCGGTTCTCTGTCCCTGCTCGCTGGCGCTCCGTCCCTGACGCGGCTCCTTCCTGCTCCGCGCCATGGCGGCTCCCAGTCCCTGGTCGCTCCTCTGACCGAGTTCTCTGTTTTTTTCTTCTCCCAGTTTTCTGCGCTCGCCGAGCAACCTCCATGGCCGGATCTCCCTGCTCCTCGCTGCTCGCCCCAAGCTCTCAGCCATGGCCGTTGAGTGCCCCTGTTCCCATGGCCGATCTCGGTTCAGCCGACTCTGCTGCTTGCTCCCCTGCGTGCCGTGCTCCTCTGCTCTCTGTCTGCGCGCGTGCTGTGCTCGACGTCTTCCAATGGCGCTCGATGCTCTTCTGTTGGCCGCGCCGTGGAGCCTGCGCGCTCGGTCCTGCCTATCTCGCAGTGTTTGGATTCAGCGCAGCTCGTGTCCTATTTTCTGCTCGCCAGCGTGTCCTCTCGGCTCGCTTGGCCCGAATTCCCATCGCGTCGTCGATCTTGCCAAGTATCGTCGTTCGGCGCTGTGCGTGCAGCAGCCCCGAGTCTATGTCGCCCCGGCCTTGTTGTCGACATCGCTCGCCGTAGCTCAGCTTGCTAGTTCGTCGTGCCGTGTCGTGTGCCGATATTCTCTCCCGGCAGGCCTCGCCGTCGACCATGTTCAAGTGATTGTTCGGCTCCTCGCATTCCGCCTATTCAATAAAACACCCAAATCCATAGACTGTCGACGCACTGCTACCGTACGCGGCTGTCTCCGTCTACTCGCCAGACCTACAGCTCCATATATGTCACTCTCCCGTATCGTCGTCGAGCCCGACGAACCTCATTCTTCTCTGCTCGATCTCGTCGAACCACGAATTCCGGACTTTAGACAAAAATAAGCGAAGTCCCTGTGCATCGCTTATCAAGTACTCGGTCGAAGACTTCAATCGAAGATCGTCGTCGATCCGTGCGTCATCAAGAAATCCCAAAAATCGGGTGAAGACGAAGCTAGCCGAGTGGTATTCTCCAAGCGCTCGACATATTGCCTGGATCGGAAAATCACTACCGATCTTGCGGCTTCGAGTCAGCTGCTGAAACGGTAAGTTGATAAATTATTCAGAATAGTTCGATCGTTGAATAAATTAATGTGCTAGTGCGAGGCGCATTAAGGTGCTCGGTAAATTGCGTGAGTCACGAAACTCTCGTCGACTTCGCAGTTCCTGTGATTATCGAGCCAAATTCAGCTATGGCGAATTATTTCGCTATTCTAGTCACCTAGCTGAATTAGTGTACCGAGTAGAATTTTAGTAGGCATGTGTGTTGATGAAATATTTTAATCACTTATAAAGGTGTAGTATAATTTATAAAGCAAGGGATAAGTTTAGAACTTAATTAATTAATTGATAAGTTGTGTTTAGGCTAGTTGTATTAATGTGTATAGTTTGTTATTTCGTGATGCTTACGTTAGGTTCGTTTAATTTAGAGAAGCGTAAATATTGCGCTTAGTCGTAGGTCGATAACCAGAATTATCGTATAAAATTTGTACAACGCCTCGCCGCTAGGTGTTTAAATCCGCTATCACGTAACACTATTTAGGTTTATAATATTTCCGTCGATATGCATTCATGTGCATAATGCATTCCATTCAGGTACGTTAATTAATCGTGTGTTGCGGAAGACAAGCCAAGTCGACCCCAAGCGCGGGCTAATCCGCAAGATGAAGTTGATGAACGAACCTGAAGACGGATAATCTGATGAATGCCGGAACAAAGGCTGATCGTCAAGTGATCGACGCCTAACAAACACTAACATAGTGTTACTCAGGCAAGCCCCGGTGCATGCAACCCCTTTCCTTGTGTTTTTAAATACTTTTCGCACACTTAAGTCTAGTGAAATGTGCATTAGGTTCATAGGAATTACTTGAAACCCTTTGATGCATTGCTTTCCTTGATATCCATACCTTTATAGATACTTCTGTGAAGTATCAAAATATGATTTACAAAAATGCTTAGCCTTGCTTAGATCTTGTGGATAGAGGTTGTCCTTAATTTAACTCGAGAAAGGATGACTTCTACCTGCAAGAGTAATTTCATTTGGAGCAATGGTGGGATCTTACTGCAAAGTTCCCTGTGATGCTCTTTCATCCTAAGGAACAGACACAATCCTAAGGATGGAAATACTTAAATCGAGACTTGGGCTAGGAACAGGTGATGCTCCGCCCGGGTCAATTAAGGATTGGATGCGTATGTAGGCCTGTTGATCAAGGACTATCTTATCTAGCCACATGCCCTGAGAATGGGACAGGGTAAGCTTGAACCCGGCTATTCCATACATGAAAAGACAATCGCGCACTGGGAGTGGAGAGATGGCGAGAGTGGCACGTACCCTCCTGGCAACGGATCGCCTAAAAGGGGTGGTGTACTCTCGGGTGGCGCGGACCTGTTCATGCAGTGGAGGATCCGTGGGAATAGTAGACATCAAGGTTTACGAGAAACATATGTCGTGTGGTTAGAAATCCTCAGCTGAGTAAATCGATTCGGATCGCCGTTATATCCCCGGAGAGTGGAGACTTGATCTCCGACCTACAACCTAAGTCAGGATGTGAACCGCATGAATAAAAATGATGTTGTATTGATGAGATGGTAAAATTAGACTAGATGCAAACAGAGTCTATTAATATTTAATCTGGCATTAAAATATTGAAAGTAAGGACTCACTTTAGTAAGCTCTTTCTGCAAAAGTATCTAAGTTGATTCTTGCTAAAGCCTCTCCTTGATTCCCCAAATCCAGCATACCCTTGAGAGTCTTTTCTTTAGTCGGGTAAGTCTTGCTGAGTAATTCCATACTCAGGGTTTTATTCCCTGTTGTTTTTCAGGTTTAGTTTTGTGCTGCTGATGATGGTGTTTGAGTGCCGGTGGGCTCGGCCTTCTTATAAGTCTAAGTAACCCTTCTATACTTCTTACTGAGGATGGTCACTTGAGCTAGCATTTATTTCAAACTTATACTTTTGTAATCACTCCGATAAAATAATGTAAAATTTTTGTAACCTGTAAAATTTGGTACTAAGATTTCCGCTGCAAAAATGTTGTGTGTGTGATTTGTGTTACTTAATCCCGCGGTTCTGGTTGTAAGTGGTTTATCCGAGGTCCTTGGGGCACTCGGACAGATCCTGTTGAGTTATCTGGTGCACCTGCATAGAAGTCTGAGGTCTTTGAGACAAGGACAGGTGCATGTGGGCCCGATAACTTGGGAGGTTCTGCCACAGCTGGTATCGGAGCTGGATTAAGTATCTACGGTCACATACGTATTTTCAAAACAAAAGTTTTGGTTTTGAAAAACTTATTTTCAACTAAACACATTGTTTGGCTTTGAAAAAAAAAAGTTTTGAAAAACTATAATGCTAGCGACATCCTCTGTTAAGCCCTAAACTAAGGACTATCAGGTGGCTTAGTTGAAAACCATAACCCACAACCGGGGGTATTGCATACATGTGTATTGTTATTTTTGAGGCCATTCAGTTTTGAATGGATCGACGCTCAGGTAAGGTGAGATGTGAGAGCATGACCGAACAACCGTCGGTCTAGGGAAGTGTTTAATTTTGGCGCTTGATTATATACATGTTCCACATATGTATATATGAAGGCTGCGATGTGGAGTATTTACTTTTCTGGGAATTCAGTACCCCATGGATGTGTATGGGTATACAGACATGGGAATACTGAGAAGTGTATTGTACTTGTAACGACGCACCTACGCTCAGGTAAGAAGGTGAGTTACCATAATGAGTTGCCCTATGGTTAAAGTGTGGCAACGGCGCCTATGCGTGGCTCGGCGCTTAATGATGAGCTGGCCTCCATATAGCAATATATGGAGTATAAACTGTGATAAACTGTCATGTGTGAACTGCATCATTGGGAAAATGGGCTGTGATGAAATTTTCTGCAGGTACACTAACCTCGAAAACGTATGTGTAGCTGACGTCTAGCCAATTATCGTGAGAGTCGTAAGTATGCCACCGGTATAGAACGTTATTGCCACATTAGATTAGCAAAAACTCGTGAGGACGTGTAGGACGAGCATGCATCCTGATTGTTGCATTATGTTTGTTACCTATACACCCAAAATGCTTCTCTCATCTTTATTCCAGTAACCATTGATTGTAGATAATATGGTGTAATGCTGAATTATGAACTTCGATGAAATAGGTGTCCTCCATTCTTTAGGTGACCTTTTAGGGTACTTTATGTTTGCTCTTGTACTTGATGTGCCAATAGAAGGTTAGTGACTTGTTTGCCTAAATCGAAAATTAGGCCATGTTCTTATTTGGTGAACCGAGACCCAAATTTGAATTTACCATTATCCCTCCATAGCTAAACTCATGCAAATGAAGGTTTAGATAATCTCTTTATTGGACCTACGATGTACTCGGACTTCAAACAAGAATCTTAAGTCATATTTCCATCTTAGATCATGCCCTTCTTCGATTGGCACAAGTTGATGTCCCTTACCCAGTTGCCTGTTCTTAAGGATCGCCATGTTGCCTTATCAACCGAACCTAGGATAGACATGTCCTATCCCTTTCTTGAAGTTTGTTGCCTTTGGTTTCATCATATCTATCGAAGGCATACCAACTTAACCTTGTGATTGTTTCCCCTCCGTATCTAATCGGATACTAATTCTTGACCTTGTAATCTCTACGATGGGCATAGAAATATGCTTGAGGCTGAATTAACAGTCTCCCATCGTACTCCTTTCATTAATTTTAGGTTATGGCCACGCCTTGTTCATTTCATCGGGACATAATCTA
Source organism: Zea luxurians (assembly GCA_029449295.1). NCBI lineage: Eukaryota > Viridiplantae > Streptophyta > Magnoliopsida > Poales > Poaceae > Zea > Zea luxurians. Next base: position 92,087,505 of record JAOPSE010000010.1, on the reverse strand, counting down.
TTTGGCTCTCTACTTGTAACCATTTTTACAGGTGGAGTATCTCCTTGTATATTGTCACCCTTGTTCAATTCATTTGTATCGCGCGAGATTTCTTATTGGTTACGTCTGGTAATGGCATTATGGCTAAAACCTGTGGTGTCGTGACGAAACCGAGGGCCTTCTGTGTGTGCGCACACACGGTTGTGCTGCTCGGCACGCGCTGGTATCATGGCTAGTAATTGTAATCCATTATGAGACTATGTCAATGCGTTATCTTGGCACAATCTATTTTTGCTATGTGAGATTTATTATTGGTGCCAGTTTTGTAATGGTGTCATGGTTAAGGACTTATGGTGCCGCTGCGAAACTGAGAGCCTCCTGTGAATGCGCACACAGGACTGTGCTACTCGTCGGATGCTGGTATCAAGGTATCTAGTCATGATCCATTATGGAACTACACTGATGTGTGATCTTCCGTGGACACCTTCCTTGAAACAATTTCTATGTTGTTTGTCGAGTGACCAAGCAACATCTATCATCTCTGTTGGATCAAACGGGCATACCACTTCCATATGTGGTCTCTTTTCTTTTGATCTTGGTAGTGACTACTTATACAAGTTCCCTTTACATCCTTTGTGTAAAGGTAAAGCCTTGGAGTTCTTTAGTGTCGAGAGACAACTGATTAGCTCTCAAATTGGGGATCTGTTTCCCCTGCTGCTAAAATGCAGGAGTTTGTTCATTCTCTCTCCTATTTAATCCATGTATTTCCGAACCAAGTCCGTTCATCTCGCATGAAGAAACGGATGAACAACCTGACCAAATGGATTTCTGCCCAAGTGCATGATCAACTGTTAGTATGAGTAAACTCTCAACCATTGGCTTACCGATGGTATTGAGAGGACTTGCTCAATGTTAAAAGTAGTTCAACAAGTTGGTTTTACTGACTTGTAATTGCCTTGTGAACAAAGGTTGAGTTTAGAGATCGTTTTATCGATTTGCCTGAACTCACTTTGGTTTAACCCACCCTGAAGAAAGCACTTATAAGAATCAAGATTAAGCCGACTAATAACCACCTAATCATCGCTCTAGTCATGCCTCGATCGCCTCACGTGTGCTTTTCCAGCATGTGTGATCAAGTCGAGCTATGGTTAGTACTTGCTAAAATGGATTGGTTGCAAAGACAACATCTACAGATCCCTTCGCTGGTGATTTTTCAAGTCTATATCATTTTTCATGGACTTGGATTTTCAGGCTAGCCACGGGTCAACTGTGATATTATTTGACCTTCACATCCGTCTCCTGTGCTATAAATTTCCTGTAACCACTTGTTGGTAAACCTCATTCTGTGTCTTTTACCCAAGAGGTTGCATCTGATTCTGTTTAGGTAAAGTCGTATATCTACCGCTCGCCCAACAGACTCAATTAGTACAGTGTCATCAGAGAAAGCAAACTGCACACATGGAACCTTATGTGTTCCTCTGGCAGACATCGTCTCTATTGGTGGACATCTCTAAATTGGCTTAAGTCGATATATGTTATGTCCGCTAGAGAAACGGTATCCTGAGACACTCGCTTTTGCTTGGAACTGTCTTATGATTATCGCTGATATGGACATGGGTTACATGCTTCTCTACTCTTAAAAGTCTTTCGCTCCGAATCTCGGGACGAGATTCTTTTAAGGGGGGAGGGCTGTAACACCCCAGGTGTTTATATTCCGCTCGGCAACGAGTTCGGATTTAAGCACGTAATATCAGTGGATGAAATAGATACTAAATTTAATCATCTTCGCCTATTGTGATTTTAATATTGCATCTCTTTCGTCTGTCGCGGGTGCGACATCGTTTTTATTTCATCTATTCGGGCTCGTCCTAAATTTTTGTGTTGTTCGGAACATATTTGTTCTGAAAATCGGTGCATCCGGTGAGTATTTAAAATTCATCGCTCGCGCGAATACAAATTCGGAAGTCCGACTAACTCAGATGATTTTATCCCGAACAAATTCATTTGAACTCGACGACTAAAATATTCGGGGCAAAATAATTGGGATCGCGCGTCGTCTGAGTGAAATCGTGTGCGAGGATATAATTCAATTTATTCTTCGGCACGCTATTTGGCGACGAAATTGCGTATGCATTTGCGGATCTAGTTTCGGCTAATTTCGGTCGAACTACGCAGAGCAGATTAAAATACCAAAGCCGAATTCGTTTCAATCTGGTCCGTTTACATCGTGGCCGGAATTGTCACGAAGATTATCCAAACGAGATTCGGATAAAATCGTCTTAACTGTGTTTTGGTGATGGATAAATTTTTATCTGAGTTTGACCAAACCAATGTTGTCTTAAATATTAAATCTGTCGGTTTACACGCGGTCCGAGAAAAACGATGCGCCAGCTCATTGTCGGATTATTCTCTGATTGAATATTTGGATAGTGGGCGAAATTCGTTTAGATTCAACTAAATAAAACCGTGTCACAATTACTGTCTATCTATCTCGTATATATCGCTAAAAGAATCGTGATCCGAATTATCTATGATTTTTGGTAAAAACAAATTCTAATTTTCTTATCCTCACCGTCTGTCTCGTCCATATCTAAAGCCACCACACACGTTATCTCCAACTCAAAATATCCTTGGACAGATGCGCTCGCCCCAGCCGCCCTCCTCTGTGATTTCTTTTGACATCGCGCATGGGCCTTATCTGCTGGCCAAGTCGCGTAGTTGCTGAAAAAGAAAATCCTGCCGCCCTCCCTGCTGATTTTTCTGCCGTGCGCGCGCATCCTTATCGGTCGTCAGATTTTTTTGAGCGCCCGTTCCTTATCTACAGCCGGTGCTCATTCCCAGGACATTGTCTTCTCCACGCTTCTCCTCACCGTATGCAGATTTTTGATCGTGGGAGCTCCCCACGCCATCTCCCATGGCGCTTGGTCTCCCAGCCCCTCCCCAGCCGCGAGCTCGCTGAGCTCTCCCTCTCCCCATGGCCGCGCCGCGACCTGCTCCCTCTGTCTTCCCTGCGCGCGCGGTTCTCTGTCCCTGCTCGCTGGCGCTCCGTCCCTGACGCGGCTCCTTCCTGCTCCGCGCCATGGCGGCTCCCAGTCCCTGGTCGCTCCTCTGACCGAGTTCTCTGTTTTTTTCTTCTCCCAGTTTTCTGCGCTCGCCGAGCAACCTCCATGGCCGGATCTCCCTGCTCCTCGCTGCTCGCCCCAAGCTCTCAGCCATGGCCGTTGAGTGCCCCTGTTCCCATGGCCGATCTCGGTTCAGCCGACTCTGCTGCTTGCTCCCCTGCGTGCCGTGCTCCTCTGCTCTCTGTCTGCGCGCGTGCTGTGCTCGACGTCTTCCAATGGCGCTCGATGCTCTTCTGTTGGCCGCGCCGTGGAGCCTGCGCGCTCGGTCCTGCCTATCTCGCAGTGTTTGGATTCAGCGCAGCTCGTGTCCTATTTTCTGCTCGCCAGCGTGTCCTCTCGGCTCGCTTGGCCCGAATTCCCATCGCGTCGTCGATCTTGCCAAGTATCGTCGTTCGGCGCTGTGCGTGCAGCAGCCCCGAGTCTATGTCGCCCCGGCCTTGTTGTCGACATCGCTCGCCGTAGCTCAGCTTGCTAGTTCGTCGTGCCGTGTCGTGTGCCGATATTCTCTCCCGGCAGGCCTCGCCGTCGACCATGTTCAAGTGATTGTTCGGCTCCTCGCATTCCGCCTATTCAATAAAACACCCAAATCCATAGACTGTCGACGCACTGCTACCGTACGCGGCTGTCTCCGTCTACTCGCCAGACCTACAGCTCCATATATGTCACTCTCCCGTATCGTCGTCGAGCCCGACGAACCTCATTCTTCTCTGCTCGATCTCGTCGAACCACGAATTCCGGACTTTAGACAAAAATAAGCGAAGTCCCTGTGCATCGCTTATCAAGTACTCGGTCGAAGACTTCAATCGAAGATCGTCGTCGATCCGTGCGTCATCAAGAAATCCCAAAAATCGGGTGAAGACGAAGCTAGCCGAGTGGTATTCTCCAAGCGCTCGACATATTGCCTGGATCGGAAAATCACTACCGATCTTGCGGCTTCGAGTCAGCTGCTGAAACGGTAAGTTGATAAATTATTCAGAATAGTTCGATCGTTGAATAAATTAATGTGCTAGTGCGAGGCGCATTAAGGTGCTCGGTAAATTGCGTGAGTCACGAAACTCTCGTCGACTTCGCAGTTCCTGTGATTATCGAGCCAAATTCAGCTATGGCGAATTATTTCGCTATTCTAGTCACCTAGCTGAATTAGTGTACCGAGTAGAATTTTAGTAGGCATGTGTGTTGATGAAATATTTTAATCACTTATAAAGGTGTAGTATAATTTATAAAGCAAGGGATAAGTTTAGAACTTAATTAATTAATTGATAAGTTGTGTTTAGGCTAGTTGTATTAATGTGTATAGTTTGTTATTTCGTGATGCTTACGTTAGGTTCGTTTAATTTAGAGAAGCGTAAATATTGCGCTTAGTCGTAGGTCGATAACCAGAATTATCGTATAAAATTTGTACAACGCCTCGCCGCTAGGTGTTTAAATCCGCTATCACGTAACACTATTTAGGTTTATAATATTTCCGTCGATATGCATTCATGTGCATAATGCATTCCATTCAGGTACGTTAATTAATCGTGTGTTGCGGAAGACAAGCCAAGTCGACCCCAAGCGCGGGCTAATCCGCAAGATGAAGTTGATGAACGAACCTGAAGACGGATAATCTGATGAATGCCGGAACAAAGGCTGATCGTCAAGTGATCGACGCCTAACAAACACTAACATAGTGTTACTCAGGCAAGCCCCGGTGCATGCAACCCCTTTCCTTGTGTTTTTAAATACTTTTCGCACACTTAAGTCTAGTGAAATGTGCATTAGGTTCATAGGAATTACTTGAAACCCTTTGATGCATTGCTTTCCTTGATATCCATACCTTTATAGATACTTCTGTGAAGTATCAAAATATGATTTACAAAAATGCTTAGCCTTGCTTAGATCTTGTGGATAGAGGTTGTCCTTAATTTAACTCGAGAAAGGATGACTTCTACCTGCAAGAGTAATTTCATTTGGAGCAATGGTGGGATCTTACTGCAAAGTTCCCTGTGATGCTCTTTCATCCTAAGGAACAGACACAATCCTAAGGATGGAAATACTTAAATCGAGACTTGGGCTAGGAACAGGTGATGCTCCGCCCGGGTCAATTAAGGATTGGATGCGTATGTAGGCCTGTTGATCAAGGACTATCTTATCTAGCCACATGCCCTGAGAATGGGACAGGGTAAGCTTGAACCCGGCTATTCCATACATGAAAAGACAATCGCGCACTGGGAGTGGAGAGATGGCGAGAGTGGCACGTACCCTCCTGGCAACGGATCGCCTAAAAGGGGTGGTGTACTCTCGGGTGGCGCGGACCTGTTCATGCAGTGGAGGATCCGTGGGAATAGTAGACATCAAGGTTTACGAGAAACATATGTCGTGTGGTTAGAAATCCTCAGCTGAGTAAATCGATTCGGATCGCCGTTATATCCCCGGAGAGTGGAGACTTGATCTCCGACCTACAACCTAAGTCAGGATGTGAACCGCATGAATAAAAATGATGTTGTATTGATGAGATGGTAAAATTAGACTAGATGCAAACAGAGTCTATTAATATTTAATCTGGCATTAAAATATTGAAAGTAAGGACTCACTTTAGTAAGCTCTTTCTGCAAAAGTATCTAAGTTGATTCTTGCTAAAGCCTCTCCTTGATTCCCCAAATCCAGCATACCCTTGAGAGTCTTTTCTTTAGTCGGGTAAGTCTTGCTGAGTAATTCCATACTCAGGGTTTTATTCCCTGTTGTTTTTCAGGTTTAGTTTTGTGCTGCTGATGATGGTGTTTGAGTGCCGGTGGGCTCGGCCTTCTTATAAGTCTAAGTAACCCTTCTATACTTCTTACTAAGGATGGTCACTTGAGCTAGCATTTATTTCAAACTTATACTTTTGTAATCACTCCGATAAAATAATGTAAAATTTTTGTAACCTGTAAAATTTGGTACTAAGATTTCCGCTGCAAAAATGTTGTGTGTGTGATTTGTGTTACTTAATCCCGCGGTTCTGGTTGTAAGTGGTTTATCCGAGGTCCTTGGGGCACTCGGACAGATCCTGTTGAGTTATCTGGTGCACCTGCATAGAAGTCTGAGGTCTTTGAGACAAGGACAGGTGCATGTGGGCCCGATAACTTGGGAGGTTCTGCCACAGCGAGGATCACCACATCCGGGTGGACTGGGCCGCCGTAGCTCACCCCATGACGAATGGGCAGGTAGAACGTGCCAACAGCATGATTCTGCAAGGACTCAAGCCTCGGATCTACAACGACCTCAACAAGTTCGGCAAGCGGTGGATGAAGGAGCTCCCCTCGGTGGTCTGGAGTCTGAGGACAACGTCGAGCCGAGTCACAGGCTTCACACCGTTCTTTCTAGTCTATGGGGCCGAGGCCATCTTGCCCACAGACTTGGAGTACGGCTCCCCGAGGACGAGGGCCTACGCCGACCAAAGCAATCGAGCTAATCGAGAAGACTCACTGGACCAGCTAGAGGAGGCTCGGGATATGGCCTTACTACACTCAGCGCAGTACCAGCAGTCCCTGCGATGCTACCACGCCCGAGGGGTTCGGTCCCGAGACCTCTAGGTGGGCGACCTGGTGCTTCGGCTGCGACAAGACGCCCGAGGGCGGCATAAGCTTACGCCTCCCTGGGAAGGGTCGTTCGTCATCGCCAAAATTCTGAAGCCCGGAACATACAAGCTGGCCAACAGCCAAGGCGAGGTCTACGGCAACGCTTAGAACATCCAACAGCTACATCGCTTCTACCCTTAAGATGCTTTTAAGTTGTTCGTACACCTTGTTCACACACAAAGTCTGGCCGTCAAGGAAGGGTCAGCCTTGCCTCGGCAAAGCCCGACCCTCCCTCGGGGGCTAGAAGGGGGGAACCCCCTCTGCGTCAAAATTTTCCTCGAAAAAAGAAAAAATCTTTTCTGCCAGAATGCCTTTCGTGCTTTTCGACTACTTCTAAAGTGGATCCTGAAAACGACGGAGTACACGTAAGCAGCCAAGGCTGACCGAGCCGAGGGACTCCTACACCTCCGGGATACGGATACCTCACTCATCACCTTCTGCGATAAGTAACTCGCGCTCGGATAAGTGATTCTACGGACCGAACAAGTCTTCACGCTCGAAAGCTCCTCTGTCGGAACGATTTTTCGGGCCTTCTCGACTGCGTCGGTGACAGAATCCTATGGACGAGTAAGAGTGCGCGTAAGCGGCAAGGCCGACCGAGCCGAGGGATTCCTATGCCTCCGGGATACAGATACCTCACTCATCACCTTCCGTGAAAAGCAACTCTCGCCCGCACAAACAATTCTGTTACCGACAAATAAGTCCGGATACTCGAAACGAGAGGAAAAGGGACACAGCTTTACAACACGACGACGGTATGTTTGGGCCTCGGCGGCCGCAGAAAGCATACACACACTACAAGACAACCCGATCCTGCAGGCTCGGACGTCGACAGTTGAAGGGAGCAGCAGCACCCTCGGCGTCAACTACACCTTCGGCGGGGTCTGACCTAGCCTCGGACGGCGACGCGGTCAGAGGATCCCCACTCTGAAGGACGACATCAGCACCACACCCGGGCCATCGCCGCCAGGGTCTTCTCTAGGAATCCGGCTCGAGTAGACGGCTCAGCCGGCCACCCTGAGGCCTCGGCCAGCTGTCCCCCGAAGACATCAGCCCGGCTTGAGGCCTCGGCAGCTCAACTCCGGCGTCGGTTCCGCCAGCGGATGACCCGGCCAGGCTTCGGCCGACCACGTCTTCTTTTTCGAAGCCAACTCTGCCTCTGCCCGTGCTGACACCGCTACCTTCGGCTTCAGCTCATCGAAGAGCGGCCGAGGGTTCCTTTAACTGAGCAAGAGAAACCTCGGACAGCAAGGCCGACCGAGCCGAGGGACTCCTACGCCTCCGGGATACGGATACCTCACTCGTCACCTTCGCACGAGGCGACTCACGCTTAGTAAAGCGGTTCAGATAACCAACAGGCGAGTCTTAGTGCTCGAAATGAAGAAAAAACACGGCTCCGCGCCGAAGATACATACATGTTCAGGCCCTGACAGCCGCAATGAACAAGACACCGGCACTCAAAGTGCCATTACAAACGGAACTTCGGTTCCACCTCCGCAGGTACGAACAACCCCACGCAATCTGGGGGGCTGCGGAGCAACAGAAGACCGACGAACGGCTCGTCGTCGCCCGCCCCAGCAGCGGCAACGACGATGACTTCTGCTCCGGAGGGCCGAACAGCAGCAGCGATGACCTCAGGACGGATGCTGCTGCCATGAGGCCCTCGCCCATGCCCCCAACTCGAGAGGCAAGGACGGGCAGAAGGCCGTAGAGTTGGAGGTCAGTCCGTGGGCGGCACCAACTAGCTCGCCGGCGGAGGAACCTCTTCCGGCTGCCGTGGCGGAAGGCGGTGCCGGAAGTGGCTCCGAAGCCACCCGGCTCAGAGAGCCAGGCACGCGACAGCTGCCAATGCCACGAACGGTGAATGCCCTTCCTCCCGATCACTGAGGGAAGGAGCGGGCCGCCACCCGCGCAGGGACCGACCCCAACTCGGCACACTCCCCTCTCCAGCACAGATTATGAAAATCCTTGAAGCTGAGGGAGGGGAAGAGGCCGCAGCCCGGTTCACTTCTCCCCGCCGTCAAGCTGGAGGTCACCGTCTTGGGTGACCATCGGCAAGGGGATGCAGTCGGGCTGCATGATGAAAATCCTTGAAGCCAAACGATGGCTGAAAGGTACCAACTTCCTCGAAGTTGCATCTCTCCGATGACAAGACGGAAGGATTGCGGGCGTCCCCCATCCGGGGGCTCAGAAGATGGAAAGACACGATGCATGAGGGGAGCGCGAAGACATGGTCGTCTTTCAAGGGGGTCACCCTCCTTTTAAAGGCGACTCTCCCCACTTGCATCCTCTGCCGTTGTGGGCTGAGTCTTCTCCAACACGCTACAAGGTCCTCCCCCTTACGGCGCGGGGGCTGGGTCCCACGCGTCATGCAAGCCGGTCCAGGGCAGAAGAAGCCAAACCACCGCGCACGGTGCATGCAACCGCCCGGCGGTTACAAGCATTCCTCCACTTTCGCCCAGACCAGCGAGTGAAAGGGCGGGCAGCCATGCAGTCGGCATGCAACCGCACCAAGTGGGCGCGCCCCTTCGACTCTAACGCACCCAGCATGGGGGCCCAGGCCCACACGTCATGCAACCGGCGCGCCAGTTGCTACGTGCGAGCAACTGCACCGCCACTCGCGCCACTACTGCGCCTCCTCGACTGCGGAGCCAATACCGCGACTCGAGGCGACCCTGCGTGTGACCCAGCAGTGCCAGCCAGGCGCAACGGTCAAATACGGTCAAAAATGGGCCGGCAGTAATGGCGGTGGCAGGCGGGCAGGAGCAGCGGTCGCATCGTCAGCCAAGCTTACGTCCCGTCCAAGGGCAGCGAGAGAACCCTCTCTCACGGCGTGGAGACGGCGCGCCCGTGATCCGTTCCTCGAACGGCCCGCGCACGCGCAACAGTCGCCTCGTGAACCATTCACCCCATTGCGTTAACTTCGTGGCGGGACAGGCGGCGCCTCAGGCGGGAGAAGCAAGCGACGCTTCGCCTTCGCCATAATGACTGCGTCAGAAAAGGTACGCCACATCATTCGATTTCGTATCCTTTTCCTTTTTCCTCTTTCTCTCTCTTACAATAGGGACCGGGAAAGGGGGACACCCCGAAAAGGATCCTTCTCCGTGAAGGAAACAGGCCCCGAGCCACCTTACTGGTCAGAGGTTCGAAGGCTGGCCCCTCGGAGGGGTTCAACGGCCGCCTCAGAGCGATTGGGTTCTGTGCCCACTACTGGTCAGAGGTTCGATGGCCGGCCCCTAAGAAGGGTTCAATGGCCCCCTCAGGCCACTCGGGCTCCGCGCCCACTACTGATCAGGGGTTCGCAGGCTGGCCCTCGAAGGGTTCACAGTCGCCTCAGACACAGAGCGAGGGATGACCCTGGGTACGTTCGATACATAACCAAGGCTCGAGCTACGCTCCCGAGGTACCCTAGGACATTTCCGAGACCAGCGGGAGCGATCTTGTAACGGAGTCCCATCAGAGGGAGGCATCGAGCCCTCGGACCCCGTCAAAGGGGACCGGGTCCAGCAGATCACCCGCAGGTACTTTTGGAGCGCGCCTCCGGGCCTCTAGCCGACCCCTAGCAAATGGGGCACGGGCGTCCGCTCGGATTACCCGCCAGCAGCTCACCGAAAACACCATGTTCGGCGCCCTCCGAGGGCAACATGGCGCTTCCCCCCCTCCTCCTTGCGGAAAGGCGACGCAGGGGCGTATGTAAAAAAATCGAGTCTGTCCTTGACCGTCCTCTCGCCCTGTGCAGAGGCTCGGGGGCTGCTCTCGCAAACCTGGCTCCGGCCAACCCGTTGACAGCGTCAACATACCAGCCCGAGAACTTGGGACCCGACCGTGCACCCAGGCTACGGCCAGCTCGCATGGGGGAACGACTAGACCAGCCGAAGTATTGCGAAACGCACTAAGACCTCGAAGGAGTAAAACTACTCCTCCGAGGCCTCGGGGGCTACACCTGGCGGGTGCGCTCGCGCGCACCCACCGGAACAAAATGCAACCAAGAAAAGGCTGGTCCCCTTGCAAAAAAGTGCGGCAAAAGCCTCCAAGCGAGTATTAACACTCCCTTCGAGGCTCGGGGGCTACTGTCGGGGACCATAATTAGGGGTACCCTCAAAGCTCCTAAATCTCAGCTGGTAACCCCCATCAGCACAAAGCTGCAAAGGCCTGATGGGTGCGTTTAAGTCAAGAATCGGTCCATTCGAGGGACGCGATCACGCCTCGCCCGAGCCCAACCTCGGGCAAGGGCAACCGACCCCGGAGAACCTACGTCTCGCCCGAGGCCCCCCTCCAGCAACGGACACACCTTCGACTCGCCCGAGGCCCAGTCTTCACCAAGAAGCAACCTTGGCCAAATCGCCACACCGACCGACCAAATCGCAGGGGCATTTAATGCAAAGGTGGCCTAACACCTTTATCCTGACACACGCCCTCCAGTCGACAGAGCCAAAGTGACCGCCGTCACTTCGCCGCTCCACTGACCAGTCTGATAGGAAGACAGCGCCGCCTGCGCCGCTCCAACTGCTGAGCCACTCGACAGAGCGAGGCTGACAGCGGCCAAGTCCGGCCTCAGGCGTCATAGGAAACTCTGCCTCGCCCGACCCAGGGCTCGGACTCGGGCTCAGCCCCGGAAGACGGCGAACTCCGCTCCGCCCGACCCTAGGGCTCGGACTCGGGCTCAGCCCCGGAAGACGGCGAACTCCGCTCCACCCGACCCCAGGGCTCGGACTCGGGCTCAGCCCCGGAAGACGACGAACTCTGCTCCGCCCGACCCAGGGCTCGGACTCGGGCTCAGCCCCGGAAGACGGCGAACTCCGCTCCGCCCGACCCCAGGGCTCGGACTCGGGCTCAGCCCCGGAAGACAGCGAACTCCGCTCCGCCCGACCCCAGGGCTCGGACTCGGGCTCAGCCCCGGAAGACGACGAACTCCGCTCCGCCCGACCCCAGGGCTCGGACTCGGGCTCAGCCCCGGAAGACGATGAACTCCGCTTCGCCCGACCCCAGGGCTCGGACTCAACCATGGCCTAAGCCGACGGTCTCCGCCTCGTCCGACTCGGGGGCTCGGACTCGACCTCGACCTCGGAAGACAGACTCGACCTCGACCTCGGAGGAGCCTCCACCTCGCCCAACCTAGGGCACGGACCGACCACGTCAACAGGAAGCGCCATCATTACCCTACCCCAAGCTGACTTAGGCTAAGGGGAACAAGACCGGCGTCCCATCTGGCTCGCTCCACCATACGAGTAATGATGGCGCCCCGCATGCCCTGTGACGGCGGCAGCTCTCAGCCCCCTTACGAAAGCAAGAGGACGTCAGCAAGGACTCGACAGCCCCGACAGCTGTCCTTCCGCCAGGCTCCAGCGCTCCTCCGACGGCCACGACACCACGCGATCTGGGTGCCAAGACCTCTCCGGCTGCCACGATGGCATGTACTTAGGGCGCTAGCTCTCCACCGCTAGACACGTTAGCACATTGCTACACTCCCCATTGTACACCTGGATCCTCTCCTTACGCCTATAAAAGGGAGGACCAGGGCCCTCTTACAGAGGGTTGGTCGCGCGGGGAGGGACGGGACGGCGCTCGCGCAAGGCCGCTCGCTCCCTCCCGCGTGGACGCTTGTAACCCACTACTGCAAGCGCACCCGACCTGGGTGCGGGGCTAACACGAAGGCTGCGGGTTCCACTCTCCCACGCCTGTCTCCCTCCGGCTGTTGTCTTCCCCCCTTCGCGTTCCGCCTCGCGTCGACCCATCTGGGCTGGGGCACACGGCGATAATTCACTCGTCGGTCCAGGGACCCCCCGGGTTTCGAAACACCGACAAATAGCGACGACGAAAAAGTAATTATAGATATCATCGATGAATAGTAGCAATGATAAATAGTAACGATGATGAATAGTGTCGGTGAATAGTGACGATAACGAATAATAACAGTGAATAGTAACGATGATGAATAGTAACGGTAAATAGTAACGATGAATAGTGATGTTGAATAGTTCATATGAACGAACGATGAACAATGAATAGTGACGATGAACGAACGATGAATAGGAACTATGAATGAACGGACGAACGATCGAATGATCGGACGAACGAACGATCGGAATTTTGGCAGCATAACGGTAGGACAAAGATTATCTGGACGAATGATGAATAGGGACTATGAACGAATGATGAACGATGAATAGGAACTATGAACGAACGATGAACGATCGAATGATCGAACGAACGATCAGAATTTCGGCAGCATAACGGCTGAACAAAGATTATTTGGACGAACGAACGATCAGACGAACGGACGAACGAACCATGAACAATCGGACGAACGATCGAACGATCAGACGAACGAACGAACAAACTAAGAACAGGTGGACGAACGATCGAAGAACGACCGAACGATCCTTGTGCTAGTGTGTGCTTGTGTGGGAAGTGGAGTGGGCGTGTGGGGGAGGGAGAGAGTTGCCATAAAATGGCTTGGGTGGCTTGAGAGGAGGCCCTTGCCCCTCTATTTATAGCCATGGTGGGGGGATTAGGGGGAGGGATGAGAGGATTAGTGGGAGGATGAGAGGATTAGTGGGAGATAGCATGTATTTGTATTGTATAAGTGAGATTAGCTTGTAGAGCTCACCGTATGACACCGGAGGCGTACGTATACGTATGAGCATGAGGAAAGTTATGAAGAAAATATTTGTAGGGACTTCAAAAATGATTCTGAAGGTATTTCTTAGGAGGAAAATACTTGGAGAGTTATCGGTGGAATATTTGGGCAGTATTTCTGGAAAGAATTTGAAGGGGATCACTGGGAAAATATTTGTATGATATTTTGAGATGGATTTTGGAGAGAATATAGACCACTATAATTTATTTGTTGATATCAACTCGCAAACAAACATTTTGAAATGAAATTTAAAATTCTTTTTGAATTTAGAGCGAGTTTGAGAAATTTTCAAGATTTGAATTTTTGGGATGCTACACCTTCCCACCGAGCAACCCAACGAGGCGGGACTGTCGACCAGCCGCCCGATGAGCAATCCAGCGAGACGGGGTTGCCAACCAACCTGCCCTCGAGCAACCCAGCAAGACGACAGTCGGCTCTCGGACGAACACCTCTACTGAATGGAAGAGCCAACCTAGTACCATCGGGCCACGTTGGCACGATGGGACATCACCAAGCTATGCCCAGAACATGGAAGCAGTACCGAAGGGTCTCTATCAAGCATAACGTCGGATACGTGTCCCCACTGACCAGTGGGACCGAACAACCCCAACCGTAGAAACCTCAGCATTAGGGTCTCTACAGTGACCCTACGTCGGAGGGGATAGGGCAATACGCCGTACCAGGCATACGCCTACGGATGATGGAAGGTGATGCTAAGTGGATGACCAAAGACGAAGCTCTACCGAAGACATCCCTAAGCCATGCCTTGAGCTAACTCAACAGAACCCACCAAACACAGCCACGTCTAAATCGGAGTAGCAACAGGAAGACAGACATGATGCGACGCCATGCCAGGGGTACGACGACGCATGCCTCGTCCGACGACTCCATAGGGGCTACGAGGCCTAGAAACATGACTCAACAGGCGAGACCACATGGGGCTACAAGTCCTAGAAGTAGGAGGCTGAACTCCACCCATGTAGAATACTAACCCTCATTGTAATGTCTACCCTTGGGCTATAAAAGGGCAAGACAACCCCATCCGAAATCATCCGAGAACACGCACAACTTCACACAAGCACCCAAATGTAACACGTCCCAAGCAATACTACTGTCAGCACTGCACTGGACTAGGGCTTCGGCCTGAACCAGTGAGTCCGCACTAACACCCCTTAGCTCACCATTCGAAGTGAGTCCGCACTAACACCCCTACCGAACACAAACCTTATCGCCCTTGGTTCTAGAAACCATGACAATGGCCATACAAGTCCCAACAGTTGCTTCGGAGTCTGCTTTTAGTGCAACTGGCCGCATTGTTGATCCACTGTAAATCGACATCACATCCGCCATGTGAAGCCCTGGACGTGAGGCAGGAGTCGTTGTCTTGTATCGCACCATGTCCTCTCGCTTGTCGTAGAGATCCATCCCCGTTGTGGGTTCTTGAAAGAACCAGTTGACGCGACAACCACAAGTCCGTATAAGAACCATACGCAAAAAGAACATGCAAGATGGGGGTGGTCTTCCCCTCTCCTCCTATTCCTCCTTTTTAGATTTAAACCGCACGCTTATCTCTTACTCCGATCCACATGTAGAAAATAGGAGGTAAATGATTGGACGATAAATCACGAAGCTAAGATCTAATACGGTCGTCCTCACCTCGCCGAGACGCGTGACCAACGAGATTCGAGGCATCGGCTGGCACCAATTGCCTTCATCTCGATGCCCAGCACGCGTGGTTCGCCGCCGCCTTGATGCAGCTACAGGTGCGCACATGAATAGAGGGATATTTGTGAAGGGAGTGCGGGAAAGGCGAAGTGTGGGTAGGAGGGTGGAGGACGTACTATGAAACTTCTATATAAGAAATAGAGAAGAGATGTAGATAACGCACGAACAACCTATAAGTCTTTTGTAACACAAGGAATATATTTATTAATAAAGTAAGAATAAATAAAAATATAATATTTTTTTGGCTTCCTAAGCCTTTTGGTATATTTTTTATGCGTCTTCGTGTTTTAATATTTCTTTCATTCTAAATTACATGTTATGCTAAATTATAAGTTATTCTAATTTTATTAAAGAATCGTTGTATCTTAATTTTAACAAAATAGTAAGATGTACAAAATAAATATCTGTTTAATTCTTTCGACACGATTTTGACTTTCTAATAAATTTATTAGAACGACCTCTGACCTTTTGACTTTCTATCGTCTCCTCCCCTTCCCCAATCTACGACAGTTCCCAATTTCACGTCCCAAATCCAAACCACCCCCACACCCCCACCAAACTACCGAAGCGGAAGGGGGAAAAAAAATCCACGCGACGACGACGCGGCGAAAGGGAAGGGAAGCAGGAGCGAGACAAATCCCCACCCGGCTCCAAACCCTAGCCACCTCCCCCGTCCTGCCCCCAGATCTCGCTGCCGTCTGACCCGCCTCGCCTCGATGTGACCCGGCCCTAGGGTTTGAGACGTGTTGCGGTAGGGGTGTTCTCAAGGATTCACGACACGAGAGAGATTCGGGGTGGCGTCGACAGTGCGAGCACACATGAAGGACCCGGCGCACCGCACGAAGGTGGTGCTCCGGCGGCTGCCGCCGGCGATCGCGCAGCAGGCTGTTGTGGACCAGGTCGACTCGCGCTTCGCTGGGCGGTACGACTGGGCGTGCTTCCGCCCCGGCAATGCCAGGTTCGCGCTCTCTGCTTTTCCAGTGTTTGTGGCGTTGCTGCGGGTGGGACGATGTCCTTAATTAGGACTTGTGGAACTATCCTGTTTAACCTATCAACCGTCGTAGGAAGCTATTATTGCGATGTTTCTGATTACGTTCCGTTGCTAGTTCTAGTGCACTTTCTCGCAAATAATTAGCGTGTTCATCCGTGTATTATGGAGATAGAGCCTCTGAGTTAGTCAAATTTTATTTGTTCTCTGATTTTGGTGAACTAATTATTTTCTCTGGCTTGCAATGGCCTGGGAGAGTTTCTGAGGTATCTGAATTATAGTTAAGCCCTGTTCAAGTTAAACTTTATTTGTTTTAGCATAAATTGCTACTGAAGTGTTAGTCAGAACCTAGAACTAGTGGGTTGCCTCCTTACCTGGTCCTCTCTGTTTGTTGCATCACAAATATGTATCTGATCTGACCCACCTGTGCTTTTGATAGAGTTTAAAATGGAAAAAAAATCATTGATTAGGGCAAATTCATTTTTTTCATTCTATCTCTGTTGCTTCTGGAATCTGGACTCGTTATGTTTTCATTTAGTTGTAAAGGAAGTTGCTGAGAAGAATTAAATCCAGCTTATAGTTTAGAACTACCTTTACACATTCAACTTTCTTTACTTTGCAGTATTTGGTTACCTGTTAGTGATTTCCTATGGCTGTTTTATATATTAATTTAATGTCACAGGGAATTGTGTCTACATTAGAAAAAAATGATAGGAATTTTGTCTTGAATGATTCATATTTTTAACTGATGTGCCTGTCCAATTGCTTAGTGCTTATATTGATCTGTTTTGGCACTTCCATCTCCCTGTTTTCATACTGTTATGCAGTATATTTCCCTTTTCCTTTCTCTTTTATTCATGGATAATGTTACCAAAGTTTTCTGTCAGTGACTTGTCCCACATACTTAGTTCAATATTTTTTATTCTTAATTTTGTTTGGAGAGACCTGGTGCAGTGGTGAGAGCTTGTTTCACTAAGTCACCAGGTTGTGGGTTCGAAGTAGGCTCTCTGCATTTGCGCGGAGCTGCGGAAGGCTTGCCTCGGTTTATCCCTTCGCCAGACCCCACTCGTGTGGGAGTCTCCGGCACTGGGTCTACCTTTTTTTATTGTTTGGGACTGTCTGTTTTATACATAGCAATTTGCTTCTTTGCTTGAGCATGTTAGCATATTGCTTAATTTTGAAGCTGAATGATTGTGGCATTCTTCTTTCTCATTTTTTATCCAGCCAAAAGAACCATAGACATTCTCGACTTTACCTTAATTTCAAGCGCGCAGAGGATGTTGTTGAGTTCGCTGAGGTCTTCAATGGGCACGTATTTGTGAATGAAAAAGGTATTTCCTCCATCTTGTTGAATTTTGTCCATGATAATTTATATTCTGGATGTGCACCTTATGTACATTTTGATTCAATCATATTGTGCCAATTCCATCAGTTACAAGCACTGACTATTAAGTTCTTTTACCAGAAAAAATATTTTTCCTAAGTGGCATTCCCATTTCATTGTTTACAAACCTTGTGATCTAAGTTTATCATGGGTGGTGGGTGCACGCCTTATGATCTACTTATGTGTCATCACAAACACAAATTAATGTTAAATATTGATGCTTGAGCATTTACATAGCCATCAATCTGAAATTTGTTGCATATGGTTGGGTTTAGTTATAGTTAGCTTTCTATTGATTGGGTCTAGTTACAGTTAGCTTTCTAGAACACTGTCTACTTGACCTGATGGTGTATAAGATTCTGGTTTCTCTTGGTGAGTGTTGAAGAAGGATCCAAGAGACACATAGTAAATATTTTATAATGAAGGAAATTTTGAAATTGAATTGGATGTACTTACATAAGGTTGCATCATTGCTAGCACATTAATGATGACATACTGTTTCACATTAGTATTGTCCTTGATGCTATTGTGCTTGTCGATCCAACTTAGGTCAGCGCTAGAGTTGGTGGCTGGAAGCAAAAACAGCATATGTTGGCTTGATAATATTTCTTGTACAGTGTGTTATATTGTTATTCTGAAACATAAATAAACTACTTACAGTGCATAAGGCTTTTTTTGCAACTGTCAAGCACATGCTTGTAGATTTATTTGAGGTGTCATTTATGATCTGCTTTGCCTAATTTGGGTCTCATGGATGTTGTGTATGGTTCTGTCAGGTGCTCAGTTTAAAGCTTTCGTGGAATATGCACCATCACAACAGGTTCCCAAGTCAAATATTAAGAAGGATGGTCGTGAAGGAACTATTATGAAAGGTCTTAGGCTATCACTTTAACTAATTCTTTTCCCAATTGTATTGTTTTGTCATATTACCATTTTCTAAACTTGGATTTTGCCTTTTTGGAATTACTAGATCCGGAGTACTTGGAGTTTCTTGAGTTTATTTCGAAGCCTACTGAGCATCTGCCTAGTGCTGAAATTCAGCTCGAAAGGAAAGAAGCTGAAAGGGCAGGTAGAATATGCCATCATTACTTTCGATCCACAATGTAGTACTCCATTCCAAACTATAAGAAGTTTTGGCTTTGCTAGATACACAGCTTTTGCTATGCACTTAGATATACACTATGTCTAGATACAAAGTAGAAACAATGTATCTAGAAAAGCCAAAACGTCTTATAATTTGAAATGGTGGAAGTATTTGCTATATTGATGTATCTTTCCAAATATGCCAAGCACAAAATGGGGTTATCACATTTGATTATTGATTATTTTTTGGCAGCTGCTGGAAAGGAGGCACCTGTTGTGACACCTCTTATGATGTATGTCCGCCAGCAAAGGGCAGCTAAGAGTATGGCTCATGTAGGTACATTTATTCCTTAACCGATAACATAGGGCCCTTCTTGATCAACTGTTAACTTGTTACTGTTTTCTTAAATTGCAGAGACCTGGAAGTAGACTTAGCAGAAAACTTGCAGGTGTCGTAAGCAGTTCCAGTCCTAAAAGGTCTTCTGAGAAACGCAGATCCTCCACGGTAACATGCCCTATTTGGAACTTTGTGATTTTTTCTGATAAAACTGTCTATTGTCACTTCATACTTTCTTTGACATAACGGGTGTACCTTCACATGGGTTCCTATGTTGGCATTATTCTTTGTTCACTAAGATTCGCCGTGTGTATGGTACTAACTCATCATTATGGTTTTCCTCATTTGTCAGATGATGGTCACTGATGAATTATGCTCACGGTTTACTGCATTTTATGAAAATTAGCACAATTGTTCTTATTTCTATATTTATGGCGCCCATGCATAGTGTGCTCCTTATATATAGTTATATAATCCGAATAAATTCACTACAATTGGTGCCTTCTAGGTGGTAGTTGCATAGTCTTATGCATGTATGGTTTCCGTGATAACAGTGTTTTAAAGGCGTCGCCTAGGCGTCCAGGCGCCCAAAAAATCCTAGGCGTCTTGCTCGCCTTACTCTTTAAGAATTATGCATGATACAATTGAGGCACCACCAAACCTTCAGTATCTGTGTTGTTATTTTGTAACAAGGCCTCCTGATCTAGTGATCTGACTACATGTTGAGACAAAACAACAAATGCTACCCTCCTTTTGTTCTGTGAAATAAATTGTGACCTGAGGTTCACATTTTTACTGTTTTTTTTCTATTTTCTCAAGCAGTATGTTGTACGAGACAGCACTAAGGAGAAACCAACCTATATCATGGTGCCAAAGAGAGAGGAGCATACACAAAGGGAAAAAGTTGTTGCTGGAAATTCAGGTGGTATGCTTGTACCATATCATGAAATTGCCAATAGTAATACCTTGTTTTTAACTATCTTTGCCAGTATGTCTAATATCACCAGGTGTTACTGAGTTTTTTTTGCTAGTACTTACGATTGCCTATAATACATCTAAATGTTGTATCTAGTGATGTATGGGCTATTGCACGCTGTCTGTTGAGGGTGGACCACGAGCCACTTGCAGTTTTTTTCAGCTTTCTTTGAAATTATCATAATCTTATTTATCACGATGTCCTGAATTGTTAGAGACCCAACTTCAAACCGAGCTGAGCCGAAGCTGAAAGTCACTCAAAATCAACTCATTTTTATTTTAAAAGGAAAAAGACCAACAGGAGCATTTTTTACACGAACTACCTGGCCAGCTGAACGAGTTTTGTCCAGCCGACTCTTTGTGATCCCTTGTAATTTCACCCAGGGCACATCATATGGGAATAGAACCTCAAATTTTGAGTTTAGCAGCGCTGACTACGGGCATTATTGATGTTGCTTCCTGGTGCTAGCTGCATGGTGAAATTGTGTATATATGTGAGCCTTTACCATTTAGACAAAAAATGCTTCAGTAGTTAACTTATTTTCAAAATTAGCAGAAATATGCCGTGTTTGTTAAGAGCTAGTGCAAAAATCATCCTTTAGCATGACACATGTTTTTTGCTTTTTTTATTGGGTTGCTGGCATGTTGCAGTACACTATGTAAAAATCTCGGCACTTTTGGTACTACTGATTCAATCTAATAATGGGAATGATAACTACCTTATGTATTAGATGATGTCATGTACCTTCCCTAATGTTATGCTACCTTTTCTAATTCTGGATAAGGATGTGTTCTCTTTCATACATTTTTTCCCTGAATATGATCTGTTTCTTTTTGAGAAAGGGAAGCTAATTTGCTCTTTTCTCTGTCATTTATGGCTGCTCATCCAATTTGTCAGCTTATTACACGTGCTGAGTGTTGTGTTTTTCTATGTTAATAATCTTGTTTTGTTTCGTAGATGCCACAAGTGGGGGAACATCTGGATCTGGTCAGGTTGCTGAGTTTAAAAGGGACAAAATTGTCATATTGAAAGGAAGAGGAAGGATTGATTCTAACGTAAGTTGATATTTTTGCAGTTTTATAACTTTTATTATTATAGACCTATGTTTGATCAATTTTTACCACAGACACCTAATGGAGCAACTCAACACTCATCAACCCCTATCAAGAATGTGCCACCATCACGTTCTAGACAAGACCAGCGACTTGAAGCCAGTGGAAAAATTATTAAGACTATACTTTCAAACAAGGAAGCCCGCAGTTCAAATCCTTCTGAACATGAGCAGGAAGGTCACATGTTTAATACTGAGAAGGATAAGCGGCCACCACGGGCTCTCAACCCTCGTACCATTGTGAAAGATCAGGTAGTTGAAAATGCTGAGAGGAGCCATTTTGATGAGAAGGCTAATCATCTACATGGCTCTGTTCCCATTGGTGAGAAGGTTGAAAGGCATGCTAGAAACAGAGATAGACCCGATCGTGGTGTATGGTCAGCTCGCCGCTATGACAAATCTACATCTGCAGGTAGTTCACATCCTTCGTTGTCAGAGTTCCCTCAAATGCAGTCACATTCTGGAGATAATATTTTGCAACTAGCAGATGGTATGTAATTTGCTGAAATAGTTGCACCATTGGTGATGCCTGCAGTCTCAAAACATGAACTCAATGCAGGTCATGGAGACAGAAAGACAGACACAAGAGGTCAAGGTGGTAGCCGTGGTGTTCCTGTTGAAAATGGTCTGTATGCAAAAATAAGATGTGTACCTTTTCTAGATCAGTTTCATGACACAGTTTTTAATCCAGGACATAGGCACGCCAACCGTCGTGGCGCTCCACGTGGACCAAAGGAAACTGAAATATCTGCAAGTGTGCCTGATGCAAAGAATTCAAAGAGGGGCTCTGCTAGCTATGGTGCTCATGAGGTGCGGTTATTTTTTAATTTCTTATTTGCCTGTTGGTCAAGGGTGTGGGTGCACACTCAGACCACCCAAGTCCAAGTCCTCATTGAGGAGAATTTAGGTTTGTATTTCTTAATTAAGAAGCTACTTAGTTCATCCTAGGTTGGTCGAGAACAATTTTATTTCATGTCCCATCGCTGATTGCAGGGGTCTTTGATTTATGTTCAAAATTTTTCATCCAAATTTAATATCATGAATGCCTTGTGCAGAGACAAGTATGGGTTCAGAAGTCAAGTTCCGGCTCGTGAGTTTGTTCATTGATGGTATGCTGTACTACCCTACTTTATTCATTGTCTTCAAGCCCTTCTACGGATAGCTATGACACTACAATAATCCTTGTCAGCGCCATCAGTTGTATATTCTGCTTCTAATAATTTGTGGAACATTGCTGGTGTGTCAAGGACGCCAAATCCCCGACTGGCCGGACCCCGGCTACGTAACTCGTAGCCGCTGTCCGTCACGCCGGCGAGGTTATACCCCTCAGCCGTCGGTTTGTAGAGAAGAGAGGGAGATTAGGACTGAATTATTGCTTATCCCAAATGATGTCTCGTACATGCTTATATAGCCACAGAGGGGGCAGCTATAAGGAAATAACTAACAAGGAAACAACTAGTAAGGAAATAACTAACAAGGAAACAACTCACAAGGAAATAACTCACAAGGAAATAACTAACAAGGAAACGACTAATAAGGAAATAACTAACACAGGAAACAATTGATTAGGTGGCTAACTTTCCTTCTAGCCACTTGCCTTCCCTTCCTGTGTCCTGGCTGCGCGCTCTGTTCCCCTGCGCACATCACGCGCGCGCCTGGCGTATGTGCGCCCGCACATCACATCTCTCCCGCTGTCGAAGACCAGCTCGTCCTCGAGCTGGAAATCAGGGAAGCGAGCGCGAAAGTCGTCGTAGTCCTCCCAGCTTGCTGACGCAGCTGGCTCACCTTGCCACTGGACCAATAGCTGGCGAATCCCACGAGCCAGGCGCCCGGCTGTGACCCCTGCTGGCACGGGCACCACAGCGCCGTTGTGCGTGGGGGGTAATGCCGGGGGTGTTGCTGGTGGTGTGCCGACGAACTTCTTGAGCACTCCAACATGGAACACATCATGGAGGCGGGCCCCTGGCGGAAGCTCGAGCCGGACAGCCACGGCGTTGATGATCTCCAGGACGCGATACGGTCCAACGAACCGTGGCTTGAGCTTGCCGGTGGAGGTCCGTGGTAGTGATGCTGCCGGGCGTTGCCGGAGTCGTAGTAGTGCCCAGTCCCCAACTTGGTACTCCACCGGACGATGGTGTTGATCATAGACACGCTTTTGGACCGCTTGGGCCTGTTCGAGGCGGTAGCGGACGTCGGCGAGAAAAGCCGTGCGGTCCTCCATCTCCAGTGCAACAGCTGCCACACGCGTCTCACCAGGCTCATAAGAGCGGATGGAGGGCGGGTCGCGGCCATAGACCACGCGGAACGGCGTCTCTCGGAGCGACGATTGGAAAGCCGTGTTGTAGGTGTATTCGGCCCACGGAAGCCAGCGAAGCCACTGCCGAGGACGATCGCTTGTGAAACAACGGAGGTACATGACGATTACCCTGTTGGCGGCCTCCGTCTGTCCATCCGTTTGCGGGTGAAAAGCCGACGACATGAAGAGCTTGGTGCCAGTGAGCCGCATGAGCTCGGTCCAGAATGTCGACGTGAACACCGGGTCGCGGTCCGAGACGATGGATTGCGGCACACCATGAAGGCGGACGATGTCGCTGAAGAATGCTTGGGCGACAGACTCGGCGGTGTAGGGGTGTGCTAACGGGATGAAGTGGCAGTACTTGCTGAAGCGGTCGACGACGGAGAGGATTACTGTCTTGCCCTGCACCCGGGGGAGTGCTTCAATGAAATCGATGCCGATGTCGGCCCACACGCTGGACGGAATGGGCAGTGGCTGGAGCAGCCCGGCCGGCCTCAGGTGGTCAGTCTTGTACCTCTGACATGTGGCGCACGCCTTCACAAAGTCCTGCACCACACGACGCATGTTGGGGAAATGAAAATCACGCCGCAGGCGGTGCAGCGTGCGATGAACGCCTTCATGGCCGTCGTCATGGACCGCGGCCAGGATTTCCTGAAGTAGTGGCGATGCTGGCGGGATGTAGAGGCGCCCCTCCAGGGCGACCATGCCGTCGGTGATGGTCCACGGCGCCGTGCGGGTCCCCGCCCGGAGCTCATCGTGGACGGCTACCAGCGCCGGGTCGGTAGCCTGGGCATGGCGGAGGCGCTCGATGAAGTCGAACCGGGGCGCTGAGATGGCCAGCAGCTCTCCTTCCTCGTTGTCGCGGCGGGATAGGGCGTCGGCGACAGTATTCGTGGCCCCGGAGCGGTACTCCACTGTGAAATCGAAGCCCAAGAGCTTGCCGACCCAGTGGTGCTGCGGAATCGTGGCGAGGCGCTGGTCGAGGAGGTATTTCAAGCTGTAGTGGTCCGTCTTGACGAGGAAGCGGCGCCCCCATAGGTATGGCCTCCAATGCCGAACCGCCTGGACCATGCCAATGAGCTCTCGCTCGTAGGCGGCCAGCGCGCGGTGGCGCGGCGCTACTGGCCGGCTGAAGTATGCCACCGGGTGTCCCTCCTGGACTAGGACCGCCCCAAAGCCGATGGTTGACGCGTCACATTCGACGACGAACAGCTTGGCGAAGTCGGGCATGGCGAGGACTGGTGCCGAAGTGACCGCCGCCTTGAGCGCGGAGAACGCCGTGGCCGCTGCATCATCCCAAGTGAAACCGTCCTTCTTGAGCAACGCCGTCAGGGGCGCGGCCACCGTGCCATAGTTATGTACGAACTTGCGGTAGTACCCCGCGAGGCCGAGGAAGCCACGGACGGCACGGGCGGATCGTGGCGTCGGCCAATCATGGATGGCTTGCACCTTGACGGGATCCATGGCGACGCCCGCCGCAGAGATAACGTGGCCGAGGTAGGCGACGGCGGAGACCCCGAAGGAACATTTGGTGCGCTTGACGAAGAGCTGGTGACGGCGCAGTTCTTCCAGGACAGCACGCAGGTGCCGGAGGTGATCTGCCCAAGTCCTGCTGTAGATCAAAATATCGTCAAAAAATACGAGGACGAAGCGACGGAGGAACGGCCTCAGGACGTCGTTCATGAGGGCTTGGAATGTGGCCGGCGCGTTGCAGAGTCCGAACGCCATGACCAGGAACTCATATAGGCCGTCATGCGTGCGGAACGCCGTCTTGTGGATGTCCTCGGGTCGCATGCGGACCTGGTGGTATCCCGACCGTAGGTCGAGCTTGGAGAAAAATTTGGCGCCGTTGAGCTCATCCACCACCGGGATCGTGAAGGCGTCCTTGACCGTCATGGCGTTCAGGGCCCGGTAGTCGACGCAGAAGCGCCAGGATCCATCGGCCTTCTTGACAAGGAGGACCGGCGACGAAAACGGGGAGTCGCTGCGTCGGACGATCCCTTGTTCCATCATGGCTGCACACTGCCGCTCCAACTCATCTTTGTGGGCAGCTGGGTACCGATAGGGGCGCACGGCGACCGGCTGTGCATCGGGCTTCAACAGGATGCGGTGATCATGTGCGCGCTTGGGGGGCAGTCCCGTTGGAGTGGCGAAGACCCTTGCAAACGCTCCGAGGAGAGCATCCAAGAGCGATTCTTCAGCGGACAAGGCGCACACCGCCGGGCCCGACGTCGTGGATAGGCCCGCCCATGAGATGGTGCGGCCCCCTCGCTGGAAGGACATGCGCCTGTTGGCCAGGTCCCAGACAATGGGTCCCAACGCGCCGAGCCATTTGGTGCCGAGGACGATGTCGTACCCGGCCAAGGGCATGACGAACAGCTCCGCCGGGAACGCAGCACCAGCGATGATTAGTGGGGCTTTGCGGATGACGCCGGCGCAGGTGATCTTCTCACCATTAGCCACCATGGCCGTTAGGCGGGGACGTTGTTGGAGCGGAAGACCCGTTCGCCGAGCGGCTTCTTCGGAGATGAAATTGTGGGTGCTGCCGGAGTCGAGGAGGGCTACGAGCTGAGCGGCCCCAAGTGTGACCGCGAGCTGCGTGGTGTCCGTCATGGACACCCCAGCCACCGCCTGCAGCGAGAAGCAGGGGGCGTCCCTGTCCCCGTCGTCGGTGACGGGTTCGGTGTCATCAATCTCCACCCCGTCCACGAAGAAAATCCGCTTGCAAAACCTGTTATGGCCACGAGAATACTTTTCGTCACAGTTAAAACAAAGGCCAAGGCGACGTCGTTCCGCCTGCTCCGCCGTAGAGAGGCGCCGCTGGTTGCCCTCGCGTCGTCCCTGGTCGTTACCCGCCGGCAGGTTTGGAAGAGCCAGCTGCTGGGGTGGCGTGGCCGGAGCGGTTCGAGGCGGCGGTGGCGGAAGTAGACCGCGCGCTCCCTGTCGTACCAGCGGTCGCTCGAGCTCCATGAGCTCCACTTGCCGCGCCAGGCTCATCGCAGCGGCGAGCGTGGTCGGATTATGGATGCGCACCGCATGACTGAGAGGCGGGAGGAGGCCTCCGGTGAAGAGTTGCACTCGTTGAGCTTCGTCCAGCCGACCGGCACGGGGCAGGAGCGTCTGGAAACGATTAGAGTACTCCTCCACAGATCCGGTGCGCCGGCATTCCGAAAGTTCGAACAACGGCGCGGAACGGAGTGGAGGTCCGAACCTCTCATTCAGGAAGTCTTTGAATCGACCCCATGACGGGGCACCATCATCTTCTTCAAGCTGGTTGTACCACAGCTGCGCGACGTCGTCCAGATGGTATGATGCCATCCGAACACGTTCCTCCCCCAAGGTGCGGTGATGCCGGAAGTATGACTCACATTTGTTGATGAACAGCATCGGATCGACGGAGCCGTCGAAGCGGGGCCTGGAGGTACGGATCGTGGTCGCGCTGCCCCTCGGGTCGCCGACCGTGGCCCCCGTTGTCCGAGGCCGACGCAGACTTGTCCTTCATGGCCGCCATGTCGAACTGCAGCGTGTTGACGTCCGTGCGGAGTGCCCGCAACTCAGCGAGGACGTCGGCAATGGTGGGCTCGGCCATGGCTGTGGTGGAGGCTGGGAAAGGTGGTGGCGTTGGCGGCTGCTGGGCGTGGTTGGAGCGGGTGGGTGAGGATCGACGAGACCGTGATACCAGGTTGTTAAGGACGCCAAATCCCCGACTGGCCGGACCCCGGCTACGTAACTCGTAGCCGCTGTCCGTCACGCCGGCGAGGTTATACCCCTCAGCCGTCGGTTTGTAGAGAAGAGAGGGAGATTAGGACTGAATTATTGCTTATCCCAAATGATGTCTCGTACATGCTTATATAGCCACAGAGGGGGCAGCTATAAGGAAATAACTAACAAGGAAACAACTAGTAAGGAAATAACTAACAAGGAAACAACTCACAAGGAAATAACTCACAAGGAAATAACTAACAAGGAAACGACTAATAAGGAAATAACTAACACAGGAAACAATTGATTAGGTGGCTAACTTTCCTTCTAGCCACTTGCCTTCCCTTCCTGTGTCCTGGCTGCGCGCTCTGTTCCCCTGCGCACATCACGCGCGCGCCTGGCGTATGTGCGCCCGCACATCACATGGTGGAATAGCCAAATCCATCCATGAAGTTTCTTTTTGAAGGTCCATTTGCTGCAAGTTTCACCGTTGGCTTAGGCCTTAGGATCTGTTCGGTTGGGCTGTGGTTGTGAAAAAAGCTATTGTGGGCTGTGAGCAGTGAAAAAAAAACTCTTGTGGGTTGTGAGCTATAAAAAACCAAAAACCGTTTCACCGTTTGGTGTAAGTCACTAAAAGCCACTAAAAGTTCTTCCATCCGAAAGCCTATAAAAACAGGCCCAGAGGTGCTTTCAATTTTAACTGCGAGAAAGCCAGCATTTGGAAAAAGCTGTTGGCTGAATTGGGCCATTTGGTTTGGCTTTTGGGGGGCAAATGCCACAACCAAAAGCCAAACAAAACACACCCTTAATATAGTCCCCAGACTGACATGGAACATGTGTGCACCCATTAACATGAAAAAGACTCGGCCGCAAGAAGAGACCGAAACATGGTCCCACCTGAGAAAACCTCTAAACCCTGGCTCCCCCATCACTGACAAGCCGATCAACTGCCCACTCTGCAACGGGCCAGTCGGAGAGTGGCGTGCAGGATATCGATCCCCGAGAGTGGGCGGGGTACATTGAGTTTTTTTTAACCAAGCCTGAAATTCGCCCTCGAAGGGGATCGAACCCGGGACTTGGAGGGGAGCCTTAACCATTACGCTAGAGACACCCATTAACATGATGTTAGGATGGTCTCTGCATAGTGCATACATGCTATGAGTCTTTTCTACCACATAGTAAATGATTCCTCTTATAGATGATACAATTTACTAAGTTGCTCTTGTTCCATGCATTCTACCAGTTTGAATATAATCTTTACTTTCCACTTTTCCCTCTGATTTGTGGTAACTGGGTGACATACCTACTTTGTACAGATTTTGTTCTTGTTGGATGGTACAATTTGCTAAATTGATCTTACTCCTGGCAGCATAACAGGCTGCTAGTTTAATATGTTCTTTTAGCGAAAGGGCTTTTAGCCGAGTTGGTTAGGTGGTCTGAGAGTAGCACTCATGTCCTGAGTTCGACTCCCCGTGGGAGCGAATTTCAGGATGTGGTTAAAAGAATCCCCTCGTCTGCCCCACGTTAAAGCACAAGTCTAAGGCCCTGCCCCGGTCGCAGTCGTTCTCACATGGTCTACGGTGCCACTGTGTATGGGTGGGGTGAGAGTTCAGGATTTTTCTTGACCCCCCTGAGAAGGTCTTCTTAATATAATGCTGTGGAGGCGGTCTTACCCCCGCAGTAGTTTTTTAATCTGTTCTTTTAGACTTTGCATTATCCTCCGATATGGGGAGACTATGGGACATCTGTACTTAGATTCTATTTGGTGCCGCTGTGGATCCGCCGACAGTTTTGGTGCTGGGGCCGAAGGAGCTCTATGAAATGCGCGTGAGAGAAGTGCTTCTGAGTGCAAACCAGAGGAGCTGGAGCCATTTTGAGCGTACGGATGCGGAGCCAACAAAATTGGCCCTACCTGAAGGGCTCCAGCTCCGACCTCAGAGCACGGAGGAGTGCTGGCAAATGTGCCCTTGCCTGTTCATGATGGCACAACGCTTGTAGCTTATATAAATAGGGGCTAGATGAGAGATTTCACACATATTGGCACCTTAGGCAGTTAGGCTACTCGTGGCTGACTAGGTGCACACTTGGTGCTCCACATTACCTTGTTGGTGACCTAATTGAGCCAAAGACAACTTCGTGGGACTTGATTGAACCATTTAGAACCTTAGGGAAGAAAGTGAGCCTGTGGTGAAACCGTGAAACTTCAGGGAAGAATTTGCCCATTCTTTCAACCGTTTGTTTCCCTTCATTTTGAGGAATTGGAATTTAACTAATACAGTAGGCTTTTTTTTTTTTTGAATGTGACATTCCACAACTTTCCAAAGTGTATATATAAGCCTATCTCAAATTCATGGGTGAGAGATGGAAATTAATTCTATAGATTTACATGATACTTTTCTAATGTACAATTTATAGCACACTCTTCTTGTTTCTCTATAACATAAATGTAGTGTATAACTATCTATCTGATATGATTTAGGATAATATACAAATACATTACATAAATAAATATATTAACTCAATTAGTTTTGTCTAAATTATAATTATTAGAATAGAATTCAATTCCAACGAAACAAACGGGGTCTAAGTGATCTTGAAATATCTGGAATCTGTACACCAGTTTCCTACTAACTCAGCCAACTCTTTTGCAGATAATCCCATCGAAACAGGTATTGCCAGTCGTGGTGAAGTCTTGGATTCTGCAGTGCATTCTTCTTTGTTAGCTGTTGATCCTGTGAAGTATGTTAACAAAATGTCCAACGGTCAAATGCTGCTATGAAGTGCAACCTCAGATTTGTCAATCGAGGTCTTGCTGCTATAGCTGAAAAGAGAGCTTGCTGATTTGATTCACAGAAATAGTGAAGTAACATAACCCGGCATGTAGGTAGCTCTCGATCACTTTTGGGCAAGATTTGATTTGGGCCCAAGGTTGATATTTCTGGAGCAATGGGTGGAGATTAGTTTGGCACCAGTACCTCACTACCTCGTGACAGTGGTCACATATTTCCAAGACCCCTGGAGGCTACACGCACCCTCGTCAGAGATGGCTGTAAATATCTCTAGAGAAAGAAGAGGTCTGGTTCTGATTGCTGTTTACAGGTTAGAGGTGCAGCGTATTTACAAAGAGATATAAGAGTTATCACTTATCATCAGACTGCCTGGTTTGCTAAATAAAGGTGAATTTAGTTACTAGATTATGAGACCCCGTGTTTTGACTGCCGCAATCGTGGTTCGCGGCAGCAGAAAGGTTACCTAGAGTCTAAAAGTGGCATCTCATTTTGGTATTATGGTTCTGACCAAATGGGATGTGACTTGTGCGGTTGTTTTGGACGCCTGGTGTGTGTTTTGCTACCATGTTCCACCAGACGACCCGGGGGTTCTGTAGTGTTAGGGATGGATGATGTGTTTGGTGTACAGCATCACTGGTGCTTACTGTTTTAAATCTTAAAAGTGATGTTGCCTTGCCTTAATGGTTGATGGTGTCTGTTCTCTTGTGCATTCCGTCATGAAAGTTAAAAAAAACATGCTTGAAAACAGAACTCAACAGTATTTTGGAGTGGTTGGACACCTCTAACCTGATTCTCTTGTTTTTAACCGGCGCTCCTCTTTTCTTCTACCCCCAGCCTCATCTTCCCAAGTCCTAACCTTCGCTTGTTCGTGTTCGCTTTGGATTAAAGCTAGCCTCTAATCTATAGAGACAAAAATAATATAGCAGTAGAAGTCGGTACAAATTAAAGTCAATTGGAGTGAAACGTCCCTGCATTGCCTCTCCGGCAGTGCTATCAAAGCAGCCTCCTGAATCATCATAGGTGAGGGCGCATGGCCCGTGGCGTTAGGGGTGTGTAATATCATCGGAATGTTTTTAGATCCAAATATGGATAGTCGTGTGTCAAATACAGAACTAGAAAGATACAGATAACATCAGTAACATTTTTTTTATCGGATACCATGTAAGACAACATTCCATATACATATCACGATTGTTATAATCATTTAACCATTCATTAAGTCCAAACATTTTTAGGATTATATATGGACAGATCTTGTGTTTTTGTAAAATTTTATAAATTTCTAAGGCTATTTGTGTATTATTAATTTCTTCAATAGAAAATCATTAAAAAACTATTAAATTCATAAAATATTCAAGTGTAGGCAAAACATGCAAATAAGTTACCAAGACTAATAAATACTCTATAAAAAGACAACCTCAAGTCCTTACATAAAAATGATAAAGTGAAGTATATTGATTATATTGAAACTTGAATACTTATAGTGATTTCACATATAATTCATGCAACAAGTGGAAGTGAAATGGAATAAACGTTGGCATCTTATGAATTGTATGGTCTAAATATTTTTTGGGATTATATGTGTATGTTGTGTCTGTAAAATTTCATGACTTTCTCAAGCTATTTGTATATTATTAAATTTTTTTCTTCAGAAAATTGTAAAAACAACTACATTTATAAAATATTCGAGTGTCGACCAAAAAATGCAAATAAGTTACCAATACTAATAAACATTCTATAATAAGATAATCTCAAGTCTCCACACGAAATGATAAAGTAAAGTACTGATTATGGTGAAACCTGGATTTATAGTGATTTCATATGTAACTCACGCAACAAGTTGAAGTGAAATAAAAAGAAAAGATTGCATCTTATGGATTCTATGGTTCAAATATTTTTGAGGATTATATATAGACATATGTTGTGACACTGTAAAGTTTCATTAATTTCTGAGGGTATTTATGTATTATTATTTTTACCTTTAGAAATCATCAAAATGCACACAACCATCCGAAAAGATATCTATATATATCCAGGAATATATCTAGATATCCAAAGCCCGACGGATATCAACCATCCATATTTATATCTGATATTCGAAATATACTATTCAGACCCAAATTTGAAATCTGGATATGTTGCGGATATCGAAAAAACTATTAGACCAGATAATTGGTCTCTTTGGACCGTCGTATGCTTGAATAATATTCATATCGTTTACACCCCTATGTGCATTGATGATGAAGGAGCGCGAGGTGACGTGACACTCATCGAAGAGCTCCAATACCAGTTAGGTCTGCCATCTGAATCACCATTGATAGCTCCAATCCCAGGCTCTCGCCACCACCTCCGCCTCAGGCGCCGATCGTCACCCCTAGCATCTCTGGAGTCAACATGCACAGATTTATAATTCCTTTTCCCAGTGTTCTAAAAATCATTATTAATCGACGATTAATAATTATCAATACTCATCCGATATGATTAATAGGTAATCAACTAAGCAATTGGTCAACCCGATTAATCGACCGTTGACCCGATTAATCAACCATTGACCCACACAATCAAACAAAAAGTCCAATAAAAGTTCGGCACAATGGCCTAGCAATGTTGTATACAACAAGGACTTTGGGGTACAACAAGTACCACAACCTTGTGGTCTTATGGTCGATTTGAGTGGCTGCTCTAGTCGTGTCAGGGAGGCCATGTATTTCGTCAAGAGCATGCCTGTGGAGCCCCACCCTAGCTTATGGGGCGCACTAGCTAGCGCCTACAAGATGCATGGTGAGGTAGAGCTTGGTGAGCAGGTTGCCAAGGAGCTCATTGAACTGGAGCCTCGCCATGGCAGCCGATACATCCTCCTGCCAAACTTGTATGTCAAATGGTTGAGTGCACTCTCGATAGTGATGTGTACAAATTTGGGACTACTTTACACTAGTACGGGCATTAAGATTTTGTGCACCAGTTGGAACTGCTGCCGAGGAGAAACATGAGATCCATGAGTCTGGAGGAGAACGGGGCTGAAAAAGAACTTCACAAATATAAATATTTGGCTAATATGTAATCATATGACACCTAATTGTTTGAATAACACTAAGTAATTGCACGTTTAGGGAGTGGAAGTGCAAGAAACTAGCAAGAAGTACACACTGGTGCTTGAATATTGGCAAAGGGGACTGTAACTCAAGAACGATGGGTGTTGTGTAGTACGACTAGTTTAGAGTTAGGCAATTCAAGCCGTCTCCAGTATACCGTGTATATGATTGTGTAAAACATTGTTTTTTTTACTATAGAGTGCATTGTTTACATAGTAGAGTTTGAAATATAAGATGTGATACGCTGGAGATAGTCTTAGTGCAAGGATATTTCAAATTAGTTACCCGACATCTTTTTTATTGCATATTGAGATCTATAATGAGATAGATCCAACTAACTTGAATGGTAATTTTGTCAAAAGTATCCTTGTGTGCTTAATTCCACCAAACTTTGATACCTTCTACCATTACATGTATTTATCAGATCTCTACACAAAACAAGTGTTGTTGTTCAGGCAAATAATCTTGTTTAGAAGTGGTGATGGGGGAATCTTTGTAGTTCCACCTCATGCAATTTATGACTTGCTTTGGGAATAAAGTAGAGACATTTTGGGGGTCAAGGATAAAGCAAGAATTCATGTGCTAAGAGTTTTGGGACATTGTGAGAGCACCTAGAGGGGGGGTGAATAGGTGATCCTGTAAAACTTCAAAACTTAAGCCACAAAACTTGGTTAAGTGTTAGCACAGATAATACCAAGTGGCTAGAGAGGAGTCTTAACAAAACACAATAACCACAGAAGATCAATCACAGAGATGGCACAGTGGTTTATCCCGTGGTTCGGCCAAGACCAACGCTTGCCTACTCCACGTTGTGGCGTCCCAACGGACGAGGGTTGCAATCAACCCCTCTCAAGCGGTCCAAAGACCCACTTGAATACCACAGTGTTTTGCTTTCTTTTCTTTATCCCGTTTGCAAGGAATCTCCACAAATTGGAGTCTCTTGCCCTTACAAGTATATGATCACAAAGAAGCACAGAGTAAGGGAGGGAAGCAACACACACAAATCCACAGCAAAATGCGCACACACACGGCCAAGAATCGAGCTCAAAAGACTATCTCAAAGTTCTCACTAGAACAGAGCTCGAATCACTAAGAATGACAAACGATTGCGCAAAGACTGAGTGTGGATGTTCAAGAATGCTCTAAGGTTGCTTGGGTGTCTCCTCCATGCGCCTAGGGGTCCCTTTTATAGCCCCAAGGCAGCTAGGAGCCGTTGAGAGCAAATCTGGAAGGCCATCCTTGCCTTCTGTCGTCGGGTGCACCGGACAGTCCGGTGCACACCGGACACTGTCCGGTGCCCGATTTCTTTCCTTAAACAGCGCTGCCGACCGTTGCAGACTGTTGCAGATATGGGAGCCGTTGGCGCACCGGACAGTCCGGTGCACACCGGACAGTCCGGTGCCCCCTTCCGACCGTTGGCTCGGCCACGTGTCTCGCGCAGATCACGCGGCCGACCGTTGGCCCGGCCGACCGTTGGCTCACCGGACAGTCCGGTGCACACCGGACAGTCCGGTGAATTTTAGCCGTACGCCGTCGGCGAATTCCCGAGAGCGGCCTCTTCACGCCGAGTCAGCCTGGCGCACCGGACACTGTCCGGTGCACCACCGGACAGTCCGGTGTGCCAGACCGAGCTAAGTCTTGGCTGCACACAGCCAAGTCTTTTTCTCCTCTTTTCTTTTCTTCTTCTTTCTGTTTCTAACACTTAGACAAGTATATTAGTACACAAAACCAATGTACTAAGGCTTAGAAACATACCTTTACTTCATGATTTGCACTTTGTTCGTCCATGGACATAAATTCACATTTAAGCACTTGTGTTGGCACTCAATCACCAAAATACTTAGAAATGGCCCAAGGGCACATTTCCCTTTCAATCTCCCCCTTTTTGGTGATTTATGCCAACACAACATAAAGCAACTAGAACAAGTGCAAACTCACTTCAAATAAAACTCAAATTTATTTTGATTCAATTTTGGCATATATGGATCATCCTTTGCCACCACTTGGTTTGTTTTTGTAAATCAAACTCAAATCTCTAACTCTAAGTCAAACACACATGTTGAAGCATAAAGAGAGTCATTCCAAAGAGATTGATCAAAGATTTCAAAAACTCCCCCTTTTTCCCATAATCAACACTTCTCCCCACAAGAAGCCAACTTTTGATAAGAGAGACAAAAAGAGTTTTGACAAACCAAAAGCTCTATTCTACTATTTTCAAGCTCTATTCTACTATTTTCAAAATCTCTCAAGTGGTAGCTGATCCATTTATCGCTTTGGCCTTTATTTTCTCCCCCTTTGGCATCAAGCACCAAAACGGGATCAATCTTGGCCCCTTTAACCCCATTGCCTCACCAAAATCTTCAATTTAGAGCAAATGGCAATAAGAGTTCATGAGATGGACTTGGAATAAGTTACCCTCTCATCGGAGTGCAGTGGAAGTCTTTCATGGTCCAAGTCCACCTTTTCCCTTTCAATTCTCCTTCGAGACTAAATCAAGCAAACTCAAGCATATGGTTAGTCTCAAAGGGTCAAGTTGTAACACATCTCCCCCTAAACATGTGCATCACTTTGCAACGGACTTGTGAGGTCCAGGGAGTGTTTGTACAACTTGAGCACCACAATAAGCAACAAAATGCAGAATGAACATGATCCAAGGCATAAACACATGTATGCTACAATTCAATCCAAGTTCCGCGAATCTAAGATATTTAGCTCACTACGCAGCCTGCAAAAGGTCTTCTCATCTAGAGGCTTGGTAAAGATATCGGCTAGCTGGTTCTCGGTGCTAACATAAAACACTTCGATATCTCCCTTTTGCTGGTGGTCTCTCAAAAAGTGATGTCGGATGTCAATGTGCTTTGTGCGGCTGTGCTCAACAGGATTTTCCGCTATTCGGATAGCACTCTCATTGTCACATAGGAGTGGGACTTTGCTCAGATTGTAGTAAAGTCCCTGAGGGTTTGCCTCATCCAAAGTAGTTGCGCACAACACTGTCCTGCGGCAACGTACTCGGCCTCAGCGGTGGATAGGGCAACGGAGGTTTGTTTCTTAGAGTTCCACGACACCAGGGACCTTCCTAAGAATTGGCACGTCCCCGATGTACTCTTCCTATCGACCTTACATCCAGCATAGTCGGAATCTGAGTACCCAATCAAGTCAAAGTTAGACCCCTTTGGATACCAGATCCCGAAGCAAGGCGTAGCGACTAAATATCGAAGAATTCGCTTCACAGCCACTAAGTGACACTCCTTAGGATCAGATTGAAATCTAGCACACATGCATACGCTAAGCATAATATCCGGTCTACTTGCACATAAATAAAGCAAAGAACCTATCATGGACCGGTATGCTTTTTGATCAACGGACTTACCTCCTTTGTTGAGGTCGGTGTGTCCGTCGGTCCCCATCGGAGTCTTTGCGGGCTTGGCGTCCTTCATCCCAAACCGCTTCAGCAAGTCTTGCGTGTACTTTGTTTGGGAGATGAAGGTGCCGTCCTTGAGTTGCTTCACTTGGAACCCAAGGAAGTAGTTCAACTCGCCCATCATCGACATCTCGAATTTCTGCGTCATCACCCTGCTAAACTCTTCACAAGACTTTTGATTAGTAGAACCAAATATTATGTCATCGACATAAATTTGGCATACAAAAAGATCACCATCGCAAGTCTTAGTAAAAAGAGTTGGATCGGCTTTCCCAACCTTGAAAGCATTAGCAATTAAAAAGTCTCTAAGGCATTCATACCATGCTCTTGGGGCTTGCTTAAGTCCATAGAGCACCTTAGAGAGCTTACACACGTGGTCGGGGTACCGTTCATCCTCGAAGCCAGGGGGTTGCTCCACGTACACCTCCTCCTTTATTGGCCCGTTGAGGAAAGCGCTCTTCACATCCATTTGGTACAACCTGAAAGAATGGTGAGCGGCATATGCTAGCAAGATACGAATGGACTCTAGCCTAGCCACAGGAGCAAAAGTCTCCTCAAAGTCCAAACCTGCGACTTGGGCATAACCTTTTGCCATAAGTCGAGCCTTGTTCCTTGTCACCACTCCGTGCTCGTCCTGTTTGTTGCGGAACACTCACTTGGTTCCCACAACATTTTGCTTGGGACGAGGCACCAGTGTCCAAACTTCATTGCGCTTGAAGTTGTTAAGTTCCTCCTGCATGGCCAACACCCAATCCGGATCTAGC
This sequence comes from Zea luxurians, assembly GCA_029449295.1. Classification (NCBI taxonomy): domain Eukaryota; kingdom Viridiplantae; phylum Streptophyta; class Magnoliopsida; order Poales; family Poaceae; genus Zea; species Zea luxurians. The sequence continues at coordinate 92,050,500 of JAOPSE010000010.1, read as the reverse complement.
AAGGCCTCCTCTACCCTGAAAGGCTCAATAGAAGAGACAAAAGAGTAATGTTCACAAAAATTAACTAGTCGAGACCGAGTAGTTACTCCCTTGCTAATGTCACCCAGAATTTGGTCGACGGGATGATCCCTTTGAATCATCGCTCGAACTTGGGTTGGAGGTGCCGGTTGCGCTTCTTCCTCCATCACATGATCATCTTGTGCTCCCCCTTGATCACACGCCTCCTGTTGATGAACCTGTTCATCGTCTTGAGTTGGGGGATGCACCGTTGTTGAGGAAGAAGGTTGATCTCGTTCATCTTGTTCCTGTGGCCGCACTTCTCCAATCGCCATGGTTCGTATAGCGGCCGTCGGAACATCTTCTTCATCTACATCATCACAATCAACAACTTGCTCTCTTGGAGAGCCATTAGTCTCATCAAATACAACGTCGCTAGAGACTTCAACCAAACCCGATGATTTGTTGAAGACCCTATACGCCTTTGTATTTGAATCATAACCTAATAAAAACCCTTCTACAGCTTTGGGAGCAAACTTAGAATTTCTACCCTTTTTCACCAGAATGTAGCACTTGCTCCCAAATACACGAAAGTAAGATACATTGGGTTTGTTACCGGTTAGTAGCTCATACGACGTCTTCTTGAGGAGGCGGTGAAGGTAGACCCTGTTGATGGCGTGGCAAGCCGTGTTCACGGCTTCCGACCAAAAACACTCGGGGGTCTTGAACTCTCCAAGCATCGTCCTCGCCATATCGATTAGCGTCCTGTTCTTCCTCTCTACCACACCATTTTGCTGAGGTGTGTAGGGAGCGGAGAACTCGTGCTTGATCCCTTCCTCCTCAAGAAATTCCTCCACTTGAAGGTTCTTGAACTCGGACCCGTTGTCGCTCCTTATCTTCTTCACCTTGAGCTCAAACTCATTTTGAGCTCTCCTAAGGAAGCGCTTGAGGGTCCCTTGGGTTTCAGACTTATCCTGCAAAAAGAACACCCAAGTGAAGCGGGAAAAGTCATCAACAATAACTAGACCATACTTACTTCCTCCTATGCTTAGATAGGCGACGGGTCCGAAGAGGTCCATATGCAGCAGCTCCAGAGGTCTTGACGTGGTCATCACATTCTTGCTGTGATGTGCTCCTCCCACTTGTTTACCTGCTTGACAAGCTGCACAAGGTCTATCTTTTTCGAAATAAACATTTGTTAGACCTATCACGTGTTCTCCCTTTAGAAGCTTGTGGAGGTTCTTCATCCCCACATGTGCTAAGCGGCGATGCCACAGCCAGCCCATGCAAGTCTTAGCCATTAAGCATGCATCTAGACCGGCCTCTTCTTTTGCAAAATCAACTAAGTAAAGCTTGCCGTCTAGTACACCCTTAAAAGCTAGTGAACCATCACATCTTCTAAAGACAGACACATCTACATTAGTAAAAAGACAATTATATCCCATATTGCATAGTTGACTAACAGATAGCAAATTGTAACCAAGAGACTCAACTAAAAACACATTTGATATTGAGTGCTCATTAGAAATTGCAATTTTACCTAACCCTTTTACCTTGCCTTGATTCCCATCACCGAATATAATTGAATCTTGGGAATCCTTATTTTTGACGTAGGAGGTGAACATCTTCTTCTCCCCCGTCATATGGTTTGTGCATCCGCTGTCGATAATCCAGCTTGAACCCCCGGATGCATAAACCTGCAAGGCAAATTTAGGCTTGGGTCTTAGGTACCCAACTCATGTTGGGTCCTGCAAGGTTAGCACAAATATCCTTAGGGACCCAAATGCAAGTTTTGTCTCCCTTGCATTTTGCCCCTAACTTCCTAGCAACTATTTTCCTATCCTTTCTACAAATAGCAAAGGAAGCATTTAAAGCACAATAAATTGTAGAAGGTTCATTCACTACTTTCCTAGGAGCATGAATAACATTCTTTCTAGGCACATGATGAATAGCATTTCTCCTAGACATATTTCTACCATGCATATAGGAAGAACTAGAAGCAAACATGTCATGAGAGTCAAAATCATTATAAGCATTATAACTCCTATAAGCATTTCTAGTTTGTCTCCTATCATGGTACAAGAAGGCATGGTTCCTTTTAGCACTACTAGCCATAGGGGCCTTCCCTTTCTCCTTGACGAAGATGGGAGCCTTATGGCTTGTTAAGTTCTTGGCTTCCCTCTTGAAGCCAAGCCCATCCTTAATTGAGGGATGTCTTCCAATTGTGTAGGCATCCCTTGCAAATTTTAACTTGTCAAATTCATTCTTGCTAGTCTTAAGTTGGGCATTAAGACTAGCCAATTCATCACTTAGTTTGGAAATTGAAACTAGGTGTTCACAACAAGCATTAATATCAACATCCTTACACCTAGTGCAAATTTCAACATGTTCAACACAAGAGTTAGATTTATTGGCTTCTACTAGTTTAGCATTTAAATCATTGTTAACACCTTTTAAAGTAGAGATAGTTTTATGACAAGTAGATAATTCACTAGAAAGCATTTCATTTCTTTTAATTTCTAGAGCAAGAGAATTTTGTGCACTAACAAATTTATCATGCTCCTCATATAAAAGATCCTCTTGTTTTTCTAGTAATCTATTCTTGTCATTCAAAGCATCAATCAACTCATTAATCTTATTAATTTTAGATCTATCTAATCCCTTGAATAAGCATGAGTAATCTATTTCATCATCATCATTAGACTCATCCTCACTTGAAGAAGTACTAGTATCATGAGTGCTTACTTTCTTCTCCCTTGCCATGAGGGCATGAGGCAAGTGTGACGCTCGTTGGGGAAGAGAGATGACTTGTTGAAGGCGGTGGCGGCGAGTCCTTCATTGTCGGAGTCGGAGGAGGAGCAATCCGAATCCCACTCCTTTCCGATATGTGCCTCGCCCTTGGCCTTCTTGTAATGCTTCTTCTTCTCCCTTTTGTTCCCCTTTTCCTGGTCACTTTCATTATCGGGACAGTTAGCAATGAAATGACCAACCTTACCACATTTGAAGCATGAGCGCTTCCCCTTTGTCTTGGTCTTCCTTGGTTGCTCCTTGCGACCATTTAGCGCCGTCTTGAATCTCTTGATGATGAGAGCCATCTCTTCATCATTGAGCCCGGCCGCCTCAACTTGCGCCACCTTGCTGGGTAGCGGCTCCTTGCTCCTTGTTGCCTTGAGAGCGATGGGTTGAGACTCGTGGATTGGACCGTTCAATGCTTCGTCGACGTATCTCGCCTCCTTGATCATCATCCGCCCGCTTACGAATTTTCCGAGTACCTCCTCGGGCGTCATCATCGTGTACCTGGGATTCTCACGAATATTGTTCACGAGATGAGGATCAAGAACGGTAAAGGACCTTAGCATTAGGCGGACGACGTCGTGGTCCTTCCATCGCGTGCTTCCGTAGCTCCTTATTTTGTTGATGAGGGTCTTGAGCCGGTTGTACGTTTGGGTTGGCTCCTCTCCCCTTATCATGGCGAATCGTCCAAGCTCGCCCTCCACCAACTCCATTTTGGTGAGCATGGTGATGTCATTCCCCTCGTGAGAGATCTTGAGGGTGTCCCATATTTGCTTGGCATTGTCCAAGCCGCTCACCTTGTTGTACTCTTCCCTGCACAAGGACGCTAAGAGAACAGTAGTAGCTTGTGCATTTCTATGGATTTGTTCATTTATGAGCATAGAGTTATCCGAGCTATCAAACTTCATTCCATTCTCTACAATCTCCCAAATGCTTGGATGGAGAGAGAATAAGTGACTACGCATTTTGTGACTCCAAAATCCGTAGTCCTCCCCATCGAAGTGTGGAGGTTTGCCAAGAGGAATGGAAAGCAAATGCGAATTCGAACTATGTTGAATACGAGAATAATCAAATGAAAAGTTCGAATTGACCGTCTTTTTGTAGTCGTTGTGGTCATCGTCCTTTTGGGAAGAAGTAGATTCATCGCTGTCGTCGTAGTAGACGATCTCCTTGATGCGCCTTGTCTTCTTCTTCTTCCCTTCCTTCCGTCTATGACCCGAGCCGGAGTCGGTAGGCTTGTCGTCCTTCGGCTCGTTGATGAAGGATTCCTTCTCTTTGTCGTTGATCACGATACCCTTCCCCTTAGGATCCACCTCTTCGGGCGATTAGTCCCTTTGTGAAGAGAACGGCTCCGATACCAATTGAGAGCACCTAGAGGGGGGTGAATAGGTGATCCTGTAAAACTTCAAAACTTAAGCCACAAAACTTGGTTAAGTGTTAGCACAGATAATACCAAGTGGCTAGAGAGGAGTCTTAACAAAACACAATAACCACAGAAGATCAATCACAGAGATGGCACAGTGGTTTATCCCGTGGTTCGGCCAAGACCAACGCTTGCCTACTCCACGTTGTGGCGTCCCAACGGACGAGGGTTGCAATCAACCCCTCTCAAGCGGTCCAAAGACCCACTTGAATACCACAGTGTTTTGCTTTCTTTTCTTTATCCCGTTTGCAAGGAATCTCCACAAATTGGAGTCTCTTGCCCTTACAAGTATATGATCACAAAGAAGCACAGAGTAAGGGAGGGAAGCAACACATACAAATCCACAGCAAAATGCGCACACACACGGCCAAGAATCGAGCTCAAAAGACTATCTCAAAGTTCTCACTAGAACAGAGCTCGAATCACTAAGAATGACAAACGATTGCGCAAAGACCGAGTGTGGATGTTCAAGAATGCTCTAAGGTTGCTTGGGTGTCTCCTCCATGCGCCTAGGGGTCCCTTTTATAGCCCCAAGGCAGCTAGGAGCCGTTGAGAGCAAATCTGGAAGGCCATCCTTGCCTTCTATCGTCGGGTGCACCGGACAGTCCGGTGCACACCGGACACTGTCCGGTGCCCGATTTCTTTCCTTAAACAGCGCTGCCGACCGTTGCAGACTGTTGCAGATATGGGAGCCGTTGGCGCACCGGACAGTCCGGTGCCCCCTTCCGACCGTTGGCTCGGCCACGTGTCTCACGCAGATCACGCGGCCGACCGTTGGCCCGGCCGACCGTTGGCTCACCGGACAGTCCGGTGCACACCGGACAGTCCGGTGAATTTTAGCCGTACGCCGTCGGCGAATTCCCGAGAGCGGCCTCTTCACGCCGAGTCAGCCTGGCGCACCGGACACTGTCCGGTGCACCACCGGACAGTCCGGTGTGCCAGACCGAGCTGAGTCTTGGCTGCACACAGCCAAGTCTTTTTCTCCTCTTTTCTTTTCTTCTTCTTTCTGTTTCTAACACTTAGACAAGTATATTAGTACACAAAACCAATGTACTAAGGCTTAGAAACATACCTTTACTTCATGATTTGCACTTTGTTCGTCCATGGACATAAATTCACATTTAAGCACTTGTGTTGGCACTCAATCACCAAAATACTTAGAAATGGCCCAAGGGCACATTTCCCTTTCACATTGTCGGGTGCTATTGCTGCTTATGATAAAAAAATTGGGGTTTGACAGTCATTTTGGGGCTGTTTTTAAGGTTTAGAACATGTTTGAACAAGTGTCCCATTTAAATAATGTCTACATAAGTGATATATAAAAACTATAGCAACACATGGGTACCTGACTAGTTTAAATTTAATCATTACATATAATAAATAACTTAGGACAAATATTTTGAATACTACATGACAAATAAGTTTAGTTTTTTACTCAGTGAATTTGGTTTCTTGCTCAGCGACACCTAGCTTGGATATGCTAGCTAGGGTTAGGTAGGTTCCAGCATCGATTGGTGGGACCCACAGCGACGCCCTCCTGGGGTGGCGATACACCCCTCCCATAGTCCCTTGACTCGTAAGACCAATTCCAGCAGACTCCGTAAATCGCTTCGCATTTGCTTTTTCCACGTTGACCAGCATTGTTCACCTTCCCAGCATACTTCGCATCATGCCATGCAAAATGGAAGTTCCTCAGTCCGCTCCCTATCCCTGTGAGTTCTCTCTCCTCCCCCACTTCAACCATCAGTCATTCACTTCCCTATGTCCGACGGACCAGGTCCATCGACATATGGTGACTCGTCTGCGGTAATGGATGACTTTATCTATGATGGCGCGCGAATGAACTGTCGCCAGATGGGGAGACATATGTGTGGATCTGCTGGAGCGCGGCGAACGTATTCGGTACGAAGCCACGGACAGAGCATGATTTTTGTGGACGCGCAGCCACTAACGGTTGGAGTTGGTCTAAGTCCACAAGAGGTAGGGACTTCGCCACGACTAGAGGGTCATTCATTTGGTCGTTGTGTTCTTCATTTTGATCTATTGCATTCCATCTCGAGACTCTTGCGCTGAGACATAGTGGTAGTTGGGTCCATGCAGACAGAGAGGCGTCAGTCGCTAGAAGAGAAGCCCCACCATTCCATGCTAGCCTAGGATAGTGGTCTTGACCATGGAGATGGAGGTCGATGAATCGATGATGGTGCCCAAGGTTGACGAGGATGACTTACATTGACTCACGGGTGGATCATTCAAAAATAGTCGAGGTGGCCAAGAAAACAACAATGCAAATAGAATAGAATGTTCCCTTGAACAACTTTCAAAAAAGCTTTTGCATTGGTTATCAAAGGTTTTATTTTCTTATACTTAATTAGTCAGTAAACTAATTTGAAGAATTCGACAACTGCGTGTGTTTTTGTTTGTATCATCTTACTTTTACCGCTATTTGGGTTTTCGGGTTGTGTATATTCTTTATGTTTCTGAGCTGCTATAGTGATTGGTATTCCACATGCGAGCTACTGCTATTTCGAGCAGTTTACTCATCCTCGTTTTTTTATTTCAAACTCCAGTTTATAAATAGTGTAGTTTACAATGTAAAATAATGCAAACCAGTATTTTAAACGACCATATGCATGATTTGTTAGCCATATTATAGGTGGAGCCTATTTTTGAATGATGTGTGCATGCAAAACTAGTTGATGCCTTATCTGTTCAGACTAATAAATACTAATGTGTACTCCTTAACATGTAGCAAGTTACATGCGAAAGTGGCAACGGCGTAGAAGTCCCCATGACGCTCCTAGCTGAAAAGCTGCTCCTTGAATGACTGTAGAAGTCCCTTATCCCTGTGGTCCTAGCTCGAAAGCTCCTTGGATGATTCTAGTAATTGAAGAAAATTCTAAATGTTGTAAATAAGATAGGTTCAAAATCACATCTAAAAATTGAGTAAAGGTTAACAACTATAGAAAAGATGGTGATGGTCATAAAGATGAACAAATGATCAACATATAAAAGGAATGAGAAAATCGAAATGTAAGAGCTCGAATCAAAGGTATAAGTTAAGACATTTTATTTTACCAATCAAGACATAATAGAGTGTGTCAGTGTGTGATTGAATTTAGCATAGATGATCATACTATTAAAAGAAGAGTTTAATTGGACAACCGACCATCTAGTGCCACTAGGTATCGAAATAATATGTATTGCATATAGACCTAAGTTATAGGCTGGGAGTAAGGAAAAGATTTATTGAAAACACTTGAAAAAAATACTAACTAGGCTCTATCTTGTTTTCGACAAAACATTGTAGAGTTAGCTCGGTTGGAAAGAGATGACAAAATGCTCTCGATGCAAATTTCCAGAGCTCATCGAACATATCCAGTGAGGCATTGGACATGACACCAGATATGCATATGGTGTCCAGTGTACGAGGGGTCCACTAGACAAGCAACTTAGAGGGCATCAAAATGAAGGCATACAAACGTGCATATGGCAGAATGTGTTCGGAGTGGCATCAGATGTCACATCGGACAGAGCACTCAAACGTCGTATAAACTTATATATTTCGATTCTGTACCCAACAGACGTGTCCTTAACATGTCTGATGGTTGCACTGAGCATCTAACATATGTTAACAACTAGTTTATAGTCGTTTGAAGGGCATCAATGTAACTCCTACCAGTTTAGTGGACATGTTTGGTGCATGGAAATATGTGTTTTAAGAGGTAGCGATTAGATTTTTTTGGTAGATTATAAGTAGACCCTTTTCATCGTCCTTGGATGGTATTACTCAACCATTAACACTTGCATACATCTCTTGAGGCTAGATCTGTTTAAACGTCAGGTTAGGTTGGATCATAGGTTGTTTGGTATGATCTTTGTCTAGTGTCAGATTGAGTTCGATCGGGTTAGTCTGTGTCTCCCAATTGGATATGTCGGATTGTGTTTTTAATGTTGGATTGAGTTTTTTTTAAGTTCGATTGGGTTTTGGATAAAAAAATTATGGCTCTTAATTCATCCGATTTCTATTTTCTTTTCTTACAAGTGAGCAGTTTCTCTAAAGGCAACAATATTTTGCTCTTAATTCATCCGATTTCTATTTTATTTTCTTACAAGTGAACAGCCGTTGCCCGTCGGCCGCCGCCCGCCGCCCTCCCTCCGCGCCCTCCCGACCGCCGCTCCTTCCCCGCCTTCCACCTGCACTGTCCGCCAGTCCTCCTCCACCTCGCTCCGGCACGCAGGGCCCACAAGAAGCGCGCCTTCCAGAAGTTAATCCGCCCCGGTTTGCCTAGGGTTTGTCCCGTCTCCTAATCGATCAGATTGGCAGGTCACTGCCGTTGCCGCCGCGATGAAGAGGTACGGACTGCAGCTCCGCACGAAGCCGCCATCGTCCTCGTCGTCACGCGCGCCGCCACCTCCCGCCCGGCCCCTGGCGGCCTTCGCCGAAGACGATGACGATGATGTGGAGGCAGAAATCCTCCGCCAGGCGGCCAAGAAGCGCGCCCTCCAGAAGGTAACCTGCTCCAGCCACCAGCTCGCGCGTACGCTTCACCGATTTCATGGCAACCACATTAGATAATTCTTTTTTTTTCTGTCTTCCCCCTCTTGTCCGGATGGGGATGTTGTTGTTGCCGTGTTGCGCGCGCACAGGTTGAGGAGCAGCAAAAGAAGGCCATGGAGGAGGATCCCTCGGTGTACGCCTACGACGAGCTGTACGACGAAATGAAAGAGAAGGAAGCCCGCCCTAAGATGCAGGATAAAGTCGTCCGCGAGGTAATTCCTCTATCCTGCCTTTGAGAGTTGTTTATTTGCTTCGTTTATGCTCACTGCGATATGCGACAGAGTAGTTACTAGTTAGTTACGAGTACTTTTTAGTGAAGAAGACTAATTGATAGTTTAGGGTGTGTTTGGTTCAGCTTCCTGAACCAGATTCACTGCCAAAATATGAAATCTAAACCAAACAGGTACAACAGCAGAATAGATTCCTATAGTTCAATTCAGAATCACCTCCTACCACAGATTTCCCAGATTCTTGTCATCCATGTTACAAGTTGTTTTGCTCTTATAGAATTTATAGTTGACAGTTGTTTCAACCAAACAAATTTTAGTTTTTTCACAATTGTCAGCTCACAATAGTTTTCTCGTAGCTCATAGCTAGAATCAGACTTTCAAAAATCTACAACTGAACCAAATAGACCCTTAGTCTTGCATCCTGATTCTTAGTGTTTGATTCCTAAAATCTTAATTTTCCAAGTGTTGCTTTTGGTGTTTTACTTGTTTTTTGGGAAGGGAAAAGAACATAGGACCATAGTATTCAAGCCTTCAAGGTGTCACACATGTGGTGCGAGCCGGGGAGGTAACACGTCCTCCTTGCCTTGCTCTGGAACCTAAGGCGCGGGTGGGAGCTGTGGCGCGGTGGAGGGAGGCGCTGGGGAGTGTGGCGCGGCAGAGGGCGGTGCAGCAGAGGGTGGGGCTGGGGAGGGCCTCGCGGTGGATAGCGACGCGCTGGAGACGGTGGAGGGCGGCTGGGAGAGAGAGGGAGAAGCGACTAGGGAGGGAGGGAGGGTTAGTTGGGCTTAACCTAATATTAATGGGCTGAGTTGGGTTGGCTGGACTGTTTCTTTTTCTTTATTCTTTTTCTCTTCTTTGTTAATATTTTTGTCCTAAACACTTTCTTAAATATCAGTATTATTTCTATTTTTATATATATTTAAAGCGCTGCCTCACCTTACACTTTACCACTCAAAAGATAGAAAGGGGGTCAGTCGCCTTACCGCCTTAACAACTATGCATAGGACATTGTTGTTATGTGGAAGAGCTTTGCTTTGCTGCTTAGCTTGAGAGTTTCCTTGTTTGTGAGATGAATTTTGAATTGAGGGCTAAATAGGGATTGTTTAGCTAGCTGAAAATCTCCTGTTTGTAACGATCTAATCCCATTTTTTTGGGCAAAAGGCTGTTTGCTTTTGTTGAATGTTTATTGATGCAAATTGCAAGTATTTGAAAATTAGCAGCATGTCGCATTGATACCTGATTTTCAAATTTTGCACAAACTTTAGATCGAGAAAGACATTAATATGATTATTAAGGCGGTAAGTTGAGACACGGCGACCCACCAATTTGAGTCGACTAGGCGTTTAAGGTGCGCGGCGAGGTGACAGCATGCATGTGTCCTAACCAACTTTAGGGCAGCAAAATCTTACCTTATTGTTGCTGATTGTAGAGCTCTCTTTTGAATTGCCCTTGTTCCATGTAGCACACATGCCCCTTGCAAGTTGTAACATATTTATTCTATATAATTATGATGAATGTAACTAAATAAGTTGTACAATATTATAATTCAATAAATTGGCTAAGTAAATATGGATCAAGCCTACCTTGTTAACGCGATCTCTCTCTTCTTCTCTCAAGCCACAGGCCACGGGAACAATGAGGAATGCAGCAATGTTAGTAACAATAAGGAATGCAGTAAACATATAAGCAAGTTGTGTAAGCTAGGAATCAAATAACAGGACCATGGGTGAATAAAATATGGCATAAGTAGCACCATAATTAAATGGTCCACAGCCAGCCACATTAGAATTTAGAAGTAATTCACATCCACAAGCTTGTGAGCTACTAGTGGCAAATTAATCATGGATGTTTGCAGCAGCCTCAATGTCCTCTTCATTGTTGGAGCCATTAGGGCCAGGAGCATCTTCACAATCTGTCACATCAACATCGTCATGTGGGTCTTGACTTGCTTCATCTTCTTCGTCATCTAAACCTAAGTCATCTTCAACCAACCTTGGCTTAGAAGGTCTTGCACGCTTGCTGCTAGCATTCCTTCTGAGATTGCATCCTCGTAGTGAGCTTGATGCAGCAAGAGCTTCATCGACATGTTCCCATTTAAGATCATGTAAGCGAAGTTATGGAGACACGAAACACAAGCTAGTGACAGTCTAAAATCCACCCAGAACCACAAGTGGCAATGCAAACTGCATAGTACAGAGGCCTACAAACTACAAACCATATAGTTAAAGAACAGAGGCATTGCACATCCAAGAGAAGAGAAGGCAGAGGGAGAGAAAGAGATGCTCACACGTACCTGTACCATGAGCTTGCGACATGGAGCTGCCGGAGACTGGAACTGGCAGAGCAGCACAATGAGCTGTGGATCCAAGGCACTAATCAGCGGAAAAGAGGGAAGGAAGACCAAAGGAGACACCAATTAGAGGCGCAAATTGTTGGATAAAAGCAGAGGAGGCTCGAATCAACGAAGGGAGGGGTTAATTGATGGAGAAGAAGAGGTGGTGTGGCACTGCCAATAACAAGTGTGTGCCCTCCTCCATTCCCTGCTTCGTTAATTTGTGCACAGGACAGATGGGATATGGACTTGTGGGAGCTGTAGGTCCATGATTTCCTGCAAGCATGCAGCTCCTGCGGCCACGCTCACACCCAATCCCCCTCCAGTTTGCTCGTGTGTTATCCGCTTTGGGTCGCTCGGGCTTAAATGTCGCGGAATCGCGCCAAGGCAATGACTTTTTTCCGCAGGGCGAATGCCATTCGTCTATTGGTTGTGGCAGGGTCCAGCTTGAAATCGTGACTAGATGCCTAGGCAACGACTTAAAAAGCACTCATTAATAAATATAGCTACTCAATCTTGCATGCTATATTTGTCACAGTTTATTATTGACCTGTTTTTGACTGGAGCCCCCCCCCCCCCCCCCACACACACACACAAAAAAAAAAAGTGCTTGGTTCAACATTCCATATGCTAACATGATATTTTTCCTTGTTCTTTCTGATTTGGGCCATTAGCTCTGAGTTCTATTCTTGTTTGATATTTTCATTTTCTAACATAATGCATCTCCTTTGAACAGTCAAAGTATATTGCACAACTTAAGGAAAAAGCAGAGCTACGCAAACGAGAACAAGATATAATATACGAGAGGAAGCTTCAGAAAGAGAGAAGCAAGGAGGACCACCTTTTTGGGGACAAGGATAAATTTGTAACATCAGCCTACAGGAAGAAACTTGAGGAGCAGCAAAAGTGGCTTGAAGAAGAAAGAGTGAGGCAGCTTCGAGAAGAAAAGGAAGATGTAAGTTATTCATTCGTTTGATGTTATCCTCTACCTGCATTTTTGCATTCACGAATTCCAATTTGAATAACTTATTTCTGTTTCTTTCAAGCTGCATGTTTGCCTGCCCTTTATTCAATATGATATATGCTATGGACATAATCTACATATTTCCGATGAAACCTTGTTCATGAGTCAGTCTAGTTCACCTTGCTGAACTACATGTAAGTTGGATGACTGCTCATCCTGTTGAGATTTGTGTTTTTTGATATATCATCGAGTGTCTAGTTTGAATTAGGCTGTTTTTACATATGGCTACGTGCCATCATTGTGGCACCAGATTATGAATAAAGGGATTCTGGTTCGTATGAGTTCTGATGCATACATACATAACTGGCCTTTTATACCGTCTTTTTAGCTTTCCCTTACTTCAGGACTACATTTATTTTAGCAGAGGTTTAATTTGTTTCTGCAAAATATGATCTGCTAACTGTAAATTGCCCTTGAGCATTTTGCCATTTGTCTGTCATGCCTACCCTGTTTACAATATTAGTGACATAAATGCTGCTTTTTCTGATGTTCATCTGCGAATCAGATTGCCTGCCAAAAGGAACTGCGTAACCATTTTGCAGTTGAAGTCTGTTGGCTAATGTTTTTTTTCCGTCTGTCTTTTCTAGGTAACTAAAAAGAAAGACCTGAGTGATTTTTACTTTGGGCTTGTGAAGAATGTTGCTTTCGGTGCACAGACACATGATAACACAAAATGTGGTCACCCTCTAAAGGCGGACAATAAACCTGAGGATACAAATACTAGTAGCCTTGATGCTGAAGCCTCTGAACCTTCTCCAAAGCGTAGAAGAGAATCCAGTATAGAATCAGAGAGGACTAAGAGTATGGATATGGAAGAGCCCTCGGCAAGTCGAATGAGGGATTCAACAGCTGCTGCATCTACTGAGAAAAATGCTGCTGATGTTCCATCAAATGCTAAGGAGATCCCACAAAACATTCAGCCAGCAAAGGTTACTGATGATCACTACAAGAGAAGTGATGGCGCACTTGCTGCTGCTAGAGCGCGAGCACTGGCCCGAAAGAAAGCAAAGGACCAGCAATTGTGAAGTACAAGGCAGAAAAGTTTACCGATCCTTGAGGCACAATTTCATGTTTTATTTAATAGGATCGTGTACAGATGTCATCTGAAATGATCTGATAGCTTCCTTGCACTTTAAGAAGCATTTTTTATTGTGGTTGATGCGTATCTATGTTGTAAAATGACCTCTTCACGTGCCATCTTCTGGCAGTAAATTTGGTGTTTTGACACGGCAACTGGTTTGAACTCATATGGCCGTACAAAGTACTGCACCGAAAAATGTGATAGTAAGATGTACTGTTCGGAACATTTCTAGAGTATTTGATTTGAGGAATCATTCCGTTCAAACTGAGGTGGTGTATTATGAGTTTATTTCTTAAATTTATAGAATGATTTTGATCCTCCTATTAGTACTAACTAACTATGAGAAATAAGGTGATAATGAGTCAACTCGTTTTATTTTATAAACAAAAAAGAAGCAAAAAGTGGGAAGATGGGCTAGTTCATTATTCAAACTAAACACCCTATTCATGACGTAACCTGGCAGAGTAAACGGAAGGGTATATGCAGATGTGTTATTTTTATCAAGCCAATCTTAATGGACAGTTGTATTTTGTTGTTTGCAAATATGCCGTAACAAATGGTCTACGATGCATGGTTGAAACAACCTTCTACAATTAATAGTGTCCTTTTGTTTTTCATTGAGAAGACTCAAACCACACATATTTTACCGTTTGAAACCATATAGAAGATGGGTACAAGAGTACAAGAAACACCTCTGCTGTTTTACAGGGACTCCATACTTTCTCTAGCTTTGCCATAGGGCAGACTCCATTTTTCTTGGCATATAGCTTAGTCATGCTTCCCTCGATGATGTAACATACATCTTTTTGTGTCCTAAATTTTGCTGATTCTAAATTTCGCCGAGGCTCGATTGGTAAATGGCCGAGTCACTGATTTGAATAGACTCGAGGAAATTTGGTACTCGACAAGTAATGAGAAAATACCATGAAAGACATGTCCACTACAGAAACTTCTCATTTGGGGATTTAGTGCTACGTAAGGTTCAGATTACAAAGGATGGGCATAAGTTGTCACCCATTTAGGAGGGTCCTTTTGTCATTGCTGAAGTCTTTCGTCCCGGTGTTTACCAACTTCAACTTGAAGACGACACTATCATCACTAATTAATGGAATATTGATCAGCTATGCTAATTCTATGTTTAAAGCTTTTCTTTATATTAAGTTTTCTATCTCGATATCATCTTGGCTGCGATGTTACACCTAGAATGCGGGGGCTATATATTAGCACAAAAAAAGTCATTGTCATTTTTTAATTACACAAATTTTGTGAGAAGAAAAAACGACACGCTTAAAATTTTCTTGAAGGATTATGGATTATCTTGAAGGACTACGTTAGTGGACGATCATGATAAGTTTTAAAGCCCTGCCTCAGATACAGACTATACGCCATGAGCTATGAGCCGACCCCTGTTGCAGTTGTGAAACCTTGACTGAAAACTAACTTGGGTGATTAGTCTGTTAATACTTTTTTGATTAAGGATCGTTGTTACAACATTATACATCCGCGATCGGTTAGTTCAAGCGGATGATGGCCTTAACCCTTATTGAGCCACGTACCTTAAGTCCTTAAGGGTACAAGCGCTGCACACGCTGCCTAGATACAATCAAATGAGGTGGGTCTAAGGTCCCTCCGAGGAGGGAATTATTAATCTTAAGCTCCATAAAAGGCACATGTTGTCAAGTGGAACCATAGACAAAATCGTTTGCACATTGTTATCCCTATACGAGCGTTAGGAATATCGAGCCTCACGAGCCCATGAGGCTCAATTATCTATTAAAAAATCCCCATAAGAATTTTGAAACACCAAATTCATGCAATTCAGTTATTAATATAAAAAAACCCTTCTAAGAGTTTGGAAGTGTCGAGTCCATAAGACTTGGACATATGTAAAAGTACATCTCTACAAAGATTCTGGAACGCCTAGTTCATGTAACTCGGCTATTATCTATGAGGATTATTCCGTGCAATGGTTCTAGAATGTTGAGTTCACGGAACTCAAACATCTATGAGGATCATTTCAATAAGAGCATTAAGTGCTAATCTAGATATTGATCGACTCTAATACCGGACTTGGGATCAGTCAAAGCCATCAATATACATAAAAGATGAAGAGATAGTTTGTATATTACATTAATGTACATAGAGTAAACCTAGACAAAATACTCGTCAGCTTCGACTCGACTCGTTTCAATTTTATCACTAGTTGAGCTAGCGTCTCAGCTCGATTATTTAATGAGCCAGCTCGAGCTCGTGAGCTAGTGTCTCAGTTCGGGTTATTAACGAGCCAGCTCGAGCCAGCTCGAATGAGCTAGCATTTGTCGACAAAATAAATTATGCACTTGTGTTGGATGAACTAATAAATGATGAACTATGTTACTTTGTTGTTGAATCGATGTGGTATATGAAATTGTGTCCATTATTACTCGTTTCTAAAGTTAAATTAGTCTAGAAATAACTAGCAATTGATTATATTGTTATATATAAATATGCAAATTGTTTTTTTGTTGTGACTCATGCGCTAAACGAACCAGCTCGAGCTTGCAAACAAGCCAAGATGAGCTAATTCTCTGGCTTGGTTCCTTAACGAACCAAACCGAACCAACTTGTTATCTTAACGAGACAGCTCTAACTCGATCGAGACAAGCCGAGCTTGCTCGATATCCAGCCATAACATAGAGTGTTCAATGTTTAGCAATGTTCAACTCAATTACATCATAAAGTATCACAACTAGATATCAACTTGGTCGGCGATCTCAGCGGCTGCTGGTTTAATAAACTTTGACCACTCGTCTTATTCAATAAAAAATGTGAAATATTATTTATTTTATTATAATTTGTTTTATCACTTAAGTTAGTTGGAAGGCGACTTAAAATTTTAGATATTCGAATAACTATTTCAAATAAGATGAATGATCAACGTTTTTTTAAAAAGTCAACGACATCATATATTTAAAGACGGGTGGAGTAGTAGTTAATGATAAAAATAAATAATTAGTTTGTCAAGAGACCATTCATTATACAAATATTTTCATTTTAATGTACACAATGATTTCTTATATTTACAATATGTATAAGTGACAATGGTTTGTATTAATAACAATGATGTATATTCTAATTATAATTTAATTGAGAACATAGATTCCCGTTAGCGATTTATCCCTTCAGAAAACGGGATAGGGAATAAATGTCCCCCGTAGAACTTGTTCGTTTTGCTCTCATGTGGATTGAGTGAGTTTAAATTTTAAACAAGTCAAATTTTTTAATTTTTTTTAATCTTATCCAATCCATATAGAATAGAAATAACCGAACAAGCTCATAAAGGCTAGTTTAAAAGCTACAAAATCGGAGAAAATTGCATGGACTAGAATTTTGACAGGAATTTTTTTCGCAGCGTGGAGGGGGAGGAAAATTCCGCCTTGCCATACCTATTTCACCCGAATTTTTTGTTTTTGAGTCCTTTTTCTGTTAAAAATTTACAATTAGACCCCTAGAAAACTTAAATGCAAATTTGGACCCGATTACTCGGCGCCATGAGCTATGGCGCCGAGCTTACATAGCTCGGCGCCATAGATCTTGGCGCCGAGTAACCTGTCGCGCTGTCACTGAGAGCACCTAGAGGGGGGGTGAATAGGTGATCCTGTAAAAACTTCAAACTTAAGCCACAAACTTGTTAAGTGTTAGCACGATTATTGCCAAGTGGCTAAGGTGAAGTCTCAACAAAACACAATACCACAAGAGATCAAGACAGAGGTGACACGGTGGTTTATCCCGTGGTTCGGCCAAGCCAATGCTTGCCTACTTCCACGTTGTGGCGTCCCAACGGACGAGGGTTGCAATCAACCCCTCTCAAGCGGTCCAAAGACCCACTTGAATACCACGTTGTTTTGTTGTTCCTTTCACTATCCCGTTTGCAAGGAATCTCCACAAATTGGAGTCTCTTGCCCTTACAAGTGTATGATCACAAAGAAAGCACAGAGTAAGGGAGGGAAGCAACACACACAAATCCACAACAAAAGCGCACACACACGGCCAAGACTCGAGCTCGAATGACTATTTCAGAGTTCACACTAGAACAGAGCTCGAATCACTTAGAATCACAAACGAATGCGCAAAGAACTTGTGTGGATGATCAAGAATGCTCAAGAGTTGCTTGTGTGTCTCCTCCATGCGCCTAGGGGCTCCTTTTATAGCCCCAAGGCAGCTAGGAGCCGTTGAGAGCAATTTTGGAAGGCTATCCTGGCCTTCTGTCGTCGGGGGCACCGGACAGTCCGGTGCACACCGGACACTGTCCGGTGCCCGATTTGTTTCCTTTTTTTAGTGCTTCCGACCGTTGGAAGACTGCCGTGGATCTGCGAGCCGTTGGCGCACCGGACAGTCCGGTGCACACCGGACAGTCCGGTGCCGTCTTCCGACCGTTGGCTCGGCCACGTGTCCCGCGCGGATTGCGCGGCCGACCGTTGGCCCTGGCCGACCGTTGGCTCACCGGACAGTCCGGTGCACACCGGACAGTCCGGTGAATTTTAGCCGTACGCCGTCGGCGAATTCCCGAGAGCGGCCAGTTCGAGCCGAGTCAGCCTGGCGCACCGGACACTGTCCGGTGCACACCGGACAGTCCGGTGCTCCAGACCGAGCTGAGCCTTGGCTGCACACAGCCAAGTCTTTCTCTCCCCTTTTCTCTTTTTCTTCTTTCTGTTTCTAACACTTAAACAAATATGTTAGTCCATAAAACCAATGTACTAAGGCTTAGAAACATACCTTTATCTCATGATTTGCACCTTGTTCATCCATGTACACAAATTCATAATTAAACACATGTGTTGGCACTCAATCACCAAAATACTTAGAAATGGCCCAAGGGCACATTTCCCTTTCAATCTCCCCCTTTTTGGTGATTTATGCCAACACAACATAAAGCCACTAGAACAAGTGCAAACTCAATTCAAATAACACTTAAATTTATTTTGAATCAATTTTGGCATATATGGATCATCCTTTGCCACCACTTGGTTTGTTTTTGCAAATCAAACTCAAATCTCTATCTCTAAGTTAAACACACATGTTTAAGCATAAAGAGAGTCATTCAAAAAGAGATTGATCAAGGATTTCAAAAACTCCCCCTTTTTCCCATAATCAATACTTCTCCCCACAAGAAGCCAACTTTTGACAAGAGAGACAACTTAAGAATTTTGACAAACCAAAACTCTATTCTACTATTTTCAAAATCTCTCAAGTGGTAGCTGATCCATTAATTGCTTTGGCCTTTATTTTCTCCCCCTTTGGCATCAAGCACCAAAACGGGATCAATTGTGGCCCTATAACCCCATTGCCTCACCAAAATCTTCAATTAAGAGCAAATGGCAATAAGAGTTCAGAGATGGACTTAGAATAAGTTACCCTCTCATCGGAGTGCAGTGGAAGTCTTGCATGATCCAAGTCCACCTTTTCCCTTTTAATTCTCCTTTGAGACTAAATCAAACAAACTCAAGCATATGGTTAGTCTCAAAGGGTCAAGTTGCAACACATCTCCCCCTAAACATGTGCATCACATTGCAACGGACTTGTGAGGTCCAGGGAGTGTTTGTACAACTTGAGCACCATAATAAGCAACAAAATGCAGAAGGGAACATGATCAAAAGCATAAATACATGTATGCTACAATTCAATCCAAGTTCCGCGAATCTAAGACATTTAGCTCACTACGCAGCCTGCAAAAGGTCTTCTCATCTAAAGGCTTGGTAAAGATATCGGCTAGCTGGTTCTCGGTGCTAACATAAAACACTTCGATATCTCCCTTTTGCTGGTGGTCTCTCAAAAAGTGATGCCGGATGTCTATGTGCTTTGTGCGGCTGTGCTCAACGGGATTTTCCGCTATTCGGATAGCACTCTCATTATCACATAGGAGTGGGACTTTGCTCAGATTGTAGCCAAAGTCCCTGAGGGTTTGCCTCATCCAAAGTAGTTGCGCACAACACTGTCCTGCGGCAACGTACTCGGCCTCAGCGGTGGATAGGGCAACGGAGGTTTGTTTCTTAGAGTTCCATGACACCAGGGACCTTCCTAAGAATTGGCACGTCCCCGATGTACTCTTCCTATCGACCTTACATCCAGCATAGTCGGAATCTGAGTACCCAATCAAGTCAAAGTTAGACCCCTTTGGATACCAGATCCCGAAGCAGGGCGTAGCGACTAAATATCTAAGAATTCGCTTCACCGCCACCAAGTGACACTCCTTAGGATCGGATTGAAATCTAGCACACATGCATACGCTAAGCATAATATCCGGTCTACTAGCACATAAATAAAGTAGAGATCCTATCATTGACCGGTATGCTTTTTGATCAACGGACTTACCTCCTTTGTTGAGGTCGGTGTGTCCGTCGGTTCCCATCGGAGTCTTTGCGGGCTTGGCGTCCTTCATCCCAAACCGCTTCAGCAGATCTTGCGTGTACTTCGTTTGGGAGATGAAGGTGCCGTCCTTGAGTTGCTTCACTTGGAACCCAAGGAAGTAGTTCAACTCGCCCATCATCGACATCTCGAATTTCTGCGTCATCACCCTGCTAAACTCTTCACAAGAGTTTTGATTAGTAGAACCAAATATTATGTCATCGACATAAATTTGGCATACAAACAAATCACCATCACATGTCTTTGTAAAAAGAGTTGGATCGGCTTTCCCAACCTTGAAAGCATTAGCAAGTAAGAAATCTCTAAGGCATTCATACCATGCTCTTGGGGCTTGTTTAAGTCCATAGAGCGCCTTAGAGAGCTTACACACGTGGTCGGGGTACCGCTCATCCTCGAAGCCAGGGGGTTGCTCCACGTACACCTCCTCCTTTATTGGCCCGTTGAGGAACGCGCTCTTCACATCCATTTGGTACAACCTGCGACTTGGGCATAACCTTTTGCCACAAGTCGAGCCTTGTTCCTCGTCACCACCCCGTGCTCGTCCTGTTTGTTGCGGAACACCCACTTGGTTCCCACAACATTTTGCTTGGGACGAGGCACCAGTGTCCAAACTTCGTTGCGCTTGAAGTTATTGAGTTCCTCCTGCATGGCCAACACCCAATCCGGATCTAGCAAGGCCTCCTCTACCCTGAAAGGCTCAATAGAGGAGACAAAAGAGTAATGCTCACAAAAATTAACTAATCGAGATCGAGTAGTTACTCCCTTGCTAATGTCACCCAAAATTTGGTCGACGGGATGATCCCTTTGAATCATCGCTCGAACTTGGGTTGGAGGTGCCGGTTGCGCTTCTTCCTCCATCACTTGATCGTCTTGTGCTCCCCCTTGATCACACGCCTCCTTTTGATGAACCTGTTCATCGTCTTGAGTTGGGGGATGCACCGTCGATGAGGAAGAAGGTTGATCACGTTCATCCTGTTCCTGTGGCCGAACGTCTCCAATCGCCATGGTTCGTATAGCGGCCGTCGGAACATCTTCTTCATCTACATCATCACAATCAACAACTTGCTCTCTTGGAGAGCCATTAGTCTCATCAAATACAACGTCGCTAGAGACTTCAACCAAACCCGATGATTTGTTGAAGACTCTATACGCCTTTGTATTTGAATCATAACCTAATAAAAACCCTTCTACAGCTTTGGGAGCAAACTTAGAATTTCTACCCTTCTTCACTAGAATGTAGCACTTGCTCCCAAATACACGAAAGTACGATACATTGGGTTTGTTACCGGTTAGTAGCTCATACGAAGTCTTCTTGAGGAGTCGATGAAGGTAGACCCTGTTGATGGCGTGGCAAGCCGTGTTCACGGCTTCCGACCAAAAGCACTCGGGGGTCTTGAACTCTCCAAGCATCGTCCTCGCCATATCGATTAGCGTCCTGTTCTTCCTCTCTACCACACCATTTTGCTGTGGTGTGTAGGGAGCGGAGAACTCGTGCTTGATCCCTTCCTCCTCAAGAAACTCCTCCACTTGAAGGTTCTTGAACTCGGACCCGTTGTCGCTCCTTATCTTCTTCACCTTGAGCTCAAACTCATTTTGAGCTCTCCTGAGGAAGCGCTTGAGGGTCCCTTGGGTTTCAGACTTATCCTGCAAAAAGAACACCCAAGTGAAGCGGGAAAAGTCATCAACAATAACTAAACCATACTTACTTCCTCCTATGCTTAGATAGGCGACGGGTCCGAAGAGGTCCATATGCAGCAGCTCCAGAGGTCTTGACGTGGTCATCACATTCTTGCTGTGATGTGCTCCTCCAACTTGTTTACCTGCCTGACAAGCTGCACAAGGTCTATCTTTTTCGAAATAAACATTGGTTAGACCTATCACGTGTTCTCCCTTTAGAAGTTTGTGGAGATTCTTCATCCCCACATGTGCTAAGCGGCGATGCCACAGCCAGCCCATGCAAGTCTTAGCCATTAAGCATGCATCTAGACCGGCCTCTTCTTTTGCAAAATCAACTAAATAAAGCTTGCCGTCTAGTACACCCTTAAAAGCTAGTGAACCATCACATCTTCTAAAGACAGACACATCTACATTTGTAAATAAACAATTATATCCCATTTGACATAATTGACTAACAGATAGCAAATTATATCCAAGACTCTCCACTAAGAATACATTTGAAATAGAATGCTCATTAGAAATTGCAATTTTACCTAACCCTTTTACCTTGCCTTGATTCCCATCACCGAATATAATTGAATCTTGGGAATCCTTATTCTTGACGTAGGAGGTGAACATCTTCTTCTCCCCCGTCATATGGTTTGTGCATCCGCTGTCGATAATCCAGCTTGAACCCCCGGATGCATAAACCTGCAAGGCAAATTTAGGCTTGGGTCTTAGGTACCCAACTCATGTTGGGTCCTGCAAGGTTAGCACAAATGTCTTTAGGGACCCAAATGCAAGATTTATCTCCCTTGCATTTAGCCCCTAATTTCCTAGCAACTACCTTCTTACCCTTTCTACAAATAGCAAAGGGAGCATTACAAGCATAATAAATGGTAGAAGGTTCATTTACTACTTTCCTAGGAGCATGAATAACATTCTTTCTAGGTACATGAGCAATATATCTCCTAGGCATATGTACAACATTTCTCCTACACATATCTCTACCATGATTATAAGAAGAACTAGAAGCAAACATTGCATGAGAATCATAAACATGTGAATCAAAATGATTATAAGCATTTCTAGCATGTCTCCTATCATAATACATAAAAGCATGGTTCTTTTTAGCACTATTAGCCATAGGGGCCTTCCCTTTCTCCTTGACGAAGACGGGAGCCTTATGGCTTGTTAAGTTCTTGGCTTCCCTCTTGAAGCCAAGCCCATCCTTAATTGAGGGGTGTCTACCAACCGTGTAGGCATCCCTTGCAAATTTTATTTTATCAACTTCATTCTTGCTAGTCTTAAGTTGGGCATT
Source organism: Zea luxurians (assembly GCA_029449295.1). Lineage (NCBI taxonomy): Eukaryota > Viridiplantae > Streptophyta > Magnoliopsida > Poales > Poaceae > Zea > Zea luxurians. The sequence continues at coordinate 92,027,680 of JAOPSE010000010.1, read as the reverse complement.
AAGACTAGCCACTTCATCATTTAATTTGGAAATTAGAACTAGGTGTTCACTACAAGCATTAACATCAAAATCCTTACACCTAGTACAAATTTCAACATGTTCAACACAAGAATTTGATTTACTAGCTACTTCTAGTTTAGCACTTAACTCAATATTAACACTTCTTAAGGTAGAAATGGTTTCATGACAGGAAGATATTTCACTAGAAAGCATTTCATTTCTTTTCACTTCTAAAGCATATGATTTTTGTGCCTCCACAAACTTATCATGTTCATCATACAATAAATCTTCTTGCTTTTCTAAAAGCCTATCCTTTTCATTCAATGCATCAATCAATTCATTGATTTTATCTATCTTAGATCTATCTAAGCCCTTGAACAAGCAAGAATAATCTATATCATCATCACTAGACTCACTATCACTAGAAGAAGCATAAGTGGAGTCTTTAGTACTTACCTTCTTCTCTCTTGCCATAAGACAAGTGAGACGCTCGTTGGGGAAGAGAGCCGATTTGTTGAAGGCAGTGGCGGCGAGTCCTTCATTGTCGGAGTCGGAGGAGGAGCAATCCGAGTCCCACTCCTTTCCTAGATGCGCCTCGCCCTTTGCCTTCTTGTATGCCTTCTTCTTCTCTCTCTTGTTCCCCTTTTCCTGGTCACTTTCATTATCGGGACAGTTAGCAATAAAATGACCAAGCTTACCGCATTTGAAGCACGAGCGCTTTCCCTTGGTCTTGGTCTTGCTTGGCTGCCCCTTGCGACCATTTAGCGCCGTCTTGAATCTTTTAATGATGAGAGCCATCTCTTCATCATTAAGGCCAGCTGCCTCAACTTGCGCCACCTTGCTAGGTAGCGACTCCTTGCTCCTCGTTGCCTTTAGAGCAATGGGTTGAGGCTCGTGGAGTGGTCCGTTCAACGCGTCGTCGACGTATCTTGCCTCCTTGATCATCATCCGCCCGCTCACGAATTTTCCAAGTACTTCCTCGGGCGTCATCATCGTGTACCTGGGATTCTCACGAATATTGTTTACGAGATGAGGATCAAGTACGGTAAAGGACCTGAGCATTAGGCGGACGACGTCGTGGTCCGTCCATCGCGTGCTCCCGTAGCTTCTTATCTTGTTGATAAGGGTCTTGAGCCGGTTGTACGTTTGCGTTGGCTCCTCGCCCCTTATCATTGCGAACCGTCCAAGCTCGCCCTCCACCAACTCCATCTTGGTGAGTAAGGTGACGTCGTTCCCCTCATGAGAAATCTTGAGGGTGTCCCAGATTTGCTTGGCGTTGTCCAAGCCGCTCACCTTATGATATTCATCCCTGCACAAGGAAGCTAGAAGAACAGTAGTAGCTTGTGCATTTTTATGAATTTGTTCATTAATGAACATGGGACTATCCGAACTATCAAAGTGCATTCCACTCTCTACAATCTCCCATATACTAGGATGGAGAGAGAATAGGTGACTACGCATTTTGTGACTCCAAAATCCGTAGTCCTCTCCATCAAAGTGTGGGGGCTTGCCAAGTGGAATGGAGAGCAAATGAGAATGTGAACTTTGCGGAATACGAGAGTAATCAAAGGAAAAGTTCGAATTAACCGGTTTTCTCCTCTCGTAGTCGTTGTTGTCCTCATCCTTTTGGGAAGAAGTAGACTCGTCGCTGTCGTAGTAGATGATCTCCTTGATGCGCCTGGTCTTCTTCTTCTTCCCTTCCTTTCGTCTTTGACCCGAGCCGGAGTCGGTAGGCTTGTCGTCCTTCGGCTCATTGACGAAGGTCTCCTTCTCTTTGTCGTTGATCACTATACCCTTCCCCTTAGGATCCATCTATTCGGGCGGTTAGTCCCTTTGTGAATAGAACGGCTCTGATACCAATTGAGAGCACCTAGAGGGGGGGGGTGAATAGGTGATCCTGTAAAAACTTCAAACTTAAGCCACAAACTTGTTAAGTGTTAGCACGATTATTGCCAAGTGGCTAAGGTGAAGTCTCAACAAAACACAATACCACAAGAGATCAAGACAGAGGTGACACGGTGGTTTATCCCGTGGTTCGGCCAAGCCAATGCTTGCCTACTTCCACGTTGTGGCGTCCCAACGGACGAGGGTTGCAATCAACCCCTCTCAAGCGGTCCAAAGACCCACTTGAATACCACGTTGTTTTGTTGTTCCTTTCACTATCCCGTTTGCAAGGAATCTCCACAAATTGGAGTCTCTTGCCCTTACAAGTGTATGATCACAAAGAAAGCACAGAGTAAGGGAGGGAAGCAACACACACAAATCCACAACAAAAGCGCACACACACGGCCAAGACTCGAGCTCGAATGACTATTTCAGAGTTCACACTAGAACAGAGCTCGAATCACTTAGAATCACAAACGAATGCGCAAAGAACTTGTGTGGATGATCAAGAATGCTCAAGAGTTGCTTGTGTGTCTCCTCCATGCGCCTAGGGGCTCCTTTTATAGCCCCAAGGCAGCTAGGAGCCGTTGAGAGCAATTTTGGAAGGCTATCCTGGCCTTCTGTCGTCGGGGGCACCGGACAGTCCGGTGCACACCGGACACTGTCCGGTGCCCGATTTGTTTCCTTTTTTAGTGCTTCCGACCGTTGGAAGACTGCCGTGGATCTGCGAGCCGTTGGCGCACCGGACAGTCCGGTGCACACCGGACAGTCCGGTGCCGTCTTCCGACCGTTGGCTCGGCCACGTGTCCCGCGCGGATTGCGCGGCCGACCGTTGGCCCTGGCCGACCGTTGGCTCACCGGACAGTCCGGTGCACACCGGACAGTCCGGTGAATTTTAGCCGTACGCCGTCGGCGAATTCCCGAGAGCGGCCAGTTCGAGCCGAGTCAGCCTGGCGCACCGGACACTGTCCGGTGCACACCGGACAGTCCGGTGCTCCAGACCGAGCTGAGCCTTGGCTGCACACAGCCAAGTCTTTCTCTCCCCTTTTCTCTTTTTCTTCTTTCTGTTTCTAACACTTAAACAAATATGTTAGTCCATAAAACCAATGTACTAAGGCTTAGAAACATACCTTTATCTCATGATTTGCACCTTGTTCATCCATGTACACAAATTCATAATTAAACACATGTGTTGGCACTCAATCACCAAAATACTTAGAAATGGCCCAAGGGCACATTTCCCTTTCAGTCACCACCAGCTTACGCGGCGCCGACGTGGCCCGAAGCTCGGCGCCACAGATCTTGGCGCCGAGCTCCGGAGTAAAAATCCTCCGTCGTCTCCTCCAGCGCGCTCTCGGTCTGTTCGTTTTACCATCGCCATTTCCGTCGGTCTCCTCCACCGCGCGCGCTCTCCTCCGCCGCTTGCCGGCCCCCGGCCACCGCGCGCTCCCCGGCCACCGTGCCCCGCCCCCTGCACTGGCCACCGCGCGCTCCCCGGCCGGCGGCCCGCCCCCCTGCACCGGCCACCGCGCGCTCCCCGGCCGGCCACCGCGCGCTCCCCAGCTTCCTCCACCGCGCCGCACGCCCCAGCTCCCTGGCCACCGCCAGCTTCCTCCACCGCGCACGGCCCAGCCTCCTCCACCGCCGTCCCTCACCGCAGCGGCGGCATCGAGCTCCGTCCGACAGGTAAAATTTTTAATTTTTTTAGTTAATTAGCACATTGTAAAATATATTGTTTAACTTAGCATTTTGTGCGTGATTATATAGTTAGTAAATTGTTATTATATTGGATGAAGGAAATTGTTAGTGGGTGATTATATAGTTAGTAAATTGTTAGTATATTGGATGAAAGAAAGTTAGTGAGTATATAGATATATTTGTAGCATATTGTTTACCATACTTGTAGATATCGTGCACTTTTGTGTAATGGCAACCATCGTGTTGTCGTTTATTTGCAGGTTCTATAAACATCACTTTACAGGGGAGGTGCTGCCAAATTTTTTATTGACAATAGGTTTTTTTGTACGTAGGTGTTCGTCCGACTTGACCTTCTCCACCGTTAGCTGGACTCGTACGCGATCTCAGGTATACAATGTTTTCGTACATTATTTATAGATTATGTAATTTCGTTTGATATGTTCATTTAATATTTACTATATAGTTATTAGTTAATATATATTTATTACTTAGTAAGTTAGTAGGCTTAAGTATATAGCCATTATTGAGTTAGTAATCCATTTTTGCAATAGATGGACAGCCTAGTAACACTATACCATGGAGGAAGGGTGGAGATAGATGCTTATGGGAGTGTTACTTTTGATGGTATGAAGATCGTGACCATGTTGTTCGATGAAAGACCATCTTTTGACAAGCTTTTGGCTCGAGCTTGTGAGGAGATTAGTTGCGACATAAACGACCCTAGAATATCAATTCAGGGTTTGTTGTCCCATATTACATATGGAACAGTTGTCCGACGGTTGATCTCCATTACCTCAGAAGATGATTGGGTGATATATTTAAGAATTGTGAAGACGATGGTTCCACCATGTTTGGATGTGGTTGTTCAAAAGTTACCTGTTAGTCATTGCGATGGTCCAGTCGGGTTGTCTCCACAAATGCCAAATGCATCTCGTATTGAAGCTCCTTTGGTAGAGCTTCATGAAGAAGTGGTTGTTGTGCCCGATGCTCAATCGGGTCCGCACGAGTATAGGATTTCTCGTCCTCTTCCTGGCGTTTGTGGGGCTTCTAATGCGGTGGTACCCCCCCAAGAGATCCCATTGACCCAGGATCCAGTGCACGATCATCCTAGTAAGTGTCTTCGACACATTGTTCGTATCCATCGTAATTTCGTTTGATTAGACTTTTTAATGTGGTTTTTCTTGCTCCGACCCGATGCAGGATCTCCACATATCGATAATGCTGCTTATCTTGATGTGCCTGTGTCATATTTCGATTACAGAGGGTATCACGTCGTCTTCGTCGTGCAGCGGCTCGGTGTGGATGCCGGTCTCTGGCAGCCGTTGACGTGCAGCTGCCTGTGCCTCTTATGCAGCAGGACGTTCAGCCTCCCATTTGTGCAGTTGGACCATCTACAGCAGGACTGAGCTCGTCGCGATCGACGCGGGACACGTTTGAGGACGTGGCCCACGACGACGACGACGACGACGGCGCTGGCGCTGGCGCCGCAGGTCAGGTGGAGATTGGACCATCTCAGTTGCAGGATGCTCCTACAACTCAGCCATCACAGCTGACACCACGTAGAAGGCGTCCACGAGACCCTTACACTCCAGGCACCGACGCTCTTGGGGCCAAGGGCAAGGGTAAGACTAGCAGGAAATGAATACTTTTGTGATGTTGGTCTTATCCTGAAAACTGTGTGATTTGGACTCATGCTGGAGACTGAAAGTCGCCTAGAGGGGGGGTGAATAGGGCGAAACTGAAAATCACAAAAATAATCACAACTACAAGCCGGGTTAGCATTAGAAATATAATGGAGTCCGTGAGAGAGGGTGCAAAACAAATCGCAAGCGAATAATGAAGTGAGACACGCGGATTTGTTTTACCGAGGTTCGGTTCTCTCAAACCTACTCCCCGTTGAGGAGGCCACAAAGGCCGGGTCTCTTTCAACCCTTCCCTCTCTCAAACGGTCCCTCGGACCGAGTGAGCTTCTCTTTCTCAAATCACTTGGGAATCAAACTTCCCACAAGGACCACCACACAATTGGTGTCTCTTGCTTCAATTACAAGTGAGTGTTTGATCACAAGAAAGAATGCCAAAGAAAAAGAAGCGATCCAAGCGCAAGAGCTCAAATGAACACTACAAATCACTCTCTCTAGTCACTAGGGCTTTGTGTGGAGTTGGGAGAGGATTTGATCTCTTTTGGGGTGCTTTGCAATGAATGCTAGCTCTTGTATAGTGGTTGGAAGTTGGAAAACTTGGATACAATGAATGGTGGGGTGGTTGGGGTATTTATAGCCCCAACCACCAAACATGACCGTTGGTGGAGGCTGTCTGTCGATGGCGCACCGGACAGTCCGGTGCACACCGGACATGTCCGGTGCCCCCGCCACGTCATCAATGCCGTTGGATTCGGACCGTTGGAGCTTCTGACTTCTGGGCCCGCCCGGATGTCCGGTGCACACCGGACATCACCTGTTCTTTGTCCGGTGCGCCAGTATGGGCGCGCCTGACTTCTGCGCGCGCAGAGCGCGCATTGAATGCGCCGCAGGGAGCCGTTGGCGCCGAAATAGCCGTTGCTCCGTGGTTACACCGGACAGTCCGGTGCACACCGGACATGTCCGGTGAATTATAGCGGAGCGGCTGTTGCGCGATCCCGAGGCTGGCGAGTTGCGGAGGCCGCGCTTCCTTGGAGCACCGGACACTGTCCGGTGTACACCGGACAGTCCGGTGAATTATAGCGGAGCGCCTTGAGAAATTCCCGAAGGTGGCGAGTTTGAGTTGGAGTCCTCTGGTGCTCCGGACACTGTCCGGTGGCGCACCGGACACTGTCCGGTGTACACCGGACAGTCCGGTGCCTCCAGACCAGAGGTGCCTTCGGTTGCCTCTTTGCTCCTTTGTTGAATCCAAAACTTGATCTTTTTATTGGCTGAGTGTGAACCTTCTGCACCTGTATAACTTATACACTAGAGCAAACTAGTTAGTCCAATATTTGTGTTGGGCAATTCAACCACCAAAATTATTTAGGGACTAGGTGTAAGCCTAATTCCCTTTCAATCTCCCCCTTTTTGGTGATTGATGCCAACACAAACCAAAGCAAATCTAGAAGTGCATAATTGAACTAGTTTGCATAATGTAAGTGCAAAGGTTGCTTGGAATTGAGCCAATATAAATACTTACATGATGCTTGTTTTCTTTGTTTTTGACATATTGGACCATATTTGCACCACAAGTTTTGTTTTTGCAAACTCTTTTGTAAATTCTTTTCAAAGTCCTTTTGCAAGATAGTCAAAGATAAATGAATAAGATTTTGCAAAGCATTTTCAAGTTTTTGAAATTTTCTTCCTTTGTTCCAAATGCTTTTCCTTTGACTAAACAAAAATCCCCCTCAAATAAAGTCTCCTCTTAGTGTTCAAAAGGGTTTTAAGACATCAATTTTGAAAATACTACTTGCTCCCCCTTTAGAGCACAAAGAGATACCAATTTTGAAAATTTTCATCCGATTGACAAACATTAGTTTTAAAATTAGGGTGGTGGTGCGGTCCTTTTGCTTTGGACTCATATCTTCTCCCCCTTTGGCATGAATCGCCAAAAACGGAATTATTAGAGCCCTTAGAAGTACTTTCTCCTCCTTTGGTCATAAAATAAATGAGTGAAGATTATACCAACGTTGGAGAGTGATGCGGAGCGACGGCGAAGGATGAGTAGTAGAGCGGAGTGGAAGCCTTTGTCTTCGCCGAAGACTCCAATTCCCTTTCAATATACCTATGACTTGGTTTGGAATACACTTGAAAACACATTAGTCATAGCATATGAAAGAGACATGATCAAAGGTATTCTTATGAGCTATGTGTGCAAATTTAGCAAAAGAAATTCCTAGAATCAAGAATATTAAGCTCATGCCTAAGTCTGGTAAAAGATTGTTCATCAAGTGGTTTGGTAAAGATATCGGCTAATTGATCTTTAGTGTTAATGTATGAAATCTCGATATCCCCCTTTTGTTGGTGATCCTGAAGAAAATGATACCGAATGGCTACGTGTTTAGTGCGGCTATGCTCAATGGGATTATCCGCCATGCGGATTGCACTCTCATTATCACATAGAAGAGGAACTTTGGTTAATTTGTAACCGTAGTCCCGCAGGGTTTGCCTCATCCAAAGCAATTGCGCGCAACAATGGCCTGCGGCAATATACTCGGCTTCGGCGGTAGAAAGAGCGACCGAATTTTGCTTCTTTGAAGCCCAAGACACCAAGGATCTTCCCAAGAACTGGCAAGTCCCCGATGTGCTCTTTCTATTAATCTTACACCCCGCCCAATCGGCATCCGAATAACCAATCAAATCAAAAGTGGATCCCCGAGGGTACCAAAGCCCAAACTTAGGAGTATAAGCCAAATATCTCAAGATTCGTTTTACGGCCGTACGGTGTGATTCCTTAGGGTCGGCTTGGAATCTTGCACACATGCATACGGAAAGCATAATGTCCGGTCGAGATGCACATAAATAAAGCAATGAACCAATCATCGACCGGTATACCTTTTGATCCACGGACTTACCTCCCGTGTCGAGGTCGAGATGCCCATTTGTTCCCATGGGAGTCTTGATGGGCTTGGCATCCTTCATTCCAAACTTGCTTAGAATGTCTTGAGTATACTTTGTTTGGCAAATGAATGTGCCCTCTTGGAGTTGTTTGACTTGAAATCCTAGAAAATACTTCAACTCCCCCATCATAGACATCTCGAATTTCTGTGTCATGATCCTACTAAATTCTTCACATGTAGATTTGTTAGTAGACCCAAATATAATATCATCAACATAAATTTGGCATACAAACAAATCATTATCAAGTGTTTTGGTGAATAAAGTAGGATCGGCTTTGCCGACTTTGAAGCCATTTGCAATAAGGAAATCTCTAAGGCATTCATACCATGCTCTTGGGGCTTGCTTGAGCCCATAAAGCGCCTTAGAGAGCCTATAAACATGGTTAGGGTACTTACTGTCTTCAAAGCCGGGAGGTTGCTCAACATAGACCTCCTCCTTGATTGGTCCATTGAGGAAGGCACTCTTCACGTCCATTTGATAAAGCTTGAAGCCATGGTAAGTAGCATAGGCCAATAATATGCGAATTGACTCAAGCCTAGCTACGGGTGCATAGGTTTCACCAAAATCCAAACCTTCGACTTGTGAATACCCCTTGGCCATGAGTCGAGCTTTGTTCCTTGTCACCACACCATGCTCGTCTTGCTTGTTGCGGAAGACCCACTTGGTTCCTACAACATTTTGATTAGGACGTGGAACTAAATGCCATACCTCATTCCTTGTGAAATTGTTGAGCTCCTCTTGCATCGCCATCACCCAATCCGAATCTTGAAGTGCTTCCTCTACCCTGTGTGGCTCAATAGAGGAAACAAAAGAGTAATGTTCACAAAAATGTGCAACACGAGATCGAGTAGTTACCCCCTTATGAATGTCGCCGAGGATGGTGTCGACGGGGTGATCTCGTTGTATTGCTTGGTGGACTCTTGGGTGTGGCGGCTTTGGTTGTTCATCCTCCTTGTCTTCATCATTTGCATCTCCCCCTTGATCTTTGCCGTCATTTTGAGGTGGCTCATCTTCTTGATCTTCTTGTTCAACATCTTGAGCCTCATCCTCAATTTGAGTTGGTGGAGATGCTTGCATGGAGGAGGATGGTTGATCTTGTGCATGTGGAGGCTCTTCGGATTCCTTAGGACACACATCCCCAATGGACATGTTCCTTAGCGCCATGCATGGAGCCTGTTCTTCACCTATCTCATCAAGATCAACTTGCTCTACTTGAGAGCCGTTAGTCTCATCAAACACAACGTCACAAGAAACTTCAACAAGTCCTGAGGACTTGTTAAAGACTCTATATGCCCTTGTGTTTGAGTCATATCCTAGTAAAAAGCCTTCTATAGTTTTAGGAGCAAATTTAGATTTTCTACCTCTTTTAACAAGTATAAAACATTTGCTACCAAAAACTCTAAAATATGAAATATTTGGCTTTTTACCGGTTAGGAGTTCATAGGATGTCTTCTTGAGGATTCGGTGAAGATATAACCGGTTGATGGCGTAGCAAGCGGTGTTGACCGCTTCGGCCCAAAACCGATCCGGTGTCTTGTACTCATCAAGCATGGTTCTTGCCATGTCCAATAGAGTTCGATTCTTCCTCTCCACTACACAATTTTGTTGTGGAGTGTAGGGAGAAGAGAACTCATGCTTGATGCCCTCCTCCTCAAGGAAGCCTTCAACTTGAGAGTTCTTGAACTCCGTCCCGTTGTCGCTTCTAATTTTCTTGATCCTTAAGCCGAACTTATTTTGAGCCCGTCTCAAGAATCCCTTTAAGGTCTCTTGGGTATGAGATTTGTCCTGCAAAAAGAACACCCAAGTGAAGCGAGAATAATCATCCACAATAACTAGACAGTACTTACTCCCGCCGATGCTTATGTAAGCGATCGGGCCGAATAGGTCCATGTGTAGGAGCTCCAGTGGCCTGTCACTAGTCATGATGTTCTTGTGTGGATGATGAGTGCCAACTTGCTTCCCGGCTTGGCATGCGCTACAAATCCTGTCTTTCTCAAAATGAACATTGGTTAGTCCTAAAATGTGTTCTCCCTTTAGAAGCTTATGAAGATTCTTCATTCCAACATGAGCTAGTCGGCGGTGCCAGAGCCAACCCAAGTTAGTCTTAGCAATTAAGCAAGTGTCGAGTTCAGCTCTATCAAAATCTACCAAGTATAGCTGACCCTCTAACACTCCCTTAAATGCTATTGAATCATCACTTCTTCTAAAGACAGTGACACCTACATCAGTAAATAGACAGTTGTAGCCCATTTGACATAATTGGGATACGGAAAGCAAATTGTAATCTAAAGAATCTACAAGAAAAACATTGGAAATAGTATGGTCAGGTGATATAGCAATTTTACCCAATCCTTTGACCAAACCTTGATTTCCATCCCCGAATGTGATAGCTCGTTGGGGATCTTGGTTTTTCTCATATGAGGAGAACATCTTTTTCTCCCCTGTCATGTGGTTTGTGCACCCGCTGTCGAGTATCCAACTTGAACCCCCGGATGCATAAACCTACAAAACAATTTTAGTTCTTGACTTTAGGTACCCAAACGGTTTTGGGTCCTTTAGCATTAGAAACAAGAACTTTGGGTACCCAAACACAAGTCTTTGATCCCTTGTGTTTGCCCCCAACAATCTTGGCAACTACCTTGCCGGATTTGTTAGTTAAAACATATGATGCATCAAAAGTTTTGAATGAAATAGCATGATCATTTGATGCAATAGGAATTTTCTTTCTAGGCAACTTAGCACGAGTTGGTTGCCTAGAACTAGATGTCTCACCCTTATACATAAAAGCATGGTTAGGGCCAGAGTGAGACTTCCTAGAATGAATTTTCTTGATTTTGCTCTCGGGATAACCGGCAGGGTACAAAATGTAACCCTCGTTATCCTGAGGCATGGGAGCCTTGCCCTTAACAAAGTTAGACAAGTTCTTAGGAGGGGCATTAAGTTTGACATTGTCTCCCCTTTGGAAGCCAATGCCATCCTTGATGCCAGGGCGTCTCCCATTATAGAGCATACTTCTAGCAAATTTAAACTTTTCATTTTCTAAGTTATGCTCGGCAATTTTAGCGTCTAATAATGCTATATGATCATTTTGTTGTTTGATTAAAGCCATGTGATCATGAATAGCATTGATATCAACATCTCTACATCTAGTGCAAATAGAAGTGTGCTCAACGGTAGATGTAGATGGTTTGCAAGATTTTAATTCTACAACCTTAGCATGCAACATATCATTCTTAGTTCTAAGGTCGGAAATTGTAACATTGCAAACATCTAATTCTTTAGCCTTAGCAATTAATTTCTCATTCTCATTTCTAAGGCTAGCAATAGAAATATTCAACTCATCGATCCTAGCAAGCAAATCAACATTATCATTTCTAGGATATGAAGTTGAATCAATACAAACATGAGAATCAACCTTAGCAATTAAATTAGCATTTTCATTTCTAAGGTTGGCAATAGTGTCATGGCAAGTGCTTAGCTCACTAGATAATTTGTTACATTTTTCTACCTCTAGAGCATAAGCATTTTTAACCTTAACATGTTTCTTATTTTCCTTGATTAGGAAGTCCTCTTGGGAGTCCAAGAGATCGTCCTTTTCATGGATGACACTAATTAGCTCATTTAGTTTTTCTTTTTGTTCCATGTTAAGGTTGGCAAAAAGGATACGCAAATTATCTTCCTCACCACTAGCATTATTATCACTAGAAGATTCATATTTAGTGGAGGAGTTAGATTTAACCTTCTTCCTTTTGCCGTCCTTTGCCATGAGGCACTTGTGGCCGACGTTGGGGAAGAGGAGTCCCTTGGTGACGGCGATGTTGGCGGCGTCCTCGTCGTCGGAGGAGGAGTCGGTGGAGCTTTCGTCGGAGTTCCACTCGCGGCACACGTGGGCATCGCCACCCTTCTTCTTGTGATACCTCTTCTTTTCTCTTCTCTTGCCCTTCTTGTCGTTGTCCCTATCACTGTCACTTGATAATGGACATTTAGCAATAAAGTGACCGGGCTTACCACACTTGTAGCATACCTTCTTGGAACGGGATTTGTAATCCTTCCCCTTCCGTTGCTTGAGGATTTGCCGAAAGCTTTTGATGATTAAGGCCATCTCCTCATTGTCGAGCTTGGAGGCGTCAATTGGTTGTCTACTTGGTGTAGACTCCTCCTTCTTCTCCTCCGTTGCCTTGAAGGCCACCGGTTGCGCCTCGGATGTGGAAGGTTCGTCAAGCTCGTTGATCTTCTTTGAGCCCTTAATCATGCATTCAAAGCTCACAAAATTCCCGATAACTTCCTCGGGGGTCATTAGTGGATATCTAGGATTACCACGAATTAATTGAACTTGAGTGGGGTTAAGGAAAATAAGAGCTCTTAAAATAACCTTAACCACTTCGTGGTCATCCCACTTTTTGCTCCCGAGGTTGCGCACTTGGTTCACCAAGGTCTTGAGCCGATTGTACATATCTTGTGGCTCCTCCCCTTGGCGAAGACGGAAGCGACCGAGCTCCCCCTCGATCGTTTCCCGCTTGGTGATCTTGGTGAGTTCATCACCCTCGTGCGCGGTCTTGAGTAGGTCCCAAATCTCCTTTGCATTCTTCAACCCTTGCACTTTGTTGTATTCCTCCTTGCTTAAAGAGGCGAGGAGTATGGTTGTGGCTTGGGAGTTGAAGTGCTCGATTTGGGCTACTTCGTCCGTATCATAATCCTCATCCCCTACAGAAGGTACCTGTGCTCCAAACTCAACAACATTCCATATACTTTTGTGGAGTGAGGTTAGATGAAATTTCATTAAATCACTCCACCTAGCATAATCTTCGCCATCAAAAGTTGGCGGTTTGCCTAATGGAACGGAAAGTAATGGAGTATGTCTAGATGTACGGGGATAGTGTAAGGGGATCTTACTAAACTTCTTGCGCTCTTGGCGCTTAGAAGTTACGGACGGTGCATCGGAGTCGGAGGTGGATGTTGATGAAGTGTCGGTCTCGTAGTAGACCACCTTCCTCATCCTCTTGTGCTTGTCGCCTTTCCGATGTGACTTGTGAGAAGAAGATTTTTCCTTCTTCTCTTTGTGGTGAGAAGAGGAAGATCTTTTCTCCTTCCGTTTGGAGGAGTCCTTCTTCTTCTCCCTCCTCTTGGTGCGGGACTCTTCCGATGAAGTGCTCCCTTGGCTTGTAGTGGGCTTGTCGCCGGTCTCCATCTCCCTCTTGGTGTGATCTCCCGACATCACTTTGAGCGGTTAGGCTCTAATGAAGCACCGGGCTCTTATACCAATTGAAAGTCGCCTAGAGGGGGGGTGAATAGGGCGAAACTGAAAATCACAAAAATAATCACAACTACAAGCTGGGTTAGCGTTAGAAATATAGTGGAGTCCGCGAGAGAGGGTGCAAAACAAATCGCAAGCGAATAATGAAGTGAGACACGCGGATTTGTTTTACCGAGGTTCGGTTCTCTCAAACCTACTCCCCGTTGAGGAGGCCACAAAGGCCGGGTCTCTTTCAACCCTTCCCTCTCTCAAACGGTCCCTCGGACCGAGTGAGCTTCTCTTTCTCAAATCACTTGGGAATCAAACTTCCCACAAGGACCACCACACAATTGGTGTCTCTTGCTTCAATTACAAGTGAGTGTTTGATCACAAGAAAGAATGCCAAAGAAAAAGAAGCGATCCAAGCGCAAGAGCTCAAATGAACACTACAAATCACTCTCTCTAGTCACTAGGGCTTTATGTGGAGTTGGGAGAGGATTTGATCTCTTTTGGGGTGCTTTGCAATGAATGCTAGCTCTTGTATAGTGGTTGGAAGTTGGAAAACTTGGATACAATGAATGGTGGGGTGGTTGGGGTATTTATAGCCCCAACCACCAAACATGACCGTTGGTGGAGGCTGTCTGTCGATGGCGCACCGGACATGTCCGGTGCCCCCGCCACGTCATCAATGCCGTTGGATTCGAACCGTTGGAGCTTCTGACTTCTGGGCCCGCCCGGATGTCCGGTGCACACCGGACATCACCTGTTCTTTGTCCGGTGCGCCAGTATGGGCGCGCCTGACTTCTGCGCGCGCAGAGCGCGCATTGAATGTGCCGCAGGGAGCCGTTGGCGCCGAAATAGCTGTTGCTCCGTGGTTACACCGGACAGTCCGGTGCACACCGGACATGTCCGGTGAATTATAGCGGAGCGGCTGCTGCGCGATCCCGAGGCTGGCGAGTTGCGGAGGTCGCGCTTCCTTGGAGCACCGGACAGTCCGGTGAATTATAGCGGAGCGCCTTGAGAAATTCCCGAAGGTGACGAGTTTGAGTTGGAGTCCTCTGGTGCTCCGGACACTGTCCGGTGGCGCACCGGACACTGTCCGGTGTACACCGGACAGTCCGGTGCCTCCAGACCAGAGGTGCCTTCGGTTGCCTCTTTGCTCCTTTGTTGAATCCAAAACTTGATCTTTTTATTGGCTGAGTGTGAACCTTTTGCACCTGTATAACTTATACACTAGAGCAAACTAGTTAGTCCAATATTTGTGTTGGGCAATTCAACCACCAAAATTATTTAGGGACTAGGTGTAAGCCTAATTCCCTTTCAGAGACGTTGTAATATGAACTATGTTATGTGTTTTGGACTATGTGTTGTGGAACTTGTATTTTGGACTTTGTTTGTGGACATTGTATGAAGAACTATGTTCTGTGGATGTTTTTATATTCAATGTTATTTTGTGATGTATTATATGTTAAAATGCTTATATGTCTTATAATATGTGATTATTTGAACTGTGGTTGTTAATAAAACAAGGGGAACTCTTGCAAATTTTTTTTGTGAATTGTAAAAAACATAATAAGCAATAAGTAACGCATCTTTAGAGTTCTAAATTTTTTTTGATACGTTAATACTACATAATAGACTACAATTCTTCAGTCTGAATCACAATCTATGAGTAACTCATCTTCGGAGTCATCCGTCGCGCAATCCTCAACGACAACCTCATTCCACTTGCTGCATTGTCCTGCATCACACTTGTCACCAGTTCTCTTGTAATAATTGGCTTCTGCTTCATCTGCAGCTTGGGAGAATAGCTCATCCTCAGCCTCAGCCTCATCAGACTTCTTCTTATAATAAGCTGCCTCTACCTCTTCGGCGGCCTGAGACATAAACTCATCCTCTTCCTCTTGAGCACGTAATCCTGCCTCAGCTAGTGCGATGAGCTCACTCAACCTTGATGTGTCGTCCTCCTCTTCTTCATGTAATCCTGCCTCTGCGAGAGCGATAAGCTCACTCAATCTAGATGTGTCCTCCTCCTCCTCCTCCATAATCTCAACGGTTGCCATTTTATCCTGAACATATCTCGCATGGGCCTCATCGGCCAAATAGTTTACGCCGCTTCCAATCTCTACAAATATAATGAGAAAAAATAAGTTAGCAAAGTCAAGATAAATAAATTGTACTCACATAATTATAATATCATTTATCTCACTTACTTCCCTTGAGGCGATCAGCAAGATTATCCAACATCTGTTTCTCGGCTTGAGCCGCTTTCCATTCCCTTGCATCCTGTGCTCTCTTCTCATCTGCCGCCTTCAACCTCCTATACTCTGCACGCTTCGGGCTATCATAAAAGGCAGATTTTGCTTCCCTACGCATGTCGCGTATGCGATCGTTAATGTACGAATCGACGAGCTGAGATCCACAACACATGTTCTGTCCCATTATTCTCTTGGACTCTATTGTGCGCATCACCTCTCCTTTGTCGTCGTAACTCTCCCAACTGCATTTCCTCGTCTCCTACAAAAAAATAGTAAGTACCGCTATAACATTACAGCTGGTGCAAAAAAAAATACCAACCTCATCGTAATCGACCATATGTCCACAAAAATATCCAACACCAAGCTCGGAAGGAACTAATCCATACTTAGCTTCAATACCACATTTGCAGAGTACTGGATCAAATTTCATCTCTTCTTCCGCCCATTCGTTGTATCTATTTTCATTTACCTCTGGCTCTGGCCAATGGGACAAAGGACCATACAACCACTCTCTGAAACGACACTTACGCCACCCGTATGGCTGCATGAGAAATAATTAGTAATTTATTATAAAAAATAACTAGTTTATACATTTAGCGCATCGATGGGCTCACATAATCAATGTTCGGACACACGAACTGCTTCTGAGTGTCTTCGTCGATGACAACACGGTCTCCACAATCGCATCGAGGCGGTGAGTCCAGCCTTCTTTCTGTTGCTACCTCCTTCTCCGCATCCGTCATTGGTGGAGGATTCGGGGGAGGAGGTACCCAACGCTTAAAACGCTCATGACTGGTCCTTCCACTCAACCAATTAACGAAAAGAAGATATCGAGGGTCAAATTTATCAGGATCGTCGATCCACTGGAAAAAGAAACACCTCTGATGTCCCTAAAATAATGGAAAGAAGCACTATTACAAAATAATGAATGCGAACAAAATTAAGTGACAAGTCATAAGCTACGTACGTCCAAACCGCCACAAAGGTAGTAGCAGCGAGCAGCCGTGTCTGGATGTTGTGATTGATGTACCCAAGCCAGTCTGCCACAGTCACAGTTAGGCACGGGGAGTTCAGGAGGAACAGGAGCATCCTTACTAGATACGTCCGGATATAACTCCCGAGGACGACCTCTCTTCTGCCACAACGCCTCTCGGTACATGTCTTTCATCTAATAAACGATTATAATTATCACTTGTACCTAATATGCTTTATAATAAGTTTACACAAACTAATAATCGAAATGATAATATAATAGGTTTATACAGACTATTAAAATATGAAAATATGAGCAACTATGAAACTAACAACCCAATATACAAAACGAATCAAGTTGGGCACCATACCTTGGTCTACGAAGTGAACCAAGTCAAATCTTTGAATCCAGCAAATTTTGATGAAGTTTCGAAATGAGAGGAAATCCGCTGCTCTCGGCCAGCCGCGCGGGCGTTTTTATAAGCAGACGCAGCTCGGCGCCAAGATCTGTGGCGCCGAGCTACGAGGCCGCGTCCCCACGTCGGTGCCAGGTCAGTGCTGCCACGTCACAGCTCGGCGCTATAGGCTGTGGCGCCGAGCTGTGTTACCTCGGCGCCACAGCCTATGACGCCGAGCATAGGGTCCAAATATGCAATTAAAATTTCTGGGGGTCCAAAAGTAAATTTATGTCACAAAAGGGGCTAAAAAACAAAAATTCGGCCTATTTCACCATGACAGTAAAAACATCATATGGGCCCCACATCCACAGTCCACAGCGAGAGACGAGGGCGTTTCGTCGTCATTCGTCAATCGTCATTCCATGATCCCATCCCAAAACTCCCGTCCCTACTCCGTACTGGCCTCCTTCCACAAGTCGGATACCCGAACCCCGGCGGCGTCGGCGCCACGCGAGCAAAAACCCTAGTGCGAGCAAGCGAGAGAGGCAGAGACCTCAGTGCCTCGAGCAACGCGCGCCCCGCTCGACGGCATGGAGAGCCTCGTCCTCGCCTCCTCCTGCTCCGCGTCCCCACGGCTCCCGCTACTCTCCTCCGCCGCCCGCTTCCGCGGGCTGCCCGGTTCCGTGCCGCCGCCGTCTTCGGCGTCCATCGGCGGTGCCGCGAGGAAAGGGCCGATGAGGCCCAGGCTCTTCGTTGCCGCGGCGGCGGCTCCTCGCGGCTCCGGAAATGGTGAGGGGATACTCCTTCCTCTTCTGCTGCCTTTTCGCTTCCTGATTGCGCGCTGCTCAGCTTCACTAGGCGTTGAACAGGACCATGCCTCCTCTGAATTATTATAATTCTTTAGTTTTGTTCATCTATCTATTGACCCAATCCTTGCGGCCTCTGTATATGGAACTGATTGTGTAGCTTGAGATTGCTCTATGCATCCCCGGCCTGATTTTTCCATTCACATCTAAATTTGTATAGCTGACGAAATTACAATCAGTAGTTGAGAGCCGAACAGGGAATGGTCAGCTTATCCGTTTGCTTTTTAGGATTATAATAAAGCAGCTGATAAGTAGAGTTCAGAATGTTTGATCACTTGTTAGTGTCGCTTGTTCCCATTTCTATTCGTGTAGTCTATTTTATTCTGATATAACTAAGTAAAAACGTTCATTACATCAGTTTTCGAGGAATTGAGAGCAAAAGGCTTTGCAAGCATGTCATCTTCGACTGGCAATGAGAATATGTCTACTGGAACTGGTACACTACCTCCCATGCCACCCACATCATCATATATGTGAGTTCACCCCCTTGTTTCTCTGTGTATGCTGTTATCAGATTTACCTTTGCACGATAACTTAGCATATAATCTCTGCAGTGGTTCACCTGTTTTCTGGATTGGAGTTGGTGTAGCATTGTCTGTGGCGTTTACCACGGTGTGAATCCCATTGTCTTTAATGCTATACCATGCTTTTATGTATATCGTTCACTTGTAACTCAAATACTTGCTGGTTTGATGTGTCAGGTCTCTTCCATGTTAAAGGTGAGCTCACAGCTATTCCCTGTTTTTTATGTTGTCAAATGGTATGTATCCCATCAAGCGCATGGTTACTGTTAATAATTTCCCTATGGCTGTCTGTTGATGGTTGGTCATGAATCTGCAAGAGTTCTTTGGGTTAGCCTTTCTGTGCTATGCTTGCTTAGTATTCTATTGTCTCTAATACTTTATCAGTCCATTTCTGAGGTTTTGGCATCTGATCTATTTTTTTGACCGTTTATTTCTTAATATAGAATATGACTATAATATCTAATGAGTATGATATTATGAAAGTATGTTTCAAGAAAAAATACACATACCTGACTTTTATGTTTCTCAACTAAATATTTTGAAAATTGTTGATGGCCATTAAAATATAGCTGTAATATATGATAAGTATGATATTACGAAAGTACATTTCAAGAAATATTTACACATTTGTTTAAATGTTTCCTAAGTCTTAACTTATATTTTGAAAACTACTGATGGTCAAAATTTCAAAAAAAAACTTGATTTTGGAACTGATGGCATTTTTCACGGGTCTATTGAAAGCACCAGAATTGTGCCGAATTACCACCTTACAGACAAGTTCAGATAGGAAAAAACACTCGTGTACACTCTCGAAAGAGCTATAAGACACAAGCACATTATCACACAGCTCTACGCCTCTACCACTAGACTCTACCTTAGTTTGACCCGACTTCGCTCAAAGTGTTATTTATGATCAGAGGGACTATTATTTTAGTAATTTGAAGCATAGTATGTAGTCCTGTTTAGGTGTTTCTTTTGTAGTTTGATCATAAGTTTAGCTTCTGCATCTGTATATATTTAACTTCCATACTATCACTATTACCGCAATACCTATCAAAATCGTAAGCTGTACACCCCACTTCGTATCTCACTAGGTTTGACCCTTGTACCCATTTGTGGTTGCCATTTACAGTTTGTGGTGTCTTTGAATTTGGCTGTGTGTGATCTATTTGCTTACCCATTTTTTCACTTGTTGCTAAATCTGTTGCAGAGATATGCCATGCAACAAGCATTTAAGTCAATGATGACCCAGTCAGCACCAAACTCATTTGGCTCCAACTCGCCTTTCCCATTTAGCATGCCGCCACAGGCATCTCCTACTGCTCCAAGCACTTATCCGTACTTGGAACCAAAGAAAGATACTTCCCCGCATGTGTCAACTGTTGATGTCTCAGCTACTGAAGTGGAAGCCACTGGAACATCGAAAGAGGTGGATGTTACTGAAACGCCAAAACCTTCAAAGAAGTTTGGTATGGCATTTGTGCCAGTAGCTTTCTTTCTTTAAGTATCCTTGAATTTGCATTTAGGTTCAATTTTTATGTTAGTGTTGTTGAGCATCTATACTAATGAATGAAAACACTCTACCCATTGGTGATGCTGCTTCTCTTAATGTTGAACTTCATTTGCTTCATATATTTGACATCTGCTTCTCATTCTGACAACCCTAATTAAATGTATGCAGCATTTGTTGATGTTTCTCCCGAAGAGTTGCAGCAAAAGAACCTCCAATCTTCACCGGAGATGGTAGATGTAAAACATGATAGCACATACAGTGAAAGTAAGGAGGATACTGAGGAAAAAGTAAGTTATGTTACAAAGCTGGGCAATAAGCTTCCTGCAAAATCCACTATTTATTTAATACTTTAATTTCTATAATTCTCAAAGGTTCCCACAATTAGTACAAACACTGGAAGTAAGGAGGATACTGAGGAAAAAGTAAGTTATGTTACAAAGCTGGGCAATAAGGTTTCTGTAAAATACACTTTTTATTTAATACCTTAATTTCTGTAATTCTCAAAGGTTCCCACAAATGGAGCGTCTTTTAAGCTGAACGAAGGTGCTGCTCATGGGCCAACTGAATCTAGTAAGCAATTCAGCACACACACATTGTGGATCTCCTTTTGTATTTTAGTATCTTTCTTATAAAATCATTTGGTAGTGTTCCTTTTATCTGGTTTTCCTAGTTGATCTAAATAAATTCTTCAACTGATTCTGTTATAGATAACTCGGCATCTATGCTATCCGTTGAGACAATTGAGAAAATGATGGAAGATCCAGCTGTGCAGAAGATGGTGTATCCGTGAGTTTGCCACCTAACTTCACTATGTTTGCAGTTATTTTATTGAAAACAGAAATGCTTTCGATTCCCAAGACTGTCAGTTAATTCATCTGAATGTCAAGTATCCATGCCCTGCCAATTTCAATACGCACATTTTTTACACAGTATGTTTGATTGCATGTGCAATAATAGAAATGCTGTGTCTCAAAGTAGTAAAACACCTAAGAAACCAGCCTGGCTCAACCACATTCCGATCACTGCCTTTGTTAATGTTAGGATGTCAGCACTTCTGTGCATTGGTGATACGCATATGTGCTGTGTGTAGGTTATATTCTTGTGTTCTTTTTCTGAATGATGAGGATAATTAATTGATTAATAAGGGCAGACCTAGTGCTGGAGGCTCCCACATGAGTGGGGTCTGAGGAAGGATAAAACAAGGCAAGCCTTGCGCCCACAAATGCGGAGAGGCTGCTTCGAAACCGTGACATGTTGACTCAGTGAGATAGTTCTCACCACTGCACCAGCCCCCCCCCCCCTCTCAATTAATGGTAGAAAAACAACACCTTTGATTTACTACACCAATAACTTAATCCTGAATTTTGCTAATTTGAGAAACATGACATCTGCAGAGTAACAGCCAGTTTCTTGCTTTATACTTTGTATGAAATTAGTTCTGCTTTTGAGGAACTCCATGGTTTAACATAAAGATGGAATGACCTAGAAATTTATCAGTGTACCTATTCTTTACCTGTCATGTGTTAGGGATGAAAGAACCATGGATCAAGTAAAATGGGAATACATAATACTCCATCCAGTGACAGATAAATGATGGAATCGTCTGAAGCCAACTTTTTTTAAGTTTGATAGTAAATTGTTTTTTATGTTAGTTTTTGAAACGATAAGTAGATTTCCCCAAAATGTATTTTCAATACATTAGAAACATCCTGTAGTAAGAAGTACTAGTTAAAGTTGTGGTTTGGAGACCATCTGGATGTCCAAATGTCACTTTTTTCTGGAGGCAGTTGCGTTGCGTCTTTTCAGTGCTGCAATTCTTGCCTTTTATGTGTTTGGAATGAGGCAGCAATCTCTCTTGCGGTAATGTCTCCCATGTAATGGACAGGCTGCAAAGTCAATTTTAGTAATTCTGAAGTTACTAATTCTTGTGAAAGAATATTAAGAAACAGGAACTCCGGATTCTGGTCTATATTCGACCATTTTTTCTATCTTCTTAATATAATTGATGCACAGTTCTCCTGCGCGTTTTAGAAAAAAAGAAACAGGAACTCTCCTTTTGTTCCAAGTAAACTGAAAGGATTGCTGATTTCTTCACATGTTGCAGCTACTTGCCTGAAGAGATGCGGAACCCAGATTCATTCAAGTGTACGTCCACAAATCCTGATCAGTGATCACATATCTAGATAATTAATACTTCATATCCAGAGTTTCTTTTCCATTTTAAATAATGATTGGTGCTAATATTATTTTCTAGGGATGCTGCAGAATCCAATGTACCGCCAACAACTACAGGATATGCTGTAAGTAATACATCAATTTTCCACCCTGCTTTTGTATATCATTGGCTTGCTGTTTTGATTTCTCACCCTTTTTATTTTAACTTTACATTTAACTTGGATATTGCAATGTTGTATTTTAACTTATCATTTTAGACTTAAGATGAACCGTGGCATCAATAGTTTGATTATTGGTAAAGCCTATCATTTGTACATACCATATAAATCTTGAATGATGATGCCATGGGACGGTAGAAGAATTTAAGATGACCCCAAGTATCCTCTGGGCAATTCTAACTGATGTGATCTTAGCATAGAACTTACACCTAGACTCATGGTCTCATGGACCTACTGGTTCTCAATTTATCATGGCAACTGGAACTTATGCAATTGAGCTAACAAGTATAGGTACTTGAATGCTTAACACTAACTTTTTTAGCGCAAAAATCTTCCCTGGTTTTCATAATGATGCTGCTGCTTATTAACAGAAATAACATGGGCGCAACTCCTGATCAATGGGATAACCGCATGCTTGATCACCTTAAGAACTTCGACCTTAGCAGTCCAGAAGTGCGGCAGCAGTTTGGTGAGTGAATTAAATGATTTCTACTCCATTCCAAATTATAAGATGTTTTGTCTTTTTTAGATACATAGTTTTTGGTATGTACTTAGATATACACTATGTCTAGATCCATAGCGGAAGCAATGTATCCAAAAGTCAAAATGTTTTATAATTTGTATTGGAGGGAGTGTATAACTTGGGTTTTGTTTGGAAGACATTAATTCTGCAAAATTTCCTTTGCTTTGCAATACTTCTGTTCCTGCCTGCGATTCATTGGTAAGGTAATTGTTGTCATTCTTTGCTTCAAATATGTTCCTGTGATGTGAGGCTGACACAAGCTAACATATTGAGAATCTGATGTTCTTATAATACATACCTTACTTTCTTATGCTAATTATTTAAGTTAAGAATCTGTGCTTTTGTGGTGTCATTTTTATTGTTTATTATCAAAGAACTGTTTAGTGCAAATTTGTGTCATTAGTTATCCATCGAAGCAGTCTTGCTTAAATGAGATATGAACTCCTAAACTGTATGATTGCTTGTACAGCGCAAGTTGGCATGACTCCTGAGGAAGTAGTATCGAAAATAATGGCAAACCCAGATGTAGCTGTTGCATTCCAGAATCCAAAAATACAGACAGCCATCATGGACGTAAGAGCATGTAGAAACTCATCTATTACTGCTTAGCTTTCTGACATTTGAGTCTTCTGACATGGTGCCATCTTGATGCAGTGCTCGCAGAACCCTCTTAACATTGTAAAATACCAAAATGACAAGGAGGTATTTCTGGATCCTCTTGATGTCTGCAACCAGTTTATGAACATAGATGGGAGTGCCACCCTGCTTAGCTTTCTAATACGATTTTCTCTGCCTTTAGGTCATGGATGTTTTCATGAAGATATCACAAATCTTCCCCCAAATTAATGGCTAGCTGATCTTCGTTGTGGGATAGCAGTTCTGATTTTTGTTGGCCCATCATCTCCTGTCTGGAGGGCTGCTGCGGTAGCATCTATCAAGAAAAGAGAAACACCTTTTGGGTCGTGACGCTCCGATATACCCTCCCCGTGTCAAGGTTTTTGAGTTTCTTATGTACATCATGTGATGTAGCGGCCTTGGTTTAGCTATGAGTAATTGAGTATAACCCTTGCCAGTTCATTAAGTCAGGCTATTGACGTAGCAGGGTCCAAGTTTTTATTAAGCCAGCCAATCAGTGGAAAGGTGCAGCAGAGACGGTTCGTATCAGATCAATTTTGATATATAATTGTTATTATTAATCTGTAATATATTAGAGACACAATGTCAATGCAAGTAATCTGTTACGACATTTCCTGACTATATTTGACCGGGTAGCAATGCAATGCTATTTTTTTTTTTTTTGTAAATACCCCTTTTAAACACCTTAAGAGCCTCTACATTCTACATGTCATGCCAATTTGACCAACACTTGAAAACGAATAGCAAAAAAAGGATTTAATTAAAACTGGAAAAAAAAGTATGCATCAGAAGCTGAACTGAACCCGTGGCCCCAGAACTTATGGGCTGTTTCTGCTGGGCCCGACTGGCTAGTGGCGGTC
This sequence comes from Zea luxurians, assembly GCA_029449295.1. Lineage (NCBI taxonomy): Eukaryota > Viridiplantae > Streptophyta > Magnoliopsida > Poales > Poaceae > Zea > Zea luxurians. The sequence goes on along the minus strand of JAOPSE010000010.1, from coordinate 92,003,342 downwards.
CAGCTCCGGCGTCCAGCTACCGTTAGCCTACTAGGGCAAAAAATCCGAACCCGAAATACCCGAATTTTGTTCGGAAATTTCGGGTAGCAACTTGTAAAACCCGAATTTATTTTAGGTAATTCGGATATCACAATCGGTTACCCGAAATATCTGAATTACCCGAACTTTCATGTGTCATGTACTCATGCCACGCTTAATTATTAATTTGTACATCTATAATTATGTGTAAGTGTACATAAATTGTGATTGTAGATTGCTTGTGTTTTATATGTCCATGTATATCATTATTCAATATGTTTTTATACTAATTTAATAGGGTATATGTGTTTTTATGAAGCCAACACAATAGTTCGGGTAGTTCGGAAATACCCGAACCCGAAATTCCGGGTACCCGAATTTTCGGGTATTGCAAAACCCGTTGTAATTTCGAGTATCGATTCTCAGAACCCGAAATTTTAAAAACCCGAATTACCCAACCTGAAATTTTCGGGTAACCCGAACGCCCACCCCACCATAACTATGGCGTCCAGCTCCCACCCTTGAGGGAAATTTTAATAAGGAGTTATTTAATGTTTTTTTTAAAAATTAAGAAGCTCTTTCACCAAACCATTGAGGGTATTTTTTTTTTACTAAAATGTCAAAACAAGGAGTTATTTTACAAAACTCGTGCGTGAAGATGTTCTCTAAGGCCGTAGCCATGCATTTTTTTTTGTTTTCATATCTGCAAACCTGGCTAATCCTCTACGTGAAGAAAGCTGTTACCTCTCAAATCTGAATAATTTCACTGCGCCATTTTTTTTGGCTCGCCTTGTTTCCTCGCTTTCCAAGACAAAAGAATTAACTCAGTCCACACACTACGGCCCAGACCCACGCATCAATCTCAGACCCAGCCGTCCAATAATCGGCCGCCGATTATGAAATGCCTGTGCCTCACTACACAAGGCTCAAATCCAAACAAGCCCCTAAAATTTATTATATAAAAGAAAAGCGATATGTTACTGGAGATAAAATTGGTGCAATAGGTTGGAACTTGGAAGTGCTCAAGATTCTAGCTAACCGAGTGAATTTAACTGCGCTGAGAAACTGGAAAAGCAGAGGGACCAGTATTAGAAGAACAGCAGGATATCACAGACTACAGATTCTGTTCAGGTTCTGCTGACAGGGAAGGTTCGTTAACTTCAGCTGCAAAGGGGAAGTTCTTCACTGTTTGCCTTGCACCACAGAATAAGGCGGAGTACGTGTAAAAATACAATCGCAAGTTTGAATTGTGAGTAAAGACAGTAGCCAAGTCATCGAGAAGAAACAAAAAAAGGTTAAAAATCCATATGTTGATAGTGTAACATATACTCTCCCTCAATTCAGAACAAGGTCAGTGCAAGGCTGCTGGACATCGTGAAGTGGCAGTGGGGAGCTCCATCCAAGGCTGATGTACATTACACTACTACTCAGTCCAAGGGAGGTGCCCAGAGTAAGGCACCGGGCCACAATAGGAGAACAGACCCTTCAGCTCTGGGCAACCGGCAGGGTATGGAATGGTTCGGTGGAACGGGTCCCGCTTCAGCCTCTTTACATGAAGAGATCCTAGACATCCATACGGGTCTTCAAGGAACTGAGCTCGGACAGCTGCTTCGCCTTTCAGAGCAGCCTCCCTTGCGGAAGGCGTAGCTGGTGTACCTGAGAAGAAGAACCTTCCTTCCGGGAATCCGAGTGCGGTTCTGTGTAGTTGTGCAAAACGTTCCTCCTTGAAATCGTAGCTAACAACCTAAGGAACAGACGTTCAAGTGTGACGATTAGGGAATGGCGATAACCAGAACTCGAAGAGCTTATATCCATTGTTATACTGGTATGAACAAGTAAATAGTCGATTCAAAGTTTTCAAAAGAAGCAAAGCTTACAGTTATGTTCTGTGGGTATCTTCCAGTTAGCTCTCTGAAACGACACACACTAAATAGGAGGTTTTCAAAACTATCTCGTGCATGCTCCTCGGTGAGTGCTCGGCTCCTTACATCCTCATCAGTTCCTGTGCATGTCCACACATACAATGAGTAGACTATGAAGGACAAGTGGACAGCTGGGAAGTCATTCAGTGATACAGAAAATGAAAGAACATGAAGATGTAGATGCGAACATGAATAAGGTTTAGCTGCTACCACAGTGATGAATGGTGACAGTGAGAAAGCTAAAAATATTAACCTTCAGGAACATTAACTTGTTTGAGCACATACTCAGATGCTCCGACTGTCCTATTTGCAGAGATGGAAATGTGCATTGAAGTATATGTTTTTGATATAACCAAAAACCAGCTAAACACAGAATATGATTTTTGAATCGAGAATAATGAAGCGCCACAATGTGACCATTTGAGTCATCCACTCTCAATTCGAAGTCACTATCATACGAATACATAGCCCCAAAGACAAGTCTGTTTGTTTTGCATTTTACTAGAGCAGTTGATGGGTTAGCAAAGTAACTGCACGACCTATTGTACCTTCGATTAGAGCAACAGAGATTCACGATGGAACAAATCTTACTAAGTACATCAACCAAGAAATACTAAAGTTGCTGAAAACTCACCGAACCATCCTTTCGACTCGGCGATAGCCCAATAGCTCTGCGCCTCACTCCTCGGGCCAGCATCTCTCCTCGTCTCCCCGCCGCTGAACAACAGGAGTGCCCCCTCATCCCTCGCCGCGATCCCCACCCCCTCCTTAATGTGAGCCAGGAAGGTGGCCGCCTGTCCAGGGTGCTTCTGGTACGGCTCCAAGAACCAGGAATTCTCACTCTCGGTCTCCCCGCATCTTGAGCTCGTATAGATCGAATGCCCAGCCACCATGACAAGGTTCCGGAGCATTGGCAATGGATAATCCCCACCGTCACTGGACCACGCACTGACGCTCCTCATCGTCCTGAACCGGGTCTCGTACACGGAGAGGAGGATGAGCACGCTGAGCCCGAAGGAGAGGAGGATGAGGGCGACGGCCACGGGGTGCGCCTCGTAGAAGTAGCGGATCCTCATGACGATCGAGGTCTCGAGGTGAGGGTTCTTGGGCTTGCGGCCCTTGCGGGGGGACCCGGACTCGAGATCGAAGTCGCCGCCTCTGGGGTAGCGGAAGGACTTGGGGCTCCCCGCACCGAATCCCTGGCTGCTCATCGCGCTCTCAAGAAGTTAGCCTCTCACACTACATCACTTGGGGCACCAAATCAAGGCTGTTCTTCGCGGCTCGCTGAACTGAGACGAAGGCCAGATCCAAAGCCTGGGGGGTCGAGAAGATGCAGATGCTGTTTAGAACCAAGTCAGAACCCCCGAGTATCGTGCGAGCCACGCGAGTAATCGATCCCCCAAGGAGACAACCTGCGGAGATGAGAAATCGGCGCCAAGCAGCACGATTACGGATTAAAACCGAGAGAGTGCTCCAGTGATCTCGGAAGTAGAGACCCCCACCTTTCTGATGCGCCGCCGGGAACAAATCGGCGAGGAGCCGCGCGCCGTGCCGGGTCTGCAGAGGCGAATGGTAATTGGCGGCGAGTCGGCGACGGGCCCCGGCAGGATGGGGGCGTGGGCGCGTGGCCGGGCGGCGCTACTGAGGAGGGCGACGTTGCTCCGTGCTCGGTCGTGTCCTGTCTGTGCGCCTGCGCGCGCACCGGTCGGGACTCGGGGTCGACGCGACTAGCGAGCGGGAGGGGAGACACTGCTTCACCTCGCTTGTCAAGATTTGTCATGAGTAAGGTTAGATAAAGTTAGATATATGTTTGGTTTAAAATTATAGTTGCGGCAAGATTTTTTACTGCTAGGTAAGTTCTACTCGACAATAACTTGTAAAAGTATGATAATATTCTCTTAGACATTACAAACATAGCACTGAATTTGAGCGCCTAACCTTAGTCATCTTAGGCAAGTGTAACATAAAAATTGTGGTAATTTTTAACAACTTAGGTGTAGAACAAAATAGCCCCATGGACCGTCCGCAGCTCGTCGTGTCTGTCAGGGTATGTACAAATACAACTTTGTGACGTCTAAGATTATAGGTGGTAATGAGCTCTAAATTTTGCATAGTAAAAATTTAAGTATCAAATCCGATTAGAATCGGGTTCTATTCTTATTTATTTTGAACTAAAAAATATTAAAGACCCTGACTTATTATGAAGAAATATTTGAATCATGATCCATTACCACTCATATCTATCTAAGATACAACATAGTACAATATCCGAGAACAGATTCTTGTTAAATGCAGCCCAGTTTCTGTTATTAAAAATTCCTAAACAATACATGATCTATTGTGTACATAAACTTTGTAGATGGCCAACCTCAGCGTCGTGGGTCGTCATGCACGCACGCATGGCTGCCTGCACTACCGGAACAACCTGCTTTGCTGAGCCTAGAAAACACTCGACAAACTCTTTGCCGAGTGTGACTCTCGGCAAAGAAGTCTTCGTGAACTGCACATCGGCAATGACTTCTTTGTCAAGTACTTTTTATTGGGAGAGTGCCACCAGATATTCGACAAAGAAAAGTCGTCGTCACGACGCCAAATGATGGTGATAGAGTCTTTGTCGAGTGTCCTTCGTGACACTCAACAAAAAAGGCCCCGTGGGCCCCTTTGCCAATCCCTTTGCCGAGTGCTTCAAGAGGCACTCGACAAAGGCTCCCTCTTTGTTGGACTAGCACTCGACAAATGGAGCACAAGTGAGCCCCTTTGTCAGGCCCTTTGTCGAGTGCTCTAGAAGGCACTCGGCAAATAAGCTTTACCGGTTCCTAGGTGTGCCTTTTTGTCGAATGCTATGGTCACGACACTCGGCAAAGATCCTCTTTACTAAGTGTAACACTCGGCAAAATGACAAAAAAACCCTTTTTATTTATTTTTACTATTCCATCTAAACAAACAAAACATATATCACATAATCATCACATATACATCATAGAGTTCACAGAATCATCACATACATCAAACATGCGACATAGCTCAGAAATATCACGTGTTTCTTCATAAAGATCACAAAGTCACAAGTATCACAAAATATTTCAAAACACTAACAAGTAATCACATAAATGAGTCCACAAACATCCAATATATGCCATAAACATGTCTCACAACTACGTTTAGAAGAACATCAGCGAGGTGGGTGGCTAGATTGGTTCGACGATGGGCTGGGCGATCCATGAGGGTTGTTTGATGTTGCAGATTATCCCTACACAGAAAAGAGATTACATTTGTGAGATCAGATGAATATATATCATACAGGACTAGAATTTTGATACTCATAGGACTATGGAACTTAGCAGGGTCAGCTAGATGGAACAACGGAGGTGGTGGAGCAAAACCCTATACGACACCAAGGCTCTGCATGTATTGGAACATCTTCGTCATCCTATGTTGATCCACCAAGCGAGCCGCTCGCTCCGCCTCCCGCTCCACCCTCATCCTCATCTCCATCTCCATCCGTTCCCTCCTCTCTTCTAGCTGGGCCTGTAATATTTCACACCAATGTTATAATAATGCAAAGAAGGTATATAACTCAATGAATGACGAGTTACAGAAGCACTAATCTGGAGTTCATGGATACGATGTTGTGAGCTGTCCTGCTAAGGTCGTATGGCTAGGCTCGCGCTCGTGCTCCTTGCTCGCACCTAAGACAGGGTAGTAGTGGAGGACAAGTCGATTGCCCCGTCGACAATCCCAGTACCGCCCATGCCTCTTGTCTCCTTCGATCCTCGTGAGGATATCTCCGTCGATGTCCTCGGTCCTTATATCGTAATCTGGCCATGAACCTGCTGTGCCATGACAGTGTACTCACTGAGGCTGTTGTAGACGGCGGGGTTGCTATACGCCTCGGGCCCGTCCTTTGGGTTGTAGGTGATGTCAGACGTTGCCTTGCCCTTGTGGGCCTTAGCATACACCAAGAAGATGGAGCAAGGATGGCCACCATGTGACATCGACTGCGAGAAAACCAACGAGATGGTTAGAAATCATGCCTAATCGAAAGTTAGACTAATTTAAAGAGAGCGCGTACCCATGCTTCTATGTATTTGACGAGGCTGCGACTGCCTTGGTGGTGGGAGGGACCTTGCATCATCAAACGTCGTTCCTGGCTAGCGTTGTGCGCCTCGTCCTATTCAGACGAGCACCACCTCTGCACCATCTGCTCCCAGCACTAAGAATGTGCGACGCACCAATAAGGAACCATCTACAAAAAAACAAGTACATGACATATCAGTAAATAAATTAAAGCATATTTAATACCAATATTAAAGTTATGGATTTACCTACAAGTATTGGTCCCGAGTCAACAATATGGTTCGGGCGTCCTGCTTGCTCACCTTCTCCCCAAGGACGGAGCCATGGTAAGTGACGATGGCCTAGATGCACACCTCATAGTGTATGTCCACGACGAGCTTCTTATAGCTCATGGTAGCCACCACATCCGCTCTGCCCTCGTATCCAGCATCGCATCTAAAGAAATCTTGCATACAAAGACGATGTATCCATACATTATTCCCAGAATGTGCAACAAATGCGATATATTAAACAATATAGTGCGAGGAAGACTTACCCACAACTCTTGCTTCACCCGCTCCACCTTGTTATTAAATTCCCTATCGTCCCAGTCTACTGCATTGCCATCAGGGCGATGGTGTAGTGGTCAAAGGTGTAGGCTGGGCCCATAACTCTGGCATACTCAACAAGTCCAGGGAAGTGTTCCCTACACATAAGACCAAGGATGCCATTGAGGTTTGCGGCCGTGACCCTTGCATTCTCCACAACCTTCCAAGACCTATCCAAGTTTTTTAAAAAAGTATTAGTTTTTATTATGAATTTGAACATATGATATAAAAAAGTAGCGACAACATCTAAAGTTACATACCTCTCCCTATCGGGTCGAATTAGCCGGCGTGTCACGAAGTATGGGTCGCTGAGGGAGACTCGCGGGACCTCGCAAGTAGACGTACCTCGAATCTGAGGCATCCTACTGAGTGTCATCATCGTTCTGCTACGCCACATCAACATCCTGCTGCGTCGCATCTACAGCGGGTTGTTGCTCCACCTTCTATTGTACGATGTCATCCTGCTACGCCTCCTCCTCCCCATCCCCTCCCCTTCCTTGTCCTCGTCCCACCGGCCACCATCTTTGTCCAACAACCTGCAATTAATAGTAAGCAAATAAGCATAGATAAATAATATGTATTTAGAAATGATGGAGTTTCTATGCCTCGTACATACTCTTTGGCAGAATGCGATCCTAAGGAAGCAGGCTACCAATAACTGTCAACAAACCATCGAAGGCGTCTCAACTCATGCTGTACAACGACTTGAATGCCATTATACGTGCAATGGCATCTAGTTGAGAAACATTTGTCTTAACGTGAAGGGTTTCTGTGCCGCGTCAAATATGTCATAGAACGCCTTTGCTGTCGCCTTTGGCTCGTCCTTCGTATGTTCTTCGATGAACTGTGCCTCGTGATAGTCGTTCAATATGTCCGCTACCCTGGCATCAACATTATAATCCTCGACGTGTTGCCTCACCACCTCCTCTCTCGTATGATGCGCTTCACCATGGCCATTCTTCCAAATATGTTCTACCATAGCCTTCTTTTTTATTTTCCTGTTGGCACATTTGCTGCATGGACATGGGGACAAGACTCGCTACTTTAGCACTTCGCCAAATGGCCGTTCCATGAAAGCATCAGTCTTTCTAATCCATTTAGGGGTGACATCATTCCTTCCTACACAGCCTATGTACATCCACTCACGATCCTCCATCCTCTAAAATATATAATAAACATGTAATGCATGTACCACTACAGGAATCCTAATGATTCCCGTCGGCCACAATAATTCCCGTCGGCCAGGGAAAAAACCGACGGGGATAATGTAACTCCCGTCGGCTAGACCGTAGCCGACGGGCATAATGTAACTCCCGTCGGCCAGAGCGTAGGCCGACGGGAGTTAAGTTAACTCCCGTCGGCCTACGCAAGCCAACGGGGATAAGCCTTTTATGAGCACGCGGGCGAACCCGCGCGGGCTCATTCCTGCCTTTCTTCCTGCTGGCCGCGCCGCCGCTTGTCTCACCGCCACCGCGCCGCCGCCTCTCACCGCCACCGCGCCGCCGCCCCTCCCCGCCGGCGTGCCATCCCGGCCGCGCCCGCCCGTCCACGCCACGCGCAGCGCCGCCGCCGCCCGTCCTCGGCGCCGCGCGCCAGTCGCCGCCGCGCGCCGTCGCCGCTCGCCCGGCCGCCCGTCCCCGCCGTCGCCGCTCGCCCGGCCGCCCGTCCCCGCCGCGCGCTCGCCCGGCCGCCCGTCCCCGCCGCCGTCACGCCCAAGCGCCGCCTACGCCCCCGACCGCATCTCCGAACCGACTACGACACCCACGTGAGTTAATTATGTGTGTACATGTTAATGCATTGGATTGTGAATGTTAATTATGTGTGTACATGTTTATTTTCGTCGGTTTTTTATGGCCGACGGGAGTAAACTTTCATTTGATTAGTATTAATTTAATAACACATGTGATTAGAGTGTGATTATAGTTAATTTAATATCACATGTGTGGCTTCATGTTAGGTAATTATTTATTGTATTCTTATAGTAGATTTAACTTATACTATTGAATTGTTAAATTTGATGTTATTTATTGATTAGATTTAACTTATAATATTAGGATGTATGAATGTTTCGATATTGATTAATTTGATGTTATTTATGTGTATATATAATTATTTATGTATAGATATAGTTTTACTACTTACCTATAGATGTATATATGTATGTATATATGTGTGTGACGTGTAGAAACGTGATTGTCTCACACACACTCTTTACTCGTACACAGCCGCAATAATGGGTGATAGACGTGATTGGATGTATGAAGGTTTCAAGAAGGGTGGGTGTCACACTAGTGAATGGTTTGCCAAGACGCAAATATTTCTGGACCATGCAGCTGCTTTGTCACAAATAGATAATATTAGGTGTCCATGCAATAAATGTAGAAATATGACGAGCCACACCAAGAGGCAGGTCACACTACACCTGTGCTCGCATGGTTTCGTGCCAGGCTATAAGGTCTGGTATCTCCACGGTGAAGATGCTGAACGAGCAGCAGAAGTAGAAGTTGATGACGGTGAAGATGATGTTGATAGGATGGACCAGATGCTTGAGGATCTGTAGCCTGAACTAGCACCAGATCATCATGATTCACCTACACCGGAGGTTCAGAAGTTCTTCGACCTACTCAAAGCGTCAGAAGAGCCTCTTCACGGGCACACTTACGTGACTGTCCTCGAATTCGTGACCCGACTGATGTCAATCAAGTCAAAATTTGCATTTTCAATTAATTGTTACAAGGAGCTTGTGGATTTGATTAGCGAGGTTCTTCCTACGGGTCACAAGATGCCCAAAGACATGTACCAGTCCAAAAAATTGCTTGAAGGTCTTGGTATGGAGTATGAGAAGATTGATGTTTGCCAAGACAACTGTATGCTTTTTTGGAAGGAACATGGCAGAGAACAAAAATGCTTAAAATGTGGGAAGTCAAGGTACGTGGAGCTTGTAAATGAAGATGGGGAGAAGGTGGTGACAAAGGTTGCACATAAACAGCTTCGGTACATGCCTCTCACTCCTAGAGTGAAACGTTTGTTTCTCTCGAGGAAGACCGCTATGCACATGAGGTGGCATAAAGATTGTATGGACAGACAAGATGGGTTAATGGTGCACCCGTCAGATGGTGATGCATGGAAGGCTCTTGACAAATTTGATCCAGATTTTGCCAGCGATGCAAGAAATGTTCGTATCGGCTTGGCAACTGATGGTTTCACGCCGTTCAATATGACCGCTGTGTCGTATTCATGTTGGCCTGTCATTGCCATACCGTACAACCTTCCACCTGCTCTTTGCATGAAATATGAGTTTATGTTCCTATGTCTTGTTATACCTAGGCCTGAGCATCCTGGCGTACGCCTCAATGTGATGCTTCAACCACTGATTGAAGAGTTAAAGAAGCTATGGCAAGGTGTGGAAGCCTATGACTGCTTCAAGAAGCAGAAATTCAATCTTCGTGTTGCATATCTGTTCTCGGTTCATGATTTTATGGCGTATGGTATTTTCTCTGGATGGAGCGTGCATGGTAGATTGACGTGTCCTTATTGTGCTAAAGATACAGATTGTTTTCGTCTTAGTGCTGGTGGCAAGATATGTTACTTTGATTGCCATAGATGTTTTCTACCCTTCAATCACCCCTTCAGAAGGCAGAGAAAGGAATTTAGGAAGGGCACCATTGTCACGAAGGGACCGCCCAAGCGACGTAGTGGGATAGAAATTACAGAAGAGCATATGAAACTTGTCCTAGACGAGAGTGGTAAAAGGTATCAAGGTTTTGGTGAGGAGCATAACTGGACTCACATATGTGGCTTGTGGGAGCTTCCTTATGCTAAGTCATTGATTTTGATGCACAACATCGACGTCATGCATCAAGAGAGTAACTTTTGCCAAGCCCTCATAAATACATGCATGGATTTCCCTGATAAAACGAAAGACAATGACAAGGCACGCATGGACTTAGCAGTGATATGTGATCGTCCAACCCAAGTGCTTAGAGAAAACGGAGGCAAACCAAAAGCTGACTATTGTCTGAAATCTAAGCAACGGAGAGAAGTGATGAAGTGGATGAAGGATATTAAATTCCCCGATGGTTATGCCGCTGGTTTTAGAAGATCTGTGAACTTGAAGACAATGAAGATGAATGGACTGAAGAGCCATGACTTCCACATAATTATGGAGAGGCTCATGCCTGTAATGTTTCGTGGGTACATTTCCGAAGCTGTGTGGAAAACGTTAGCTGAAGTTAGCTATTTCTACAGACAGTTGTGTGCTAAAGAAATCAGAAGAGATGTGATGGAACAGCTGGAGAAAGAGGCACCGGTGCTTTTGTGCAAATTGGAAAAAATATTTCCACCGGGTTTCTTCAATCCTATGCAGCATCTCTTTATACATCTTCCATATGAGGCTAAGGTCGGTGGTCCTGTTCAGTATAGGTGGATGTTTCATATAGAAAGAGCATTAAAGAAGCTTAGAGCAATGGTGGGCAATAAGGCAAGAGTTGAAGGATGTATTGCGGAACAATTTAAACTAAAGGAGGTAGCACACTTCACAAGTTGTTACTTTGCAGAAGAACATAATGTATTTGCTCGAAAGAAAAGGTACCATGATGATGAACGAGAGATGCCTCCGTGTAGTGATCTTTCGATTTTTCAGACAAACGGCAAAGCCGTTGGTCCACCCAAGGCATATCACCTCAGTATGGAAGAACGGAAGTCTGCTTTACTGTACATGTTCACGAATATGCCTGAGGTGGAGAAATACTTTGTGTAAGACTTATTTTCTTAAATTGTTCATATGTGAATTAGTTTATGTTATCAAATATCTCATGTCATACAATAATATTTGACAGCGAGTTTGATGAACAAAACATGAGGTGTCTCGGTAGGCCAACAGCGAGAGACATAGATAAATTGCGACGCGATGGTATGCATGGGCGACCTAATTTCATTATGTGGCTTCGGGACCGTGTAAGTCTTAATTATGTGGCTCCGACAGCTAATTTCAGTTAACTAATATTACAGAATTTGCTAATACTTTGTGGCATAATTGACAGTTTGGGGAGGAAATGAATTTGAATGATGACTTACGTCAGTTATCTATTGGAAGCGTAACTGCCAAAAGCTATGGACGTTACGACGTCAATGGATATCGCTTTCGTTCAAGCATTTTCGAATCAAGTCATCCTATGGCCGCCACTCAAAATAGTGGAGTCGTTACTAGGGCAACCGACATGGAAGGACACGAAGCCTGCTATTACGGGAAAATCAAAAATATAATCGAGATTACATTTGCTGGAAATAAGCCTTTAGCGCTAGTTTTCTTTGAGTGTAAATGGTATGACCCGAAGTATTATAGGACCGAATTTGGGATGACACAGATCCAACCTGAAAAATTGCTTCAAGGACACGACACGTATATCCTTGCCCATCAAGCAGACCAAGTTTATTTCTCGACATATCCATGCAAAAAGTTGTCTAAATGGAGGGTTGTGTACAATGTAAATCCCCGCGAACGCCTATACACTCCTGGTGAGGACGAATATCAAATTGGTCACCTTGAGCAGGTTGATGAGGTGTTTCAAGAAGAAGAGTTGCCAACTAGTTTTCATATTGATCCTGCACCGGCATTAGATTCACTAGTTGCAGACGTTAACGACTTAACTTTTCCCGAGAAAAGGAGAAGACAACCTGTTAGGAGAAAAGTAACATGGCGACCTCTGCGTAGAAGAGAACAAATAGATCCTGATTTTGATGATATTTAACAAGTAAAGTTGTTTTGTTATTTAATTTGTTTATATTTTAAGTATTATGTCATTTTTTATCCTAATTTGTTTATATTTAACAAGTAAAGTTGTTTTCTTATTTTTTATGCAGGATGCCGCCAAAATCAAAGAAGTCAGTAAAGGGGCTGTTCAAGGGCCTGGGCCTTTTTCAGGGCAGTTCTTCGAGCAGCAGCAGACGTCGAGAGCTGTTGAGCGCGGTACATGGAGATGAGGTAACATATCTTGTACAAATAAATTTGTTTACATATTTACAAATAAATCTTGAGTTGTATGTACCAGGATGAGCAGCACACTGAGGAGCAGCACATTGAGGAGGAGCAGCACAATGAGGCTGAGCAGCACAATGAGGAGGTGGAGCACAATGAGGAGGTGGAGCACGTGACATGGGACCAGGCCGCACAGCATCACCAGCCATGGGACCAGTGGGACCACCAGAGAGAGCAGCAACAGGCGTGGGACCAGTGGGGCCAACAGGGCGAACCGGCTTACAACCCGATGGATGATGGCTCGGGAGGCTCTTCAGCGACACGCACACGTCGCTCAAGAAAAAGCCACTCAGTAAAGCCTCGTCACGCGATAGAGCGAGAGGCTGATAGGACTTTAATCATGCCACATGGAGATCGGTGAGTGTAGTATATTAACTTATCTCATATAACTATTATGTGTATTGTTAATGTTTTTGTGTAATGCAGGAATTGGGAGGACCTGTCCTTTGACGGCAAGGGACACCACACTCAGGTTAACCTTACGTTGGGTTCTCTTTGCCGCCTTCACTACCCTGGTATAGTGAAGGTGTCAAACGGTGATACCGAGGATGAGGTGCTCGTCAGTACCTGGGACGAGTACAAGTTTAAAAAGGAACGAAACCACACCGACAGACAGGGACTTGTGCGTAATGACTTTTGGGTATGAATTCTTTATTATTTTTGTTATGTTTCTTAATATTGTAAATCTATGACTTATACCATTGTATTTGTATTCTTTATGTTGTAGCTTCGATATCGGTTGCCTGACGGAGAGGATTACATGGGGCACGCTGAACGTGTCTTCCAAAACAATGCAAAGAAGCTGGTGAAGGATGCCATATACTATGCGAGAATTCAGGCTACAAACCTGTATTTTCAAAAGCATCCGGAAGAAGCAGGCCCCTTGACTAAAAAGGAAGGGTCGTCAAAGATATATTTGACTGAGGATCAATATCGTGAGGTTAGTATTCAATTTGTTTTACCCTTTATATTTATTGTTGTGATTGATAATATGTAACATTGTGTGTGTGCAGGTGATGGTTCCATGGATGGCGCCCGTGCCTGATGCGTACTATGCTTGGTGTCGATATTGGGCTTCCGAAGGCTTCCAGAAAGCGTCAGCGCATCACAGACAATGTCGAGGAACCAATCCTAACCACAAGTTTGGCGGTGACGACATGATACGAAAAGCTAAAAGAATGGTAAGTTTGATCTATCTATGTCGATCAGCAAATAATACGATTGCTTATGAATGTTTTTTGTTTATACAGGAAGCTACGAGTGGCCAAAAGCCTAGTGACATTGAGGTCTACCAGGAGGGCCACAAAGGACCAGACCCGAACAACCCTGACCAGCTCTGCAGCCAGACAGCCACGGATCGCTTGGTGAGTTTTGGCTCAAAAGTTCAAACGTTCAAAGTATATAAATTCTTGCATTTGTAAGGTTGTCAATGATGTATAGGCGGCATATGGGGAGGAGATGGTTCGTCGCCATGGCCCTGACTTCGACTGGCGCCATGAACCGGTGGATCCCTCGGTGGTGTACGCAAGTGGTGGTGGCAAAGCGCATGGACGGTAAGCTCTAACTTATGAAATTATATGGTTGACACTAAATTGATTATACAATAATCACATTTTTTGAATAACTTATAGATACGCACTCTTCGACGGATTCATTGACTCGTCGTCGGTGAGATCTCAGAGGACGGGTTCATCTTCCCGTAGCTCATGCTCTCGTCGACCGAACGAGCAGGAGTTGGAGATTATGAGGATGCGCGAAGAGATGAGACAACAACGCGAATTTATGGAGGCTTGCAATGCACATAACCAAGCGATGTATCAAGTGAGTACACATAATCCGAACTCTAAATTATTATATTTCAATACAACATCTTCGGTAGTAACACATATATGTTTAACAGTTAATGCAGCAACAGGGCATGACATCAAATTTTCCACCGCCACCACAATGGAGCCAATTTGCAAACACACCAGTTCCACCACCACAGTTCACCACCCCTCCGACACATATACCTGCACCTGGAGATAGGGTACGTTTGATAACTCTCCATTAATTTATATACTTGTATACTTTTTTGATATTTGCATTTAACGTGATGATATTTGCTAACTTGCATAGGTTACGCCCGAAGCGGGTGGTAGTGGATCTGATCCCGCAGCAGGGACTGGATTTGTTGACTCGCTCTTCGCGTACCCTCCTCCTAGTGGTGGTGGCGGCAGCGGTCAAAGCTCTAACCACCCAAGTGGTGGTTATCTCTAAACACATGAACATGTTTCTTAACTCGTGGACTCTTGGTCGTACTTGAACATATGTCGTACTTATATTTCAATACTATGTCGTACTCGTTGACTCGATGTGGTGGTTGAACTTATATTTGAAATGTTGGTGGATGTTATGTTTGTAATGCGTGATTTTATTATGAATGCATGTGTTTGTAATGTGGCTGTTATCTGTTATTTATGTTATGTGTGATATATGTTATGTGTGCAGAAATAGTGTCCTAATTTCGTGCTGTTTTTGTAGCAGTATAGGGTAATTCTCGTCGGCCCAGTTAATTCCCGTCGGCTATGGTCGAACCAACGGGAATTAACTAATAACTCTCATCGGCCCAGTTAATTCCCGTCGGCCTAAGGAACCGACGGGAATTAACTAATAACTCCCGTCGGCCCGGTGAGCCGACGGGAGTTAGCATTAATTGCCGTCGGCCTGGTGAACCGACGGGAATTAACTAATAACTCCCGTCGGCCTGGTGAGCCGACGGGAGTTAGCATTAATTGCCGTCGGCTAGTTAATGGCCGACGGGAATTAATAATTCCCGTCGTTCGCCGACGGGGATAAACGTATCCCCGACAAGGGACGCCTGGCGGCTGAAAACCGACGGGAATAAGCCCTAAACCGACGGGAATTAAGGAATTCCCGTCGGTATATGCTTATTCCCGTCGGTTTCTGGCCGACGGGAATTAAGTGAATTCCTGTAGTGTACACTACATTCCTACCTTCTAATATGTGAGAATAGGTCCTAACCCCACCTGTGGTTGTGTAGATAGGGTTAGTTTTCATGCTCTACTCTGATCCGAGACAGAATTTCGGCAGCACCTCCCTACTATTCTCCAGATACGTGTCCTGGTAGGGAGAGTGTATTGTCCGAAGAACAACAGGGAGGTGATGCCGAAACTCTGTCTCAGACCGGAGTAGAGCATGGAAACTAACACCATCTACGCAACCACGGCTATCCAACATACATGGACAATTCGAAACAAATACATTTGTAAATATGCAAAGATCTGCATATCTACACCGTATCTCTTTCGAACGGGAGACGCCTAACTAGGTTACGTGATCTACGATCATGATGTGGAAATAGAGGTTATAACTAGGGTGATGGTGGAGTCAGGCTAGCGAGTTGCGACGCGGTGCAGGCAAACTCGCAGCGGCCAAGAAGACCTCTGCAAAAAAACACAAACATGTCAACAAAAAATTTTGGCAGCACCTCCCTCGTACAGGGAGGTTTCCAAAACCTACAAATAAAACTGACAACACAATGACTGACATTCACACGTATATCAACAACACGATGGTCGACAATCACAAATATATTTTCAATTCGTCAACAATCACAAGTATAGATTATCAAGACATACTATAGCTATAATAATTTGGTTAATTTTATAAGAAAGAACAATAGTATTTTATAAGGAAGAAAATGAAAAGTGATGTAACATGGATTTATTTTAAGTAAGTTATTATTCTAAATTTGGTTAATTTTATAAGAAAGAACAATAGTATTTACAAAATGATAATTAATAAAAGACGAGCTGGTGTCCTAGGCCTCACCTACGCATGTGTACCTCCCTCATGTGAACACAAGATTGGCAGTGTGTCGTGGTCTCGTCCTCAAATGGACAACAAAGACGTTTCTATGTTAATCAGATTTCCACGGTCGAATGCGTGCATTATTCAAAGCTCTAAGCGCACAAATGATAAGCTACTAATAAAAGTTCATTGTTTCTTGTTATGATCACAATGTATGGTAGTACATTTTTTCCAAATTGTCAGATGTTTTTGAAAGTCGCTTAGAGGGGGGTGAATAGGCGTAATCTGAAATTTACAACTTTAATCATACACTACAAGCCGGGGTTAGCGTTAGAAATAAAATCAAGTCCGGGAGAGAGAGGGTGAAAACAAAACAAATCAAATGAGAATCAAGCGGATGAACATGGTGATTTGTTTTACCGAGGTTCGGTTCCAAAGAACCTAGTCCCCGTTGAGGAGGCCACAAAGGTTGGATCTATTTCAACCCTTTCCCTCTCTCAAATGGTCACTTAGACCGAGTGAGCCTTCTTCCTTAATCTCACGGGTCACTAAGACCCTGCAAGGACCACCAAACACTTGGTGTCTCTTGCCTTGCTTACAAAGCACTTGAGAGTAAGAATGGAAAAAGAAGAAAGGCAATCCAAGAAGCAAGAGCTCAAAAGAACACAAAAACTCTCTCTCACAAGTCACTAAGTGTTTGAGATAACTTTGGGACTTGGAGAGGCTTTGATCTTTTGAATTGTGTCTAGAAGTGAATGCTAGAGCTATTGTATTGAATGTGATATTCAAAATTCTTGGATGCTTGGAGTTGTGGTGGTTGGGGGGTATTTATAGCCCTTAACCACCAAGGTAGCCGTTGGGGAGGCTGCTGGCGACGGGCACACCGGGCAGTCCGGTGCGCCACCGGATAGGTACTATGCGTTGTCCGGTGTATCGCCACGTCACCCAACCATTAGGGTTCAGAGCGAAGTCGACCGTTGGAGCTTTGTCCTCATGCGGCAGCGGACAATCTGGTGCCACACCGGACAGTCCAGTGCCCTCTGACTTCTGTGCTCTGAATTCTGCTGCGCACTGTGCTGCACTGTAGCTCCTGTCAGAGTCAACCGTTGCACGCTGGATAGCCGGCCCGTTGGCTCACCGGACAGTCTGGTGGCACACCGGACAGTTCAGTGAATTATAGTGGAGCACGCCTGCATTTTCCCGAGAGTGGCTGGTTGAACCCTGTATGGGCCTGGTGCACCGGACACTGTCCAGTGGCACACCGGACGGTCCGGTACGCCAGACCACAACACACTCAGGTCCTTTTTGCTCCTTTTGAATTGAGTCCGTAACTTAAATATTTATTGGTTTGTGTTGAACCTTATGCACCTGTAATACATGAATTCTAGAGCAAACTAGTTAGTCCATAAGTTTGTGTTGAATATTCAACCACCAAAATTAATTGTAGAAAAGGTTAACCCTATTTCCCTTTCAGTTTTGTTTTTCTAGGTACATTAGTACGTACGTAAACTATTAACTGCATATATGACAAGTCAAAATGTAAACCATTCACTGCATGCATGTAATTTAGTTCGATCAACTTACTAGGGGCGGTGATTGCTGGCGTGGTGGGCGACGGGGATGACCATGGAGGTGTTCGTTGACGACAAAGATGGCTAGGAGGTGGCCAGCAACAACAGCAGGTGGCTGGAGATGGCGGTGGCGCGGCGGAGATGGCGGTGGTGTGGCACCGGGGATGGCGGAGGCGCTGGGCAGGCACGTCGGCCGAAGCTAAGGCGTGGCGATGGCACTGACGTGATGGAGAGTAGAGAAAAAGTGAAGAGAATAGGGTCGGTTAGGGGTATGTACACCGACTTTGCCGAGTGTGTGTGATCTGGCACTCGACAAAGCTTTTTTTATTTTAAAAATATACTTTGCCAAGTATTCAGGATCTAACACTCGACAAATAATACTTTGTTAAATGCCCCTGGCAAGCACTCGACAAAGATTGTTTTAATTTTTTTAAAAATACTTTGTCGAGTGTCCACCTATGGGCACTCACCAAAGTGATTCTTTGCCGAGTGTCCCCAGCAGACACTCAGCAAAGTTTACTTGTTTTTTTTCTTTTTTCACAATTATCAAAGTGTTTGCTATAACTCTTAGATTTAGTTCATTTAATTGAATTTCTTTAGATAATTCAGATTTGAATTACAAGTCACTAGAAAAATGGAAAACGATATTCATGTTACTTAGCACAAGTTATGACCTATTTTAGGAACATACCAAAATTTTCGAGCATCATGCTCACGAAACATGACCGTAAATTTGTGATCCAGTTATTTAAAAATTGTATAAAACACAAACAAAGTCAGAAAATCATGAAACTTGTCGATATGTCATGATATCATATATAGAGACTCTGATAAAAATTTGAAATTATTTCATGAAAGTTGTTACCCACTATGTGTAGAAACCTATGACATAAGCTAATTCTCCAATAGAGTTATTCCGAATGATTCTCTAGCAGAAGTGAATCTATGTGAAAAAAATGATTGGTAAATAGTCTGTGAAGTGATTTCTGAGGGGTTGCAGCGTCGGCACCAGGTTGGGAGCGGTGAGAAGCGGGATTTTTTGGCTCCCACTCTCTAGTACAAAATTAATACTAGATTCACTCCGCTCACAGCATGGAGCAATTCAATTTTTTGTAGTTTGACTGCATGTGAGTGATTCTTGCTGAGAGCGGAGCTATGGGAGAGCTCTACCAAGCCACGCCCCCAAACTTTCTAGTGCAATATTAAGTGCAATATTAATGATATGTTGTATTAGTTTGATTTGGGTGTAGGGTTAAACCCTAAATCCTAGTGTTTGGTCAGTTTTCTAATGTTTGTTTTAGGGTTTATTGTTTAGGACATTGCAGGCAAAGTATGGTAAGCAATAGAATTGGTGCTCGGCTTCTCTGAGCACATCGATAGTTCACACACATGGAGTTTTTCATAGGTACGCCAATCCTTGGGTTAGCTCACGCGAAAGAATCCGAATAAAATGTCAATCATGGTTCTGTCGACGACTAGCAAACTTTGCAACATAATAGGTTCGAAGGATCTACAAGGTTGATGTCCAACTACTCTATCGATTGTCCCATATACACTGATGACATTTTTCATCGTAGGTAAGCATTGTTTATGTGTTCATTTTCCTATTACCGCAATATTCACATGTCTCGTAATTACATCGATCCATCCTTGATGTTGGTTTGAAGTGTGCAAGGTCATGTTTCTCGACATTTGCCCCAACCTAGCAACACTAGATGCATACTTCCAAAGGAGACCAAATGTTGCTAGAGTGTCAGGTTTCACTACTATCCAAAAGGTTGTTGTAGCTATACATATGCTAGCTTATGGGGGTGCTACTAATCGGCTAGATGAGTACCTACACATTGGTCAAATCATAATTCTAGAAGTTGTGGGTGAATTCACTATGAACATTGTCGCTTTGTATGGACTAGTGTACCTTAGGAGTACAAATGCTTGATTTGTTGGCAAAGGGGCATGTGAGAGGATTCCTCGGTATGATTGACATCATAGATTGCATGCACCAAAAATGGATGAATTGCCCTACTATGTGGCAGGGCCAGTATAAAGGCCATTACAAGAAGCCAACTCTCATTCTCAAAGTGGTAGCTAGCTACAATCTATGGATTTGGCATGTTTTTCAGGGTGCTAGATCAAGCAACGATATAACACTACAGAAGAAGTCGTCATTTTCAGCGGCCAAAAACAACCGAAAATAAGGCTTTCTCGCCGAATATAAGATTATTTTTGGTGGTATGGCCTTATTTTTAGCGGGAAACAACCGCCACAGATATTTAGCTGAAAATAAGCCTTTATTTTCGGCGGGTTTTTTCCACCCAAAATTATATTTTTTATTAAAAATAAAGAGTCAAAAAAATCTTATTCTCGGGATTACCTCGGCAACCAGGCAAGAGATGGGGGCAGTGGAATCGAAAGCGGGAGAAGATGTGGTGGATGTTGGTCCCCTCCTCCCCGTCATTGCCTGTTGCTGATCTGAGAAGAGGAACCATGGACTGAGAGGATTCAGATATAGGAGTAAAGAGTGAGAAGGGAGAAGGAGGATCAGGGCAGTAGCCGGACTAGCGAGCGGAGCCTCCGGTCGGTCAGGCCGTCGAGGCCTGCCGGCCGCACCGCCAGGCGACACCACCGAGGGGGTAGACGGCTGAGCAAAGGGGTAGCCGGCCAAGAAAGGTGCCGCGCTAAGGGTGCCGCCGATGAGGTCGCGGAGGGGGCAATCGACGAGACCACAGACGTAGGGATGCGCGGGACGATATGGGAGGATGATATGCGCGTACTTGTGGGAGAGAGCATCAGGCTGTCTCCAGCAGCGTCCCCTAAATTCCATCCCCTAAAAGAATATTCTCTGTCCTTTACAGAACACTCTAAAAGATTCTGTCCTCTATATATTCTCAGTCTCCAGCAGCATCCCCTAAATTCGGTCTCCTAAAGCTACAGTGTTAACAGATTCCCTTTTTCCATTTCTTTTTCTATTTTCTTTGTTTTCTTCCCAATTCACGCTATACAAATGATGTGCAAAAATGTGTATTTATTAATTTTTGAATTAATAAATTCGAATTATCAACATTAATTACCATTGGCTGTTAATGTTGTGTGTAATTGTTGTCGATAAAACGTCGCATAGTATTTTATCGATACGAAAATATGTTTTCAAATTGACAAGCTTCCACCGTAAGCCACAACTCTTCTTTGAGAAGCCATCGACTTGCTTCCTCTGCACGGCAAGCGGATGGCTTGTTTCCGAAGCCTACTTCTTTTATAAATAGCGAGTGAGGCTTCCATACTTCACTCAACCTTGCATTTACAAACTCCACAACAATGAACCCCTACTTAGAATCGAATTTTCTGGTTAGGTTGATGGAAGAAATGGAAGAGGAAGAAGAAGAGTTGGAGTTGGCGAGACACATGCTCATTAGGAGGCGGCGTGCACGCAACGAGCGTCGTCATGGTGGTTCCATTCCAGGGCATGTTCGGATTCATCGTGATCACATGAGCGACGATGCAAGAATCCGAGCGGACTACTTTGGAGAGCAACATGTGTACACGGATGCTCAATTTCATAGGAGGTATTTCAAATGCCCACATTCAATTTGCCATGTACATATCTTCATGACCCCTATTATGACACATTAATTTTATGGTAGGTTCCGTATGCGTCGCCATATGTTTGAGCGCCTGGTTGATGTTGTGCAACAAGTGGATCCATACTTTATTCAGCGCCCAAACTGCGCGGGTGAGATTGGTCTTTCTGCTCTACAAAAAGTTGTTGCTACTATTCGAATCCTTGCTTACGGTATTCCGGCTGATGCCATCGACGAATACGTACGCATTGGTGAATCCACGACTCATGAGGCATTGAAACACTTTTGCACGGCCATCCAAACCACGTTTGCTCCGTGAAAGGGAATTAGGCTTACACCTATTTCCTAAATTAATTTTGGTGGTTGAATTGCCCAACACAAATAATTAGACTAACAAGTTTTCTCTAGTCTATAAGTTATACAGGTGCCAAAGGTTCACAAAAGGCCAATAAAAAGACCAAGAAAAGGGTTCAACAAAAAGAGCAAAGGGACAACCGAAGGCACCCTGGTCTGGCGCACCGGACTGTCCGGTGCACCACCGGACATGTCCGGTGCACCAGGGTTCTCCACGCGCTGAACTTCTCACCTTCGGGAAAACACAGAGTCGCTCCGCTATAATTCACCGGACTGTCCGGTGTACACCGGACAGTGTCTGGTGCACCAGGAATGAAGCGACTCTGAACTCGCCAGCTTCAGGAATTCGCAACGGCTACTCCGCTATAATTCACCGGACATGTCTGGTGTACACCGGACTGTCCGGTGTAACTGCGGAGCAACGGCTACTTCGGTGCCAACGGTCACCTGCAGGCGCATTAAATGCGCGCCAGAGCGCGTAGAAGTCAGGCACGCGCGTCATGGCGCACCGGACACTCTACAGTACATGTCCGGTGCGCCACCGGACATCTAGGCGGGCCCAGCAGTCAGAGCTCCCATGGTCGGAACCCTAACGTTCGGGTGACGTGGCTGGCGCACCGGACATGTCCGGTGTGCACCGGACTGTCTGGTGCACCATGCGACAGACAGCCTCCACCCAAACGACTAGTTTGGTGGTTGGGGCTATAAATACCCCCAACCACCCCACATTCAAGTCATCCAAGTTTTCACCTCTAAACCACTTACAAGAGCTAGGCATTCAATACAAGACACACCCAAGTGATCAAATCCTCTCCAATTCCACACAAGGCTTTAGTGATTAGCGAGAGAGATTTGTCGTGTTCTTTTGAGCTCTTGCGCTTGGATTGCTTCTTTCTTTCTCACTTGTTCTTGTGATCAAAACTCACTTGTAACCGAGGCAAGAGACACCAATTGTGTGGTGGTCCTTGCAGGGAAGTTCTTGTTCCCGATTTGATTTGAGAAGAGAAGCTCACTCGGTCCGCGGGACCGTTTGAGAGAGGGTAAGGGTTGAAAGAGACCCGGCCTTTGTGGCCTCCTCAACGGGGAGTAGGTTTGCGAGAACCGAACCTCGGTAAAACAAATCCGCGTGTCACACTCTTCATTCGCTTGCGATTTGTTTTGCGCCCCCTCTCTCGGACTCATTATTATTTCTAACGCTAACCCGGCTTGTAGTTGTGATTAATTTTGTAAATTTCAGTTTCGCCCTATTCACCCCCCTCTAGGCGACTTTCAATTGGTATCAGAGCCCGGTGCTTCATTAGAGCCTAACCGCTCGAAGTGATGTCGGGAGATCACGCCAAGAAGGAGATGGAGACCGGCGACAAGCCCACTACAAGCCACGATTCGACTTCATCGGAAGAGTCCCGCAACAAGAGGAAGGAGAAGAAGAACTCCTCCAACAAAGGGAAGGGGAAGGAGAAGAGATCCTCTTCCCACAAGTCGCATCGGAGAGGCGACAAGCACAAAAGGATGAGGAAAGTGGTCTACTACGAGACCGACAATTCATCAACGTCGACCTCCGGCTCCGACGCACCGTCCGTCACTTCTAAGCTCCAAGAGCGCAAGAAGTATAGTAAGATCCCCCTACGCTACCCTCGCATTCCTAAACATACACCTTTACTTTCCGTCCCATTAGGCAAACCACCAACATTTGATGGTGAAGATTATGCTAGGTGGAGTGATATGATGCGATATCACCTAACCTCACTCCACAAAAGTATATGGGATGTTGTTGAGTTTGGTGTACAGGTACCATCCATAGGGGATGAAGATTATGATGAGGACGAAGTGGCCCAAATCGAGCACTTCAACTCACAAGCCACCACTATACTCCTCACCTCTCTAAGTCGAGAGGAGTATAACAAGGTGCAAGGGTTGAAGAGCGACAAGGAGATTTGGGACGTGCTAAAGACCGCACATGAAGGAGATGAGGTGACCAAGATCACCAAACGGGAAACGATCGAGGGGGAGCTCGGTCGCTTCCGTCTTCGCCAAGGGGAGGAGCCACAAGACATGTACAACCGGCTCAAAACCTTGGTGAACCAAGTGCGCAACCTCGGGAGCAAAAAATGGGATGACCACGAAGTGGTTAAGGTTATTCTAAGATCACTTGTTTTCCTTAATCCTACTCAAGTTCAATTAATTCGTGGCAATCCTAGATATACTCAAATGACCCCGAGGAAGTTATAGGTAATTTTGTGAGCTTTGAGTTGATGATCAAAGGCTCAAAGAAGATCAACGAGCTTGATGGCCCCTCCACGTCCAAAGCACAACCGGTCACATTCAAGGCGACAGAAGAAAAGAAGGAGGAATCTACTCCAAGTCGAACACCCATCGACGCCTCCAAGCTCGACAACGAGGAGATGGCGCTCATCATCAAGAGCTTCCGTCAAATCCTCAAGCAAAGGAGGGGGAAAGATTACAAGCCTCGCTCCAAGAGAGTTTGCTACAAGTGTGGTAAGCCCGGTCACTTTATTGCTAAATGTCCATTATCAAGTGATAGTGACAGGGACAACGACAAGAAGGGGAGAAGAAAGGAGAAGAAGAGATATCACAAGAAGAAGGGCGACGATGCCCATATGTGCCGAGAGTGGGACTCGGACGAGAGCTCCACCGACTCCTCCTCCGACGAGGACGCCACCAACATCGCCGTCACCAAGGGTCTTCTCTTCCCCAACGTCGGCCACAAATGCCTCATGGCCAAGGATGGCAAAAGGAAGAAAGTAAAATCAAGATCCTCCACCAAATATGAAACATCTAGCGATGAGGATAATGCTAGTAATGAGGAGGATAACTTGCGAACCCTTTTTGCCGACCTAAACATGCAACAAAAGGAAAAACTAAATGAGCTAATTAGTGCCATCCATGAAAAGGATGATCTCTTGGATTCCCAAGAGGACTTCCTAATCAAGGAAAATAAAAAGCATGTTAAGGTTAAGAATGCTTATGCTCTAGAAGTAGAAAAATGTGAGAAATTGTCTAGTGAGCTAAGCACTTGCCATGAGACCATTGACAACCTTAGAAATGAGAATGCTAATTTGTTAGCTAAGGTTGATTCACATGTTTGTAATGTTTCAACTTCCAATCCTAGAGATGTTAATGTTGATTTACTTGCTAGGATTGATGAGTTGAATGTTTCTCTTGCTAGCCTGTAATACCCAGATAGTAGGAGCAGTAGAAGATACAAGAAATGAGTAATATAGAAGGGTCATTGGATCATTTGGGGTTGTTATTCTCATCTTAGCATATTTCAAACCATGGGATTAACTCTGACTATCTATAAAAGAAAATACTAAGTAAAAGAATGGTGCATCATGTTGGAGATTTTGTTTGCTTGTGCATTTAAATAATAACAACAATATATTAGTAGGAATACAATAATGAGTGGAGAATATGAATTAGCCACTAGATTGAAACTTGGGTTTGGAAAAAAATACTATAAAATACAAATTAAAATTTATAAATAAAATTCATACTAGTATGTTCAAATTATATATTTAATTGAGAACAATAAGTTCACATCATGGTTTAAATTCAAAATTCAATTTTAAATAAAGAGAAAAGGAGCAGAAAAGAAAAAGAAAAGGAGTGCTCGCTGGGCTGCCATTTCCATTCCACTGCTCGGCCCAATTGACCAAACCCCCTAGGTCGGCCCACATCTCCCATCCGGCTCACTATTTCGCCAATCCCATTTCACACGCGCGCGTCATTGTTCTACTGGCATGTGGCCCTAGTTTGCCGGTGACCTCATGTGTACCCATGTGACCTCCATGTGGGGCCCTCTGTCAGCTACTTCCTTGACCACCGTCACCTACCTGTGCCGCACTGTTTCTCTTCCCCGTCTCAATCGGAGCTGGCTCAACGGAACTCCCGGGGCGGGCGCAAACTCCTTCACCGATTCTCCAGGATCCGCGCTGACCCGAAAAAGAACTCCGCCATGCGCGCAACGGATCTCTGTTCGCCGGCTGCATAAACATTGGTCCCCATCCTCCTCTGTTCTTGAATCTCCCGACCGTGTTTCTCGCCATTCGTGCCGTGCCCTCACTAGTAAATCCCCGCTCGTCGTAAGGAAGCCTCGGTGTCTCCCCAGGATGCTTGGCGAGGTTCTTGGGTTGGGCGCAGGGTCTTTGCGGGTGAAGAAGCGCTCGATGGCGCCATCAATTTCTCGCCGGCTCTGGCGCACCCCCGTAGATCCGCGTGGCACCGAGCAGCGCTTCGTCTGCTCCTCCATTCCCGGTGAGAACCCATCCATCTAGTTATACTCGCTGCGCGTATCACGTAACACCTAGTTAATTTCGGGTTCGTGCGCTTGGGTGCTGGCGTGAATATCGCTCCGCCATGGCGCCGTCGTGCAGTTATTCACGCTGTCGGACCGGTAGCAGTAGGTTGAGGACGACCCTTACGCCGTGTGATCTAAGATCGACGGCCACAGTTGGAAGCGAGATAACGCTTCGGCTGGGTGTGCGATGACCGTCCGATCGGGATCGGATGGTGTGCATTGTGTACCGTTTCGTCATGTTAGCGATATGATCCTGGCCGTCCGCTGTTGATCCCGCGGCCAGGATAAGCCCATACCGTTTCGACCAGCTCTTTTCACAAAAGAAACCCTGTGAGTAATGGAATTTGACCCGCCGTCCAGAGCAACAGCGCTCTGAGTCTCGGGAATATTTGTAGAATAACCCCTGCCTTCTCTGGGAATTGGGGCCCAGTCCAGAGACTTATAAAATTCAAAAAAGTGATTAGAAAATGATTTTTAATGTGAAAATAAATGCTAGAATTTGTTTAACCCCTAGAAAATCCATATTGAGTCCGAATTAGTCCATTCCAGTTTCTATAATTTTATAATATTATTGTTTATCAAATAGTACCACTGTTTTGACATGAATGTTACATTAAAATTTATATCCTATTTAATCTTGTACAAAATACATAAAACCTTTAGAAATTCATAACTTAAAATATATAACTCCAAATTGATTCATTCCAATGGCATTTATTTTGTTTAAGTATTGTTTATCATCTAGTATCTTTGTCTAACCATGAAACTTGATTTAAAATTATTCACATGAATAACTCTATTCTAGGCATTAAATAACTTCAGAAAATCATAACTTAATAACCTTAACTCCGATTTTAGTGGTTTTCGGACCCGCGATCTCGTAGCGACGCGTAGGTTATTATTATTCAGTTTGTACTTATGTTTGGTGTGATGTTAATTTTGTTTATACCATGTTTGTTTGTATTGCTACGATTAGCGCAAGGTCACGTGTCATCTGAAAGGCAAGTTGGTACCTGGAATCTCAAGTGCCAGACAAGTTGTGCCCTTGATTCACTTTTGTTACCCAATAATGTTCTTTATAATCATTTACCATGCATAGGTTTAATTTTGATGGGACCCAATAGGTCACCCTAGATTGTTTATCTCATTACCTTGTTTGCCCCTGAATCACATGGGTAGTTTTTGCTATTGCTTTATATGGTTTTGGGATAATCATTTATTATATCCATGTTCCAGTTATTATGTTATTTTATTTATGTTCATGACAAGATCATTATATTATTGTTAATTGGAACATGGAGCTTAACTTGAGAAACATGTGCCACCACAAGGGAGGAATGGGACCCCTTGGCTAACTAATTAGGAAAGCTAGTGGAAGACTACCTTACCCAAAAGGGGCAAGGGCAGTAGGGGAGTTGCATGCAAGGAGGTTCTCGGGTTGATTTGCTGCGATGGCGGTCAGACGGGGGATTCTTGCAAGTGCTCTTCTCATAAACTGTAGCGGGTTTTCGAAAGCTAGTGGAACTTTGTAAAGGCCTCGTAGTGGATCCCTAGCCATTCACCTTGGTAGTGTCTAAGGGCCTAGCTAACCCTGGCGACATGGGAAACACGACTTGTGGGTAAAGGGTACAACCTCTGTAGAGTGTAAAACTGGTATACTAGCCGAGCTCACGGTCATGAGCGGCTCAGGACTCTCCGATGATTAAATTATGGAACCTAAATTCAATTTGTCATTTGCATTTGCATGGGTTTATTATTAATTTTGTTCTATTATTATTTATTATGGTTTGGTATTCACTTACACTTAGTAACTGCTAATAAAATTTTGACCAACTTATAAAAGCAATGCTTAGCTTTAACCTCTATTGTTGATCAGCCTTACGCTTCATGAACTCCCACCTTTGGTGAGTTCATGCCACATTATTCCCCACAACTTGTTGAGCGATGAACATGTGTGAGCTCACCCTTGCTGTCTCACACCCCCCCACAGGAGAAGAACAGGTGGTTCAGGAGGAGCCACAAAGTGAGGAGTTCGATCTGATCTAGCTGGCGTTTCTCAGTTGACATTGGCGCCGACGATCCTTAGTTCGTTCTATATTTATTCTTTTATTTTGTAATAAGTCTTCCGCTATGTAATAAATACTCTGATGTTATTGACATTTATCTCTATGCACTCTGTTATTATATATGTTGTCTTCTTGGCGCATGTATGAGATGCATCTGGCTTTGTTCCTTAAAGCCGGGTGTGACAGAAGTGGTATCAGAGGAAATGTTGACTGTAGGACAAAACCTAGATAGAAATGGACAAAACCTATACCTACTTACCTTATTCTGATTCATTCTATACTTACCTTACTCTGATTATTCTTACCTTTTCTACTCTGAGACAAGATGGATTTCACACCTTGGAATCCTACATTTATGAACTTTTTAAGAGATAGGAGACCTAAGACAAAATTAAAATTATTTTCTCTATTAAAAATGTTGGTTGATTGTTCTGATGATCAATGTGTGATTTGCTTCTTTGATTGATTGAAATAGTATAGACGGGCATCTTAGCATGTACCACCATAAGGTAATGAATTAGCTTTAGTAGGTGACACACTAATCTACTTAGCTAATAAATCTCCCGCAGTAACATTTCTCATAATTACTCGCCTTGTCTACAATTCTTCCTTCCTTACCCTGTGTTTCTAACCCAGATGGACTACTCCTATAGTGTTAGAAGAGAGCACTATAGACACGATCCTTGGTATGTCATGGTTAAGAAAGGCAAATGCAGTATATACACTGTGCTAATGGAACCGTAGAACTCACTAGTTCCAAAGGACAAATATTTGAAGTCAAAGTTGCAGTAACTACCACCATCAGACTAGCGGTATTCTTAGTAGATGAGAAGTTTGTGGGTGGCAACATCCGTGCAGTTAGAGATTTTTCGGATGTCTTTCCAGAGGAGTTATTAGGGATGCTACCAGATATGGAAGTTGAGTTGGTCATTGATCTCTTACCTGGGACTGCTCCTAATTCTAAACGGCCATACAGGATGTCCGTAGAAGGGCTAAAGGAACTTAAGAAGCAATTAATAGAGTTACAAGAGGCTGGGTACATTCGTTCGAATTCTTCACCTTATGGAGCGCCGGTTCTATTTGTACAGAAGAAAGAAGGATCACAAGGGATGTGCGTGGATTATAGGACCCTTAACGATGTCACTGTGAAGAACAAGTGTCCATTACCCCACATTGAGGATTTATTTAATCGGATGAGAGGTGCAAGGGTATTCTCGAAGACTGATCTCCGATAGGGTTATCATCAAATGAAGATTATGCCATCGGATATTCCCAAGACGGATTTCTCGACCCGATATTATGGTTTATATGAGTTCACTGTTATGTCATTTGGACTAACTAATGCACCAACTATTTTACGGATCCAAAGAATAAGGAGTTCATGATTTGGACAGATTCGTCATGGTTTTCATCGACGATATTTTTATTTATTCCAAGAGTGATAGTGATCATCTGATATTGGTGCTACAGAAGCTATGAGATAATCAACTCTATGCCAAGTATAGCAATTGCGAGTTTTGGATTGGTAAGGTGCCCTTTCTTGGACATATCATTTCTAATGGAGGAATATTAGTGGATCCTGCTAAAGTCAAGGAGATAGTGGCGTGGAGCATACCCACTATAGTTATGGAGATTCAGAGTTTCTTGGGACTTCCAGGATATTATCGGAGATTTATTAAAAGATTTTCTAAGATTGCTAAGTCTATCACCTCACTTCTGGAGAAGGAAAGAGAGTTTAAGTGGGACAAGAAGTGCCAAGTGTGCACGGACCCTAAGAGTTTGAAGTATATATTTACTCAGAAGGATCTCAACCTGAGGCAACGCCATTGGTTGGAGCTTATTAAGGATTATGATTTGGAAATTCACTATCACCCGGGCAAGGCAAATTTGGTTGCAGATGCCTTGAGTCGAAAGGAGCATGTTCCTTCAACTGTTGTTGCCCAGCTACCCGATGAGATTGTTGAGGATTTCAGGAGACTTAACCTGGGGATAGTTGCTCACACTAAAGGATTTACTATTGATGTGGAATCTACCTTGGAATAAGAAATCCACAAAGGAAAAATTGGTGATGCTAATAATACAAGAGATTAAGGATCTGATTATCAAAGAACGAGGTCCAGAATTCATGGAGAATGAGCAAGGCACCGTATGGTTCAAGGACAGGATGTGTGTTCCTGATATTGAAAGCCTTCGAGAGACTGTTTTAAAGGAGGCCCATGACTCTATTATTCTATTCATCCTGGTAGTACCAAGATGTATCAGGATTTGAAGCAGAAATATTGATGGTATGGATTAAAGAGAGATGTGGCTGCACATGTGGCTATGTGCGATGTGTGTCAAAGAGTTAAGGCTGAACACCAGAGACCAGCGGGACTACTGCATCCACTGAAGATACCCGAATGGAAGTGGGAAAAGATTGGTATGGACTTCATTACTGGATTGTCTCGCACCTCGAAAGGATATGATGCTAGATGGGTTATTGTGGATAGACTGACCAAAGTGGCTCATTTCATTCCAGTCAAGACTACTTATAAGGTATCTCAATTGGTAGAGTTATATATGACTCAGATTGTGTGTTTACATGGAGTACCAAAGAAGATCGTTTTGGATAAGAGGATCACAGTTTACCCCCAGATTTTGGAAAAGTTTTCATGAGAATACGGATGCGAAGTTGAATTTTAGTTTGGCCTACCTCAGACTGATGGACTGACCGAAAGGACTAACCAAGTATTGGAAGATATGTTGAGAGCTTGTGCCCTTCAGCATGGTAGTAGTTGGGACAAGAGTCTACCTTGTGCTGAGTTCTCATATAATAATAGTTACCAGACCAGTCTGAAGATGTCACTGTTCGAGGCTCTATATGGCAGGAAATGCAGGACTCCTCTATATTGGATCAGACTAGAGAAAGACAGTTCTTTGGACCTGAACTTATTCAAGAGGCAGAAGAACAAGTCTGTATAATTCGGGAGAATTTGAGGGTAGCTCAAACCAGGCAAAAGAGCTATGCTGATAATAGAAGAAGACCACTGGAGTTTGAGGAAGGTGATCATGTGTACCTCAAGATGTCACCACTTCGTGGAATGAGGAGATTTAAAGTCAAGAGCAAATTGTCCCCTCGCTTTATTGGACCATTAAGAGATTTTTTAGGCGAGTTGGAGAGATGGTCTATCAACTCGAGCTACCTACTAGTCTATCGGATGTGCATAATGTGTTCCATGTGTCTCAACTTAAGAAGTATCTCCGTGTCCCTAAGGAACAGTTACCAACGAAAGAGCTCAGTGGTCAGGGGGATTTGACTTACAGGGAGTACCCGATTAAGATTTTTGATACATTGACTCGAGTTACAAGAAATAAAGTTATAAAGATGTGCAAAGTGCAATGGAGTCACCATGGCGAAGATGAAGCAACATGGGAAAGAGAAGAAGAACTCCGCATAGATTTTCCCCATCCTTTCCCTAATCCTTTCTTAAATCTCGGGGACGAGATTATTTTTAAGGGGGGTAGGATTTGTAATACCCAGATAGTAGGAGCAGTAGAAGATACAAGAAATGAGTAATATAGAAGGGTCATTGGATCATTTGGGGTTGTTATTCTCATCTTAGCATATTTCAAACCATGGGATTAACTCTGACTATCTATAAAAGAAAATACTAAGTAAAAGAATGGTGCATCATGTTGGAGATTTTGTTTGCTTGTGCATTTAAATAATAACAACAATATATTAGTAGGAATACAATAATGAGTGGAGAATATGAATTAGCCACTAGATTGAAACTTGAGTTTGGAAAGAAATACTATAAAATACAAATTAAAATTTATAAATAAAATTCATACTAGTATGTTCAAATTATATATTTAATTGAGAACAATAAGTTCACAACATGGTTTAAATTCAAAATTCAATTTTAAATAAAGAGAAAAGGAGCAGAAAAGAAAAAGAAAAGGAGTGCTCGCTGGGCTGCCATTTCCATTCCACTGCTCGGCCCAATTGACCAAACCCCCTAGGTCGGCCCACTTCTCCCATCCGGCTCACTATTTCGCCAATCCCATTTCACACGCGCGCGTCATTGTTCCACTAGCATGTGGCCCTGGTTTGCCGGTGACCTCATGTGTACCCATGTGACCTCCATGTGGGGCCCTCTGTCAGCTACTTCCTTGACCACCGTCACCTACCTGTGCCTCACTGTTTCTCTTCCCCTTCTCAATCGGAGCTGGCTCAACGGAACTCCCGGGGCGGGCGCAAACTCCTTCACCGATTCTCCAGGATCCGCGCTGACCCGGAAAAGAACTCCGCCATGCGCGCAACGGATCTCTGTTCGCCGGCTGCATAAACATTGGTCCCCATCCGCCTCTGTTCTTGAATCTCCCGATCGTGTTTCTCGCCATTCGTGCCGCGCCCTCACCAGTAAATCCCCGCTCGTCGTAAGGAAGCCTCGGTGTCTCCCCAGGATGCTTGGCGAGGTTCTTGGGTTGGGCGTAGGGTCTTCGCGGGCGAAGAAGCGCTCGGTGGCGCCATCAATTTCTCGCCAGCTCTAGCGCACCCCCGTAGATCCATGTGGCACCGAGCAGCGCTTCGTCTGCTCCTCCATTCCCGGTGAGAACCCATCCATCTAGTTATACTCGCTGCGCGTATCACGTAACACCTAGTTAATTTCGGGTTCGTGCGCTTGGGTGCTGGCGTGAATATCGCTCCGCCATGGCGCCGTCGTGCAGTTATTCACGCTGTCGGACCGGTAGCAGTAGGTTGAGGACGACCCTTACGCCGTGTGATCTAAGATCGACGGCCACAGTTGGAAGCGAGATAACGCTTCGGCTGGGTGTGCGATGACCGTCCGATCGGGATCGGATGGTGTGCATTGTGTACCGTTTCGTCATGTTAGCAATATGATCCTGGCCGTCCGCTGTTGATCCCGCGGCCAGGATAAGCCCATACCGTTTCGGCCAGCTCTTTTCACAAAAGAAACCCTGTGAGTAATGGAATTTGACCCGCCGTCTAGAGCAACAGCGCTCTGAGTCTCGGGAATATTTGTAGAATAACCCCTGGCTTCTCTGGGAATTGGGGCCCAGTCCAGAGACTTATAAAATTCAAAAAAGTGATTAGAAAATGATTTTTAATGTGAAAATAAATGCTAGAATTTGTTTAACCCCTAGAAAATCCATATTGAGTCCGAATTAGTCCATTCCAGTTTCTATAATTTTATAATATTATTGTTTATCAAATAGTACCACTGTTTTGACATGAATGTTACATTAAAATTTATATCCTATTTAATCTTGTACAAAATACATAAAACCTTTAGAAATTCATAACTTAAAATATATAACTCCAAATTGATTCATTCCAATGGCATTTATTTTGTTTAAGTATTGTTTATCATCTAGTATCTTTGTCTAACCATGAAACTTGATTTAAAATTATTCACATGAATAACTCTATTCTAGGCATTAAATAACTTCAGAAAATCATAACTTAATAACCTTAACTCCGATTTTAGTGGTTTTCGGACCCGCGATCTCGTAGCGACGCGTAGGTTATTATTATTCAGTTTGTACTTATGTTTGGTGTGATGTTAATTTTGTTTATACCATGTTTGTTTGTATTGCTACGATTAGCGCAAGGTCACGTGTCATCTGAAAGGCAAGTTGGTACCTGGAATCTCAAGTGCCAGACAAGTTGTGCCCTTGATTCACTTTTGTTACCCAATAATGTTCTTTTTTATCATTTACCATGCATAGGTTTAATTTTGATGGGACCCAATAGGTCACCCTAGATTGTTTATCTCATTACCTTGTTTGCTCCTGAATCACATGGGTAGTTTTTGCTATTGCTTTATATGGTTTTGGGATAATCATTTATTATATCCATGTTCCAGTTATTATGTTATTTTATTTATGTTCATGACAAGGTCATTATATTATTGTTAATTGGAACATGGAGCTTAACTTGAGAAACACGTGCCACCACAAGGGAGGAATGGGACCCCTTGGCTAACTAATTAGGAAAGCTAGTGGAAGACTACCTTACCCGAAAGGGGCAAGGGCAGTAGGGGAGTTGCATGCAAGGAGGTTCTCAGGTTGATTTGCTGCGATGGCGGTCAGACGGGGGATTCTTGCAAGTGCTCTTCCCATAAACTGTAGCGGGTTTTCAGAAGCTAGTGGAACTTTGTAAAGGCCTCGTAGTGGATCCCTAGCCATTCACCTTGGTAGTGTCTAAGGGCCTAGCTAACCCTGGCGACATGGGAAACACGACTTGTGGGTAAAGGGTACAACCTCTGCAGAGTGTAAAACTGGTATACTAGCCGAGCTCACGGTCATGAGCGGCTCAGGACTCTCCGATGATTAAATTATGGAACCTAAATTCAATTTGTCATTTGCATTTGCATGGGTTTATTATTAATTTTGTTCTATTATTATTTATTATGGTTTGGTATTCACTTACACTTAGTAACTGCTAATAAAATTTTGACCAACTTATAAAAGCAATGCTTAGCTTTAACCTCTATTGTTGATCAGCCTTACACTTCATGAACTCCCACCTTTGGTGAGTTCATGCCACATTATTCCCCACAACTTGTTGAGCGATGAACATGTGTGAGCTCACCCTTGCTGTCTCACACCCCCCCACAGGAGAAGAACAGGTGGTTCAGGAGGAGCCACAAAGCGAGGAGTTCGATCTGATCTAGCTGGCGTTTCTCAGTTGACATTGGCGCCGACGATCCTTAGTTCGTTCTATATTTATTCTTTTATTTTGTAATAAGTCTTCCGCTATGTAATAAATACTCTGATGTTATTGACATTTATCTCTATGCACTCTGTTATTATATATGTTGTCTTCTTGGCGCATGTATGAGATGCATCTGGCTTTGTTCCTTAAAGCCGGGTGTGACATAGCCTTAGAAATGAGAATGAGAAATTGATTGCTAAGGCTAAAGATTTTGATGTTTGCAATATTACAATTTCCGATCTTAGAGATAAAAATGATATATTACGTGCTAAGATTGTTGAACTTAATTCTTGCAAACCCTCTACATCTACCATTGAGCATGTCACTATTTGTACTAGATGTAGAGATATTGATGTTGATGCTATTCATGATCACATGGCTTTAATTAAACAACAAAATGATCATATAGCATTATTAGATGCTAAAATTGCCGAGCATAACTTAGAAAATGAAAAATTTAAATTTGCTAGAAGTATGCTCTATAATAGGAGACACCCTGGCATCAAGGATGGCATTGGCTTCCAAAGGGGAGACAATGTCAAACTTAATGCCCCTCCTAAAAAATTGTCTAACTTTGGTAAGGGCAAGGCTCCCATGCCTCAGGATAACGAGGGTTACATTTTGTACCCTGCCGGCTATCCTGAGAGCAAAATTAGGAGAATTCATTCTAGGAAGTCTCACTCTGGCCCTAACCATGCTTTATGTATAAGGGTGAGACATCTAGTTCTAGGCAACCAACCCGTGCTAAGTTGCCTAAGAAGAAAACTCCTAATGCATCAAATGATCATAACATTTCATTCAAAACTTTTGATGCATCATATGTGCTTACTAACAAATCCGGCAAGGTAGCTGCCAAGTTTGTTGGGGGCAAACACAAGGGCTCCAAGACTTGTGTTTGGGTACCCAAAGTTCTTGTTTCTAATGCCAAAGGACCCAAAACCGTTTGGGTACCTAAAGTCAAGAACTAAACTTGTTTTGTAGGGTT
Source organism: Zea luxurians (assembly GCA_029449295.1). NCBI lineage: Eukaryota > Viridiplantae > Streptophyta > Magnoliopsida > Poales > Poaceae > Zea > Zea luxurians. The sequence goes on along the minus strand of JAOPSE010000010.1, from coordinate 91,967,292 downwards.
ATGCATCCGGGGGCTCAAGTTGGATCATCGATAGCGGGTGCACAAACCACATGACGGGGGAGAAGAAGATGTTCTCCTCCTACGAGAAAAACCAAGATCCCCAATGAGCTATCACATTCGGGGATGGAAACCAAGGCTTGGTCAAAGGTTTGGGTAAAATAGCTATATCTCCTGACCATTCCATTTCCAATGTTTTTCTTGTTGATTCATTAGATTACAATTTGCTTTCTGTATCTCAATTATGTCAAATGGGCTACAACTGTCTCTTTACTGATGTAGGTGTCACTGTATTTAGAAGAAGTGATGATTCAATAGCATTTAAGGGAGTGTTAGAGGGTCAGCTATACTTGGTAGATTTTGATAGAGCTGAACTCGACACTTGCTTAATTGCTAAGACTAACATGGGTTGGCTCTGGCACCGCCGACTAGCCCATGTTGGAATGAAGAATCTTCATAAGCTTCTAAAGGGTGAACACATTTTAGGATTAACAAATGTTCATTTTGAGAAAGACAGGATTTGTAGCGCATGCCAAGCCGGGAAGCAAGTTGGTGTTCATCATCCACACAAGAACATCATGACGACTGACAGGCCACTGGAGCTCCTGCACATGGATCTATTCGGCCCGATTGCTTACATGAGCATCAGCGGGAGTAAGTACTGTCTAGTTATTGTGGATGATTATTCTCGCTTCACTTGGGTGTTCTTTCTGCAGGAAAAATCCCATACCCAAGAGACCTTAAAGGGATTCTTGAGACGGGCTCAAAATGAGTTCGGCTTAAGGATCAAGAAAATTAGAAGCGACAATGGTACAGAGTTCAAGAACTCTCAAATTGAAGGCTTTCTTGAGGAGGAGGGTATCAAGCATGAGTTCTCTTCTCCCTACACCCCACAACAAAATGGTGTAGTGGAGAGGAAGAATCGAACTCTATTGGACATGGCAAGAACCATGCTTGATGAGTACAAGACGCCGGATCGGTTTTGGGCCGAGGCGGTTAACACCGCTTGCTACGCCATCAACCGGCTATATCTACACCGAATCCTCAAGAAGACATCCTACGAACTCCTAACCGGTAAAAAGCCCAATATTTCATATTTTAGAGTTTTTGGTAGCAAATGCTTTATTCTTGTTAAAAGAGGTAGAAAATCTAAATTTGCTCCTAAAACTATAGAAGGCCTTTTACTAGGATATGACTCAAACACAAGGGCATATAGAGTCTTTAACAAGTCCTCAGGACTTGTTGAAATTTCTTGTGACGTTGTGTTTGATGAGACTAACGGCTCTCAAGTAGAGCAAGTTGATCTTGATGAGATAGGTGAAGAAGAGGCTCCATGCATCGCGCTAAGGAACATGTCCATTGGGGATGTGTGTCCTAAGGAATCCGAAGAGCCTCCAAATGCACAAGATCAACCATCCTCCTCAACACAAGCATCTCCACCAACTCAAAATGAGGATGAGGCTCAAGTTGATGAAGGAGAAAATCAAAATGATGAGCCACCTCAAGATGACGACAATGATCAAGGGGGAGATGCAAATGATCAAGACAAGGAGGATGAAGAACCAAGGCCGCCACACCCAAGAGTCCACCAAGCAATCCAACGAGATCACCCCGTCGACACCATCCTCGGCGACATTCATAAGGGGGTAACTACTCGATCTCGTGTTGCACATTTTTGTGAGCATTACTCTTTTGTTTCCTCTATTGAGCCACACAGGGTAGAGGAAGCACTTCAAGATTCGGATTGGGTGATGGCGATGCAAGAGGAGCTCAACAACTTCACTAGGAACGAGGTATGGCATTTAGTTCCACGTCCTAACCAAAATGTTGTAGGAACCAAGTGGGTCTTCCGCAACAAACAAGACGAGCATGGTGTGGTGACAAGGAACAAGGCTCGACTTGTGGCCAAGGGATACTCCCAAGTCGAAGGTTTGGATTTTGGTGAAACCTATGCACCCGTAGCTAGGCTTGAGTCAATTCGTATATTATTAGCCTATGCTACTTACCATGGCTTCAAGCTTTACCAAATGGACGTGAAGAGTGCCTTCCTCAATGGACCAATCAAGGAAGAGGTCTACGTTGAGCAACCTCCCGGCTTTGAAGACAGTGAGTATCCTAACCATGTCTATAGGCTCTCTAAGGCGCTTTATGGGCTCAAACAAGCCCCAATAGCATGGTATGAATGCCTAAGAGATTTCCTTATTTCTAATGGCTTCAAAGTCGGAAAAGCTAATCCTACTTTATTTACTAAAACTCTTGACAATGATTTGTTTGTATGCCAAATTTATGTTGATGATATCATATTTGGGTCCACTAACGAATCTACTTGTGAAGAATTTAGTAGGATCATGACACAAAAATTCGAGATGTCTATGATGGGGGAGTTGAAGTATTTCTTAGGATTTCAAGTGAAGCAACTCCAAGAGGGCACCTTCATTAGCCAAACGAAGTATACTCAAGACATTCTAACCAAGTTTGGAATGAAGGATGCCAAGCCCATCAAGACACCCATGGGAACCAATGGGCATCTCGACCTCCACACGGGAGGTAAATCCGTCGATCAAAAGGTATACCGGTCGATGATTGGTTCATTACTTTATTTATGTGCATCTCGACCGGACATTATGCTTTCCGTATGCATGTGTGCAAGATTCCAAGCCGACCCTAAGGAATCTCACCTTACGGCCGTAAAACGAATCTTAAGATATTTGGCTTATACTCCTAAGTTTGGGCTTTGGTACCCTCGGGGATCCACATTTGATTTAATTGGTTATTCCGATGCCGATTGGGTGGGGTGTAAGATTAATAGAAAGAGCACATCGGGGACTTGCCAGTTCTTAGGAAGGTCCTTGGTGTCTTGGGCTTCAAAGAAGCAAAATTCGGTCGCTCTTTCTACCACCGAAGCCGAGTATATTGCCGCAGGCCATTGTTGCGCGCAATTGCTTTGGATGAGGCAAACCCTGTGGGACTATGGTTACAAATTAACCAAAGTTCCTCTTCTATGTGATAATGAGAGTGCAATCCGCATGGCGGATAATCCCGTTGAGCATAGCCGCACTAAACACATAGCCATTCGGTATCATTTTCTTAGGGATCACCAACAAAAGGGGGATATCGAGATTGCATACATTAATACTAAAGATCAATTAGCCGATATCTTTACCAAGCCACTAGATGAACAAACTTTTACCAAACTTAGGCATGAGCTCAATATTCTTGATTCTAGGAATTTCTTTTGCTAATCTGCATACATAGCTCATAAATATACCTTTGATCATGTCTCTTTTATATATGCTATGACTAATGTGTTTTCAAGTGTATTTCAAACCAAGTCATAGGTGTATTGAAAGGGAATTGGAGTCTTCGGCGAAGACGAAGGCTTCCACTCCACTCTACTACTCATTTTTCGCCGTCACTCCGGGCATCTCTCCGTCTTTGGTATAATCTTCACTCATATGTTTTATTTGCCAAAGGGGAGAAAGTAGTTATCAAAGGGCTTATATCTCACTCAAAGTATCCGTTTTCGGCGATTCATGCCAAAGGGGGAGAAAGTATTGGCCCAAAGCAAAAGGACAACACCACCACCCTAATTTTAAAACTAATGATTTTCAATTGGTAAATTTCAAATTGGTATCTCTTTGTGTTCTAAAGAGGGATAAAGTAGCACCTTCAAAAATTAGTATCTTAAAAACCCTCTTGAACACTAAGAGGAGAATTTATTGAGGGGGAGTTTTGTTTAGTCAAAGGAAAAGCATTTGAAACAAGGGGAGAAAATTTTAAAACTTGAAAAATGCTTAGCGAAATCTTATTCATTTACCTTTGACTATTTTGCAAAAGGACTTTGAAAAGGATTTACAAAAGGAATTTGCAAAAACAAAACATGTGGTGCAAGCGTGGTCCAAAATGTTAAAAATAAAGAAACAATCCATGCATATCTAGTAAGTAATATTTATTGGCTCAATTCTAAGTAACCTTTGCACTTGCATATGCAAACTAGTTCAAATTCCGCACTTCTATATTTGCTTTGGTTTGTGTTGGCATCAATCACCAAAAAGGGGGAGATTGAAAGGGAATTAGGCTTACACCTATTTCCTAAATTGATTTTGGTGGTTGAATTGCCCAACACAAATAATTGGACTAACTAGTTTGCTCTAGTCTATAAGTTATACAGGTGCCAAAGGTTCACAAAAGGCCAATAAAAAGACCAAGAAAAGGGTTCAACAAAAAGAGCAAAGGGACAACCGAAGGCACCCTGGTCTGGCGCACCGGACTGTCCGGTGCACCACCGGACATGTCCGGTGCACCAGGGTTCTCCACGCGCTGAACTTCTCACCTTCGGGAAAACGCAGAGTCGCTCCGCTATAATTCACCGGACTGTCCGGTATACACCGGACAGTGTGCGGTGCACCAGGAATGAAGCGACTCTGAACTCGCCAGCTTTGGGAATTCGCAACGGCTACTCCGCTATAATTCACCGGACATGTCCGGTGTACACCGGACTGTCCGGTGTAACTGCGGAGCAACGGCTACTTCGGCGCCAACGGTCACCTGCAGGCGCATTAAATGCGCGCCAGAGCGCGCAGAAGTCAGGCACGCGCGTCATGGCGCACCAGACACTCTACAGTACATGTCCGGTGCGCCACCGGACATCCAGGCGGGCCCAACAGTCAGAGCTCCAACGGTCGGAACCCTAACGTTCGGGTGACGTGGCTGGCGCACCGGACATGTCCGGTGTGCACCGGACTGTCCGGTGCACCATGCGACAGACAGCCTCCACCCAAACGGCTAGTTTGGTGGTTGGGGCTATAAATACCCCCAACCACCCCACATTCAAGTCATCCAAGTTTTCACCTCTCAACCACTTTCAAGAGCTAGGCATTCAATACAAGACACACCCAAGTGATCAAATCCTCTCCAATTCCACACAAGGCTTTAGTGATTAGCGAGAGAGATTTGCCGTGTTCTTTTGAGCTCTTGCGCTTGGATTGCTTCTTTCTTTCTAACTTGTTCTTGTGATCAAAACTCACTTGTAACCGAGGCAAGAGACACCAATTGTGTGGTGGTCCTTGCGGGGAAGTTCTTGTTCCCGATTTGATTTGAGAAGAGAAGCTCACTCGGTCTGCGGGACCGTTTGAGAGAGGGTAAGGGTTGAAAGAGACCCGACCTTTGTGGCCTCCTCAACGGGGAGTAGGTTTGCGAGAACCGAACCTCGGTAAAACAAATCCACGTGTCACACTCTTCATTCGCTTGCGATTTGTTTTGCGCCCCCTCTCTCGGACTCATTATTATTTCTAACGCTAACCCGGCTTGTAGTTGTGATTAATTTTGTAAATTTCAGTTTCGCCCTATTCACCCCCCCTCTAGGCGACTTTCACTCCGTACTATCTCCGTGCACCCAATGCGGAAGATATCGCACGCCTCCTCCAAGTTGGCGAGTCACGTGGGTTTCCTGGTATGCTTGGTAGTGTTGATTGCATGCATTGGGAGTGGCATAACTGCCTAAGTTCATGGAAGGGCATGTTTACAGGGCGCGGTAAACATGCAACCATGATCTTGGAAGCTATTGCGTCGTATGACCTTTGGATATGGCATGCATATTTTGGACTGCCAGGTAGCTGCAATGACATAAACGTTCTCCACTGTTCAAACCTTTTCGAAAGGCATCTGAGCGGTGACACACCACCTGTTTCATTCACTGTGAATGGTCACACGTACAATATGGGATATTACCTAGCAGACGGGATTTACCCTTACTGGCCCGCATTTGTAAAGACAATCCATAATCCATACGACGTTAGAACGCAACACTTTGCCACAATTCAAGAGTCTGCTCGAAAAGATATTGAACAAGCTTTCGGTGTACTCCAGAAGCGATGGGGTGTGGTCCGTGGCCCTGCTTACAGTTGGAGTCCTGAACACATTGGGGACATCATGAAAACTTGCATAATATTGCACAACATGATAGTAGAAGACGAAGGTCCATTGGCGCTGAACACAACTTTTGAAAACATCAGAGTGGTAGCTGACACAAGTCAAGGTTCAATGGAAGAGAGCAACGAGTTCGTCAATCAAATGTACAACCAACTCAAAGACCGCAACAAATATACTTAGCTTCAGGTTGATCTTATCCACCATCACTGGGCGCGTCTTGGATCCGGAGTTGCATAGGAGGCAATCAACGGAGATGTGTCATGTCTGTTATGTGTCATGTTTGTTAGTTTATCTTGTTTTAGGGTCGGTATTACTATCTGCTGTCTTAGTGTCTGTCTTACTATCTCATGTAACTGCTCCTTCAATTCAATAACATGAAGTACTACTATCATGCAAGCACATGTGTGTAAAATTGTTCAAATAAAAAGTACATCATGCTCACAGTAAGTACTATTGAAAACAAATAGTTCAAACAAATAACATGACACAAAGCATCCTAATGATAGCAACCAAGTAGGAAAAACATTCTGGTACAAACCAGAAACCGGTCTGATAGCAACATCCTCACACAAAGTAGTCCGAGTACGCCTCATTCAGAAACGATAAAAAAAATTGATAAACTGATCATCACTTGGTCGATGAGGATGACCCAGTAACCCTAGCCAATATCTCTTGTTGCTTCGCTTCATAGTACTTGCGGAGAAGAGGGTCACATTTACTGAGATCCATGCTTAAGATCATGATCTCCTCTTCCTTGTCCTCCTTCAGTTTCTGCCTTTTGAGCCTTAATTTCTCTAGGTTCAACTTCTTCTTTTCTAGTAGCAGTTTTTGCCTCTCATTTTTGTTCATTGACTCCAACTTCTTTTCCTCAGTTGTAACAGCTGTTTTGTACACAGAAAGGCGCTCCAAAGAAAGATCTCCCATCCGTGTCATGAACTCAGAATCTGATGAAGACATGTCCACAGATTTAGTTCACTTTGCCTTTTCCTTTGAAGAATCTCGACCTAGTGGCCTCTTGGATGTGAAGCTAGTTGGTACAGATTCTTCTGCATCCACATCGACAGTGTTAGATTGGGTGGGATTAGCGTTGCCATGCTGATTTTGTTGACCCATGTGGTTGTCCATCCATTTTGGTTGGTCCTTAAGTATGGCCCAACAATGTAAAAAGTGGAAAGGCTTCTTCTCAATAACTGCAAACCTAGAGGCTGCAAGTGAAGTCTAGGAGATACAAAGCGGGTTAGAGCAGGAACATATTTACAAATACCTACAATAATTATGTAATGTTTCATAGTAAACATGTACCTTGTCTGCGTCGGTGAGTCCACTAGGATTCTGTCGGAGGACTGTCATCATGTAACCAGCAAAAGTGGAAACACTGTGTTTTGGTAGTATCCCATCTACTCATCAAAGATTTAGTCGACCTTTCGGGCAATGTTCCTCGTCTTGAGTTGTATGCTTCAGTAATTTGACTCCAAAATCCTTGACGCTTCTGCCCTGTGTTAATAATGGGATCGCAACTGACAGCAAGCCAAGCATGGCAAACCCTAGTGTCCTCATCAGCAGTGAAGTTTGCTAGCTTTGTTCTTTGAGTTGGCTTTTTAGGAACAGCTGGTGTCCTTGATCCCTAGGCGTGGGCATCCACTGGAATTTCATAATGTTGAGTTCCCATAGGCTGCTCATCAATCTATCTAAGGAAGCTACCATATTGAGACATCACCTGGTTCCAATCACTTCCCATTCTATGCAACAGAAGCAGAACAAACATGACATAAATCAACAGAACAATTGGTAATGAATTAACACAAACAAACTCAAACATAACTGAATAATAATTGTACTAGCTGAAACGGTTCGAGTTTACAACCGACCAGAACACTGAAACCCATAAAAGCATGATCATACAAACCCTGGCACCTTTTCAAGTTTTCGTCATACAGACGTGGGTACCGTACATACTAAATTACTTGTACTGAAGTGAAACCTAGAGACTAGTAGGGATATGTGTCGTCGGTTGAGTAGTCACGACCATCGTCGTAGCCGACAAGTTCGTCATAGTTAATTGGTGACCCTTCGTCTATCAGAAGCTCGTCTTCTGAAGCATCTTCTATCAGAAGGTCGTCTACTGGTTCCTCTTCTCGTCGATTTTTGTTTACTTCACAGTTAGGCATATTTTCTACCTCCCACTGGGTTTGCACTGCTACGTCTTCAAGATCCTTGGCGAGGTCGTCAATCTCAACTAATGCTCGGTTCATTTCATCCACCAAAGGTAAGTTGAAAGGCTGGAAGGCTGATTTGACGACATCAATGATGTCACAACTACACTTTTGAACAACTCTGAGCAAAGTAGCCAGTGCTTTACGGAGCTTTTCGTTCTCCGATTCCATGGCTACATCAAACATAGTCTTCTATTAGTTAACAACGCCTACAAATTAACTATCTTAAAGAAACTTGTGCATATACCCTATGACTACACAGTTTTGATGAACCCTAAACCATGAATGTACATTCGAACTCGCAGTACAATTAACACAACACAAATTAGGGAGAAGACAGTGTGGCCACATCAAATTTGTATGTATTTGTGTGCACACAATTATCTTAATTGTCCAGTTGTTTTCAAATACAAGTTATAGACCGTGTTGACATAAAAAGGCCTCATGATCTGGGAGATCGGACAAAACATTTAGGTTTTCATGGATCAAGTTCATGTTCATGACAAGGAATGCTCCATATTAGGGAGAACATACCCCGCAAACCCTAAATGACTTGCCCCAAATCCGGTATAAAAAAATACATCACAATACAAATTACGTTCATCAAACGGTAGTATACGCAATGGATTTGTGTAGATTGAACCTCGTTCTTCGCGGATCTGGTTCGGTGGACCGAATGGAAGAGGAAGACGACGGCGGCGATGAGCTTCGCTTCCTTTTGCCGGCAACCTTGGACGAACTTGGCGGACGACTAAGGCATTTGTCGATGGCGACTCTCCGGCAATGAGCTGGGGGAACCTCGCTTCCAACTTGGGTTGCGGTGGGTCGCGACTCGTCGGTTGCAAGGGTTGTGACCTCTACGCCGCCAGACCCGCCCACGCAAGCCCTCTTCTCTCCCACCTGCCTCGATACCGGCGGCGAAGCACGCCGGATCGAGGGCTCGACCCTGGGAGATGCAGTCGCCAGCGCGTGGTAGGAGGAGGCGGAAGTTTCCTCGCGGCGGCTGGTGGATCCATCGCGTGGATAGCGCACGGTGGGATGCCTCCACATTTAGGGTCTCTGCCACATCCTCTAAAATTTAGGGGACGCTTTAGAGGACCTTGTTGGAGGCGTAGGGGACCTGACCGTCCCCTACGTTTACCGGACAGGAGCCTTTATATGTCCTTGTTGGAGGCAGCCTCAAAGAAACACGTGTTAGAGAGAAGCCCGTGAGAGAGAGAGAGGAAAGGAAGTAGTGGACAGAATCACAGAAACACATGTGAGAGAGAAGCCCGTGAGAGACGAGAGGAGAGGAAGAAGTGGGCCCCGGAGGGAGGTTAATTTTTGGCGGCCTTGTCATATACCCTGCGAAAATTATATTGATTTTGGCGGCCAGCATGCTCGACCATCGAAAATTATGTAATTTTCTGCGGCTAGTCTTTACTGTCGAAATTTACAACTATTTTCGACGACCATATTGTCCTCCCATAGAAAATTAAATTGATCGCCAAAAATGGTTCCTTGTCTTATAGTGTAAGGGCATGTACAATGGTGATTAATGCAGAGCCTCTTGAGGTGTTTAAAGGGGGTATTTGCAAAAAAAATTGTGGAGCCTTTTCTCCATGAAGAGATGCATCTGGCTCGTAACTTAAGTAGCAACAGACGCCTCAACTCACATTGTACGAATTTGTCTTATGTTCTATCGATCCGATGTTGTACAAGCGCATTTATTTCTGTATTTATTAATAGACTACATTTATAGAAACTTTATTGTATAATAAAGTTTCTTAGTTCTCTTTTGTGTATGAAAACCTGTTTTTATGTCTCTCAACTATACATGTCCTAAACGTGCTTCATCGCTCTCTAGTTTTTAATAGCCTAGCACGAGAGATTATACCTCAAGTTATCTACAAACTAAATGGAAATGCACTACCGAAATTTGGCTCTTTGCTGAGTGTTTTTTCGGGTACTCGACAAAAAAGTTCTTTGCCGAGTGCCAAGCAAAAAACCCTCGGTAAAAGAAAACACTCTGCAAAGAAGCTCTTTGCCGAGTGTGAAAAATAAAACACTCGGCAAAAAGCTTCTTTGTCGATTGTTTTTTCAACACTAGGCATAGATAATTTAAAAATCACATTTTAAAGCAGTAAATTAATTCAAATTAAAATATTTTCAACTACAAATTTGTATAACTCATCATGATGTACAATTTATATTTTGATCATTTTTTCATATGACAAAATAAAAATAAATTTATTCATTAAACATATATCTCTCTCGTAGTTTATGAAACTATAAGAGAGATGTATAAGATTTGTGCATATTGTTAGAACCATCATGTGGATGAACACATGGCCAAACAATTAAAATAAACTTTTTAGATCTTGAGAAGTTATAAAATTTTGTAGTTAGCAACTTTTTTTAAGACATCTTGTCAACGAAAACTACGTTTAAATTTTAAAAAATTAAATTTTGAATTTTAAAAACAACCTCGAAAGGAAAAACCACCAACATCAAAGTTGTAGGTATTGAAGAGTTATGAAACTTTGTAGTTGACAATGTTTTGGTTTGAAATCATCTTGTCATGCAAAACTATATTTAAATTTTAAAATTTGAATTTTTCAAACTACCTCAGATGGAAAAACCACTAAAATAAAAGTTGTAGGTCTTGAAAATTAATGAAACTTTGTAATTAACATTTTTTATTTGAAATCATCTTATCATAGAAAAATTGTGTGAAGTTTTCAAATTTGAAATTCAAATTTTGTAAACGGCCTCAGATATAGAAACTATCAAAATAGAAGTTGTATATCTTGAAAAGTTATGCAACTCTATAGTTGACAACATTTTCAATTGAATTCATTTAGTGCCTCAAATAATCAAATTACTCTCGGTTTGTTATAATATATGAGAAATGAAAACATAATATAAGTATAATTGATGTAGTAGTGTACTGGTAGATGAGGTTATGCACGGGCGAGAGGTTTTGAATCTCACATTCACAAAACACATAAATTAGATTAAAAAATGGTAAAAAATGATAGGGCTTGTGGTGGTTGGTAAGTTCTCCCCCTAATTTAAAAAAATGTTTTGCTATTTTTTGTTTTATTGTGATTATTAATTTGTCGAGTGTTTTTTACCTGAATGTTTTTTGACACTCGATAAAGTCTTTAACGAGTGACCGAGAAAAGGTATTAGACAAATAACTCATTGTCGTTAAAATGTTTGCCGAATAATTTTTGCGAGTGTATAATGACCTGAGACACTCAGCAAAAAAGACGAGTCATGTGGCGAGGATTGCAACATGGGATATTATCGGGATATTATCTCGTGGATGACATATATCCGTGCTGCCGCCTTCGTCGGAATCTGATCCTCTACAGTCGATGTCCTTGACCTATCTCTACAGTCGGCCTAATCCAACCATCAAGCAGCAATCCTACGGCACCCTCCCACACGGCTTCTCTCCTGACCGAGACGCGCGGCTTGGCTCGCGCAAGAGCCATGCCCGACGGGCTCGCCAATCTATTATCCAAAAGACATTCAAATTACAGGAAATGTCCATACTACTAGAAATCAGCAAGAACATCATCTGTGAGTGCCCCCTGCAAAATAAAAGGTTCAGATGCACAATTGAGAGAATGTATTGATGGCAATGTATGGTATACAAAAAATGGTGTATTAGTTTGAAATATTACCGTCAATATCTGAGAGAAGGTATTGATGGCCATGTATGATTCAGACATCTGTTCCATGGGCAAAGAAGTACTAGGTGTAGCTTCTTTTCCTTTTTTCTTACCTCCTTTCTTTGCAGTTTCTTGTTCCTTCAAATAAAAGAAATAAAATTTAACATTTTCCCATGGAACACAGTGAAAGAGAATCAAATATATGTTGTGTTATCACATACCTTTGCAGCAGTTTTCTTTTTCTTACCTCCCTTCTTACTTCCCTTCTTTCCAGATTTGTGCATCTTGTCAAGCCAATTTTTTTGCGCTTCGAGGTTTTTGTTTCCACCTCCTTTTTCTTAAGGCGTGCTGCACTCACCAAATCATTTGGAGGAGGAATAACATTTGAGGGAGTAGCGACCGAAACAGTTTTATTAGTACTTGCATTTATTTCTTCTTCAACTTGTTTGTTCAGGATGTCAAGTGTGTTGTTTACTAACAAGGTAGATCCTTGATGGCTAGCAGCTCGAAGTGCCAAATTGAGAAATTTGCGGGTCATATCTTTGTAGTGAACCATCTCATTTAATCTTGGATTCTCTATAATATTTCGTCCATGGTTGTCTTGTACTGTCCCACAACGTGCTGCACGTGTCCATCGCTTCAGTACATATTGTGATGGCAGAGATTTGATATTCATCAAATCAAGGACTTTTAAAGCATGGCCACACAATATTCCAGTTCTACTGAATAACCCACAACTGCATGTAATAGTTTGCTCTAAAGAATTACCAAAAACTTTGTACTCCTTCTCAAAGGTGAAATTTTCATCAAGACTGCAAATTGCCACAAGATAGCTATTGTTGTCGTCCAATGCTGAGGTGCATGCTACCATGGACCTTTCATACTCACTTTGAAAAGCCTCGAATATAGCTGGCATGTACAACTTGCTAGCTTGGATTAGCATAGGTGTCCTCATTTTGATTCTTGGCATTTTCTTCCTTGATTCAAATTCAGCATTTAGCTCATTTTTTCTCTTATCTTCCACCACCCTTTCAAATTGCTTAAGAAATCGAATGATATCAAAATCAGATTTGAAATGCCTCTTTAGCTCACTATTTAGACTCTCACTCAATTGTGTACTTCTCATACCTAATGTGAACACATCCTTCATGTAACATTCAGCCCATTTTTCTTTCACCTTGTATATACTATCCAACCAACTTTGCTTGCTCGCCTTTTCCCTTACGACATTAAATGCTTGTTCAAATGTTTCCTCATCTTCGTACTCAAACATACATGCACTAAAATATGCAAGAATACTTGGTTCTTTGTCATTTTCTTCTGTTGTCTGTTTGGGAGAAGTACTAGATTCTTCATCGCCAGCTTCAAATAGATGTTTGACAGCATTCTGCATAATATGAAAAGTGCACAAACCATGCCGTGCTTCTAAAAACACTTCCTTAACTGTTTTTGCCATTGCAGCATCTTGATCAGTATAGATTGTTTTAGGTTGCTTGTCATTATGCGCTTTTAGAAAGGTCTCAAATAACCACTTGAAGGACTCAAATGTCTCATCGTACATGAGAACAGCACCAAAAACCACAGTTTCCCTGAACTGATTGAACCCAACAAATGCACCAAAAGGCTTGCTTTCCTTGTTTGTTCCAAAAGTAGTGTCAAAGCTAACAACATCACCAAAATGTGCAAAGTCAGTGATCATTTTGGCATCAACCCAAAATATGTTTACTATTTGTTCCTCACTATTCATCTGCAATGCATATTGGAATGATGGGTTATCGACAATTTTGTTTTGAAAATACATGAGCATGCTTCCTGCTTGACCATAAGCCATCTCTCGTTGGCGCTTGCCCCGTAAACAATTCTTGTGGTCACGAAGGGTGTAACTAAGATTAATTCAACCACCAACTTGGATACTAGCCAACTCATGTGCCGCTTTGGGCCCAATTCCCGCATCGTCGGCTGTCTCAATTTCAAAACCTTGTAACTCTGAAATTTTCCTTTGAGACACCATCAAATGCGACGTTTCTAGCAACTAAAGGATGTGATTGTATTCCAAAACTATATCGGCAACTTTATATTTCTCCTTCTCTTGATCTAGTACAACACATGTCGGTATTTTGGGTCCGACCGCGCACCCGGGGTTGCCCCTCAAGGTGCTTTTTGGAGTAGGACGGTGGTACCGACTGTAGCTCGATGGTTCATGCTAGATGCACGAGAGATAGTGGACAATTGTGTACAGGTTCGGGCCGCTTTGAGATGCGTAACACCCTACGTCCTGGCGTGAGTACTTTTTGTGGTGGGTTACAAGGAGGTTCTCTAGTGTTGGAAACGTAGAGAGCCAGGTGGATGGCTGAGTAATGAGGTGGATGTCTTTGAAGGGGTGCCCCCTAGGCCTTATATACTCGACCGTGGGGTATTACATGTGGATATGATAACAACGTGTTCCTAAGTAATAGTGAACTGACTGAGCCTATCTTCCTATAATTCAGCCGACTCATCCTCGCTCGGTTCCGATGTACAGGGCTCCTGCGCGGGAAGGTCGGGTCACTGTTGTGATCACCGCTCGAGTTCGTCGGGCCGTCTGGGCTTGCACCGGTCTGATCCCGTGTCGATCCACTTCACTAGGCGTTCTTTCCTAGGCCCAAGAAGGGATGACCTCGCAAATTATTG